>CAWUFW010000780.1:1392500-2785000 GCA_963921515.1 Calotriton arnoldi
GGATTAAACCCAGATCAGTTGACTGGTGGTGAGTGTTTGATTGGCTCAAACGTTCCGTCCATCATCCCCTTTTGTATCGCTTTGTTCGCCCTAAGTTGGCGGGGGTATGCCCAGACGTGGGTCCCTTGCTCACTTTGCCACTGGATTCAAGCAAGCCTGGCTGATGACGGCTGGAATGCCAGAAACCGGTCCTAGGATGCTTGTTTCCGGTCCAGGGAAGACATGGCTTGGCAGTTCGTGCTGGACTGTTCCCATGAGGCACAGGGTCAGACTGATTTGCATATGGCCATGTCTGAACTGGGGTGGTGGAGTGAGCTAAAGAATGATGATGGATTAAACCCAGATCAGTTGACTGGTGGTGAGTGTTTGATTGGCTCAAACGTTCCGTCCATCATCCCCTTTTGTATCGCTCAGGATTGACAAGGCCTGCCATAGGAGTGACTTATAGGTTTATATGTGTGTAGGTATGTAGTGATATAGGTAACCTATATCACAGTAAGGGGTGCCTGCACCACCTTACCCAGGCTGCAGTAGCAGACCTGTGGTGTCATTTTGGATGGCCTTCCAGGGGTGGCACAATACATGCTGCAGCCCCTGGTAGGCCTCTGAGGTACCTATGCCCTGGGTACATAGTATACCATATACTAGGGACTTATAAGGGCACTCCAGATTCCAATCAGAGATGTGCCTAAGGCACATGGAAACCATTTTACAGAGAAAGCAGATAGACTGGGGCCCTGAATAGCAGGATCCCAGTCCAACTAAGTCATAACCCAGCAAAACACCAGGAAAAAAGTGGGGGCAACCATATAGTCAGATTCCACCTTCCTACAGCTGTGAACATTTTAACCCCCTACCTGCTGAGGTTTTTCCAACCCCAGTGTTGTGCCTTTTTTTAAATGTTTGAGGCACTTCCTACTTAGGCCTCCATAAATTCTTTTCCACAAAAGGTATCCAGGCCAAATGTGTATCGATTTATTCATACATCTTGGGCATTCTGAAGAGTCCCAAGGTTTGTGGATTGGACTGGAAAAGGTTTCCTGTGCTAAGATCACCATCTTCCCAGATACCATGTGAGGCTTTGCAAGTTCTCGTATGGTTTCTGGGTTGGTCCATTTCTGCGCTTGGCCAGGCCACATAAGTGGGAAGAAGTGTGGGAATACTGGATGGTAGGAATTTTGTGTATCCCCACAGCGTCTGAAACTTTTCCTCACAGAAACGTTATGCTATGTAGATTTGTAGAGTGCACTTTCACTCTGAAGTGTATCGTGGTGCTGAGCAGGTGTGAGTATAACCAAGCCTAGGGCCTAGTGGGACTACTCAATAAGCCAAGTCTGTAACTTCTTGGAGAATTCAAGAAGTTAGGGAGAGGCTCTTATATGTACCCATAGGTCATTCCATGCTTTAGGAGCGATGTAGGAGAAGGCCGATCACCATAGCTAGTTTTCCATATGTGTGGGATATCTGCAAGTCGGAATACAGATTAGAGGAGGTTTCTGAAAGGTTTGAGAAAGCAGATGCAGTTGTAGAGGTATGCTGGGTCAGTATTATGTAGTACCTTGAAAATGTGTGGGAGGAGCTTGAAATGTGCTCACTTGTGTATGAGGAGCCAGTGGAGCTCCTTCAGGTGTGGTGTGATGTGAGTGCGGTATGGAAGGATGAGAGTGATTCTGGCCATCTAGTTCTGAATGATCTGCAGCCTTCTAGTGAGTTTTTGTTGATCCTGGCATAGAGGGTGTTCCCATAGTCCAGCTTTATTTGCACAAGGCTGCGCAAGACGGTTTTCTGGGTGCTGATTGGGAGCCATTGAAAATCTTTCTCAGCATCTTCAAGGTATGAAGCATGAGGCGGTGATGACGTTGACTTGGCCAGTCATATTGAGTTTGCTGCTGATGATGATCTCAAGGTTCTTATCATGGGTGGTGAGGGTGGGTGTCAGTCCTAGTTCTTTTGGCCACTGGGTTGAGTCCCACAGTGAAGTGCTCTTCCCAAAGATCACAATTTTGATCAGTGTTCAGCTTCAGACAGTGGTCTTCATCCAGTGGGTGATTTCAGTCCTGCAGGCATTGAACTTGTTCTGGGTACTGGGAATCTTGTCCATGAGGGAGAGAATGAGTTGCATGTTGTTGGCATAGGAGAAGACCTTGATGTTGTGAGAGGAGATGATGCTGTCTAGAGGATCATCTATACATGGAAGAGGATGTGGTTCAGGGATGATCCTTGTGGGACTCTGCAAATGAGGTTGTGGACTTCCAAGGTGTACAGTGCCAAGCTGACTGACTGGGTCCTTCCAGTCAAGAAGGAGCAGATCTATGGAAGTGCAGATCCTCAGATTCACATGTCATGTAGGTGTTGAATGAGGAATGGGTAGGAGATTGTGTCAAATGTTGTGGAGAGGTCCAAGAGCATGAAAGCCACCCTGTCTTCTCCATCCAGAGTCATGCAGATGTCATCCATGGTGGCAATGAGGGCAGTTTCCGTGCTAAGGTTGGGTCTGAAACTGGAACGAGTGATGCCAAGTTGGTGGTCGCAGAGATATTCAGTGATGCACCTGTTGATGATTATCTCTAGGACCTTGGCTGGAATGGTAGCAGGGAGATAACTCTATACTCCGTGGGCGTAGAAGGGTCTGTGGAGGGTTTCTTCAGCAATGGAAGGACAGATGTGTTTTTTCAAGCATCTGGTAACGTTGCGGAAGAAGTGGAAGCATTTAGAATGGGTCTGAGCACGGCACTGATGAGTTGCAGCCCTCTGGAGTAGGGGTGGTTGGGGCAGGGGTGAGATGGGGGCTCCTGATTGGATGGACTTCATGGTGGTGGTGGTTGGTTTCTTCTGGGGTGATGATGGGCCATGTGGCTAGCATTAATTCTGTGGATAAGATCAAGAGGCATTCAGCGAAGCCTGTTGGGTCCGGTTGTGGGTTGAGGTTTCTGTAACTTGCGGTGATTTAGTTGCTGAAGAGTTGGGAGAAATTGTTTCAGAGGTCTTGCGAGGATGTGATCAAGTTGGAGGTGGCTGATGGTGAGCTAAAATGCTTCACAATGGCTAAGATTTATTTTCTTCTATTGGTAGTGGCTTCAATGTGGTCCACCAGAGCAGCGCTTTTGGTGTTCTGAATCATTTGATGGTAGTGTCATGGTGTATTTGAAAGTGCTCCTGTCTGCATTGTCCTGGCTCATTCTCCATTCGCGCTGCAGTGGATTGCAGTAGTATTTCATCAGTCTGAGTTTCTCCATGTAACAGCTGGCCTAAAATCTAATTCTTGTTGTATTACTGTGTTTGAGGGGGCAAGGGAGTCGGTGTAGGAAGTGATCTAATTGTTGAAATTCTTGATGGCTTTTGGGAGGCAGTTGCTCTATTCGGGTCACTGGGTGTTGAGAGTTGTTCCAATTCTTGTCAGTGATTCTGTACCAGTTTCGTCAGGCTTGTCTAGTGGTGGTGCATGTGTGTTTGACCGAGATGGGGATGCTGAACTTGACAAGAGCATGGTCTGTTCAGGAGATGAGTCCAGGGGGCTCCTAGACTTTGATGTTGTAGAAGTTGGTAAAAGTAGGGTCCAGGAGGTATCTGGCAACATGTGCAGGTCCTTTTACTTGTTGGGTGAGGCCAAGGCTTTCAAGGTCTTCAATAAGTGCTTTTGAGTTGGGATTGGCGTGGTCTTCCAGGTGGTAGTTCATATCTACGGGTAGGTAGTAATTGCTAGTGTCGAGGGCGAGTGGTACAACGAAGTCCATGATGGTGTCAGTGAAGTTGGTGCTTGGTCCCGATGGTCTGCAGATGAGAGTGCCACTTAGGGTGAAGTTGGCTGTGATGTGGAGCTTGAACGACAGGCGTTCCATGATAGAGGATGACATGTTCGTGGAGGCGGTGCAGCTGATAGCGTTCTTGTGGAGGATGGCAATTCCGCCTCAGCCTTGTGAAGTCTGTCTTGCCTGGCTATCTTGTTGCAGAGGGTGGGGTTATGTCTGTGGTGAAGTCAGATGCTGATGCAGGATTCAGCCAGGTTTCTGTGAGAAAGAGAAAAAGTAGGTACGGGGAGTTGTTATGCAGCAGGTCCCAGGTCTCTGTGGTGTGTTTGGAAAGGCATGATTTCCAATAGAAATGGCATGAGGAAAATTCATGATTTTAGGCAAAGATTGGCGTTTGCAGTGCACTGTGGGTAAGAATAGTTAGTGTGGTCCATGCAAGTCATACCACCCTCTACTCCCCAGGGTGTCTAGTTTTCAGAAATGTCTAGGTTTGGTAGGTTTCCCTATGTGGTGGCCAAGCCCAGGCCCAACTTCCGCAGCTACTCACATCGCCAAAAGTATTGAATTTAGTGGGGAAAAATGTAATGCCTCCACATTACATTTTGGGCTCTTTCCTGTCACAGACACTATGCTCAACCATATGAGTGGGGTACCGTTTACATTGGGAGAAGTTTGGGAACGTTGGATAGTAGGGATTTTGTGGATCCCTGCTGCTTCCAAAACCTTCCTTCAAAGAAACCTGAGGTAAATGTGTGTTTTTAGCCAAAGTTTAAAACTTGTAGCCCATTGTGAGCAAAAAAATATATAGGGATCTATGCAAATCTTACCACCCTGCACTCTTCTGGGTATTCAGTTTTCAAAAATGTCAGGGATCGTTATTGTTCCTCCAGAGGTAGCTGACACAGGGCCAAAATACCATACCTAATGCTTAGGGCAATTTGGTATGGAATTTTGTAGGCAGTCTACGAAATGCTGAACTTCTATTACCCTGATGTCATCTCCAGTTAAGCTGTTGAGAATTTACCTGCAGCACAATGTAGGTAAGACTGCCTTCAAAATGGTTGCTTGTTTTAGGATGGCTCCAAAAATGTCTTCCTCATTACTGATTTTTCCTGCTCTACAAGATGATGTGGCTCACTTGCAGCCAACGTTAGAAAACATAACTAAGTACATCAGGTATATTTCCTGTCCTGTTTTCCACAATGGGAAGGGCACCCAAGTACAGGCTCATACTGATTAGTTTTGGAACAACTAGAAGTCATTGGTTCAAAATTCAAATGCCAGTAACAAATGTTTTCAAATGAATCAAATCTGAGAAATCTTTGTTAATAAAATAATTTGTGTATCGGAAAACTGAACCCATGATATACTGGTTGTGAGTTGTAACGCCACATCAAGGCACCGACAACTTGATGGTCTATTCATACCCCTTTCATGTGCACCACAAAAAGTCATTCACACCGTTAGGGACAAGCCCAACACAACACAATACTCATGTCAACAAACTGCCGCCATTCAAGGACCCATCCAATTGATATGGCCACATGACTGAAACACCAATCAAACTGCCAGTCACCCAGTCATTAGCTAACTTACATACAAACACACCACCAGCAAACCACTCACCCATACCCCATCCAACAGCCCCACATACAGGCCTATATCTTTCATAAATACCAACATTAACATTTTAGCCATGGCAAATCCATCCAACACAAGTGGACTTTAGCCAGGCCGGTCTTCAACTAATCATCTAAGAACACTTTCTCATCTCCTATAGCAAACGAGAAATGACAGTGACGAAAAATGTATGATATCATTGGACGCTGACAAAGCGTGTGATCATGTGGAATGGATGATGGCTAGGATGGTACTGGGTGACAGGATTATTGCAGTTATCAAATTGCTGTATAGGAAACCAACAGCAAGAGTAAACTGTGGTGGATGTGTTTCAGAATCTTTCAATATCCAAAGGGGAACCAGACAGGGTTGCCTCCTGTTGATACATTATACTTATTAGCCATAGAACTACTGCTCACCACCCTAAGGTCAGATGATAGAATAAAAGGTATTAACTCATTGGCAGGTGGAAACAAGGAGGTATATTATGCTGATGATATTTTAATGTTTAACAGAACAAAGGTCCCACACAAAAGGAATATAAACTGAAAATTTCACAATTTCGTGGATAAAATTGGAATAAACAATTGTTTAAATTACAAGATAGGTATTTAATGCTAATGTAGATGAAACAAAACAATATTTAACACGTGGGCAACCGTGACAAGGCAGAGGAAATCGCCGATTTCCTTGCCCCAGGCAAGTGACTTAAAATTGTGACTTTCCAATATACGTGAATATAAATAAACACAAGTCACAGTAGAGTTTACATCTCATACTCCACAATCATTACAAATAGTGGTATAGAGTTAGGGATGTCTGTGTCGACGACGTTTCAATCCCGCAGAGAGTATCGGGATCTCATCAGGACTAATAGATAGAGCAGGTGCCTGAAAAGTTGCCTGGAGAAGTAAGAGGGAGGGAGGGGGAAGGGGGAGGAGAAAACAATTAAAATCATAAAGGAAGAGATGTGAAAAGAACTAAGGGGAATAGGAAGGAGAAGGAGATACTAGGGAAATAAAAACAAGCGATAAATAGGAAAATAGCAGTGAAGTAAATACAAGAAAGTGTGAGAGTGAACGAAGGAGATGTGTGAGGTGAGGTGAGGTAATGTACATATTACCAGAATAAGAAAATGAGTGAAGAAGAAGGGAAGGGCCACAAGATCAGGGGCTGTGAAACAGGGATAAGGAGTGTAAAGGAGAGAAAGTGAAAGAGGGTGAAAGTAAGGGAGGGATAAGAGCAAGAATGGACTAACCAAGAGTGCGGCAAAACAAGGAGCCGCGATGAGCAAGGCCAGAGCGAGTTGCTGGCTGAGAAGTCCGCCGGAAAAAAATTACGGGACGTGAGGAAGGATGCGAGATCTGAAGAAAAATAAGGGAAGAGTAAGGCAAGACACGTGCGAGCCGAATGTGTAACCCCCGAGAAAAACCCAAGGGTGAGTGAAGGAGAGGGCTTACCGTCGGATGCACGGGTCACCAACCAGGGAATGTGCCTCCCGGCTGGGAGGCTATGGTAGAGGATCGGCGTGCAGGTAGGCAGGTCAGGGAAGGGAAATTATGCAATGCGACCCTGGAACCAGGGGTCGGAGCCGTGCGCCTGCTCGATGGCTGTAAAAAGGACACGGGATAGTCAGGCGGGGAGGAAGCGAGGGAATGTGTGGGAGAGGGTAGAGCAGTAAGGCACGAAACAGAGGGCTAAGAAGCCTGGGCTTACCAGCAATGGGAGGGAGCCAGGACGCGCTGGACGATCCATTGCCGGGAGGCACATTCCCTGGTTGGTGACCCGTGCATCCGACGGTAAGCCCTCTCCTTCACTCACCCTTGGGTTTTTCTCGGGGTTACACATTCGGCTCGCACGTGTCTTGCCTTACTCTTCCCTTATTTTTTCTTCAGATCTCGCATCCTTCCTCACGTCCCGTAATTTTTTCCGGCGGACTTCTCAGCCAGCAACTCGCTCTGGCCTTGCTCATCGCGGCTCCTTGTTTTGCCGCACTCTTGGTTAGTCCATTCTTGCTCTTATCCCTCCCTTACTTTCACCCTCTTTCACTTTCTCTCCTTTACACTCCTTATCCCTGTTTCACAGCCCCTGATCTTGTGGCCCTTCCCTTCTTCTTCACTCATTTTCTTATTCTGGTAATATGTACATTACCTCACCTCACCTCACACATCTCCTTCGTTCACTCTCACACTTTCTTGTATTTACTTCACTGCTATTTTCCTATTTATCGCTTGTTTTTATTTCCCTAGTATCTCCTTCTCCTTCCTATTCCCCTTAGTTCTTTTCACATCTCTTCCTTTATGATTTTAATTGTTTTCTCCTCCCCCTTCCCCCTCCCTCCCTCTTACTTCTCCAGGCAACTTTTCAGGCACCTGCTCTATCTATTAGTCCTGATGAGATCCCGATACTCTCTGCGGGATTGAAACGTCGTCGACACAGACATCCCTAACTCTATACCACTATTTGTAATGATTGTGGAGTATGAGATGTAAACTCTACTGTGACTTGTGTTTATTTATATTCACGTATATTGAAAGTCACAATTTTAAGTCACTTGCCTGGGGCAAGGAAATCGGCCGATTTCCCTCTGCCTTGTCACGGTTGCCCACGTGTTAAATATTGTTTTGTTTCATCTACATTAGCATTAAATACCTATCTTGTAATTTAAACAATTGTTTATTCCAATTTTTATCACGAAATTGTGAAATTTTCAGTTTATATTCCTTTTGTGTGGGACCTTTGTTCTGTTAAACACAACGCTACCCTTGGTCCCCGCTGACTTCCAGGGTTCCTTGTTTTTTTGTGATGATATTTTAATGACAGACTCTAGTCCAGCAATGATATCTGTAATTGATTCCTTTTCAAAATGTTCTTTCAGGATACAACATTTATTGGTCTAAGTGTGAAGCCCTACTGTTAGAAATTGGGTCTCTAGTTGGCAGAGTTATGCACCCTGCCCAAGTAGGGACCACAATCCTAGTCAGGGTAAGTCAGATACACACCCTAAATTAACCTGTGCTCACCCTCTGATAGCTTGGCACAGAGAAGTCAGGCTTAACTTAAGAGGCAATGTGTAAAGTATTTGTGTAACACTTAAAACTGTAAAACAGTGAAAACATCAACCACAAATAATCCACACTTGGCTAGGAAAATAGAGCTTAATTTAATTAACAAAAAAAGACCAAAACTACAAAAATCCAATAAGTAGAACCGGAGTTAAGAATTTTAAATGAATATCTTGAAATATAGTGCTTAAAAGCTTAAAGTGCCAACCGGGGATATCTGGTTGACCTTGACCAGGTTAAATACAAAACTTCAGGCCGACCGCTATGGTGCATGGGTCAGATACAGAGACCAGCCTTGGCCTGCTGCAAACAGTGCCTTGTGAGGAGGATGCGTTGATGCGTCTAGGATCCGATGCGTGGAACCAAAGAGGTGATGGGTCGTTGTCAATCCGACTGGATGTAGGTGATGCGTCAGTTCCAACCGCGTAATCCGAGAAGTGGCGGCGGCTTCCTTGCAAGGTAGGCAATGCGTCTTCGTCGAGCCACGCAGCTGGCAATGTGATGTAATTGGCAGGCTTTGCAGTGGCGATGGAGGGGATGCATCGGTTCTGACCAGCGCAATGACACCGATGCCAAACTTCAGAAAATCCACTTCCAAAGGCCCAGGACTGAATTGGCACTACTTGGCAGGGTAAACCCACAGTTAGCAGAGTCCCAAATGTTTTAGGAGCGTGGAGGAAGTCTTTGATATCCCTGAGACTTCAAAACAGGAGGCAATCCAGCAATCCATTGGAGTCACTTGAGTTCTTGAGGACGTAGAGATGCAGGTCCAATCCTTCTCCCTCCCAAGCAAGAAGGGTAGCAGGCAGCAGGGCAGGCACAGCAGAGCAGGAGTCCAGCAGAGTGACAGTCCTTTCAGCAGCAGGGCAGTCCTTCTTCATGGAAGAATGTTCTCAGGTCCAGAAGTGTACTGAAGTGGTGGTGTTTGAGGTCCAATACTTAAACCAAGTTGTGCCTTTGAAGTGGGGGAGACTTCAAAGAGAGGCCTTTGAAGTGCATAAAGTCCCTGCCCTTCCTGCCCTAGATCCAGACTCACTACAGGGGGGTATGTAGCTCTTTGTGTCGGGACAGGCACAGCCCGTTCAGGTACGAGTGTCAGCTTCTCCCTCCCATCCTGCCTAGTATGACCTGTCAGGATGTTAATGGCCAATCAGGATGTGGATGGCCCATCAGGCACACCTAAGCTCCCTTTGTGTGTGGCTGCCTAGAGCGAACGCACAAAGCCCAGCTACCACCCACCCCAGACGTGTTTTCAGAGACAGGCAGAGGCACAGAATAGTTAAAGTAAGAAAATGTCAACTTTCTAAAAGTGCCCTTTCCAGACTTGCAACTTAAAATCCAACTTTACCATGAGTTGTGATTTTATATTGTGAGTCCAGAGACACCAAACATGAAATATCTATCTTTCCCTAATTGAGAATTACACTTATAAAATGTAATAAAGTAATCCCAATGTTAACCTATTGGAGAGAGAGGCCATGTAGTAGTGAAAAATGAATTTAATATTTTTTCACTACCAGAACATGTAAAACTTAAAAGTACATGTCCTACCTTTTAAATACATTGCATCCTGCCATTAGGGCTGTAAAGGGCCTACTTTAAGGATGACTTGGATGTATTAAAAAGGAAGGTTTGGGCCTGGAAAGAGGGTTAACTTGCCAGGTCGATATGGCAGTTTAAAACTGCACACACAGGCTCTGCAATGGCAGGCCTGAGACATGTTTAAAGGGGTACTAAAGTGGGTGACACAATCAGTGCTGCAGGCCCACTAGTAGCATTTAATTTACCGGCCCTGGGCACATGCAGTGCACTTTACTAGGGACTTATAAGTAAATTAAATATGCCAATGGTGAATAACCCAATGCTACTATGCTTTAGGGAAAGAGCACCTGCACTTCAGCACTAGTTAGCAGTGGTAAAATGCCCAAAATCCTAAAGCCAGCAAAAATAAAGTCAGCAAAACAGGTCAGAAGGCAAAAAGTCAGGGGAAACCACACCAAGGATGCAGGTGTAACACCTACCAATGACCACAGACACGGTTAGGGCTTGAATAAGGATTTTATCCTTTAAATGGACCCCATCCAAACTGAAATATTTAGGAATGCACATAAATAGGGGACTGGAAAACATGATTAGAGACAACATAGATACACTAATTGACAAAATGAAGACATGCCTCTTAAAGTGGTCTAAGCTTCAACTCGCACTATGGGGCAAAGTGCAGCTGATTAAAATGAATATTGCTCCTAGATTTAATTACATATTTGGAACGCGTCCGCCAAAACTACCTAGAACTCTTATATTATGTATAGACAAACCGATCATCAAATTTGTGTGGGAGGCCCGCGTCCTATATTATGTAATCAAATATAGCAGACACGAAGGCGGGCAGTCTTACACTTTCAAATATGCAACTCAATTTGACTGCTTACCAACTAACCCTGGTGGTTTACATGTTAAACACTAACAGAGCAATATTACTATGTGCATAGATAGAAAAGCACTTCTTAAACTCCTTGAGAGACCTAACAATGTTTAATAGGAATCAGGAGCTGCAAACAACCTCCAGTCGCTTCGGTGGCATGATCGTGTGTGAGGAACTTTGCGTCTGCTGAGTGCAACCCCCCTGGACCACGTGTGGCAAACTCATCTGATTCAGCTGCTCCAAACGCTCACAGGCAGGGCTTGCTCAGGAACTCCAGACACGCGCCACTCTTGCTGGTGGAGGTAAGACTTATTTTGGGCCAGCCGGCCCCGGGGGTACTTGCTTGCTAGCTAGTGCTGTGGCGCAGGAACACTGTTGATTTTAAAATACTCAGAGTGGACTCTTGAGACTTGGACTACTAGTGGGTCTTGCCTGGATGTTGCCTATAGTGAAAGAGGAATACCCACTATCGCTAGGAGCGAGCAGGGAGTGGGACCCAGGTGACCGCCTAAACAAACACTAGAGCCTGACCTCAGGGGGACTGTATAGTTGTTTGTGAAGTTTATATTTTTTCTTTGTGTTGTTAGCGGTTAAAATAAAATACTTCTATTTTTTACATAAAAGTGAGTGTTTGCCTGGCCAGTGATTTATTGCTGCTTCTGCACACATTTTGAGTTGTGAGCCTGTGTTCACTCCCCTGTATCCACCTCCCCCCAAGGGAGCTTTGGACTGCTCAGACCACGCTATTCCTGAGAGTCAAGTGCTGAAGGGGTTCTTGGCCCAGTTGCTCAGGATTCATAGTAGGCCGGGCCATGGAACATCAGGAGTAAAAATTAATATAAGAAGAAGATTTTAAATAAGTTATAGATGTTACATTAGGCATTAGACAGTTTATCCTGGAGTCTCAGATCCCAATCTAGGGACTGCCGGAATTTGTATGAGGTGATGAATAGGTCAGGGATGTGCAATATTTGGACATGGTACTATACTGGAACACCCTTAATTTTCTGCAGCACATGGAGCTCACACTATTCGTCGAATCCAAAAACGGCATGCAGATATCTTTAGTAGGATAGAATGTCATAGCCGCACTTGCTGTCACTGTTCATGCTTAGAGAGGGACAACCAAGAATGGTGATCACTTTTGGAGACTAAGAAACGAGAAGCTCACCCATTAACAATACAAACAAAAAGTAGATGTTTTAATAACTTTATCTTATAAGGGAACTGTGTACAATGATGGTACAATTTAGATACGTTTGAAGTGTTGATAAAGAGTGTATGTGTGATCAGCACCTGCAAAATTAAAAGGTATCTAAAGAGCAGATTGAAAAGTCTCTACTGGGATCTTAGAAAGTGTGAGGTGAGATTGATAGAGAAAGAGGACAGAGGAATGAGTGGAAGTGTAAGATCCACTCGATAAGCATGATGAAAGAGAAAATTTCTGTAAAATGTAGCCACACTGAGACATTTCATGAATGCAGCTATCATCAATAATGAAAACATAAAATAATAGGTGTGCCATCACAGACCTACACAGGGATAGTGGAACAATAGTCTGTACCCAGGGATAAACATCTTAGGACCTAATTTAGAGTTTGACAGATATGGTAGACTGTTGCAAATTTGGTGGAATATTCTGCCAACCAAACCCTTGGTCCACCCACCTCATTTAGAGACAGAGTGATCGTAATTATTCTGTCAACAGAGCCCCTGTTGGCTCCATCAATGGAATACTTCCTTCAGTGGCCCAACAGAGGTATTAAGATTTGTCTCCAATATTAGTAGAAGGTTCAACCAATATTACCTAGCTGTGACCTGGTAATACTTTTTCATCTCCCAGTAATATCTGATAGCTTTTACTGGAGGAGTCAGTTATTATTTTCCAAAACACCAGGCCACTTACTAAAGATGAAGGAAATAGCTGGTGATTATGGCATTGTAGTTAACGTAATTCCTGTCTTATTTGCCAGGCCGGTTCATAATTGGATCCATAATTTCCCATTTCGGTCTGTCGAAATTAACAACAGTGGGTGAACCTGGGAAAATCACCCTAGGTTTTATTATGTAAAGTGCCCCATTGGGCAATTTCACTCCAGTAGCAGCTGTACAACATTTGGTGTAGGTTGTACACCACAAATTCTATTACTTAATTAAAATCCAGGACTCTCTTCCAGTGGATATAGATGGCAGCCTGAAACAGACATAAATAAACAGAACATTGCTGCTTCTCCTGTCTCTTCCATTTGCATGTGATAGCACTGTCTTAAAGGTGGGAATGGGATCGCAAATATTAGACCCTACCTGTTGGATCTGGCCCTCTCTGCAGGGTCACCCCCAAACTTTTTGACTTCACCCCTCCTGTTTTATGAACCGGTTTTTGTTGGCTTTTAGAACTTTGCACACTTTACCACTGCAAACCAATGCTAAAGTGCTTGTGATCTCTTCTTTAAACATAGTAACATTGGGTTACACACAATTGACACATTTAATTTACTTATACGTCCCTGGTAAACTGGTGCTACAAGTACCCATGACTTGTAAATTAAATGCTACTAGTGGGCCTGCAGCACATATTGTGCCACCCACTTAAGAAGCCCTTTAAAACATGTCTCAGGCCTGGCAAAGTAGTTGTGTCTGCAGTTTTAAACAGCCATTTCGACCTGGCTAATAAACCTTTTACCAGGTCTAAACCGTCCTGTTTTATACATATAATTCACCCCTAGGGCAATTCCTAAACAGGAAGGGTGCAAAGTATTTAACAAGTTGGACGGTACTTTTAGGTTTTGCACATCCTGGCAGTGAAAAACTCTCAAATTTGTTTTTTTACTATTGCAAGGCCTACCTCTCTTATAGGATAAAATGTGGTTACCTTATTACATTTAATAAGTAATAACTTTTGTTTGGGAGTGGGTAGGAATATCATGTTTGGTGTCTGAGGAATTGTAATTTAAAACCCTCTTTAATGGTTAAGTAGGATTTTAAGTCACAATTCTGAAAATGGCACTTTTAGAAAGTTCTCTCCCAAAGGGCACTTACTCGCGCACCCAATCTGTCGCACTGCGAAAACAGGGGGACAAAACCTCCCACTTCCTCATGAGTAATCCATCTTTCACCAATGTTCTCCAATTCAATATACAGATCCTTGTTCCATGATCTTCCTGCGTATTCAATCACAGCGGAGACAGCATGATAACACCTGCGGTCTTTATTTAACAGTTTCAAATGCCTTTTGTGTGCCCATCCAGGCTTTCAACAATAGCACGTGCAGGTCGAACATACTCCAAAGTAAGCTCATTTGGTTTCACCCAATGCATTTCGAGCCAGAAGGCTCTTCGTCAGGAGTCACTACAATAAATGGAAAGAACAACTCAGCTAACTGCTCAGTGCAAACTTGGTGTAAACTTATTACATGTAACAGAAGTGCCACAATACCCAATGTCCCCACGCACATTCACCTTTACTCCCCTCCCCTCCCTTATCCCTCAAAAAACGTGTACCCAAACTAAATACAAATCCCCTTCCTTCTACATGCTCCCACCGCTAAACAAAACACCATCAATTGTATAAAGTGCTGCAACCTGTAAAACGCTAACGCAAAAACCATGTGCCACACCCCTGCTCCTCGGTGCCCCCCGCTTACCACTATACCAGTAAAAATACAGCCCCACTATTTCTGTGTCCGTACCTTCCCCATATCCCGTACCAACTTACTTCTCATAATCTCCTTAAAGAGCCGTGAACTTTTAGAAAGTTGGCATTTTCTTGTTGTAGCCATTTGGTGTCTGCAGCCTGTTTTCTGGGTCACACGATTAGATGTAGTTGGTCTTTGTGTATTCCTCCTAAACAGCCACACAATAGAGGGCGTGGGTGTTGGCAGGATGGGCCATCTTGACTTGATGAGAGGGGTAGAGCTGTCATCTGTCACACTTGCATGTCAAAGTCACTGCCTCACATAATGGACTTCAAATTAGCTTATTGTGACTGCGGACAGACTGACACCAGGGCAGGGAGGCAGGAAATTCCAGACATTTCTGAGGGAGGAAATTCTAGAAGCGTCTCTTACTTCAAAGCTGGCATCAAGCATAAAAGTGGGGCCCTAAGACCCACTCTTCAGTAAACTCCTGGACCTGTAGATAGTACAGAAGGACTTCCCTGATGCCAGAGGACTGCCCTGCTGCTTGAGGCCTGCCCTGCCGTCTGCAAAGGAAGACTGGACCTGCACCCTTCATCCTGAACTACCTGTGTGATTCCTAGGGCTAGTTAGCTGGACTCCTGTTCTGAGCTACAGGGACACAAGAAGCTCCAGAGGCCTCCCTGCAAGTGCCCAGTGAACCTGCCTGGACCTGCAACTGGGCTTATCTGAGCCCTGCTGGCCCCTGCTGGAGTGAGTTCCTGATCCCCAAGAGGTGCCCCTAGCTTGTGAACATCAGTTGAGCTCCTAGAAGAAATCCTGAAGTGTTGGGCTCTTCGCGACAACAAATGGGCCTGCTCGTACCAAGCTCTTGCTGCCCACACCAACCGCCAACGAAAAGCTCCAGTGAACCAGACTCTTCACTATACAGTGACCACCAGCGAGGACCAGCAACCTGCGATCTGCACTTCGCACAACAGCATCGACAGCCTGTGGTGCCCACCAATGCGAATCTCCCACAACATCCATCTGCGATGCCCAAAGGGGTCTTCACACTACAGTGACGACCGCCTGTGACACCCGGCCTGCTCTTTGCGCTACAGCAAAGACCATCAGGTCCTCTCTTCCTGCTCCTCTCGGCCTCCTCCTCCACTGTGAACGGAACTCTCTGGACTGGACTTTATGGTTCAGTTCTTTTTTTATTAGCATTTTAGGAAAAAAAATGCCAACAGCAAGCTTCACACTCATCAATAGGCCAGCAGCCCTGAGGGCCAGACACATTAATGCTGATGTTGTGTTGGCGAAACCCACCCCCCCCGAACTGCCCTCCTCCCCTCCCTCCCGCACCCCGACTGTGGAACACTAGAACTGTACAGTTGTTATATTTGCTCAATGCTTTGAGGTTTGTGGCGGTTGATTGGTCTTTGATAAGAATAGCAGTCGGAGGTACCTAGGTCATGTCATCTCCCTGAACTCTTGTGAAAGCAGGAATATGTACGGGCGCCACAGGTCACCAAATGCCTCTCCCCTCCCGGACTGGGTCATAGTGATCTTTCCCATGCCCAGGATATGCCAGAGTCTTTGGAGCCAATTGACGTGCATGGGGGTCTGGGATGAGCCCCAGTGGCTAAGAATGCATTGGGTAGCCGCTCCTAGTGCCATGCCTATTTTCCGTCCACGTCTGGATTTCAGAGGATAGGTTAAAGGGTTAGGAAGACCCAGAAGTATGTATGTAGGGAAGCACAGCAGTTGGGTGTCCAGATGTTTGTCGATATTGTCGATTACCTGCACCCAATACTGTTGGATTTGGGGGCATTCCCACAAGATATGTATTAGTGTCCCCCTTTGCCCACATCCCCGCCAACAGCCCGCGCTCTGTGTGGGCTTGATCTTATGCAGTCGAACCGGGGTGCAGTACCAGTACGTGGCTACTTTTGTGAGGGTCTCAGTAAGGGCAATGCTACTAGCCGTGTGTCTGGCTCTGTAGGATATCTCACCCCACTCTTTAGCACTCAGCGTCCTCCCCCGTTCCTCTTCCCACCTATTCTGTCCTGCGTTATGTGTGTGCTTGTTGTATTGGATCAGCATTGCATATAATTCAGATATTAATCCTTTATCTGTGTCTTTAGCAAGAAGCCATCTCTCATATGGAGTTAGACGCCGCTCTGCGTTGGGTTTATTTTGAGAGTTTAAAGTCCAGTGTCGTACTTAAAGATAGTGGATTCTTTCAGGCTCCTGGTGCCTATCTTTCTCACGCATTTCGGGGAAGGAGAGCACCCACTCAGTGTTTCCAGTCTGCAAACCCGCCAACCACGGTTCCCGGCAAAAAATCCAGGTTGACGAATATTCGAGTCATCGGAGATGGGAAGGTGGTCAGTTCGTGTTTCGTGGAGGTCTGGTCCCAGGCTGACATGGTCACCCGCGTGACCGGTGAAAGGTAAAGGTTCCTTGGTCTGTGCGCCTTTTTAAGTAAGGGAACCTTCCAAAGAGAGGTCCCTGCCACTGCCCTGTCCTGGAGCAACCAATTTTTCTCAGACTCGGCTCTGCTCCACTCGACCGGGTAGCGTAGCTGCACTGCCTGATAATAGAGATGAAGATCGGGGACACCCAAGCCCCCCAGTTCCGGGGGTAGGTAGCGTAGGGTCTTCTTCATATGCGGTTTCTTGCCCTGCCAGATGAACTGGGAGAGATCTGATTGGAGCCTGGCAATCGCCCCTGAAGGCGGAGGCAGAGGGAGAGTCTGAAAGAGGTAAAGGATTCTGGGAAGGGTGGTCATCTTGGTAGCAGCTATCCTTCCCAACCATGAGATCTGGAGGCGCCTGCACTTTGCAAAGTCGTAGCGAATTTGCTTTTGTAGCTTTTGATAGTTACTGAACACCGTCGCTTCTATGGTTGCAGCGAAGTTGATTCCTAAATATGGGAATACCTCGCTAGCCCATTGAATGGGGTATTGGCCTGTCAGCTGCTCCACTAGGTGGGTCGGCAGTGAGAGGCTGAGTGCTTGTGACTTCCCGACGTTGATCCGGAAGCCTGAAGTGCCCCGAAGGACTCAAGCTCGTCCAAGAAAGCCAGCAGGGCAGTGGTTGGTTTGTCTAGTGTCACGAGCACATCGTCGGCATATAAGCTGATGGTGTGGTGGTCGCTTCCGAACTTCACCCCGGTGATCGTGGGATGGTCCCGTATTCGTTGGCCATAGGCTCCATGTACCAGGCGAAAAGTAAGGGGGGTAGAGGGCAGCCCTGGTACGTGCCCCTGGAAATTGGGAAGGGCGGAGAGGTGCAACCGTTAGGCCTGACAGTCACCGTGGGAGTACGGTAACAGTTGAGAATTCGAGTCTTGCATCTATCCCCAAAGCCAAAGTGTGAGAGGACTTGTTCAAGGTAAGGCCAGTGGACCCTGTCGAAGGCCTTTTCTGCATCAACCACTAGCATCATGTATTCCCCCTGGGATCAAGAGGCTTATTCAATAATATGCAGGATGCATTTAGTGTTGCCGCTAGTTTGCCTACCAGGGATGAAGCCTGCTTGGTCCGGGTCGACAAAAGAAGGCATATATGGGTTGAGTCGGTGTGCTGTTATACTCGTAAATAATTTCAAATCTATATTTAGGAGGGATATAGGTCTGTACGAGCTGCAGTGTTATTTGTCCTTGCCCGGTTTGGGGAGGACTATTTTAGAGGCCCTCAGCATCGAGACCAGAATCGCACCCGGGTTCGCAAAGGAGTTGAAAAAGCGTACCAGTATAGGCGCCAGGAGGGGACAAAAGGATTTGTAAAAGGCTGCGGAGTATCCATCTGGGCCCGGGGACTTGGCGAGTTGCAGCCTGGAATTGGCCGATATGACTTACTCTATGCGGATCTCCTCGTCGAGGGATGCCGCTTGGTCCGTGGTAAGGGTTGTCGTTTGCGCCGATAGTAAGTATTGGGCTCTGGCCTCTGGGTCTAGAGGTTGGTCTGAATATAAGTGTAGAAAAAAGTCTTTAAAGGTCTCGGCTATGGCTGTGTCACCTGAGACCAGATCGCCCTTTGCTGTGTGGATTGAATGAACTCCTTGCTCCTGTCTTTTGGCATGTAGCCTATTGGCCAAACGTCGACCAAATCTGTCACCACTTACATAGAAGGAGTGCCTTAGACGAAGGGCGGCGTACTCCGCTCTTTCTAGGTCTATGGCAGCCAATTGGGAGCAGATATTAGAAAGCTGGCGCCACACTCTTGGGGCGCCTGTGCACTGGTGTATTCGTTCCAACTCCCTAATCTGTTGTGTAAGGTCATTCCTCTTCTCCCTACGGGCTTTGTTGTCTGCTGCAGAGATCGCGATAGGCTCCCCCCGGATTACTGCCTTGAGCGCCTCCCACAACACAGCCGGTGAGACCCCTGGGTGTCATTATGTGTTAAATAGTCTTGAATTGCTTGTTGGATCTGCGTCTTAACCTTCTGGTGCTGTAGCATAGTATTGCGTAAGCACCAGTGCTTGGTGGGGGGATTCGTCGGGGGGAGAGATAGTGCAATCGTTACGGCCCCATGGTCTGAGATTGCCGCTGTATGTGTTTCGGTGGCCTTTGTGAACGTCTTTGTTTCTCTCGTGCCCAGGAAGTAGTCCAGTCTAGCATAAGTCTTGTGTACGTTGGAATAGTAGGAATATTCCCTAGACTGTGGGTGATTAGATCTCCACAGATCCTCCCACCCCAGGTCCCTCATCCAATCCCGCCCCTCCCCTGTCAGTGCTCCCACTTGCCCGTGCCTCTGAGCTGACCAGTCTAGGGTGTTGTCAAACAGCAGATTAAGATCCCCTCCCATGAGTATTAGTTTGTCAACTGTCTGCACAGCCCTCTCTAATGCCTTCTGCAAAAACAACTCCTGTCCCTCATTCGGGACGTACAATGTGCCTATCACCAGCGGCCTGCCCGCCACTGTGAAGCAGTATATGAGAAGTCTACCTCTGATTTTGTCCACCTTGTGGTCCACCCGCCCTCGAAATGTGTTTGCCACCAGTATGGCCACCCCGGCCGTCTTGGAGGGTGACGACAAGAAAAATTGTTGTGGGAAGGCGCGGGATCTAAGACGAAAACAGTCCCCCGTTAGCAGGTGGGTCTCTTGAAAGAGACAGATGTCCGCCTGAGTTCTCTAAATATGAGAGAACCGCCCTGCGTTTGATCGGGTTATTGAGGCCTCTCACGTTCAGTGTGAGTACTCTAATGGTTGTGTCAGGCATGACCGGTCGGGAGAAACAAGGAGAGCCCTGCATCGAAGTTGTCCCTGAAGTGTAACCCCCACAATGTATTCTGTTGTAGCTACCACTACCCCTTTGTATATAAATCGTTGTGTCCCCCGTGGAGGTGAATACCCACCCCAAACATTACATGGAAAAAAAAAGGTAACGAATGTAACATGAAACATGAAATAACTGCTTACGTATAGTACCACAGCCAGATATGGCTGCATGGTCGGTTCAAAGGGGACCGTCGTGTGGTCATTAGGCCCGTCTTCCCCCACCTGCCGCCCAGCCCGAAGTCTCTGTCAAGTGATATAGAGTGCCCCCGGGTTCAAGAGTCATCTGGTTTCACTGAAATTGATAGCACTGCCTCCAGGGCCTCCTGCCAGCCCTTTGCGATTTCCTCAGGATCAGGCCGGGCCACCCCAGGTGTCTTCCACACCTCCGCCAGCTCGACGATTGTTCATTCTGTAGGGGAGAGGAAGACTCCTGGTCCCGCTGTTCCCCTGGCGGATCCAGCCCAAGCAATCGGCAAGTCTCTGATAGGGAGCGAAGTTGGTACCTTCTCCCATCTTTCCGGAAGATTAGGTGAAAGGGGTGTCCCCAAGAGTAAGATATCCCCTGGCTGCAGAGGTGGGCGGTGGGCGGTGGCCGGGCGGAACTCCCTCAGTTTTTGTAATGTAAGGGCGGCTAGGTTTTGAAAAAAGGTAGGCGTTTGACCCTGGAAGGTGATGGCATGCATAGTGCGAGCTTTACGTAGGATCCCTTCCTTGACTTGGAAGTTGTGTACACAAACTACAATGTCTGGGGGGGTTGCTGAGTTTGGCCTTGGTAGGCCCACCCGGTGGGCCCGGTCGATCTGGATAGCATTGTCTGGGGCCCGCCGAGGAAGTGGTGAAACAGGCATCTGACATAGTCAAAGATATTGTCGCCTTCTGCTTTGGACGTCACTCCCCTGATTCGGATGTTATTCCGCCGGGACCTGTTCTCGAAGTCCTCCAGGTGAGACTGCAGGTCTATGTGTTGCTCTTGGAGTCTCAGAACCTCTTGTTGTAGCGCCTCTGTCTCTTCCTCTTGGCCTCCCTCTTTCTCCTCCAGCTCAGCGACGCGGTCCCCTAAATCATCAACGTCTCTCCGGATTTCTTTAATGTATTGCGAGAGTTCCCGCTTGAGTGAATGGAGATCTTCCCTAGGAGTGGTGAAGAGAGCCTCCAGAAAGGTGCGAGTAACCAGTTCCTCTGCAACCTGGTCGGGGGGTCCTTTCTTTGATCCGTTTGTGGGCTGGGATCTCCCACTGGGCCCGTGGGGGGGCGAGTGAGCATATCTTTGAGCGTACGGTCCTTCTTGGGATGGGCGTATGCCATCCTCGCTATATCTTGGCAGGCGTACCCCCCTCCAATTGCGGTTCGCCCGGCGAGGGTGAGGAGAGCCCCCCCACCCGTGCTCCTATAGGCTATCTGCTTGCAGCCTTCGTGTCAGCCCAGCGGCCGTGAAGACGCGCCGTTCCACTCTGTCTGCCCGGGGGAAACGATCTGAGCCTGGGGGCCTCCCCTCCGAGTTATGACGCAGCCAGCCCGGGGGCCCCTGCTTCTCGTTATGGGGCCGGGAGGCGTACCCGGCCAATGCTTTGTGCCCAGGTGTTAAGAAGCATTGTGACTGGGTGCTGGTCTAGGACTTGCAGCAGCCTGGCAAACACAGATCCGCCCCAGGCCACAGGAGCGGGCCGGCCTCAGACTACAGGGGACTGTCTATACCGAGTGGGCTGTGATTAGGCTAGTTAGCTGAGTCAGAATATGCCCTCCAGTCCGTCTTCTTGTTAGATCAATTTGCCCCTCTTTGAGCTACTGGGGGCGACAGTTCCCCCACCAAAACCCGGCTCTTCCTCGGTGCCTACTGGGTCCTCCCGGGCCACAAAGGCGGTGGGGCCGGGGTCCTTTGCGGGGTTTGCCGGTTGTGGCAATTGCTGGGTTCCAGGCCTCGGGTCCCGCTCTTCAGAGGAAACGCTGTTTCTCGCGGTAGGCCTCCACCCCTCCAGAGGCCCACCGCCCTATTTGGGCCTGGCTTGTCCCTCGTGGGCCGAACCCCAGGGCGCCGACTGGACTGGAGAGGGGGGGCGACCCCGCCTCACTGTGAGGGCCTTCCGCCGTCGCTCGGGTGTAGCTCTGTATTCTCGGGAGGCCGCTGCTCCTCCCGGGCCTCCCGCCCCGCTCTACCGCTCCACCACTGCGCCTCACCTGGGTGCCAAATCACCTCCTCTGTGCAGCAATGTCTGCCGCAGCCCAGCCACCCGTGCACCGCCCAGGCGAGTGTGGTCTTTCTGTAGGCCTCAACCCGCACCACTCCAGAAGACTTGGCTGGAGCCCGCTATCGCCGTCTTTGCGGACCTCGCCCGGGCCCCCTGCTGCCTCAAGTCATGCTGCGTCTCCCTGCTTGTTTCTGACCCTCTCGGATCGCCGGATGGGTCCAGCGGCACTTTCCAGGCCGGCGGCAGGCAGGAGAGACGGTGAGGCACATCCCACCTCAGTGCCATCTTGGTCACGCCCCCCCCTGGACTGGACTTTAGAAGGCAACTTTTTCAGCTCGACTAACCTTGTCCCTATATCCGGCCCGTGCTCCATTGCAGTCAGCCTGAACTTGTGACTTTCACCAGGTCTTGCACGACCAGATAACCGCAAGTGGCTCTTTCGGCTTTCAGGTACTATACTTACCTTGAATCTTTGAAATTACATATCTCACGTTCTACTGATTGGATTTTTGTCATTTTGGTGTCAAATAATTTATTGTATTTGACCCTATTTGTCTAAATTGGTGTGGGATTTTTCATATGTTGTGTTTTCATTTGATTACTGTTTGTGTTCTGCATAAATTCTGTACACATTGCCTCTAAGTTAAGCCTGACTGCTTTTGTGCCAAGCTATCAGAGGGTGAAGCACAGGTTAATTTAGTGACTTTTGTTATTCACCATGACAAACACTGTGGCTGTTGCTTGAGAAGGGCTCGCACCCCCCTCAACCAACAACCTACTTTCTCACACTGTCTACCAACTGGAATTTTCACTCTCGACTTATAGTGGCACTTTTTCTGGCACAGATAAGGGCTCACAAGACAGTGTAAACATGCTGTGGTCTAAAAAAAAAAGGTTAGACGCACAGGTGTTCTAGATAACATGGGGCCTCTCCGCAAGACTGTCGGCAGGAAAATACTTTTTATGTTATATTTAGAAGTTAGTAAAGTCGCAAATTCTCTCCAACCGCTGCATTCTCAAGGTGGAGTACACAAAGGCAATTCTGTGGACGTTGAAGGAATAGATGTCAAGTGGAGCCACTTGATCTGGAGCTCCTCTAGTAATTCACTTTTTTCTTTTGAGGTGACATTACAGGCAATACCCTGCAGAGTACTGTTGGCTAAAATGACATACTTGGCTCATGGTGTCACATTGGCACCTACACGAAGGATGCTGTCAATATGTATGATCCATAACCACCTGTAGTGTCCTTCGCTCCTCTCATGGCATGAACTTTAACACTTACGGTTTACCGTATTGCGGTATAGTCAACCCCATGTATTCAGTTGTGGCTTTCATTCAACAAATCAGTGCATTTTGCGAGTTGCAGCCTTTTTTTGTTTTAATTGACCTCCTTGGACTGACCTTGGACTAACAGAAAATAATTTCATAATAGAAAATCCAGGGACTGGTTACATGGGTTAATCATACAGGAGAGATCTGGTAACCCTTTACCCCATGCATTCACAGATTTTCTAATGTTCATGTGTCTCACCACCACTCCCCAGCCACACACGTGTCTCTGTCAGTTTTCCATATTTCCTCTCCCACGCTATTTCCCACAGTGGTATCACACGAAAAATCCAACACGTGTGAAGTCCCAATTGTTGTCTCATAAGAGAGATCAGGAACTAAAACAGTATGAGGTTTAGGATATGTTCTGACCACTGATCTTCATTCCAATGCACCGTTCAGGAATGTCAAATCCACTCCCTAATTTCCCTAAGCGCCTAGGGTCAATTACATCTAAACTCATTACTACAGTAGAAAATGTGTTAAGACATATGAGGCTTCATCGCAAACCAGTGCTTTGGTTAGGGGTTTTACAACCACATTCGCAAATAAAAGGAAAACCTGGAGACTAAATAGGGTGCCTAGGTGCTATATTGAAAGGGAAGATGGAAGACTATGTAGGCATGTTAGTCCCTTGTATTTAATGAGCAGTGATAACACCTCAGCTAGTCAGGAGAAACAAACTCTCATGCACCTGTGAACGTGCCATCCAAATTCAAATTTCTGATTTTATTTTTTTGTCTCAGATTCCTGTTGCTTTCTTGCAATTTGAGTGCACCCTAAGACTGAATACTTGGTGTTTGGCATAATCCTAGTGCCATGTCAAGAGTGGTTTACGATAATACTGAAGAAATGAAGGACCTGGGTTGGGGGACTCCATAAATATGTTGGTACCAGATGATCAAAGCGTGGGCGAGATATTGTTTTTTAACCTACATGTAATCATTCAGAAGAGGGCACAGGCTGGGTGGGTTGGATGGGCATGGCGATTGAGGCACTGCACAGCACATCAGACGTGTTTTCCAAGGAGACACAAGGGAATGAATGGACTTTGGTCCCTAGTTCTTTTCTCCCCTTCATATTTCATTTTCTCTTCAGAAGGCCTAGTTAGAGGACATGAAGCCTAGATGCTTCCATCTGTTTGTCCCCTTTGCCTGTTCATCCATCCGATTGACCTTCAAAGTATGTGCTGTTTGACTGTATATTTGTTGTGTTGGCTTGACTTTATATGCTATTGGTCTATGTGCATTAGTAACGTCCTGTTCGCTGTCTTGTGTGCATGGCTGAGATCTGGCGTTGTGTGTGACTTGTAAGCCTGTGTTCATGTATGCTACAAGTAGATTGTGTGCATGGGTGTCTATATATGTATGTTGGTGAGTTTGTGCATGGTTTCTGTAGGTGTATTACCACTTTTTGTAGATTTTTGCCTATTTCTGTAGGTATGTTACTATTTTTGCATATGAAAAAAAGTAGCACACCTGCAGAATCTATGCACAATATAACAACATACATGTAGTTGTCTGTAAACCTGAGCATGACTGTTGTGTGTCTCTGTGTACATTCACTATACAAAAGCCAAACTACATTACTTTGCCAATGATTCTTTTTCTGAAGGGACGTGCAGATTTTTCTTTCCACTCTACTGTGTGCAAGGTGCATGATTGTTTCCCATCTGCGTTTCACTTTCTCCGACAATGAATAATGCACTTGACGCTAAGCAGGAAGGAAAGCAATGCAGGAAACATGTTGAAATGTTATTGAATTGTGCAGGATGTTTATCCTCTGGCAATGCCTCTGCCTGAAGCAATTAGGCCTCATTTAACTCCATCAATTCCTTGGCTGTCTAGCTATAATGACTTCATTCAGCGCGACTCTTATTAGAAAACCAATTTTCGTTCACGTGGCCATTCATTTTTGTCCTTTTAGGCAGCCAAGACTTTTCCGCCTCTCTCTTCCATTTAGACACTGTGGGGTCTATTAAGATGGCATGCGGATCGCCACCGCCCTACCGGCGGTGGCGATCCGCACGCCAAAACACCCCGGCGGACAGCCTTTTACCCCCGCCACATTAGCATGGCAGGGGGTACCGCGGCGGACGGAAAGACCGTCCGCCGCTTTTCCGCCGGTAGGCAATCGTCACGATTGCCTACCGGGCGGAAAAGGCCCATAATATGGTGGCGGTGCCTTGCAGGCACCGCCATCCATATTATGATGTGGCATTTACAATGCCTTTCCATGGCGGAGACTCCGCCATGGAAAGGCATGCGGAGTTCTCTTTGGGGGCACGTTGCGGGCCCCCAGGGGTGTGGGGGGCTGCATTTGGGGGTACCATGGTGGGGTACCCATGGTACCCCCCAACATTGGCATGCACAAGGTGGCAGGCACCGCGCGGTGCCTGTCACGTTGTGCATGCCAATGCACAACATGCATATATGGCATTGTGGCGGGTGCTGCTTACAGCACCGCCCGCCACAATGCAATATATGCGGGATGCTACCGCCACCGTGGCGGTGGCATGCTAATTGACGGTGCGGGACCACCACACCTCTGGCGGCCGGTCCCAGCACCGCTGGGGTGGCGGGCGGACTGAAGTCCGCCCGCCATCCTAATAGGCCCCTGTATGTTTATTTCAACCGGATGAGGATCTGCAACTTAACTTTACGCCTTTTTAATGTTTAACTGTTTCATTTTTTTTATATCATTTGGATAGGCTCCTGAGTAACATTTTTAAACAAACAGCTTGTGATCTTTGGTCCTCTCTCAGTAACGATCTTTTTCTTACCATGTTTTAACACCGATTTTGCTTAATCCGTTCTTCGTTTTCGCAGTAGACCTGTCTTCAGGACTTAGCCTAAATGCCTTGAGGTCACAGCCTTTTTAAATTCTGGCCAGTTGCTCCTGCATTCTCCCAGCTCGCCTTGTAGTGTTGTGGGAGTCTGAACCCCAATAATTTACTCAACCCCAATATTTTGATCACCCCAAAATTATCTCTGGCTATCTGGCTCCAGCACCCTTGATCTAGAGATAAGAGACAACTTCCTCTATGACATTCGGCCCAATAAATAGAATAGTAAAATCTAAATTAGTGACTGAGACCATTCAAAAACTATGTTTTAGATCAATGGGAAATTTAAAAGGAGTTTATTACAAAATTTAAGATAGGTAGTACTAATAAATCCACGCTTGCAAAGAAAGCCCAGATACAAAAGTATAAAATCAGAATTGTCAGGTTCAAATAAAGAAAGCTAACAGAATTTCTAAAGGGAAAGACTATAAAGGTATGAGGAAATTTAAAGTATCACACATGTGAACAGAGTTCTATGGGAAAATAAAAGTCGCCCAAATGAACAGAGTTCCATGAGGAAAAGTAAAAGTTGCCCCCATCCACATACAACTAGGGGATTTTATACAATTTATACGCATAAACAATGAGAAAACTGCAGACTCAGCATAGCGTGATTATTGGCAGTACATTTTAGACTAATCAGAAAATGGATCATCACAAATAAGTCTATACCACTATCCCATTTCTAAGAATAATCAAAAATCTTTCATTAGCATACACAGCAACAGAAATCCAGAGATGCAAAGCACATTATGAATCATTTTCTAACAAAGACCAATACATTAATGTGCTGGCAAACCGGTATCTGCACTTCCAGCGGAAATATCCTTCAAGAAAAGTTACATCTAGATCATGATGGAAAGCTTAATTCACAATACGTGCTCTCTAAAGAATAGGACAATTACTTCACAATGTACTGTGCTCCGCGGAACCTGTTGGAAGAGAAGACTTGCAAGGGGACATTGATTTGGAGGGGGAATGAGCAGGAGCAAGATGAAGAGAACACTAGAAACTGCATCCATTTTAATAAAATGGTGACTTCATAAAAATGTGGCATAATTAAACTACATTATTAATCATACTTCTAAACATTTCTATCAATTTCTTTTAAATGCAACATCATTAATTTCTTGGTTATGGCTATTCATCATAAATATACTAATTCGCACACATTATGTGTTACCCAAAATGACACATTTTAAAAAACTTTAACAATTTACTCCCTCTAATTATTTTAAAAAAATTACTCATAACCCATTAAATAACTTTATAAATCAACTATCATTTAGTAGATGTCTTCATCTTCTTTGATTTCTGAACATTCTCCTTCGCCATCTTCAGTTGTAAAAAGTATCCTTAAAATCCTCCATTTCCATTGACCTTTTCCTCTTCCTCAACCTGTTTTCACCTCTAGTACTATTCTTATATCTACTAATCATACACTTTAACAATTTTAGTTAAAGGGAAATAATAATTGCACAAATCATTATGATTATTACAGGAGTTAAAATTGACTGGAAAACACCACCACCTGTATTACCTAACCATTCACCAACTTTACCAAAACTCCTCCCTAACTCTCTAAACCAAGGGGCACATTTACTAGAGACGTGGCGGAGCGTGGCATTAGCCTCCTTGGCCTAACGCCACGCTCTGCCACTTCTGAAACGCAGGGCTGCACCGTATTTACAGGAATATGGTGCAGCCCTGCGTTTCCCCCTTCGCTGGCGCTAAATTTAGCAGCCTAGCACCAACACACGAACCCTTGCACCATAGTGCAAGGGTGTCTGCATTGAGGAGAAGATTGTTTATGTGCAGGAAGGTGTTCCTTCCTGCACATAAACAATCTTTAAATGGCATTTTGAAACTTCTATTCATGCTGCTTTATGCAGCACACATAGAAGTTGCATAACCTCATTTTTTTATTGATTGTTTATGTGCAGGAAGGGACACCTTCCTGCACATAAACAATCAAAGGCCTTTTGTTGTTTCTGTGTGTGCTGCACAACGCAGCACACATGGAAACAGCAAAAACGAGGAGAAATTAAACATTTCTCCTCGTTGCTCCTGTTTAAGACCAGGTTTTCCTGGTCTTAATTTTGGCGCTGCCCCATATTTACGCCACCCTTGTAAATACGAGGCAGCGTCAAAATCAATGGGTGTTGCGATGGAACACCCGCCGTAACACCCATTGCCCACCCCTTTCACGCTAAGTATAGCGTGAAAGGGGGCCTTATTTCCAAGGCAGCGTTAAGCTACATTAAGTGGCTTAACGCTGCCTTGTAAATAAGGTGAAGCACATATCGCCACAGGAATGTCACTTTGGCGATAGGGCCTTGTAAATACGCCCCAAAGTGTCTACAGCTTCCTATAAGCCTTGTTCCTCCAGAGACCCAATCTCATGAGTCGAATTAATCATACTAGTCAAAACAAAATCAATAGCCTTGCTATTATCCAGAATATATGTATAGCACTTCTTCACCTTGATCATTTTGCAGACTCCGCCTTCTTTCGCCAAAAGTATATCTAAAGCAAGACAATTTTGCATTGTTATAGCCCTAATTGCTACCATTTCTACATTCACTAACCTAAAAGACCCTGTTGTATCCACTGTAAATCTACCTACTACTGTAGACGAGCGCCTAATTTTTACATCATTCATCACCACCCCTATAGAAGGAATAAAGGACCTAATATATCTAAGACTACTTGTCAAAAACTACATTTCACCCTTGTTAGACTAAGTTCTATACTCAATTCATCCATATGATGAACTCTAGGAAACACTGAAGAACATGAAACAACCCAATTTCTCTGCAAATTAAAATAAGTAGTCCTCCCACACACATAATAAATTCCACTTAGAATGGGTTCTTAACCAAGCAAGTAATCTCCACTAACCTCATAAGTTCTATTGCACACACTCTCCCCACAAATTCCACCTTATCACCCTTTGATGAACTTTGCCTTGTCATACACAACTCACTTCTCCTCTCTTTCTCCATTCTCAGCCTAGGATTCAAACCTGCCAATCTATATTTTTCTTCTTCTTTTATCTCTTGTAACACAGTCTCCTGTTCTTCGAAACTTCTCATCACTTTTACCCCTCTTTCATTATAGCCAATAAAATATTGCTCCTCTTTATTCAAAAGACACACATAACTTTTACCAAGTTAGTTTCACTTCTGTTTTGTGCAATCGTTCTCAGCAGCATACCAGCTTTAATTTCTCTGTTAACTTCCCTAATAGATACAATCTCCCAAGATACATTATAATCAGCCAAATATGAGAAAGAATTTCATCATGATTAAAAATAGCAATGAAAACGTTACATGGCAAGGAAGACGAGATTGGCAACTGCACTTACGTTGATCCCTCCCAAGCTAACGTAGGAAGGTAGGCACATACACAACACTTGCTAACTTTTATTATATCTACATATTCCCTAACCATTTAAGTGTAACCATTACCTTTAAAATGACTAGGTTTTCCCTGTTAACTGGTATTTCATGTTTAAACTAATTTATTTTAGAAATTGTTTCAACATTAGAACTATTAAGACAATCTGAAACATATCCCATGGGAACCATGAAGCACAAAACAATCCCACTAATATTATCAATAGTATAATTAGTATTGTTAACCCTACAATTTTAGGGATCTGCCATGATCCATCTTCTATTGAGACAAAAAAAATCTTATTGTTGCAAAGGCTCAGAAATCAATTTAATTTTTTGCTAAACAATAATGTTTTCTTCTTTTTTTCCTATTTTATTGAAACAATAATCAAAAACAAAAAGGAAAAACAAAATTATCAATTCTTTTTTCAAAACGTTTCTAAAGTTTCAAAAGTCTCTTTTAAAGTTCATCAAAACCAATTAACAAAATAACTTTTCAACTTCAAGAATGTTTTTCAGGCTTGTGAAAGTCTATTATAAAATTGTCTTAGTCATCAACTCACATTTTTGCTCTTATTTCACAGACTTTATTTCATATATAAGGTGGTTCTTCCTCCGACTCTTATTTCACAGTTTTTATTTCACATTCAAGGTGATTTTTCTTCCGACACTGTCTCTGATTCACTCTCAAACTTTTACTGGGACAAATTCACCAATGAATAATAATCTGTGGTTTTATCTTCTTCTTCAGAAACTGTAGCAAGATACACCCTCTCAGGTGATGAGTATTTCCAATTTGGAACTCTCTTTCTTATCGGGCTCTTAGCAATTGGTGATTTACTTCCACTAATTTCAAAGTCCAGCCGTCTCTCAAGATCTCTTTCTGGCTCCCAGTACTTTCGTTTACAAGTTCTCTTCTTTGGAATATCTTCCTTAGCTTTCCCTCTTTCAGCAATAGTATTTGTCTCTTTGCTCTCCAAGGAACTTTGTCTTAAGCTCACATCTGAACACAGACTTGAACTTGCATCTTGATCAACTTTGTCTCTGTTTATTCTGTTCACAGGAAACTTTCTTTTTCCCTTGGGGGTCTTGGTAAGTCTGATTGTCAGCTGCAACCTTTCACTGCTTGGATCAGAGACTACTTCTTCTTGCTGCCACTTATGCATTTGTCTTTTGCTCTGTAACAGTTCCTTACTCTGATAACTGTTTTGAAACAACTGGACTTCAGGAGTTTCATGTTCTTCATCAGAGCTTTCAATGACCTAAAACTTCACTACTTCAAATCGCCTTTGCTCATTCTCTTCACCAGTTTCAACAGTAAAATCTTCACCCCCCTCTGTTTGACGCTGCAAACATGAGCTTGACTTGAGACTTGACTTTGAACAGTTGGTGTGCTCTTTGTAATATTACTCAATTCATCCACTGCTTCAGCTACACCCCCGTCTCTTTGCGTGAGCAGCGTAGATCCACTGCAGCACATTTGCACACTTTACTGCAGTATTCGTCATTAGCATCACCTGATATGGCCCCTACCACTGTTCATCCAAGCACCCCTTGCGGATGTGCTTCTGGATTAATATCCAATCACCTGGGCTCAGTCCATGACATGGAGCATCTTTGTAGTTTTCTGTGGATACATTCACCTGATGAAAGACAGATTTCACCATATCAGCCAGACCTTTGCAATAATCTAGCACAATGTCCTGAGTTATGAAACTAGTGCAGCTGGAGGTACAAATGCAAGTCTCAGTGCTCTACCCTTGACGACTTCATGGGGAGGAAAAACAGCCTTTTTGTTAGGAGTACTTCTCATGCTCATCAAAACAAGAGGCAAAGCATCAGGCCATTTCAAATCAGTTGAAGCACACACCTTCACCAATTTATTCTTACAAGTGCCAATTGCTCATTCCACAAGACTAGAAGACTGTGGTCTATAACTACAATAGAATCTCTGATTAATGTTGAATGCTACTCAGATTATATGCATAATCTTGTTTTTAAAATGAGCACCACGATCATTCTCAATAGAAGTTGGAAGGCCAAATCTCAGTATCAATTCCCTTAACAACAATTTGGCAACGATAAGGCTATCTGCTCTCCGTGTGGGAAATGCCTTCACCCATTTAGAAAACAAGCAGATCATTACCAAGACATACTTTAAGTCATTGTAATTTGGCATTTCATTAAAATCTGCTTAAGTCTTGTAAATGAGCCCTCTGATTTGCCAATATGATTCATAATGGTAACTGTTCTCTTTCCCTGATTATTTAAATGACCAGTCAAGTATCTGCTTTAAATATCCTCAGCAACATTTCAAAATCCTGCATTCTTCCATTATGTTCTGAAAATTGTGCCAAACTATCTTTACCTGCATGTGCTTGATTATGGAAATACGTACACATTGGATATAACATCGAATCAGGGAGTATATACTTTTGCTCTGCACTGACATACAAATCCTGATAATTCTTTTTATAGCCTAGTTTTTCCCATTTTTTTCATTTCATTCATGGAGCATCTTTCTGTAAGTCTCTCAACTCACTTAAATAAGTTTGCATTGAGTCCACGAGGAAACAATTCACATTATTTTCACTTTTTCCTGAATCAGTTTTCAGTTCTTTAGTTTCATTTTCATTTTCCTGCACAATTGACTCTTGTGATGCCCAATATTTGTTCATCTGATCCGTATACCTGTTTCCTAGAGTAATCATACCTTTACCAGTTTATGGGCTGTGCACTTTACAATGGCTACTTTATTTGGTTTCTTAATGGCATTTAGTAAATCTAAAATATACATAAAATTCTTGATAGGAACTCCTGAAGATGTCATAAATCCTCATGACCATAGCAGTCTGTAATCATGAACAACACCAAAACCATACTGCCTGTCTGTGTAAATTGTCACATTCAAATTCTCTGATAGGCAGCAGCAAGCTCTTGCTAAGGCAATCAATTCTTCCACCTGTGCCGACGTCATTTTCGGTACAAGGGATGCTTCCAACATTTCACAAATTGTACACAATGCAAAAGCAGCTCTCAGCTCTCTATATTGGTCTCTTAAGCAGGAGCCAACAGATAAAGTAAGATCAGCCACTTCTAATGGGTGTTTCTTTAATATCTGGTCTTGGCTTTGTGCATAATTTGTTCACCTCAAAACAATAATGGTCCATTTCATCATCAATGTCATCATCCCCTTCCCTGTCTTCACAACTTCTGTCTGAAATAGAAAGCAGTGTTACTGGATTCAAAATATTTCATCACCTAATGGAAATGTTCTCTGCTCATAACGAGTCAATCTGCTATTTGTCATGTGTGGAGTCTTTGTTCTTGTTAAACGGATCTTAACTGTATGTGGAACATAGACAATTAAAGTATCGCAGGTCACAATTCCTTCACTCTGTTCAATGGCGAAGCAAACAGCTGCAATCGATTTCAAACAACTCAGAAGATTCATAGCTACTGGGTCCAAACCAGCAGAAAGATGTGCCTCTGGGTGCATTAATCCTCCATGTTTCTATGTAAGAACTGAAAGTGCATATCCATTCTTTTCATGACAAAATAAGAAAAACATCAAATTGTAATCAGAAACCCCGAATGCGGGTGCATGATAAAACCCTCTTTCAGTGTTTTAAATTCATCAATGCATTCATCATCAAATGTTACTTGATCATGGACATCACAGCATGTCAATCTCACTAAAGGCTTTGCAATTAGGGAAAAATTCGGCATCCTCTGGCGACAATATTCAACAATTCCAAGAAACATCCAAATCTCCCTCTGGCTTGGTTGGGTGACTTAATTTCAAAATAGCAGATATGCATTCTTTCGAGACATTCCTCACACCTTTTTCAATATGATGTCCGTGATAAATGACTTCTTTTTACAAAACTGCATTTTAGATGGAGAGACCTTATGTCCATTGTCAGCTAGACAATTCTACAAGGCAATTGTATTGAGCTTACAGTCCTCCTTTGTGTTCGATGCGTAGGTCATCGATATACTGCATCCGGACCGAATTGCATACCAATTTCAAACTTTCTAAATCTTTCTTCAGAATTTGCGAACATATTGAAGGACTTTCAGTATACCCTTGTGGGATTCTACACCACATGAGTACTTTATTTAAAAATTGGAACAGCGAAAAGAAACTGTGACTCTTTACGAGGGGAAATTGAGAGGAATGCTTGTCATAAGTCAGTGACTATCTACCATTATGGTTCTGTTGTAATTTGAAAGACCATTGCTGTATTCAGTACCACCGGAGAACATGGAACAACTATTTAATTCATTTTTCAAAGATCTTGTACAATTCTCCATATGCCATTCAACTTTTTGATTCCCATCACTGGAAAGCTACAAGGGCTACCAAGTACCTCCCAGAGAATTCCCTGTTCAATCATTTTTTGATCACCTGCCTCTTTTGTCAAACTTAATTGTCTAGTTCTCTAGAAAACTGCATTAGCTTTAACTTTTATTTTGATTGATTTTTATCTTTTAATGAGTCCAATTTCCTTTCTTATAAAGTCCCATACCACATCTTTGACAGAATGTCTTAAATCCAGAGGCAGGTCATCTTTAATTAAAACTGGGAACAATTCTACTCTTGATTTTGAAGAACTCATTTTAAACATCCCGAGTCTCTATTGCAACACCATCCCGTTTACAATATATCACAGAATTCATCTTACACAATACATCCGTTTTAAGCAAATTCACAGGACTCGAATAAAAAAAATGAACTGATGCTTATTTTACATCTGGTTAATTTTAACTGGAACATCTGCAGTAACCAGATTAACAGTTTGCTTATGACTGATCCCTACAACTTGGACTTCTCTTCATGAGAAGGGTAGGTTTGGGACTTCCACAGAACAAACTGTAGAACGGGTAGCCCCTGTATCAATCAAAAATTAAATGGGATGGCCATTGACTTCTCCGTCAATATATGGGCCACTTTGGTCTACCTCCAGGACTGCTCCAAGCATATAATCCAGGCGCCTTTATTGTGAACTACTTCCTGCTAATTTATCACCCAGAATCAATGGGTTCTGCTGATACCCGGCATTATGGGGCATTCTGTTTCTCAAATTCTGCTGCATCAGAGGAGCTGTTGACATTGACATACAAAATGATTTCTGACTCTGCACGACCTGTTCTTTTTCCTAAATGTTTGGAGCCATCACAATATTTTTCTACATTTGTGAAATCTGCTCCACATTCCCTTTAATCTGATTAGGATTCTGACAACACTCCCTCTTCCAGTGCTCAATCGTCCCACAGAATTGACAGGCTGTATTCTTTTTCATCAGCTCAACACACATTCACTTCATCACTTCTACACCATTTTGCATCTGCACTGGATTTATTCTGTTCACTCCACTCTGTACAACATTCATTTTTAAACCCATTTGATACCTGGACCTTTTCTCAAACTCCTTCGTCTGGGCAATCACCAGCTTTTCTTTAAGCTTTTTCTTCTTTGTCTTAAAATAGCCACTACTATTTTTCGCTAACAACAAGATCTCATCTATACTCTTCGTCTGCCAGCACAACTCACTCTGCTGAATGTGAGTGGTAATTTCTGGCCTCAATCCATTCACGAAAGCAGACACAAAACCACTGAGCCCATCTTTTTCAGGATTTTTGACTCCTGTGAGGTTCTCAAAATTTGTTTTAAATGCAACATCATTAATTCATCAATTACTAGTCACACTTGTATTTTTCAAAAGTAATTTGCAATGCTAGGATGTTCCACTCTTCACAAAACAATCTTCAGGGCATGCTCTCATTTGCCTTCAAGTCTTAGTTATGTACGTGTATGTGTTAGAGTCTGTAGTAAATTGAATTTGACTGGGATCAGGCAGCACATTAGAAAGCAACTCCATTTTCCGAACCTTTTTTTCTATTTACTCAGTTGAGAGGATGAAGACAAAATGGGCACGGAGAAACCAGTCTTTCCATGTCTGTTGGTAGTTCACATTGTCTGTCGTATTCTGGAGATTGTAGTCTTGCGTTTATAAAAGCAAATACAAAATGCCAAGTACCAGAATACAAACAAACCAAGCCTGGATAAGCTACTCATGTCTGACATTAAGTGGCTTTTAGCCTTTGTTACTTCTAGTTCTGTTAAACACTTCAATCTCTTATGGGTGCAGGCGAATATGGAGTTTATATAAATTGTTGAAATCCGTATTCAAAGTAGTTATCCCTAGAATATGTACTCTACTGTGCTTAATGTTCAGAGGATGGCCAGCTCTGGGAGTCTGGTCTTTTAACTCTGGTTTTACACATGAGCTTTGTGTGTCAGGTGGAGTCCTCAGTGAATGCCCACGTCCTTCCACCAGCTTCAGAGTTCAGGCAGCACCCACAATGTGGCAGGCCAAAGTGAATGGTTTCTAATTTGTGTCTGCCTCTTAGTCCCGAATTCTTGGCATCTTTAACATGAGTGCTTTAGTAGCTGTTAGTCGGGATTGCTGTAAACTCATTCTTCAGCATTATTATTATTATTATTATTATTGGGATTTATAAAGCACATGGCTGCCCTAAGGCTTCCCAGCGCTACACGGTCAGGTATTGAATACGGGCCAAACCATGTCTTAAATGTATTGCTTAAACAGCCAAGTCTTGATCTCTCTGCGAAACTCTAGTTCTTTGTCTATCAATCTGTGTTCTAACGGCAAAGAGTTCCAGAGTTTGGGGGCTAGATGGGAGAAAGATCTTCCTCCCCATTTCTCCCTCCTGACCTTTGTCTGTTATAGGCGTTCTTCAGTACTGGATCGCAACTGCCTCTTCGGAATGTAGGGAAAGACTAGCCTCCCAACTTTTTTTGGGCCTCTATTGTGCCGTGCTCTATGAATAATAACCAGTGCCTTGAATTTTATTCTGGCTTCTACCGGAAGCCAGTGGAGTCTAAATAAATGTTTTTTTACTGACTCTCGTATCGGGATGTTACACAGCAGCCTTGCTGCTGCATTCTGGGTCACTTGCAGTCTCTGGGTGACATATTTAGGTGCCCCCAAAAATAATGAGTTTCCATAGTCCAGTCGCGAGGTGACTAGAGAATGGACCACTGTCTTCCTTAGTTGTATGGGGATTCTATCTAAGATTTTCCTCAGGCTTCTGAGAAGTCCGAAGCAAGTTGCTGTGACCTTCTTGGCCTGTGCCATCATGGAGAGATCAGTTTCTAGCCAAAATCCTAGGTTTTTTACTGTTTCATTTGCATTGAGCATTGAATATGCTAGGTGCCCTGCTGCAATTCATCTATCGAAACGTCAAATGTGTTGTCGGAAATGCAGTCATTTAACATACTACTTTATACAGCCTGTTCATCTCATTCTCAATTACAAGGTAAACAATCAAGTGGGGAGACTTTGAGATCGACTCCACCTAGATGCCACCGTGGCACTGTTTTTTCTGTTGCATGCCAAGCAAAAGGGAATCTTCAGAGTTCTGCTGTACTCAGAGAATTTACATCTGAATCTGCGTTTGACTAGTTTCTTCTGGTAAAGCTGACACATCTGCTTTCTGCAAACTGACAGGGATAGCTTTCTGGTACATTTGCGTGTTTTTCATTCCCATCTGCATGCGTCTGAGAAAGACCCTATCTGGGGACAGTTGGTCCTGGAGAGTTATTGCCTTATTTGTTCTTCCATAGGTATTAACAATAAAGCTGATGCTTGGTAAGACTCAGTCTAGGACTTAAAGTCTAGCTTGTACATAGACAGTTTACTGACTACACTCTAATCATGTGTTAAAGGGTTGTGACCAATGCAAGGCTTTCACACCAAAAACATAAAGGAACAGGGAAAGAAGGTTGGTTTCTCACTTTTATAGGGACACATTCTTCAACTGAAGGAGTACTAAAAAAGTACAAGCTTTGACAAAGGCAGTAGATCTTGCTTATACTTAAAAGCGCCTCAATGCTTACACCCTTGCAGTCAATCATCTTTCGACCTTGCGCTAAGTCACTCAGTCTTTGTCCTGTGTAAAAATCCAGAGTACAGATTACAAATCCTTATACTGTATCTCAGGAATGGGGCTAGCTAGAAAAATAACTATTTCTAATAGTTATTAAAAATTCAATTCAATGTTGAAGTTGGATTTTTAATAAACAAAATTAAGGAAAAATAACTTTTAGAAAGTTACCATCTGTCAGAATTTTCTAGAGACTAAATTTGCATTAGCCCAAAGGTATACTCAGACATGACCAACTATGCTTCTCCGTGTGTAGGGATAAAGTTGTTGGTATGCATGTGTCATTGAACAATGAACTATGCTTCCTGTTATAAGCAGATACTTTCATATGATGAGAAACATTTATTTTACACCACAAGAGACGTGTATATCCGACAATGTCATAATTGCTGCTTCAATGTACATGTGAGTGCATATATAGAAGAGTTTATGCCTGCAACTAAAACTCTAAGAAATGTCATGGAAACATTTGCATACTTCACCACAAGTAACTGTGCACATCAGACCATGTAAATATCACAGATTCTGTGCACATATGGGTATTTATATAGGTTTTTCTGCAGCCACTACATCCTTACCAAGCGTCATTTGCATAAATGTAAGTATGTGTAAGTTAATTTCAGTTTTTTTATTAATACAACTTTTAAAAAACTAATTTCAACCTTTGTCCATTTTCTCTCTCTCTGACTTATCCCAAACCTTTCTGACTACTTTGAATCTCCAAACAACCTTCTCAAACTTTTCTTACTGACAGGTGATAGCCTCTAAATGGACATCCTTTTTAAGAGCATCAGAGAGCATAGGTGCCTCAGATTAGATCTGACATAAGCCAAGATGGTCAGCCCTCTTCAGCTGAGGGCTTCTTTTGCACAGGATCATGGATCAGCCAACAAAGGTATGTTTTTTGACTCACAGCTTTTTGATTCATTGGCATGTATGAGGGACTACTTTACATTAGAAAACTATAGTCTCTCATAACGCATGCAATACTTTAACGTTCCTCCCCCTGCAGTTAGGCTTCTGCTAAATACCCACCAGGAGGCCTCTTTCTCCTACTGCCTGGATGTTTCTCACACAGTGAGCACACCCATCGGCTCTTCCCACTGCTGCCAGGACACTGCTGACATTGTGAGCGTGGCCAACAGCTCTTCCCCCTGTTGCCATGACGCTGCTCACATTGTGAGCATGCCTGGCGGCTCTTCCACACCGTGATCGGGCCACATCAGATGTTAAGTGTAGCTTCCTCCCCAGCCCAGTAGCATGTAAATGAATCACGCCACACATGGAGCTCGGTATTACACATCTTTATTCTCTAGAGTGTAACCATTACCTGGCGCGTACTGCATCATGAATTTAATTAACCACACCCAATCACTTACGTCACAAGACTACGGAGTCCATTAGGAACCAGAGGGGTCCTGCACTCTATAATAAACAAGAAACTACATTAAGCATGCCCCAGCTTCCTTCAGCAGCACACAAACATGACAAAGCCAGTGGTTGTTGCTTGTAAATAACATTGTGATCCAGCCCTATTGGCAATGTCAATGCTTGCTCGTGTAGTGTCTTACCTTAGGGCTCCATTCACATTGCATCTAGAGGTGGTCAATTGCAAAAAACGATTGCTTTTTAAAAATGCTGTTTCTATTTTTAACATGTACATACTGTATATACGCGGGTATGGATTATTTGCAAGTTCACAAAGTACATCACAACTTCATTTACATAAGAAAAGGCATGGAAACTTTGCTTAAACGGGTAAAAACCCATTTTACACAACGGAATGAACTCAAATAGTTGTCCTCCACTTTCAATATATTTTTGTTAGAGGATAAGCTGTCACTGGGAAAGCTGCTGGTAGGGGAAGTCCTAAGCACTATTTGAGGAGCATGGTGGTTGTGTTCAGAACAGGGGGAAATGTGATGATTTATGTTATGTTATGTTACGTGAATTTGTAACGCGCACAGATACTCATGAGTGTCCCGGCGAGATGCCTAGCGGAGTATGGAAAGTGAACTTTAAGCAAAGAAATGTGTTTTCAGTTTCCTCTTGAAAGCCACTGGATCCTGAATATTACGCAGGGCAAGAGGAAGGGCATTCCAAGCAGCAGCAGCCTTCAAAACAAAGGAGCTGCCCCCTAACCTCTGATACTTAAAGCGAGGAACCTGAGCAAAGCGCAAGGACATAGACCGCACGGGTCGCGCAGGAATGTAAAAGGAAAAACGTTTCTGCAAATAAAGAGGACCACAACCATGAAGAGCACGATGGGCCAGAACCAATGATTTAAATTTAACTCTATCCATCACGGGAAGCCAATGAAGTGATCGCAACTGATGGAAAACGCTGTTCCTAGCCGAGATGCCCAATAAAAGTCTGGCTGCCGTATTTTGGACCACCTGGAGCTTCTTCAGCAGGTAGCCCGGAATACCAACATAGAGGGCATTGGCATAGTCCAGCCGTGACAAAATCAGTGCACAAGTAACCGTTTCCCTTGCCGCCTGGGGAAGGAGAGGAAAAAATGTTCTAAGGGTTTTGAGAAGGCCGAAACAGCAGCCAGCCAACTTCTTAATGTGTGTCGAAAAGGAGAGACTCTCATCAAACCACACCCCTAGATTTTTAACAGGCTTCCCTGTGGAGGTGGGCAAGGGGAACTCAGGAGGCCAGAGCTGCTCTCGGTAGTTAGAAGGAAATTTCCCAAATAAGAGAATCTCAGACTTCTCTTCATTGCACTTGAGCTGTGCATCCACCAACCATTTAAAGATAGAAGAAAGACAATGTTGGACCGATAGAACAGAGTCCGCATTTTTATCCCAGGTAAAAAGCAGCTGGGTGTCGTCAGCATAGGCCGTCACCTTGGCCCCCAACCTCTCCGCCAGATATATCAGAGGAGTGACATAAATATTAAAAAGAAGGGGGCTAAGGGAAGATCCCTGGGGGACTCCAGTTGTCACTGACTGAGGGGAAGAGGAGGACGGTGGAAGCCAAATCTGCTCGACCCGCCCCTCCAGGAAGGACCTAAGCCAGCCCCAAACAGCACCTGACACACCAATCCTGGCCAGTCTCGCTAGGAGAAGTGAATGCGGGACCGTGTCGAACGCCGCCGAGAGGTCCAGCAAAATTAATGCTGCTCTCCCGCTGGCGTCCAAACACTCACGGATGGCCTCCGACACCTCAACCAGGACTGATTCTGTGCTGTGAGAAGCCCGAAACCCTGATTGGGCTGGATGCAAAAGCGCCTCCCTTTCCACAAATTCCGTAAGCTGTTTGTTTACCACCTTCTCACACACCTTAGCCAAAGCAGGTAGGAGGGAGATAGGCCGTTAGTTCCCTGGACTAAGGGGGTCCAATGACGGCTTTTTTAGAAGTGGCAAGATCTTAGCCTGCTTCTAGACCTGTGGTACAACAGCTTTCTGCAGAGACATGTTAATAATACTATTCACTTCTGTGTTCGTGATCTCTGCCGCTGCTGCCAGCAACCTGGCAGGACAGGGGTCCGAGGGCGAACCAGACTTTAGACCCTTGAGGATTCTAAGGGATTCCGGTAGATCAACTGGCCTAAATACAGACAAAGAGTGGGCAGGATCAACAGATTGAAACACCGAAAATGCCTCAGTACTGTTGTCACAGGATGGAAAAGCCGCCTGAATAGTCCGGATCTTATCCCTAAAGAAGCAGGAAAGAGTGTTACACCAAGTAGCTGAAGATGGAGACACACTAGCTTGGGCCAGAGGGGACGTAAAGCTCTGAACGATAGCAAAAATTTCTTTAGAGTTGTTTCTGGCCGAATCAATACGGGCTGAATAAAATTGCCCTTTAGCCAACTTTATGGCTTCATAGTATATTTTTTGCTTATCTCTGAGCGTCCGCCTAGCTGCCGGACAATATCCAGTCCTGCGCCAAGCCCGCTCAAGGATCTTACAATCATGCTTCAATGCTTTAAGGGCCAAGTTAAACCAGGGTTTGGAAGGGGATTCCCTAGCCAGCCTGGCGGGGCATTGTGGAACCACCATGGCCACTGCCTTAGAGATCCAACTAGTGAATCCAGCCAAACCCTCCTCAAGCTCCCCTGCCAAAATAGGCCTGGAGGTTTCCAAGGCCTGATTGAATTCGAGTGGCTCAATTTTACCAAAGGCTGGTTTGCAGCAAGAGCGCGCTAAAGGCTCAGCAATAGACACTTCCCGCGAAAAGTAGGTTATAAAATGATCCGACCATGAGACCGGGCAAGGATCCCTTAGTAGAATAGGGAAGTTGGTGCAAATGGGGTCAAGTATATGGCCGGCCTGATGTGTGGGAAGGCTGACCTGCTGATCAAGTTGAGCCAAGTGTAAGATGTCCAACAGGTCGCGCACGTCCTTAGCATCCGCTTGATCAAGATGGATATTAAGATCACCCAGGATCATATAGTGAGAAAATCTCATCGCCCTGGGAATTACAGCATCTCCACAAGCCTGAAGAAAGGTTCCCACCGGGCCAGGGGGCCTATAAATCAAAGAGCCTCCCAGGGTGAAATGTGCTGAAAAGCGGATGCTGAAGTCAAGCGCCTCACACCCTCCCCACGAAGTGACATCCCCCCTGCAAAGGTCCCACTTGTTCTTATAAATGATAGCCACACCGCCCCCTCTCCCCTCCGGACGGTCAGCTCTAGAGATCTTATAACCCACAGGTGTGGCGAGAGTGACAATCGGATCTGATGTAGAATCGAGCCAGGTTTCAGTCAAGAACAGCAGATCAAGAGAGCTGTCCTCTAGAAGGTCGAAAACATCAGAATGATGTTTCCTAAGGGAGCGAGCATTAATCATGGCTGCCAGAATAGGGAGGGCCCTAATCGGCTGACCAGGGGGAGTAAAAGTTTTATCCAAGGTAACAGGCCCCAAGCACAACTTAAACCCGCAGGAAGGACAAGTGTCTTTTGTCCCCTCGGGCACATCCCAGTTACCAAAATGGCGACAAGTAATAAGATCGAGAGCCCGTAGGGCAGCCCCAGTGTAACTCCGTCTGTATTCAGCTCCTAGAGGCTTGCGTGCAGCCCTGCAACACCTCACTCTATGCCACCCAATAATGTAGAAGACAATGGCATAAGAATATGCATTTGTCTTGCTGTTTGCCCTCCTCTTGCCCTTCCATTGGCTTCCCACAAGCACACCGATCATTTGTCATCATCTTTATGATGCCCCCCAGACGATGATAATGGGTCGTTGACAGCAACACTTTTTATACTATAAACGTGGTTTCTGCAACCTTTCAATGCCACCATCCCAATGCCAGTGCTCTCAGTTCTACACCCACCCAATGAGATTCAATATTATTGCCCTCGTACCCCTAAACATCACTGCCCTTAGTGTCATTGCCCTCTGTGTCATTGCCTAAGCATCACTGCCCTCAATTCCACTGCTCTCAATGCCAATGCCTTCAACATCATTTCCATTAAAGCGATTACACATTACTGTCATAACACCCAACAAAAACATTATTGTAGCTCCAACTCTCACCTCTGTGTCTCTTCCATTGCATGGGTCCCGAGATATAGCAAGGACCCAGAAGAACATCTGACTGCCAGGGCCATCAACACATGACATCCTGGGAACAAAATGGGATGCTACTCGCACCCCAAAAGACAGAATTTGTCTTACGCAGAGAGACTCAAGACCACGTTTTTATTCTGTGCTGTGGGCGGCCAGTACCATGACTGTGTGGTTGTTCTGACAACCAATGTGCTCCAATAAACCCCAGAACAGCCAGTGTTGAAGTTTGACAAGTCATAATAAATGGGCGTTACTCTGTGAAAGTGGGCGTGTGAGAGGAAAGATAGGTCCTCTTGTGGCTACCTGTTACAGGGTTCCAGTAATCACCCCCTCTCCTTCACCAACATGTCTCCTCTTTCCACCTTTGCAATGTTCACTGCAGCAGAAGTTTCCCTGATGTGGTGCTGCTTCAAACCTTACAAACCCTTACATACTACCACTTACAAACCCAACAGCTCTGCAGCAGCCTCCATGCCTTAACCCTCCCTGCAGTATGCATTTTAATGTTTTTTGTGTAGCATGGTTTTGTCCTTCAGTAAGGTGGCACAGCACGTTACAGAGAGACAACAGAGCACATACAAATGCGCAAAACATATATACATAGAATATATAAATGCATACACATAGAACAGTATGTGTTGTACAGTGTCAGACATTCCATATCCTTTACAATAGTGTATTTTCAGAAATTCAGATCATGTAATACATCATGTTCAGGGGTGAGGGTTCTCTATGCAGGTTGCATGGGCTTCTGCAGAGTTACCATGTCCGGGTTATGTCATTGATTTGTTGAAGCAGGTAGATAGCAGATAGATTTTTTGAGATGTCTGGACGGCAGATGTGAGTTGGGAGACCACTGAAATTCTTGGGTGCATTACCTGAGAAATTATCCTAATTGAACTTAAGGAATTCGAGTCTGAGGCTAGATTTACCTCTTGATGTTCTGTTCCTAGAGAGATATTGTGGGGGGGGGGGAGAGAGAGAGAAGGGGGGAGGAGAGAGAGAGAGGGGGGGAGGAGAGAGAGAGAGAGGGGGGGAAGAGAGAGAGAGAGGGGGAGGAGAGAGAGAGAAAAAGGGGAGGAGAGAGAGAGGGGGGAGGAGAGAGAGAGGGGGGAGGAGAGAGAGAGAGAGAGAGAGAGAAAGAGAGAGAGGGGGGAGGAGAGAGAGAGAGAGAATATGGGAACCTGGGCAAATCAGTGTTAGACTGATACACTGTTACATTTATTCACTATATGAACATTTCTTTACTTTGCAAGAGACACATTGTATCATATTGAGGTGCTCCAACATACTGGTGCGGTGAAGGTGAATAGGGAAAATGGTAAAAAAGACGTGCACGGTGCCATACACTAGGGGTTAATACAAATGGTTCAGAGACCTGGGATGGGAAATGAGGTGGGGGAAAGAACTATTTCAGAAAGAAACGTAGAGTGGAGTCCCAGCAGAAGGCTGTTTTTCATATATCAATGACACTCACACCTGCAAGAGTACATTTTGGAATGTGACAAAAATGAGTAAGTGGAGGTGGTTCTATGGAAGACCTGCTTCAGTTTTGCTTAGCAAATGGATATTGAATAACTGCTTCTGTCAATGACAGTGGGTAATAATGAAACTGTGAAAACCTGCTCTATACTGTATCTTACAGTTCTGTTTTGTCTTTCTTCCCATGGCCAGGTGATATCACGTAGAAATGAAGGCTACAGTGCTCAATCCAATCTACTCACTCAATCCTATCTAACCTTCCACCCACAAGCACCAGTCTACCCATATCTCCCATAGTTAGTTTCTCACTTACCCACCCACCTTACATCCATATGACTGACGTATAAGTCATCCATTATACTGAACGAGTGGCACAGTATAATGTGCCACTCGCTCATTTCAACCCAGTCACAACCACTCACTCTCACTCACTCAGCAATCTTATGTCCACCTGAATCACTCACATCTACCAGCTCGTTCATTCACCTCACTTACTTCTGTTCAACTGTATACTTCACTTAGTTCACTCACATCCAACTAACGTATTAGTTTAATTAGTTTCTTTAGTGAACTACAGTTCAACTTCACCTAACTAAAAAAAATTAATTCTGCAAAAAGCAATATTTTCTACTTAGTCATCTCCCATCTTCTGTTTGTAGGGAACATGTATGCAACCCTAGCTGTACTTTCTGTAGAGACAAAGGTCTTTGTACGGCTGGGACCGTTCTGCCACCCTTACCACCTTAGTTTAATGGCCTGCAATGTATTTTGCCATGAAAGGACTCAACAAACTGACTGTTCATTTGGGGTATGCCACGATTTTGTTGATGCGTGTGCAGTCTGTTGGCCCAGGGGTTGCTCAATGTGTGCCACCACTGCATATCTACTGTGGTTGCCACACATTCAAACTAGGCGCTGGAGACACTTGAAGTTTGGTAGCAGATGAGTCGAGTTCAGGGGCATGGACCTTTTCACCTGTACCCCGGCCGGGACAAGGCACCTTCCATGCAACATCCCTCCACTGTCCTATGGGTGGAGGAGTGCCGTGGAAGGAATGTCCGGCTCAGGGAATATGCATCCTCTTCCTACCAAGTCAATTTTTGTCCATCAACAGTACCTGCATTACCCGGAAAGTACCGGAAGTACTTCGCTGCAGCAGGCTTTGTGCAAACTACTTTCTAGTGACCACTTCTTATCAGCCTAGAGAGACAGAAGCCCAGGAAGATGGCCTCAATCCTGATTGGAATTGGAATTTTGAAGGAAGCTTGATCTATGGCGGGAAGTACAATCTTGTTACTTGCATCGTTCTCTCCTTTCTTTTTTATGAAATATAACTGAGCACGTTTTTATCAGTAGCTGTAAGATCATCACCTAGTGTGTGTTTGGCGCATTGTTTTGACCTCAGTATTGAAGGGTGATATGAAAGAATACAACATCCCTCACACTTCGCCAGTATCTACACTGTATCGGGAGCTTTTGTCTTTCATTTCTTATCTCCAAGATAGTGCTCTTGGCAGACGAGGTGCTCGGTCTGGTTAATGAACTACTAATCCTTCGATTTCAGGAGCACTTGGTGTTGTGTTCATTTCTTTCAAGGGTGCCATCTGTCTGCACTCCTCCGGTTCACAGCTAATCTGTTTCCAGTGCTTGCAGTGCAGAAGACAAGCCTGCAGAGAGACCAGCAGTCATGGTGAAGTGAGAATGACGCATCCTTTGGTAATGCCCAAGGTGTGCCAGCTTAGGACAATGTTGCATTCTCTTTCCACCTGGATAACTCACACAGACATTTGGTGCAAATAAAGGTACCACAATTCATTGGTGCTAGTACACTCATTCAAAATCTGGGTGCTGCCATCCTCGCTCCATCACTGAGGGCTAGGCCTTCAAGAGACCCTCTGCCTGCCTAGAACCTGCGCCACGCCAGCAGTGAGTATCAGCAGCATACCAGCAGCATTAGGCCGCAATTAGAGCACAGCAGGCCTGCCCTAACAGCAGGTGGTTCAAGTGTGTGACCCCTGGCTTCGAGACCTGGAATGCTGAAGCCGCTGTCCTTGGCGACTACAACTGCTTTCTTGTCCGGCGCCAGAGTTCTCTCTGGTACTTTACAGTAGGCCTGGGCGGTAAATTCCGTTCCGCTCGCGGAATTTGCGGAATTTGGGTAATTTCGCGTTTCGCAGAGAATGCGAAATTGCCAAAAATTCCGCAATACGCGGCTTTGCGGAATTGTTTGCTTGTTCGCGCTTTAAAAATGCGTGTTCGCAAGATATTTCTCCCCGAGCACGCAAACAGCGTTCGCGAACAGGAAAAAAGCATCGCGAACGAGCGGAACAAGCAATTCCGCGTGTTCGCGGAACTTTTGCATGCTCGCGGAGATTTTTTACCATTTCGCGGAGCTTTGCGTAGCGCGACTACGCAAATTCCGCCCACCCCTACTTTACAGCCTCAAGGTCTCGCCCCTCCCGCACCCTCAGCTGAAAGCCCAGTGACAGTCACAGAACACTGTGCAAGCAACCAAAGCAAGCATGACATTCCGGTAAGACGTGCGCCTTCACTTTACTGTTCCACTTGTCAATGTCTTTAAAAGAAAACGCTCTAATGATTCATTTATAATTTTGTGAGTTCCGTTTTGAAATGCATGAATGTCACATGGAGACAGACATACTTCCATATGAAACGGTGTTTGTTTATAAGCCTATTTAAACGGTAAACATTCTGGAGAAATTAGATCTTTCTCCTCAGACTTTTAAGGATATTTCATTGTAGGGAAATAGGACAGCACGTGCCACCTGTCAACTTTAAGTAAGTATGAATGTACTATTCAAAGAGTAAGGGAGGTAAATATTAAATAAGAGCGGTGACTAGAAGAAACAGATAATTTTGAGTTTGCATGCGCACACTGTTAATTGTTTGTCTTCCGGTTCCCACCAGAATTTAAAAGAAAAAGAATATTTTTGGGGAAAAAATGTAGCCTTGTTGGCCTGTCACCCATTATTCAATGTGACAAGCAAGGGGGAAAAAAGTCCTAAGTCCAAGACCCAACAGGTAGTTCAAAACACTTAAAAGGGGGTTACAGCTGTTATAAGACCATTATGTAGCAAAACAATGGGTACTTTTCTGACATCCCTACTTTGTTTTGCTACTAAAAAGTGTCACTCAGTGTCACACATATTACATAAGATGTCACACATAAGCTAACCGAAAACCTGGAAATGTGACTCAAACACACCGAGAACTTGGCAGCTATGTGTAATATGCCGCTGGTCTCCTCCTCGGCTTCTTACTGATTGATTATTTTATGTGAATGAACCCCCACAATTTACTCCTACCTTCCAAGTCAGTCACTCACTGTAATTTTAAAAGCAATAAATATGGATTTATCTGGGTCCAGCTGCATCGGAAATCTTTACTAGGCCCAAAATCTCACCAAACTCGCACCTCGAAACTAGGCCCAAAGCTGTTTTGGTGACAGAAAGACCTTTTTGAAAGTGGGCAAATGCAGTGAGCCAGCACGAAGGAAGGAAGGAGGAATGCAAATAAGGAACGAACAAAGGAAAGTTAAAACGAAGCAGGATGGAGCATAGGTAAAAAAAAGAATAGAAGGAAGGAAAGAAAGAAGGATGGAAAGGGGAAAAGGAGGGGAGAACGAAGGAAATTAAAAATTAAGTTTGGAAAGAAGGGTAGCAAGAAGAAAAGAAGGAAGGAATAAAAAAGAAAAAGAAAAGTAAGGAAAGCAGAAAAGCAGAATTAAATAATGGAAAGAGGAAATCAAAAACAGATGAAAGGGTGATGGAAGGAAAGAAGAGAAAGGAACATTAATGAATGGAAGGAATATAAGAAGGATGGAAAGAAGGAGCGAAGGAAGGATAGGAGGAAGTGATTATTTTGTCAGAGCATTTGCTAAAGTTTGACATTTTTACACATTATATATTATTTCTCAGTTTAAGCACGGCATTGTTTCTTTGTAATTCTCTTATTTCTCTTATGTTGTGAACCATATAATACTGATCACAAAAAAGATCCAAGTAAAACGTATTCATTCATTTACATTTTATTCATATAAAAACTTTTTGTTCGGCCCCCAAATCTTTGTAAAATAAACTATGTGGCCCTCATACTGAAAAGTTTAGAGACCCCTGATCTAGATGAAGGGGGTGTCTTTTTTATTTATAACAAGAAGCTGAGTTAACAAGCATTGGCAATGTCAAAAGGACTGGCGTTTAAATTAAAGTGCCCCTTCCGTCATTGAAGTTTAGGCCCTCAATAAGTCATCATACAGACACTTTGTCACTCATCCTTGCACTCATGCATCCGTTTATCCAACCACCTGACTCTTTCTTGTATTCACTACACTTATATAACCTCTATAAAACCCCCACACACAAACTCAACAACACATGGAAGATAAATTGAAAGAATAATAGTAGAAAAAAGAAGACATGCTGCCACCTAATCATGATAAGGATATAATTACATTAAAAAATAAAATTAAACAAAACAGATGGTGTCCGACTTTCAATGCTATTGTACAGTGTTTTTTGTTCTTTTAAAGTTCGAGCATGGGCGTCATGTTTAAAACCAAGGGGTTGGCCATCTTAGAAAGATAAAACAGTGATACACTATGGGCAATAGTGTTCCCTGATGGTTGCATGGTTTACATGCAGACGCAGTGTGGAATGCTGTGCGCTACCGATGTAATGAGCAACAAGTTAGAGGCTCTTTTCCACTGTCTAGGTAGTTATAGTACACTCTAAAAAAGGAATATAAGAGAGCAGAAGGAAAGAAATGAAAGAGGACCTATAAAGGAGAAAATTTGTTTACTAGTCCTGGCACTGAAACATACTCATTTGCAGGTAGATATGCACTTGTAATTAGACAAATGTGTTACCCAGAGACCAAGAGAGTCAATGGCTGAAGTGGGCTGCCCCGTGTTTTTTTTTTTAACAAGATCCTAACTAGGCCTGTAAGGCCTTCCAACAGCAAGAATTAATAAAGTCAAACCTTCTAGCACTAGGTTTGGTCAGAGGGGGTAATCGACAAGAAAATCCTTTTTCTGCAAAAGTAATCTGTTTAACATGGTTCAATAATGATCCACTGTTAAAGGCCTATTGGCTCTAAAATATGTGCTTTGTTATGAATAAACCAGGCCTACTGCCTTTCTCAAAGCATTTAAGCAGATAAGACCTATGACATCCCAACTAACTTTCACCAATGAACCAATCAAGCCTATAGCTTATGTCAGTGGTCTGCCATCACAACCATCTGAAAATAAATGTATTGAGCATAAGCTTAATCAAAAGGCAACTATCAGGTCTACAGTAATACAATTACAAATATGTACAAAATTACAGTTGTTAAAACAATATAAAGTCACTCCTAATAGGGCCTAATAAGGATTATCATCCGGCACATTTTCCATCCACATGGTTTGTTCGAGTGGGTCTCCAACACCCTTGCATACTAACGTAATCTGTGAGACACGATACCTGTCTTCAGGCTTTAGCACAGTGTAATAACAATCCACCCTTAAACGCCTATTGCCTCTAACACATGCTTTTCATATTAAGTAAGTCAGTCCTACTGGTTTGGTCCAAACTTTATATAATAAACAAATCAAATTTATGTAATCTGACATGACTTTTACCAATGAACCAATAAGGCCTCTAGCCATTACCATTGGCTTGACGACATAACCAAAAAAAAGCCTCCTGGAGTGGGACATAAGATGGCAACCATTAACCATACAGTTCTAAAATTAAACATATGTACAAAATTACAGTTGGTTAAACAATATACAACCTCTCCCAAAAGGGCTTAACGAGGATTACCATACTGCAAATTGACTATCCTGATGGTTTGTTCGAGTGAAACAATAACACCAAATTCCTTGCCTACTTGGTGATCTGTGAGATTCCATGTAATCAAAGTGCCTGTCAACAGGATTTAGGACAGTGCAATAACAGTCCACCCTTGGAAGCCTATTGCCTTTAATACATGCTTTTCACAATAAGTCATGCCTACTGGCTTTGTCATAACTTTTCATAATAAACAGACCAAACATGTGGAAATAGACATACATTTTTCCAATCAACCAATAAGGCCTATATTCTTTACCACTGGCTTGAAACCATAATCAACACAGGCTTAATGACATGTGCTTACACTTGCAACCATCATGCATACAGATCTAAAAATACAAATATGTGCAAAATTAAAGTTGGCAAAACAATATGCAGAGTCTCTCTAAAGTGCCTAACAAAGACTATCACAGTAAAAATGTTCTACCACCAGGATTTGTCATGGTGTGTGATCAAAGCCATTGCCTAACACGGTAATCTGTGATATTTCAGGTAACAAAATACCTATCTGCAGCCTATAACAGCTGTGGCCTGTGCAGGTAAGAGCGGTGGGGCTGGGAGGTGGGGAGTTCGACAGATGACGACAAGGGAGAATTAATTATTTATTTATTTGTCCCTCGTGATCGTCTGTCGAAATCCCCCTCCCCCCAACCCGGCCCCACTACTCTTACCTGCACGGGCCGCGGCTGGCCTATTATGCAGTTAGCTAACAATCCGCAATTAATGGTCTATTGGAGTTAAAAAATAATTTTCACAATAAATAAGAGAGGTCTACTGCCTTTGTCATTACTTTTCATAATGTTGAGATCTATGTCATTGGACATAACATTTCAGAGTGAGCCAATGAGGCCGATAGACTTTATCATTAGCTTGCCACCCTAACCAATCTAGGTCTGCTGTATTGAGCAGAAGCTTTCCAAAAAGGCAAACATAAGGCATACAGTCATAAAATAACAATCCATCCATAAATACATTTTGACTTTAACATAAGCTTTTCACAATAAATATGTCAGGTCTACTTCCTTTGTTGTATCTTTTAATAATAAACAGATCAGGCCTATAGCCTTTATCCTTGGCTTGCCTCCGTAGCCAACTCCATCTTGCTGTATTGAACATATGATTTCCCAGGAGCCAAAAACTGCAATACAAGCACTGTTTTCAGTGGAAGCACGCAACCTCTGCTCAGTCAATAGTTGTACTCAAGATAACCAACATGTGGGTGCAGTCTTAGTCCCCCTCTCAGTAGTAAATCTGAAAGCTCTTTAATTGTTGATTAAGCTCATGTAACAGCTACATTGTCAAGCCAGACCTAAAAACCCACCAGAGATTGGAATTCACAGCTGACTGTGGGCTGAGTTATTGCTGTTAGTCTTTTGTTTTTAAATAAGTATACCCATGCCCTCAATACAAATTGCTACTGTAGTAAGACTATGGGCCTGATTAGAACTTGGCGGACGGGTTACTCCGCCACAACAGTGACAGATATCCCGACTGCTGAAATATAAATCCCGTAGGATATAATGGGATTTATAATTCGGCGGACGAGATATCTATACACCATTGTGACGGAATAACCCATCTGCCAAGATCTAAATCAGGCCCATAATCACTTATGAAGGCCTGCGTTCCACCAGTTATATCGCTTTAAATGACCACACTGGTATTCACTTTTAACCAGTGCTTTAAATGGAAAAAAATAAGTGCAGGTACTCTCTAAAAGGAGCAGTGGACTGGGGGGTGGAGTGTGAGACGGGACTAGGGGTGGAGCCAGGGGCGGGGCTAGGTTTTCAACCTTTCCATAGTTTATATGCAAGAAATCCAAGTGCAAAGTAAAAAAATCGGAAGTATCTGTCCTATGGTTATGGCCCTAAAAATGATAAGGGTATGTTCAAAACCGTCTCTGAATTTTGCCATGAAAGCTTTGCATGCTGGAATTTTTAGAAACCCTTACTTATAATGGGAAAGGAGAACTACGAGTCCCAGCATGCAAAAGCATTACCAGCTAAAATCTTTAACTGTCTGAAAGTCTAAAGCATTCCATGGAGCATGCTTGTTGCATTTGGGTTAAACATGGTTTCCCATACAAAACAAGCGGTTTAAATGCACCAAACCAAAAAAAATAATTGTGTTGCCTTTAAAGTGTAGGTTAGTCGTAAAATTGGCGGCAAGGGCAGGGATTTACTTTCAAGTAAAAATGCCTAATTTAAATTGCTGATGAACTAACATTTACGGTCATTTAAACCAATGGCATGCTAAAAAGCTGTACTGCCCTGAAGAATGCGCCCCACGTCCTCATCCATTAGTTTTATGGTGGACGCTCAACTCCTACTGTGCAGGATAACAGGGTAAACAAAACACCCTGCCGCCGCACGCTGCTGGAAGAGTGCAGAGAAGCAGGACAAGAGCTGCTGTTTTGGCGCTCCTGTGCGAACTCCGCTCAGGATTGAAAAATCAGAGCTGGTCATGTGAAAAAGTGCTGCCGAGGCACGAGAAAAGGAAGCGCCACAAGAACTGTGTCAAGGCAAAGCCCCCATGAGTACCGGTACTCTCCTTGTCCTAGGAGAAGTTCCGGTACTCAAGGGGTAAAACTTAAAAAGTGCCGGTACTCCGTACCGGTGAGTACCGGCCCATTTAAAGCACTGCTTTTAACTTCATTTGCTATTAACTCTTTACACTGCAACTTATCTCCCAGGTGTACTCTGCCTGATAGGGATCGTTTTTGACCCTTAATATTAATGCTTAGTAAATAGCATTTTTCATAATTCTGGAATGATTGCAAAGTCATCATAGTCAAAACTCTGGAGAAATCCTAAAGATCTGAATCATTTTAGACCAATATCCTTGCTTCCCTACTCAGACAATTTTTGTGGTGTACTGGTGTGCTCCACGTTCAGTGGTTTGTAGATTATCTGTTGCTTTCTCTGCTTGATGGTCCTCTCTGTGTTGGGTGATCTTAGGAGAGACGTCGATGGTGGTGTAGTTGTGGCTCTCATTTTACTCTAGTTAGGTGCAGCCCTATACATCATCAATCATGACACCCTCCTTAATAGATTGGACTGCATATGTTTTAAAGGAATGGTCTTGGGTTAGTTTCTGCCCCTTTTAACCAGCCACTCATAGATGATTACTTTGCTTCCATACAGTTAAAAAATAAGCATGGGACATCTTTCAGGGATCAATTCTTTCTCCTTTTCTTTTGAACACACAAATGTGACCCCGGCTGATCTTTTACACATAGAGGAGATTGCATTTTACATGTACATATATGATACCCAGCTTGAGTTCATACTGGTAAGCAAACCTGGGTACTGCAACAGTCGCTTTACCATTAGATTTTGGATGTCAGCGCACCTTTCAAAGCTAAACCTAGCAAAAAACTGAAATTCTGCTGACTAATCCAGAATCATCACCATGGAACAACGCCAAATGGCCCATGTAAATAGGCCCTTGTCTGAACCTTCTGCATTGGTAAATCCTCTTGGCTTTAGATGAAAAGCTGACTCTTGTCTCATGAACCTACACTGGCCAGTTAGAAAACAGATTTAAAGCACTAGTAATACTGCTTAAACTTACCCATAGAAATACTTAAAATGTTCTCACTGCGAAGTTCAAAAGATATGCCCCACAATGCCCTATGATTTGAGTTGTATATCCAAATATAGACTACAGAAATATCATGCTTTAAGAATATTGACACCCAAAATATTATGCCGATAAGTATATATTCCACATCTAGATCTTTACTCACAGGGCATGCTTTTTGCGATTTGGTGTAAATCTTTTCACCATTTTTGAGAAATTAGGCTTCAAATTTTAGTGATATCTGAACAGTTTGTACTGCAGAAGTACTGCAGTACTCCCGCAGTACTGCAAATTAAAACAAGCATTGGCATAGCCAATAGGTCTCGCCTTTGGGACCTTATAAGTGTTTAGTTATTCAGCACAATATCCTTGGTGCAACAACATCAAGTGTTGCATGGCTAAACACTTATAAGGTCCCAAAGGCGAGACCTATTGGCTATGCCAATGCTTGTTATTCTTTCAGTTTGCAATGGATTCTGTAACCCTCGCCCCACCTTCCTTTCTGGATGTATGTGCTATTTGTATAATGCAAACCTATCTGAAGGGCATCAGAGCGCTGTACAGGTTCAGAGGAGAGTGTGGGTTTAGATTTTACAAAGCCAAACTTAATGGATTTGCTCCATGGATGCAGGTTGTGACATGTATTTGTGCCAAACACTGAGATACCTCGAGTGCAGCTTTCGCACCACGATGGCCAAAGCTTTCGCACCACGTTGATGCAACACTTCTCCTCAATGGTGGCAAACAGGCCTTCTCATAAAGCATTTGAAGAAGGCTTTTCCAGTAACAGGCTCTCTGTGTTTCACGTATCCATGCATTGCATCACCTAATGGTAACAAGAATCCCACACGTTCAATTACAAAGACTTAGAGCATGGGAACAAATGTCAGCTGTTGAACGTAAACATGCACAGGCTAATGCAACCCAGAAAGTATTAATCAGTGAAAGGCTATAACGACTTTGTTCAAAAAAAATCTCAAAACTCATGTACTTCCTAGAAAGCAAAAAAACCACATAAAAAATACTTAATGTATGTTTTATTTTCTCTCCCGATTATGTGTGCCTTCTGCAATGCACACCTGACAAACAACCTACATTATATGACTCCTTCAGTCATGCCTGGCTTCTAGCCAACAAAACTTTGCATTCTGGGACTTGTAGAATTGATTTTACTATTACCACTGTTTGAATGAGCATGGCAAGTTATTTTCCAAAAACTGTCAGAAGATTTCACACATGATATGGGCCTTGTGAGTTCAGTCCCCTGCGCGTTCTGTCCACGTGTTATCTGTGTGCATAGGTCCCAGATTGTAGGTGCATGGAAGCCTGCACGGTCTTACTCTATCTGCCCGTTCACATGCATCTTGCCTGAATGCACTAAACAAACGCAGAGGCTATTGGCTTTGCCAGTGTTTGTTTCCAAAGGGTTTGTGAATGCTGCAGCTGGAAGGCAGCACATTGAACATGCAGAGGATGTCAAGGTAGGAAACGGCTTGGAAGAAAAGGAGTGCGGGGGTGGTGGCTGTTAAGGTTTAAGATCACGGATTTTTTGTATGGAGGCTGCATAGTGACATATTGATGCGGAATTGCCTAAGCAGTTATGACTCATCTCTGCCACAACTCGGTCAGAGGCGCTCGCGAGTTGCAGAGCCGGGAGGACTCACAGATCGTTCAGAGATGCATTAAATGCGGTGATTAAAAGGAAGGGACAGCTTTGACAAGTCTCTGTAGAATCATCACCTTAAAGAGGAACGAATCTTGGTGTGGTTTACCCCCATCAGTGAAAACGTCAACCGGTTTCCAATTATTAAGTATTGTTGCGAAAATGGGGAAAACGTAATAAAGCGATAACTACGAATCGAAAATAATTTCGTTATGAAGATAAGCGTCTAAAATATAGAACCGGGTTAATTGAAAAGTAGAAGAAAATTGGGAAAAAAACAAAGTTAGGTTGCCAGGTTCAGGAACCTGAACGTAAGCTGACTGGGGTAAATGTGACAGTGAAAGAGGGAGAGAGCGCGCGCGCGAGAGAGACAAGCCCGGGAGTGGTGCGTGCGTGCGTACGCTTGGGAGAGCAGTCTGCTCATTTTCAAGCACTGCACTTGTGCTTGTGGCGCGCCGCTGCTCGCTCCCGCAAGGTGGTTGCCGCCACAAGCACGAGTGTGTGCTTGAAAATGAGCAGAGCGACGGCTAAAGGCCCTCCTAAGCAGCGCATGCACGCTGCGTAGGCGAGACCTAAAAAGAGAGCATTCTGGTTGGCTGAAAGGGCTTTTTTACTCGTCGTCTGGTACTGTGGCATTGATAGTGGTCCTGCAGTACAGAGCAATCTGACTGGCGGCCATAACATCAACAGAAATGCTGCAGCTGCCAATTTAGAACTTGGTCAATGTGTTCTGAGTTAAAAAAAAAAGTAAGATACAAGGGGACATAGCAAGGTTTTCGTGCCCTCCAGCCTATGTGGGGTTTCCCAGAGTGGCAAAACAAAACATTTATTTTTGTGCTGGGGAGCACTGCAGCGAACCGCAAGACTGTGCAAGCATTTAAAAATGAAACTTGCACTCACCCATGGTACAGTGATGTGCCGCTTGTCACTTGTACAACGGTCCAATGGAGCTACCGCTTTACCATGAAAAATTAAATTAGAAAAAGAAAATTAAAATGTGGAGTGGGTGGCTGGGGGTTGGTCGCTTGCAGGGGGCTGGCCACAGGGCCAGGCTGCATCCAACCCCCTGCTGTGCATGGTTAGGAGCTATTCTCAGTGAAGGAGTTGGGAGAATATGATCAAAAAATTCCAAAGGAAACAAAGGTTACAGTGATGTTATAGTTAGTCCTTGTAATAATATAAAAACTATAATTTTAAAACAATAAACACTGAAATTCTCCAGTTATAAGTTACTTAGCTAACTGTAACTTGTTCCTCCACCATGCCCTGCGTTTGACCTCAGATAATACATCATTTATGACATCTTCAACAACATCATTAATCACGTCACTGATGTTATCTCAAATGACATAACAGAGATATTAAGGTACATAGATGTGGAGTTAAGTATAGTAAATCAATACATACCTATATACACTTGCCTTGTCTGTATTTTGTACTTCGATATTTTTGCTAAAATATTTTTGGATGCAATATTTAAAATTTCATATCGTGTTAACATACCACAATGGGCAAATCAAAAGTTGCTGGTAGTGTCACTTTACAGACGAACATCATTATGATGCAAGGCTTTCTCAATGACAGCAGCCAAGCTCTTGAACACCTTGCTGTGCATCTTTGGGTCGAACAGCATTTACTCCATTTCCATAAAAAATTTAAAACATTCATGTTCAATAACCTCTAGCGAATCATGAGTTATTAGCTGAAGAGATTGATGCTTTTAGCCGGGCTGGGAGTGACCCTCCTGCCTAGTAGGGTTCTGAGTCATTATTTTTGCTAGGGACTTATGCACTCTCCATTTAATAAATACAACGCATGAGAGAGAGAGAGAGAGAGAGAGAGAAACATATATTCACTGAAAAACCCAAAGCTTAAAGTAACGTTAGAGTTAGGTGAATATGTCAGTGACAACATTAACTTTTTGAATTATTACAACTTAGAAATTCACCAGTTATAATTAGTGTAGCTAACTATAACTTGGACCCCACCATTCAGCTAACTATAACTTGCACCCCGCCATACATACACTACTTATGACCTCAAATATTACATCACTCATGACATGTTCTATGACATTTCAAAACAATAAAGTACCCGTCTGCTCATGCACAAGTAAATCCACAGACCCGAAGTAACATAGTAGTCTTGGGATACAGGGTGGAAAAGGCTTTCCTTTTTATATACAACACCCACTCACTCTAGTAGTGATATGCTTCATCATCGGGTTCATCCTGGCTGCTAGAAGCCTGGATGGGCTTGACCTTATTCCAGAGAGATCTTTTTTACTGAATTATTTTTTTATCGTTAATGAATTTCTGCGTGATTTAGCATATAATAATTGATTCTTCTGCATGAGCATGCCTACAAATAGACTTGGTCATTTTTTTTCCTTTTATTTATCAATCCGAGATCAACTGGTGCATTTTTTTAAACAGTAGCACAAAACGTTTTTTTTTTTTAATCGGTGTTGGGGAGAGGATGGTGTGAAGCAATACAGATGGGGAAGGGGCAACATGAAAGGGGGGAGGAAGCAACACAAAGGGTGGGAGAAGCAAGAGGGAGGGCCTGGGGAAAGCAAAACAAACAGCAGGGGTAAGCAACACAGAGGGTAGGGGAAGTATGAGGGAGAACATGGGGACAGAAGGAGAAGCCCATGAGAAAGTAGGAGCAACACAAGTGTGGGTGGGGCAGAGAAGCACACGGGCAAGAGAGAGCAATGTGGAGTGCAGAGAGAGAGGCAAACGGGTGAAAGAGGGCAATGTGGAGTACTGGGGAACCGAAGCACATAAACAAGAGAGGGAAACATGAGCACAGGTGAGGGAGCAAAGCACACGGGTGAGAGAGAGCCATATGAAGTGCGACAGGAGAAGCACACGAATGAGAGAGAGCAACATGAGCACAGGTGGAGAGAGAGAAGCACATAGGTGGGAGACAGCAATATGAGGATGGTGGGGTAGAGAAGCACACAGGTGAGAGAGCAAAGTGGACCACGAGGGGGCAAAGAATACAAGGGTGAGAGACACTGAGCACAGGGGGGCGAGAAGCCCATGAGGGAGACAACGTAAAAACACATGCACTTACATTGAGTGGTTAAGTTAAAAGGAAAATAAATGTGTGGTAACAGTCAGCAATTGAAGGTATAAAAAGCCAGCCTGCCAATGAAAGAGATAGTAAAGAAGCTATGCTCTTGAGGAGGGACAATCACAAAATTGACAAGCTGCAACATGGACAACCATCGAATAAGAAGCAAGAAAATGGGAGTGACAATAAAGCCAACCAATGGTAAGCAGTGTGTGGGCTAGAAGCCCAGGTAAGCACTGAGTAAGCCCACAATAGGTTTTTTGCAACCTGATGTCTGGTAGGCTCACTTCAGAAGCCCATAATAGATCTTTTGCAACCAGATGGCTGTGTTCTGTGTTAGGCTCAACCTAAACAGGTCGCGTGTTGTATGGATGGGGGAGCTGGTATAAGACAACATGTGCAACCCCCATTCACTTGTGAAAACTGGAAAGAATCGGACAGTCCTTGTGACAAGATGTATTTTTTGCACTGGTTCAGAACTAGTGGAGGGTGATAGCACTTTCGCAGGATGACGTGACAGCACTTACCGGGTGTTATATATCTTGCAGTCGAAGGAAGCATCAGCATGAACTGATGGCACAAATGGACAATAGGTTTGTGGCGGACAGTGCTGGTATAGTGCACAGCAGACCTGACCTTAGCTCCCTAGAGGGAAGCAACCACAGCACTCATGGCCTGGCAGTGAGTATGGCTTATGATGTCAGTGGCTGCAACTCCCAGCCTTGTGTCGCCAGCACATAGTGATGTACATAGCCTCAATCTCTCTGTGTTTAAGCACCAGTTTTTGCTCGGTACTCAGGAAAGAAGGTTCATGCCTCTGAACCCAGCCTGGTGCTTGAGGCCAGGTAAAAACACTAACCCTTGCTCTCCCGCAGTCTGCAGATATCACTCATGATACACATCAGACACATAGACGTGCCAGCAGTTAAAATGCTAGAATTATGGTTTGCCAAGCAGTGCTTTTTTTAGGTCGAGCATTCGAGACCTCTTGTGTATACTTTAGTATATACTTATATGTGTATGTACTTTGTGGGCTCTGGAGATCAGCCCTAGGACTTGTCTGCTGCCGCTTAGGGACTTTTGTTTCTGTTCAATTGCCTCTATTTAACTGTCTTGATAGAAAACGACCAGTAGAGGTCAGTAAAATACCAGAATTGCTTTCTGCTTGTTCAACTGCCTCTATTTAACTGTCTTGATAGAAAACGACCAGTAGAGTGAGTAAAATACCTGAATTGTTTTCTGCTGAGGGACTGTCTATTTTTTATTTTTCTGGCAACTGCCTCTATTTAACTTTCTTGATAGAAAACGACCAGCAGAGGTCAGTAAAATACCAGAATCACTTTAGCATTCTCTAGATTCTAGTCCATAGAAATTGTCTTCCACGAGCACCCGTAGACAATAATATGTTTCTCAAATCTTGTATTTTCAATGATATGACCACAGAAGGCCCTGATTTTATATTAAAAAAGATCTTTGGACTATACCATTTCCAGCTGAAAGCCAATATTTCTCTCCATGTGTTCCCATACCTGGCGTGTCACGCAGTTCGGTGCTTACTTTCCCTCCATGTTAAAGAACAGTAGATGTTTCAACACCCAGGCTAATGTGCTGCATAGCTAAACACATATAAGGTCCCAAAGGTGAGACCGATTGCATTGCAAATGCTTGTTTCTTTGGGTTAGACGGATCCACATTGATTAGCACTCTATTCTTAATCCATTAGTCAGAAATGATTAGGTTTTTTAAAAAAAGGCTAACACAGGCCATGTATGTTAAAGCTAATTATTATCCCTACATCACCTTTGTCCAATTCTTCACTTTTGAGGTGGTCCCACCTCTCACAGCAGAAAGAAACAGAAAGTAAGATAGGACCCCCCACCCCTGCGTGTATACGACTTACTTACCCTACGTCACTTCCTGTTTTTTTACCTGCCCAGTGACTGAGACAGGATGAAGGGGATCCTGTATTTTGCCACTCTGCTGGGCTTTGGATCTGGGAGGAGAGCACATCTTTGATGTTCACACTGATTGCTTGGATGCAAGAATGCCCTGGGTCTCTTCAACGGTCGAGACCTGCTGTCAGTGCTTGCTGCTTCAGGTAAATGTGTTTTCTTTAGCTGAAGATCCAGGCCTCTTGCTACTATATTTTTTCTGTTGAAGTGCTGGTCCTCCTTGTATTTACTACCACTGCCCCGCTTTTCTGGCATTTTCAGAGATGTCCAGGTGGGAGATATTGTGGTGGTGGGAGAGTGTCGTCCCCTTAGCAAACTGGTCAGCTTCAATGTACCGAAAGTGATCAAGGCTGCTCAGTGCTGGCACCAAGAAACAGTTCCAGGCGTTTTAATGCTGAAACTTGTGTTTTTTTCAGGACCAGCAAAACAATGCGAAAAAACAGCTACTCGTGATGCTTTTCTCTGAAGGGAGTTGTTTCAGAAGCGGGAAAACGTTTGCCGTAAGTTTAACTAAGATGCCATGATTCTTTATCCGCGTATTTAATACAGGACCATCTGTGGTTCCGTTCCTCATGCCTTTTGCTGCTTATTTATTGTTAATGCTTTTTTGTGGTCAGGGTGACCAAGCTTCCTCTGTTTTTAACAGCCATGTTCTTTCCTACCTTTTTATTACAATGAAATCATAAATTTTCAGTGTACACGCGGGAACTTTTCCTTAATGCTGTTCTACCTCCACAATCAGGTCAGAACACCTTGCACTGTCTCAGTAACTGAGAGTGATGCATTGGTGGATTTCCGGTAACAGGAGCATTTCCGTAGTACTTTTTCTACCCCCCCCCCCTCCCCGTTGCCTTGATGGATGTGCCTGTAACTTATTGCAATAACTGACTTGCCTTATGCCCTTTAATTGTTGCAGTGCTTTGATTCCAATCGAGAGACCCCTGTGCTGAGCTCCTCCCCTAATTTTCATGTAGCCTCTTTGTAAAATCACACAAAGGGAAGAACACTCTTGGCCACTCCCTCCCTGACACACTCTCCAGCCACCTGTGATTGGCCTTGCTCTTAAACTGAAAGATTACCTGAGTGTAGATACAGTTCATTCACTCAGTTGCTCCCCTTAGCTTGCTCAATCCTCCTTCTAGGACCTCTTCCCAGTTTGGGTCGAAGGCAAAAAAAATTCTACCCCCTTCTCAAGCCCCCCCCCTTTTTTTCCAAACTCTATTTCCCAATCACTTCTAATTGGCCACAACAATTATCTCCACAGCATCTTACTAGCACTCCTGCTCTTTGGTGCTCCTATTTCTTCTCTATGTACTTCATAGAACACATACCCTTCTCTTGTAAACTGAGCCCCTTTTGCAGACCATATATTCTGGTATCTGCGAGCTATGCCTTCTGTGGACTGCTCCTGCTTGCTGGGGTGGACTGCAAAGGCGAGATATACGTTTGGATCAATAAACTGTGCTTTATATGAGTCCTTCCTGGATAGAGTTAAACACATAAATATAAGAAGCAAAAATATTTGCCCTTTTGTAAGCTCAGCACATAGCACTCCTACAGCCTTGAACTGAGCATATCCTGAGTTGGTGAGCACAGAACGACTTCACCCAGACAGACCTCTTCAAAAAATGTGCAGAACTCTCCAGCGAGAAACTGTTCATCACCTATGTTACTTCCTCCTATACCAGCAACTTCTCCCCACTTCATGTTTCATCTAAGATTGCTTCCACATCCATCATTAACCCCATTTTTGCCAATATCCTCCTGAAGCCTTTGTGACTTTCTCTGTTAATCTCATACCTACCACTTGCCTGTTAAAAACTTAGGGGCATATTATCAAGAACGGCGTTAAAATTATCGCCGGTTTAGCGGCATAAAACTGCCGCTAAAGCGGCGATAATGGGCTTGATAATATGCCCTGGAGAATTCCAATAGAAGCCCATGTTCACACCAGAACATGGACTTCTATTGGAATTCTCCAGGGCATATTATCAAGCCCATTATCGCCGCTTTAGCGGCAGTTTTCTGCCTCTAAACCGGCGATAATTTTTAACGCCGTTCTTGATAATATGCCCCAGAAACCTTTAGTCATCCACGACTCCTGTACCAGTCTGCTAGTTTCACTTCCATAACCTTCATCTTCAGTAGCCTGCAGCTTTAACATTGCCCTGTTGAAATGCCTTTTGAATCAATTCTTGTTTAGCATCTAAATCTACCTCTTAGAAACACCTGCACTCATCTTCACTTGTTTTAAACTCCTTCTGCTCACCCCCACATTCACCCTCACCAGGTGACTCCAACCTTTTCCTCCTGTGGACTCTCTTTTATTGTCCTTGTATATTCACCTGCTCATTCCCCGATAATTTCCTCTAACTTCTCTTTGCATATACCTCTCTCAAGCCCTATTAAGTCACTGCTCCGCATGCTGGTGTCAGACTGTCCTACTCCTGCCCCGCAACTCTCCGCATTCCTCAGGATGCACTCACTCCCTTCTATGTCTTAAATCAAGTCATCTGCTCTTGCCATCTTAGACATAAAATATTTGAACAACTATCTGATAAATCCCGACCTGTGCATCAAAGAAATGACCCTACAACGACATAGCACGTATCATAAACACTTGTACCCCAAGTTGTAAAATACTAATTAGAAGATTTACCTCTAAGAAGAATGGAGGGGACTGGTTGATATCTACAAAATCTCCAACCGGGAAGCTAAGTCTCTGCTATGCTCTGCAGGCCAGATTTATCATTTTCCACCTTTGGTGCTGTGTATGTGGCAGATAACACGTTAGCATTGAAGCACTGCTGGACACCCAGTGAGTGGTCGTTTCGTGTGTCACAAGACTGTTTACAGTGTACTCTTCCAGTGCATAAGGGAAGTTGTCTGTATTTTGGCGGATGCAAACAGATCACATTTTCTTTAGGTCTGAATGAGGAGTATTCCAGCTGGCTGCTCTGTATTTCACCATGAGAGTGGTCCTTGATGAGCTAGAGACTGGATCAGTAAATAGTGGTTCTACCAAGTCTATGTTGTGCCGTCAGGAAGATAAACCCACCTTGTGCCGTCAGGAAGATAAACCCACCTTGAGCAGTCAGGAGGATGAATCCATCTTGTGCACTCAGGAGGGTGAATCTATCTTGTGCAGACAGGAGGGTGAATCCATCTTGTGCAGTCAGGAGGATGAATCCATCTTGTGCACTTTGGAGGGTGAATCTATCTTGTGCAGTCAGAAGGGTGAATCCATCTTGTGCAGTCAGAAGGGTGAATCCATCTTGTGCAGTCAGGAGGATGATCCAGACGACGAACCTGCTTTGTGCATTCAGGATGTAAGTTGAGGTTTAGATGCTGTAATATACCATATAGACCCATTTTGCATAATTGAAACACTCTTGTTCTAGAATGAATGTTATACTTAGTTATTTGAGGTCCTGAAGGGGGTGCTATTGAATGTTGCGTATCTAATTCCTTTAATGCAAGTATCAAATGATACTGCCCATGATTTTTAACTATTTCGAACCTAAGCTATCAACTGGTGTGAGTCATCCTGCAGCACTTCTCACAACATTCTCCTCAATGTCAATCTCCAAAATTGGTTGCACCACTTCATTAAATGTTGGAGCAGATACTTTAAAGCTGTGCTTCTGTTAGGAATGGCCCTGTTGTCAGGGGGGTAATCAAATGTGATGTTGCTAGTTGTAGTCTTATTAGCCACCAGGTAACTAAAAATCTTTGACACAGACAACAGGAAATAAACCTCTTGTAATCCAGAGGGTCCTCGATGGGTTTGGCTGCCATGGTTTCTCTAGCTGTGACTTAATCAAGGCCTCGCGCTTCATTCAACACTACCATTACCGACCTCATCACACCCCACGCCATCGCCTCCATGGACTACATACTCATCGGAGACCTGAACTTCCACCTCGACAACCTCAGCGACCCCAACGCCACCACCCTCCTGGACAATCTCGCCAACATCGGCCTGAAACAGCTCCTCACCATCCCTACCCACAAGGCAGGACACACCCTCGACCCCATCTTCGCAGGAGGGAACAACGTCCGCTTTAGCCACACCACGCAGCCCCTCTGGACAGAGCACCACTGCGTACACTTCTCGTTCAACACTGCTCACAAACCCACTTCACGCCCACCGCAAAGGAACTGGAGCAAGGTCACAGAGGAGCACCTCAACTCCACCCTCATCCACGACCCCCCCCCCGCCTCGACCAACGCCAACTCTGCAGTCAATGAACTACACCAGTGGATCACCAACTGTGCAGACAAACTCGCACCCCTCCGCATCCCCGACAGACAACGCCCCTTGAAGGCCACCTGGTTCACCACTAACCTCCATGAATCCAGACACACCTGCAGACGCCTCGAAAAACGATGGAGGAACAGCAAAACCATTGAAGACCAGACCACCTACAAGACCCCATGACTGAATCCACCAACTCATAAGATCCACCAAAAGGACCTTCATCCGGAACAAAATCCTCACCAACTCCAGCAACTCGAAGGAACTCTTCAGCATCATCCAGCAATTCACCAAACCCCCAGCAAAGCCACGGACGTCACACCCTCCCAGGACCTCTGCAACATGCTCAGCTCCTACTTCCACCTGAAAATCAAGGACCTCTATGACAACTTCAGCGAACAGACTCCAGAAACCACCTTTTCCTCCAGCAGCAACAGCCAACCCACCATCACCCCCTGGACCCCTGTCACCACGAAGATACCTCCACGACCATGAAGAGCACTCACTCAGGAGCCCCAACGGACCCCTGCCCGCCGCACATTTTCCACAGAGCCGCCGCCGCCATAGCGCCCGAGCTACGACGCACCATCAACGCCACCTTCGAATCCGGCACATTCCCCGATGACTGGAAACGCGCAGAAGTCAAGCCCCTTCTCAAGAAACCCTCTGCAGACCTGTCAGACCTGAAAAACTACAGACCCATCTCTCTCCTTCCCTTCGCAGCCAAAGTCACCGATAAGATTGTCAATGCCCAGCTGACAAACTTCATTGATGAAAACGCCATCCTCGACTCTTCCCAATATTCCGCCGTAACTACAGCACCAAGACTGCCCTCCTCGCCGCCACAGACGACATCCGCACGCTCCTCGACCAAGGCCACACCACGGCCCTCATCCTACTAGACCTCTCCGCAGCCTTCAACACCGTCTCCCACCGCACTCTCGCAGCCAGACTCCACGACGCCGGCGTACATGGAACCGCCATCGACTGGCTCTGCTCCTTCCTCACCGGCAGAACCCAAGGGATCAGACTCCCGCCTTTCCTCTCCGAACCCACAGAGATTAACTGCGGAGTGCCCCAAGGATCATCGCTCAGTCCCACGCTCTTCAACATCTACATGGCCCCCCTTGCCGCCATCGTCATACAGCATGGACTCAGCATAGTATCCTATGCCGACGACACCCAGCTCATCCTCTCCCTCACGAAGGAACCCGAAGCCACCAGACTCCGCTTCCAGGAAGGGATGAAAGATGTCTCAGCCTGGATGAGCAGCAGATGTCTGAGGCTCAACTCGGAGAAAACAGAAGTCCTCGTCCTTGGACCCAGTCCCTCAGCTTGGAACAACACCTAGTGGCCCACCGCCCTCGGCAAACCCCCCACGGACCTCGCCTGGAACCTCAGCATCATACTCAACTCCTCCCTCACCATGACCTGCCAGATCAACGCCGTCACCTCCACCTGCTTCAACACCCTACGCATCCTTCACAAGACATTCAAGTGGATCCCCCCGAAGCCAGAAAGACCGTCACCCACGCACTCATAACAAGCAGACTGGACTGCGGAAACGCCCTCTACACTGGAATCAACAAATCCCTGCTACGCAAACTCCAGACCATCCAGAACACCGCGGCCAGACTCGTCCTTGGCCTCCCATGACATGAGCACATCACCCAAAACCTGTGAGACCTCCACTGGCTCCCCGTCGAGAATAGAGTAACCTTCAAGCTACTCACCCACGCCTACAAATCTTTCCACAACACCGGACCCAAATACCTCAACGAAACAGACTCCTTCCACGTACACAAAAGAAACCTCTGTTCCGCCGACCTCGCCCTAGCAGAAACCCCACGCATCTGCAGAACCAGAGCAGGTGGAAGAGCCTTCTCCTACATCGCGGCCAAGGGCTGGAACGAGCTCCCAGTCAACATCAGACGCTCCCCTATTCTGCACACCTTCAGGAAGAGCCTCAAGACCTGGCTCTTAGGCTGACCCGGAGCTGCACCCCTCTCACCCCCCCAGCGCCTTGAGACCCTCACGGGTGAGTAGCGCGGTTCACAATTCCCTGATTTATTGATTGATTGACATTGAGACTGCATTGTGAGGATGCACCAAAATAGTGGTCTTGTAGTCACAGGCCCCGGAGTCGCAAAGTCTCTTCACCCACGTGCTTGGTCCCGCTCCCTCATGTGCGTAGCGATCTTTGCCATCCAAGTATGTCTGATGGACCAGCTGAAGTGGGAAAATGCCCACCCCAGAACTCGCACAATGACTGGCCCCAAGCACCAGCAGTGGGGACATAGGCCAATCTGATAGCATGATCAGTGTGACAGGGTATCAGCCCTGAGCAAGCCACGGGCCCATGCCTAGTTGGGACTGGTCTTTAAGTTTGGTGCAGTAGGAACCGTTGGCTCCCAGTCAGTGGCATCTAACCCTAACACTCAGGCTTATTTTTGTACCCCGCCTGTTGCTGGTTTTAGGCAGCCCAGCTGCAGATTACCAGCACTTGACAGGTGCATGTTTGGCAAAAAGAGGAAAAGGTTGCTCCAGAAGCGGAGCAGTATTGGTGAAAACCTGGAAATGGCAGGCCCCAGTGTAATGTCACACCACGTGCACTTATCAAAGTACTGCAGTATCTATTTTACTTTTAATTTTCTGTCAAGCTGGAATGTTCTTTCAATAACAGTTAACGTAAAACCTAGCAAAGCATTGGCAAAGCCAATAGGTCTATCCTTTGTGACCTATTGACTTTGTCAATTCTGTACGGCATATGCCAAAGTATTTTGCTTAAAGTGCTGGTGAAAAGGTGTTGCGAGCATACGCATGTGGCTGCATTATTCAGTGGGCGCTTATATGCATGATGTCACACTAATTGAATGATGTAGGTGCCATTTTATTATTTCTTATCGAAGAATGAATTTTCTCTTGTGCAAAAGCAGCTTTTTAAAAGTGGAGCAGCCTGGCAGCAAATGGGAGCTGCCAGGTCTTTCAGATATATAAAAATAAATTTGGGGGGGAATGCAAGGGGTGAGGAAGCAACAAAGGAGAGGGGTGGAGGAGCTGATGTGGAGCGAGCAACAGGGAGTGCGTGGGAGAGCAGCAGAGGTTTGGAGTTCAATAGAACATAGAAAATAAAGCCAGGGCAGGGAGCAGCACAGCTAATTTGGGGGGGGATAGGGATAAGCAGCACACGAGAGGGGAGAGCTGGCAAACACATGCACTCTCATATCGTGCCTAAAGAAATGTAGTTCCATAAATGTGATCGGTAAAAGGATAAGTCAGCCAATCAACAAACATGGTAAAGAGGTTATATTCTGGGGCAAGGACAAACACAAGAAGAGGAAGGCAAGCCATTAAATAAGAAGCATGCAAATAAGTGACAAAGACAATCAATAGTAAGCTATGGGTGGGCTATAAGTCCAGTTCAAGTTTTTGGTATAGTCCACAAGAGGCTTTCACCTGCAGACAGCTAAAAATTTGTTGGGTCAGGTAGACCTAAAATGCCTTTGATTATGGCAAAAAATTAAATGTTGGTGCACCGTAATTTAAATGTTGTGACACCTCCACCTCCCCTTTACTCATCCCATACCTCATCCTACTGCTATGATCCCCCCAAAAACCCTTTCTAGACCCTTCCCTCTTCTATCCCTCCACTATCCTTTTCAATCCAACTAACAGACTCACCAGTCCACCGCTCAAATTCAGTTCATATTTCCCTATATTAATTCCCCACTAATCCTGGTTGGGTTCTGGAGTGGTATGCTAACTGCCGAAAAGTGCTTTGACACCTCATCAGGGATGGGAAGCGCTATTTAAATGTAAACCCTTCCCTCTTCTATCCCTCCACTATCCTTTTTCAATCCAAATAACAAACTCACATGTCCACCGCTCAAATTAATTTCATATCTCCCTATACTAATTCACCACTAATCCTCTTTGGGTTCCAGAGTAGTGTGCTACTTTCCGAATCCTCGTCAGGGGTAGTAAGCACTATATAACTACAATTACAATCATGTCATTTCCACGCTTGTAGCACTTTTCAGCCTGCAGATACCAGGTGATTCTTTCTTGTGCACTAAAGGTACTTCTCCCCGGGGATCGCCTATTTCAGAGGCTTTGTGCAAACTGGAGTGTGTGTCCTCTCACTTTGTTCTTGTTGTCTTCAAGAGATGACACTATCCAGTGGAATGTCTTTAAATACCTAGATAACTAGGGCGGTCGACCTCGAATCTGGGGACCTGGGTTCGAGTCTCGGCAATGACGCTGATCATCCTATGAATCTGGGCAAATCACTTAATCTCCCCGTGCCTAACAAAAATGAATGTGTCCTCATGTAATGCAACTGGTGCTATGTAAAGCGCTCTGATACCCGATTCGGGTCAAGTTCGCGCTCTATAAAACTCTGTAAAAAAAAAAACTGGTTGCCACAAGCAGTTTCAAAGGAGGAAGCCTTGAAATGATGTAAAGTGATGAGGGAATGCTTAGAACTCCATGGTCTGATAAATTATAAGAAGAACAACCTTCTTCCTCAACAGGACAAGACTTTCATTGGGCTTTCTTCAGAAACAGCCTGGAAATGGCTTTTCTTCCGGAACACAGAGCCCAGAAACTTAGTTCCATCTTGGAGCATCATCTGACTCAGGAGCGACAGCTCGATCATGGCTAAGGGAACAGGGACACATGGCTGCATGTGTGTTTCTAGCACCCTGGCCAGATTGCATCTCAGACAACTTTTACTGCATCTGCTAAAACATTGGTAACCTTCCTTGAAGGTTTGGGAACAGCTAGTCCCAGCATCTCCAAGGAAAAGACAACAACTAGAGTGGTTGAGTCGTCTTCACCTTATGAGGTGATTCCCCCTTAATCCTCCCTCCCACTTGGAAATACGATGGATGCCAGCAAGAAGGGTTAGGGTGGCATCTGCTTATCCAGAATGATCTAGAGAGAGATGGTTTTGTCTAGAAATGGTCAAGTCTTCGAACTGGAGGGAACTCTCTGCCATGCAGCCTTGGGCAATTTTACGTCAAAACAATTTAGCTTGCCCTGTGGGGTACCGCAGGGCTCTTCACTAAGCCCCACCCTCTTCAATCTGTATGTTGCCCCCCTGGTCAAACTAATAAAGTCCCTAGGTTTTTCAGTTGTGTCCTACGCCGATGACACCCAAATTGTGGTGTCAATCTCCAAAGAGCAAGAAGAAGTGGGTCATAGATTCAGCTCCTGCATGGTCCAAATAAATCATTGGATGAAAACAAATTGCCTATAATTAAACTCTGGTAAAACAGAGGTCCTACTGTTCGGAAATAATAGATCCTTTTGGTCGCCAATTTGGTGGCCTGAGAGTAAGGGACCCTTACCAACGCCAGTACAGAAAGGAAGGAACCTGGGAGTTATCTTTGATGATAAACTCCACTTTGACCATCAAGTAAAAGCACTCTCTTCTTCTGTTTTTTTATACACTAAAACTAATAAAGAAGATCTGTCCATACATCCCGAATTAACTTCAAAAAACAATTGTCACTTCCCTGATTCTGGCCAAGTTGGATTATGGAAATGCTCTCTTTATTGGCATCCGAAAAAAGTAGTTACAAAAACTTCAAACACTGCAAAATGCGGCAGCCCGTCTTCTTTCCGGAATTCCCAAACATAGGTCAGTGGCTCAGACACTGGTCAATCTGCACTGGCTACCCATAGCAAAATGTCTAGAGTTTAAGACCTTATGCATCACCTTTAAAGCACTGCATAACTCAGAACCAAGCTACTTTCGTGAAAACTTTGCTTAGTATTCCCCAGGCAGAAAGCTCAGGTCCTCAGACGCAATGCTGTTATCCCTCCTAAGAGCACTACCTGGGGTGGCAGGTGCTTTCTACTGAAAGCAGCTACACTGTGGAACGGCCTACCGCTGGCCATAAGGAAATGCTCTGACTTCCTGACCTTTCGGAAGTTAATAAAAACCTGGCTGTTCACACGTTATTAATCAGCAGCAACCATTCTCCCTTCAGCACCGCACAAGACAGCAGCAGCGCCAAGACGCCTCCGGGCATTCGAGTGCTATACAAAACCAAAAATCAAATCAAATCAAATTTACAAAGATCTGCTGCATTCTACAAGGAACCTCCATGTTGTCATTAGGAAGGACAATACTGTGGTCATGTCATGCATAAACAGACAAGAGAGTATCAGATCTTGCCCTCATCTTACTAGGTCAACAGATCATAGGTTGGGCAGAAATTCTTCTCCTATCCCTAAAGGGCATTGATATCAGGGGAATGTACAACTCTGTAGTGGATCGCCTCAGCAGAATCTTCCCATCCTCCCAATCTCTCCCACTATCTCCACAGGTGTTCTCTCAAATATGCCTTCGGTTTGGGGAACCTATGTTAGGCCTATTTGCTTCACAAGAAGACACTCAACTACCCAAGTTCATCTCACAGTTTCCTGTACCAGGAGCAATGGAAGTGGACACTCTATCGCTACCCTGGCCTCTTCAACTCCTGTATGCTTTCCCACATTTTCCACCTAATTCTTTAGGGTCTTCTAAAGACTCAGACAGAGGCTGCATAGGTCATCATGGTTTTTCCGTTATGGCACCTCCACTCTTGGCTGTCTCTACTGAAATGAACGTCAGTTGCACGATTCTGGAGGATCCCTCTTTCTACCTTTCCTCTTTGCAACCAGGTGTGTCTTCCTCTTGCAAAACTTTCTCTCATGGTCTGTAAGTTGAGGGGATAGATCAGCAAAACAGTGCAAACCAGAGCATATTTCTCTTCTCTTGCACGGATCTTGACATCCTGGGACACTTCAAGCCTATTCTAAACACTGGAGTGTCTTTCAGAGGGAGTGTGAATCCCTTTCCCTTTCTCCTATCTTCTGTGGCATCTTTTCTGTACTCCAGTTCTTATTAGATGAGTATAATAAGAATTTAGCAGTCTGCACCCTAAGATCGTAATGGTCTTCTGTACAAGCTTCCCGGGAACCTTGGAGAGGATTTGGGAAAGATAATCATTTAGTTCAGAGACTTTTAAAGAGTTTTGCTAACTCTAGACTTTCTAGGAGACCTTCTGTTCCTGTTTGGGATCTGCCCTTAAGGTTTTTTCAAGGAGTCCCTTTAGATTCAGTTGATCTCAACTATTTAACCATGAAGGTTGCCTTTCTGCTGGCTACTACTTCTGCTAGACGAACTTGTGAATTGGGAGCTGTCTTGTGCAACCCTCCTTTCTTTCTATCTTGGAAGACAGTGCTGTTTTGAGGCCTAACCCTGACTTTCTTCCTAAAATGTCCTCTTCTTTCCACTGAAACTAATAAATCTTACCATCTTTCTTTTCTTCTCAAGCTTCTGATGAAAAATTGAAGTTACATCTATTGGATGTTAAGCACGCTGCTTCTATATTTCTGCATCATATTAAGACCGAACATCTACTAGTGACTTTTGGAAACTAATCAAGGGGTTAAAGCTTCCAACATGACAATAAGCAGATGGATTCATTCCGCCATTTTCATCGCCTATTCCATCTCCTATTCCTGGGTGCTTTCAGGGAGTAGCTGCTTCCTGGGTAGAATGTCGGGGAGTTCCCTTGACCGAGCTATGTAGAGCAGCCGCTTGGACCTTAGCTGATATGTTTGTTAAACTTTACAGAATTTAGAATGTGAAAGCGGAGGGTCGTTCTTTTAGTGAAGGAGTTTTAAGTGCTACTGTTTCTTCACAATCTTAATTACCTATGAGCACTAATTAAAGGGTGTAGCATTGATTAGTGCTGGTATCCCCTTTATTTTTTTATTGATGACTTCTTGTCTTAACTGGGTCAAGGACGAGACCCAGGGATAATGAAGATTACATACAGTAACCAGGCATTGCCCTTGTACTAAACAAACGGGAAGGATGAGGATTTGAGTGTTTGTTTACAAACGTGGGCCCACAACTTCCACATTACTTGGCAATCATCTCTTCGTAACATTCATTTATTCACAGTTGATGCAGTGACGTGTTATCTCACCTATCAATGCACATTCACGCTGTGAAGAAAACAATAAGTAATCATTTTTCAGGCTACGATATACTAGTTCATATGCAGATACCTACTGGCTATGTATCCTTTGTAGAGTCAGTGCAAATGTTAAGCTATTGATTGCAAACGTAGGTCAAATAAATGTGATACACTGAAATGGATCTAAAGCAATTGCCAATGTACACAAACTAAACAATTCCTCTTAGTACTTTACTTTTTCTAATAGGTTACCACTGGATATTTCCTTGTCCAGCATCTTGTGGATCAACTTGCGAAAATGTCTTTATTGTCTCGAGCTTGTTTTTATATTTTAAAAGGCGTGGAGGTTAGATTGCCGCTAGCCACTGTGCTACCTTACTATTAAAACTGTGACAAAACAGGAAATGCTGTATTGCAGCAGAGTCTAGATAAACGCTTTCTCTTTGTTGATTGTGTTTCTAGTTGATGATTAACTACAGCCATGTTGCTTACACAGGCCGAATACAGTAATGTGGCTGCTCTGGGTTTTGGAGATAAAAGTTTCACCTGGAATCAAAAATAATGCACTTGTTCCATGATGTTGTGCGCGCCTTGCTTTCTCTCCTCCCCCGCACTTTGGGGCACATGCATCAAAGGTTTTTGCGATCGCAAACGGTGCGATTCGCAAAAATCGGCCGTTTGCGATCGCAAAATTACCTTTTGCGATGCATCAAGGGTCAAGGCCCTCGCAATTTGAGAATTCGCAATTAATTGCGAATTCTCAAATTACGATTGCATTTAAGGAATCGCAAATTGAGATTCCTTAAATGCAATGCATTAAAGTAAAAAAATTAGCGATTTCGCTAATAGGGCGCAAATTACCATGAAGTTGAACTTCATGGTAATTTGCAAAACTGTGAAAAATGCACTAAAGTGCATTTTTCAAAGTTCCATTTACACACACACATGCCCTTGGGGCATGTGTGTGTGCAAGATGTACTCATATGCAGATTTCAGGGGTGCAACAGGGGGTCCCTTTGACACCCTGGCACCCTTGAAATTGCATTCTCAATTTGCGATTCTCTAATTGCGAATCGCAAATTGAGAATGTCTTCCCATTCATTCCTATGGGCCTCTAGGCCCATAGGAATTGATGGGGAGGTATTCCTTAATTGCGACTCGCAATTAGCGAGTCGCAATTAAGGAATGTTTAGGAATCGCTATTTTTATAGCGATTCCTACATGCATAGGCTTTTGCGATTCCTTAATTGCGATTCCTTAATAATCGCAATTAAGGAATCGCAAAGCCTACCTTGATGCATGTGCCAGTTTATCCTTCCCAAAATGCATGAAGTTATTTATTTAGTAGTGAGATTTGTCCTGTTTAAAGGCAGTTTCAACTTAATCTACAATTGTTTTAACCTGCAAGTATGTTCAGAAGTCGGCGTAAATGTGTTTCGGAAGTTCCAGGTTCCCAAAGAGTAATATTGTATTTTTTTTTCACTGTCGCCATTATTTGTGAGGCAAGGGGATTTTTGAGGCAAGGGGATTTTTTTACTTAATTGTGGGCTTGCTGTAAATCTTTTGAGATGAGGTAACTGGTGATACAATCTGTGGCGGAACAGGATTATTTTTAGAGGAAAGGCTAAATCGAAAGGCAATTACCTCATTTCACCATCTAGTGAAATATTTGTGATATTCCTTGGTGGAGCTCTGTGCTTTGAAAGAGACTGAACGCATCCTATCTGAAAGAGACAATTAGTTATAGATTCCTTATCTTAGAATTACCCCCAGGCGTCAGATTGGATCCGGCGAATTTTTCGTCAGCAGTACCCCTGCGCGTCGAAAGGTGGCGTCGGTCGGCTCCGCGTTTGTCGTCGTGGTCGCCGGGATGACATCGCGGTAGCTACTTAGACGCCGCCCTCGCGTGCTGACTTCAGTTCTTTCTTGTGCCGCGCCAGCCAGCGCAGATCCGGAGAGAGCGGTACCTCCAGTCTCTTTTTGACTGACTTTTTCTCGACTTTTGTCGACATCGTTTTTTGAGTCCATCGACTCCTGGTGCACGAGGGATGCCCAGTTTCAAGGCTTGCGGTTCCTGCCGAAAGCTGATGTCGGTGACGGATCCGCACCGCGTGTGCCTGTGGTGCCTGGAACGCGACCACGACCCCAAGTCGTGTTCCGACTGCCAGACCATGAATCTGAAGTCTTTGCAGGAGCGGTCCTGAAAGCTTCTCGAGGCCCAGCAGTCTGCTCCGTGCCGTTCGAGGTCCCGGTCGCACGGGCGGTTGAGGGACCGGTCGGGGAGCCAACACCACCACTCGTCCTCTAAGTCTTCGCACTCCTCAGGTAAGTCGAAGCACAAGAAGAAGTTGAAGAAGCATCGTCGCTCTTAGACTTCTCCCCGTCCGTCGGCCTATGCGATGAGGGATGTGGCGGGTGCCCCCCCAGCTCCGAGTTTCCCTCCCTTCCCGGGACCCGGAGTGACCCCCGCCCAGCTTCGAGCTTTTTACGAAGCGATGCATGCCATCTTTGGGCAGCCCGACTCTGCTGGTGCGCCTTCGGGCCCCGCGGACTCGGCTGTGGGCCCAGAGCCTGCGACGCCAGCGGCTCCGGCCTCGGCACCGCAGGGTCCCCTTGGATCCAGGCCTGAATCCGGATCGGCGCCGGTTGACCTCATAACACCTCCCCCGGCACCAAATCCACCGGCACCACGTCCGCTACCGACGCCAGTTGTGTCCCCAGCCAGCGTCGACCCCAGCCTCCACCCTGACGTGGACACGGAGCCGGACCGGCGTCGACAGACGCCAGATCCGGTGTTGACGGGTACTTTTGTTCCCCTGTTCAACCCTGGTGTGCTTAGGCCAGATTGGCAACCAGAGGAGGGTGAAGAGGACTGGGAGGGGTCTGGTGACCCTTAAACTGACCAGTTGGAATATGACCCAGACTGGAGAGAGGAGTTGGGGGAAGCCAGTGGTTTGGATACCTCCCCAGACCTTGGCATATTATCTCCTCCTACCGTGGCTACGGAGGAGGGAGCTTCTTACGCAGTGGTGTTGCGTAGGGCGGCCGAGGCTCTCAACCTTGAGCTACCTAGGGTGGCGGTCAGGACTAACCTCCTGACAGAGGTGCTTCAACCGGCAGCAAGCTCTTCGGAGCCTCTGCTGCCGTTCAATGAAGCCCTAACGAACATCCTTCTGGGCACCTGGTCCAGGCCCAGCACAGGGGCTCCTGTGGATAGGATGATTGCCCGACGTCACCGCCTGGCTCCGGGCGACCCCACTTTCCTTTCCCAACACCCCACCGTATGAGAGCTTGGTGGTCCAAGCCTCCACGTCAAAAGGTGCATTCCCTACTGCACCAGCTGATAGGGAATCCAAAAAGCTGGACCATCTTGGGAAGAAGATGTTTTCTTCCTCCAGCTTGGGACTGAGGTCAGTAAACACTGCATGTCTGTTGGGCCGTTACACCCACTCTGTGTGGGATATGGTAGCGCAAGTGCTGCCCCAGTGTCCAGAGGAGGCGCAGGCCGTGCTCTCCCATGCAGTCGGCGTGCGGAGAGATGCAGCTAAGTTTACTATACGCTGTGGGCTGGACACCGCCGACGCACTGGGTAGGACGATTTCAATGTCGGTAGCCCTTCGATGCTACGCCTGGCTGAGGTCGACTGGCTTTTCCGGGGATGTCCAAGCTACCCTGATGGACATGCCCTTTGATGGCCGTCGCCTCTTCGGCGACAAGGCAGACAATGCGCTAGAGCGCTTCAAGGACTCTCGGGCTACGGCCAAGTCCTTGGGCCTCTCCACCACCTGTCCTGTGCAGTCTGCTTTTCGCCCCTTTCGTGGCTACAGAAGGGGTGCCCCACCACATCCTGCCCAGAGCCACAGGCCGGCGCTAGCTGTCCTGCCCCTGCGCGGCTGGGGATGTGGGACCCACCGTCGTGGATCTGGGGGCCAGCGAGCGGGCCAGTCCACCATCGCCCCCTCTGCAGCAGCCTCCAAACCCTCCTAGTCTGACCTTTCAGGGCCACCAATCACCAGTGGGCGGCAGGATTCGCCATCACCTCCCCCACTGGCGCACCATCGCGTCAGACAGGTGGGTTTTGCAGATAGTCCGAAGGGGCTACTCCCTCCCTTTCGAGACTACCCCCCCAGCCATGCCACCTCAGTACCATCGCAGGTCGGAGGATTATCTGTCCCTTCTCCAACAGGAAGTTTTGGCTCTCTTGGCCAAGGGAGCCATCGAGCCTGTTCCTGCCCCAGAAGTAGGTCGTGGTTGCTATTTGCACTACTTTCTGATGCCCAAGAAGGACAAAGGCCTGCGTCCTATCTTGGATCTCAGGAACGTCAACCGCTTCCTCCGGAAGGAGAAGTTCAAAATGTTGACGTCCTGTCTGCCCTCAACCCTGGAGACTGGATGGTAGCGTTGGACTTGCAGGACGCTTACTTTCACATCCCCGTCCTGCCGGCCCACCGGCGTTACCTGCGGTTCACGGTAGGCCACGAGCACTTTCAGTTTACCGTGCTCCCCTTTGGCCTTACCAGTGCCCCTCGGGTGCTCACGAAAGTGATGGCGGTGGTCACAGCTCATCTGAGCAGATCAGGGGTTCCAGTCTTCCCCTATCTCGACGACTGGCTGTTGAAGGCGGGCTCGCCCCAGGGAGTCGTCTTCCACCTCCAGACTACGGCGGACCTCCTGCACTCGCTGGGGTTCACTATAAACGGTCACACCTGATTCCCTCTCAGAAGCTCCTTTTCATCGGAGCGGTTCTGGACACGACGCAGTTTCGGGCTTATCCTCCCGAGCAGCGAGTCTGGTATATTCGGGCTTTGATTCCGATCTTTCAGCCTCTATCCTGGGTTTCGATCAGAATGACCCTGAGGCTGCTGGGCCTCATGGCCTCCTGCATCCTGCTGGTGGATCATGCCAGGTGGCATATGCGGGCTCTGCAGTGGGACCTGACATTCCAGTGGGCACAGCATCAGGGGAATCTGTCTGATTGCATTCAGATCTCGAAGGGCACTGCACGTCAATTGCAGTGGTGGCTATAGAAACAGGATTGGGTCAACGGCAGATCCCTCTCCCGTCCCCAACCGGAGTTCACAGTGGTGACAGATGCATCACTTCTGGGGTGGGGTGGCCACATGGGAGAGGCAGAGATCAGAGGCCTCTGGTCTCCGGCGGAGTCCGGGCTCCACATCAACCTTCTGGAGCTTCGGGCGGTCCGTCTTGCACTGAAAGCATTCCTTCCCTCTGTTCGGGGAAGAGTGGTGCAGGTGTTCACGGACAACACCACCGCCATGTGGTACTGCAACAAACAGGGCGGGGTGGGGTCGTGGACCTATGTCAAGAGGCTCTCCATCTCTGGACATGGCTGGAACATCAGGGCATATCCCTGGTGGTTCAACACCTGGCGGGTTCACTGAACGCCAGGGTGGACGAACTCAGCCGCAGGTGCATGATGGATCACGAATGGTGTCTTCACTCGGAGGTGGTGCAAGGTCTCTTTCAGCCGTGGGGAGAGCCTTGGTTAGATCTATTCGCCACTGAAGAGAATGCGCAATGTCAGCGATTCTGCACGTTGGAATTTCCAAGGCGGCATTCGCTAGGCGACGCTTTACATAGTGAGTGGAGTTGCGGTCTTCTATATGCCTTTCCGCCTATACCACGTCTGCCCAGAGTGCTGAAGAAGATCAAGCGTGACCGGGCCCAAGTCATACTTGTGGCTCCGGATTGAGCATGAAGAGTCTGGTATCCCGAGCTGCTACACATGGCCATCGATCCTCCGATCAGACTACCTCTTCGGGAGGATCTTCCGTCGCAGCAGTAGGGGACGGTCCTCCACCCGAACCTGTCCAGCCTCCACCTCCTTGCGTGGAGATTGAGCGGCGGCAGTTGACGGCTTTTGACCTGCCTCCCGAAGTCTGTGATGTTATCTTGGCAGCCAGGCGTCCCTCCACTAAGACGGTATACGCCTGTAGATGTAACAAATTTGTAGCATGGTGCGCAGCAAAGGCTGTGGATCCCCTTTCTGCCCCTCTTTCTGAGGTTCTCTTGTTCCTTCTTTCTTTGGCCCAGCAGGGCTCTGCTCTGGGCACTCTTAAGGGCTACCTCTCGGGCCATTTCAGCCTTTCTTAGGCTTCCTGATCAGCCTTCTCTTTTCAAGTCCCCTGTTGTAAATCGCTTTCTTAAGGGCATTACTCATCTTTTTCCTCCTGTTCCCTTCTTAATGCCTCAGTGGGACTTGAACTTGGTTCTTACTTACCTTATGTACCCTCCTTTTGAGCCGCTTTATAACTGTCCTCTCAGACTTCTTACTTTAAAGACTGCTTTTCTGGTTGCCATCACTTCTGCTCGCAGGGTGAGTGAGCTCCAGGCTCTTTCTTCAAAACCTCCTTTTCTGGCTGTTCATCCGGACAAGGTCGTCCTCAGAACCAGACCTTCCTTTCTTCCCAAGGTGGTTACTTCTTTCCACATTGGTCAAACCAGCACCTTGCCCACCTTCTTTCCGCCTCCGCATCCTTCTAAGGAGGAGGAGAGGCTCCACCGTCTGGATCCAAAACGTGCGCTTTCCTTTTATTTGGATCGCACCAAGCAATTCCGGGTGGATGACCAGATGTTTGTTGGCTACGTGGGCGCCAAAAAAGGTCGGGCCGTGCACAAACAGACCATCTCTAGGTGGGTCGTTTTTGCATCAAAGCTTGCTACTCTTTGGCAAAGAAGGAGCCTCCAGTTATACTGCATGCCCATTCCACCAGGGCGACGGCAGCTACTACTGCTTTGGGAAGGGGAGTTCCCCTCAATGACATCTGTCAGGCAGCTACGTGGGCATCTCTGCATACATTCAAAAAACACTACTGCCTGGACAGCCAAGTCCGGAGAGACGGCTTCTTTGGCTGTTCTGTTCTCCAGGACTTTCTGGTGTGAACTTGGTTCGCAGACCCACCTCCAGGGTTGGTATTGCTGGGGTATCTATTCTAAGGTAAGGAATCTATAACTAATTGTCTCTTTCAGATGAACAAGTTACTTACCTTCGGTAATGATATATCTGTAAGAGACATAGATTAGTTATAGATTCCTTACCGCCCCACCCATCCACCCCGTTCTGCAAACTGACTTCTAGGGTCAGGGAATCCCTTTCAGGGCCCTAGTTTTGTGCACCAGTGGTCAGTGTCTTGCATGGCTCTGCGCTTCTCGCGTGGAATGTCGTGTAAAAGAACTGACGTCAGCGCACAAGGGCGGCTGTCTAAGTAGCTACCGCGACGTCATCCCGGCGACCACGACGCCAACGACGAACGCGGAGCCGACCGACGCCACCTTTCGACACGCAGGGGTACTGCTGACAAAAAAATTCTCCAGATCCAGTCTGACGCCTGGGGGTAATTCTAAGGTAAGGAATCTATAACTAATCTACGTCTCTTACAGATATATCGTTTCCGAAGGTAAGTAACTTGTTCTTCAGGGAGAGTTCGGTACTCTTAATATTGCAAATTGTGACAAATGGCATGCCTTTCTTTTATCAGAGTATAAACATCATATAGTCCGTGCCTTTTGATTTTGGTATGTTGTCGATGAGGCGTGCGCAGCATATGGTGCGCTAGGTGTGAATTGTGATGGAAACATTAACTTAAACTTGATCTTATTCATGTGGGTTGTGCATGTTATGCTGTATCCCACTACTCGAAGTTATAGGAAACTTGCGATATATTTTGATATGTTTAAGTATGCAAACTGTGCAAAGTTATAGCAAACTGGTGAAATATTTTGGGGGTTTAAGTCTGTATTTTAGTATTGACAGGGTTTTCCACCTTACAATTTTGCATTTATCCATAGAACAGAGTTCTTTATTTGGTGAATATGAGTGTGAGCTGAGTGCCATGTTTGTCACCTGCTGTCTTTAGAAGTGCACGGAGACAGCTTTGGTGATGAATCTCCCGCCTCCAGAGTACTCATATATTGGAAAGACGCCTGGCTTCCTCGAGGGCTTGGGTCCAGTATTTTAAGAGCACCTATCACTCCAGCCATTTAAATGATGCTGAACATTTCGACATGGGACATGATATAATTGAACGTGAGTTTTTCATTGGTGCATCGAGAACCAGTCGTTGCAGCTATCATCCAGAGCCTCTAAAGTTGTTTTCTTAAAGTCATATCTAATGCAGAAATGGTTTGGACTTTGCAGACATGCACTTTTGGCACATCATTTCATAGTAACCCTTGTCAGTCATAAATGTAGATACCTCAGGTTCAGCGCGGTCCAACTCTAGAAAGAAGCAGTGGACATTTTTAACTGTTTCTTAATAAACTGATTCTACTTCTATCTTTCTCTTAGCCGACTTTTATAGTGCCTCGCAGCTTTAATGACATGCTGATATGCATTTTTACTTTTCGGTATTGGTTACAAACTGTCAAGTGTGCCATGTGTAAAACATGTGTTCTGTTTAGTCAGATCCTAGGTGTTGGTACTCTGTTTCACTTACTTCATTACAGGATGCTGGAGGAAGCGTTGCTCACGAGTTAAACCAAACTATCTCTGATTTCTTTCTTTTTTATGTTCAAAATATTTTATACAATTTTGTCATATATAACAATAAAGAACATACAGAAAATAGTACTGTAACTGTAAGAAGGAATCCATGGGGATAGTGAAAAAGCATAATAATGATAACTTACATATTCATATAATAAAATATTGATAACTGAGACTTTTGAAACTAAGAGTAAAAACATATAAGGGCTACAACATGGAAATAAGATATTATAAGCTTATGATACTTTAGAGTTGCATTCATAAGAGTCAAGAACATGCCACCTGTTAGTGTTAAGAGTAGTATACTCTTTACAGGTTCTTAATAATGATAATTGACCCTGTCGTAGAAACATCCAGTTCCACCTGCTTTTAGCAGATAGTAAATGTGCATCTTTCCAATTGCAAGTGACTGATTTAATAGCTGTGGGTATAACAAAATCAAAAAGTTTAGACTCAGTAGGTGTTAGTAAATGTTGAAATGCCCGAGATTTACATATAAGTATGTTAAATGATAGAGGAAGTTGTAATTGAAAAATCTGTAAAATAATATTCCATACTTCTGTCCAGAAGTTAGAAATAACAGGACAATCATACAATATATGCTTTAAATTTCCTAAATGTGTTTTACAATGCCAACATTTTGATGAGTCAATGAGTTTTGTCTTAAACCTTTTCTGAAGACCAAAGACATTTGTATGACAGGTCTTTGTTAGTTCGTATAAGAGTAGCAGGGAGAGACTCTGCAGTATTACACAACCAAATTGATTTCAAATTTACAAAAGAAGGAATATCTACTTCCAAAGTCCATCTGTGTGCTAAGTTAAGCAAAGGGGTTGAAGTAGTGGTTAATTTTTGTAGGTTTTGGATGCAATATGACCTGATCTACTAGAATGGCTTAGATAGAACTTCATATTAGATAATTTGGAAAATGGTAATAAAATATTATAAGCATTTAAAATGGAATTACATAACAAATCATACTTAGAAAAATCAGATTGCGGTAGATGAGATGTGGTTCTTAGTTCAGAAAAAGAGTAAAACATATCTCTTTGGCAGAGGTCACTAATATAAAAAAAGGCCTTTTTTAATTCATTTAAAAAATATATATATATTTGTATTGATTTTGTCATTTGTAACAACAGCAATTAGCACATCGTACATTAGCATTTCGTGGTATCAACTTTGTTACATCATTACATTCTTGGCAATTACAACCTCACAGTTGCTTATACTCCGGGCATGGTTGTGTGGTGGCGCCCATGAGTTGTGCATGGCCAGGCTCATAGTGTGCATCCGCAACAACTAGACTGTCTTCATTTTATCTTGTAATGAGTAACGTATAAGGACTAGTACTGCTTGGGTGATCACAATGAGTAGTGTATTTGATAACTGGGGGAGAGGACATAAAACTAGAAGCTGAGTTGGAGTATCCCATATGTCTGTTTGTGTGTGTGTCGCCTAAAGCGCCTACGCCTGTTGCCCTGTCAGCTGGCCCCTGGCGTGCGTGCGCGCTGGAGCGCGGGTGTGTGGCAGGCGGTGACAGATCAAGTGTCTTCGGGTAGTATGGAAGTACAGTTCACGTTCGCGGTGTCACTCAACCGGGTCAGACTCTGTAGGGTCTGGTCTGGCAGGTCTGCGCTCTGCTGTAGCGCTGTCAGGATTGCGTTCCAGTTTGCAGATATAGGTAGTTTCCTGAGGCCCATGGTTTCTTCACGCCGGATCGCTATGCTTTCTGCTCTGGCCCATGCGAGTGTGGAGTGTCTCCATGCCTGTATGCACGGGGGTCAGGCGCCTTCCACTTCTTTGTGATTAGTCTTTTGGCCGCTACTATGCCTAGGTCTAGGAACCTGGAGGTTACCTTAGTGTTCCGCGTTCTACATAATTTGTATAACAGGTATGTCGGCCAGTCATAGGGTATGTCTAGGCTTTCCTGTTTTCAGTTTCTATTTATGGTAAATTCTGGTGGGGTTTTTTCAGTGTTTTCAAGTGATTTCAATACCTTAAAAAAACAGTGGCTATCAGTGGTTACACACTTTTGCGCCATTAAAAACTACAGAAACAGTGTTTTTCCGGTGTTTATGGAACGTTTTGCTTTTATTATTGCTTGCTTTCTCCACTGATAGCGCATGGTACATAGACAGTGTAAGTATAGTCTATATGAGGTCCAAATAGATTTTTGCAAATTAAACTTATTGTAGTACACCATACAATACTTCTTCAGTGAGTCTTTGGTCATGTGCGCTCGCTCTTTCCTTCCCATGCAAACTTGTGTGAAAAGGCCCTCTCAACATTGGCACTTGAGATGGGCAACGCCAAAACAGCCAGTACACAATTTGTTAACTCTGGCCACTGACATAGCTTTCCATGCCAATGCTGGTTCACTTGAAGATTGCGAATCTCAGGGCAGGTTTTGCAACATTTGCGCTGATCTGGGCGCTTATGCCCTCAGAGTTATTGAAGCAGTCAAAAATGAAGCAGCACTTTTGAAACTACGGAAAAAATTCCCCTTTACAGAAGGGATCTAGAACAGAGTACCACAGTAGGGTTTCATTGACTTCAAATGCCATTGGTGGTGAAGGGACATTTCTATGCATCATTGCAAGCCATTTCTCATACATTGTAAAATAAAAGTTCCTGAATTGCTCTTCACCATTGCTTTGCTTACCAAGTGGCAAGCACTCTAACATGGAACATGTTGCAGTGCCAATGTCACTAAAGGTGTCGTCCAGCCTACTCTCAAGGAGATGTTTCACATCTACACCAATTATGCTGAACACTTGGCAGACAAGGGTGTTTTCAGACTCAGTTTTTTTATTATGCCCACTACAACAGTTATGTTTTCCTGTAAAAATCTAAGAATGCAGTAGAGTGTACTTTTTTCACATCACTATCAATATGTGACCAAAGATTCTCACATTTCTTGCCTTTGGCATCATCACTCAGCAAACATTCTGTAAACGGTTATCACATGGATAATATAGCATTCATAGCCCCTTGGACTGAGACCATCAGCTAAGGGACACAGTTGGGATGACTCTTTCTTTGATGCCACACAAAGCACGAAATGATACATATTTGTGTTTTAGTTCCTGTGCATAAGAAAACAGTGCACCAGAATGGACTAAAACGTCAATAGCATTCCTCATTAACTCTGAAGATTTTAAAGATGCTTTCAGCATACCATCTAACAAGTGGCAAGGATCTCTTACTGGGAAGCACTTCAGCTCAGGTATCAATTTTGATAGGTCATCACACAACTTTTTCATTTACATAGCTGAATCACTGCAAATACAAACAATATCACTCCAATCTTTGTTGAACTTGGAAAGAACCTTTTTGCAGAGCATTCCAAGTGACGCTGCGTTTCATGTTTTCCAAAGGTCTGGTGTCATGTTTTAACCACTATCCCAGATGCTTGGTGATAGCGCTCTTTTCACATATACTTGTCACTATACCTTGCTTTGAATGTTTAAAGCCTGAGGTGTTGGCAATTTGCCTACTATCAATACTGACTCACTAGAAACTGGGGGCTGATGTATTAAGGGTTTTTACCCATTCTCTGTGGGTAAATGTGATGACACATATTAGGAAAGATCCTTTTGAAAACAGCCATTTTACCTATCAGTGAAAGAATCAAACACAGCCAAAATATCAAATATAATTTTGATATCTCCTGATTCTCTACAGTTTATAAAATAATTAAACAAGACCTAAAACATGCTTCTAAACCCTGCATCTTTAGACCAAAGAACACAAAACTGAAAAAACAAGAGGAAGAAGAAACAATATTTTAGTGGCATCCCTAAACAACAAAACTCAAGCAGAATAATGTTAGCCCAGACTTTCTTACTGCTAGCTTGTATAACAAAGCTACATTGTATTGGCCCCTTCAGAACGAAATAAAATGACTCTTTCACTCCCTTTTGCCTTTTTTTGAATGACATTTAGTTTGTGGTTGTGCAGGTGTTTTTTCAGTGTTTATAGTTTTCACTGGCGAGGGCTATTTCTCTTTCAGTGGGGTTTTATCAGTTATTATAGGTTTAAACCTAAAACTGGACAGCCTAGGTATGTCTCTCTCGGTGCAGTTATGGAGCACGTCCGCTAACCTCTCTCCAATACGCGCTGAGGCTGGCGCAACTCCAGAGCATATGTATAAGATCTAGGGTCGCGCATCTAGGTCAGGCGGAGTGAGCGCAGTGGAAATATCTGTTGATTTTGGCAGACGTAAATTACACTCTCTGAGTGATGTAGTACAGTATTTGTCTGAATCTCATGTTCCTGGGGATCTGTACTGGGCTGGCCAGCACTTGCGCCCATTCTTTGCCTGAGAATTGCTGGCCCAGATCATGTTCCCACTTGTGCCAAAGGGGGTCTAGACTTATCGCTGCATGCTGTCTCAGTGAGGCTACGAACCACCGCGTAAGGTGCCGACTTTGCCCCATGACATGGAAGTATTGTATAGTGAGGTGTGTTTGTGGCTCGGTGGTAAGATCGCCCCATTTCACCGCGAGTGTAGCTACCAATGAGCGAAGCAGGAGGAATTGACCTGCAGGGAGTCCCTCATCCTCCATCAGTGTTGCATAGGGTACAAGCGAGCTGTCGCGATATAGATCCCCTAAAGTCTGAAATCCTGCATCGTGCCAATGTTGTAACTCGATGGCTGTGAGTGCAGACTGGCCCCTGGGGGTACCTTCTAAGAAGAACGCATGGGCGTAGGGCGTTGTACTACGGGTTATGTAGAGGCTCCTTCGGTAGCATCTGTATGCTACGTTCAGCATCAGGGGTTCTGGGGGTCGCGTCCTCGTGTCAGGGTAGAAAAGCCTGAGAAGCTGGTGTAGCGTGTATGGTGGGCATGTGGTCGCCGTATTGTCATGTTGGCGGTCTGCCATCCATCTGGCGATCCATTGGAGTTGGGCTGCCAGGTAGTAGTGTTCAAAACATGGTGCTGCTAGGCCCCTCTGGTCCGTGGGCAAATATCATTTCTTTGCCACCACCCTGTGTCTGCTGGAGCCCCACATGAAGTCTCTAGTCATCTTCTCTAGAGTGGCGAAGAAGGAGGTGGGTATATAGGTGGGTAAGTTGGCAAAGTAATACAGGAACCTCGGCAGAGCCACCATTTTCATAAGTGCCACTCTGCCTGTAACAGCAAGCAGGAGTGTGCTCCAAAACTGCATCTGGGATCTGATGGTTGTTAGCGTCCTGTCTAGGTTGCCGTCAAAGAGGTCCAGCGGCTGGCAATATATTCGTATGCCTAAGTAGCGGAATGTGTCTGCACTCCATTGCACTCTCTCGCCATTAAGCACAAGACCTGGGTCGTGGTTTCCTTCGCCGAAGGCGTATAGTTTAGATTTGCTGACGTTCACCTTCAGTCCTGATATGGCCGCAAAGTCCCGGAGAATCTGGGACAGCTGTTCCGGCACGTCATTTATGTCCCTGAGATAGACCAGCAGGTCATCTGCGTATAATGACACTTTGTGTGTGCCATCACCTAGTGGGATGCCATCGTGCAGCTGCGTCCTTATCGACTCTGAAAGTGGCTCCAGAAGAGGAGGGGGGACAGCAGGCAGCCCTGTCGCGTCCCTCGTCGCACTGAGACTATGTCCAATACGTACGGTCCCGTCTTCACCCTTACCACTGGGTTTGTGTAAAGCAGGCGAGTCAGCTTCAGGGAAGTAGGGCCTAGTTTGTTTCTTTCAAGGGTTGCAAACATATAGTCCCATTCTAGAGAGCCAAAAGCTTTCTCGAGATCAATTATTAGGCAGCCCGCCCTTGCCCATGTGCACGTGGAATAAGCTGCGACCCGAAAGAAGCGGCGCAGGTTGAGTGAGGTGTTTCGGGATGGCACAAAGCCGTTTTGGTCTGTATGGACCAGGGTGGGGACCACTTGCGCTAGCCTGTCTGCCAAGACTTTTGCTAACAATTTATAATCGGTGTTGAGTAGGGCGAGGGGCCTATAGGAGCTCATGTCCATTGGGTCCCTATCAGGTTTGGGCAGTGATATCAAGTGTGCTTCACGCAGGGAAGGAGGGAGCTGTCCCACCTCTACAGCGGCTGCATAGAGGGTGTGTAACCGCGGCGCTAGCGATACCTGATATGCCTTGTAGTACTCCGCCGGGAGCCCGTCAGGCCCCGGAGTCTTCCCCGTGGCCAGGGACGATATTGCCTCTTTGATCTACTCTAGTGAGATCGGCTCGTTTAGTATCTCATTATGTGCCGGCGTCGTCTCGGGTAGTGGTATTTGGTCTAGGAAGGCTGTTAGGGTATGCGGGTCGCAACAGCTTTGGGATTGATACAGCTGGTTGTAGTGTTGTGTCATAGCTGTGTGAATGTCGCACTGTGTGTGCACAAGGAGTCCTGTGTTAGTGCGCAGTGCACCTATTGGTTTGCGAGCGTGTTCTTGACGAATTAGCCAGGCCAGAAGTTGGCCCGCCTGATCAGCGGTGGCATGGGTGCGGGCCGTGTGTGGGCCGTAGTTGTGACAACGGAGGCATTCTATCAGTTCAGCATGCTCTGTGCGCAGCGTCCCCAGGCGATGCATGTTTTTCCCCCCTCCCACCCCATCCGCTTCGTATCACAGTAGCTGTGCTTCTATTTTGCTTAGGTCAGTGGTTAGTTGTCTACGTATGTTCCAGGTCATACCCATGCAGTGTCCCCTTGTTGTGACTTTAAAGGCTTCCCATTCCACTAGCATGTCTCCTACTGTATCTTCGTTGACCTCAAAAAATTTGAGGAGTGCTGTTCCTAGTGATGAGCGGAATGCTGGGTCTTCTAGCACTGCAGTTTGGAGTCTCCACGTGGGGGCTGGGGGGCGTTCAGGTTCCCAGGTGAATTGCAGTATTTGGGGGTTATGGTCGGAGTGCGTCCGGCCTAGATATTCCATCCGGTGGACCAGGGGGAGCAGTGTGGGGGATCCCACTCTTCGGTCTAGGCATACGTGCAGTCCATGCACTACCGAGTAGTACGAATAGACTCAGGTGTCAGGGTTGAGGGTGCGCCATATATCTAATAGTGCCCAGTGAGTTAGCCGTGAGGGCCTGTGCATTGAACGTGCTGTGGTCCGGGTCAGGGGCGGAAACGACCTGTCTAAATCTACACTAAGCACAGAATTAAAGTCCCCTCCAAGGAGCCAGGGGATTCCGTTCCATTTAGCCAATATCTTTGTTAGGCTGTCTAAAAAGGAGGGCTGGCTGACATTCCGGGCATAGATGGAACCGATGAGTATCAGCTGGCCGTTGAGTCGCCCACTAACTAACATGTACCTTCCTTCGGGATCGATCAGTACGTCCTCGTTTGTAAATGGGATACCAGCTCTCACCCAGATGGGGACACCCCGTGCATGGGCCGAGTAGTTTGTGCAGTACACTTGACCTCTCCATCTACTGCGCAGGCGCTCTAATTCTGTTTGGGACATGTGCGTCTCTTGAAGAAGTGCAATACTGGTAGACCTGCGCTGTAAGTAGGCGTAAATTGAGTATCTACGTGTCGGTGTGTGTATGCCGCACGTTCCATGTAACTACGTTGACCTGTACCATGTCTCGTCTTTAAGCAGACCAGGGTGGCGCAGGGAGGGCAAGGCGCAATGGCTCGTGGCATGTATGGGTGCACTCCAATTCAGTAATGTTACAAACAAGGCACGAGAGCTAACAAAACCGTCCATAACTATCAAGGGCGAGTTCCAATTGGATGCTCGTCCAAACTAGGGTGCCCAACTTATGGCAATAACTGTGTCAATCTGACGTGTGGTGTGGGTATGTGTGGCTTGTGACTAGGTGGGGTTGTTTTGTACCTCTGTGCCATGTTCCGATTGCATGCCACCCCAAGCCAATCCTTCACACAGGGGATACGTGTGTGTCGCGTGAGTCCTTTATCGCGGCGTTTGGCAAGTGCTGTTTGCGGCGGCGTGCGGTGTGGCGCTGTTCTTTAAGGTAGATGTGTAGATAACATGCTGATTACTACATAACATTTTGCCAGGTTGGCAGGTGCTTGCATGTGCTATTTTCTATACGGCACAGTAGTTTACGGAAAGTCATATGATGCCATCCGCCGTCTGCGGTGTGACAGCCGGCAGCTGGTATTCTTCAGGGTCATCGATTCTGGAGGGCGTGGAGGCACTAGTGTCTGAGGATCTGGTTGGGCTCGGGTGTCGGTCCAGGTGTTGTACCGCAGCTCCAAGTGTTGCTGCCAAGTGTATCGCCTCCTTCCTCTCCATTCTTCTCTGTTCTAAGTTGGGGGCAGTGGAAGTTGCAGTGGCATCCATTTTGGGCCTGTTGCGTCCGCCCCGTTGTCGTCTCCTTCTGTTGAGTTTCCTCGGCCTTTCTTCCACTTGTGGCCTAGGCCCTGTCCATGTCCCTGACTCTTCCAGCCAGTCCCAGACTTCGGAAGGCGAATCAAAGAAGCGCACCACACCTTTTGCGACCACTCGTAGCCTGGCAGGGAATAGTAGCGAGTAGTTGAGGTCAAGGTCACATAGTTGCCGCTTCACAGCGGTGTTTGCGCCCCTGCACCACTGCATTTGCGCCGTGTAGTCCGGAAATATCATGAACTGACTGTTGCCTATCTTTATCTCTGCCATCTTGCGGGTTTCTCGTAGGATCATGTCTCTGTCCTTGTAGTTGAGGACTTTGAACAGGAATGGGGGTGGTCGGGCTCCTGGTGGGGGTTTCTGTGCAGGTACTCGGTGCGCTCTTTCAACTACGAAGTGGGGCGACAGTGTGCCAGTGGGCAGTAGTTCTCTGATCCAGCGCTCAGCATACTCTTCAGGTTTACGTCCTTCTTCACCCTCCGGGGGCCCTACAACGCTGATGTTATTTCGGCACGGGCGCCCTTCTCCGTCTTCTACTTTGTCTTCCAGCTCATGTACACTGTCTATTAGGTCTTGTAGGGCTGCGGTGTGGCTTTGTGTAATGGGGTTCAGATCCGCAAGTAATTGCTCCTGTAGTCATACTTTTCCCCCTAGTTTGTGATGATCGGCTCGTAGCAGGGTGAAATCCGAAGTGACCTTGTCGATTTTGGAGTCCATCGAGGAGCGGGTTTGGTCTAAAGCAGATCCGATCTTCTCTACCGCCGCCAACACTGTGTCTAACTTGGTGGCGAGTGCGGCATGTGGCGCCTCTGTGGCAGTATCGCCTGCCGCGGTTACCGGTTCTGAGCTGCCACTACGTGCGTTGAGCTGTTGCGTATTTGTGCGTAGGTGGCCCATTGCTAGTTGTTGTGCTGTCGGCATTCGTTATCAGTTCGTAGAAGCAGCACCGATTACTTGGGCCGTAGTCTCTCGAGTGTAGTCATCTCGATCTGTGGGATCGCTGCGTACTCGCGGCAGCGGGCGAATAGCTGTGTGGGTGGATGCGAGCGCCTCTCACCTGTCCTCACCCTTTGATTCTGCGTCTCAGGGTGCGCGGCTTCGGTAGGAGAGGAAACGATGGCACCCCCGTTGCTGTATCACCGCATTCTGCTGCGGGCTTGCAGTCTTTGCTGCAATTCACTGTGCGTTCTTGATATGGCTGCAAGGCTTGCTGTGTCGTTGTGGAGTTCTCGTCGCCCGTATGCATGAGGGGGCGAAGTGGTGGGGGTGAAGGGATGCGTCCTGTCTCAACGTCAGCGCCTCGGCGCGTTGTAAAGTGTGCCCTCCGCCACGGAGCTGGGCCCGAGCCTGTGTTGACCCACAGTCTCAATGTTCTCAATAGAGATAGCGTTATTATGTTAGGGTTGATGGAGTTGGCAGCGCCTTCTGCGCTCACTTGTCAATCATTGTTGGTGCTTCCTCTACCTTCCTCTGTCTTTGCCTGGGCCCGATCCGACCCCCGTGTTCAGCGTGAGCTGGGCCTGCACGGCTTCCCTGCTTCACCTGGACGCTATGTCCAGCTGCTTGCGTGCTTGTAGGTGCATCAGTGTTTTCGACCGTTACCATACCGACGAGTCGGGTCATTTGCCTTATGGCGTTCAGGGGCCTTCAGGGCCGGACGCGCACTTCGTGCATGCTCACTACCCCTTCGTTGCTGTCTCTGCCTCGCGCTGCCGCGGCCTGGGCCCGATCCGACCCCTGTGCCCGAGCGGGGCCGATCTGCACTGACTCCTCGCTTCCTTGCAGCTCTGTTGCGGGTTTGCTTGCGCTTGTGTGGGCGCCTCAGGCCTCTACCTGGTGCCTCAGGGCATGCAGGGCCAGTCTCATCTTCCGCGCTCACCCACCTCTCCCTGGACGCCTCCACTACCCCTCGCCACCGCTGCCCAGGCCCGGTCCGACCCTCGTGCCCAGTGCAGGGTGGGTCTGCGCAATCCCTCACTTCCCTTCAGTGTTACTTCGGGTTTACTTGCTTCCCAGCAGTTTGTCGAGCTACGATCGCCTTAGGACAGATGGGGAGAGTCGTTCGCTCCACCTCCTCGTGGCCGCGACCTAGGCCCGATCCAGCCCCCGGGCCCGGTGCAGGGCGAGTCTGTGCCTCCCTGGCGCTCTGCAGCAGGGTTTCTGCTGATCTTGTGTGTGCACGTCCTCCCCCCTGCTCCTGCATCACAGCCCGGTCGCTCACAACCTGCCGGACGAGGTAGCGAGGGGGGCGGGGTGATGCTGCCTACATTGTGTTTGATTCGGTGCTCTCTGCTGCTACAGGGAAGGCGCTCTGTCGCCCGGCACTATTTTCTACTTTCCTCTTTATCGCACTACACTCGCCCCGGGACAGGCGGGGGGAAGTCGCTCGCTCCGCTCCCTCGTGGCCGCGGCCTAGGCCCGATCCGGCCCCCGGGCCTGGTGCAGGGTGAGTCTGTGTCTTTCTGGCGCTCTGCAGCAGTGCTTCTGCTGATCTTGTGTATGCGCGTCCTCCCCCTGCCCCCGCGCCCTAGCCCGGCCGCTCCCACCCCACCGGACGAGAGAGCGAGGGGGAGGGGGGTGTGGGGAGACGCCTCTCACCTTGTGTTCGATTCAGTGCTCTCTGCTGTTGCGGGGAAGGCGCTCTGTCGCCCGACGCTATCTTGTACTGTCCCCTTTTGCAAGCGATGGCCCGTCTGGAGATTAGGAGTGTAGGGCCGTGACTTCCCTGGCGGCGCGCGAGCGCTCTAGTTCGCGCGTGGGTAGCGATCATCTGCCGCTCCTCTTTGGCGCCAACTTTGACAGTTCTTGGGTGGGGGTTACTGGTGCCTCCGCTGCGATTGCCCCTGTGCAGTGCGCGCCGTACCTTGGCGGCTTCATCGGCGCGAGCCCGCATCTTCTGGGCTGCGCTTGCAGGTTCCGGCACTTCGCCGCTTACGAGTATTCCACAGCCAGGCCCTGGGGCGTCCGTAGATGTGGTTCTCTGTGCCTCTTCCGCTCGTTTTCTGGCCACAATTTTGGATCACCGCGGTCCAGGTTCATTTTTGTGCCCTGGATGTACTAGGATGGCGGGAGATACAGGGGTTAGGCAGGATAATCAAGGGTTCGTATACGGAGCTCTAACTGCTCATGTCCGCCATGTTTGGCTGGCTAGCCACGCCCCTGCCTTTTTTAATTCATAAGTTACAAAAAGATATAGGTTTGTTGGTTTTGGGTATGGGGTTATGCCAAAGTGAGATTTTTTGGATGATCAAATATTAATGCCAAATTTGTCATCAAGAGAAAGTAGTGCCAGTTTAGTGGCATGCAATATGGATGAGATTTTACCAAATTTGGTATTGGCCATAGTTAAAAATGCAGGTAAAGGAAAGGGTTGTAATAGATTATGTTCCAACCTAAGACATTTAGGCGTATGAACAGAATCAATAGGATGAAACCACAATGAGACTTGGGCAATGAGGAAAGAGGTATGGTATTTCTTACGGTCGGGTACTCCAGCCCCACCTTCTTACCTAGGAAACTGCAAGTGTTTGAGAACAATACGTGCAGGTTTATTATTCCATATGAATATATATAACAGTTTGTATATTTCGGTAACAAAATTGGAAGGAAAAGAAATTGGCAACATAGATGTGTAAAGAGTTTGGGGAGTGATAACCATTTTAAGTGCTTCAATATGTCCCCACCAATTTAAGTGAAGAGTTGACCATTTATCAAGCTTTTCTTTTGTATGTGTAAGCATCTGAGCACAGCTGAAATCTATTGAAGCTTTTATAGTACTGGAAAACGTGATACCTAGGTATTTTAAGGAAGTAAAGTTCCATAATATTTGTGTATTAGCTATCGTATCGGGAGTACATAACACATTTAATGGAAAACATTCTGTTTCAGTAACATTAGGAGTCTAGACAGAAATAAAAGCATATTGATTAATAACATGCAATTGTACAATTGTATGGGTAAAGTTCAGAACATAAATTGCCAGTTTATGTTATCGAAAGCCTTTTCAGCATCTAATGCTAGTAGACCTGCTGAATGTTGGAGTTTGTGAGCCGAGGCTAATACATGACATAGGAGTCTGGTATTGTGTGCAGCAATCTACCTTTCATAAATCCTGTTTGATCTGGTTGTATGTTAGAATTAAATAAAGGTGTTAATCTGTCTGATAGAATCGTAGCGTAAATCTTACAATCTTGGTTAATGAGAGATATGGTACTATAATTGGAAACTAAAGTAGGATCTTTGTTAGGTTTCAGAAGTACAATAATAATGGCTTCTTTAAAAGAACCTTTTATTGTGGAAGTTATCTGAAAGTCAGTAAACAATGAAAGCAGAATGGGGGAGATTTGTGATTGGAAACATTTATAAAATTCTGCAGGGATAGTCTCTGGTCCAGGAGCTGTGTTAGAATTTAGTTCCTTTATCGGCAAATGAATTTCTTGGATATCAATTGGGTTGTCAAGTTTGGCTCTATCACGGTCAGAGATCTGGGTTAATGGCACTCCTGCAGAAAACAATAAAATCATTGGAATTATCTGCAGGTTTATTATAAAGTGAAGAATAAAAGAATTAGAATTCGGATGCTTTTCTTCTATTTTAAAGAGGAAAGTACCATCCAATTTTTTAATAGCTGGTATTTCGGTCTTATATTTTTTAATGCGTAAGTAATTGGCTAAGAGCAGTCCAGATTTCTTTAGTGTTAAAAAGGTCATTTGATTTGTCTTTAGAGACAAGCAAATCAGCTCTTTTAGTGAGTAGAGTATTACATTGGTATCTAAGTTTTTGAAGTGAATTTTGTATCTGTTATCACATGAGGAGATAAAAAGTTTTTCTAAATCAACTAATTGTTTTTCTAATATACAGAGGGTAGCATAGAATAATTTATTTTCGTGTGCCATTAAGGAGGATATAGTAACTCCTCTTACGTAAGCTTTGAAAGCTTCCCAGTTAACAATTTTAGAGGTGTCAGTAGGATTCTTGTGTAAAAAATTGCCTTTAATGGCCATTGATAACTTAGACATTGGATTGAGAACAATGTCAGAGTTAATTCTCCATCTCTTCCTAGCGGAGCTGATCTCATTTAAGAAGAGGGAGAAGGAGATTGGTCAGAAATCATAATATGTTCAATTGATGAGTCGGTTATCTTATTACATAAGCGTCTAGAGGCCAAAAGATAGTCAATCCTGGCAAAAGTATATTGTGCATTTGAGTTGAAGGTAAAATCTTGAGTCGTGGAGTGCGCTCCAGAAATCTACCAGTTTAGTGGTTGAGAAAAAGGATTTCAACATGGGAAAAGATTTACTGGGTCTACATTTGAAAATAGATGAACGATCCAATATGGGGTCACAAATCAGATTAAAGTCTCTTCCCATTATCAAAGGCCTAGTTTGACAATATCTATAGTGACATTTTTCCAGAAGGAAGGGTCATCTAAGGTAGGAGCATAGATGTTTTTCAAGTTGAGAACATAGTTAACAACTGTAATTTGTGCATATACAAATCTACCATGTGAGTCCTTATTATGGTGTATAACAATTGTACTTGTGATTTGCATGAAAAAAGAATTGCCATGCCTTTTTTCTGCCCCTTAGTTGGTGATACAAACAATATTACAAATCCATCTCTTGGACATATACTGTAAAATGTTACCATTTATATGGGTCTCTTGAAGAAAACATATATCAGCATTGAACCTTTTTTAGGTATTCCATTATTTTACGCCTCTTGACTGGACGTCGAAGACCTTTTACATTTAGAGAGACAACATTTAGCTTTTGTTGGTTGGCCATTAATAAAAATAGAGGAGTAGAAAAGAAAAGAAATATCTAGAAGAAAAAACATAAAGTAGCCCATAAACAAGACAAACATGACAAACAAAACAAAGAATTGTCAAACTAGAAGACCATATATTAAATGGAATAGTTGAGATGAAGGTGCAAAGCAATTTAGAACACACTGCATATACCTGCTAAAATGAACAAAAAATGCAATACAATGTGAGGAGACTTATATTAACCAGCCGAGTCTGTGGATTACAATTCGATAGCAATGGGATTGTGTTGATCAAGATATTTGATTAATTCTGCAGAATGAGCAAAGGATTTCGACACATTATTTTTCCAAATGCGCTTGGCGGATGGATCAAAAAGACCATTTTTAGTAGCTGCATCCTTTAGTCGAGGTTTAAGTACTGAGAATTGGTGACAAATTTTCGCAGTCTCTTTCGCAAAATCCTGATGAATAAACACTCTGTTTTGCCTTCAATAAGGACTTTGTGATTACTCTCACCGCCGTTCTGATAAGGAGGAGATGATGATGACGTAGAACTTTAAATATGATTTGTCTTGGCTTGGTTTGATGTGGTTTACGATGAGAAGGGATAGAGGGAGCTTTGTCAATTTCAAATTGTTCTGGAAATATAATATTAAGCAGCTGAGGTAGAGTGGATTCTAGATAGAGTCTACAGCTTTGACCTTCAACATTTTCAGGGACATTGAAAATGCACAGATTGTATTGGCGATTTCTGTTTTCCAAATTTATGATAGATGCTTGATTAGGAGATATATGGTGAACTAAAGGAGTCATAGCAGAAATCGGTTTTGAGTTATCCCTTATTTTTATCTCATTTGTCTGAGATTTTCATGGATAGAGATGCAATGTCTCTGTGAATATGCTTAATATCCGAGCACATAGCATCCGTATTAAGATGAATTGCTTGTATTTCTTCCAATATTTTCATCATGGATACTTCTTGTGATTCTACCATTTTAGATTTGGCTGGTGTAGGGCAGCAGCTTGTTTTTTATTTTATTTGTGTGAGCTGATGATGTTTTCTACTCTATTTTGTGGCTTACAGAAGATAAATTATTGATATAATAGTTGGCAGTATTTGTGAAAGAGAATGTATATTAGCAACATCAGTTTTTGTAAATCAGGGTAAACTTGGTAAATAGTAGGTGCTGCAGTGTCCAGGAGTTAATAGGATTAGAGTTAAACAAATGAATAGGTTTTCAAAAAGGATGAAGTAGTGGAATTAACTCTAAAATGTTTTATGTATATGAAAACTGCAGGCAGTCTGCAGAGAAAATATTCATAATGAGATCAAGTTTATTCGTGGCAGTGTTCAAACAGGCAGCATAGCAAATGAAATCCCTTAAAGGTATATATGAGGCAATCCCTTTCAGAAGAAATATGATGGAAGAAGAGGTGGGCGTGACTGAAGAAATCAGAAGCTGCAAATCACTCTCATCAGAAAAAGGCAATTCTCTGTGTGGGGAGGTCAAAGGAGCTCTTCAAATGAGCTTCACTGCTGCAAACATGCACCAAAGCAACGAAAAACCTCACTGCGCACTCCACACCAGCTTCCCATACAATTTCTGACATCGGGAGGCTCAAGGAATCTCCTCAGCTTCGTTGGAATCATTGTCATCTGGCAAGTATGAGATGGAGCTCACGTCGCAGCAGCCATCTTGGAGCGTGCATGCTATTGTCTCTCCAAACCATTGCTGATTTCTAAATGCAGAAGTTTGATGTCTGTTTTCAGAGCCAAATTGATAGATTCTGCTATAGGCATCTTTTTCCTGAAGGAGAAAAAAGAAAAAAGATGTGGAGCAGTGTAATTTTGGCTCCACCTTTTCATGTCATGACTATTGCGTATATATGTGCATGTAGTACCATATATTTGTGTGCTTTAATATCATTACTGTAAAGCGGTGCACTTGACCGGAATACTGAAGGTGCATTTGCTTGTTAATCCAGACATTTACATGAGTGTGCAGACTAATATTTTCTCTATAGTGGTACCAAGTTGCAGTTTTCATATATATTTGCATTTGTGCAATTTGAGTAATTTTGTTAACTCTTATATATTCATGTATTTATTTGAATGGTATCCTGCATTTATTTTATAACTGTATATGTATCTACAACCATGCATTTAAATGTGTATTGAATTATTTTGCTATGTTAGCTTGACCAAAGGCCCTAAGCATTTGGAAAATATTGTTTAACCTTCAACGTCAATGGTGGCTCGGGTTGCAATGTTTTCTTCTTCATTGCAGGTGTAATTAGTGAAAGGCACATTGTGTATGAGATATAGTGAGGCTCAGGAGAAAACCTTTTGGCAAGGAAGAGATGTGCTAAAGAACAAAGGGAGGACCCATATACATGTCTATCTAGAGATGGGAGAAATCCAATGTTCTGATGTGCGGACCAGGAGATTGGATTATCGAATGAGGTTGCCGAGTTTTTCTGTGAGAAAGTTGAAAAGTACTGGTACACATGATGTGGGATTCTCTAATGTTCTGTGGAGTTTAATTGGTTGTCTTACTTTAGCTGTAGGCAGAATCATTTAGACTTCGAGGGGTACAGACCTCTTGCCATATTTCTGTTGTGTGACTTTATGATATGCAATACTCTTGATCTTGGAGAACTTCTATAGAAGTTCTACAATGCTGACACCTTCCTGCTTTACTGGATCTAATTAGGGTTTTCCAATTAATGCTATTTAGCTCAGGTTTAGTTCAGATAACTTAAAGTTACTCATGTATAGACAAGAGGACCCAAAATCATATACTGACCACCAGATTTTGTTCCTTATTTTCTGCATTGCTATCACTGAATTTCTTGTATGTTTTATGCTTTTCAAACTAGACTTTTTGAGACGATTTGGACTGCCAGTAGTGATTCTTGAGACTTGTACACATTAGTTTGGCTTTGAATTTGTAATAAACCTACATTTAATTCCATTTACCGACTTTTGGGTCCTCATTGTGTGACCAAATGGGTTACACTGTAAATTAAACTCTTGGAGGATGCTAACTCCTCTTACTTACTCAGGCATCTAAAAAGGTCCATCGCAGGGAAATTTGGATATTCAGCTCAGTGCTTTGGCAGGTGGTAGCAAAACGAGGACGGCAAGATCCTGCAATAGGCGAGTTAGAATACTTTGTTAGAGTAGTTCAGATCCAATCCCAACCCTAGAGTCCATGTTTCGGTTTGGAGAGTCGGTGGAGTTTCAGTGGTTCTAGAAAGAGTTGTAACAGCGGAAGTGTGAGTATTAATAGTTTTGTGCATTCTAATGGCTTATGCTTAGCTTGCGGTGTTCATGGAAATTGTTTGATGTTTAGTGGAAATGTTTTTAATGTTGTGTGACTGTAGCGCTTATCGTGGAGAAGTTGAAGCTATTCTTCGGTCCAACGTGGTCTAAGATCCCGGGATGATATTAAAAAGTCATTATCAAACCTGCCCATTTTCCATTTCTACCCTTCCACCCCCAAACAACCTTCTCAAACATTCTTCTGGACTGTGCTGTGTTATCATCCTAGTTGGCAGACCTCTCCATCTCATGGACAACATCCTAAATTTGCATCCGCCAGAGGCCCCCACCCATGCACAGTGCCGACCCAGTCAGTGTACTGTGCTTAGAAGGCCAACTGGAGCTCGGGCCCCCGCACTTTGGGGGCTAATGCATCAATAACATGCCGAGTTACTCAGAGTGTCTAGGACTACACCCTGCATTCAGACAACTCACCCATCCTTTTCAATGCTCACCCTTCACTTTCACGCTCACCCTGCACTCACAGCAATCACACTGCACTCACACCATTCCCGCTGCACTTAATCTGCACTCACATGAGCACACCACTCATCTTGCCCTCACTTGACACAATACTCACCGGTCACTCTCACCATGCACTCAATCACAAACAAGCACATCGCTCACCATGGATTCACTCCTCCCCCTCTGCACTGTCACCTGCACCCAAACTAAAATGGGCACATCACTCCTCTGCACTCACATCACTCAACCTGCACTCATTCCTCTCACCCCACTCTTACACAGGCACATCGCTCACCCTGCACTCACATAGGCACTCCTGTCACTCACATAGGCACACCACTTACCTTGCACTCACACCTCTCAAACAGGCACATCACTCACCCTGGACTCGCACCACTCACCCTGCACTCACATGGGCACAGTGCTCAGCCTGCATTCAAACAAGCACTCCATTTACTCATCACTCACACAGCTCACTATGCCTGCATACAGGCACAATGATCTGCCAGAACTCGCAAGGCATTGAAGCAAATTTGAACCAAACGTTTTCAAAACATTCTTGGGGGAGGAGTCTGTCGTGACCTGGGCAAAGGGCACTAGGACCCTGCACCCAGTGACCAGAGGGGACAGCAACCGGACACCACTTCCGGTCAGGGAGTGGGGGACGGCATTATGCCACTGCAAGGGCAGGGGACGAGACGTGCCTGTGAGCACGGCGCAAGGAACAGAATAAAGAATATATAACCACTCACCGTTCTCTGCGTGGTTCCTGTACAAAGACACTACAGAGTCCACTCTCCCTGAAACCACTTACAAGACCTCTGTTTATTCATTTTGCTGGCTGGAATTCAGGGGACGTATCACACCTCACCTCTCACAAAGATCTTTAGCTGCCACTGATGAGCAGAATTGGAAGGGTGCAGAGGGGACAGTGTAAGAGTAAAGTGTGCACTGTGCCTGCAGAACGGACAGGAACAGGAATTTGGCAATGAATTAACAATATTGTCTAATCTTAAAATGGACATACTTGCTTGTATTTCAAAAGTGGCTAAGCTTGTCACTCTCTTCTCTTACCTGTAATTGTTCCTCATATAAAGTCAAAATTGGGCCATGTGGTCCGGTCTATACCAATAACTCTATGAGTCTGGCTCATATGGCTGAAAGGAGCTGGTTGTGTGTGGGCTGCTGCAGTAGGGGAGAGCGAACTGAGACAGTGGGTTGGTGCGGGAGGAAGGATGGGCATGAGGCTGTTAGGGCTTCAGCAACTGGCCTGTCCGTCTGCCCACTGGTAGGGGAGGGCAGAACAAATGCTTATTCTACACAGCACAAATGTAAATGGAGAAGGGAAAGAAACATGCACAGAAGCCTTTCCAGCATTATGGTGAATGCCACAGCTATTTTGAATAAGGGAACATCCTTAGTGAGAAGCTCTATTCGCCGATGCGATTAGCCTATCAATAAAGCATAGTCATTCTGTAATTAATGCACACAATGAGCATTTCATGACGCTTCAGCAATATTAATAGGTAATACTATTACAGCATGGTAGAGGAGCAAACAACAACTTTGTTGTGTAGTTAATAAAACCATTACAATTTTAGCATAAAATGCACCAAATATGACAACGTACTTATTTACACTTTGAGTTACGCTTACTTGACATCGCGTGGAGCAATATTTCCTTATGTGGTGGTTTTCCTCACCATTGCAAAGTTTAAAATGACAAGTAATATTGTCCGGACTGATACTAAAGTATTGTTGGGTCAAAATCTCAAATGAAGCGTTAAACATGTTACGTCTAAAGTAGTGAAGTGGGGTCTGTATGCAAACAGATCCAGAATCACCACTATCGTGGCTATAGGTGACTATGTACGTACACTGTGCCATTTGGGATACATCCAGACAAGGGTTTAATGTGCATGGTAGAGGAGTCCTCCCATTGCAAACTGCCACATAATTACATATTATTAGATGACCAAACTCCCCTAAAAAGCCAATAGGAGTATGACAAGTTCTATTTATCCCTGCATGGCAGCGCACACCACCTGCCAAATAAAATACTGTACTCAAGGTAACCAACATGTGGGAGGAGACAAAGCCACTCTCTCACTTGTGCTTCGTTGAAGTTCTTTATCTCACTCTTGCGGGTTCTGACTTTTGTTCTGAAACAAAGTCTATTGAGGAAAAATAAGTGTAGGACACCAAAAATGAGTGCAAGTGACTTCCACTTACAGCCACCAGCTTAAATTAAGCGCTGCCACTAAGCCTAATATTTTGAGGCCTGTATATAACAGCAGACTGACCCATGAATATTTTGCAACATCCCATTGCGTAAACTAAAATTGTAACTTCGGTCGACAATGGGTCATGAGCATTTTATGGACTTGAAATGATATTCACAAGCAGATAGTCCTGCCACAAAATGAATCAGGGAATTGGTAAAAGGGGTTGTTATTATGCTTTTTAAAGAGTACTGTGAGTAATCTAGGAACAGTGTCAAATCTTCAAAAACATGTTTGTTATACTATCAGGTTTGTCCAATGTGTTTAAATTGCACAGTTTGTCACTTCTTTCTCTCATATTGTCTATGAGGATAGCTCTGACCCCATTTCTGGAAATGCTTGTCCTGCCCCATTGGCTGAAGTGTTAACCCCCCCCCCCCCCCGCCCGAAGTGCGGGTCGAGTTGCGCCCCTGGGTTTGTGTATGACTGCCGGTTTGTGCTCATGCGTGTCGGTGTGTCTGTTGGCCTGTGCCCATCGGTGTCTGGTTTGCTGAACTAATGTCTGCAATTGTGATGTCATTGTGCACGGATGCCTGTATGTTTGTTGGTCTCTATGCACGATACCTGTGTGTCTTTTGGTCCAGGTGCAGGGATATCTGCATGTTTTCTTGTCTTTGTGCATGGATGTTTGTATGTTTGACTGTCTGCATGAATGCCTGAGTATCTCATGGCTCCTGTGAATCTGTGTTTAAAGGTTTGCTGGTCTGTGTGCATGTATGATTACATTATTTGCATATGCGTCCGTTTATCGTGTCTCAGCGTGGACAGGCCACGGAAAAGCCGATACTATTGGCTTTGTTATGGCTCGTTATTCATCATAACCTTTCACCAGGATAATTTCATTAAAATATAATTCAGCAGTGTGAATGTATATTTGTTACTGACCCGATCACTGTCTCCAGCCTGCTCCTTGTGAACTTTTTTGCCTTTGTCACACCCGTAAATAAGTCTCGCCTGACCTGTAAGAGTCATGTCTGGCTGGTCCTTTTTCTGAGCTCCATCTTCACTCTCGGCCCTTGCCGCCCTTGCTCTGGGGACTCTGTCATACAACCTTTGCTCTGACATTGCACATGTGCCAGCTCAAGCTCTTACATGCCAAGCAATGCCCCAGTAACAGAAACATGGCCCAACAGCAATGCCTTAGCCAGTGCTATTAAAAGTAGCGTCGAGCGCGGTGCCAGCCAGACGGCATAGCTGGCCCTGTCCCATCGAGGAGGGAGGGGCGCCTGCTGCAATGGAACCTTGCCCTGATCCAGGAAACCACAGCAGCGACGTTATTAGAGTCACTGCCAAGCCTAAATATGTATGAGAAGTCATGCGCTTCAACGGATGCATTTTCGGGGTTTTCTATTTAAGCACATTTCTGGTACCATTGTATTTGATTTGTGTAAGAACCCTGGTCACTCTGCTGTGTACATGCTTAAGATGGAACTAATTGAACCCGAGCGTGAGAGGGAAACATTTTTACTTTCTTGTTGGAAAGGGGCAGCATTTGAAATGTGAATTGTAAATATCCCTGGTCCCACATCACCACAAATTCGAATGCCCCGCCCTTTCAGCCAGTTCGACGCCAGTGCTTAATTTCAGCTGGTGGTTGCAGGTGGGGCCCACCGGCACTCTTTTTGGGGGATGGCACCTATTTTTCCTCACACCAATTGACCCTGAGCTGAGCAAGAGAGTGACAAACACACAAGGTGGAAAGCAGGAGGAAGGGAAAGAGTGAAAAACCATTACGAGAAAGCAGAAACATGTAAGACTGAGATAAAGGGGCAGGACTCTCTGGTGGTGGAACGTAGAGGAATGAAGTGGAATCAAGACCATTGGGGCTGATTAGATCTCGGCGGAGGGGTATACTCCTTCAGAAACGTGACGGATATCCCGTCCCCCGTATTACGATCCCCATAGGATATAATGGGATCGTAATACGGCGGACAGAATATCCGTCACATTTCTGAAGGAGTATTCCCCTCTGCCGAGATTTAAATCAGCCCCATAGTATGTATGTATTTAATTGTAATTGCATTTATATAGCGCTTACTACCCATGACGAGGCGTTAAAGCGCTTTTTTGGCGAGTAGCACGCTACTCCGGAACCCATAAAGGATTAGTGGTGAATTAGTATATTGAAATATGAAAGAAATTTGAGTGGTGGATATGTGTATGAGTTATTTGGATTGAGAAGGATAGTGGAGGGATAGAAGAGGGAAAAACGGTTTGCATTTATATAGCTCTTTCTACCCCTGATGTGGTGTTGAAGCGCTTTTTTGGTGAGTAGCACGCTACTCCGGAACCCATAAAGGATTAGTGGTGAATTAGTTTAATGAAATATGAAAGTAATTTGAGTGGTTGATATGTTACTCAGTTATTCGGATTGAGAAGGATATTGGAGGGATCAACGAGGTGCAGGGTCTGGCTGAAAGCCAAGCCTGTCCCATGATCATGCAGGGCAAATCCAAAGCTGTGCCCTGCTAGTTCCGGAGGGAAGAAAACTGTGTAACTGGGCACAGGATATGGCCAAATCTTATACCTGGGCGCCATATCCTCTACCCAAAGCGTCTGATGCCGTGTCGACTATGTGAACAGAGATACTGGGAGTATGACACGGGCAAAAGACACACGCCAAACCTAGTGTACACTGGACATTACCAAAGGTCATGCACACTCAATATTTTGGGCAGGGACTAAAGTTTATCATCAAAAAAAGTCATTGAAAAGCTTTTAAAAGGAAATGTAATGCTATTTAGTCACAAGATAAATTAAAATATGCTTGAAATAACTCCACCCTGTTATCTTCTTCTTATAGCGGACTGCCTCATACACTATCATTGTGCTAGCTACTTGCACAGACCTGTGAGCTGAGATGAGGGGTGTGTGCGTGTGCTCATTGCACAAAATGCATTGGTTTCAGAACCCATATTACAAGGGGATGATGAATTCTTTTTCATAATTTGTCGAAATTACATCTTTCTTAGGCATTATAGGAATCATTAAACAGGGGACCTTGGTGCACTATAGTTTTGTGTTGTCATTGTATGGTGTTTTTGTGTTTTTGCTGGGGTGTTTTATTGTGTTACGTTCATTTGTGCTGCAATATTATCTTGTTATGGCAGTGGTTCCCAAACTGTGCGCCGTGGCTCCCTGGGGAGCTGCCAAACCTAGCCAGGGGAGCCGCGTACCAAGCACTTTAATGCATTTAATGTTGAAGGGTCTGTTGGCTTCAGTTAAACTAATTAGACTTAAACGCATGATGTAGATGATTTGTAAGTGACATGCCTAAAGCTGTAAACATAGTGCTTAATTGATGGCATGTCAGGGAGATGACCTCCATATTTCACTGCATCCCCACGTTCCAACACTCCCAAAGTAAGCGGAAGATGCCTGATTTATTTTGTTAGACTCGTTAATAGTTTTGTTTTTTTCCAAATGCATTTTACACCAGTGCAAGTTATCAGGAAAGTACAGTTGTCCAGTCTATTAAACACATTAAGTATTATTAAGTATTGACACTTGTACTTGAACCATAGGTAATTCTAGTTCATATTTCTTTAAGAAAAACACACATTTTCAGACAGGCCTGCTCTCTCCTTGAGCACAGGGAAGTAAAACACCATATACAGCATAATGCCAACATTTGGAAGCAAGAAAGAGGGATGTTTTAAAAAAAAAAAAAATTCTGAGAAATAAATTTGCTTCCATTGATTTGGAGTCAATTTTAGGGAGGAGACAGCAAAAATAAAGCTGTATGTGGTTTAAAAAATCGTGAGTCACCCCGCTGAGACAGGTGTGTTGGCACGTATGACATGGGTAGAATTAGAAGTGCATGCAAATATTCTTCAAGCGCAGAAACACTTTGGCAATGGGGCCTACATGCATAGGGGTGCTATTTAGCACTGTAAGTGGGATAAAATGTTTGAGAGAGTACTCTAAAAAAAGGCATGGGCAAAGAAGTGTAACTAGGAATATTTTATTAGAGGCGCCGCCAGGGCTTTAAGTGGGCCGGGTCTGTCCGGGTCTGAGCACCGGCAGTTATTTTCAGGGGGCCTCGAAACGGGTTTCTATCGGGCTCTATTTTCGGGCCTCGCAGAGGTAGTCCGTTTTCTTTTTTTTTTCTTGCACCAAACTTATTTTGCTCTAGCTGGAATTGCCAGGCTAGATCCTGAGGCCGCTGACCTTTGTGCACGCTGTAGATCAGGCTGAAAGGACTGAACGGACTTCAGCGCCCCCCCCCCCACCCCTCGAGTGTGTCAGCCCAGGCTGAGACAGCTTCCCGGGCACACACACAGGCAGGCCCGAGTACTTCACAGGACTTTAAAAGACCATATATATGTTAACGAGGCTTTGTTGTTTTTCAGCCCTCCTTGTACAGAGTTTGAATTCTCATGCGCACTTATTTTCTCATGGTTTTTACTGCTGTCTCAAATAGACGGAAGTCTCTTGGGTGAAGGAGGAATAATTAATCAAATCTTTGCCTTCACCTTAAGCTGTAAACAGTGTGCTCTGCTACTCTCGCAGTATAACTGGTTCATAACCACTTCTCTGGAGTATTTCATTATTTTTCTCCCTCTTTTCATTCTTTTACTAAGCAAGGTTTGGGCTCCTTTTCACCTTTTTGATTCTTTTATTTTACTTTCTTTTCTCCTTTGATTTATTTCCTCTTCTTCGATTAATTTTCTGCCCAGTCCTTTCTATCACCTTTGAACGACTTTCTCTCCAGTTTTTGTTTGTTCTTTCAATTCTTTTTTTTTACTTTTCTCTTATTTTAATCTTCCGTCGTTGTCACCTTTGATTCTTTTCCTATTCATTTATTTTTCTGCCCTTAGAATCGGTTGTTATCCAAGTCTTTTTCTGTTCTTTGATTCTCTTTTAGCCCTTGGATTTGTTTTGTTTCCTTTGCTTCTCGATCTTTCCACTCCTGTTTTGTTTCCTTCAGTTCTTTCACTGTCCCTTGATTCTTTATCGCACTTATTAACACCCTCAATTGATATTTCTGCGGGGTTTATGTTTCTGTAAACACGTGTTTTAGAAAAACGGCGTAGCATGCTATCCCTTTGTGTTACCAGCCAACACTTTACCGTTTTTTTATACCAGACAGCCAGCTCTAGGGAAAATCTGAAGTGTTGAAGATGGGAAAGAAGAACGAAATGGCAAAGCAAAATCCACACTTTGCTCTTTGCAGACAACACTTTCAAAAACAGAGCAGGTGCAAGGAAATAACATAAAGAAAGCCCATTGATTTCCAAGAACAATACTCTGCGATCAGGCACCTAAACACAACAGATTCGTCATCATACAATTGGCACAGCATGCAGTCAGGTTAGCTCCATAGCAGGATAACAACGAACGCTGCTTCGATATAGGAGTCGTTACCATGACTTACTGTGATATCATTGGCAGAAAGAGTGGCCCATGAGATCAGAAAAAAATCCCCTTGCATGCCATGGTTGCTACTGCATGACGGTGGAAGATTATAGTTCCGAACATATTTTAGTAATTACCAGCCCTCTCTTTCAAAACGGAAGAACACCTCTGAAATGCCCCACACTCTGCACTGCTCAACAGGCAGGTCAGTCTAATAGACGTGCAGATGTTGTACTCGTCAGTTTCTTTAACCTGGGGGATTTCACTGTTTGACTTAAAACATAATAATTTTGAGGAGTTATGCTGGTTGGTATAAATGAAATCGATACCCATTTCTGGTGTGTGCTTTCTTTCTGCGACATGCTTCCACCAACCATCTGGAGGACACTTAAAGTGAAGACATGTTTAAAGTCAGGGATGTGGCCAGAGTAAAATGTGCTGGTCATTTATGTCAAATGAATGCATAAAGTTCTTTTTAGCGAAAAGTTAGAGGGCACACAGATCAGTAAGAACAGGGCTTTAAGTGAGCCGGGTCTGTCTGGGTCTGAGCACCGGCCATGCATATCTTTATTTAGACCACGCCCCTACTTGGATAGGCCACACCCCTTTAAGAGGTTTGCCCCACCCCTTTTAGAGCACCCCCAGGTTTTTTTTCCCACTTAAAGCCCTGGGCGCCGCCTTAGTAATACGAAACACCCTGGGTATATGATTATAATACCTTCATCAGCTTCATCCCAATTATTTTCAGGGAGAAAAATGCAAGTACTCCCGACGCCGGGCTTACATCCCCCCCACCCTCCAAAAAAGTAAAAGTGGGGAGCACGAGCATTGGCCAATGGGTCAAGGGAGCCGCGGGTCTAAAAAGTTTGGGAACCACTGTGTTATGGTGATCTACTGCTTTCAAAACTGCGTGTTTGTAAAAAAAGAGGTAACGTGTTTTATCACCCAACCAAGCCACCTCAACCAAGCCTCCTCTGGATTCTGGTGGCAATTATTTACGAGCCAGTCGGACTCCATCTTTTTGGTGTATGATGTTAACCAAACATCGCAATGGCATTATTGGACCACAGGTAACCGTACGTATCATCTATTTATGTAATGAACAGGCTCTCAGGGCTTACTTTGAAGGTATACTTGAGTGCCAAGGTGAATAAAGGCCACCGAGAAAAAATACCAAAACAAAGCTTTTGGTTTGAAGCCTTGGTGCAGAGTATACATGGTGGTACTTGAAAATAGGAGCTCTCCAAGTAAAGTTGTTTTCTTCCTGTGCATTTCTTTACTCGAATGTAAATTAGGGTCAATAAAAAATTACTTCTTTCCAGCGCACTTTTGTGGCTAATTTGTTCCAAGTCTCTTTTTACTTAGTCAAACTACTAGTGCTATCTTCACTTTTAAGAATGTTTTTGGTAAACTGCAATATTTACGTCCGAGATTTGCTGGAAAGATGACTTCACATTGGAAGGTCATATTCTTCGAAGCCTTTTCTGCACAATTTCAACCCATGGATCTATTCATTTGTGCCTTTGTAAATTTATAGGTGATATCTTTTAATCCTCTAATCGTCCCCTCCCCCAATCTATTTTTTTTTAAGTATCAAAACGTTAGCAGCGTCCGCCCCAAGATTGTCATCGATGCTGATGCAATTCAGAGACGGAAACACTTGTGCACAGATTAGAAAAAGCAGCTAGAATGTATACAAATTAGAAGTTGATGCCTTCCAACCTAGCCCCATGTATCTATCAGTGGATTAGCAGGCGCAGTGTCCCCAGGATTCGGAGAACTAAGAGGTCCAACCAGAGGTCAGAGATGCTTATTTCCTTGCTAACAGTAGAGCCCAGATTTATTAAGATTTTGCATCAGGGTTGCATCGCTTTTGTGGCTCAGCCCCAATGCAAAATCCTTTTTGCCATTTACTAAGCCCTGCAAAGTTGATTTGCGTAGCTTTGCGTGTTTTAGTTAATAGAAAGTAATGCAAGACACTGCATAGCACTGACTTACATTACTTTGCGTGGGGTAGGCATTACATGGGTGGAACATGGGCATTTCCACGCATCTACCGATGTATTTTGACACAAACCCAGATTTACAAAGACTTGCATGCTTGGGTTTGCTCCAAAATGGTGCACCTACCCAATAGACACGTAACGAGGAGAGATATTTTTATTTTTCTTGTTATTTTCTCTTTCCACACGGAAAGAAGAATATGCCTCCAAGGATTGTTTTTGTGTAGGAACTTATCCCTTCCTACAAAAAATAATCCTACCTGTAACAACGCCGGCTCCCTTGCACTGCCTGCGCTGGCGCTAGGCAGCACACACTGCGCTAGCACTGCGAGAGAGCAGAAGTGCACCATATCTTAGTAGAAATAGTGCATTACTGTTCTCACCCTTTCACGCAATGCAGCACAGCAAGCTGCCTTGCTGTGTTGTGTTGTGTTGTGTGAAAGAAAAGTACATTTGACCCTTGACTGCAGGTCCATCTTTAATTTTGAAATGTCTTATGGGTTAAAAGCACCTGCTGCACAGTTCCCTGCCCCAGCAATTTTCAGACAATAATAAAAATGTCAAGATAACTCTGGTGATTAATGTTCCTGCTGGAGAGAGATTGGAAATGTGTCTTGTCCCACTTTGACTGACCCTAAAGTAGCGCAGAAGGTCTGAAGTACTGATCAAAGAGTTGTATTATATATAGATAGCTCAGTAGGTTACTGCTTTTTTGTCACAGAGATCCTTTGGTTACTCATAGTTTATAATTTACAATCTTAATAATCTTAATACAGCACAGTGTGTTATGAACTGGTAACAAAAAACTGCATGAAAACTGCAAAACATAAATTGGAACCTATCAGTATGGATGGCATGTGACTCCTATGCCTTGTAGTGCTCATTGACTTATTTAATATTTTCTATGCACTGAATTATATTGTCTCTTTATAATATGTGTTTGATGTCAAGTGCTCTGACCTCCGACCCTGGCATGAATAGCATTATAAAAGAAATAAAATACATGTGCGAGTAGGGATATCGAGAGATGACGAGCCCCATTGGACGGTGGTAGTGAGGAAATCCGTGGAGAAGGAGGTCAAAGATAGTCGCACTGAGCATCACCAGCGCTAAATCCAGCCCTGTTTGACTGCCTTGCTATTCTAATGTAAACTTCTGTGATAGTTTACCAGTGGCGAAGTGCATCAAAAAAAGTATGGTAACTGTGATGCTGTACTCAAAAGGGCGGTGTGAGAGAGCGTAGGTGTGGGGTCAAAGTCACGGCTAAAAAAACAAACTATTCTCTAACTTTTTTCAGTCTTTCACCTTCAGGTAACTACTTATTAAATAAGGCATATATTAAATGAATAATACATGCAAGTTAAGGTATACAGTGGGAAATACACTATAATGCATTATGAAACCTCTATTAGTTAATGCACTTCAGAGGTCTGTGTATGTAACCAGCCAAGGAGAGCGGTGCACTGAACAGGTTTGCTGAGGGCAGGGACCCTTGATGTTAGTGCGACTACAGGGCTTACCCCGACCGCCCCTTGATGAGTATAGTTTACCTAAGTTTAGTGTACTTCCAAAAGCAAGTACACCACTTTTTACCTGCATGCAAAAGCTTACCTTTGCATGCTACGCATTACCTGTAAAACCTTTACAGTGGTGCGCCACTGGGGGAACCACTTCACCTTCTTCGCCCTGAGGAATGCCTAGGGCCTATGTTAGGCCAATAGTGTAGGGCAGAAACATGTCGGCGTTTTAACACGAGGGTCATAGGACCACAACATCCTGTTTGCCCCGTGAATTTAGTTTTATTCTCCCCATCCTCCCCACTCATAAAGGGCTATCTTGGGGTGGATGAGGAATTTTATCTAATAGTATATAAGCCCCCCAAAAAATAAAAACAAACTCTTCAAAGAGCACCCTGGAATACGGTCATGCCCACCCTGACCTTTAGGAGTCGGGGTGAACCCGATGATGAAGCATGCCACTTCTAGAGTAGGTGAGGGTTGTATAAAAAAGGTTTTCCTTTTTCCCGTCACTGAGTGTGGTGGAGCGGAGGTGTAACTTATGTTCCTTCCTTACCATCCTGCCACCTTTAAGAGGAGGATTGTGTTGTAATCTACTAGCTTGAGCTATGGAATGTAGTGACCTCATAGATTGTCATGTGGCATTCCTTCCATGGACGAGCTGCCGAAGAGACCTGTTGGTGGTTGCCAGAGGTCTAAGGAATAAAGCGTTACAAAAGACCTCGCGTTTACTGGCGACGAGGATGGGATTTCCGATGTCCGATGACCAATGTTTCAAGATCCGAATGTAGAAATGTCAAAAATGCAGTGCCGAGTGTAACGTAGAGAAGTAGTGCTGAGAAGGCACCATCATCATAGGTCAGCAGGGGAGTCGGTGGTTGTTCGCTTGTCCCCAATGTGAAGACAATAAACTAAGCCAAGGGGATGTTCATGCTCTATCTAACACTGAGAATTGTGAGGAACTTCCTGAATGTGTTGCTAGGTTATCATTAGACTCTAAGGGTAAGGGTGCTGCAAGAGACGCACAGTTTGAGCATGCTCGTCACAAAGATATTCAATCACTCGCCGAACGTGATGTACAACAGCGCTATCCTGCTCGTGATGCGCAACAGCGCTATCCTGATTGAGGAAGGAACACTAATGACAATCAGAGAGGGAGATGTTATAGATGTGCAAGTTATTCCCATCTATCGAATTATCCTAACTGTTAATCCAAAGATTCTGTGTGTAAAAAGTGCGGCATTAAGGGGCATTATGCTCATGTTTGCAGATCCTCTGGAAGGGGTCGTGTAGCTGAAGGCACTCCTGAAGCAATTCGCACTGTTGTTGTTTCCAATGTCACTGGTAGTGATGGGGACGTCGACCACACAGGTTTTTGTAACCAGAGAGCCACAGAATAGAATCCTTGTTGATGCATTGGAGAATAGCGACTTGTGTATGTGCTACGACGTCCCAGTCTGTGACAGAAAGCACTGTGAACATGTAAGTCCTTATTTTAAACTTTCATTACATACAGCATAAGATAGGCTGCTACAAAATGTTTGAAAAGTTTTAAGATAAAAACGTGCTTCCAAAATATAGATTTTAGTTACACCCAGACTGTGCATTTTTTTATAACTGTCTTTTAAAAGCACACACTTCACAGCTCAGCTGGTAACTCCCTTGCAATACCATTCAAAAAGAATGAATCTGTGTCATCAAGACGCTTTAAGTGATTCCATCAATTAAAGCCAGTCCCAGCTTCCAAGCTCCCTTTACATTTGCAGAATGACCAGTTGTGCACATTTACATTTCTTTCAGGCTGCAGGCACCCTGGCAGGACGGCTTGTTTCCTGACTGCCCCTCGGTTTCACAATACAGGAGACTCCCTGCCTTACATTTCAGCCGAAGCATTTCAACTCCAGTAATTAAACGTTCCGGGACAGTTGTCTTTTCACAAAAAGTAGGGGAACTGTTTTTCTTAAGGTAAAAAAAGTATGGGCACGTTGTGCCCCTCAGACACCCCCTCCACACACTTCGACCATGGTAGTTTACAGTATCGAAAGGTCAGAAGCAGTTGTCTCATAACTGTCGTTGAGGCTGTTGCAGTACAAGAGGAGAAACAGCTAGAAAGTAGGAACATTAGCAAATGGAGAAACAGCTATCATGTGTGCGTATTGGAAAAGTTGACATAACACAAATGATGACTCCCTTCACTCCAACTTCCACCCCACCCCTGAAGAATATGGTCAGGGGCTTTGAGACTCCTATATCTCACGGGTATCCAAAGGTCTCAGGCTCAATGGAGGAAACCCTGCACAGTGTCCCTTTCCACTCCCCCCCACCCTCCTTTGCCCCACCCCCTCCCACTGGGCCCCTGCCCAGGGCTGCAAGGGGATGAGTAAAGCCCCTTTATAGATAAGAAGCAGATATCAAGTACACATATTAGAAATAGGAGACACAGTTAGAATGTAATCAAATTAGAAATATGAAAAACAGCTAAAAATAACCACGATTGGAGAAAACACGGGAAATAGCTAGTCTGCACAATGATTTGAACAATAGAAGATACAGCTGCAATGCACAGGTTACAGCTAGATTGTAAAATAAGAGAAGCAACTATGATGTACACACTTTAGAGAAATTGTGAAAGAGGCAGATTGAACACAGATGTCAGCTAAAACACATATTTAACAAGAGATCAGCTCGTATGCACACAAATGAAACCCGGGCCGGGGAAGGTGCAGCCGGACCCGATGGGGGCCCGGAACAAACGCCGCCCGGAGGCGGGAAGCCCTCCCCCCCGTCGTGGAAGCCTGCGAAAAAGGGGGCGCCCCAAGGTAGCCGACGGCCCCCCCAATCAGGGGGCGAGGCAGCAAGCGGCTGGGAGGGGGGTTAAAAATTGGCGCAAGGCCCAGATGTAACATTCAACCCCCCCCCCCAGCAGGAAGAAAACGGAATTGCTGCCTACCTGAGAAGCTTGGACGCCGGGAACGTTGAGGAGTCACCCGGGGGACTGAGAAAGTCGGCGGCAGCGAACAAGAGGTCTCGCTCACCCAAGACCGCCAGGAACCGGACGGAGGGCAACCGAGGAAAAGCCAGGGCGGCCGGCTGAGCAGCGTGAACCAGACTGCCCACGGCAGGAAGCAAAACTGGTGGGCGTAGAGGTGGAAGCAGCTCCGGCGAAGGGGAGGCCTCCTGCAGCGTCGAAGTAGAGCGGCCCCCGCCAGATCGAGCGAATCACCGGAAGGCTGGTGGAGGCATCGGGGTCGGCGCTGGAAGCAAGCGGAAAGCAGCACCGGCAACGGGGAGGCTACCTGCTGTGTGGGCGGTGCACCAAAGAGAAACAACCAGAGAGGTGAGTTGGAACGCCTCGGCCAGCAGGAGGATCACACGGATAGCCCGACTGTATTTTCCAAAGAGTTAGTCTTATTCCAGCTTTGCCATTGACAACGCGTGTGATCTCGCACACACATTCCAACACTCACCGATTCAGGCAGGAGATTCCAGATTTCTGTAAGCCGAACATTGCTTTGTCTTCCCCCTCTTAACATTGCAGCGTGTGAAGGCAGAAAGGCTCGGGCAGGGCGGGGCTTCTCCCAGGAGGCGAGAGCAAGCCTTAAAGGGACACGAAGCCCCCGTAGGATCAAGCCCAAGGAGCCCAACGACCAGCAGTGCCTGGGGCAGCAAGGAGGCAGTCTCGGAGCAGTGATTTTGTGTTTAAAAAGAAAGGGGCACAAAGTGAGCATGGCCGGACGGCGCAGGGTGGCTGGAAGGGAGACAAGGCTGCCAGCACGCTTCAGGGAGGTACATGGGTGCGATGAGGACCCCGGAAAGGACAGAAAAGGTCACGAGTGGACAGAGGACCTGAGCTGGATTCAGACCTACAGGCCATGCTGGAGAAAGCCAGGGCTTTGGTGGCCCTGAAAGGAAAGTCATGGATGGACCAGCACATCGGGGGGGCAGGGGGAAGGGGCAAATGCCAAGGCAGAACTACCCTCCAACATCACCCCCCGAGCGACCAGGAGGCAAGGGGCATGCAACCAAGACAGCGGCCCGCAAGAAGCCTGGCAAGGCAGGAGCAGGGGGAACAACTGGTGTAAAGGCAAAGAGCACCGGGGCCAGGAACAGAGCCTGGGTCAGAGGCAGAGCGGCGTCATCCCTGGAGGTGCTGTCCGGCTCAGACACAGAAGGGAGCATCAGCGACGAGAGGTCTGTGGCCAGCATGGTCCTTCGAGAAGCACGCAGCGGGCGGCCCATCACGGCGGAAAGTGACAATGGTAAGCACCACGCAGAAAGCACAAGGGGAGGGCGCAAGGGGAAGCAGCGCGCTGTTCCAGCGAAAGGGAGGCCAGGGCAGATAGTGAACTTTGGGACACAGCTAGGGGTAAACAATCTACCAATGCGGGGGCCATGGCCTCTCAAACCCCCCTGGTTAGCAGGCCAGGTAGGGGACCAACAGGATTTCCAGGGTGAGGCTTGGGGTCAGAGACCGGCTCACCCAGCAGCATGGGTGCCCTGGTGGCAAGGGCCGGGATCCCTGTTCGGGGGGGACCCCAATGGAATACGGAGTGCAGTGGGGAAAGCCAGGGGACAGACCAGAGATCGAGGAAAAAAGGAAACCCAAAGGGGCAACGGGAGGGGGGCAGGAGAACCCCCACGGGAGAGACAGAATGGTGAGACAGGAGATGAGGTCACCACACTGGGGGGGGGGGGGGGCAGCTCCCGAGGGCAACAACACAGGAAAAAATGGAGCAGGGAAGGGCCCGGACCCAAGGGGGAAACCGGCCAGCGAATGCATACGCCCCTCCCTGGGAGACCCCCACCACCACCACAAAACTCCTAGGCCTGGCCAACCTCATCCCACTGACAGTAAAGGAAAGGATTTGGAGAAAAGAGTTTATAGATATTTTTTCACTGCTAGAGGTGCGCCAGGCAGGCTTGGACCTGACGACGCAGGACAAAAAAGATGAGGACAGGAGGGACAGATGCAAGCCCAAGTGGAAAGGTCATTTGAAAATTGGCTAAGAGCATTCAGGACCCTAGGATGCATGTTCATAGAGAAGTTCCCCCAAAGTGCAGCTGCGCTAATTTTGTACGAGCAGAAGGTGCATGATGCACAACTAAAATATCAGGGCGACGCTTGGTTGAAGTATGACGAGGGTTTCAGGGAAAATATGCGAACATGGCCGGTAATAGAATGGGACTGCCAACACATGGAAGGGTTCATGACACACATGGTGGCAGCCAGAGAAGGGCTCAGCACCCGGGAACCCAATTTTCATCCCCATGGGGCCAAAGGAAAATACGAAGGTCAGGGACAGTCTTTCAAGGGAAAGAACCAATACGGGGGCAAGACAGGAAAGTCATGTTGGAGATACGACAAGGATGAGTGTAAGTGGGGGACTGCCTGCAGGTGTAAGCACACCTGTGGGACCTGCGGGGGGAACCATCCTGCCATACGCTGCAGACAGGCCCAAGGGGCAGGGGCCAGCAAGGACAAGGGCAACATGAAGAAATAAGGGACAGGTTGCAACGGACAGGGGCAAAGGGGGTGCGGTTGGCGGACAGGTACTCCCCACCCCCATAAAAACAAGCAGACTACTATCTTTATTAAGCCATTATCCCAAAACATCTGACAGACAGACATTAGCGGAAGGTTTCACGAGGGGCTTCCCCATCCCCTACAAAGGACCTTTGGGGGCATGGGAAAGCCAAAACCTGAAGTCAATACGAGACAACCCGGGGGCAGCAGGCCAGAAGGTGGACAAAGCAGTCCAGCTGGGTAGAGTAGCTGGCCCATTCGCATCCCCCCCCTCTAAAAAATGTGGTGGTTTCTCCGTTGGGCGTGGTGCCCAAGAAGGAAGCAGGCAAGTTTAGGCTAACACACTATCTGTCACACCCCCCGGGGGACTCCATCAATGACTGGTTGGAGCAGGGTAGCTGCTCAGTAGCATATGCATCGGTGGATGATGCAGTAGAATTAATAAGACAAGCAGGAAAGGGGGCTCTATTGGCTAAGACAGACATAGAATCAGCTTTCAGACCCCTGCCAGTACACCCAGATAGCTACCACCTGCTGGGATTTCAGCTAGATGGCAAATACTACTACGACAAATGCCTGCCAATGGGCTGTTCCATATCCTGTGCATACTTTGAGGTTTTTAGTGGTTTCTTGAAATGGGAGCTAGAAGCCCGCTCCCCGGCAGGGGGGAGGGTCCACTACTTAGACGACTTCCTCTTCGTCGGTAGGGCGGGCACAGGAGAATGTGCGAACCTCCTCCGCCTTTTCATGGGCTTGGCGCAGGAATTGGGAGTCCCTCTAGCCCAGGACAAGATGGAGGGCCCGACCACAAAAATATCCTTCCTCGGGATAGAGCTGGACTCTGTGGCCGGGACATGCAAACTGCCGCCCGAAAAGGTGGCGGAGCTTCGCCAAATCATTGCAAGGCTAAGGCAGGAAAAGAAGGCAACACTAGCTGAGGTACAGCAGCTGCTGGAGAAGTTGAACTTCGCCACTAGAGTAATCCCCGTGGGGCGCCCATTCGCCAGACGCCTGCCCTGGCTAACTAGGGGAATGAAACATAAACACCACAGGGTTCGCCTGACGCAGGGAGTGAAAGAGGACTTGAGGTAATGGGAGGCCTTCCTGACCAGATTCAACGGCATCCTCATGTGGCGAGAGCCATGGGTACACGCTAACCAACTGGAACTGTTCACGGACTCAGCAGGAAGCTACGGGCGGCGGGGACTTGGCCGGCCAGCTGGCAGTAAAAAGGACTCACAGGCAACATCTCCTTACTGGAGTTATTCCCTATTGTGGTAGCATTCAACATATGGGGCCACAGGTTGGTCAACAAACAAATAATTCTATGGTCAGACAACCACGCGGTAGTGCAGGCAATCAATACAGGAACAGCAAAATGCCCGGCAGTGGTCAACCTACTGCGGAGGCTAGTCGACTGCCAGCTGAAAGCAAACATTGCGCTTAGGGCACAGCACATTCCAGGGGTAGACAACTCAATTACGGATGCCATTTCTTGCTTTCAGTCGGGCAGATTCAAAGAGCTCGCCCCGGACGCAGACCAGGTGATGACCCCGGTGCCGGAAGAAGTATGGGCATGGGTGGACCCGGTTTGAGAACAATGCTGGACAATGCACTTGCCCCCAAAACAGAGAACCGCTATCGTAAGTGCTGGGCTACATTTGCCGACATAGCGGGCGTCGCGGGGGGCAAGTTGGCAGGGCAGGAAGAGGTCCTAGGTTTCCTAGAATGGGCATTCCTAAAGGGTAAAATGAGGTTGTGGGCCCAGGCACACTTGAGCGCTGTAGCATACTACTCAAAGATGACAGCGGGGAGGAATCCGACAAGGTCCTTTCTGTGCAGAATGGCATTAAAAGGATGGGGCAGGTTGCAGCAAACAAAAGGGGACAGACGGCGGCCTATCGATTTTGCAGTACTACGGAAAGTAATAGGTGCACTAGACAAAGTATGCACCACAGAGATGGAGGCTGAGCAATTTAGGGCAGCTTTCGCGCTGGCATTCTTTGGGGCTTACAGGGTCAGCGAGTTGGTGGCCCCCGCAATAGATAACCAAGGAGCAGCCTGCAAACGCCGGGCAGACGTGGAATTGGGGTCAGGATATATGAATATCCACCTGCGTCAGTCAAAAACGGACCAGGCAAGGAGAGGGAAGTGGACCAGGATCAACTGCATCAGGGACAGGTCATGCTGTCCAGTTTGCCTAGTTCAGACTTCCATGCGACATGGGGGGCAAAAGCTGGGGCTGTTACTAACTCATGAGAATGGGTCGTTCCTGAGCCGGTTCCAATTCATAGCAGTGATGAAGAAGGCGCTAGAAAAAGTTGGGCTCCCCACAAAGGCGTTCGGGTCCCACACTTTCAGAATTGGGGCGGCCACCACTGCAGCAAACCTAGGTTTGGGAGCAGACCAAATCAAAAGAATAGGGCAGTGGGCATCCGGTGCGTTTAAGCGGTACATACGCCCCACATCCTACTGAGTCTGGTTTCTCCTCCCCCAAGCCCCACCCCCCGCCTCCACCGTCCAGGTCCATCCGAGCGGCGCAAGAAGGTCTGGATTGTGGTCCACTCATGCATAACGAGGGTGCAACGATCGGCGGCGGCGAGACGCGAATTCAGCGGAATATGGCTTCGCGACACGGAAATAATCTGGCTGGGACGATCAGGGATGAAATGGGACCAACTGCTACCTGCAGTGTGGGAGGCACTGGGGCAGGGGGGCAGGCCGGATGTGGTGGTGGTCCACCTGGGAGGCAATGACCTGGCGACGGTAGGGAGGAGGGGCCTTTTGGAGCACATGTTCACAGGCCTCACAGCTGTAGTAAGACTTGTCCACCCGGCCAATGTAATTTTTTCAGAGATCATAGTGCGCAAAGCGTGGAGAGGGTCCGTGGATCTGGGGGCGGTGGAGAAATCCAGACGTAAGTTAAATATCACCATGGCGAAAGTATGCAGGGCCAACGGCTGGGGTTTCGTGAGACATGGTTTTATCAACTTAAGATCCCCGGGTTATCATTTGGACGACGGGGTGCACCTGACAGGGGTAGGGATGGACATGTTCTTGCTTAACATTGTAGGGGTTCTAGAGCAGATGGGTTTCTCGTAAGGGGAGGGGGAGAACAGGGGGAGCTCCCTCCGATCATCAAACCGTAGGTACAGTGGAGGAAGAAACCCAGGAAAGATACACACAAGAGAGTGAAATTACTAGAGGTAGACGGAAGGCTCACACAGTGTCCTTGGGATGCCTCACGGCAGGGGCACTGAGGGAGCTAATGACGGTACACAGGCAGAGTAGATGTGATGCTCCCGCAGGGCCCTTGGGATGCCTCACGGCAGGGGTACTGATGGAGCTAAATGACAGCGCAAAGCCACAGGCAGAGTAGATGAGATGCTCACACAGTGTCCTGGGGATGCCGCACAGCAGGGGAACTGAGGAGCAGGCGAGTGGCCAGCAAAGGGTCCAGGGCAAGCGGAACGGCACTTGCAGCCCAGGCAGGTCCGGATGGACACCCACAGAATTCGGTAGCAAGGGGAAGCCTGGAACCGCGGACACAGAGGCCCAACAAAAGGGGTACCTCCCAAAACTGAACTGTCTGGGAGCAAACAACGACAAGTAATGTACAAGGTCTACAATAGAATGGATGTTTATGAATGACCAAATGAAATTGCGAAATGTACAACCATGTTATGTTTGAATAAACTGTGACCTTTTAAGGCACCAAAAGCACGTTGTCAGTGGAATAATTGAAGGTGTAAAGGATGCAGTATGTGGGCGGGGGGGAAGACTCGCACCTGGGAAGGGTTGAAACGCGGGCCGGGGAAGGTGCAGCAGGACCCGATGGGGGCCCGGGACAAACGCTGCCCGGAGGCGGGAAGCCCTCCCCCCCATCGCGGAAGCCTGCCAAAAAGGGGGCGACCATGATTGGTCGCCCCAAGGTAGCCGGCGGCCCCCCCAATCAGGGGGCAAGGCGGCAAGTGGCTGGGGGGTAAAAAGGGGTGCAAGGCCCAGATGTAACATGCAACCCCCCCAGCAGGAAGAAAACGGAATCCCACCCACCTACACCAAAGGAAGCAGGCGTTGCAGCCGCAAGTCAGAGGTGAGGCGGAAGAAACCCAGGAAAGATACACGCAAGAGAGAGAAATTACTAGAGGTAGATAGAAGGCTCACACAGTGTCCTTGGGATGCCTCTCAGCAGGGGCACTGAGGAAGCTAATGATGGCAAACAGCCACAGGCAGAGTAGATGTGATGCTCCCGCAGGGCCCTTGGGATGCCTCACGGCAGGGGTACTGAGGGAGCTAAATGACAGCGCACAGCCACAGGCAGAGTAGATGAGATGCTCACACAGGGTCCTTGGGTGCGCATGACAGGGGCCCTGAGGAGCATGCGAGTGGCCAGCAGAGGGTCCAGGGCAAGTGGAATGGCACTTGCAGCCTGGGCAGGTCCGGACGGACACCCACAGAATTCGGTAGCAAGGGGAGGCCTGGAACCGCAGACACAGAGGCCCAACAAAAGGGGCCCCTCGCAAAGCTGAACTGTCTGGGAGCAAACAACGACAAGTAATGTACAAGTACACTGAAGGTCTACAATAGCATGGATGTTTATGAATGACCAAATGAAATTGCGAAATGTACAACCATGTTATGTTTCAATAAACTGCGACCTTTTAAGGCACCAAAAGCACGTTGTCAGTGTAATAATTGAAGGTGTAAAGGACGGAGTATGTGGGCGGGGGGGGAGGAAGATTCGCCCCTGGGAGGGGTTTAGAACAATGAGCACAAACATGCTATCCTGTCACAGATTAGAAACGTTAACAATGTACATTCACTTTTTGTGAGTATATATATATATATATATATATATATATATATATATATATATATAGCTGCAGACAAGCCCAGTACTAAATGAACAAACGGCAAGAGCAGACCCAATTCAGTGCAAGTTGCTTTTTATTTTCCTACAGCCATCACCATGTTGCCATTTTACGCGTTTCGGCCGTACAAGCGGCCTTGATCACATGACAGCGTTTAGAAAGAATAAGTACATTTTTAAAGTGCAAGTGACCAATGGCAATCCATATAGACATAGTAAAAATACTATGCAATTCCATGTCTCTGTTTAAATACAGTAATAAAATGTAATGATGTAAGCACATTACAATAACTCTAAATATACTGGTAAAATACTTGCTCAACCTGACAAATAGATAAGACAGGGAGGATGTATATTCTTTGGCAAAATACAAGTACAAATCATTACAGATAATTGCCTATTAAAATGGATACCAAAGGTTAAAAAGAGAGATAATACAACCTATATCCCACCTAAAAAAGAGATCTTAAAAAATCAGGTCCTATATGCTAAACCAACAAGTTTGTGCAAATATACAAATATGGTGCAAAGTAAAAGTGTTAATAATTGACCCCAATGTGCAAATTTCTAAGCTAGCTGCCAAGCGACATTGTACCATCTAAAATGATATATTTAAATAATTACATACACAGAGAAGAAAAGAGAGATATAGAGTACAACCAATCAAGAGCAACAAGGTTGATTCCCACAAATGTTTTTACATATCCTTAATATAAAATACATTTCAACCTTAAAACACTCCACTAGAAAAGTTAAAAAGGTTTCCAACCTAAAAAGACAATAAATATGTAAATTTAAATATATAAATAGATATATAAAAACATTTACATAGGATATTGTGAAAATTTATAGAGATACCCAATGTTTCATAAACAACTGATATATGCATAGAGATTTTTTCATCATACACAAATTGATAGCTCAACCTAGTTTAGAGCCGAAGGGCATACAACAATCCTACTCAACTGAAAGCTCTTACTGAAAGATAAAATTGGAATTTTAAAGATAAGTGTACAAATCTTCACTCGTGTTCAAACCATTTGGCTGCTTAGTATCAAGTTCCAGAATATATCTTGTCTCTAGGCGCCTAAGCTTGGATTCCCTATTTCCACCACGTTTAGAGAATGGTATAGAATCCAATACAAAGTACTTAAAATGCTTAAGGCTACTGTTATGTTCATCTTTAAAATGCCTAGCTACCGGGTAACTCGGGTCACAGTTCACTATAGCCCGGGTATGCTGTAAAACCCTCTTATGAACAGCCAATTTTGTGCTCCCAATATAGAGCAAATTACAACTACATTGCAAAGCATAGACTGCAAATTCAGTTTTGCACGACAGGTATTTATTAATTGAATAGACCCGGTCACTGAAAGGTGTCTGGTAAGTTTTGGTATTGACACCAAATTGACACGCTTTGCAAGAAGGACATTTAAAAAAACCTTTCCTTTTCTTAAGCCATGAACTAGGTTCAATGTCCTCCGGATTGTTATTTACCAAAGCATTTCCCATCGTGGGTGGCCTACGAAAGGTAATAGCAGGTTGTTTAGGTAAAGAACTTCCAATAACTGGATCACCTAATACCGTGTGCCAATTACGGCGTATAATGGATCTGATCTGACCCTCCTGTCTGGAGTACCCCAGTATAAGTCTCGTTGTATTGTCTGATACATTGTACGGTACATGACCAGACTTGACTCGGTGTTTTATCAGATCCTGCCTTGCTTTACTTCTTGATTTTAACATTGCAGCCTCAATTGTTTGTTCCTTGTATCCCCTCTTTAGAAATCTACTTTTACATTCCTTTTGCTTTTCCTGAGCATCCAAATCCTCACTACATATTCTCCGGATCCTAAGCATTTTCCCATAGGGGATGCTATGTATGAGGTGTTGTGGATGTGAGCTTGAAGCATGCAATATGGCATTGCCAGCAGTAGATTTTCTAAAAAGGGTTGTTGCCAATTTGTTACCACAGATATAAACTTCAGTATCCAAAAAGGTTATGCTGACACGGCTAATAGAATATGTAAACTTCAGATTAAGATTATTCATATTGATGTCTCCAAGGAACTCATGTGCCTCTTGTTCTGTTCCATTCCAGATGACAAATAAGTCATCTATGAATCTTAACCAAACAATTGCCTTGTTCTCCAAAGTGTGGGCATACTTCTTTTTAAGGACCAGCTTCTCCCACCATCCCAGAAAGAGACAGGCATAACTAGGGGAGAAGCTGGCCCCCATTGCCACACCTTGTATCTGCTGATAAATTTGATTTTTATACAAAAACAAATTGTTCTCAAGACAAAACAGCAATAAATCCAATATCATCTGGTTATGTTTAGCAAATTTCAGCGGTCTATTAGATAGAAAATATTCAACTGCTTTCATTCCATCACTATTCCTAATACAAGTGTATAGTGATACTACATCCACAGCTATTAGGTGATAAGTATCCTGCCAAATTATATTTTCTATTTTGCTAATAAAATCAGTAGCATCCTGCACATAAGAGTCAAGTGATTTCATATGTTCTTGTAGGAAAGAATCAATGTAAACAGACATATTTGCTAGTGGCTCATCACAAGCAGAAATAATGGGTCTACCTGGTGGCTTTGTTAAGGATTTATGGATTTTAGGAAGGAAATACAGTACCGGGATTGTGGGGTTCTCTTTCTTAAGATACTTAAATTCCTGCAGATTAAGCAACCCTGTACTTTTCCAAGCCAACAGTTTGTTAAAAAACTCATCCTGGGCTTGCTTAAATTTAAGAAAAGAACTTTTATGATAACATTCAGTATCATTTAATTGTCTTGCTGCTTCCTCAGAATAATCATGCAAGGACCATAGAACCACATTCCCACCTTTGTCCGCCTTCCTTACCACTATTTGCTTATCATCCTTAATTTTAGACATCACCTGTCCATATTTCCAATCAAAATCAGTCATTTTTGTTTTAGTTTTATTTGTGTGAACATGGAGCTGTTTAATTTCCTTAACCACATTTTCGCTAAATAAATCCAAAGAATCCTTTGGCATCATAGGGACAAATTTAGATTTTTCTTTAAACTTCGTGTCAGGCTTAGCACAGGTTTCAGGGACATTATAGTTAGGGATTAGCATTTAAAAAACCTTAGCGATTCCCTGAAAAAACCACAGGTTTCTGGGATGTTATAGTTAGTTGGACATTTCACTCATATAAAACCAGAGAAATTCGGCCGTTATAGTTAGTAGAGCTAACTATAACTCGCGCCCCCGCAATGCACTGCTGATGACGTCACATATTACATCACTCATGACATGGTCAGTGACATCACTGATGACATCTCAAACGACATCACTGATGACATCACTGATGACATCACTGATGACATCATCCAGTGACTGAGTGTTTCTAAAAAGTTCAAGAATGTTATATATATATATATATGCCAAGGTGTATTGAAGAATGAGTGGGTGTATGAGTGTCTGAATGGATGATTTAGTGGGTGCGTGACTGACTGTATAAGTGAGTGATTAAACGTGTCTTAGTGAATGCATGGGTGAATGATTAATCTGTGTGAATGTCTGTATCAGTCAGTCAGTTGGTGTGTAAGTGCATGGGTTGGTGAGTAGCTACATCAGTGACTATATGGGTGAATGATTGGTTGTCTGAGTACCTATATGGGTGCCTGAGTGTCTGTGTGGTTGGGGGGTGTGACTCCCTGCATGGATGTGTGAGTGGGTGATTCACTGGGTGTATGGGTTTATGAGTGCGTGTGTTAGGGACTGTATGGGTGAGTGAGTGTACGTATAGCTGTGCTGGTGAGTGAATGGATGTCTTAGTGGTATATGTGTAAGTAACTACATATGTGAAAGGCAGTTTATGTGAGTGTTGGAGTATATAAGTGAGTATATGTGACAGTGAGTGATTGTGACAGTGGCTGAATGGTCAGTGTGTGCTTATGTCAGTAATTGTTGAAGAGAGTACGTATATGGTATATCTGTATGAATAAGTGAGGTGGTGTGTGTGTGTGTGTATAACTGTATAGGTGAGTAAATGGCAGTGTAATTAATTCTTTGGGTGACTGACTAGGTGTTTGAGTAACACTTTGGGTGAGTGGCAGTGTGTGAGTATCTATATGGGTGTATGAGTGATATATCAGTGGCTGTATTGATGAATGACTGAGTGTATGAGTGACTGTAAGGGTTATTGAGTGGATGTGTGTGTAGACGTATGAATCACTGAGCTGGTATGTACTAACTGCTATTGGTCTGTCTATGGTTTCGATATTGGTAGTCTGTATTTTAGAGTGGGTGTATCAAAGGTTTTATTAAGGTGTGAGGAGGTGCATCAGATGATCACGTGGATGATGTCATCAGTGATGTCATCAGTGATGCCATTTGAGATGTCATCAGTGATGTCATGAGTGATGTCACTGACCATGTCATGAGTGATGTAATATGTGACGTCATCAGCAGTGCATTGCGGGGGCGCGAGTTATAGTTTGCTCTACTAACTATAACGGCTGAATTTCTCTGGTTTTATATGAGTGAAATGTCCAACTAACTATAACATCCCTGAAACCTGTGGTTCTTTCAGTGTATTTCTAAGGTTTTTAAATGCTAATCCCTAACTATAACGTCCCTGAAACCTCTGGTTTTTTCAGTAATTTCTAACTATGCCTACATAGGTAGGACATGTGCAGAAAGAGGAAGAAAGTCGCAGAAAGAAGAAAGAGAAGTGCAGAAAGAGGCAACAGAAGTCCAGAAAGAGGAAGAAAGGTGCAGAAAGAAGCAAGAGATGTGCAGAAAGAACCAACAGAGATGCAGAAAGAGGCCTACTTTGACTGTACCTTACAACAGACTCATACAAAGTACCCTAATCACTAATCCTTCTCCGAAGATGTCTTAAATGTCACTTTTCTCTTCAAGGTTCGCTATTAATCGACTGCTCAGAATGTTAGGCCTACCAAATATAAAACAGCAATCCTAAGCATATCACTGTTGTAAGTCTGACCAAGTTTGTGAAGGTATGCATGCGTGTCTATGCTTTTACCTCGTGACATGTTAAATGAAAATAAACATACAAACACTTGAATACCTGTGTTTCAAACAGCATACTCTGTAAATTTGTGTAAAAAAGGTGTATGCATTTCTTTCTGCTCACAATTCAGGGCACATGGGTATTCAATAGTATATTTGAGGGGCTCTATAACACATATATACATAAGACATGTCTGGCTGTGCAACTAAATGACAGAGCAGAACTGAGAAAATTTGACCACCTATAGGAGAAGTTACCCGCTTTTAAGCTACCATCTTCAGATGCATAACAGATGTAAGAATACATATACAAGTAGACATATACCTCCGTCACGAGAGCACGCAGATGTTTAAACTTGACAGCTTGCACTTCCCATTTGAGTACAGGAAGAGGCGAGAGAAGTTCAGAAAGAAGCAAGAGAGTTGCAGAAACAGGCAAAAGAGGTGCAGAAAGAGGGAACAGCAGTACAGATAGAGGCAAGAGAGGTGCAGAAAGAGGAAAGAGGGGTACAGAAAGAGGCAAGAGGGGTGCAGAAATTTGTAAGAGAGGTGCAGAAATAAGCAAGAGCAGTGCAGAAAGAACCAACAGAGGTGCAGAAGGAGGCAAGAGGGGTGCAGAAAAAGGCAAGAGAAGTGCAGAAAGAAGCAACAGAGGTACAGAAGGAGACAAGAGAACTGCAGAAACAGGCAAGAGAGTTGGAGAAACAGGCAAGAGAGGTGCAGAAAAAGGGAACAGGGGTGCAGAAAGAGGCAAGAGAGGTACAGAAAGAGGAAAGAAGGATGCAGAAAGAGGCAAGAGGAGTGCAGAAAAAAGCAACAGAAGTGCAGAAAGAAGCAAGAGAAGTGCAGAAAGAAGCAAGAGGGGTGCAGAAAGAGGCAAGAGAAGAGCAGAAAGAAGCAACAGAGGTGCAGAAAGATGCAAGAGAGGAGCAGAAAGAGGGAAGAGGGGTGCAGAAAGAGGCAGGAGGGGCGCAGAAAGAAGCAAGAGAGGTGCAGAAAGAAGCAAGAGAAGTGCAGAAAGAAGCAACAGAGGTGCAGAAAGAGGCAAGAGGGGTGCAGAAAAAGGCAATTGAAGTGCAGAAAGAAGCAACAGAGGTGCAGAAGGAGACAAGAGAACTACAGAAATAGGCAAGAGAGTTGCAGAAACAGGCAAAAGGGGTGCGGAAAAAGGGAACAGGTGGGCAGACTGAGGCAAGAGAGGTGCAGAAAGAGGGAAGAGGGGTGCAGAAAGAGGCAAGAGGGATGCAGAAATTTAGAACAGAGGTGCAGAAAAAACCAACAGAGGTGCAGAAAGAGGCAAGAGGGGTACAGAAAGAGGCAAGAGAGCTGCAGAATAAGGCAGGAGAGGTGCACAAAGAGGCAAGGGGGTACAGAAAGAGGCAAGAGAGGTGCAGAAAGAGGCAAGAGAAGTGCAGAAAGAAGCAACAGAGGTGCAGAAAGAGGAAAGAGAGGTGCAGAAGCAGGCAAGAAAGTTGCAGAAAGAGGGAACAAAGGTGCAGAAAGAGGCAAGAGGGATACAGACATTTGCAAGAGAGGTGCAGAAAGAAGCAAGAGCAGTGCAGAAAGAAGCAAGAGAAGTTCAGAAAGAAGCAAGAGAGGTAGGCAAAGAGGGAAGAGGGATGCAGAAATGTGCAAAAGAGGCACAGAAAGAACCAAGAACAGTGCAGAAAGAACTAACAGAGGTGCAAAAAGAGGCAAGAGGGGTGCTGAAAGGGGTAGGAGAGGTGCACAAAGAGGCAAGAGGGGTACAGAAAGAGGCAGGAGGGTACAGAAAGAAGGAAGAGAAGTGCAGAAAGAGGCAAGAGTGGTGCAGATTGAGGGAAGAGAGGTGTAGAAAGAGGCAAGAGAGTTGCACAAAGAAGGAAGAGGGGTGCAGAAAGAGGCAAGAGGGGTGCAGAAAGAAGCAAGTGAGGTGCAGAAATAGGCAAGAGAGGTGCAGAAAGAGGCAAGAGAAGTGCAGAAAGAGGCAAGAGAATTGCTGAAAGAAGCAACAGAGGTGCAGAAAGAAGCAAGAGAAGTGCAGAAAGAGGCAAATGAGGTGCAGAAAGAGGTAAGAGAGGTGCAGAAAGAGGGAAGACGAGTGCAGAAAGAGACAACAGGGGTACAGAAAGAAGCAAGACAGGTGCATAAAGAAACATGGGAAGTGCAGAATGAAGCAACAGAGGTGCAGAGGAAGGAAAGAGAACTGCAGAATGAGGCAAGAGAGTTGCAGAAACAGGCAAAAGAGGTACAGAAAGAGGGAACAAGGGTGCAGACAGAGGAAAGAGAGGTGCAGAAAGAGGTAAGAGGGGTGCAGAAAGAGGCAAGAGGGGTGCAGAAATGTGCAAAGAGAGGTGCAGAAAGCAGCAAGAGCAGTGCAAACGAACCAACAGAGGTGCAGAAAGAAGCAAGTAAGGTGCAGAAGGAGGCAAGAGAACTGCAGAAAGTGGCAAGAGAGTTGCAGAAACAGGCAAAAGGGGTGCAGAAAGAGGGAATAGGTGGGCAGACTGAGGCAAGAGAGGTGCAGAAAGAGGGAAGAGGGGTGCATATAGAGGCAAGAGGGATGCAGAAATTTAGAACAGAGGTACAGAAAGAAGCAAGAGCAGTGCAGAAAGAAGCAACAGAGGTGCAGAAAGAGGCAAGAGGGGTACAGAAAGAGGCAAGTGAAGTGCAGAACGAAGCAAAAGAGGTGCAGGAAGAACCAAGAGAGGTGCAAAAAGAGGCAAGAGGGGTGCAGAAAGGAGTAGGAGAGGTACACAAAGAGGCAAGAGGGGTACAGAAAGAGGCAGGAGTGGTATAGAAAGAAGGAAGAGAACTGCAGAAAGAAGCAACAGAGGTGCTGAAAGAGGCACGAAGGGTACAGAAAGAGGCAAGAGAAGTGCAGAAAGACTCAACAGAGGTACAGAAAGAGGCAAGAGTGGTGCAGAAAGAGGGAAGAGAGGTGTAGAAAGAGGCAAGAAAGTTGCACAAAGAGGGAAGGGGTGTAGAAACAGGCAAAAGGGGTGCAGAAAGAAGCAACTGAGGTGCAGAAAGAGGCAAGAGAGGTGCAGAAAGAGGCAAGAGAGGTGCAGAAAGAGGCAAGAGAAGTGTTGAAAGAGGCAAGAGAGGTGCAGAAGGAGGCAGGAGAACTGCAGAAAGAGGCAGAAGAGTTGCAGAAAGAAGCATGTGAGGTGCAGGAGGAGGCAAGAGAACTGCAGAAAGAGGTAAGAGAGTTGCAGAAACAAGCAAAAGGGGTACAAAAAGAGGGAACAGGTAGACAGACTAAGGCAAGAGAGTTGCAGATAGAGGCAAGAGGGGTGTGGAAAGAGGCAAGAGGGGTGCAGAAAGAAGCAACAGAGGTGCAGAAAGAAGCAAGAGAAGTGCAGAAAGAAGCAACTGAGGTGCAGAAAGAGGTAAGAGGGGTAAAGAAAGAGGCAAGAGAAGTGCAGAAAGAAGCAACAGAGGTGCAGAAAGAGGCAAGAGGGGTGCAGAAAGAGGCAAGAGGGCTGCAGAATATTGCAAGAGAGGTATAGAAAGAAGCAACAGAGGTGCAGAAGGAGACAAAAGAACTGCAGAAAGAGGCAAGGGAGTTGCAGAAACAGGCAAAAGGGGTGCGGAAAGAGGGAACAGGTGGGTAGACTGAGGCAAGAGAGGTGCAGAAAGAGGGAAGAGGGGTGCAGAAAAAGGCAAGAGGGATGCAGAAATTTGGAACAGAGATGCAGAAAGAACCAACAGAGGTGCAGAAAGAGGCAAGAGGGGTACAGAAAGAGGCAAGAGAGCTGCAGAATAAGGCAGGAGAGGTGCAGAAAGAGGCAAGGGGGTACAGAAAAAGGCAAGAGGGGTGCAGAAAGAAGCAAGAGAAGTGCAGAAAGAAGCAACAGAGGTGCTGAAAGAGGCAAGAGAGGTACAGAAGCAGGCAGGCAAGAAAGGTGCAGAAAGAGGGAACAGGGGTGCATAAAGAGGCAAGAGGGATACAGACATTTGCAAGAGAGGTGCAGAAAGAAGCAAGAGCAGTGCAGAAAGAAGCAAGAGAAGTTCAGAACGAAACAAGAGAGGTAGACAAAGAGGGAAGAGGGATGCAGACATTTGCAAAAGAGGTGCAGAAAGAACCAAGAACAGTGCAGAAAGAATAACAGAGGTGCAAAAAGAGGCAAGAGGGGTGCAGAAAGCGATAGGAGAGGTGCACAAAGAGGCAAGAGGGGTACAGAAAGAGGCAGGAGGGTGCAGAAAGAAGGAAGAGAAGTGCAGAAAGAGTCAAGAGTGGTGCAGAAAGAGGGAAGAGAGGTGTAGAAAGAGGCAAGAGAGTTGCTTAAAGAAGCAAGAGAAGTGCAGAAAGAGGCAAGTGAGTTGCAGAAAGAGGTAAGAGATGTGCAGAAAGAGGGAAGATGAGTGCAGAAACAGGCAAAAGGGGTGCAGAAAGAGGGAACAGGTGGGCAGACTGAGGCAAGAGAGGTGCAGAAAGAGGTAAGAGGGGTGCAGAAAGAGGCAAGAGGGGTGCAGAAATTTGCAAAGAGAGGTGCAGAAAGCAGCAAGAGCAGTGCAAACGAACCAACAGAGGTGCAGAAAGAAGCAAGTAAGGTGCAGAAGGAGGCAAGAGAACTGAAGAAAGTGGCAAGAGAGTTGCAGAAACAGGCAAAAGGGGTGCAGAAAGAGGGAACAGGTGGGCACACTGAGGCAAGAGAGGTGCAGAAAGAGGGAAGAAGGGTGCAGAAAGAGGCAAGAGGGATGCAGAAATTTAGAACAGAGGTACAGAAAGAAGCAAGAGCAGTGCAGAAAGAAGCAACAGAGGTGCAGAAAGAGGCAAGAGGGGTACAGAACGAGGCAAGTGAAGTGCAGAACGAAGCAAAAGAGGTGCAGGAAGAACCAAGAGAGGTGCAAAAAGAGGCAAGAGGGGTGCAGAAAGGAGTAGGAGAGGTACACAAAGAGGCAAGAGGGGTACAGAAAGAGGCAGGAGTGGTATAGAAAGAAGGAAGAGAACTGCAAAAAGAAGCAACAGAGGTGCTGAAAGAGGCACGAAGGGTGCAGAAAGAGGCAAGAGAAGTGCAGAAAGACTCAACAGAGGTACAGAAAGAGGCAAGAGTGGTGCAGAAAGAGGGAAGAGAGGTGTAGAAAGAGGCAAGAAAATTGCACAAAGAGGGAAGAGGGGTGTAGAAACCGGCAAAAGGGGTGCAGAAAGAAGCAACTGAGGTGCAGAAAGAGGCAAGAGAGGTGCAGAAAGAGGCAAGAGAAGTGTTGAAAGAGGCAAGAGGGGTGCAGAAGGAGGCAGGAGAACTGCAGAAAGAGGCAGAAGAGTTGCAGAAAGAAGCATGTGAGGTGCAGGAGGAGGCAAGAGAACTGCAGAAAGAGGTAAGAGAGTTGCAGAAACAAGCAAAAGGGGTACAAAAAGAGGGAACAGGTAGACAGACTAAGGCAAGAGAGGTGCAGATAGAGGCAAGAGGGGTGTGGAAAGAGGCAAGAGGGGTGCAAAAAGAAGCAACAGAGGTGTAGAAAGAAGCAAGAGAAGTGCAGAAAGAAGCAACTGAGGTGCAGAAAGAGGTAAGAGGGGTACAGAAAGAGGCAAGAGAAGTGCAGAAAGAAGCAACAGAGGTGCAGAAAGAGGCAAGAGGGGTGCAGAAAGAGGCAAGAGGGCTGCAGAATATTGCAAGAGAGGTATAGAAAGAAGCAACAGAGGTGCAGAAGGAGACAAAAGAACTGCAGAAAGAGGCAAGGGAGTTGCAGAAACAGGCAAAAGGGGTGCGGAAAGAGGGAACAGGTGGGTAGACTGAGGCAAGAGAGGTGCAGAAAGAGGGATGCAGAAAAAGGCAAGAGGGATGCAGAAATTTGGAACAGAGATGCAGAAAGAACCAACAGAGGTGCAGAAAGAGGCAAGAGGGGTACAGAAAGAGGCAAGAGAGCTGCAGAATAAGGCAGGAGAGGTGCAGAAAGAGGCAAGGGGGTACAGAAAAAGGCAAGAGGGGTGCAGAAAGAAGCAAGAGAAGTGCAGAAAGAAGCAACAGAGGTGCTGAAAGAGGCAAGAGAGGTACAGAAGCAGGCAGGCAAGAAAGGTGCAGAAAGAGGGAACAGGGGTGCAGAAAGAGGCAAGAGGGATACAGACATTTGCAAGAGAGGTGCAGAAAGAAGCAAGAGCAGTGCAGAAAGAAGCAAGAGAAGTTCAGAATGAAACAAGAGAGGTAGACAAAGAGGGAAGAGGGATGCAGAAATTTGCAAAAGAGGTGCAGAAAGAACCAAGAACAGTGCAGAAAGAATAACAGAGGTGCAAAAAGAGGCAAGAGGGGTGCAGAAAGCGATAGGAGAGGTGCACAAAGAGGCAAGAGGGGTACAGAAAGAGGCAGGAGGGTGCAGAAAGAAGGAAGAGAAGTGCAGAAAGAGTCAAGAGTGGTGCAGAAAGAGGGAAGAGAGGTATAGAAAGAGGCAAGAGAGTTGCTTAAAGAAGGAAGAAGGGTGCAGAAAGAGGCAAGAGGGGTGCAGAAAGAAGAAAGTGAGGTGCAGAAAGAGGCAAGAGAGGTGCATAAAGAGGCAAGAGATGTGCAGAAACAGGCAAGAGAAGTGCAGAAAGAGGCAAGAGAATTGCTGAAAGAAGCAACAGAGGTGCAGAAAGAAGCAAGAGAAGTGCAGAAAGAGGCAAGTGAGGTGCAGAAAGAGGTAAGAGATGTGCAGAAAGAGGGAAGATGAGTGCAGAAACAGGCAAAAGGGGTGCAGAAAGAGGGAACAGGTGGGCAGACTGAGGCAAGAGAGGTGCAGAAAGAGGGAAGATGGGTGCAGAAAGAGGCAAGAGGGATGCAGAAATTTGGAACAGAGGTGCAGAAAGAAGCAAGAGCAGTACAGAAAGAAGCAACAGAGGTGCAGAAAGAGGCAAGAGGGGTACAGAAAGAGGCAAGTGAAGTGCAGAACGAAGCAAAAGAGGTGCAGAAAGAACTAACAGAGGTGCAAGAGGGGTGCAGAAAGGGGTAGGAGAGGTGCACAAAGAGACAACAGGGGTACAGAAAGAAGCAAGACAGGTGCAGAAAGAAGCATGGGAAGTGCAGAATGAAGCAACAGGGGGTGCGGAAGAAGGAAAGAGAACTACAGAATGAGGCAAGAGAGTTGCAGAAACAGGCAAAAGAGGTACAGAAAGAGGAAACAAGGGTGCAGACAGAGGCAAGAGAGGTGCAGAAAGAGGTAAGAGGGGTGCAGAAATTTGCAAGAGAGGTGCAGAAAGAAGCAAGAGCAGTGCAAACAAACAAACAGAGGTGCAGAAAGAGGCAAGTGAGGTGCAGAAAGAGGCAAGAGGGATGCAGAAATTTAGAACAGAGGTGCAGAAAAAACCAACAGAGGTGCAGAAAGAGGCAAGAGGGGTACAGAAAGAGGCAAGAGAGCTGCAGAATAAGGCAGGAGAGGTGCACAAACAGGCAAGGGGGTAGAGAAAGAGGCAAGAGAGGTGCAGTAAGAAGCAAGAGAAGTGCAGAAAGACGCAACAGAGGTGCTGAAAGAGGCAAGAAGGGTACAGAAAGAGGCAAGAGAAGTGTAGGAAGAAGCAACAGAGGTGCAGAAAGAGGAAAGAGAGGTGCAGAAGCAGGCAAGAAAGTTGCAGAAAGAGGGAACAGGGGTGCAGAAAGAGGCAAGAGGGATACAGACATTTGCAAGAGAGGTGCAGAAAGAAGCAAGAGCAGTGCAGAAAGAAGGAAGAGAAGTTCAGAAAGAAGCAAGAGAGGTGGGCAAAGAGGGAAGAGGTATGCAGAAATGTGCAAAAGAGGTGCAGAAAGAAGCAAGAACAGTGCAGAAAGAACTAACAGAGGTGCAGACAGAGGCAAGAGAGGTGCAGAAAGAGGTAAGAGGGGTGCAGAAAGAGGCAAGAGGGGTGCAGAAATTTGCAAGAGAGGTGCAGAAAGAAGCAAGAGCAGTGCAAACGAACAAACAGAGGTGCAGAAAGAGGCAAGTGAGGTGCAGAAAGACGCAAGAGGGATGCAGAAATTTAGAACAGAGGTGCAGAAAAAACCAACAGAGGTGCAGAAAGAGGCAAGAGGGGTACAGAAAGAGGCAAGAGAGCTGCAGAATAAGGCAGGAGAGGTGCACAAAGAGGCAAGGGGGTAGAGAAAGAGGCAAGAGAGGTGCAGTAAGAAGCAAGAGAAGTGCAGAAAGAAGCAACAGAGGTGCTGACAGAGGCAAGAAGGGTACAGAAAGAGGCAAGAGAAGTGTAGAAAGAAGCAACAGAGGTGCAGAAAGAGGAAAGAGAGGTGCAGAAGCAGGCAAGAAAGTTGCAGAAAGAGGGAACAGGGGTGCAGAAAGAGGCAAGAGGGATACAGACATTTGCAAGAGAGGTGCAGAAAGAAGCAAGAGCAGTGCAGAAAGAAGGAAGAGAAGTTCAGAAAGAAGCAAGAGAGGTGGGCAAAGAGGGAAGAGGGGTGCAGAAATTTGCAAGAGAGGTGCAGAAAGAAGCAAGAGCAGTGCAAACGAACAAACAGAGGTGCAGAAAGAGGCAAGTGAGGTGCAGAAAGAGGCAAGAGGGATGCAGAAATTTAGAACAGAGGTGCAGAAAAAACCAACAGAGGTGCAGAAAGAGGCAAGAGGGGTACAGAAAGAGGCAAGAGAGCTGCAGAATAAGGCAGGAGAGGTGCACAAAGAGGCAAGGGGGTAGAGAAAGAGGCAAGAGAGGTGCAGTAAGAAGCAAGAGAAGTGCAGAAAGAAGCAACAGAGGTGCTGACAGAGGCAAGAAGGGTACAGAAAGAGGCAAGAGAAGTGTAGAAAGAAGCAACAGAGGTGCAGAAAGAGGAAAGAGAGGTGCAGAAGCAGGCAAGAAAGTTGCAGAAAGAGGGAATAGGGGTGCAGAAAGAGGCAAGAGGGATACAGACATTTGCAAGAGAGGTGCAGAAAGAAGCAAGAGCAGTGCAGAAAGAAGGAAGAGAAGTTCAGAAAGAAGCAAGAGAGGTGGGCAAAGAGGGAAGAGGGATGCAGAAATGTGCAAAAGAGGCACAGAAAGAACCAAGAACAGTGCAGAAAGAACTAACAGAGGTGCAAAAAGAGGCAAGAGGGGTGCTGAAAGGGGTAGGAGAGGTGCACAAAGAGGCAAGAGGGGTACAGAAAGAGGCAGGAGGGTACAGAAAGAAGGAAGAGAAGTACAGAAAGAGGCAAGAGTGGTGCAGAAAGAGGGAAGAGAGGTGTAGAAAGAGGCAAGAGAGTTGCACACAGAAGGAAGAGTGGTGCAGAAAGAGGCAAGAGGGGTGCAGAAAGAAGCAAGTGAGGTGCAGAAATAGGCAAGAGAGGTGCAGAAACAGGCAAGAGAAGTGCAGAAAGAGGCAAGAGAATTGCTGAAAGAAGCAACAGAGGTGCAGAAAGAAGCAAGAGAAGTGCAGAAAGAGGCAAATGAGGTGCAGAAAGAGGTAAGAGAGGTGCAGAAAGAGGGAAGACGAGTGCAGAAAGAGACAACAGGGGTACAGAAAGAAGCAAGACAGGTGCAGAAAGAAGCATGGGAAGTGCAGAATGAAGCAACAGAGGTGCAGAGGAAGGAAAGAGAACTGCAGAATGAGGCAAGAGAGTTGCAGAAACAGGCAAAAGAGGTACAGAAAGAGGGAACAAGGGTGCAGACAGAGGCAATAGAGGTGCAGAAAGAGGTAAGAGGGGTGCTGACAGAGGCAAGAGGGGTACAGAAAGAGGCAAGAGAAGTGCAGAAAGAAGCAACAGAGGTGCAGAAAGAGGAAAGAGAGGTGCAGAAGCAGGCAAGAAAGTTGCAGAAAGAGGGAACAGGGGTGCAGAAAGAGGCAAGAGGGATACAGACATTTGCAAGAGAGGTGCAGAAAGAAGCAAGAGCAGTGCAGAAAGAAGGAAGAGAAGTTCAGAAAGAAGCAAGAGAGGTAGGCAAAGAGGGAAGAGGGATGCAGAAATGTGCAAAAGAGGCACAGAAAGAACCAAGAACAGTGCAGAAAGAACTAACAGAGGTGCAAAAAGAGGCAAGAGGGGTGCTGAAAGGGGTAGGAGAGGTGCACAAAGAGGCAAGAGGGGTACAGAAAGAGGCAGGAGGGTACAGAAAGAAGGAAGAAAAGTGCAGAAAGAGGCAAGAGTGGTGCAGAAAGAGGGAAGAGAGGTGTAGAAAGAGGCAAGAGAGTTGCACAAAGAAGGAAGAGGGGTGCAGAAAGAGGCAAGAGGGGTGCAGAAAGAAGCAAGTGAGGTGCAGAAATAGGCAACAGAGGTGCAGAAAGAAGCAAGAGAAGTGCAGAAAGAGGCAAATGAGGTGCAGAAAGAGGTAAGAGAGGTGCAGAAAGAGGGAAGACGAGTGCAGAAAGAGACAACAGGGGTACAGAAAGAAGCAAGACAGGTGCAGAAAGAAGCATGGGAAGTGCAGAATGAAGCAACAGAGGTGCAGAGGAAGGAAAGAGAACTGCAGAATAAGGCAAGAGAGTTGCAGAAACAGACAAAAGAGGTACAGAAAGAGGGAACAAGGGTGCAGACAGAGACAAGAGAGGTGCAGAAAGAGGTAAGAGGGGTGCAGAAAGAGGCAAGAGGGGTGCAGAAATTTGCAGAGAGGTGCAGAAAGCAGCAAGAGCAGTGCAAACGAACCAACAGAGGTGCAGAAAGAAGCAAGTAAGGTGCAGAAGGAGGCAAGAGAACTGCAGAAAGTGGCAAGAGAGTTGCAGAAACAGGCAAAAGGGGTGCAGAAAGAGGGAATAGGTGGGCAGACTGAGGCAAGAGAGGTGCAGAAAGAGGGAAGAGGGGTGCAGAAAGAGGCAAGAGGGATGCAGAAATTTAGAACAGAGGTACAGAAAGAAGCAAGAGCAGTGCAGAAAGAAGCAACTGAGGTGCAGAAAGAGGCAAGAGAGGTGCAGAAAGAGGCAAGAGAGGTGCAGAAGGAGGCAGGAGAACTGCAGAAAGAGGCAGAAGAGTTGCAGAAAGAAGCATGTGATGTGCAGAAGGAGGCAAGAGAACTGCAGAAAGAGGTAAGAGAGTTGCAGAAACAAGCAAAGGGGTACAGAAAGAGGGAACAGGTAGACAGACTAAGGCAAGAGAGGTGCAGATAGAGGCAAGAGGGTGTGGAAAGAGGCAAGAGGGGTGCAGAAAGAAGCAACAGAGGTGCAGAAAGAAGCAAGAGAAGTGCAGAAAGAAGCAACTGAGGTGCAGAAAGAGGTAAGAGGGGTACAGAAAGAGGCAAGAGAAGTGCAGAAAGAAGCAACAGAGGTGCAGAAAGAGGCAAGAGGGGTGCAGAAAGAGGCAAGAGGGCTGCAGAATATTGCAAGAGAGGTATAGAAAGAAGCAACAGGGGTGCAGAAGGAGACAAAAGAACTGCAGAAAGAGGCAAGGGAGTTGCAGAAACAGGCAAAAGGGGTGCGGAAAGAGGGAACAGGTGGGTAGACTGAGGCAAGAGAGGTGCAGAAAGAGGGAAGAGGGGTGCAGAAAAAGACAAGAGGGATGCAGAAATTTGGAACAGAGATGCAGAAAGAACCAACAGAGGTGCAGAAAGAGGCAAGTGAGGTACAGAAAGAGGCAACAGAGGTGCAGAAGAAGGCAGGAGAGGTGCAGAAAGAGGCAAGGGGGTGCAGAAAGAGGCAAGAGGGGTGCAGAAAGAAGCAAGAGAAGTGCAGAAAGAAGCAACAGAGGTGCTGAAAGAGGCAAGAGAGGTACAGAAGCAGGCAGGCAAGAAAGGTGCAGAAAGAGGGAACAGGGGTGCAGAAAGAGGCAAGAGGGATATAGACATTTGCAAGAGAGTTGCAGAAAGAAGCAAGAGCAGTGCAGAAAGAAGCAAGAGAAGTTCAGAACGAAGCAAGAGAGGTAGACAAAGAGGGAAGAGGGATGCAGAAATTTGCAAACGAGGTGCAGAAAGAACCAAGAACGGTGCAGAAAGAATAACAGAGGTGCAAAAAGAGGCAAGAGGGGTGCAGAAAGCGATAGGAGAGGTGCACAAAGAGGCAAGAGGGGTACAGAAAGAGGCAGGAGGGTGCAGAAAGAAGGAAAAGAAGTGCAGAAAGAGGCAAGTGAGGTGCAGAAAGAGGTAAGAGATGTGCAGAAAGAGGGAAGATGAGTGCAGAAACAGGCAAAAGGGGTGCAGAAAGAGGGAACAGGTGGGCAGACTGAGGCAAGAGAGGTGCAGAAAGAGGGAAGATGGGTGCAGAAAGAGGCAAGAGGGATGCAGAAATTTGGAACAGAGGTGCAGAAAGAAGCAAGAGCAGTGCAGAAAGAAGCAACAGAGGTGCAGAAAGAGGCAAGAGGGGTACAGAAAGAGGCAAGTGTAGTGCAGAACGAAGCAAAAGAGGTGCAGAAAGAACTAACAGAGGTGCAAGAGGGGTGCAGAAAGGGGTAGGAGAGGTGCACAAAGAGACAACAGGGGTACAGAAAGAAGCAAGACAGGTGCAGAAAGAAGCATGTGAAGTGCAGAATGAAGCAACAGGGGTGCGGAAGAAGGAAAGAGAACTACATGATGAGGCAAGAGAGTTGCAGAAACAGGCAAAAGAGGTACAGAAAGAGGAAACAAGGGTGCAGACAGAGGCAAGAGAGGTGTAGAAAGAGGTAAGAGGGGTGCAGAAAGAGGCAAGAGGGGTGCAGAAATTTGCAAGAGAGGTGCAGAAAGACACAAGAGCAGTGCAAACGAACAAACAGAGGTGCAGAAAGAGGCAAGTGAGGTGCAGAAAGAGGCAAGAGGGATGCAGAAATTTAGAACAGAGGTGCAGAAAAACCAACAGAGGTGCAGAAAGAGGCAAGAGGGGTACAGAAAGAGGCAAGAGAGCTGCAGAATAAGGCAGGAGAGGTGCACAAAGAGGCAAGGGGGTAGAGAAAGAGGCAAGAGAGGTGCAGTAAGAAGCAAGAGAAGTGCAGAAAGAAGCAACAGGGGTGCTGACAGAGGCAAGAGGGGTACAGAAAGAGGCAAGAGAAGTGCAGAAAGAAGCAACAGAGGTGCAGAAAGAGGAAAGAGAGGTGCAGAAGCAGGCAAGAAAGTTGCAGAAAGAGGGAACAGGGGTGCAGAAAGAGGCAAGAGGGATACAGACATTTGCAAGAGAGGTGCAGAAAGAAGCAAGAGCAGTGCAGAAAGAAGGAAGAGAAGTTCAGAAACAAGCAAGAGAGGTGGGCAAAGAGGGAAGAGGGATGCAGAAATGTGCAAAAGAGGCACAGAAAGAACCAAGAACAGTGCAGAAAGAACTAACAGAGGTGCAAAAAGAGGCAAGAGGGGTGCTGAAAGGGTAGGAGATGTGCACAAAGAGGCAAGAGGGGTACAGAAAGAGGCAGGAGAGTACAGAAAGAAGGAAGAGAAGTGCAGAAAGAGGCAAGAGTGGTGCAGAAAGAGGGAAGAGTGGTGCAGAAAGAGGCAAGAGGGGTGCAGAAAGAAGCAAGTGAGGTGCAGAAATAGGCAGGAGAGGTGCAGAAACAGGCAAGAGAACTGCAGAATGAGGCAAGAGAGTTGCAGAAACAGGCAAAAGAGGTACAGAAAGAGGGAACAAGGGTGCAGACAGAGGCAAGAGAGGTGCAGAAAGAGGTAAGAGGGGTGCTGACAGAGGCAAGAGGGGTACAGAAAGAGGCAAGAGAAGTGCAGAAAGAAGCAACAGAGGTGCAGAAAGAGGAAAGAGAGGTGCAGAAGCAGGCAAGAAAGTTGCAGAAAGAGGGAACAGGGGTGCAGAAAGAGGCAAGAGGGATACAGACATTTGCAAGAGAGGTGCAGAAAGAAGCAAGAGCAGTGCAGAAAGAAGGAAGAGAAGTTCAGAAAGAAGCAAGAGAGGTAGGCAAAGAGGGAAGAGGGATGCAGAAATGTGCAAAAGAGGCACAGAAAGAACCAAGAACAGTGCAGAAAGAACTAACAGAGGTGCAAAAAGAGGCAAGAGGGGTGCTGAAAGGGTAGGAGAGGTGCACAAAGAGGCAAGAGGGGTACAGAAAGAGGCAGGAGGGTACAGAAAGAAGGAAGAAAAGTGCAGAAAGAGGCAAGAGTGGTGCAGAAAGAGGAAGAGAGGTGTAGAAAGAGGCAAGAGAGTTGCACAAAGAAGGAAGAGGGGTGCAGAAAGAGGCAAGAGGGGTGCAGAAAGAAGCAAGTGAGGTGCAGAAATAGGCAAGAGAGGTGCAGAAACAGGCAAGAGAAGTGCAGAAAGAGGCAAGAGAATTGCTGAAAGAAGCAACAGAGGTGCAGAAAGAAGCAAGAGAAGTGCAGAAAGAGGCAAATGAGGTGCAGAAAGAGGTAAGAGAGGTGCAGAAAGAGGGAAGACGAGTGCAGAAAGAGACAACAGGGGTACAGAAAGAAGCATGACAGGTGCAGAAAGAAGCATGGGAAGTGCAGAATGAAGCAACAGAGGTGCAGAGGAAGGAAAGAGAACTGCAGAATGAGGCAAGAGAGTTGCAGAAACAGGCAAAAGAGGTACAGAAAGAGGGAACAAGGGTGCAGACAGAGGCAAGAGAGGTGCAGAAAGAGGTAAGAGGGGTGCAGAAAGAGGCAAGAGGGGTGCAGAAATTTGCAAAGAGAGGTGGAGAAAGCAGCAAGAGCAGTGCAAACGAACCAACAGAGGTGCAGAAAGAAGCAAGTAAGGTGCAGAAGGAGGCAAGAGAACTGCAGAAAGTGGCAAGAGAGTTGCAGAAACAGGCAAAGGGGTGCAGAAAGAGGGAATAGGTGGGCAGACTGAGGCAAGAGAGGTGCAGAAAGAGGGAAGAGGGGTGCAGAAAGAGGCAAGAGGGATGCAGAAATTTAGAACAGAGGTACAGAAAGAAGCAAGAGCAGTGCAGAAAGAAGCAACAGAGGTGCAGAAAGAGGCAAGAGGGGTACAGAAAGAGGCGAGTGAAGTGCAGAACGAAGCAAAAGAGGTGCAGGAAGAACCAAGAGAGGTGCAAAAAGAGGCAAGAGGGGTGCAGAAAGGAGTAGGAGAGGTACACAAAGAGGCAAGAGGGGTACAGAAAGAGGCAGGAGTGGTATAGAAAGAAGGAAGAGAACTGCAGAAAGAAGCAACAGAGGTGCAGAAAGAGGGAAGAGGGTGCAGAAAGAGGCAAGAGGGATGCAGAAATTTAGAACAGAGGTACAGAAAGAAGCAAGAGAAGTGCAGAAAGACTCAACAGAGGTACAGAAAGAGGCAAGAGTGGTGCAGAAAGAGGGAAGAGAGGTGTAGAAAGAGGCAAGAAAGTTGCACAAAGAGGGAAGAGGGTGTAGAAACAGGCAAAAGGGGTGCAGAAAGAAGCAACTGAGGTGCAGAAAGAGGCAAGAGAGGTGCAGAAAGAGGCAAGAGAGGTGCAGAAGGAGGCAGGAGAACTGCAGAAAGAGGCAGAAGAGTTGCAGAAAGAAGCATGTGAGGTGCAGAAGGAGGCAAGAGAACTGCAGAAAGAGGTAAGAGAGTTGCAGAAGCAAGCAAAGGGGGTACAGAAAGAGGGAACAGGTAGACAGACTAAGGCAAGAGAGGTGCAGATAGAGGCAAGAGGGGTGTGGAAAGAGGCAAGAGGGGTGCAGAAAGAAGCAACAGAGGTGCAGAAAGAAGCAAGAGAAGTGCAGAAAGAAGCAACTGAGGTGCAGAAAGAGGTAAGAGAGGTGCAGAAAGAGGTAAGAGGGGTACAGAAAGAGGCAAGAGAAGTGCAGAAAGAAGCAACAGAGGTGCAGAAAGAGGCAAGAGGGTGCAGAAAGAGGCAAGAGGGCTGCAGAATATTGCAAGAGAGGTATAGAAAGAAGCAACAGGGGTGCAGAAGGAGACAAAAGAACTGCAGAAAGAGGCAAGGGAGTTGCAGAAACAGGCAAAAGGGGTGCGGAAAGAGGGAACAGGTGGGTAGACTGAGGCAAGAGAGGTGCAGAAAGAGGGAAGAGGGGTGCAGAAAAAGGAAAGAGGGATGCAGAAATTTGGAACAGAGATGCAGAAAGAACCAACAGAGGTACAGAAAGAGGCAAGAGGGGTACAGAAAGAGGCAAGAGAGCTGCAGAATAAGGCAGGAGAGGTGCAGAAAGAGGCAAGGGGGTACAGAAAAAGGCAAGAGGGGTGCAGAAAGAAGCAAGAGAAGTGCAGAAAGAAGCAACAGAGGTGCTGAAAGAGGCAAGAGAGGTACAGAAGCAGGCAGGCAAGAAAGGTGCAGAAAGAGGGAACAGGGGTGCAGAAAGAGGCAAGAGGGATATAGACATTTGCAAGAGAGGTGCAGAAAGAAGCAAGAGCAGTGCAGAAAGAAGCAAGAGAAGTTCAGAACGAAGCAAGAGAGGTAGACAAAGAGGGAAGAGGGATGCAGAAATTTGCAAAAGAGGTGCAGAAAGAACCAAGAACAGTGCAGAAAGAATAACAGAGGTGCAAAAAGAGGCAAGAGGGGTGCAGAAAGCGATAGGAGAGGTGCACAAAGAGGCAAGAGGGGTACAGAAAGAGGCAGGAGGGTGCAGAAAGAAGGAAGAGAAGTGCAGAAAGAGTCAAGAGTGGTGCAGAAAGAGGGAAGAAAGGTGTAGAAAGAGGCAAGAGAGTTGCTTAAAGAAGGAAGAGGGGTGCAGAAAGAGGCAAGAGGGGTGCAGAAAGAAGAAAGTGAGGTGCAGAAAGAGGTAAGAGATGTGCAGAAAGAGGGAAGATTAGTGCAGAAACAGGCAAAAGGGGTGCAGAAAGAGGGAACAGGTGGGCAGACTGAGGCAAGAGAGGTGCAGAAAGAGGGAAGATGGGTGCAGAAAGAGGCAAGAGGGATGCCGAAATTTGGAACAGAGGTGCAGAAAGAAGCAAGAGCAGTGCAGAAAGAAGCAACAGAGGTGCAGAAAGAGGCAAGAGGGGTACAGAAAGAGGCAAGTGTAGTGCAGAACGAAGCAAAAGAGGTGCAGAAAGAACTAACAGAGGTGCAAGAGGGGTGCAGAAAGGGGTAGGAGAGGTGCACTAAGAGACAACGGGGGTACAGAAAGAAGCAAGACAGGTGCAGAAAGAAGCATGGGAAGTGCAGAATGAAGCAACAGGGGGTGCGGAAGAAGGAAAGAGAACTACATGATGAGGCAAGAGAGTTGCAGAAACAGGCAAAAGAGGTACAGAAAGAGGAAACAAGGGTGCAGACAGAGGCAAGAGAGGTGCAGAAAGAGGTAAGAGGGGTGCAGAAAGAGGCAAGAGGGGTGCAGAAATTTGCAAGAGAGGTGCAGAAAGACGCAAGAGCAGTGCAAACGAACAAACAGAGGTGCAGAAAGAGGCAAGTGAGGTGCAGAAAGAGGCAAGAGGGATGCAGAAATTTAGAACAGAGGTGCAGAAAAAACCAACAGAGGTGCAGAAAGAGGCAAGAGGGGTACAGAAAGAGGCAAGAGAGCTGCAGAATAAGGCAGGAGAGGTGCACAAAGAGGCAAGGGGGTAGAGAAAGAGGCAAGAGAGGTGCAGTAAGAAGCAAGAGAAGTGCAGAAAGAAGCAACAGAGGTGCTGACAGAGTCAAGAGGGGTACAGAAAGAGGCAAGAGAAGTGCAGAAAGAAGCAACAGAGGTGCAGAAAGAGGAAAGAGAGGTGCAGAAGCAGGCAAGAAAGTTGCAGAAAGAGGGAACAGGGGTGCAGAAAGAGGCAAGAGGGATACAGACATTTGCAAGAGAGGTGCAGAAAGAAGCAAGAGCAGTGCAGAAAGAAGGAAGAGAAGTTCAGAAAGAAGCAAGAGAGGTGGGCAAAGAGGGAAGAGGGATGCAGAAATGTGCAAAAGAGGCACAGAAAGAACCAAGAACAGTGCAGAAAGAACAAACAGAGGTGCAAAAAGAGGCAAGAGGGGTGCTGAAAGGGTAGGAGAGGTGCATAAAGAGGCAAGAGGGGTACAGAAAGAGGCAGGAGAGGTACAGAAAGAAGGAAGAGAAGTGCAGAAAGAGGCAAGAGTGGTGCAGAAAGAGGGAAGAGGGTGCAGAAAGAGGCAAGAGGGGTGCAGAAAGAAGCAAGTGAGGTGCAGAAATAGGCAAGAGAGGTGCAGAAACAGGCAAGAGAAGTGCAGAAAGAGGCAAGAGAATTGCTGAAAGAAGCAACAGAGGTGCAGAAAGAAGCAAGAGAAGTGCAGAAAGAGGCAAATGAGGTGCAGAAAGAGGTAAGAGAGGTGCAGAAAGAGGGAAGACGAGTGCAGAAAGAGACAACAGGGGTACAGAAAGAAGCAAGACAGGTGCAGAAAGAAGCATGGGAAGTGCAGAATGAAGCAACAGAGGTGCAGAAGGAAGGAAAGAGAACTGCAGAATGAGGCAAGAGAGTTGCAGAAACAGGCAAAAGAGGTACAGAAAGAGGGAACAAGGGTGCAGACAGAGGCAAGAGAGGTGCAGAAAGAGGTAAGAGGGTGCTGACAGAGGCAAGAGGGGTACAGAAAGAGGCAAGAGAAGTGCAGAAAGAAGCAACAGAGGTGCAGAAAGAGGAAAGAGAGGTGTAGAAGCAGGCAAGAAAGTTGCAGAAAGAGGGAAAAGGGGTGCAGAAAGAGGCAAGAGGGATACAGACATTTGCAAGAGAGGTGCAGAAAGAAGCAAGAGCAGTGCAGAAAGAAGGAAGAGAAGTTCAGAAAGAAGCAAGAGAGGTAGGCAAAGAGGGAAGAGGGATGCAGAAATGTGCAAAAGAGGCATAGAAAGAACCAAGAACAGTGCAGAAAGAACTAACAGAGGTGCAAAAAGAGGCAAGAGGGGTGCTGAAAGGGGTAGGAGAGGTGCACAAAGAGGCAAGAGGGGTACAGAAAGAGGCAGGAGGGTACAGAAAGAAGGAAGAAAAGTGCAGAAAGAGGCAAGAGTGGTGCAGAAAGAGGGAAGAGAGGTGTAGAAAGAGGCAAGAGAGTTGCACAAAGAAGGAAGAGGGGTGCAGAAAGAGGCAAGAGGGGTGCAGAAAGAAGCAAGTGAGGTACAGAAATAGGCAAGAGAGGTGCAGAAACAGGCAAGAGAAGTGCAGAAAGAGGCAAGAGAATTGCTGAAAGAAGCAACAGAGGTGCAGAAAGAAGCAAGAGAAGTGCAGAAAGAGGCAAATGAGGTGCAGAAAGAGGTACGAGAGGTGCAGAAAGAGGGAAGACGAGTGCAGAAAGAGACAACAGGGGTACAGAAAGAAGCAAGACAGGTGCAGAAAGAAGCATGGGAAGTGCAGAATGAAGCAACAGAGGTGCAGAGGAAGGAAAGAGAACTCCAGAATGAGGCAAGAGAGTTGCAGAAACAGGCAAAAGAGGTACAGAAAGAGGGAACAAGGGTGCAGACAGAGGCAAGAGAGGTGCAGAAAGAGGTAAGAGGGGTGCAGAAAGAGGCAAGAGGGGTGCAGAAATTTGCAAAGAGAGGTGCAGAAAGCAGCAAGAGCAGTGCAAACGAACCAACAGAGGTGCAGAAAGAAGCAAGTAAGGTGCAGAAGGAGGCAAGAGAACTGCAGAAAGTGGCAAGAGAGTTGCAGAAACAGGCAAAAGGGGTGCAGAAAGAGGGAATAGGTGGGCAGACTGAGGCAAGAGAGGTGCAGAAAGAGGGAAGAGGGGTGCAGAAAGAGGCAAGAGGGATGCAGAAATTTAGAACAGAGGTACAGAAAAAAGCAAGAGCAGTGCAGAAAGAAGCAACAGAGGTGCAGAAAGAGGCAAGAGGGGTGCAGAAATTTGCAGAGAGGTGCAGAAAGCAGCAAGAGCAGTGCAAACGAACCAACAGAGGTGCAGAAAGAAGCAAGTAAGGTGCAGAAGGAGGCAAGAGAACTGCAGAAAGTGGCAAGAGAGTTGCAGAAACAGGCAAAAGGGGTGCAGAAAGAGGGAATAGGTGGGCAGACTGAGGCAAGAGAGGTGCAGAAAGAGGGAAGAGGGGTGCAGAAAGAGGCAAGAGGGATGCAGAAATTTAGAACAGAGGTACAGAAAGAAGCAAGAGCAGTGCAGAAAGAAGCAACTGAGGTGCAGAAAGAGGCAAGAGAGGTGCAGAAAGAGGCAAGAGAGGTGCAGAAGGAGGCAGGAGAACTGCAGAAAGAGGCAGAAGAGTTGCAGAAAGAAGCATGTGATGTGCAGAAGGAGGCAAGAGAACTGCAGAAAGAGGTAAGAGAGTTGCAGAAACAAGCAAAGGGGGTACAGAAAGAGGGAACAGGTAGACAGACTAAGGCAAGAGAGGTGCAGATAGAGGCAAGAGGGGTGTGGAAAGAGGCAAGAGGGGTGCAGAAAGAAGCAACAGAGGTGCAGAAAGAAGCAAGAGAAGTGCAGAAAGAAGCAACTGAGGTGCAGAAAGAGGTAAGAGGGGTACAGAAAGAGGCAAGAGAAGTGCAGAAAGAAGCAACAGAGGTGCAGAAAGAGGCAAGAGGGGTGCAGAAAGAGGCAAGAGGGCTGCAGAATATTGCAAGAGAGGTATAGAAAGAAGCAACAGGGGTGCAGAAGGAGACAAAAGAACTGCAGAAAGAGGCAAGGGAGTTGCAGAAACAGGCAAAAGGGGTGCGGAAAGAGGGAACAGGTGGGTAGACTGAGGCAAGAGAGGTGCAGAAAGAGGGAAGAGGGGTGCAGAAAAAGACAAGAGGGATGCAGAAATTTGGAACAGAGATGCAGAAAGAACCAACAGAGGTGCAGAAAGAGGCAAGAGGGGTACAGAAAGAGGCAAGAGAGCTGCAGAATAAGGCAGGAGAGGTGCAGAAAGAGGCAAGGGGGTACAGAAAAAGGCAAGAGGGGTGCAGAAAGAAGCAAGAGAAGTGCAGAAAGAAGCAACAGAGGTGCTGAAAGAGGCAAGAGAGGTACAGAAGCAGGCAGGCAAGAAAGGTGCAGAAAGAGGGAACAGGGGTGCAGAAAGAGGCAAGAGGGATATAGACATTTGCAAGAGAGTTGCAGAAAGAAGCAAGAGCAGTGCAGAAAGAAGCAAGAGAAGTTCAGAACGAAGCAAGAGAGGTAGACAAAGAGGGAAGAGGGATGCAGAAATTTGCAAACGAGGTGCAGAAAGAACCAAGAACGGTGCAGAAAGAATAACAGAGGTGCAAAAAGAGGCAAGAGGGGTGCAGAAAGCGATAGGAGAGGTGCACAAAGAGGCAAGAGGGGTACAGAAAGAGGCAGGAGGGTGCAGAAAGAAGGAAAAGAAGTGCAGAAAGAGGCAAGTGAGGTGCAGAAAGAGGTAAGAGATGTGCAGAAAGAGGGAAGATGAGTGCAGAAACAGGCAAAAGGGGTGCAGAAAGAGGGAACAGGTGGGCAGACTGAGGCAAGAGAGGTGCAGAAAGAGGGAAGATGGGTGCAGAAAGAGGCAAGAGGGATGCAGAAATTTGGAACAGAGGTGCAGAAAGAAGCAAGAGCAGTGCAGAAAGAAGCAACAGAGGTGCAGAAAGAGGCAAGAGGGGTACAGAAAGAGGCAAGTGTAGTGCAGAACGAAGCAAAAGAGGTGCAGAAAGAACTAACAGAGGTGCAAGAGGGGTGCAGAAAGGGGTAGGAGAGGTGCACAAAGAGACAACAGGGGTACAGAAAGAAGCAAGACAGGTGCAGAAAGAAGCATGTGAAGTGCAGAATGAAGCAACAGGGGTGCGGAAGAAGGAAAGAGAACTACATGATGAGGCAAGAGAGTTGCAGAAACAGGCAAAAGAGGTACAGAAAGAGGAAACAAGGGTGCAGACAGAGGCAAGAGAGGTGTAGAAAGAGGTAAGAGGGGTGCAGAAAGAGGCAAGAGGGGTGCAGAAATTTGCAAGAGAGGTGCAGAAAGACACAAGAGCAGTGCAAACGAACAAACAGAGGTGCAGAAAGAGGCAAGTGAGGTGCAGAAAGAGGCAAGAGGGATGCAGAAATTTAGAACAGAGGTGCAGAAAAAACCAACAGAGGTGCAGAAAGAGGCAAGAGGGGTACAGAAAGAGGCAAGAGAGCTGCAGAATAAGGCAGGAGAGGTGCACAAAGAGGCAAGGGGTAGAGAAAGAGGCAAGAGAGGTGCAGTAAGAAGCAAGAGAAGTGCAGAAAGAAGCAACAGGGGTGCTGACAGAGGCAAGAGGGGTACAGAAAGAGGCAAGAGAAGTGCAGAAAGAAGCAACAGAGGTGCAGAAAGAGGAAAGAGAGGTGCAGAACCAGGCAAGAAAGTTGCAGAAAGAGGGAACAGGGGTGCAGAAAGAGGCAAGAGGGATACAGACATTTGCAAGAGAGGTGCAGAAAGAAGCAAGAGCAGTGCAGAAAGAAGGAAGAGAAGTTCAGAAACAAGCAAGAGAGGTGGGCAAAGAGGGAAGAGGGATGCAGAAATGTGCAAAAGAGGCACAGAAAGAACCAAGAACAGTGCAGAAAGAACTAACAGAGGTGCAAAAAGAGGCAAGAGGGGTGCTGAAAGGGTAGGAGATGTGCACAAAGAGGCAAGAGGGGTACAGAAAGAGGCAGGAGAGTACAGAAAGAAGGAAGAGAAGTGCAGAAAGAGGCAAGAGTGGTGCAGAAAGAGGGAAGAGTGGTGCAGAAAGAGGCAAGAGGGGTGCAGAAAGAAGCAAGTGAGGTGCAGAAATAGGCAGGAGAGGTGCAGAAACAGGCAAGAGAAGTGCAGAAAGAGGCAAGAGAATTGCTGAAAGAAGCAACAGAGGTGCAGAAAGAAGCAAGAGAAGTGCAGAAAGAGGCAAATGAGGTGCAGAAAGAGGTAAGAGAGGTGCAGAAAGAGGGAAGACGAGTGAAGAAAGAGACAACAGGGGTACAGAAAGAAGCAAGACAGGTGCAGAAAGAAGCATGGGAAGTGCAGAATGAAGCAACAGAGGTGCAGAGGAAGGAAAGAGAACTGCAGAATGAGGCAAGAGAGTTGCAGAAACAGGCAAAAGAGGTACAGAAAGAGGGAACAAGGGTGCAGACAGAGGCAAGAGAGGTGCAGAAAGAGGTAAGAGGGGTGCTGACAGAGGCAAGAGGGGTACAGAAAGAGGCAAGAGAAGTGCAGAAAGAAGCAACAGAGGTGCAGAAAGAGGAAAGAGAGGTGCAGAAGCAGGCAAGAAAGTTGCAGAAAGAGGGAACAGGGGTGCAGAAAGAGGCAAGAGGGATACAGACATTTGCAAGAGAGGTGCAGAAAGAAGCAAGAGCAGTGCAGAAAGAAGGAAGAGAAGTTCAGAAAGAAGCAAGAGAGGTAGGCAAAGAGGGAAGAGGGATGCAGAAATGTGCAAAAGAGGCACAGAAAGAACCAAGAACAGTGCAGAAAGAACTAACAGAGGTGCAAAAAGAGGCAAGAGGGTGCTGAAAGGGGTAGGAGAGGTGCACAAAGAGGCAAGAGGGGTACAGAAAGAGGCAGGAGGGTACAGAAAGAAGGAAGAAAAGTGCAGAAAGAGGCAAGAGTGGTGCAGAAAGAGGGAAGAGAGGTGTAGAAAGAGGCAAGAGAGTTGCACAAAGAAGGAAGAGGGGTGCAGAAAGAGGCAAGAGGGGTGCAGAAAGAAGCAAGTGAGGTGCAGAAATAGGCAAGAGAGGTGCAGAAACAGGCAAGAGAAGTGCAGAAAGAGGCAAGAGAATTGCTGAAAGAAGCAACAGAGGTGCAGAAAGAAGCAAGAGAAGTGCAGAAAGAGGCAAATGAGGTGCAGAAAGAGGTAAGAGAGGTGCAGAAAGAGGGAAGACGAGTGCAGAAAGAGACAACAGGGGTACAGAAAGAAGCATGACAGGTGCAGAAAGAAGCATGGGAAGTGCAGAATGAAGCAACAGAGGTGCAGAGGAAGGAAAGAGAACTGCAGAATGAGGCAAGAGAGTTGCAGAAACAGGCAAAAGAGGTACAGAAAGAGGGAACAAGGGTGCAGACAGAGGCAAGAGAGGTGCAGAAAGAGGTAAGAGGGGTGCAGAAAGAGGCAAGAGGGGTGCAGAAATTTGCAAAGAGAGGTGGAGAAAGCAGCAAGAGCAGTGCAAACGAACCAACAGAGGTGCAGAAAGAAGCAAGTAAGGTGCAGAAGGAGGCAAGAGAACTGCAGAAAGTGGCAAGAGAGTTGCAGAAACAGGCAAAAGGGGTGCAGAAAGAGGGAATAGGTGGGCAGACTGAGGCAAGAGAGGTGCAGAAAGAGGGAAGAGGGGTGCAGAAAGAGGCAAGAGGGATGCAGAAATTTAGAACAGAGGTACAGAAAGAAGCAAGAGCAGTGCAGAAAGAAGCAACAGAGGTGCAGAAAGAGGCAAGAGGGGTACAGAAAGAGGCGAGTGAAGTGCAGAACGAAGCAAAAGAGGTGCAGGAAGAACCAAGAGAGGTGCAAAAAGAGGCAAGAGGGGTGCAGAAAGGAGTAGGAGAGGTACACAAAGAGGCAAGAGGGGTACAGAAAGAGGCAGGAGTGGTATAGAAAGAAGGAAGAGAACTGCAGAAAGAAGCAACAGAGGTGCAGAAAGAGGGAAGAGGGGTGCAGAAAGAGGCAAGAGGGATGCAGAAATTTAGAACAGAGGTACAGAAAGAAGCAAGAGAAGTGCAGAAAGACTCAACAGAGGTACAGAAAGAGGCAAGAGTGGTGCAGAAAGAGGGAAGAGAGGTGTAGAAAGAGGCAAGAAAGTTGCACAAAGAGGGAAGAGGGGTGTAGAAACAGGCAAAAGGGGTGCAGAAAGAAGCAACTGAGGTGCAGAAAGAGGCAAGAGAGGTGCAGAAAGAGGCAAGAGAGGTGCAGAAGGAGGCAGGAGAACTGCAGAAAGAGGCAGAAGAGTTGCAGAAAGAAGCATGTGAGGTGCAGAAGGAGGCAAGAGAACTGCAGAAAGAGGTAAGAGAGTTGCAGAAGCAAGCAAAGGGGGTACAGAAAGAGGGAACAGGTAGACAGACTAAGGCAAGAGAGGTGCAGATAGAGGCAAGAGGGGTGTGGAAAGAGGCAAGAGGGGTGCAGAAAGAAGCAACAGAGGTGCAGAAAGAAGCAAGAGAAGTGCAGAAAGAAGCAACTGAGGTGCAGAAAGAGGTAAGAGAGGTGCAGAAAGAGGTAAGAGGGGTACAGAAAGAGGCAAGAGAAGTGCAGAAAGAAGCAACAGAGGTGCAGAAAGAGGCAAGAGGGGTGCAGAAAGAGGCAAGAGGGCTGCAGAATATTGCAAGAGAGGTATAGAAAGAAGCAACAGGGGTGCAGAAGGAGACAAAAGAACTGCAGAAAGAGGCAAGGGAGTTGCAGAAACAGGCAAAAGGGGTGCGGAAAGAGGGAACAGGTGGGTAGACTGAGGCAAGAGAGGTGCAGAAAGAGGGAAGAGGGTGCAGAAAAAGGAAAGAGGGATGCAGAAATTTGGAACAGAGATGCAGAAAGAACCAACAGAGGTACAGAAAGAGGCAAGAGGGGTACAGAAAGAGGCAAGAGAGCTGCAGAATAAGGCAGGAGAGGTGCAGAAAGAGGCAAGGGGGTACAGAAAAAGGCAAGAGGGGTGCAGAAAGAAGCAAGAGAAGTGCAGAAAGAAGCAACAGAGGTGCTGAAAGAGGCAAGAGAGGTACAGAAGCAGGCAGGCAAGAAAGGTGCAGAAAGAGGGAACAGGGGTGCAGAAAGAGGCAAGAGGGATATAGACATTTGCAAGAGAGGTGCAGAAAGAAGCAAGAGCAGTGCAGAAAGAAGCAAGAGAAGTTCAGAACGAAGCAAGAGAGGTAGACAAAGAGGGAAGAGGGATGCAGAAATTTGCAAAAGAGGTGCAGAAAGAACCAAGAACGGTGCAGAAAGAATAACAGAGGTGCAAAAAGAGGCAAGAGGGGTGCAGAAAGCGATAGGAGAGGTGCACAAAGAGGCAAGAGGGGTACAGAAAGAGGCAGGAGGGTGCAGAAAGAAGGAAGAGAAGTGCAGAAAGAGTCAAGAGTGGTGCAGAAAGAGGGAAGAAAGGTGTAGAAAGAGGCAAGAGAGTTGCTTAAAGAAGGAAGAGGGGTGCAGAAAGAGGCAAGAGGGGTGCAGAAAGAAGAAAGTGAGGTGCAGAAAGAGGTAAGAGATGTGCAGAAAGAGGGAAGATTAGTGCAGAAACAGGCAAAAGGGGTGCAGAAAGAGGGAACAGGTGGGCAGACTGAGGCAAGAGAGGTGCAGAAAGAGGGAAGATGGGTGCAGAAAGAGGCAAGAGGGATGCCGAAATTTGGAACAGAGGTGCAGAAAGAAGCAAGAGCAGTGCAGAAAGAAGCAACAGAGGTGCAGAAAGAGGCAAGAGGGGTACAGAAAGAGGCAAGTGTAGTGCAGAACGAAGCAAAAGAGGTGCAGAAAGAACTAACAGAGGTGCAAGAGGGGTGCAGAAAGGGGTAGGAGAGGTGCACTAAGAGACAACGGGGGTACAGAAAGAAGCAAGACAGGTGCAGAAAGAAGCATGGGAAGTGCAGAATGAAGCAACAGGGGGTGCGGAAGAAGGAAAGAGAACTACATGATGAGGCAAGAGAGTTGCAGAAACAGGCAAAAGAGGTACAGAAAGAGGAAACAAGGGTGCAGACAGAGGCAAGAGAGGTGCAGAAAGAGGTAAGAGGGGTGCAGAAAGAGGCAAGAGGGGTGCAGAAATTTGCAAGAGAGGTGCAGAAAGACGCAAGAGCAGTGCAAACGAACAAACAGAGGTGCAGAAAGAGGCAAGTGAGGTGCAGAAAGAGGCAAGAGGGATGCAGAAATTTAGAACAGAGGTGCAGAAAAACCAACAGAGGTGCAGAAAGAGGCAAGAGGGGTACAGAAAGAGGCAAGAGAGCTGCAGAATAAGGCAGGAGAGGTGCACAAAGAGGCAAGGGGGTAGAGAAAGAGGCAAGAGAGGTGCAGTAAGAAGCAAGAGAAGTGCAGAAAGAAGCAACAGAGGTGCTGACAGAGTCAAGAGGGGTACAGAAAGAGGCAAGAGAAGTGCAGAAAGAAGCAACAGAGGTGCAGAAAGAGGAAAGAGAGGTGCAGAAGCAGGCAAGAAAGTTGCAGAAAGAGGGAACAGGGGTGCAGAAAGAGGCAAGAGGGATACAGACATTTGCAAGAGAGGTGCAGAAAGAAGCAAGAGCAGTGCAGAAAGAAGGAAGAGAAGTTCAGAAAGAAGCAAGAGAGGTGGGCAAAGAGGGAAGAGGGATGCAGAAATGTGCAAAAGAGGCACAGAAAGAACCAAGAACAGTGCAGAAAGAACAAACAGAGGTGCAAAAAGAGGCAAGAGGGGTGCTGAAAGGGTAGGAGAGGTGCATAAAGAGGCAAGAGGGGTACAGAAAGAGGCAGGAGGGTACAGAAAGAAGGAAGAGAAGTGCAGAAAGAGGCAAGAGTGGTGCAGAAAGAGGGAAGAGGGTGCAGAAAGAGGCAAGAGGGGTGCAGAAAGAAGCAAGTGAGGTGCAGAAATAGGCAAGAGAGGTGCAGAAACAGGCAAGAGAAGTGCAGAAAGAGGCAAGAGAATTGCTGAAAGAAGCAACAGAGGTGCAGAAAGAAGCAAGAGAAGTGCAGAAAGAGGCAAATGAGGTGCAGAAAGAGGTAAGAGAGGTGCAGAAAGAGGGAAGACGAGTGCAGAAAGAGACAACAGGGGTACAGAAAGAAGCAAGACAGGTGCAGAAAGAAGCATGGGAAGTGCAGAATGAAGCAACAGAGGTGCAGAGGAAGGAAAGAGAACTGCAGAATGAGGCAAGAGAGTTGCAGAAACAGGCAAAGAGGTACAGAAAGAGGGAACAAGGGTGCAGACAGAGGCAAGAGAGGTGCAGAAAGAGGTAAGAGGGGTGCTGACAGAGGCAAGAGGGGTACAGAAAGAGGCAAGAGAAGTGCAGAAAGAAGCAACAGAGGTGCAGAAAGAGGAAAGAGAGGTGTAGAAGCAGGCAAGAAAGTTGCAGAAAGAGGGAAAAGGGGTGCAGAAAGAGGCAAGAGGGATACAGACATTTGCAAGAGAGGTGCAGAAAGAAGCAAGAGCAGTGCAGAAAGAAGGAAGAGAAGTTCAGAAAGAAGCAAGAGAGGTAGGCAAAGAGGGAAGAGGGATGCAGAAATGTGCAAAAGAGGCATAGAAAGAACCAAGAACAGTGCAGAAAGAACTAACAGAGGTGCAAAAAGAGGCAAGAGGGGTGCTGAAAGGGGTAGGAGAGGTGCACAAAGAGGCAAGAGGGGTACAGAAAGAGGCAGGAGGGTACAGAAAGAAGGAAGAAAAGTGCAGAAAGAGGCAAGAGTGGTGCAGAAAGAGGGAAGAGAGGTGTAGAAAGAGGCAAGAGAGTTGCACAAAGAAGGAAGAGGGGTGCAGAAAGAGGCAAGAGGGGTGCAGAAAGAAGCAAGTGAGGTACAGAAATAGGCAAGAGAGGTGCAGAAACAGGCAAGAGAAGTGCAGAAAGAGGCAAGAGAATTGCTGAAAGAAGCAACAGAGGTGCAGAAAGAAGCAAGAGAAGTGCAGAAAGAGGCAAATGAGGTGCAGAAAGAGGTACGAGAGGTGCAGAAAGAGGGAAGACGAGTGCAGAAAGAGACAACAGGGGTACAGAAAGAAGCAAGACAGGTGCAGAAAGAAGCATGGGAAGTGCAGAATGAAGCAACAGAGGTGCAGAGGAAGGAAAGAGAACTCCAGAATGAGGCAAGAGAGTTGCAGAAACAGGCAAAAGAGGTACAGAAAGAGGGAACAAGGGTGCAGACAGAGGCAAGAGAGGTGCAGAAAGAGGTAAGAGGGGTGCAGAAAGAGGCAAGAGGGGTGCAGAAATTTGCAAAGAGAGGTGCAGAAAGCAGCAAGAGCAGTGCAAACGAACCAACAGAGGTGCAGAAAGAAGCAAGTAAGGTGCAGAAGGAGGCAAGAGAACTGCAGAAAGTGGCAAGAGAGTTGCAGAAACAGGCAAAAGGGGTGCAGAAAGAGGGAATAGGTGGGCAGACTGAGGCAAGAGAGGTGCAGAAAGAGGGAAGAGGGGTGCAGAAAGAGGCAAGAGGGATGCAGAAATTTAGAACAGAGGTACAGAAAAAGCAAGAGCAGTGCAGAAAGAAGCAACAGAGGTGCAGAAAGAGGCAAGAGGGGTACAGAAAGAGGCAAGTGAAGTGCAGAACGAAGCAAAAGAGGTGCAGGAAGAACCAAGAGAGGTGCAAAAAGAGGCAAGAGGGGTGCAGAAAGGAGTAGGAGAGGTACACAAAGAGGCAAGAGGGGTACAGAAAGAGGCAGGAGTGGTATAGAAAGAAGGAAGAGAACTGCAGAAAGAAGCAACAGAGGTGCAGAAAGAGGGAAGAGGGGTGCAGAAAGAGGCAAGAGGGATGCAGAAATTTAGAACAGAGGTACAGAAAGAAGCAAGAGAAGTGCAGAAAGACTCAACAGAGGTACAGAAAGAGGCAAGAGTGGTGCAGAAAGAGGGAAGAGAGGTGTAGAAAGAGGCAAGAAAGTTGCACAAAGAGGGAAGAGGGGTGTAGAAACAGGCAAAAGGGGTGCAGAAAGAAGCAACTGAGGTGCAGAAAGAGGCAAGAGAGGTGCAGAAAGAGGCAAGAGAGGTGCAGAAGGAGGCAGGAGAACTGCAGAAAGAGGCAGAAGAGTTGCAGAAAGAAGCATGTGAGGTGCAGAAGGAGGCAAGAGAACTGCAGAAAGAGGTAAGAGAGTTGCAGAAACAAGCAAAGGGGGTACAGAAAGAGGGAACAGGTAGACAGACTAAGGCAAGAGAGGTGCAGATAGAGGCAAGAGGGGTGTGGAAAGAGGCAAGAGGGGTGCAGAAAGAAGCAACAGAGGTGCAGAAAGAAGCAAGAGAAGTGCAGAAAGAAGCAACTGAGGTGCAGAAAGAGGTAAGAGGGGTACAGAAAGAGGCAAGAGAAGTGCAGAAAGAAGCAACAGAGGTGCAGAAAGAGGCAAGAGGGTGCAGAAAGAGGCAAGAGGGCTGCAGAATATTGCAAGAGAGGTATAGAAAGAAGCAACAGGGGTGCAGAAGGAGACAAAAGAACTGCAGAAAGAGGCAAGGGAGTTGCAGAAACAGGCAAAAGGGGTGCGGAAAGAGGGAACAGGTGGGTAGACTGAGGCAAGAGAGGTGCAGAAAGAGGGAAGAGGGGTGCAGAAAAAGGCATGAGGGATGCAGAAATTTGGAACAGAGATGCAGAAAGAACCAACAGAGGTGTAGAAAGAGGCAAGAGGGGTACAGAAAGAGGCAAGAGAGCTGCAGAATAAGGCAGGAGAGGTGCAGAAAGAGGCAAGGGGGTACAGAAAAAGGCAAGAGGGGTGCAGAAAGAAGCAAGAGAAGTGCAGAAAGAAGCAACAGAGGTGCTGAAAGAGACAAGAGAGGTACAGAAGCAGGCAGGCAAGAAAGGTTCAGAAAGAGGGAACAGGGGTGCAGAAAGAGGCAAGAGGGATATAGACATTTGCAAGAGAGGTGCAGAAAGAAGCAAGAGCAGTGCAGAAAGAAGCAAGAGAAGTTCAGAACGAAGCAAGAGAGGTAGACAAAGAGGGAAGAGGGATGCAGAAATTTGCAAAAGAGGTGCAGAAAGAACCAAGAACGGTGCAGAAAGAATAACAGAGGTGCAAAAAGAGGCAAGAGGGGTGCAGAAAGCGATAGGAGAGGTGCACAAAGAGGCAAGAGGGGTACAGAAAGAGGCAGGAGGGTGCAGAAAGAAGGAAGAGAAGTGCAGAAAGAGTCAAGAGTGGTGCAGAAAGAGGGAAGAGAGGTGTAGAAAGAGGCAAGAGAGTTGCTTAAAGAAGGAAGAGGGGTGCAGAAAGAGGCAAGAGGGGTGCAGAAAGAAGAAAGTGAGGTGCAGAAAGAGGCAAGAGAGGTGCATAAAGAGGCAAGAGATGTGCAGAAACAGGCAAGAGAAGTGCAGAAAGAGGCAAGAGAATTGCTGAAAGAAGCAACAGAGGTGCAGAAAGAAGCAAGAGAAGTGCAGAAAGAGGCAAGTGAGGTGCAGAAAGAGGTAAGAGATGTGCAGAAAGAGGGAAGATGAGTGCAGAAACAGGCAAAAGGGGTGCAGAAAGAGGGAACAGGTGGGCAGACTGAGGCAAGAGAGGTGCAGAAAGAGGGAAGATGGGTGCAGAAAGAGGCAAGAGGGATGCAGAAATTTGGAACAGAGGTGCAGAAAGAAGCAAGAGCAGTGCAGAAAGAAGCAACAGAGGTGCAGAAAGAGGCAAGAGGGGTACAGAAAGAGGCAAGTGTAGTGCAGAACGAAGCAAAAGAGGTGCAGAAAGAGGGAACAGGTGGGCAGACTGAGGCAAGAGAGGTGCAGAAAGAGGGAAGATGGGTGCAGAAAGAGGCAAGAGGGATGCAGAAATTTGGAACAGAGGTGCAGAAAGAAGCAAGTGTAGTGCAGAAAGAACTAACAGAGGTGCAAGAGGGGTGCAGAAAGGGGTAGGAGAGGTGCACAAAGAGACAACAGGGGTACAGAAAGAAGCAAGACAGGTGCAGAAAGAAGCATGGGAAGTGCAGAATGAAGCAACAGGGGGTGCGGAAGAAGGAAAGAGAACTACAGAATGAGGCAAGAGAGTTGCAGAAACAGGCAAAGAGGTACAGAAAGAGGAAACAAGGGTGCAGACAGAGGCAAGAGAGGTGCAGAAAGAGGTAAGAGGGTGCAGAAAGAGGCAAGAGGGGTGCAGAAATTTGCAAGAGAGGTGCAGAAAGACGCAAGAGCAGTGCAAACGAACAAACAGAGGTGCAGAAAGAGGCAAGTGAGGTGCAGAAGGAGGCAAGAGAACTGCAGAAAGAGGCAAGAGAGTTGCAGAAACAGGCTAAAGGGGTGCAGAAAGAGGGAACAGGTGGGCAGACTGAGCCAAGAGAGGTGCAGAAAGAGGGAAGATGGGTGCAGAAAGAGGCAAGAGGGATGCAGAAATTTGGAACAGAGGTGCAGAAAGAAGCAAGAGCAGTGCAGAAAGAAGCAACAGAGGTGCAGAAAGAGGCAAGAGGGGTACAGAAAGAGGCAAGTGAAGTGCAGAACGAAGCAAAAGAGGTGCAGAAAGAACTAACAGAGGTGCAAGAGGGGTGCAGAAAGGGGTAGGAGAGGTGCACAAAGAAGCAAGAGGGGTACAGAAAGAGGCAGGAGGGGTGTAGAAAGAAGGAAGAGAACTGCAGAAAGAAGCAACAGAGGTGCTGAAAGATGCACGAAGGGTGCAGAAAGAGGCAAGAGAAGTGCATAAAGAAGCAACAGAGGTACAGAAAGAGGCAAGAGTGGTGCAGAAAGAGGGAAGAGAGGTGTAGAAAGAGGCAAGAGAGTTGCACAAAGCGGGAAGAGGGGTGCAGAAACAGGCAAAAGGGGTGCAGAAAGAAGCAACTGAGGTGCAGAAAGAGGCAAGAGAGGTGCAGAAAGAGGCAAGAGAGGTGCAGAAAGAGGCAGGAGAACTGCAGAAAGAGGCAGAAGAGTTGCAGAAAGAAGCATGTGAGGTGTAGAAAGAGGCAAGAGAGTTGCACAAAGCGGGAAGAGGGGTGCAGAAAGAGGCAAGAGAGGTGCAGAAAGAGGCAAGAGAGGTGCAGAAACAGGCAAGAGAAGTGTTGAAAGAGGCAAGAGAGGTGCATAAGGAGGCAAGAGAACTGCAGAAAGAGGCAAGCGAGTTGCAGAAAGAGGCATGCTCTTTCTGCACCTGTCTTGCTTCTTTCTGTGCCCCTGTTGTCTCTTTCTGTGCTCATCTTCCCTCTTTCTGCACCTCTCTTACCTCTTTCTGCACCTCACTTGCCTTTTTCTGCACCTCACTTGCCTCTTTCTGCACTTCTCTTGCTTCTTGCTTCTTTCTGCACCTCTGTCCCCTCTTTCTGTACCCCTTTTTGCCTGTTTCTGCAACTCTCTTACCTCTTTCTGCAGTTCTCTTGCCTCCTTCTGCACCTCACATGCCTCTTTCTGCAACTCTCTTGCCTCTTTCTGCAGTTCTCCTGCCTCCTTCTGCACCTCTCTTGCCTCTTTCAACACTTCTCTTGCCTGTTTCTGCCTCTCTTGCCTCTTTCTGCACCTCTCTTGCCTCTTTCTGCACCTCACTTGCTTCTTTATGCACCCCTTTTGCCTGTTTCTGCACCCCTCTTCCCTCTTTGTGCAACTTCCTTGCCTCTTTCTACACCTCTCTTCCCTCTTTGTGCAACTTCCTTGCCTCTTTCTACACCTCTCTTGCCTCTTTCTGCACCCTTCCTCTTTCAGCACCTCAGTTGCTTCTTTCTGCAGTTCTCTTCCTTCTTTCTACACCCCTCCTGCCTCTTTCTGTACCCCTCTTGCCTCTTTGTGTACCTCTCCTACCCCTTTCTGCACCCCTCATGCCTCTTTTTGCACCTCTATTGGTTCTTCCTGCACCTCTTTTGCTTCATTCTGCACTTCACTTGGCTCTTTCCGTACCCCTCTTGCCTCTTTCTGCACCTCTGTTGCTTCTTTCTGCACTGCTCTTGCTCCTTTCTGCACTTCTGTTCCAAATTTCTGCATCCCTCTTGCCTCTTTCTGCTCCCCTCTTCCCTCTTTCTGCACCTCTCTTGCCTCAGTCTGCCCACCTGTTCCCCTTTCTGCACCCCTTTTGTCTGTTTCTGCAACTCTCTTGCCTCTCTGCAGTTCTCCTGCCTCCTTCTGCACCTCACTTGCCTCTTTCTGCACCTCTGTTGGTTCGTTTGCACTGCTCTTGCTTCTTTCTGCACCTCTCTTGCAAATTTCTGCACCCCTCTTTCCTCTTTCTCCACCCCTCTTACCTCTTTCTGCACCTCCCTTGCCTCTGTCTGCACCCTTGTTTCCTCTTTCTGTACGTCTTTTGCCTGTTTCTGCAACTCTCTTGCCTCATTCTGCAGTTATCTTTCCTTCTTCTGCACCTCTGTTGCTTCTTTCTGCACTTCTCTTGCCTCTTTCTGCACCCCTGTTGCTTCATTCTGCACTTCCCATGCTTCTTTCTGCACCTGTCTTGCTTCTTTCTGTACCCCTGTTGTCTCTTTCTGCACCTCTCTTGTCTCTGTCTGCACAATTGTTCCCTCTTTCTGTACCCCTCTTGCCTCTTTGTGTACCTCTCCTACCCCTTTCTGCACCCCTCATGCCTCTTTTTGCACCTCTATTGGTTCTTCCTGCACCTCTTTTGCTTCATTCTGCACTTCACTTGGCTCTTTCCGTACCCCTCTTGCCTCTTTCTGCACCTCTGTTGCTTCTTTCTGCACTGCTCTTGCTCCTTTCTGCACTTCTGTTCCAAATTTCTGCATCCCTCTTCCCTCTTTCTGCTCCCCTCTTCCCTCTTTCTGCACCTCTCTTGCCTCAGTCTGCCCACCTGTTCCCCTTTCTGCACCCCTTTTGTCTGTTTCTGCAACTCTCTTGCCTCTCTGCAGTTCTCCTGCCTCCTTCTGCACCTCACTTGCCTCTTTCTGCACCTCTGTTGGTTCGTTTGCACTGCTCTTGCTTCTTTCTGCATCTCTCTTGCAAATTTCTGCACCCCTCTTTCCTCTTTCTCCACCCCTCTTACCTCTTTCTGCACCTCCCTTGCCTCTGTCTGCACCCTTGTTTCCTCTTTCTGTACGTCTTTTGCCTGTTTCTGCAACTCTCTTGCCTCATTCTGCAGTTATCTTTCCTTCTTCTGCACCTCTGTTGCTTCTTTCTGCACTTCTCTTGCCTCTTTCTGCACCCCTGTTGCTTCATTCTGCACTTCCCATGCTTCTTTCTGCACCTGTCTTGCTTCTTTCTGTACCCCTGTTGTCTCTTTCTGCACCTCTCTTGTCTCTGTCTGTACCATTGTTCCCTCTTTCTGTACCTCTTTTGCCTGTTTCTGCAACTCTATTGCCTCTTTCGGCAGTTCTCTTGCCTCCTTCTGGACCTCACTTGCCTCTTTCTGCACCTCTGTTGGTTCGTTTGCACTGCTCTTGCTTCTTTCTGCACCTCTCTTGCAAATTTCTGCACCCCTCTTCCCTCTTTCTGCACTCCTCTTACCTCTTACTGCACCCCTCTTACCTCTTTCTGCACCTCTCTTGCCTCTGTCTGCACCCTTGTTCCCTCATTTAGTACCTCTTTTGCCTGCTTTCTGTAGTTCTCTTTCCTTCTTTTTCACCTCTGTTGCTTCTTTCTGTACTTCTCTTGCCTCTTTCTGCACCCCTGTTGCTTCATTCTGCACTTCCCATGCTTCTTTCTGCACCTGTCTTGCTTCTTTCTGTACCCCTGTTGTCTCTTTCTGCACTCATCTTCCCTCTTTCTGCACCTCTCTTACCTCTTTCTGCACCTCACTTGCCTCTTTCAGCAATTCTCTTGCCTCTTTCTGTACTTCTCTTGCCTGTTTCTGCACATCTCTTGCCTCTTTATGCACCTCTCTTGCCTCTTTCTGCACCCCTCTTGCCTCTTTCTGCACCCCTCTTCCTTCTTTGCGCAACTCTCTTGCCTCTTTCTACACCTCTCTTCCCTCTTTCTGCACCACTCTTGCCTCTTTCTGCACTTCTCTTCCTTCTTTCTGCACCCTCCTGCCTCTTTCTGTACCCCTCTTGTCTCTTTGTGCACCTCTCCTACCCCTTTCTGCACCCCTCTTGCACCTCTGTTAGTTCTTTCTGAACTGTTCATGGTTCTTTCTGCACCTCTTTTGCAAATTTCTGCATCCCTCTTCCCTCTTTGTCTACCTCTCTTGCTTCTTTCTGAACTTCTCTTGCTTCTTTCTGCAGTGCTCTTGCTTCTTTCTGCAACTCTCTTGCCTTTTTCTACACCTCTCTTCCCTTTTTCTACACCACTCTTGACTCTTTCTGCACTTCTCTTCCTTCTTTCTGCACCCTCCTGCCTCTTTCTGTACCCCTCTTGCCTCTTTGTGCACCTCTCCTATCCCTTTCTGCACCCCTCTTGCCTCTTTTTGCACCTCTGTTAGTTCTTTCTGCACTGTTCTTGGTTCTTTCTGCACCTCTTTTGAAAATTTCTGCATCCCTCCTCCCTCTTTGTCTACCTCTCTTGCTTCTTTCTGAACTTCTCTTGCTTCTTTCTGTACCTCTCTTGCAAATGTCTGTATCCCTCTTGCCTCTTTCTGCACCCCTGTACCCTCTTTCTGCACCTTTCTTGCCTGCTTCTGTACCTCTCTTGCCTCTTTCTGCACCTCTGTTGCTTCTTTCTGCACTTCTCTTGCCTCTTTCTGTACCCTCTTGCATCTTTCAGCACCTCTGTTGCTTCTTTCTGCACTTCTCTTGCTTCTTTCTGTACCCCTCTTGCCTTTTTCTTAACCCCCTTACCTCTTTCTGCACCTCTCCTGCCTTATTCTGCAGCTCTCTTGCTTCTTTCTGTACTCCTCTTGCCTCTTTCTGCACCTCTGTTGGTTCTTTCTGCACCTCTCTTCCAAATTTCTGCATCCCTCTTGCCTCTTTCTGCACCCCTCTTCCCTCTTTCTGCACCTCTCTTGCCTCAGTCTACCCACCTGTTCCCTCTTTCCGCACCCCTTTTGCCTGTTTCTACAACTCCCTTGCCTCTTTCTGCAGTTCTCGTGTCTCCTTCTGCACCTCTGTTGCTTCTTTCTGTACCTCTCTTGCAAATTTCTGCAGCCCTCTTGCCTCTTTCTGCACCCCTCTTGCCTCTTTCTGCACCTCTGTTACAGGAAGAAGCAAGTGAGGTGCAGAAAGAGGCAACAGAGGTGCAGCAAAATGCAAGAGAGGTGCAGAAAGTGGAAGAGATGAGCAGAAAGAGGCAAAAGAAGTGCAGAAAAAAAACAAAGGTGCAGAAAGAAGCAACAGAAATGCAGAAAGAGGCAAGAGAGGCGCAGAAAGAAGCAAGAGTGGTTTGCACACCATTAGTACCAATTTTATACCCACATTTAGCAATAAGTAACAGGTGACCATTCTAGGTTTGCAAAGGGCCTTCCACCACCCTGTAACACTTGTCGCTGCATTTTTGTTAGCGTTTGAGCAGTTTGAGCTAGAAACAAGGGTTTTTTTGTTCAAATCTGCAGATTATGCAGCAGATGATGGATTATGTGGCAAATGCGGAAAATCTATAATTGTGCGAAAGTCGGTGCAGCCAAACAGTCGCGTAATTCCAGTGGCCTTGCTCATGCCTCTGACTAGGTCCAGATGTGCTCCTCAGTGGTTCCTTCTTTTTTTGGTCTCATTGAGTTTATAGGTTAGCTTCTATGGAAACGAGGAAGACTAAACCTGAGGTTATCACTCCACAACACAGATTACCATAACACATAATTACTCTCCATAACACATAATCCCACTCTACATAATTCCTATACACTAAATACCACATACCTTCTATCCACATCAAAGTCAAAGTCTATCCACATAATTTCACTGCACATCATACCACATAATTCCACTACACACAACCTACATCCACTCCACTCCAAGAAACATTAGTAAAACACTTTTACATTTACAACGCCTATAGCTCTAACTCGCGCTAATGTGAAACTTATTACATTGCAAATGCTTCTTTAACTAGTAGTCGCGTTTGCAGAGAGGTGGAGAAAGGGGGCTGGGCCTCCGACCAGCGCTCAGGAATTCCTCTGCGTAGGACTCACAGGAGGTACCAGGAGGGCTTCTTGGCCCCCAAAGTCCCTCAGGAGCAAAGTGGACTTCATCCCCCAACCCGTAGTGTGCCAGGAGGTGCGTTTGCAGAGCGGTGGAGAAAGGGGGGCGTGGCCTCAAAAGATGCCTTACCAATACCACTGTGTGGGACTTACCGGAGGTAACAGGAGGGGTAGTTGGCCCCCAAGGACAACGTTGGGGGCCAACTACCCTTCCTATTGCCTCCAGTAAGTCCCACACAGCAGCATTGGAAAGTTCTCAAAGCAGGCCACGCCCCCTTTGCCCACCAGTCTGCAAACGCGCTCCCTGGTGCACTCTTGGATGGGGAGTGAAGTCTCCTTCGCTGCTGGGGCTTCTTAGGGGCCAACTAGCCTACCTGATACCTCCAGTAAGCCCCACATAGTGGGATTGCTGAGAGGTGGACACAGGCCACGCCCCCTTTCTGCACCACTCTGCAAACGCACCTCCTGGTGCACTCTTAGTTGGGGGATGAAGTCCCCTTGCCTCCTCAGGGTTCCTCGTGGCCAACTAGCTCTCCTGTTACCTCCAGTAAGCCCAACACAGCTGAATTGCTGAGAGTGGTCCGAGGCCATGCCTCCTTTTTACATCACTCTGCAAATGTGCCACCTGGCGCACTGCTGCTCGGGGGATGAAGTCCACTTTAGTCCTGAGGTCCTCACGACACAAGAGGACCTCATCGCCTCGCCAGCAGTGTGCCAAGAGGCGCGTTTGCAGAGTGATATAAAAAGGGGGCGTGGCCTCTGACCACTCTCAGCAATCCAGCTGTGTAGGGATGACATGCAGCTCCCCTTGTCCAAAAGCAATTCTGCTTTGCTTCGTGGAAGCGAGAGCAGGTTTCCTGCTCTTGCTTCCACGAAGCAAAGCAGAGTTTGCAATGGCGGGGCAGGAGCAATGCTCCCGCCCTGCCATTGCAAACTGCAATGTAGGCACCCAGGGACATTGCTGGAGCCGGCCCTGGGGGGTGGCGGTCCCCAGGCCCATAGAGGGCTCCAGGAGGGGGGGCCGTGCTGCCCCCCTCCCTTCGTATGAAAAACCCCGGGGAGCTGGTGGTCCCCGGTGCCGGGGTTCCGCAACGGACCCCACCCATAATTAAAGTTTGCCCTGGGGAGGTGGTGGTCCCCTGGACAGTGTGGGGGGGGGCAGGAGCCCCCCCAATTATTTATTTAAATTTAAGCCCCAGGGAGGTGGCGGTCCCCGGGGCTTGGGGGGGCCCGCGAGGCCCCACGCACATAATTACGGATGCCCTGGGGAGGTGGCGGTCCCCGGGGCAGCTAGGGGGGACAGAAGCGCGCCCACACAGTTTTTTTCATAAAGCTCCGGGGAGGTGGCCACGTGCCCCCTGCACATTATGAGCTAAGCCCCAGGGAGGTGGCGGTCCCTGGGGCTGCAGGGTCCCCCGCTACATATATTTTTTGATTGCCCCATGAACCTGGTCCACCCGGGTGTTGTAATTTGGCAGCACTTAAGTTAAGCATTAGCCGAAGACATCCTGTATTCAGAGGCTAAATTGTCCGCTTTGTGGAATCCATTTTGTATTTCTGGCAGCCATTTTGGTTGCCATGTGCTGCCATGTGCTCGCCATGTGCTCTGTCCTACCTTCCTGTTAACTGCTCTTGAAATCTGCCTAGAGACGAGTTATATTTAGTTTCTTTTGCTTTGCACATGCTCAGTTGAGCTCGCAGCTGTCCATGCAGCTGTTCCGAGTTTATAAATGTCAGGATGTGTCTACTAGAAGTAGAAACTGTTAGCTCCACCCACTTGTCGACTGTGCATTTCTTGTATGACCTTATATGCACCTAAAACCAGCATTTGTGTTTGTACCGCCTTCATTTGAGCCCCTGTGTGGGTATAAAAGGACCAAGGTCCTTCCATTCAGTGTGCTACTTCATGCATTACCGAAGGGTGCTGTGTGAATGTAGCTCCACCTCATGAGGTTTAATAAACTCTGTTTTTTCTATTCCAGTTTCTGTGCCAACTTCTTCCTATTGGTCTGAGGACTCTGTGCAGAAAGGGAGAACCCCTAAGCACTGGTAGGCCTTGTTGAGGCTCACCACCACAAATTTGCGCTTCCAACGTGGGGCTCATCGGCGACTCGGATGCCCGAAGGATTGGTCAAGACGAAGGATTGGAATCTCGCTTCTGGACGCGATCGCTGCCTGAAGAGACCCGAGTCTTGGCACCCACGGCGTTTTTTCCTTTCTTTCTGATCTGACCATCCCGGCGGCGCCGGTCCTCGACTGAGATCTCTTCTGTTGATTCGCTGTGCAGTGACCATTTGGTCGATTTGAGACCTTGGCAGTTGAAACCTGGACACCATTTGATTGGTAAGAGCCGTTTTGCGGCACTTGCTGTTGGTTTGATGCCTTTGATTGGTAAGGTAGTTTAGTAATACTTACTGCGGCTTTGTTTGTATGATTGGCCAATTTTGGAATCTGTTTTGTCATTATATATGTATTGCAATACATATAGGCAGGTAATGAGGAGAATTTTCTCTATTTAAAATTGTTTGAACAGCGCAACGTACGAAGAGTACCTTAAGCGCTACTTTGATTATAATACTGCATATTTTGCACTATTTTTTGGCATGCCTGTTTTCAGCACACTTCGTAGGATGTGTTGCTTTTGTAGTGGTACCAATTTGAGACTTGACTGAAGCACAACCAGCCTCCCGGAGGGGACGCCTAATAGTGATATGTATATTAAGTATGGTATTTGTTCTATAATGTACTGCACATTATGGAACAAAAATACTAGTAAAGATCCTGAGTTGCGTTGGCCGATGTATGGGTCATTTGATTTGCGAAAGATTCAGTATGTGGAACAATGTATGTTTAAACGAAAGACTAGGCAAGATATGTTTGATTGTGTGCGAATGTGGGAGAAAGAAGTGTGTGAGCGAATGAAGCGTGAGCAAGCCTTGATTGACAAAGAACAGCGAAAGACCATTTATGCGAAAGCATTAGAGTTAAAAAACAAGGAGATGAAAGAAATTAAAGAGAGGGAAGATAGGGAACGCCATTTACAGGTAACTGGCCAATACGCTGTTAGGCAGCCCCTTTATCCTATCCTTAATAAACCGCAAGATGATTTCTTGTTATTAGATCGTTCTCCACCTCCGTATATTTTTTCTTCCGCTCCTCATGAGTCAGATGAGGACTCTTTTTCAGACCAGGACAAAACTCGAGAAACTCGCTCAATGTTACCTGCTGGGCGTGCATCTAACATTAGATCTGCTGCGCGTAAAGCCGTTTGTAGTACTACCACTGCTTCAGAACTTTTAGATAGTATAAAAGGATGGCAGGAAAGGGAGCAAATATATTTTACCGATACATTTGCTGCAGAGGTTATTGAACGATTTAGGAAGCATTCGGTAGATATGGAGCCCGATGATGTAGCAGCTGATTGTAAACAATTACGTGACGGTCTTTTTGTCTTCTCCCAGGTGGCTGACACGATCAGACGCTTGGTTAAACTGCGTGTTGAAGCAGCCCGTTTGCGAGAGGAGAAAAAGGCAGCAGAAGCAGCTGCACTAGCATCTCAGATCAGCATGGCACAAACTCCTACTCCTGAAACAGATAAGAATGTTGTAATTCATGTGAAACCCATGCGGGAAGCCGCGCCTTTATATGTTCCTCCTAAAGGAACGGGTGCAGAGGATGATAAGACTTCTACTAATGCGAAAGGGTACTTTATTTATAATTGGGTTTACACTCCTTGGAATAGGGCAGATGTTATGGCCCTTAAAAATGCATTGCCTGACCCGCGAAAGAATCCAGCAGCCTTTTATGAGGAAGTTGAGGGTGCAATTAGCTCTTGTACTATGACTTTGTCTGATATTGATTTGTTTTTGGATTAATATTACCTCCTGATATGTGGAGAACTGTGCGTAAAATTGATGATAATGCGACATTTGGAGCATTGTGGAAAGATTTAGAGCGGTTAGATGAAGATAGAGAACCTGCACAGAAACCGTGTCAGTTAATTTTAAATCTTCCGGCAGCTATATTAGTTAAGTTAAAGACGATCATTTCCCCTAAAAAGATAGATTGGACAGTGTTAGCGTCTTGCAAGCAAAAGGTAGATGAATCAGTTTCTGACTTTTTCACACGCTTTGAAGAGGCATTCCACGATTTTAGTGGCCAGTCATTGATAGATGACACGGGTAGGCATCTGTTTGTTGATAAATATGTCGCAAACCTTTTGCCAGGGATAGCTAGTCGCTTAAAGGCCAGTGAGAGTTCATGGACTACCTCTTCTCCGGTTTCTCTTTTAACTATGGCTCAGTATTATGAGCGACAAGAATTAGAAACTAAAGGTAATGAGGACAAAAAGTCTAAAGAGTTGAAAACAAAGGTTATGTTGGCTCAAGCTTATGGTCCGCCTTCTAGAGGTCATGATAGAGGTGGACGTGGATCTTATGGTTCGTCCTTTCCTTCCTATACTCGTTCAAATTTGTCTGTTGATCAGTGTGCGTACTGCAAAAATTTGGACATTGGCTTTCTGATTGTCCAGTACTGCGTGCTCAGCAGAATCTACGTGGTCGGGGACAAATGAGAAATCGTTCAGGATATCCAGGGCCTAGAGGAAGCGCGAATGATCGTGCTCGGTTTGATGCTAATACACGTGGGCAGGATGGGTTTAACACTTTTGATAGAAGGAACCAATATCAAATGTCTGACTATGTGCCCTCTGATTTTCAAGATTCTGCTTATGCATAGGATTGCCTAGGATGGGGTAAGGAATCAGTTGAAGTTCCAGTAGATCAGAGGGGTCCCTATGTTACAGCACATGTTTTGGGCTCTACTGATCAGTTTCTGGTTGATACAGGAGCTACTCGTAGCGCCTTGTCTAAACAGTTGGTTCCAAGGGCTCCCTGTCTGGCTTAACCATTACATCGACAGGTTTCGATGGAACACCTTCCCTTAGCCCATTGTCACAACCACTTGCATTCGATGTTGATAAGTTTACTGCTCCATGTCCGTTTTTGCTTTCTCCAAACACACCAGACAATATTGTGGGTCTTGATATGCTTAAATATTTCAGGGCTACGATACGGTGTTCTCCGGAAGGACTACGGGTTATTTTGAATGACAACTACCCTGTGATTGAGAGATCTTGTATTATTAAAGAGGACATTGCACTAGCCTCACTCCCTAGTACTTTGTGGGCTACTTCGGACACTGATGTAGGACAAATGGTTATTCCACCAGTACATATTAGTGTTAAGGAGGGCGCTTTATTGCCAAGACTGCCTCAGTATAAAATTTCTCGAGAAGGAGAAGAAGCACTCACACGTATTGTACATGATTTAATTAAGGTGGGGGTTGTGGAAGAAGTTCCTTACAATGTTTGCAATAGTCCGATTCTTCCCATTTTGAAAAAAGATACTGACACTAGGATCTATAGATTTATCATCGATTTGAGAGAAGTTAACAAGATTGTAGTACCACAGTACCCTGTAGTATCTGACATAACGACATTGCTTACCCTGATCCCTCCAACAGCAACTACATTTTCTGTAATTGATCTGAAGAATGCTTTCTTCTCGATTCCTATTCATCCTGATAGCCGATATTTGTTCGGTTTCACTTTGAATAATAGATCATACAGATTTTGTAGAGTTCCTCAAGGCTATACTGAGAGTCCTAGTATTTACAGTCAAGCATTGAAGAGACAGCTTGATTCCTTTACCTTGCCTAAAGGAGTGGCTCTCATACAATATGTCGATGACATCTTGTTGGCAGCTGATACACCTGAGCAGTGTGAGAAATGCACTTTGTCCTTGCTTTCTTTTCTTGCTACACACCACCATAAAGTATCTCGGAAGAAATTGCAATATTGTAGACCGAAGGTGACCTATTTAGGACACCTTCTGTCTAAGGAGGGCTGTGCACTGACACCAGATCGCATTCAAGCAATTTTAGACACCCCAGTACCTTCCACGCAGAAAGATGTCCGTGCATTCATTGGTCTGACTTCGTTTTGCAGGCAATGGATAGTGGGTTTTTCACACATTGTTAAACCCTTGCTAGCACTTTTAACTAAAAACACTCCGATCCCCCTTCCATGGACAGATGAATGTCAAAATGCTTTTTGTCAGTTGAGACAAGCTCTTTGCTCTGCACCAGTGTTAGGCACACCAGATTACACGAAGGCTTTTACACTCTATGTACATGAGAAAGAAGGATGTGCATTGTCAGTTTTAGTACAGACACACGGGGACAAACAGCGTCCTTGCGCATACCTTTCTGCAGTTCTTGATCCTGTTGCTCGTGCATTACCTGGGTGCTTCCGTTCAGTTGCAGCGGCGGCTGTGTCCATTCATCAGAGTGAAGGGATAGTTTTGTCACACAAACTGTTGGTGCTAGTACCCCATGCAGTAGATGCCCTTTTGAATCAGACTAAGACTCAACACTTAACTAGTGCTCGTTTGACAGGATACGAATTGACACTGCTAGCACCTCATATTACCTTGAAGAGATGTGCGACACTGAACCCAGCCACTTTGTTGCCATATCCTGCGACTCAGTCTCAGTCAAAGGAGCCTCACGATTGCATATTCCTTACTGAGGAGCAGACAAAGGGTCATATCGATTTGCAAGATACGCCCCTTCCAGATGTAGATGGGGAACTGTGGGTTGATGGGTCCTGTCTGAAGTTACCAGATGGCACGACTTCAGCTGCTTATTCAATTACCACGCTTGAGACAGTAGTGGAAACAGCTCGCATACCTCAGAAGTCAGCTCAAGCAGCTGAACTAATAGCTTTGACACGAGCGTGTGAGCTTAGCACTGACTTGTGTGTGAACATTTACATGGATAGCCGCTATGCTTTTGGAGTGGTTCATGATTTCGGCCTACTCTGGAAGGAAAGAGGCTTTCTTACATCCCATGGGATGCAGATAATGCACGGAGAGTTAGTGCATAATCTCTTGACTGCACTTACATACCCAAAGAGAGTTGCTATTATGAAGTGTAGCGCACACAAGAAAGTGACTGACAAAATAGGACAAGGCAATGCCTTTGCAGACCGCGTAGCCCGTGAAACTGCGATACAGCGAAGCACTACATCCATGTACGTAGTGAAATCACAAGCTGAGCGTTGGCATGATGCTAGAGAGGAAGTATTGGATATACAGAGATCTGCTTCTGTGGAAGAGTTTGAGCAATGGTCTAAAGAAGGAATGTTAGATGATGAGGGTTGTTGGCGTAACAAAGAAATGAATAAGTGGAAATTGCCTGCAGCCTATTTTCAACTTATGGTTCAAATGGCACATGGGCTGGCACATGTTGGAGCTCTAGCAATAACTAAATTGCTTACACAAGTTTAGGAGCATCCTGAAATTGCTAGCACAGCCAAAAGAGTAGTACAGTCCTGTTTGATCTGTTGGCAGTATAATCCTGGAAAAGGGACACGAACTCCTACAGGAGGGTTTGCTACACCAACCGCACCTTTTGAAGTTTTGCAGATGGATTACATCCAACTCGAACGCTGCAATAATCTGAAATATGTCCTAGTGGTGGTATGTGCCTTCAGTAAGTGGATAGAGGCATACCCTACAAAGGATAATACTGCTCTCACCACAGCAAAGGTGCTTCTAAAGGAGTTTTTCCCTAGATCGGTGTTTGCAAACTTTTGTGGAGTGACAATGGACCTCATTTTATTGGGCAAGTTGTTGAGCATGTACTTAAAGGATTAGGGATCAAACAGAAATTCCATACAGTTTTCCACCCGCAATCAGCAGGATTGGTGGAAAGGTATAACGCTACTTTAAAATCAAAATTGGCGAAAATACTGGCTTCCACGTCTCTAAAGTGGCCAGATGCACTACCATTGACATTATTGTCCATAAGATCGGTGCCACATTCACGATCAGGTCTTACCCCCTATGAGGTGGTGTTTGGGAGACCGATGAACATTTGGGGAATTCCTAAGCCACGCCCCATACATGATGTTCCTTGTGTTCTGATGAATGATTATTTGGCACAGTTAACCGACAGTTTGGTTTCTATTCATCAACAGGTTCGAGAAGCTCTTCCTGACAGATCTACAGGTGAGGCCCACGAACTCCGTCCTGGTGATCACGTAATGGTCAAGGTCTTCGACAGATCAAACAGCTTGGAGCCGAGGTGGCGAGGACCAGAGCAGGTGCTCCTTGCGACAAGGACAGCAGTTCGAGTGACAAACAGAAAGAATTGGATCCACAGCACACACTGCAAACGCGTGTCGCCTGCCTTGGTGGAACCTGCTGTGTTGACCGACCATCGAGAGATTCTGGAGACGGAGAAAGGCCAAGCTATCTCACCTGACGAATCTGCGGAAGTCTTCCCGGACCACATGATCACTGGAGTATCCAGATATCAATTGAGACCGAGGAAAGAATCTGCAGTTTTGAAAAAGACTGGTTGAGCTACTGCCCTGGGTTAGTGAAACGGAGAGCCGATGTGGCAAGGGGAGGGGGATCAGCCCTGCATTAGTGTAGTGACACCCGCCTTGGGCCATGGTGAAGAAATCAACGGCTGCCCAGGGAGAAGAGCTCCAACGACTGTTTTCAACAAGTTTTTAGAAAGATCAATCATTACTGTTGCTGAAATGAATAACAAAAGAATCATTTGTGCTGTAGGGTTTGTTGTTGCTATGGTGGCTATGGCAGCAATTACGTGGTACATCGAGAAGGTGGCTCCTGTTCGACAGCTTTTTGTTGCCACTACGCCAGTACCAGTGGAACACTACTACTTCACTCTTCCCTACCATGAGCAGAAGCATCGACAATCCTATCTAAACAATACCTTTATCCAGATGTTGCACCATACTCACAATGCTACAAATACTACCAACTGTTGGGTGTGTGGGATGATACCTGCACATCAAAAGAAAGGAGGAACACCTTTTATTCCTCTTCCATTTTCTCACAATGGTTCTTGTCAAGCTTGGTATGCGCTCTTGTTTGCATATGGAAAGCCTTCAGTAGGTGGGATTATTTTTCAACTTAATAAAGTGTGTTATCAAAATAAAGAAGGTTATCCACAAGCCAAAGGGACTAAATGGGAATGGGAAGAGTATCAACCGGACAATATTTCAACACCACATGCCTTCACAAATGTGAGAATAATAAAGAACATTGGACCTTTTGTGATTTCTGTGACAAAAACTAAAGCAGATTTGTGTATCTGTAGTGTTGGAAGAATTCCAGTGGGGAGGAACGAGTGTACTGTAATCCTGACCATTGAAGGTGCCAATAAGAGCACTTTCACAGCCTCGCATAATACGTATTTTGTGTGTGGAAATAACGGATATTATCAATTACCTGTTGGGTGGTCAGGAATCTGCTATGTATCTTTTCTGTTGCCCCCTGTGTTTCTGGCACCTGCATTATATCACCGTGATTTTAAACTGTACAATGATATTTCCAAAAACAGAAATAAGAGGACAATAAGTATGGATGAAGTTGACCAAACCGACACTACCCTACAACAATATGTTGATTTCAACTTGGGCTTATTTTTCTTTGTGGGTGCTGCATTAAACAGCAGAAAGATCAGGCGACTAACTCGTGTTGTGGAAGCTGTTACCAATCAGACAGCTATGGCACTTGGGAACATTACAGAGGAACTACAGATTGCAAGGATTGTAGCACTCCAGAATAGGATGGTGTTAGACGTGATTTTGGCTGATCGAGGTGGTGCATGTCGCATCATCGGTAGCAGCTGTTGCGTATTCATACCGGATCACTCACCTTCAGTATATGACACAATATCAAAACTGCATAAGATTGCTGCAGAAATTCATTCAGAGACTGGTACTTGGACTTTTACTGGATGGTTTTGGACTCTTGTTTCTGCTTGGGGCTGGAAGCTACTGACTATCCTGTGTGTAATAATTATGATACTTTTTACATGCTGTGTATGTATCCAATGTGGTCCAATGCTTTGCTCCATTTCCATCTCTGCTTGTATACCTGCCAAAGGAAACGTTGCTGAAACAAAGGCCCAACAAATGTTGAATAAAGAGGTGGCCGAAATAATGTTAATAGATGTACGGGATGAATATTTAGATTACCCCAGATAAACGAATGTCTTCAGCTAATGCTGAAAGGGTCGTCTGTTGTAATTTGGCAGCACTTAAGTTAAGCATTAGCCGAAGACATCCTGTATTCAGAGGCTAAATTGTCCGCTTTGTGGAATCCATTTTGTATTTCTGGCAGCCATTTTGGTTGCCATGTGCTGCCATGTGCTCGCCATGTGCTCTGTCCTACCTTCCTGTTAACTGCTCTTGAAATCTGCATAGAGACGAGTTATATTTAGTTTCTTTTGCTTTGCACATGCTCAGTTGAGCTCGCAGCTGTCCATGCAGCTGTTCCGAGTTTATAAATGTCAGGATGTGTCTACTAGAAGTAGAAACTGTTAGCTCCACCCACTTGTCGACTGTGCATTTCTTGTATGACCTTATATGTACCTAAAACCAGCATTTGTGTTTGTACCGCCTTCATTTGAGCCCCTGTGTGGGTATAAAAGGACCAAGGTCCTTCCATTCAGTGTGCTACTTCATGCATTACCGAAGGGTGCTGTGTGAATGTAGCTCCACCTCATGAGGTTTAATAAACTCTGTTTTTTCTATTCCAGTTTCTGTGCCAACTTCTTCCTATTGGTCTGAGGACTCTGTGCAGAAAGGGAGAACCCCTAAGCACTGGTAGGCTTTGTTGAGGCTCACCACCACACGGGGGCTGATTAAAACAAAGCGTGGGAGACCGTGCTTCATTTTTTAAAAATTTTCGGCAGGATTCGTGCACTCTGCCATTTTTTAATGCTTTTTTTGGGCCTGGGGGTCCCTGTGGGACCCCCTGAGCAGGCCTAGGGGTCAGGGTGTTTCTACCCTGCCCCCTTTTCTTGTTTTTAATCTTTTTTTTTACTGTTTTCTTGTGACTCGGTTTTACGAGTCACAAGATGGCTGCAAACACTTCTTGGTTTGGAGTGTTGGCAGCCAATCAGAATGAAGCTCGTGCTCGGGAGGGTTCGCGAATCCTCCTCGGCCACCAGATATCGATATTTTTATTTTTTGAATTTCTCAGGAACTATTGAACGGATTTACACCATTTAAAAAAAAGGTCACTTTATGAACCAAGACCTAACTTTTTGCCAAATTTGGTGTAATTCCATTCAGCAGTTCGGGCTGTAGCTTTGTCTAAAGTTTCCTATGGAAATTAACAGGGAGAAAATGCGGTTTGGGATCCCCCTTTTTTCTCGGCCCCCGCTCAACGAATCACCCCAAAACTTTCAAGACAGGAGCTGATTTGAGCGAACCATTTGTTTTGAAAATTTCGCAAAGATTCGTCAAACGGCGCCAAAGATATTGGCAATAGAAAAAACGCTTTTGAATAGAAACGAGGTCCTAACTATAACTACCTACTGGCGACCGCCAGTAGGTAATATATATACACACATATATATTTGTATGTGTGTGTGTGTGTGTATATATATATATATATATATATACAAAAAAAGAGTTGCCTCTAGGTGGGATGCACTCCCAGGTGGAAATTACGCCAAAGCAAGGGCACACGCCATGAACAAAGTCCTTTTCTGGTTAACCTGCCAGACGCGTTTTGGGCCAATGCACTCTTCAGTGGCAGACCATGTGACGTGCCGGCATGCGGCAACCACCAGTAAATCCCCATAATAATAACGCTCAGGTGAACCACCTGAAGCAATGCTTCCTGGGACTGGTGGTTCAGTAAAACCCAAGTGGGTCACCGCCGGCACTCACATTAAAAATGTCTTAAAAAGGATTGCCGATGTTCACGCCGGCACCCCTGCATATAACAGGCACCTCCTGTTCCACAGTTAGCTGCCCCAATAAAGCAGCTGCGGACCCGCAAGTGTTTCGCGGTGGTGCAATCCCGCAACCAGGCAGGCCGCTGTACAAAATACAAAAAAGAGTTGCCTCTAGGTGGGATGCACTCCCAGGTGGAAATTACGCCAAAGCAAGGGCACACGCCATGAACAAAGTCCTTTTCTGGTTAACCTGCCAGACGCGTTTCGGGCCAATGCACTCTTCAGTGGCAGACCATGTGACGTGCCGGCATGCGGCAACCACCAGTAAATCCCCATAATAATAACGCTCAGGTGAACCACCTGAAGCAATGCTTCCTGGGACTGGTGGTTCAGTAAAACCCAAGTGGGTCACCGCCGGCACTCACATTAAAAAATGTCTTAAAAAGGATTGCCGATGTTCACGCCGGCACCCATGCATATAACAGGCACCTCCTGTTCCACAGTTAGCTGCCCCAATAAAGCAGCTGCGGACCCGCAAGTGTTTCGCTGTGGTGCAATCCCGCGACCAGGCAGGCCGCTGTACAAAATACAAAAAAAGAGTTGCCTCTGGGTGGGATGCACTCCCAGGTGGAAATTACGCCAAAGCAAGGGCACACGCCATGAACAAAGTCCTTTTCTGGTTAACCTGCCAGACTCGTTTTGGGCCAATGCACTCTTCAGTGGCAGACCATGTGACGTGCCGGCATGCGGCAACCACCAGTAAATACCCATAATAATAACGCTCAGGTGAACCACCTGAAGCAATGCTTCCTGGGACTGGTGGTTCAGTAAAACCCAAGTGGGTCACTGCCGGCACTCACATTCAAAAATGTCTTAAAAAGGATTGCCGATGTTCACGCCGGCACCCCTGCATATAACAAGCACCTCCTGTTCCACAGTTAGCTGCCCCAATAAAGCAACTGCGGACCCGCAAGTGTTTCGCGGTGGTGCAATCCCGCGACCAGGCAGGCCGCTGTAGAAAATACAAAAAAAGAGTTGCCTCTAGGTGGGATGCACTCCCAGGTGGAAATTACGCCAAAGCAAGGGCACACGCCTTGAACAAAATCCTTTTCTGGTTAACCTGCCAGACGCGTTTCGGGCCAATGCACTCTTCAGTGGCAGACCATGTGACGTGCCGGCATGCGGCAACCACCAGTAAATCCCCATAATAATAACGCTCAGGTGAACCACCTGAAGCAATGCTTCCTGGGACTGGTGGTTCAGTAAAACCCAAGTGGGTCACCGCCGGCACTCACATTCAAAAATGTCTTAAAAAGGATTGCCGATGTTCACGCCGGCACCCTGCATATAAGAGGCACCTTCTGTTCCACAGTTAGCTGCCCCAATAAAGCAGCTGCGGACCCGCAAGTGTTTCGCGGTGGTGCAATCCCGCGACCAGGCAGGCCGCTGTACAAAATACAAAAAGAGTTGCCTCTAGGTGGGATGCACTCCAGGTGGAAATTACGCCAAAGCAGGGCACACGCCATGATCAAAGTCCTTTTCTGGTTAACCTGCCAGACGCATTTCGGGCCAATGCACTCTTCAGTGGCAGACCATGTGACGTGCCGGCATGCGGCAACCACCAGTAAATCCCCATAATAATAACGCTCAGGTGAACCACCTGAAGCAATGCTTCCTGGGACTGGTGGTTCAGTAAAACCTAAGTGGGTCACCGCCGGCACTCACATTCAAAAATGTCTTAAAAAGGATTGCTTCAGGTGGTTCACCTGAGCGTTATTATTATGGGGATTTACTGGTGGTTGCCGCATGCCGGCACGTCACATGGTCTGCCACTGAAGAGGGCATTGGCCCGAAACGCGTCTGGCAGGTTAACCAGAAAAGGACTTTGCTCATGGCGTGTGCCCTTGCTTTGGCGTAATTTCCACCTGGGAGTGCATCCCACCTAGAGGCAACTCTTTTTTTGTATATATATATATATATATATATATATATATATATATATATATATATATATATATATATATATATTTGCCACCTGTTAAGTAGATCCTCTGAGCATGTCTCAGAAATCACAGTAATTAGTTTACAGCTCGTAGCAGAGGGATTGAAAACCACACAAAGTAGGCTAATGGAGCCATAAAAGGCCTTTTGGGTAACGTAGTGCTATGTCCTTTCCGCTCCCTTCAGATAAGACGTTAGCCATCCCCTTTACAACTCCACTCCCCAGAGGACCTCTTCTCATCCCACCAGGCCCAGGATTAGAGAGGCGGCTGCAAGTGAATAATGTAAATCCGGATTAGTGTTAGAAGCACGCCGCAGGATTGACGACTGGAGCGGTGATGCTATGGAGAAAATCTGGACCACGGAGCCAAGCCTGCTGTAAGTGTTCTTTACCTTATTTGAATGTTTTTTCTATGAGTTGGGTACCTGCCGGCCAATAATGAAGATAGTTTACTCTCAGGTGAGCCAAGTCCCAGGGAAATTATTGTTGGCTCCGACTGGACCCGTTGTCATTTTCCCTTTTCAGAGTGTAATCCACTGTTGGCTTGTGTTGTCCCTGAAAATTCAGCTGGTTTGTGTCCCAGTGGCATATGTGTGTCTGGCAACAGAGATACGGTGTCATGCCATTTAAATTTCTGCATGAGTGCCAACACAAGAGAGAGTTAGTTTGTGGGCTAGAAGTGGGAAAAACTGTATTTTATATTGATTTGCACTGGGTAAGGAATATTTTTAGATGCACCTTTAAAAAAAAAAGCTAAAGCATTCTTTGTTAATGAAAAATGTGGGATTCTCCCTTATAAATGGAGAGGGTTCTCTTGCACGCCTAATAGGGTAAAAAAAAACGGAACCATATTTGGTAAATTGTCTGTTTAGAGATGCTAATCATAGCTTGGGGCTTTTTTTATTAAATATTTTGCTTTCCACTTTGGAGCAAGCAGGTTGAAGGACTCTTATGCAAATTAGTAAACTGGGAACCGGATGCGCAACCATCTGCACATAATAAGACTGGAAGTGTGTCAAGGTTTTCTAATCTGGAATGAGAGCCGCTTGTGGGTGGGATTTGTAGAATACATTATTATTTATGACTTGCAATACATTCGGACTCCGATCTCCTTCCTTGCACTCGCCAGTGCTTGCTCTGACTCGGTCTGCACAAACAACCCTTCATGATACTTTCTTTCTCTCTCCTGCTAATTATAAAGTCTTGCTGGCAGAGAGCCCAACCGCATCTAAAAATAGAAACCAACTGCATCTGAAGTATGTTTACAGACTCAGCCTACGCATTTGATTGGCTCATATTGTGCTTGATATAGAAATTGACGTACGTGATTGGTTGGCTCAAGCACAATTATGTTTACTTCTATTGCTCGAGCCATTCTACCCAGAAACGAATAAAAAAGAAACCAATGGTAACAAGGTGCATTGCCCAGAGATATTGGTCTGAATAACTCTGCACTGAATCAGAGTTTGAGATTGTTTCGCCATGTACCGCTCACTGGTTCAGGTAAAACCACTTACGGTAACGCCTAAAGGAGTAATTTAAGCAAAGTTCGTCACAGATAAACACACACAGGTAGGGAAGCGGATGGAAGTTAGAGGCAAATCTATGTCAACAGAATCCCCTGGTTGCTCTTTCCCCTGATGGTCATTTGTAATGTAAACTGGCTTCGATCTTGGCACTGAGCTCTAAATAACTCTTCCTTGACTCCACCACAGAGCTGGCTGTGATGCCGCTCCCACTCAAGTACTGCCCCAGTTGAGTCCTACCCTGTGTCTTCACTTTGGTGTTAGTGTCAACGCAAAGTTGTCACATGGGAAGCAGGACCCTGGCCTGCGAAGGCGAGACTATGTGTATGTCTACCAGGACACCACAAGCAGTCACCTTCCTGCTCTGGATTAGAAGTCCTTCCTCTGGGAATGTTCTTTGATCTCAAAGACCCTCCCCTACATTGACCTGATAATATCCAAATGCTTTGTGATGCTGGTAACAAGTTAGACTATTGGACATCTACAAGTTATGACCCAGGTGGTAATCGCTGTCAACAGAAGAGTTGGCTACAAGAAACCAGGTGCCGGACACAATGTTTGGGATTGGGGGTCTTGAAGTCATTGCAGAAAGCAGAGAGGCTGTTAATTTATCTGATAAGACCTTTTTCAGGAGTTATGTCACTTTTTGAGACTGTTGCAGGGATTCTGCACATACACAGAACTATGCGTGGGATTATGAGACCTTAGTATCTAGATCATAGGTGCCGTCATGCTCTTCTCCCCGGAAAGGTCCCTCTCCAAGTGTCCGCTACCTATCCGTGTATTCCAATAAGACCAATAAGACCAAAGTACGTGTTCCCAAACAACAGCTGCATCTGCTTGTTTTGTCTAGATGCTAGGGCCTGACCAGAACAGAATAACAAGGGGCATTGCACTGTTGTTCGACCTTGTTCATAATGTTCAGACTAAATCCCAGGAACCTGCAAAGCGTGAAAACAACTGTAGGTTCTATGTGAAAGTTTTAAAATGGCACATGCAAAATAAACTCTCGGAGTAACATGCGCAAAGCAGGGAACAGTCTGCAGCGTGCTCATGCTAACATAGGGAAGACAACAATGTCCCCATAGGCCATATGACAAGACAGTTGCTATTTTCGTGTGATGAGGCACCTTTTGTTGGCTGTTAATTTTTGTGCGTATAATATAGTATGAATAGTCTTGTAGGCCTGAACATAACTGATGTGAGTATTGTTGGTAATTCAAAGCAACATGGCCAGTTCGCAGGATCTAATTGGTTACCATTGGAAACCGTTTTTATACTGAGGTAATATGGTAATACTTTCTGAATATATGCAGAAGAGGGTTCTCCATTTAGGTAATGAAAAACCTTCCTCAGGGGGTGCAATTGATGGACGTGTGATTTGACTATGGTATTGAGTTAGAGGCTGATGTGACATTTCTAGCCCAGGTTGATGGTCAAACTCTGAAGCCCCGGGATTCAATGGAAAGCATTACTTCTGTTAGCAAGTCTCTCTGACCCACTGATGGCTTACTGTTACACCATTCACATCAAGTCTACTGCTTCTCCTTCAGGATGTGATGTCAACAAAGTCATTGAGCCTGGACTAGTGTCAGTAGTATTTATTGCAAACAGCGCAATAGATAGCTGCATGTAATTTGTGTACATATGGATAGGAACGTAGCGAGGGAGTTGCGGACCCTATTGTGAATAAGGAAATCGGTCCACCTACCCATTGGTTAGTACTGAAATACATTCATAATTGGAGTACAAAAGGCCTCCCAAAAATGCCTGTACTCCTGTGCAACTCCACCTCTTGATCACTTTGATATCCCTTCGGATGGAACAATAACTTGTACTAACAGATACCATTTGCGTCTCACAAACACCTCACTATCCGTGTGAGACCATTTCCCGGGGGAATCTTCTGGGAGGCCAGAGCAAGAGCGGAGCAGAAGAATGTTGCTAGCTCCTTTTGTGATCTGTTGAAGAGGAAGAACAGACACCATTTTTGATCCTGGTCATTAATGCAGCTAAATCAATACAGAGAATTTGTGTTGTAAGAGAAGGCTTCAAAGAAGGTGGAGAGAACATTAAGTATAAGAACAATAACATCACCCTCATCCAGCCCAATATCAATGCCACCCTCAAGCTCACCGTAAAGGGTTCTGTACTGTGGGTTGGCTTGTAGACTCGCCAGTTAGGCCAACACTCAAAGTCTCTCCAGATGGTCCTGAAGTTGAACTCATTAAAAAAATTGTTTGCAAAAACACACTTCAAATGGGGATGGAGGGTTCTTGAATCCATATGACCAGGGGTATTTTATGCTTTGTGGGGCCTAACAAGGGTGACTAATTCAAAGTTGAGCCCAGGGAGCTGTTGGTTTTCCATAGTATTGGACTGTACACGTTAAGCTGGCCTAAGACATGACCTGAAGAGGAATTCATCCAAGTTCTCAAGATGAGAACCCACCTTCTCCACTCAAGATGTTACTTCATAGTAGAGCATCATAAACCAATTTGTGAGTGTCCACTTTTTTGAGGGGTGGGAAAAAGAGGATTGGAAATATAGAGCCTTATTACGACTTCCGCAATCCGACCGCTGAAGCCGCATCCACCACAAGGCCACAATCCCGGCGGTCTTAAGACCGTCAAACTTGTAATAAGCCCCATAGTCTCTGGGTGCATTATTTCTGTCTTTTCTTAACTGACTGAGGTTCCTGTTTTCTGGTCTCAATGAAGGACCACTTTGAAGTTTGACAGCACTAGTACTTTATCTTCATATTCCATTAAGTACCCCTAAATGAGGAAGCCTAACTGAGAAACCTGAAACGCCAAATCTCATACTTGTAAGATGCTTGTTGCAGTTCGATGAGTCCCTGGGAACACCACAGATTGCCTTGTTGATTTTCATGGTTACTTTATACAGTAATGTGGCATGCCAGAATACATTTTGTATGTAGAATACCAAAATCAGAGGTCGAAGTGGTCGGTTCTCTAGGGAATTACAGCCTTTTTTAATTTAACAAAACATACTTGTTTAATATAACAAAACAGTTCCCTAACTTTTGTTTTTAAAAAACATTCTAGAACGGTTAATGCCAACAGCTGAGATCCCTCGGTTGAAAGGGAAAGGGAAGGGGTCTCCTGTGCTGTGAAGTCAAGGGAGGGACATGAAGCAAAAGAAGAAACAAGCCTTCTCTCTAAGGTGCTAGCTCCCTGAACGAAGTAAAAATCTGTGCAATTGGTTAATCAGCAAATGTAAAGGCTACTTGGGAGCCAGTATTGTTTTCAATTGATGAGTTACTTGAAGATTTATGACGACAAAGATTCATAGCTTTTGAGAGGTAATGTAAAAGTGTTATCAGCTGAGTGCTGGAGTGCTTGCTTTTAATATATACTTATAATAATGCTTGCACTAGGTACAGTCTGGTTGCATATTACTAAAATATATATTTTGAAAGCACTTGTGTTATTTTAAACATGAATACTTTTGTGCATTTCGTGGCAGTCTATCTTATGCTATGTGTAATGCAATTTTAAAATAATGATTTACATATTCCAGTGCTCTCTGTCACAAGCTGGGACCTTGTAGCACTAACAATACACAAACCTGCTCCCATGTTCACTGACCCCGCCACAATTTCCCTCAAGGCAACAGTTTGATGCACTTTGACTGTTGACTAAAATCACCCTGCACGCAGTTGGCTTGCTGGGCTAACTGTGATTAGAGGTGAACTGGGATTCGATAATGTCAATGTTTGCAAATCTTTTTGATTTCGCAAGTATTCTATTCATGGAGAGAGAAATAAGACTATAGTTGTGTAAGAAATTGTATTATTTCTTATGAAGGATCTGAGCCCTTCACAAGTAAAAAGTTTGTAACTTTCTCTTTACTGGGAACCAAGTATCCCATTGTAGCAGTTGACTCTGTCAGGGTAGTGAAGCAACGAAGTCCAAGGTCTATTTAGCAGAGGTGGTGTGGGCTAGCGCCCCAGCTCATTAAACTGCAACACTCAATACATCATTGTTCAGTAATTGCTTTTTCTTATGAAAAGGAAAAGTACTTTATTACACACACACACTACTGAAAACAGGCATTAATTTACAAATATCTACAATTAGGTAGATTGAAATACCTTTGGTGACACCCTCAAAACAGCTTGCACACTAGCAAACCAGAACCAAAAATCACAGTACTCCTACACATATACATATACACAATATCATACGGTGCAATTATAATAATGCAGGCCTACTGCAGGGGATGGATTGGGATCAAAAATAGGCCTGGGCACCCTGAAAAGAGTGGCCCACTTTTGCGGATTGTGCCTTTGTGAAAAGAAGGGGGGGAGGTTCTCTAAAAGAGGCATGTTTTCTTAACTTCACTGAGATAAACAAAATGCAAATGTTGCCAGGACTCTTTGTGCACAGATTAGTTCAATATGGTGAACCACACCTGAATATAAGTGAGGCCACTTCTGCTCAGGCCCCCTGCCCCTGCTCAAACTGCATACATTAAAGGGCAGGCCCAGCGAGAGACTGGGAATGACACCTCCGCCTGTTGGTAAAGCAGGAGGTAATTGAGACCCGTCTGCCTCTGAAAAGGCTGCTTGGGCCCCTACTGGGCCGCTGGAAGACCTGAATAGCACAGACACAGCCCAAATCGGCCACAAAGCTGCCCAAATAAGCGTCCCACAGCTGCAACTTAGATACCGGCCCATTGCCCGAGTGCCCTCCTTACCAATCCGACTCAGGCCTACTGGCTTTGTGATTGTATCACAACAATTGTAGAAATGGAAATATGGCATATGAACTCATTGCTAACAACATTAATAAACAACATTCATAACATCTTCTGATTGCAACATCTCTCAGTGAGATTCATTAATATGTATTATGATCCACTGTTCATGTGAAATATTAAATAAAGCATTGCAGATTTAACAACATGTAGACATGAGTCATTTTTCAATCTTTACATTGCTGCCACTGCAGCTTTTGAATGATCCAACAGGAATCCTGACACTCCACAGTCTCTGTGAAAGCACTGAAAGCTTCTCCCTGGACCATCAATATAGCCTCCTGGGAGACATATAGCAACTTTGAGCAACTCTTTCCAAGGGACCACTGCACTTCCTGCAATACACCCTGACACTCTACTGAACTGCTGTTGGGGGCCCAGACCTTCTTGGGACACCACAAGAACAAATATGCAAATTTTTGGGCCCTGGCTCCAGCATGTGCCATTATTATGCAAAGCTGGCGTTTTCTCAATTTTAACAATTTTCTATAACTTGGAAAATTTGGAACAGCCTTTCTGTACATGTCCAGGTAGTTTAATTTTGGCCTCATCCCCAACACGTAATGTAGTTTGTTTAGAAACATGCCAACCTTTGACTTTTATTTCCTTCATTTCAACATTACTCTTGACCATATCACACATTGCCTTCAAATTACATGTCTTCGTGCTGGAAAAAACCAACCCGGATTCAATTCCTGTCTTGGTTTCCTCCCTTTGAGCAACATAAAGGAGAAAATCTGGTTGTACGAATTGGCGTGCAATTATATGACCATAGCAAATCTGCCACATGTTTTTTAACATCAATCCTCAATCTAAGAGCCAATTGAATGCCTTCCACTAATGTCTTGTTAAATCTTTCCACCAAACCATTCATGTTTGGTGAATATAAAGCTGTCTTAATATGTTGGATAGCTACACTCCTAAAATAATTAACCATTTTACTGCACGTAAATTATGTTTCATTATCAGTAAAAATATAGTCAGGAAAACCCTTTCTTCTAAAAGTGTCTTGAAGAAAATCAATAACAGACTCTGTATTGTGTTGTGAAATCCATTTCCATTCCACCCATTTTCAAAAATAGTTAATCATGACCAAAATATATATTTTTCCATACTCAATAACTTCATAAGGCCCCAATAAATCAATAGCTAACTTCGTTCAAGGTTTTTCTGGAAAGGTAGTTTGAATACAATCAGATTGCTGTGTTTTCAAAACTTTGTCAGAATTCAAACACAAAGGACAGTTTTCAACAAACCTAACAATATCACTGTCTATGTATGGCCACCAGAATAACTCTCTGGCCTTTTTAATGGTACTTGTTTGACCCATATGACCCAAATGAGCTATTGAAACCAGTTTATTTCTAATGCCTAGGTGGAACAAAACGTCCCCCCTTAACAATCACATCATTTTCTAGAAATAAATCATCTCTAACCTTCCAAAATACTTGAAGCTCTTTGGATAAGTGCTTTTCCAATGGCCACGCCTTCAAAATGTACTCTTTAAACTCTCTTAACATCGTTAGAAACAGCAGTCAACCATTCATCTTTTGACAAAACGTGTCCTACCGAAAGCACTCCATCCTCTAAGGTTGCACCACACATTCCTCTTGTAACTGCATACCATTGGACGATTGAACTTCACCTGATAGCCGAGATAAGCAATCAGCTCTCACATTTTGCGCTCCTGGTATATACATCACGGTAAAATTGTACTGGTACAATTGGCAAGCAACCTCACTAATCTAAATGAGGATTTACCCATTCCATGTTTTGAGAGTAATGATCTTAAAGGTGTATGGTCAGTTTTAAGATGGAAAGGTTTGCCCCACAAATACATTTTAAAATGTTCTACTGACCAAGTACACCCTAATGCCACTCATTTTATGGTGGAACATCTAGATTCAGCCACTAGTAATGGTCTAGATGATTAGGGCAATAGTGTGTTCTACACCATCCTTAATTTGCAATAAGACACCACCGAGACCAGTGGCACTAGCATCCACTGTAACCACATTCACAGCATTGTGAGCAAATGAGGACAACGGTTTAGATTGAATTACTGCCTCTTTCAAACTATTGAATGCCGAAGTATGCTCCTCAGACCACCCAAATTATACTCCTTTTTAAGTAAATATCTCTTTGGAAGAACAATATCAGCAAACTTCTGTATGAGCCTATAGTAATATTCGCATAAACCCAATAATGACTTGAGTTGGTCTTTACTATCAGGATTCTGCATATTCTGAATTGACTCCAACAGATCCTTCTTGGGATAAATGCCTGCCTTTGCAATCGTGTGCCCCAAATACTCTACTTCCTTGGCGTAAAATTTACATTTGTAAAGACTAATAGTCATTCCCTTTTCCTCTAAAATACTCAACACTTTGCTCAATATGCTGAAATGTTGATCTGCCGTTTCAGAATACACCAAAATGCCATCCTGGAACACAACCACCCCATCGATATCCCTGAAAAGACAAAACATCAATTTCTGGAATTCCAATGTGGCAGGCACAGGTCCAAACGGCATTCTGATGTATCTAACGCCCCATCCGGAGTAATGAATGTTAAAATATGTCTTCACTTAGGTGTTAGCTCAACCTGATCATGAGCTGCTTTCAGTTCAATGATAGAAAAATATCTTGCCCTATCCAATTTTGCAAATAACTCATGTACCTTAGACAAAGGATGGCAGTCCACCAAACTTTGCCGACCTCAGATCAACACACATCCTGAGTTCCCCATTTTGACCAAAACAATTAGAGAAACCCATTCTGATGAATTAGCAGATTCAATTACTGCTTCCTTAGACATTTTCCTTAACATTAGAGATAAATCACCACAAACTGATAATGGGACATGCCTCAATTTATGCTTGGTGAGTACAGCATTCTTCTTCAGTTGAATATGGTTGGAAAAACCTTTCACCTTTCCTAGTTCCTTGAGAAATAAACTGTTATGTTTCTCAAGTATACCTTTCAAATTGTTTTCCCCACTCAACACACTGTGAACCCTCACCATCTCTTCAGCCAAACCTACTTGGATTTTGGAATTGGGATGAAGGGTGATATCAAATTTCCGTTGATGTCTCCAACCCAATACATGTAATCCATCCACTGCAACATACACCTTACCAATAATAGTTTTATGTTTAAAGCTTATGTCCAACACAAAATAACCCATCATGTTGGTCTCTTTTCCCCCAAATCCATACACCCTACCATCAGTGGGTTCCAAAATTTTATCTTGCCAATTCTTGAGAAAAAAAGAATCTGAAATAATAGTGCAGGGAGATCCAGAATCAGCCATGACCTTTAATGACCTACCATAAATATTGATCTCACACATTGGTGGCACATATGGTTCCATATCCACCTCACTTGTTGCATTATTATCAGCAACCATACGGTTCTTCTGAACATCTTCATCAGGACCAGACCCATCACCTACACTATGTTCTCTCACACACAGCACAACATTTTCCTCAGATATATCATCTTCTCTGTAAGCCTCCTGGATGCTGAATTCTCTCTTTGCCGCACTTTGACAAACAACCCCAAAATGACCAGCTTTGCCCGATTTAAAGCATTCTTTACCCTTGGCTGACATGCTTTAAATTGTGCAGAACTACATTTTTGATCCACAACAATTGCATCGCACCTTAGTGTTCGTGCCAACCATAGGTGTATATGCTTTAGTAAATCTTCCTTTAGGACCCATGAGCTCGTTAATATTTTTCCTCATCAATGCAGCCACCCCCAAAGTAGCACTATCAACGTTAATAGTTTTAAAAGAGTTGATAGACTGTTTCACACTCTTAGCATTGTCAATTCCTTTCTTTAATGAGGGATTGCACTGGCGTAAGAGCTGCTCTTGAATCTTTTTGTTAGAGCAACATATGATTAATTGGTCCCTAATATATGTGTCTCCCTGCACTCCAAATGCACAATCAGCAGCAAGAATTCTCAAAGCAGATATATATGAATCCACAGACTCATCCAACAGTTGGTGACGCGTATAAAAATTAAACCTCTATCACACTATGTGTCGCTCTTCACTGAATCTCTTTTTAGCCTAGCTAATGGTTCTGAAAAACAATCATAGTCCCCCGCTTCCACTCCATGTGGTGGTGCTCTAGAAGGTTAGTGTTCAAAGATATCTTCAGCATTGATGGGTAAGATATCTTACCCATCAAGTTTAGAAGCAAAACCTTCTTCCTTTCTGGTGGAAAAGTTTTTCCATTAATGGCCAATAAGTAATTCTGAAAATGTCTGAGCCATTTGTCTTATTTCATGCTATGCTCATTGGGACCACTGAAAAATTAGGGAGGCGTTTTTCTCACATGTGGTAGCCATACCATCACTGAAGAAATAATGCAAGGACACACCAGGAAGAAAATGCCATTAAAAAAATCAGGTTTTACAAATTTGACTTAGGCTGAAAAGAAACGTAATCCAAAAATAGGAATAACCTGGCTCACCTGTTGCCGTTATAACCACAGTGCACCGTGACTGACTGACTGTGATGTGTGAGCAACGAAGAACAAGAACATAATATGCAACACATTATTTATCTCAATAAATATGCGGCCAATAGCCTTATTCATTATCATTTCCCAAGGCAATATGGCCGCAGATGCTTGCATGTTTCGTAATCCGTTCTCTTTCCGTCACAACATGCCAATGCGTGACCGCATGTTTCATAATCCGTTCTCTTTCTGTCACAACATGCCTTCCCCACATGCACCAATGCCAGGCGCGCAACGCCCATTGGGCTGAAAGGGCTTCAGCCCCCCCCCCGTGTGGGTCAGCCCGGGCTGAGACAGTTTCCCGGGCACACACACAGCCGCACCCGAGTACTTCACAGGTCTTTAAAAGACCATTTACTTGCTAACGAGGCTTTGTTGTGTTTTCGCCCTTTCTTAGAGCCCCTGCATCTCCACTCTGCATATTGCTGGAAGAATCAGCCACCCCCGAAATGTTTGGTAGCCCCCTGAAATTTGGCTCTAGTTGCGCCTCTGACCAATGCTCACCACTTGAGAGCAGTTGTGTGCACACAGTTCCTCACACTTCGGGGCAGATTTACAAGCCCCCTGCGCCACCAGTACGTCACTTTTTGTGACGTACTGGTGGCGCAGGGGGCTCCTCCATATTTACAAGGAGAGGAAAAGCCACCCTGCATGACTTTTCCTCTCCTTGTAAATACGGCCCCTTCACACGCAGCACTTTGCGGTGAAGGGGCGTTCCATGGGTGTTGCTGTGGGTGTTCCCACGCAACACTCATGGAACAGGACTCAACTCCAGAATTACGTGAAATCGTAACTCTGGAGATGCGTCTGAAAGCTACGCCACCCTAGAGGTGGCGCAACGAGGAGAAATGTTTTGATTTCTCCTCGTTTTTTCTTCTTTCAATGCGTGCTGCATTCTACAGCACGCATTGGAAGAGGAAAATGCCTGTAGTGATTGCTTTGTGCAGGAAGGTGCCCCTTCCTGCACAAAAACAATCTCCCCACGACGCAGGCATCCCTGCACCATGGTGCAAGGGTGCCTGTGCCGGCGCATGGCAGCAGTTTGTGCGCCAGCGCAGGGGGAAGCACAGAGATGTGACATATTCTTGTAAATATGTCGCATCCCTGTGCTTTCCAGACTAACTCAGCACGGCGCATCAAAATGACTTGCTGCACCGTGCTGCGTTAGTTTAACGTAAATCTGCCCCTTCGTTTCCCTGCATGTGCTGGTGCTCGTGATCAAAATGAACTTCCTCAAGCCGGGTAAAGCTTGCGCGCCAATATCCAGTGCCTCACACTCCCAACAGTGGTTTCCACAGCCCGCATGAAAGTCTCCCAATAGCGAATTTCTCAGAAAGGCAGGCTGCCCACACGTGCCTCGAGTTTGCCAGCGGAGGGCTGCCATGAAAAATATTCCTCCACTGCAGCACTGCCAAACACAGGATCAGCCAACACTTCCTGGAATCACCACTCCCGATAACACAAATCCGATGCTCGCTCTGGATTCCTCTCCAACTCATCACCAATATGTGGTAAGTAAATAAGGCAAATACAGCTGTTGTGCTTGTGAAGCAGTAGGTCTTTATTGGAGCATCCATGCACAGTAAAGGCAAGATCCAACTGATAAAGAATCCCCCAAGAGAACTTAGAATGTAACATAAGCACAGACAATACTTGACAAATGAATACAAAGATAAACACCTATCATCAGGGCTCGAGTCGGGGTACCACGTGGGTGGACAGCGTCCCCCCACTTATTTTACCGGGTTTTTACCGGGTGGACACCGTCCCCCCTGCCCAAAAGATGGAGCCGGTAGCCGAGTCTGCACCTGCGTGCGAATGATAGCCTTTCAAATGCACCCGAGGCTCAGACTAATCTCCCTTCCACCTCGCGCCCTCCCCTTGCCAGCCTTTCTCAGAGCACAGCCGAGGCGCCAAGGCTTCAAGGAGCTGCGCTGTCAACACGCCGAGCATGTCACTTCCAGGGATCCCGACAGATGCCCGTAGTGCCTACGGCCCGAGTCTGTAATAACCGTGTAATCCGAGGAATGGGTCCTGTGTATAGTGTGTTCTTGTGTTTTGAGTGACTGCCACTTATTGCAGTATTATTCCTCTACTTGTATCTTGTATGTATTCACGCATTTCAGACGGAGACCGGCAAATTTCGTGACGTCACTTCATGTCGTGACGTCACTTCCGGTGACACCACCTAACTTGGAGCGTCCCCCCACTTCTTTTTTTAGGACTTGTGCCCTGCCTATCATGTTGGGAGGTACATGTGAGTACAAGAAACATATTTATAGAACATGTAGAATGTAGAATACTTAGAACAAATACCGTAAAGCCTACCACAAATAGACTCCTAAGGGCTGAATGTGGCTTGGAGGAGGGGGCCACAAGCATGCCCCTTCCTCATTTAAATAAAATGAATAAGATTGCCCTGACTCCAGGGGCTTGAGCAACCTATGGGTATCTTTTCATTTTTTAGTGGAGCACTGCACTTGGTTTCCTGCTCAGTTCCCCGGAAGGCCAGACTTTTCTTTGTATTTTCTCCTGCCCCGTTGGGCCGATTTGATCGGGTAGATGTTGGTTCTTCTGCCCACCTGACCTCTGAAATGGAATTTTCTTGAAGAGTTTAAATGTTCTTCCTCTAGAACCTGTCCTTTATCTAGTCTTCTGGTGCTTGCCTTCACTGGAGGCTTCTTCAGCAGCCCATCTGCAGCCTGACAGCAGGGTATCCTCCCTTCCGCACTCCACAGGCCCCATGGCTTTGGCCATCTTGTAAGACACCTGTGTGTCAGCAGCAGAGTCATTGGCTCCCCATTCCAGTAGGGGTCACCGAACAGCAGGCCCTGCCCACAAAAGATCCAGAGGAACCTTCCAGAGCTTCCCCAAGCAGATCTATCTCTCTACTGTTCCTCAGAGGGTATACGGGCCGGGCACCACTGGCCCTGGAGAAACACTCTCAGTCCCTGAGTGCCGGGTTGGAGTCAAAGTCTTTTAGTCCATCTTCACAGTGGGATAGGGGGCTTCTCCTTCCAGCTGGGCATTTTCAGTTGTTGCTCCCAGGTCCAGTGAGTTCTGAAGTGCTTCTCCCTTGTGCAGGGGTTTTTATGATGGCTTTAGTACATTCTGGGAGGTGGGCACCTGCTCAGTCCGAGGGTGCCACATCATCACTCCACTACTGCTCCAATCCGCCTTCTGGGTTATTTAAAGATGGTGACTTGAAGATGACTTTAGAAAGACCTTCTCTGGTGCTTTAGACCCACCCCAACTGACACAGCTGCCTGATCACCTACCCCAAAACTTGAAAGGGGTGCCCCACCTGCTTTTGGCTCCAGAGGTCTGGCCTTTCTCCTTTGTTTCTGTAGGCTTGGGCTTGCCCACGCTAGGTGCAGAGGGACGAGTTAATTAGCACATGCAGATTTGCTCTCCTTTTCCAGGAACTGGACAAGCGCTGTCAAATGGCTCTATTGTGTGGGGAGGCCTGTGATCCTCCTGCCGGACAGCAGAATAATTACCTTGGCCCATTAGAGGGGGACAAAGCCCTAGAATCTGATTATGGTTGAGCCAGGGAAATATTATAATTCTTCAAGTGCCATAAGAAGTACATATATTACAAAAGTGACAGCGGATCTGCACTCTGTATACCTGTTTACCCTAAAATTGATACACACCTGGTATCTCTAGGCTTAACTATGGCAAAACTATGCACTGGCACAGATTTTTCCCATAAGGTGTAGTGCAGTGAGAACACAGCCTTTTCAGTAATCACTACATATGTGCACTATGATGCCCACCCACATCATAACCTATACCAGGACACCACCCATCTCTGAAGGGTGTCTTCTGCGACAGGCTACCTGTGCTTAGATACCGGCTGAGCTAGATGGTAGTCTCACATGCTCATCCCTGCATATGTGTGCATAGGTGTATGCTCATGAGTTTGGTGTACCCTGCCTAAGGCCTATCACCTGGGCTACTGGAACTATGCAGTAGGGGAGGGTCAAATTATGCAGCAGGGTTTTGTGATAGTATTACTTCATTATTTTGTCATTTTTATAATTGTTATGCATTACTTCATTTTTGATCATTTTTAAACTTGTTATGTATGGCTCTCATAGAGAGCCTCTATCATTTATTTCAGTTTCTGAAAGTCATAACTCCTTGCTATGATATCACAACAGTTGATAACAGAACTGGTTATCAACTGTTGTGATTTCATAAAGGCCTTCCAGGCCAGTTGACAGGGCTCTCTGAGCCTGTCAGCACAGCTCTGCTTGTCTGCTCTGACTGAAAGCTTAAAGCACAGCTGCAGGAGGGGGGTAGGGAAGGTGGTGGGTTTTGGTTAAGGTAAAATATTTTTCACATTTGTGTCAGGGAGGAGAGGACATGTTATGTATAGCTCTCCCATTATTCTCTGCCCCTGCACAGTAGTTGAAGGCAGGAGCAGATGATTTCGGGGGCAATACATAACATAAATTATATATGGGTAAAAAGGGAATTACAGGGATGTTGTTACTTCGGGGTTCTGAGAGACATCATAGACAGCTCGAGCTTCGCTCTCTTTGCCTATTTGACATCACACAGAACCCCTTAGTGAAAAACATCCCCATAATTCACTGTTACCCATCTATAATTCTATATGTTAACACTGTCTCTGCATTGGTTGTACCTCATTAGCAACAGTTTAACACCAAAATACAGAAATAAGCAACAGAAAGGTGACCATTCACCCTTTCCGAAGGGCCTTCCACCTCGCTGCAACCCGTCACTGAGTTTATAGTAACTTTTGAATCATTTGAGCTAGAAATAAAAAATGTTGTTAAAATCTGTAGATTATGCAGCAGATTATGGATTATGTGGCAAATGCTGCAAATCAATAACTATGCAAAAAACGTTGCGGCAGCACAATTGCATTTTTCCGGTGTTCCTGCCCATTACCCTGCTGACCAGCAGCGGCTTTATCTTAAAAGTCGTACACTGATGGTCAGCACTCTGTCCATTTCCATAGAATTTATGGTGAGTGCGACTCAGTTGGAGAGACTCACTCTCAGTAAAATTTCCCAAAAATACGGAGGGATTTAATGGGCGGGACCCATTTGTTACAATATGGTATTGTGAAATTCATTTAACATCACACTTAACAGGAAGAAGTTTATCAACTAGAGGACAGTAACTGAACCCAGTAATAGGACACCAATACTTGTATTCTGAAGCGAGTACCAATAAGTGACTTAAAAAGTAAAATGGTCTGAGAAAGCTCTAAGGCTCCACGAGCCAGAGAGAAACATGTGATGAATGTATCACGCAAAACAATTGATGCCTATTAAAAGGAACAATCAGGTCGTTGGCAAATATGCACCTTTTGGATTCTCTGAGCAGCGAGAGTGCTACTTGCCACCTTTACTTGGTATATTCTAAAAAGCTCTGGGTAGGGGAGTCTATCTCAGCAAGACTCACAGCACCCCCTCTCTCTACAGACAATTTTCGAGTCCTATGGTTTTTCTAGTGATACTAGAGGCTGCTTCTCTCTATCACCTTCTACAAACGCATCCTCAACCCTGCATATTGTGAAGTTGACTGGATGAGTGACAGGACTGGAGTACAGAGACCATAGTGTAAAGAACCTGAGACTTCTTTGGCAAGAAGCCACCAGGACTGCAACTATGAGTTGAAGAGATTTAGTACGAGTTTAAGCTAGAGTGTTTTTGAACCCACCAGAGGAGAAGGGTAACAGCTCATAGGATAAATAAAACAAGCATTTGCAATGCAATAGGTCTCGGATTTGCGAGAGTTTGAGCTATTGGCATTGCAAATGATAATGCCTTTTATTTATTTATTTATTTATTTTTTGGTCCTCATTCATAAATAAGTAATTGTCTCTTAGAGAGTACGGGCTCTTTAACGGCTCCTGTGGAGGGAGGTCTCATTTTCTAACTGTTGCCTTGCCACCTCCAAGAATCCTGAAGGGCCAACCGCAAGACGCCTAGACAAAAAGAGGTGGAACGTAGCGATCTTCCCAAAGAACAACCTCCTTGCCATAGTCTTACTTATTTCATAATCATAGGACCAGTTTAGGAGAATATATTGTGTAACTTATTGGCCCAATCCTCCCAAGCCACCCAAACCTAGTTCTTTTTTTAGAGAGACAACCATGATCCAGCTTATTAACTCTATTAACTGAAGTAACCCAATCCAGAAGCACCGGGGGCAGAGGCGATACCCATTTTAGACAAATTTCTCTTCTTGCCAGGAGGATTAAGATGAATAATAAGTGTACTTGTAGTTTTGTAAGTTTACAATTATTGCTCTCTCCTGGTAGGACCCCAAAAATAACTAGGACAGAGCTTACCTCAATTTCTTGTCCCAGAACCTCTGAGATGGTCTTACCAACGTCTTGCCAGAAGCCCTGGAACATATGCAAATCATCTGCATTCACAGAGGCACACTTCAAGCAGGCCTTGGCACCTTTGCCACCCTACTTTGAAAGCCTTTTAGGGGTACAATATGCTCTGTGAAGTGTAAACAGATGATTCCTTCATTCCTTCTGAGAGGAGCAGCTTTAACAACAACCCATAAAGTGCGCATCAATACTAGCCATAAGAGTGTTATATCGGCCGATGGCAGGTCTCTCCTCCAGGGCTCCTCCATAGGCGCTGGTTGTGGGTCCCCTTTTACCAGCATCCAGTACCATTTGGAAACTTCTTTACGTTGATAGAGGGGCCCAGGCAGAATGTTTTCACAATCTTCATTTTCTTCCCCATCTGTACCTAAACTAGCGGCCCAGCTTGATAATTGATAAAATTTGAACCTAGAAAGCCTCTGATTTGTGATGTTGCTTAAAAAATCCCAAGGTTGTAGCTTGTTATCTTGCAAAAGTTGACCCCATTTGTCAATCCCTTCTTCCTTCAACGGAGCAGTCAGACTGTCCTTAAGACACATGGGCGTGCCTGGGGAATTCCAAATATGGGCACCCGAGCTATAACATGGAATCTTCAAAATCCTTCTGGCCTGATACCAGAGCTCGCTGGCAGATCTCAAGACCTTTAGTTTGACTTTCTTAAAAAATTTAGGATGACCAAACTTGAAAAAAGCTATCGCCGCCCAAGGGAAGATTTTTCGTCATAGCTTGGAGGAAGGGAGGAAAGCATGATGAGCCAAATAGAAGAGATTTTGCATTTTTTAACTGGAAGGCTCAGCAATAAAAATGAAAAACGGAGCTTGCGATACCACCTTATAACTTTGAACTTCGCAATTTCTTCCAGGGGATCCTCACTCCCTGGACCAGACAAAACTGGATATTTCTACATGCAGTGCTTTTATTGTTTTAAGATTAAAGGATAGAGGGATTCTGTGGTGCAGCGGCCAGGGCAGCTGACTTCGGAGCACAGGGTTCACGGTTCGATCTCCGGCTGCAGCTCAGCTCAGCACCATGTGACTCTGGGCAATAGCTCACTTAATTTCCACTCCGGCCCCCAGTGCCTTGAGACCCGTAAGGGTGAGTAGCTGCGCTATATAAAAACGGACTTTTTTTTTCCCAAAGATAAATGTGAATTTTGGTAAAATTGACATTTTAACCAGATTGGAGCAGCCCAAAATAGAAAGAGGAAGACTCCCCAAGGATCTTAATATGATCTTGGCACTTTAATTTTTAGCTCAAGATTTACCTGGGCTAGCTTGGTAATGTCCTGAGTAACCTGCACCCCTAAATATCTAATTTCTTGTTTGATCAATGAGTTGTTGGAGTGCATGTTCCAGGACATGATTTCTGTTTTTTGTCGGTTAATTAGATAACCGGAGACCTTCCCAAAATCCATTAAGAGTTGCTCCAGCATAGGAGAAATATTGGTGCCCTCCTTTGTGAAGATCATCAGGTCGTCCACATATAGGGCTACTTTTTCACCCACCCATTCCATTCAAATGATGCGAAATTTTGTCTGGTCCTGATGTTGCATGCTAGGGGCTCGATATATAAGTCAAAGAGTAATGGGGGGAGGGGCAACCCTGTCTTGTTCCTCGCTCCAGCTTAATTGAGTTAGTGAGGTTCCCATTAACCACTATCCTCACTGTAGGGGTCTTATAAATGTTGCTAATAGCCCTGACGAACTTTCCCCTAGCCCAAAGGAATAAATCATATGGCGTAGGAAGGGCCAGCTTACCCTATCAAAGGCTTTGGCAGCGTTGAAAGTAAAGATAATAAAAGGTAAATTATTCGCTGAGGCTATATAAAATTGTGCCTATCAACTCATGTGTTAGATCGTGTAGTTGGCGACCTTTGATAAATCCCTTCTGATCGGCCTGGACCAGTGAGCCCATCACAAGTTCCAATCTCCTAGCTAAAATTTGTGCATAGATTTTGTAATCACAGTTCAGCAAGGAGATTGGTCTGTAAGACTAACACCTTTTAGGCTCTTTATTAGGTTTCAAAATTAGACAAACAGCTGCTTCATCCCATGACTTGGGGATAGATAGGTCATCAGAAAAAATGCTGTCAATCAGTTTTGCCAAGACCGGGACGATTTCCTCAGCGAGGGACATATAAAACTCATTGGGAATACCGTCTACCCCCGCAGCACTACCTCTTTTTAAATTCTTCACTACCGCCTTAACTCCTTCTAAGGAGATATTTCGATTCAATCGTTGGGCTTGGTCATCGGCAAGTAAGGGCAACGCTATGCTATTGACATAGTCTTTAACCTGGGACTCGGTGGCTAACTGATCCTCAGTATACAGATCTTGAAAGAAGGACTCAAATGCTTGTTCTATCTTAGTACTCTCTGTACAAACCTTCCCCGACTCAACGTTGAAAATTTCCTTAATTATATTTCTTGTTTGGTTAATACAAGATTTCCAAGCAAGGAGCTTCCCACACCCTTCTCCATATTCGTAGTTAGCTAATTGACTAGCCTCCCACTTTCCCCTTATAATACAATCCAAATAATCAGCAAGAGCCTGCCTTTTTGTTATTATTTCGTTGTTGACCTTGATCTGCTCCTGACCGTCTTGCTCTATAGTTCTCCCACTCAGAGCCCTAGAGATGTCATCTTCCAATCTTTTTATCATAGCTCTGGTTTCCTTATGCTTTTTTGCAGCAAGACTGATGACTCTGCTTCTTATATGTGATTTATAAGCATCCCAGATTACATGCAATGGGGCCGAGGAGTCGTTAATTTTGAAAAAGGCCAGAGTATCTCTCTTCACTTGTGTTATTACTGATGTAGGGATCTATCAAAGGTCCATCTTCCATTAGAGGGTCCTCTTTCTATTTGTAGCTCCAAAAGTACAGCACAATGGTCTGAGAGATGCTCGGGGATATGTGCCACCGTTTTAACGCTGTCAACCATGCCCATGCTTTTTATTATTAAAGTTGAAACTTAGAGGACTGCTTAGTTCTTTATTTTTAACTCTCCAAATATCTATAAGATCTTCCATCAATACTCTGATACAACGTCTCATTTTTGTAGGGCCTGTGCTCACCCCTTTGTTGGATTTATCGAGATCGGGATTCAACAGTATGATAAAATCGCCTCCCATAATAACAGGGAAATTGAATTCTAGCAAATGGTAATAAAGGGAGTTTACAGGAGCTTCATCATCTATATTAGTCCCATAGTACCCCACTAATTCATACCATTCGTTCTGAATTTTAACATTGGCAATGATCCATCGCACCTTAGCATCAACTTTAAAAGCCCCTAACGTAGCTTTGGCAGATTTCTTGATAAGTAGAGCCACTCCTTTCGTACAACAAGATTGGGTTGTGTGGACAGATATTTCAATCCACTTCTGTTTAGATCGAGTAGCCTCCCACTTGTCGTGTGTTATATGTGTTTCTTGTAAGATTATAATATCATAGTCAGCTTGGCTCAAGTATTGAAAGATTCTCCTTCTTCTACTCGCTACTCTGAGGCCATTAACGTTCCATGTTAACATTTTTACTGGGGTGCAAACAGGCATTTAACTTTTATCCCCTTCATAATATTAGCTCCGGCTTGGCCGTGACTCCCCCCCCTCTTACTTCTAATCTCAGTTACCCTAACCGAATGATGAGGACTTTTTTCCCTCGGATGCTCCCCACCCAGTGAATTACTAAACTAAACAACTCCTCTTGTGACCCCCCTCCCACCCAGGGTAACCCTCCCCCAAAACAACCTGGGTATGTTGGATAAATTACCCATTAGAGCTCACATCATCCTCCGGCCTGTGAATAATAAGCAGATTAAACCTGAATCCTTATCTCCCAATAAAAGTTCCTACCTCTTTAGGGTCCCGAAAATTATACATTTTGTTCTTCCACATAACTTTGAGCAGGGCTGGAAATCTCAATTGGGCTGTGGCACCTAAAGATCTTAAATCAGGGATGAACTTCCCCAACTCCCACTGTCTAGCCTGAGTTATCCTGGAAATATCTGATCTAATCCGAAACGACCACTCCCCTTTGGCAAAACTGCTGGCTTTTAGGGCCTCAGATAGAACTCGCTCTTTTATCGTATAGGTCTTGAAGTTAATCAAAGTTCTCCTGGGGGTTTTCCTATACAGGTTTTTTGAGAAGGGGTCTCTATGTATCCTTTGAATATCTGTTTCCAGTTCTCGAGAGTCAATGGAGAGGATAAATTCCTTCAACAAACTTAAGAAAAAGCCTTTGATATTATCTCCCTCCAGACCTTCCGGGATGTTAAGTACCTTGATATTATTACGCCTGGCATTATTCTCCAAGGACTCTATTTTATCCAGCAGACCTTTCTCACCATTTTTTAGTGCTTGAATTTCACTTTGATTGGTCTCCACTTCTCTATTAAGGGCCTCTACTGTGGCTTCCATTGCGCAGATTCTCTCTGTGATTGCTGACATTTTAGTTTCTAGAGTCTCGCAGGAGTCTTGGATTTTGGATTGATTCCTTTCCGAAATAGCAAACTCATTTCTAATTTCTGAAGATGAGGCCTCTAACATTTCGGCCAGTCCCAGCTGTTTCAGACTATTTGAACTCGGGAGATCAGTAGAAACTAAAGGATCGGACACCTGGTTCACCTCAGCGGGGGGGTTAAGTGGATCACTATCACAGTCGCCTAGAACCTGAAACCTGTTAGAGGTAGCGATACTCAAGTGGATGGCTTCTTCATCTTGGTTATTAGGCTCCATGCTTACGACAGGCACCCCTATATCTTGATGCAGCTCCACAGTTTCGGGGGTTGTTAACTCAGTAAGCTGGACCTTTGCCTGTACCTTAAAAAAGGATCTATGGGATGGGGTTATCCTGACTTGGGCTGCTTCCTTTCTCTGTCGCGCCAAAGATATAGAAGAAGAGTCCTGCGGGTTTGATGGGGAGTTGCCCCCTGTCTTCCTACCAGGTCTTTTGGTTACAGTTTTTCCATAAATGGGGACTAATGGGCATGTAAAAGGATGCGTAAGAGTGTCCGCGATACCAAAATTGTTATTCCTTAGCGCATATCTGCTTGGGAGCTCAACCCCCTTCTCACCAGATAGGCCATCAAGCTGTGGAGGTGAGACCACTGACTCATGTAAATCATGCAAAACAGAAACCTCCCCCCTTCTTACTTGGTCACCTTGTGTGGTATTCGCCTTGGGAAGCGTCTCTTTTTCTTTCTTCCGCTGTGTTGTTTTAGAGGTGCAGGTAGCACTCAGCTCCCTGCCACCAGTACGTTTAGCCCATCCAGGGCTCTTGCGTAGAGGAAGCACCGTGGAGGAGACAAATGGCTGACGCTCACCGCAAGTCTGAGGGAAAAGCCCGTGGGGAGACTCAAGCACAGCGAGCCCACTGGGAATAGAGCCTGTAACACGGGGCACCCGGCAGGGGCTGACCCTGCCTGGAGTGCCCCCGGAGGAAATCCGTGATGCAGCGCGCCTATCCAGGCGTATGCCGACTGCAGCCTGCAACAATCGCCCCCACCCGAAAGCGTGGAGCAGAGCCACATCCACCAGCCAGCTCCGCCACACGCGGACGCCGAGCGGCCGGGAGCCGAGAGAGTCCTCGAGCTCCCTAAGGAAGGCAGTCAAACGCCGACTGAGCACCAGCCAGTGGGAAATCCAGCAGAGGTAAGGACAGCAGGGCTCAGGGTGTTAAGGGAAAGAGACAAGCATGGCCGGAGGAGCGATGCGGAGCTCACGGCTGGACTAACCAGCCGCCATGTTCCCCTCCGCCAGAAGACAATGCCTTTTATTTATATGTTTACAAAACCTGCAAATAGTGCATAAACATCGCTTGCAGGATTTGTAAACACATAAATAAAAAGCATTGCCATTTACAATGCCAATAACTCAAACTCTCGCAAATGCGAGACCTTTGTGGCACCCGCGCTTTAGCTTTCAACATCGCAAGCTAAAGCGTGGGTGCTGCAAGAGCTTCAAAAGTAAAGAAATTTTTAAAAACTTGTTTTTCTATTTCTTTACTTCTAAAGCAATAGCGGCACCTGTGCTTTACTTTAGCTTAACATGTTGAAAGCTAAAGCACTGGTGCCGCGATTTGCTTCAAAAGTAAAGAAGCAGAAAAAATGCACATTTGTTTTTATTTTTTTACTTTCAAAGCAATCGTGGCACCCACAGTTTAGCTTAAGATGTTTAAAGCGGAAGCCCCGGTGCCACCAATTTAAAAAAAACATAAATAAATATAAAAAGAAAGGCATGTGGCCGCGTTTGGCCAGCAAATAACAAAAGAAAAGCGCGGCCGCCATTATTCTTGCCGAGGCGTGCCATGCTGAACAAATGAGTGAGAGCGTGCCCTGCCTGCAACAGCAGGAAGGACAAACCTATTTAAGAAAATTGTGTTCAGAGGCTGTAGTTAAAGTCTACTGAGTAACAACGCATGTACAGGAGGTGTGTTCATGGAAGGTTACAAAAAGAGAAAAGGTGGTACTAAGGAGGGATTACTAAACCTACTGACCAATGAAAAGCCACCATTTACAAAGGAGAGGGACAGGAGCCAATTAAAAAGATGGGTGGTAAGTGGGCGGAGCTTCATGCTCTATTCTGAATACAGCATGTCTCGAAGAGACAGCACAAGCGCTGCCTTGGCGAGACCTAAAAAAGCAGAACCTGGCACTGTTTATGAACAGCTATTGTCCCTCTTCCTAAGAGTTTGTTACCTCATTGACATAGGTTAGGTCTGCCTTTTGTCATCATTCAACTAAATAGCATGTGTGTTTGATGAGACTGAGACATGTGAGGAGTGTTTGTTTATCAGAATTGGAGTGGTGCCCCTGCCCCCACCAGAGAAAACAATTGCTATGAATAGTTATAACCTCAGACTTGTTGATTGTGAGCTTAGAAGAGGCAGTCCCCCCCTCCCCGCAAGTGTCGGGAGTGGAGTTGGAGGGCATCATAGAAGGTGGCATACACATAAGTATTATATTGCAAACTGGTTGGCTTTAGTATCCCTTTTTGCAGAAAAAGTGGTAAATGTAGACATATTTAAACACATAAACTGACCACTTGGCCATGGGCGTCATTTCACCAAAACGCTGGGCGTAGTAGAACTGACATTGCGTACCCTTTAAACCCCAATGACATCAGAGGGTTGACTGCTTTTCCCACGCTTCGCCTTTTAATAGCCTTCCAAATGAATCCGATGGGCAGGGGGAAGCCATGGGAAGTAGATGGGGATGTACAACCCTGTTTACTTGCTGCCCCTGCTTCTGCCTTTTTGATCCCAGAGGCAAAGGTCAGCAAGAGCAAGTTGGTGTAGCGACTGAGGACCTCTATTCGCCATCCCTGCATTTAGTCTGTTCATGCAGCCCCTGGGAGTATGAATGGGTCACTGAAGGGACCAGCTCTGCTTGGAGTTACATAGAAACATTTATTTTATTTTTGAGTTGTTTATATAGCTCACATTTGCTCCCATGGGATGACAGAGCACTATGCAAGTATTATAAAACACAAAATAAAAATAAAGATAAATTGAACGCGAGAACATACTTACAAAGGTAAAGTCAAAACTTTACATCTTCGCTGTGTAATTTTGTTTAACACCTGCATAGGTACAAGTAGCGCTCATTATACTTATTACTAATAATTTTAATGATGCGATTATAATAACTTGAAGTAACAACAGGTTACGCATGGAATGGTAAATTAATAAAGACTAAAAAACTAACTCTCGTACATGATTACAGAGATAGGAACAGGGAGATGGTAAGAATGCGAAGTAAACAATACAACACAATTGGGAATATCAGGAAAAGATAACAAAGTGGGGTTCAGGAAAGAGGGAAGAGGGAAGTCTGGTAATTTAGTCCTGAAATTTACATGTGTTTAAGGGGTAAATGAGGTTTCAGGTCACTTTTGAAGGAGGAGAGTTTTAATTACTCTTCGGGGTGTGGACCGAGAAGGAGAGAACGACTATACCTTTCTTTTCGAAGGACGGATTTTCAGGTTGTTGTACAGATTTTTTTGGGGCGAGTTTTTGCCTCCAGAGAAATGTTTGTTACATCAGCAGTTTGGAGTATTCACTAGAGCTGCTTTGGATGTGCCACAGGCAGAGACGTTTTAAGGCAAAGGCAAAGTGGGCTCTGCCCCAGGGACCCCCTGATAGAGACAGCTCTGTTCTGCAGAGAGTCTTGCCTGATGATCTTGAATAATTCATAAACAGATTGTTTTAAATATAGTTTTCCTTTAAATTATTTTTAACGTGGATGATGTGTGAGAGTCTATTACGGACATTTTGCAGAGAAATGTTGTGTTTATTTTTCATGCAACATCCATAAAAATAAATTCCTTTAGATCACAAAAGGACTTCTCATATGAGAAATGGGAGGATGCCACAAATGTTATTTACATCACAGATATTATTTGCAGTAATATTAGTGAGCTGCTGCTGTGTTGCAATATTGAAAGCCACGTCACTATCCCGGAATGTTAGATGTAAACACATTTAGAATTTGGAGCAGTGTGCCTGTGCACTGTCAGTGACCTGCCAAAGCAGGCATGAAAGAACTGAAACTGGATCTTAAATTCAAACCTGCTCTGAACAGGGGCACCCAAAATAGGTTTGGCCCAGGGCCCTCAAAATCCTTAAGATATCCCTGGCCACAGGTGTTTATTAGTAGATATTCGGATGTTTTAAGTGCTGGTGACCTTTCATAACATTTCTTCCAATTAGCCGTGAGTCCAGTCACTGCATGAAAGACAGCTTTTAGAGGAGCTTCTGTACTCAATTCAGGAGACAAGAGTCTGTGCAGCTGCTTGAAGTCTTCCCTAGGGAAAAGGCTTAATCGTACTGACTGTTCTCAATAGGAAGAAAGCATTTTTGGCAGAGGTTTTACGTGTTGATCCAGCTGTAACATTTTATCAAGGCTCTTGCCTGTGCATTTGGGCCTCTTATGATTTTGGGCATGTGCCAGTAAAGCAGAGAAAGTTCACTAATTTGTAATGAGAAGATGTGTGAAATAAGGAGAAATTATGAGAAACTCGTTATCTGCAGATTTCATCCATGTTTAGATGTTTAGGGTGTGTAGTGACGGAAAGGAGACAATTTGGAGTCAATTTGAAGATATAGCTGGGAATCTTCAGCATATTGATGATAGATGATGCTGAAGTCTTCATCGGGTCTTGAAAGTGATCTTGCTACAATTTGAAAAGAACGGGTGCTAAGACTGAATTGTGAGGGACTCCAAAGAGTGCCTATTTGGACTGATGATGTATGAGCTTGTACGGTTTGAGCCACTTAAGTTTCTTATCCATAGAACCCATTCCAGATTAATGGGTGGCATAGAGAATATCATGGCCAACTGGGTCAAATGAGTTGTCCAAATGAATTTGTAGTCCATCATTGACTGTCTTTGGCCTTGTAGTGTCTGGTCTGTGGCCTTCTCTGAAATCTGACAGATCTTGGTTAGTAGAGGCCATATTTATCAAATTGTGATGCAGCGCAGGAAGTCACCTTGCTGCACCGTGTGACAGGTAAAGGGTAGGAATGCCCCATATTTATCACTATACGGCACATTTCTGCCTTTTCCCCGCCCTGATGCACAATGTGCTGACTCGCGCCAATCCAGCTACCCTTCCACCATGGTGCAAGGGTGCCTGCGTTGCAAGCAGGATTGTTTTGTGCAGGAAGGGAAACTTTCCTGAACAAAACAATCCCCTGAGTCATTTTCCTCTTTCTATGTGTGCAGCGGAATGCAGCACACATAGAAAGAAGGAGTAACGAGGAGAAATAAAGATATTTCTCCTCATTGCGCCTTACTTGGGAAGGCATAGCTTTTGGCGCATTCCCTGGTCTACCAGTAATGGTAAATCCATGAGTTTTGCATGGGAACACCCATGCACCAACCATGGAACACCTCTCTGGGGCAGAGTAACGCATCACAGCGATTTGCGTTGCATTGCATTGCGTTACTCAAGCCACTCAAGGCCACGCAAGGGGGCCTTGCATGGCTTGATAAATCACATCTTAGGGGTTGCTTCGCTTTTGCACCACGTTGTGTGGTGCAAAAGCGACACAGCCCTTTGATACATAAGGCCCTAGATGTTGCTCAATGATAGTGTTATGGTTACTCAGAAAAACATGTTTCCAAGAGTGAACCAATGAAGCAGAGATAAGCAATGCGGTGATAATATTTGTTAAGATTATAGTAAGCTTTGTGGTGGTTAACAATATACTTGATGATTCCCCATCTGGGTTTGATAGCCAAGGTTTCTTGTGCAAGAGAGGCATTGAAGATACTGAGCTAGTTGGGCATGAGGTGCTGGCTCAGATGTTTGAGCACGTGGAGGGTAAGGATGTTGACGTCGTAATAGTAAGTAAGTTTTGATGCTGCAAGCTTTTCAAAGATTTTTTAGATTTAATGGGGTTAAGATGGACCAAATACTTTCAACTACTTTGAGAGTATCAGTAGTCACAGTGTAAGGTTTGTCATTGAAGGAGACAGTGATTTCATTTCTGACTTTGAGGATCTTGTTGGTGAGGAAAGTTACAAGGTCTATACAGAGGCTCTAATGTAAGAGGAGCATTAACGTGATAGGGGAAAATGTGTTCTTCATGAGATCAAACGATATTGCCCTCCTCTCAAAATTTCGTGGTACATATTGACTGGCAGAACGGCCAGATAGCCTTCAACATAGTGATATATTAGGGTAAACTACTTCGTATTATCTAGTCGGCCATTCATTCTGCTGTGTACAGGGTCATTACTTGTCTTAGTTTGATTCATACTTCACGAACAAAGCAGACCACAAAGTTAGTCCCAGTGGATACACCAGCAAATGGTGAATAGAGTTTGAACTACTCATGGATCATACAGTGTGTGTTTGTGGCACACTGACGGAGAAACCCACACCATGTTGCCGCACGCTGGTCTTTGTATTGCTTGATAACATTCAAATAGCGCACATCAGTAGCAGCTGGTTAACAGCGATGTCACAGCTGTGCCTTACCCATTTTCTGGCTCCTTTTTTAGGTTGAGCTTCGATCGACCTGTTATATCTCTTCTGTGGGGTTTGGCAAACCCACTGATTGCCATTGGTTACTATCTGTGGCATTCAGAAATGCTGCCTTCTTATTGGTGCATTTCTGTAAAAGCCCCTCCTTTGTGTGTTTAGCTCTCTTTCCAGCGATTTCACTCGGAGAGCAATTTGATTGGCCATCACACAGTACAGTGTGTGATGGCCTCTCTTCCCTCCTCCCATCTGGCTAACAAGGGGAGTGCTCAGCGTGGACTGGGCACTAAATTCAATTATGTTTGTTTTTGCCTGCTCCGCATCTCTTTTGCGTCGCTTGTGTCGTAAGTGCATGCACACATCCGATTTATATAGGACCTCAGGTGGGACGGAGCAGGTCCTGTGACTCCCCTTAAGGCCCAGTGGTCTTCGTGACTCGCGAGTCATGGGCTCGCAGCTGCATGAAGTAAGTGCCCATACCCCATGTGCATGGCCTGGAGTATGTGTATGTGCCCCGTTACCGTTGCCTTTGCAGCCTGATGCTGGGTTATGCAACTTGAACTGTGAATGAGGCTATAAAGAAATATGGTGCCGGAGGACCCTAGAGCGCATGCGTTCTTCTAACAAATAGTTTGTAAAATAACGTCATGGATGTAGCTGCAGCTGGCAGTTTTCTTCCGTAGTTTTCGCCAGTTATCACCCCATAAAGCAGAAATATGAGGTGCCTTGTGTAGTATCCAGCTGGATACGGTCTAGTGTTCCAATGCTGATGTAACCCACACTAGACACCCACCCACCACAGGCGTCACCAGTCAGGTGACCCTGTCAATAAAGGGGGCCGGGCGCACGTGCCTAGGCCCAGTTACTGCACCATACTATCCAGGGTCTGTGTCCGTCTCTCCTCACCATGTGGGCCTGAGGCCCAACCCTACAATGGCGACGAGTGGGTCTTATCCCACGTGTGCGGTAGCGGCCGCTTCCCGGGTCCTGGAGGGGGAAGTGTAGTTTGACCCCAGAGCACCTGCAGCTGCAGCGACTGAAGCACCGGGGCTGTGGCTCGCCGGGGCACGCGCCCTCCAGTTTGCCCCTGTGTACGACGGCAGCTGACGCGGTCGCAACCCGACGTACTGACAGGCCCAGCAGCGTGAGGTCTGTGGAAGGTGGCGGAGTGCTGATGCCAGCACCAGGCTCGAGGTGCCCGCCTACGATGCGATCGGCGCTGCAGGAGGCGAAACCACACACCGCACCGGCATCGTCCGCCCTCTGACTGTCCGAGTGCCCAGGTAGGAGGAATCTGGAGCGACCCTGCCTCGCTGCCCCTCCCCGGCGCACGCCACCTCCCGGACTGAGTGTGCAGGCTGCCCACGCCGGCACTCGCTACCCAGCGCGACTGCTTGTTGCCCCACGAAGCGGACCAACGCCTGTGCAGGGCATCACCCCATGAGCCTTGGATGTCCCTCAGGAAGGGAGAGCGTTATCTCGCTCGGCGGAGACCCTAAGCAAGCCCGCAAACCGGGGGAGGCCTGAAGAAGCGGAAGACAGGCGCGGCAGCATAGAGCAAAGGTCCATGCCCTCATACCTGCTCAGGTGCGAAGGATCTCCCTGCCCGCCGCCAGCTGCTCCAGCCAGGAGGGAAGGTGCGAACCCGGCAACACCTCTGACGTCCCTCCAAGCCCCGCAGCTGCGAGACAGACCGCCGCGGCCGACAAAGTCAACGCCAGCGGCGCCACCCGGCCGCCGTGATCAGCAGCGCGTCTGCCCCAGGAAGGAGCAAAGGGCACCGGCGAGAGTTGCCCTCCATGCGCATACCTCCCTGGATGCCTGCCGCGTCAACGCTACCGCAGCATCCAGCGTCGGAACCGCATCCACCAGCACCGCATCAGCGACCGCCCCTGCCTGAAGATAAGCAGCACCACGCGCCGACACCGAACGTGCCCTGCACCAGCCTCTTCAGCGCCCGGAGGCTGCCGCAAACCGGACAAGCCGCCTAGGCCCTCCAAGGTTGCTGTGGCCCGGTGAGAGCAGACTACAACACAGCGGCACCAAGGAGAAGTGCGGCACGATCTTAAGCTGCATGCTCGATCGGCGAAATTCACAGAAGCGTGCACAGAGGGAGCTGTCCCCACCCCCCCTCACGCGGCCCGGATTTAAAATAAAAGACTTACCGGGCAATGACATGAGGTCCTGCTGCAGAGAGCGAGTGCCCGCAGAGTGGAATCAAACGGCGTCATCCCGAAGGTGAGAGTGCACGAAGCACACAGCATGAAGGCGGCTGCCGGGGCCGTTTGAAAATAAAGAGACACTGCCATCTAGTGGCCGTTTCGCGGCAACGCATTCTGGGAGAAAAAGACGATGCTGAATATAGGCAGGTCTGCATGACAACTGGGAACAGTGCCAGGGCTGGCCAGGAGAAGCAACAAACTCCTCCCCAGGAAAAGGAAAGGCGAAGATAGTGGGCACACAAGCGAGAAAAGAAACAGTGACATTTGCCTGGAAAGCAGTAAAAGTCACCCAGGCAGAGAAAATGCAAAAGGATGGTGCACGGACTGATATGCCAGAGTGGTGCCAGGCCACCACACAGCCTTTGAGAGAAGAGAAAAAAACAGACAATGCGCAGGAACACGCCAGGAGTTCAGGGCACAACTGCAGCACGCTTGCAAGTAGCTCAAAACTGCCTCAGCCACGAAGGACACTGCCAAGAAGCCCAGAGCTGCCCCGGCCAAGAGAAGCATCAAAGGGCCACGGAAGGTCCAGTGAAGGTGATAGGTCCGAGAAGCAATCGAGCCCCATGAAGGCGCAAGGGCACAACCCCCAGTGGCTGGGTGATGCCACCGCAAGCAAGGAAGAAAAGCGAGCACGCCAAATACCAGAAGAGGACGCCATGCAGAAGGACCAAGAGCGCGGAGTCCGAGGGGCGCTGATGCAGCTACCCAGAAGCCTGACAGCACGGGCAGGCGCCCGGGAGATAGAGACATCTCCACGAAGAAGCACTGCTGAACGCAGGAAGGAGAGCATCCACATCTCCATTGCCCCAGCGAAGCCCCGCAGTGGGCCGAAGGCAACACAGAGTGTCCTCCCTCGCACTGCCTCAAGACAGAGTCGGCAGGGACCCAAGACAGGCAAGAGAGGAGTTGCACACTCCATGTGGCAGGCTGCCACAGCGACAGGTGATCGGACAGCACAGCGACACGTGACCGGACCGTCACAGTGCACAGCAACAAAGGAGCCTGTCACGCAGAGTGACCAGTCCGGACGAGCGCACCGGAAGAAAGGAAGAAGCAGGTGCCACGACGGCGCAGACTCGGGGCACAAGCAAGACACCCTCGAGCGAAGAGAAGTGGGACACCGCGAGATCCCTGAGGAAGGGATGGTGCCAATAGAAGTCCCCAAGAAGCACATGCAAGTCCTACCAACAGGACCGGCCTGCAACAGGCCCGCAAAAGAAAAGGAAAGACCGTCACAAGAACGACGCGACCAGTGAGACGTCCATGTGGAGCAAACATGAGACAGGTGGCAGGACGCCACAGCCAAAGAAAAACCTGGTCGGTAGAAGAAGAAGAGCATGGCATGACGCCACTCCGCGAAGGAGGAAAGAACAGTGGCATGATGCCACAGGGCAGACAACCACCACAGGCGTGCAAGAGGGAACAGAGAAGAGCGACAGGACCAAGGACTCGCACCAGCACTGAGGAAGGTGTTCATCCCCACAAGCCAGCCACCGGGGTGCAGAGACGCCACTGGAGACAGCTCCACGGGAGGACCTCCCGTAAGCCGCTAGCAGCGCAATCTGCGTCCTGGCCCCACGCTCGCAGTTCGACCGTCCTCTCACCTGTCACCGGCTGCTTGGTATCGATAGCACCACACCTCGCAGTGAACCTGCCTGCAGACAACTGAGCAGTGCCACGAAGTCCCTCAAGTCCTCCTCACTCCCTCAAGTCACCCCGACTGAAGATCACCGCCTGTCTGCCCACTGAAGAAAACTAACATCCTGTTACCACCTTCCAGATGCATCATCATCAGGAGCATCGCACCACCCGAGTGAATCCACACACACCCCGACCAACCGGAGCTCAAGGAGGCGAATCACCCAGGAACAGTCTGTGCACCCCAGTCAACCTACACCCTGCCGAAGTCGAGCACACCCGGCCATTGGAAGATCCGCCCTTGGGGACTACACAAGACTTGGCCGTGGCCCTGTTGGGAGTTCTGCAGCGACCCCTAAGTGTGGCCTACGCAACGGCCCACACAGCCCACGTGGCAGTCCAGGGGACAAGGGCCTCGACGGAGTTCCTGTGCGAAGGGAGTCCGAGTAGGAGAGATGTGTCGGCCGCAGCTCCACGTCAGGCGCAGGAAACACGAAGGTCACGGCTGAAGACTGGTCACCCACAAGATCACCAGAGGAAGGCGCAGAACCAGTGCCCAGACGGCGAGGACGCCTAGACAACGACACCACCCGCGGAGGCTACATGAGTGACTTGGCTGTGGATCCGTTGGCAGTTCCTCAGCGACGCCATTGCGCGGCTCACGCGAAGCCCCGCACGGTCCACACGGTCCCATGACGGCCAGCCAGAAAAGCCATCCAAGAGGCTCCAGTGGCAGAGGAGTCCAGGCAAAGTCGAACGTCGCTCAGCAGTCTGGAGTAAGGAGAGTCACCGGGCATGTCACCTCACAGGAAGGCCTCACTCACTGAGATCGTCTCTGAATCCAAAGTGGAGTTCACCATAGCTCCAGATGCATCGGCGCTGAACTTTTATACATAGACTTTTCTACACCATGAGAGCAGGGCCGTCTAAAGAACATCGCCAAGGCGACTGAAGGCATCCCAACCCTGCGGTCTGAGGCTCCAGCGCTGCTCTGGCCGACGGCCTGTATAGACTCTTTTGGTGCTATGGGTTCGTTATGTGTTTTATTACAGGTTGGACTTTCGTTTTGTTTCTTATTAAATTTTGGGAGGGATGTAGTATCCGGCTGGATACGGTCTAGTGTTCCAATGCTGATGTAACCCACACTAGACACCCACCCACCACAGGCGTCACCAGTCAGGTGACCCTGTCAATAAAAGGGGGCCGGGCGCACGTGCCTAGGCCCAGTTACTGCACCATACTATCCAGGGTCTGTGTCCGTCTCTCCTCACCATGTGGGCCTGAGGCCCAACCCTACACCTTGTGCCCATCTGCACTCCCTCCAGCCCCCACCCCGCCCCAAAGACCTGTATTGTAGGCTTTCTGTGTGTGGACCCGAACGACAGAAGCGGCTGTGGACGCTGCTCCTGCCGGCAGGCCCTGCTCCTGCGGACTTGTTTGTGTGGCTGTCCTCCTGAAGCACCATTCCTCCGACTTTGCCATCTCCTGCTGCTCGGTTCCTGCAGACGGCCAGGGCCCCGGGGCTGGAGGGAAGGCTTTACGAGCTGCCGCCTCCCCACCTTGAGAGTGATAACAACTGTATTTAGAGCTCACGCTGCAACATGCAAATATTCTTGAAACTGGCTTGTTTTTCTGTGGCGCCTGCTGTCACAGATACGGACGCCTTGGCACTGTAAACTGCAGGTGTAGTAATGGTCCAACTCAATGGCATACGTTTTATCAGCGATTCTGGGTTCAAAAGGTGGGTCAATTATACTCATGTTATCAATCTCTGTGTGCTGAAACGCTGAGTGCCCTACCATGACTTGGAAATGTGCTCTGCAGGTTTCACCAGTATTTTCTTTTTGTCAATTGGTTTCGGGCAAAAGAGCAGAGTGAGTGTGGAAGTGGCAGAATAGGAGGGGGTTTCAATTTCTGTAGTGGGGTACAGCACCCAACAGAGACAGTGACGAATCGTAGCACTCGAGGGTTTGGTCTCAACAGCAGGTGCATCAACCCGCTTAGCTATGTTCGGTGCCACTGGATCTTAGTTCACCCCGAGGCAGCCACGGGAACATGAAGTGGTATTTATGTTAGACCTTAAAAATGAAATCCATATTGACTTGATATAAAATCCCATCTAGAGGATAACGTGAAAGTTTGTTCTGCTCTTCCCTACTCCGAAAAGCACAAGGTATGATAGTTGTTCAACTTTCCTCGTGTGACAGGGCATGGGAGCTTACTATGATATGGGATATCAATAGGTAGGGAGGCTTATGCTAGGTTTGAACCACAAAGAAATCCTTTGTCATGCAGATTTTACAGCCACTCTCTCTTAGGTTATGCTCATCTTGTAGTCTCCTACAGCAGAGCTATCCATCACTCCCCTACAGCAGAACTATCCATCACTTACACGTATCATACAGGCTCGGGCTTCTGTCAGCACAGCTATTCTTTGCAGGCTCAGACAGCAGAACTGTATTTCAGATGACATACATTCACCAAGGTCACCCAAAGAGCAATCCATCACTTTACATGGCACACAAGCTCAGGCCCTTGCCAGCAGAAGTATCTCATAGGATTCTTGTGTCATACAGGCACAGGCCTCTTGACAGCAGACCTATTTTAACTTACAAAGCTGATCACATGCATACTCATTTCAAGACAGCTGAGTTATCTGTCAGAATGCAGGCTCAGGGAGACAGCAGAGCTATTGTTCAGGTCATACATGGCCTGGGCACATTTTACATTTGTCCTAGGGAGTTTACGAACTTTTCTTGTCAAATATTGCAAACTTTTTTTAACTTTTCAAAAACCCACCTGAAGTGAAAGTTGCTGGTGGTTGGGGGTAGGATGTTTGTGCAAAATAATCTACATGTTATAGTTTAGCTGGAAAAGTGGATGACATGCTGAGAATTCTTTGCACACCAAACCTACACATGTAGTAAGCTAAACGTAGCAACTGTCTTGAACATTGGGAAGCTTGTGCATGGAGGCTTGATGAAAATGTTTATGAAGCTTGGAGAAAAAAAAAACCTTTATATTTTCGCACACCGTAAGTACCCACATGATACAGATACAGCCATCAGAACTACCCGCATACAGCCCATAAACCCTGCGTCACACCGCAGACAGCAGCGCTTTCCCAGTGTTGCACAAGTGTGGTGAGGTCTGTCTCACAGCCAAGGGTGTTTTAGCCTCAGCAGTGCCTGTGGTATCATCCGACAACTTCATATGGACGGAGACAACCGGAAACCCCTCCACTCCCCCAGTCCGGAATGTGAGCCCTCCCCATCTCTCGCTGGGACCTCGCAGTCTCCTCACCCCCTCCTCCCTTAGTAAAGCCACAACAGAGGCGGTGCACCACCCTGCTGCTGGGACAGTAGTACTGAGGCGCCCAGCCCTCTGTCCGTGCAGCTGTACCCGCTCTGCTGGTCCAGTACTGGCACGGCTCTGACGGTGCCCCTCACCCCAGAGATTCATATTTCCCAGATGCATGCATCGGCAGTCCAGTCCAGGTTTTTCCTTTGCATTCAGTGACTTGTAGTCCTGATTTTATAATGGGTAAACAGGATTACAAATCCTAAAATGTAAAGAAAAAAAACAGTAACCATTTCAATGATATTCAGAACGCCCTGGGCCCAATCACTCGTCTTGTTTCCCCAATATGCTTTTTTATTTATTTATTTATTTAATGCATTTTTATATAGCGCGGACTTTACCCAAAGGTGTCAGAGCGCTTCACAATAGGACCAAGTACGTTACATGAGGAGAATAATACAAATTTACATGTTACAGAAACAAACGAGAAACAAGAAAAGGTCAAATAAAACAATAGATGGCAGACACACAAAAAACACAATAGGATGAAGATTGTACAGGCATAGATTACAAATTTACAATAATGAAAGAACTTCCTTGAGGGACAAGAAAAGGAGTGTATTAGTTCTGGAAATGTCTTTGGAAGAGAAGAGATTTGAGGTCGGTTTTGAAGGTCCTCATTTGTTTGCATAAAGGACATCGAGGACACCCTGTGCCCATCCGTATGGTAATGTTCTGTGACTGTTGCTAAGGGTCTCCAGGCTTCTTTAGATAGGCATGTGTCGTTCTGAGGGACATTGTCAATCTGTTTTGATATTTTCAATCAGATTACGGATCCCAGGCCTTAAAGAGGCCCTTTAGAAAAATAACCGTTCCCCTTACCCAGCCTGCATCGCTTACAGTCACTAACAATAGCCACTCCAGAATGTTCCTTTGTTTGATTACAGCATGCTATGGTTTTGAGAGCAATTGTGACATCATTCACTGGTTGGCCCCTTTAAGATAGCCGAGGGGTAGCTGTGACATTAAGCTCCCGCTGCAGAGTTCGCAGAGATCTGTGGCAGCCTGTAGTAACAGCTTTTAGATTTGGTGGGGCCAGGTCAGTCCTTCATTCTACCTGTTCTAATAAACTGAGTACTATTGAGTTGAACAGAACTTGGACACAAAATAAATCTGTCTTAAATTACAATATAAAAATCACCAACATAAAGTCCAGTCTACCTCCTCGGCCTATGTATCCAGAAAGCCCCCACGCCCCAGGTAACAGGTAAGTACTCAAACCCCATTCTGAGAAGGTAAGCTGCCATCCTGGGACCAAATACAACAGTACCTGGTCCACATAGCGTGGATATACTCCAACTGTTTATGCAGCATTTCCCGCAAACTAAACTACGGCTTGTTGTAATAGGGTTATTCAGTTGTACATAATCTCTTCTTAGTTATATATAAGGAAACAAAAATGCTTAGAGCACTGTCTTAATATAACTTTTCAACATGCTGCACAGCAGTCACAGTGCTCTGCAACATAGTTTAAAGACATTGGCAAAGCCAATAGCTCTGGCTAAACACTTATAAGGTCCGAAAGGCGAAACCTATTGGTTATGCCAATGCTTGTTTTTATTTTACTGCAGCTACTGTTCTATTTATGTCTCTCTGACCCTCGCTCTTCCAAAGGGTGAGGCAATCACTGCACCATTGAAATGCACATTCGCTAGTGTGTGTGGGCCAGCTGTCACATGTTTTGCAGGGCTTATGTATCTTCAGCCCCGACACTCTGTGGCCAGCAACAGTGTAAGACAACAGACCCATGTGATGTACGGTAGCCTTGCTAATTAAACACAGGCCAGGTGCTTTAGGCTTCAGCCTGTGCTGCCAAAGGCTGTGCGGGACAATCAGTGAGCGTACAACTTCTCCACCTCATCACAAGGTGGGGTGGAATGAGCAAGCTTCAATGGCTCCACATCACTCTGTGAAGAGTTGGCAAAGGGGTGGGCTTCAAACTAGGCAGTCCCTGCTGTGAAAGAGAAATGAAAAAGACACACAATTGATGGACGGAATGCAGAACAAATCAAAACATTTACCCCCAGTGAAGAGATCTGGGTTAAATCCATCATTCTTTAGCTCACCATGCCACCCCAGTTTAAACCTGGCCATATGCAAATCAGTCTTGACCCTGTGCCTCATGGGAACAGTTCAGCCCGAACTGCCAAGCCAGGTCCTCCCTGGACCGGAAACAAGCATCCTAGGACTGGTTTCGGGGTTTCACCCCCTCATCAGCCAGGATAGCTTGATTACAGTGACAAAGTGAGCAATTGTGTGTCTTTTGCTGTCTCACCCTAAGTGCGCCGGGTATGCCCAGACGTGGGTCCCGGGCTCACGGTGCCACTGGATTCAAGCTATCCTGGCTGATGAGGGGTGAAACCCTGAAACCGGTCCTAGGATGCTTGTTTCCGGACCAGGGAGGACCTGGCTTAGCAGTTCGTGCTGGACTGTTCCCATGAGGCACAGGGTCAAGACTGATTTGCATATGGCCAGGTCTAAACTGGGGTGGCATGGTGAGCAAAAGAATGATGGATTTAACCCAGATCTCTTGACTGGGGGTGAATGTTTTGATTTATTCTGCATTCCATCCATCAATTGTGTGTCTTTTGTGAAAGAGAAATGACTAGTGTGGAAGCAGAGAAGATAACAGTGATGAGCAGGTGAAAGACAGCACCAGGTGTTGTAAAATAGACTCTTCTGTGAAGTTTGTCAGTAACACATTGCTGTTCATTTATTCTTCTGGGAACTGTATCCACAATAAACCTAATGTATAAAATTCACAATTATATGTAATGTGTTGCAGCATATAATGTGCGATCAGGGCCCTTCCCAAAAGTTAGAATCTTCTTCTGTGACCTATCTGCACAAGTATAACTCTGAGAGTCCAGTGAAATTCAATTTTGAAAAGTAGCCTTCGCCCAGGAGGTGGTTGGTGGTGGCAGTGACATTGCATCTTGTGCACACTAGTTGTGTGTGTAAGGAGTCAGCAGGGGAATCAGGCACAGAAACAGACATGTTTGCCCAGGAAGAGATAGAGATCACCCAGAAGGGGTAAACCCAGACCCCGTGTAGTGGCGGGAACAGAGCTCTCAAGTTTCTAGGTCATGATTGAGTAGCGCATGCAGTCCGTGGTTTTTCTGTGCATTCTGGGACTTGTAGTTCTAATTTTCTAATAGGATCAACAAAACGATGAATCACAGAACTCAAAGAAAAAAAATGGTCTGAACGAGTAATGAGCTACTCATGTATGGAACTGGAAACTTGAGAGCTCTGCAGGGGTTGTGTGGAAGTGCTCAGTATTTTCCATGTACTACTGACCCACACCCTGTAGAAGGTCTGTCACTGAGAGCGGCACATAGTAAACATAGGTACGGCTCGTTAGCCTTAGTATAGGCCTGATTCCCACCCTGCACCATCCAGGGATGTCCCAGGAAAGACCCTCAATGTAGGGGGAACTGCAGACAGATCTACGTGCAGGAAGCGTCTGGGACATGAACAGGCCTTTGTGCATGAAACACCAGAAACAGACCTGTTTGCAGTGAGTACCACAATCAGACCACGTGTCAGAGAGCACCTGGGACAGGTTTCGTGCTAGAGGGAACTCTGTAAGAGCAGCTTTTTGTCAAAAAACATCTCTCCCTCGATGTGTTTGAATCATTTCACAGGACAGGACTTCGATATTACATATTACATGGTAATGTTTGTTGTCCTATGTTTAAAACAACCTCAGTCTGACCACAGAACACCCTCGTAGTGACCAACAGAACGTATGGATTGGAACCAGGCATGCAACGCCCATAGGGCTCAAAGGGCTTTGCCCCCCCTCCCCTCCCCTCCCTGTGGTGTGAGTCAGCCCAGGCTGAGACAGCTTCCTGGACACACAAACAGACAGTTCTTGAGCTGCTGTGGGCTGGCTGGTCTGGCGTCTTATCACAGCCACCCGAGTATTTCACAGGTCTTTAAAAGACCATCTACTTGATAAAGAGGCTTTGTTGTGTTTTTTCACCGGTTCCTAGAGCGCCTGCATCTCCACTCTGCCTATTCCTTAAAGCTGCAAATTACTTTTGCTGCCACGGTGTGAGAATGCATTTTCTGAATAGTAACCTTAGGCTTTGTTTTTTTGCAGTTTTTTAGAGCTTGAACTTCCCCCGAAGGTATTGAGGCACTTTTGCATGAGCACCAGTTACATTACACAAGGACACATTGCTGGAAATATTAGCCCCCCCTGAAATTTGGCTCTACATTCTCGTTGTTTATCCGTTCCGTTCAGCACTTCAAAGTTACCACGGCACACGGTAAATATTTAACTCTGAACTATAAAATGGGCTGCAACTTTGGAGCCCTTCTGGGGTTATACTATACAGCGCTCTGTAGAGGTCCCACGTGACATTGCGCACTAAGAAACACATATACATTTTCAATGAATTCAGCATAACAAGGTGATTCGGAATTCTTCGTCCTAAGCAGAGGCACATCTCAGAACGCACATACCTCTCACACCTGCTCCTCGAGCCCAAAGATGTCACTCGGCCTCCTCCACCTCCTGTCAACCAAGCACTTAACTCCGGCTCTTCCTGCCGGCTGAGTGTTCTCCTCTTTCCACTGCTACAACCCCAGGCGCTCTCCCTTCATTTTCTCACATATTTTTGGGTGAAGACGTCGTCGTGTAAACGTTGTTTAAAAATTCGGTGTCATATTGAACTAAAGCAGTTGTTGGAAGCTGGAGCCTGGATTTCATAAACCTACCTGGTTTTTCCTTTTATATAGCGCGAACTCGACCCAAAGGTTTTGCAACCGTTTACACGAGCATCAGTTAAATTACACAATGGCACATTCATTTTTTGTGGCCACCGGGAGATTAAAGTGATTTGGCCGCAATCACGGGATGTTAAGCAACCAAGACTAGAACTTGGTTCCCCAGCTCCAAAGCCGGCAGCTCTGGCCGTTAAACCTCATCTTCTCTCCTCTTCTGGTTTCCATTCTTCTATAAAAATCGCTGTTGGAGGTAATTTAAAAACGCAACTTCGACCATAGGAAACAAGCATTGGCAAAGCCAATAGGTCATGCCTATGCAAGAGCTATTGGCTTTGCAATGTGATTTAGCTGTGTTGTACACCAGTGTGTTTGCTGTCCAGTACTGCTAAAAGTTAGTGGCGTGGGATGTGTGGGAGTGGGGTAGAGTGGAGTAGATTGGAGTAGAGGGGGGTAGATTGAAGTGGAGTAGATTGGAGTGGGGAGAGGTAGATTGGAGTGGGGTGAATTGGAGTGGGAGAATAGGGAAGATTGGAGTGGGGTAGATTAGGGTAGAGTGGAGTGGGGTAAAGTGGAGTGGATTGGGGTAGAGTGGAGTGGGTGAATTGGGGTAGAGTGGAGTGGGATAGATTGGAGTGGAGACGGGTAGATTAGGGTGGAGTAGGGTAGATTGGGTGGATTTGAGTGTGGTAGATTGGAATGGGGTGGAGTGGGGTAGATTGGAATGGGGAGATTGGAGTGGGGTAGATTGGGTTAGACTGTTGTGGAGTTGTGTAGATTGGAGTGGAGTTGGATAGACTGGGGTAGATTGGAGTGCAGTGGAATTGGGTAGATTGGAATGGAGTGGAGTGGGGCAGTTTGGAGTAGAGAGGGGTAGATTGTTGTAGACTGGAGTGGGGTAGATTGTGGGAGAGTGAAGTGGGGTAGACTGCAGTAGAGTAGAGTAGTTTGAGTGGATTGAAGTGGGGTAGGCTGGGGTATATTAGAGTGGAGTGGGGTAGATTGGAGTGGAGTGGGGTAGATTGTGGTAAACTGGAGTAGGGTAAAATGTGGTAGATTGGAGTGGTGTGAATTGGGATAGATTGGAGTGGAGTTGGTGTGATGCGAAAGCTATTGGCTTTGGTAATGTGCACCTGTGTGACTGCTGTTTAGCACAGCTAGAAGTTAGTGGTGTTGTGTGAGGTGGGGTGAAATGGAGTGTGGTGTAGTGGGGTACATTGGAGTGGGGTAGGTTGAGGTAGAGTGGAGTAGGGTAGGTTGGGGTAGGCTGGAGTGGGGTAGAGTGGGTTAGATTGGAGTGGTGTAGAGTGGGGTAGATTGCAGGGAAGTGGGGTGGATTGGAGTTGCGTGGGGTAGATTGGAGTGGGGAACATTGGAGTGTAGTGAGGTAGATTAGGGCAGATTGGAGTGTAGTGGGGTGGAGTGGGCTAGATTGGAGTGGAGTGGGATGGATTGGGGTAGAGTGGAGTGGGGTGCATTGGGGTAAAGTGGAGTGGAGTCGGGAAGATTAGGGTGGAGTGGAGTCGGGTAGATGGGGTGGAGTGGAATAGATTGGGTGGATTGGAGTTTGGTAGATTAGAGTGGCATGGGATAGATTGGAGTGTAGTGGGGTGGAGTGGGCTAGAGTGGAGTGGAGTGGGATGGATTGGGGTAGAGTGGAGTGGGGTGCATTGGGGTAAAGTGGAGTGGAGTCGGGAAGATTAGGGTGGAGTGGAGTCGGGTAGATGGGGTGGAGTGGAATAGATTGGGTGGATTGGAGTTTGGTAGATTAGAGTGGAGTGGGATAGATTGGAGTGGGGTAGACTGGAGTAGACTGGATTGGAGTCGGAAGGATTGGAGTGGAGATGCGTAGATTGGAAGGGAGTCAGTAGACTGGGTTAGATTGGAGTGGAGTGGGGAAGATTGGAGTGGAGTGGGGTAGATTGGAGTAGAGTGGGGTAGATTGGAGTAGAGTTTGGGTAGACTGGAGTGGGGTAGATTGAAGGGGTATATTGTGGTAGAGTGATGTGGGGTAGACTGGGGTAGAGTGGGGTCGATTTGGTGGATTGCAGTGGGGTAGATTGGAGTGGAGTGGGGTAGACTGAAGTAGAGTGGGGTAGATTGTGGTAGACTGGAGTGGGGTAGAATGTGGTAGTCTGGAGAGTTGTAGGTTGGAGTGGAGTGGAGACTGGAGTGGAGTGGGGTACACTGGAGAGGGGTGCGGTAGATTGGAGTGCATTGGGGTAGATTAGAGGGGAGTGGGGTAGATTGAGTGTAGTGGGGTAGATTCGACTACCGTAGATTGAAGTAGGGCAGATTGGAGTAGGGTAGATTGGAGTGGGGTAGATTGGAGTGGAGTCGGGTAGATTGGGGTAGACTGGAGTGGAGTCAGGTAGATTGGGATTGAATGGAGTGGAGAAGATTGGAGTGGAGTAGATTGGAGTGGGGTGAATTGGGGTACAGTGGAGTGGGGGTAGATTGGAGTGGGGTAGACTGTGGTAGTTTGAGTGGATTGGAGTTAAGTGGGATAGATTGGATCGGAGCGGGGTAGAGTGGGGTAAATTGGGGTAGATTGAGTGGAGTGCGGTAGATTGGAGTGGAGTGGAGAAAGGTAGATTGAGGTTGAGTGGGGTAGATTGGAGTGGAGTGGGATAGATTGGGGTAGAGTGGAGTGGGGTAAATTGTTGTGAAGTGAAGTGGGGTAGACTTGGGTGGAGTGGGGTGGAGTGGAGTGTGTTAGATTGGGGTAGAGTGGAGTGGAGGGGCATCGAGTTGTGGAGCGTAGAGTAGAGGGGTGTTGAGTGGAGTGGCTTGGAGTGGAGTGGCGTGGAGGGGCTTAGAGTGGAGTGGCATGTCATAGAAGGGAGTGGTGTGTTGTGGAGTGGAGTGTCATAGAATGTAGTGGTGTGGCATAGAGTGGAGTAGATGTGTCATAGAGTAGAGTGGTGTCCAGTGGAGTAGAGTGTTGTATAGTGGAGTGGTGTAGAGTGGAGTAGCATAGTGTGGAGTATGCATGGTGTTGTAGCTCACTGACATTGCAGACAACACATTTTCAATTGAAATGATCATTACATTTGCACAGACATACAGTTTGACTGCCCCCAATCAATTATGTGTGGAAATGTCATCACCTAGTGCATTGATGTGTTTTGATCATATTCAAATATTTGTTCACATCACACTTCAGAATTACAAAAAAATAAACTTAATTTGTACTTTCCTAATTCTGATATATTCAGAAATATAAGCAAAGTTCATTTTTCTTGTGTGCTAGAAAAAAGCCTTTCCTTTGCACACCCCCACATTGTCACATACATCCTCTCACTTTAAAGTCAGAGAAAGAAAACTAAACACCAAGCTCCATCGGAAGACAGAGCCTGACATTAGACCTCTGTCTTCAAATGCACAGCAAATGTGACAAGATAAGAACAAGATGTAATGCCTGATTACAGAAAACAAGCACTCGGAAGGATACAGCAGTAAACAAGCAATGCTCCACCTGACAGACAAACTCATGCTGGACAACCTAAAACAAACAAAGCCAGCAAATAGAAAGCAAGCAAATATGAGTTACTAACCACAAAGCCAGTGGGCAGCAGTGGGCAGAATGCATTCCCAGGGAAGCTTTCCGAATGTCCCAAGATGTCTTTAGTAAACTGTAGGCTTCATCCTAAAACAACTAGACGAAGTCTGTGGGCCAGAATAATGTCTCCCCTCTCCCCTCTCTAGAGAATGTTTAAACAGGCATTGCCAAAGCCAGTAGGTCTCACCTTCGAGACTATTGCCTCTGGCTTTTCCTTTTGTTCCTGTGGAGTGGAATTATTTGGTGAGGATTGAAATTATGTAGTGTGGTGTGGGATTATGTGGTGTGGGGTGGAATTATGTTGAGTGGAATTGTGGTGTGGGGTGGCATGGATTGGAATTATGTGTTATAGGGTTGAATTATGTTTTGTATGGTGGAATTATGTGGTCTGCAGTGGAATTATGAGGTGTGTAATAGAATTATGTGGTGTGGTGCAGAATTGTGTGGCATTGACTTGTGTAGAATAGATTTGTGTTATGTTGAGTGGAATTTTGTGGAATGCAATTGTGTTGTGTGGGATTGTGTGGAGTTGAATTGTGTGTCATGGAACTGTGTGGTGTGTGGAATTATTGGAGTGTAATTATGTGATGTGGAGTGGAACTTTGTGGGTTGGAATTATGTGGCATGGTGCAGAGTGGAATTTTGTGGAGTTGAATTGTGTCCTAGGGAGGGGAATGGAATAATGTGTTATGGAGTGGAGTGGATGTAAGTGGGGTGGAGTTGAAATATGTGTAGTGTAAATATGTGGCATGGTGTGGAGACGAATTATGTGAAGTGTAATTATGTAACATGGTGTGAATTTGAGGCATTGTGTGGCATGGAGTGGCATGGTGTGGAGTGTAATTATGTGGCGTGGAGTGTAATTATGTAGCATGGAGTGGAATTATCTGTAGAGGAATTATTAGGGAGTTTAATTGTGTTGCAAGGAGTGTAATTATGTGGATTCAAGTGGAGTAGAATTAAGTTGCATGGAGTGGTATTTTGTGAAGTAGAATTATGTGGCATGGAGCGGAGGGGAAATATGTGGAGTTGAATTTGTTGAACGGTAATTATGTAGCATGAAGTGGAATGATATGGAGTGGAATTGTGTGGAGTTGAATTGTGTGGCGTGTAATTGTGAGATGTTGAAATGTGTGTAGGGGAATTATGCGGTGTGGCTTTGTGTGTTGTGGAATTGCATGGTACTTAATTGTATGGTTTTGTGTTGAATTATGTGGAATGCAATTATGTGGCATGGAGTGGGGTTGAATTATGGGGAGTGTCATTGTGTGGCATGGAGTGGAATTATTTGGAGTGGACAGAGACAGTGTGGCGGGTGGGAGAAAAAGAAAGAAGGACATGGCAGGAGGGAATGGAATCAAATGCTAGCTTTCCAGTGCCAAAGTAAATACTGTCAGCAATGTAAACATGTTTATCTGTTATCTGCAAGCAAGCCAGGGGAGAGGATGTGGCATAATGGCCAAAGCTACCAACTTTAGAGCTGGGGAATCTGGTTTGAGTCTCGATGCCGGCACAACATCCTGTGACTCTGTGTAAATCACGTAATCTTCCCGTGCCGACACAAGTTATTAAACAATTTACTCTTTCTTCTTCTCCCAGGCAGCAGAGCCTGTTTACCCAATATCAAAGCACTAAAATAGGTATTTGTGACGTTTGTGTCGCAAGAGCTTGCATGGTGCTTTTGTTATATTTTTCATCTGCTTCCATATAAAAATCTTAAGATTATGCAACTAAATTGAACATGTTATGCATTTATTTGTTGACACACTTTCCTCCAACTTTCCTCCTATTTGGAGGTTAATCATCTTTTAGAGGATAAGCAGTTCGGCTTTAGAGAGAATCACAGCACCGAATGTGCGCTGCTCACAACCACTGAGGAAATTAAATCATCCCTAGATAAGGGAGGTAATGCAGTGCTGATCTTGCTTGATCTTTCAGCAGCTTTGGATACGGTCAATCATGAAGTACTTGTAGACCGTCTGCGGAATCTTGGGTTCAACGATTCAGCAGTGGCGCTGCTCAAATCTTTTCTCTCAGGACGCCAACAAGGGGTGTCAAGTGGGATTTTTAACTCAGGAACCTTCTGTTTGCCTTGTGGGATACCCCAGGGATCTTCCCTATCCCCATCTCTATTTAATCTTTACGTCACTACACTTGCCGCTCTGATCAGATCTTTTGGGCTATCCAATGCATTGAATGCCGATGATACACAAATTATAGTATCAAAGGCTAAAGATGAAAATGGGGCTGGCGACACGTTTAATAAATGTATGAGTGCAGTGAATAGCTGGATGGCCAGCAATTGCTTAAAGCTGAACTCCCTGAAAACCGAGGTTATTCAATTCAGCAACAATCCAGCAATCTGGTCCCCCCAATGGTGGGCGTCAGATCTGGGTATGTCACCTACGTCAACTTCCAAAGTAAAAAACTTGGGGTTTATGCTGGACAGTGAATTGAAATTTAAAGATCAAATTAACCTAATTACTTTCTCCTCCTTCTACTGACTCAGAATTGTCAAGAAAATTGAAAAATTTCTGCCGGCTGACTCACTGAAAGCTGTGGTCATAGCCTTAGATCTCTCACGACTAGACTACTGCAACAGTCTCTATACCAGCCTCTCCAAAGGCTCACTTAAAAACTCCAGACCATCCAAAATGCAGCCGCTCGGTTTCTTCTGAAAATCCCCAAACATCAATCTGCCAGGGCCTCTATCAGACAATTGCACTGGCTTCCGGTCCGCCATCGCATTTCTTTTAAGGCTCTCCGTCTAACTTACAAATCAATCTATGGAAAAGCGCCTGCCTACTTGAAGGCAAATCTGGTGCGTTACATCCCCAGCAGAAATCGTCGGTCTAGTTCAGCTAACTTGCTGAGGGTCGCTCCCTTCAAACATGCTACTTGGGGAGGTAGAAGCTTTTTTAGAACCACGGCTCTACTGTGGAACCGCCTCCCTCCGGAACTTAAAGTAGCACCCACGCTCCTGGCGTTTAGGAAGAACCTCAAAACTTGGTTATTCAACCAATGATCCCCTAGGACTTGGCCCTCGTTTGCTCTCTTCTGATTTTCTCAGCGTCAGTCTTGGGTATTCGTCCGCTTTATAAGTTGTTTCATTCATCCATTCACATTTTTCTCCCTAAACTTTCAGTCAGATGTCAAATGTCAATTGTTTTACGGAGAAATATGTCATCTTGTTTCCTTGTTTCAAGTCCCCGAATGCAGAGCTTTCCATTGCAAAAATAAATAACGTCAGCGTTTGCACTGGGAACCCCTCCATGACTTCAAACCTGGAAGCAAGATCTGCAATCTGATATCTACAATCGAACCAGGCGAGAGGATATGGCGTAATAGCCCAAGCTACAGAATTTGGATCTTTGGAAGTAGGTTCGTATCTCTGCGCCGGCTCAACATCCTGTGACTAGGAAAATCACATAGGGCCTGATTCACAAATGGGCTCCGCACTCAGGGCGGAATCTCCGCAATGGGAATTCTCACTGCGCAGATTCGTCCTGAGTGCTAAGACTTCCTCATGACTGCGGGGCCTTCGCCACGTGTGCAGAGCCCCTTTGTGAATCAGGCCCTTAATCTTCCCGTCATTCATAAAATTAATGTGTCCTTGTGTAAAGCAGTCTAACACCCTCGGGTCGAGTTTGCGCTGTATAAAAGCTGCAACAAAAGTCAGAGTACTGGACAAAAGCATCTGGCCCCCTTGCTCATCTATTGTGCTGGGTAGGGACTCAGCAATGGGAGGGAGGGAGGAAGGGGGAACAAGGAAACACAGACAACGGGATGTAGCAGACAACAGAGCCAGCTAAGAAACATGCACTCTGTAGAGTGACTCAACAAAAAGAAAAAAATTAGCTCCCAAAAGTGCGAGCAGTGTTAGGACATAAGTGCTAGGGCCATGCTCCAGGGGCAGTCACATGCAAAAAGAGGTAAGTGCCGACCACCGAACTGACCAGCAGGAAGCAAGCAATTGAGAGTAGCTTTAATACCGATCAATGGTAACTAATGGACGGCCTTCAGGCCCACTAACAGTAAACAACATTTCTACGTGAGACCTAAAAAGGGCTACAAGACTAACTAAGATAATCAGTCTGACGTAAGACACAAATCCCACTTCGTGACAAGGAGAGGTTGGTGTTACAGGGTGAGACAAGACCAGATGAACCGACTGCCGGGGAGTAACGAATCATGGTTCGATTCCAGGATTACAGTAGAACATCTATCCAATAGATTCCTGAGGATTTTGTAAACTGTGTTGGTACCTCTAATAAAAGCCAATATTTCATCATGTGAAGGAGCAGAGTGCAGATGCATTTGATTGATGTGTGGAAGCAGTGTGGACGCAGGCAGATGCATCAAAACAGGCACATCAAAATGCCCCACATACTTGATGGCATGTATGTACATTACTGCTTGTGCTAATTATGCTCTTTAATACATTTGAATCTTTTTATGTGTTCATAATAGCATCTATAATGCACATTTATTAGCACATTTTCCTTATGTATTTCAATTTGGTGTCTTTCTGGATCACGCAGGAATAAACATTGGAAAGTTGGCAATGTACACGGTCATAGTCATAATCAAGGCCGTAGTCTTAGTCATATTCATAGTGACAGTCACAGTCATTACCAGACACGTATTTTAAGAACATTCAGGACACTAGGTACAGATTTCTAAAGAGAGGCTATGACAGAAAGGTTATTGACAAAGCAATAGATAAGGCGCAACACCTTAAACGGGAGGATACCCTGTGCAATAAGCCTGCGGTGACAACTGGAAATAGGAAGGAACGACCAGCTAGTTTTGTCACCCAATACAATCTAAACAGTGGCAGGATATACAATATTTTGAAAAAAAATTGGGGCATTCTGACTGATATCCCTGGCCTAAGTAAGAGTATAACTGACAAACCCTCCATGACATATCGTAGAGGGAGGTCCCTACGCGACGCTTTGTGTCCAAGTTATATAATGAATCCACGTGTTACATGGTTGCCACCTAAACCACTTGGCTTTTTTACTTGTGGTACCTGTAACATCTGTCCTTTTGGCAGAAATAAAATTACCAATTTTTCGTATAATACCTCTAATTCCCATAGAATTGCACATTTTATTAATTGCAATACTACCCACGTTATATACATTTTAGGTTGCAAATGTGATATCATCTACGTGGGCAGCACTGTACGCTCTTTAAAAGTTCGCATTCAGGAACACCGTAGAGCTATACTCAACAAGGATAGCCGGTACCCTGTGAGCGACCATTATATGAAGGTACATCCCGATGATAATTCTTTCTGGTTTCATGGTATTGACCATGTACCCCAGGGAGCTAGGGGTGGCGATCGTGAACTGCTATGTAGGCAGAGGGAAGCCAAATGGATATGTCGTCTTAAAGCCACTGAGAAAGGCCACAATACTGATAAAGAATTACACTATTTTCTTGGATAGAAGGGTGTATATTGTGTACATTGATGTGGCCTTAAGTATCCGTTAATACTCTCTAATAAGGTTTCTTATCATATCTCTGTAGAAGGGAATAGCCTTTTGAGTAAATTCTTTGAAGAAAAATCTCCTCATTGGGACTGTAGTTTTATTTATCTTTTTCAATTTGTAACCTTTAATATTTTTTCTTTTGTTTCAAAATGACAATTAATGTATGTATCCAATTTATCCTTTCTTTTTCTTTCCCCTCTTTCTCACTATGTATCCCTTTTCTAAGGTTTCTATATTGAGTTACAAGAAATTTTCCTGGTAATATGCGGTTTCGTCAGTGAGTTAGAAAATACTGTGATAAGATTACTTTAGAAACTGATTTTTGAACACACTACAAGATGGCCCCTGGGTTTGTCATCATCTATGTGAGATTTGTCGGCATAAGATGACATTCCCATAACCATCTGGGTTTTTTTGTTCTATGGAATTATTTACCGTGTCTCGAGTCAAGTCTATAAACTAGATTATTTAACGTTTTAAGAAAGTATGGTATTATGGCTATGATACGTTGGAAACTTACCAGTGTAGTTTTCCGAAAACTGAAAATCAGTTAATTATGATATCCGAGTTGGATTTTTTGTATTACAAAACCAACCAGACAATATCTCTCTTTCATATCATCGTTATATTCAAACTGCATGGCAATAATATGTTTTTCCATTTTTGGATTACATTTTCATGATGGCCGCCAGACTCGCGGTCCTTTTCTCTTGCATTTACGGGATGCATTTCGGTCGCATCAATTTTGACGTCATTTTGCGCCATTCGGGATTGCTTAAATTGATTCTAGTAATGGCGTGGGAGCTTGTATTATCGTGTTGTCGGTTATCATGCCGTCGGAAAACTTTCTCGTTGGAGAATAGGTAATTACTGGGTACGTCAGTATGTTTGTTTGTATTTAGTCGTACTAAATGATATTACGCTGGTTAGTATTATGTTCTATGTGCCTCCTCTTTGTTTTTATTGTAGAATTCTACGGGGCACTGTTCACCTTTTTTTAATACCCTTTGGGAACTTTTAATATACTATGACAAAAACGGGCCGTTTATTGATCGTTAATTGATATTGAAATATTTTAGGCCTCTTGTTTATAATTGAATATTGGTCTAATTTTTCGAGTATTTTTATATGGCTGTACAGGCTGGGTGAGATACTATTATATCGCTATTTTCTGGGTGCTTGTTCCTCGCATATAATTGCCTGCTAATTCTTATTTGTGGTCCACTGTATACATGACTGTCTCACATTGAGAATTTTTTCTGTGTATTGTTAGGTATACTGGCTCAGGTGTCACTTAGGACCTGTATTTTTCAGACTGTGATACTATTTATACACTGATTATTGTCAGTATGTTGGTCTTTTACATAATCAGGGCCATGGTATATAAGTCATATAAACACTGGTCCGTTTTTTGTTTGATAGTCACGTGTCACATGGAGTAAAATAATTTTCTCGTATCTTTTGGGATATATATTTCTTTTTCTTTATAAACTGTTTATTTCTCGGCAGTTGACCTCTTGAAATTTAAAGAGCAGTGCGCCGTTTGGGACTCCTTATTTTCGGACTCCCCACTATAACTGATCAATTTCAAGGTGAGATAGCCCATGGTCCGAAATTTTCTAATTTTTGATAAAGATCGGCGAGTTTAAATCTCGCCTCTTTTACCTCTCTTGCTTATATACTGTCTAGTATTTGCTCTGTTTATTTTAATTTATTTACAGGAATATTCTTTAAAGACCTTTTATATAGGGTGTCTTGACCATATCAGGGGACGTACGATCTTTATTTTGAAATGGCACCCCGTGACAACCATTGGACCTGTGACTGATTTGTGTACGTTCTCTCTATATTACCCATAAGGTGAGATACATAGAATATCCTTTTCTTGCCCCTTTTGGGTCTTGTTAATCGCGATCTATGGTGACGTTTTGGACACATCTACACACGACCTTTTAACCTGTCACCTTTTTAGGCTTGTGCTTTCAGGTGGATTATGGTCCTCCCCTTTCTTTTTATTCCTCTCAGATTCATTGCTTTCTAACTCTCTCCCCCTTTTTTTGTCTTGCCTATTCAGGCTTTATACTTTATCCTTTTTTCTCATTTTTCTCTTTGTATTATTGTTCTTTTCTCCTTTTGTGTACTGTTTTTTCATATTTATATATATTTTTTTATTTTCCCACTTTTTATATATTTGGTTCTGATTTTTGTCTGTTTAAATATTGTATGTTTTTTAGTATATTTTGGTGTTATATGATTTATATATATATCCTTTTGCGCTTTCTTTATGTGATATTTTAGCAAATTCAAGTGGCACCTTTTAAAAAAACTAATTTTCTTAAAAACAGGTTTTTGTCTTTTAAGGGATGGTGTATCCTTGAACACTTTGTTGGTTCATGTTTTCTTTCGCTTTTTGGGTCATTGTATGTGTTTTAAATTTGTTTGTGTGTTATATATAATTTCACTCTAGTGGATGGTGTATGTATATGTGATTTCTATATGTATATTTATGTTATATATGTTGTGATTATTACAGCCCTGACGAAGTTCCCGTGGCACAAGGGAACGAAACGCGTTGGCTGTGTGCCGGTTTTAACCAAACTACGTAAATAAAGAAAAGAAACTTTGGACAATATATGTTTCCTGATTGCTTTCATTTAGAGTGCACCTTCCTTTCTTATGGACTTGCACAGTCATTACCATAGTTATCGCCACAGTAAGGCAGTCATAGACACAGTCACAGTCACAGTCATATCCACTGACATAGTCAAAGCAATAGCCAAGCTTAGCCATAGGTAAAGTCATTGTCCTGGTCTTAGTCCACATGAAAGTCATAGCTGTAGCCATAGATATCACCATTACCATGGCCACAGACATTCGTGCTCAATCACAGCCTGAGACGGGGGGAATTTATTAAGTATTGTTTTATGTGACGCTCATTTTAAAATTGAATTTGAACTTGCTGCCTGATTTTATGCGCATTAGCAGCGTTATTTTTAAATCGGCACTTGAGCCTCTCCGCTTCCGTGTCACGGGAGGTGCATAGCGCTGATTGGCTGGCCTTGGCCAATCAGACGACAGACGGGTGGAGCCTGTTGCTGCCCACCGTCTATTTGAGCACTCCGGTCGCGGACGCGCTAGCCTGTGCACACAGCCTGAGACGGGGGAATTTATTAAGTATTGTTTTATGTGACGCTCATTTTAAAATTGAATTTGAACTTGCTGCCTGATTTTATGCGCATTAGCAGCGTTATTTTTAAATCGGCACTTGAGCCTCTCCGCTTCCGTGTCACGGGAGGTGCATAGCGCTGATTGGCTGGCCTTGGCCAATCATACGACAGACGGGTGGAGCCTGTTGCTGCCCACCGTCTATTTGACCTCTCCGGATGTGGACGCGCCGCGGGCGCGTCGAAGGCGCGCCTAAGGCAAGCCCGTCTGCGCCCGTCTGCGCCTGGTCGCTGCCGGCGGCCGGTCACTCTGCCTTATTAATCAAAGCCACTATTGGCAATTCATCCGTAGAGCTTCTGTCGTTCAACTCTGAGAGCTCGACCTGTTGTAATCATTCTTGGTCCCCGCTGGCAGAATTCTTTAAATGTCCACACTGCTCTTTTCAGAGTGGGCCGATTATAAGAGATAAGCCTTCCGGGAAGCCCACTATTCTCCGGTTTTTCAGTCTTAATTGTAGGTCCTTAGTTAAGCAACATGCGGAGATCCTGGATCTCTTATCCGAGGAGTCTCCTGACGCATTATTTTTGACCGAGACCTGGTTGACTTCGGACTCAGTCGCTGAATCCTGGCTGGCTCTCCCCCCGGGGTATAAGCTGAAGCAGCTTAATCGTATCGGCAATAGAGGTGGTGGAATTGCTATGATTCATAAGGGTTGTTACACTTGTAGTCTGAGGAAAGAGGATATCCCAGATTGTGAATGCGCTTTTTTAAAAATGATTTTAAATCCTAATTTTACGTTCTCTGGCCTGCTCATTTACCGACCTCCTGGCTCTTCTACAGTTTTTTGTGAGGAACTAGCCAATAAGATTACATTATTAGCTAGTAGGACAGCCAATTTTACTGTAGTGGGCGACCTCAATCTTCATTTAGAAGAAGCTGACAAATCGGACATCTCTAATTTTTTGGCCGATTTGGAAGCATGTCAACTGACCCAGCGAGTCCGGTCTAGCACACATGTTGCTGGCCACTTATTAGATCCTATATTTTCTAACTTAGGCTCCCTGATTGTCCCTTCCCCTATTCCGTTGACTTGGTCTGATCATTTCCTTGTTCCCTTTTCCATTCATTGTATGGGGAAGATGACTCAATCAGATCTCCCGCCTATATTAAAACGACCCTGGCATAAGTTAGACTTCAGTAAATTCTCCGACCTACTTTTAAGTCGCAAACCACAGCTCCCGCCTAATATTGAATCTGCTGTTACTCTTTCTTGTGAGTGGATATCTTCATCCTTGGATCAATGTATCCCGGCTAAACTCTATAGGAGGAAGAAAAAAGAGCTCTCCAACCCTTGGTTCAATGAATCTCTAAGTAAGGAAAAAACTAAATGTAAACAACTAGAACGAGTCTGGAGGCGTTCGTATGATGAGGAATCCAAAATTAATTATCGTAACTCCATCAAGATTTACCATAAGTCAGTCCGGAAAGCTAGAGCTGAGTATATTGCCAAGGAAATATTAGACAGCAAGAATCCATCAAAAACGATTTTTTCGCTTCTCAAAGTGATGAAAGGCTCCACGCTGAAGGTCGACTCTCCCGTCTCCTCAAATGCACAATGTGTTGAGCTGGCCAATTACTTTGTGGACAAAGTGGATAAAATTTATGATAGTTTTATCCCTAATTTTACTTCTAGTCCTGTCTTAGAGGAGTCAGTACACTGTGCCGCCAAAATACCCTCTGTGGGCAATAACTCCCTGTGCACCTTTCCGTTACTATCTCTGGCTGAAACTGAATCTGTATGTGGAAAGATTAAATCCGGCTCTGCAGATGATCCTCTGAGACCAGCCCAATTTCGCCAACTGCATAGTGCTCTCCTCCCTATGGCTCGGGACTTGATTAACCTATCCCTGTCTTCAGCGTCCCTACCTGTGGCTTGGAAGCATGCGAAAGTCATTCCCCTGCTGAAGAAACCTTCTCTTGCACCTTCTGATCCAGGCAACTATCGTCCCATTTCCCAGCTCCCTCTTTTAGCTAAGGCCACTGAATTCCATGTAAACTCACTTCTTACTGAGTTCGTAGAGTGTAACGATATTTTGGATGCCTCCCAAAATGGCTTTAGGTCCCGTCACAGCACCGAGACTGCGCTGATGGCTGTGCTTGAAGAGATCCGCGGCAGTCTTGACAAAGGTAGTTCAGCGGCATTGATTCTCCTTGACCTAAGCGCCGCGTTCGATACGGTGTCTCATGTGATACTTTTGCACAGGTTGGAAAAAATCGGGATTGGGGGCTTGGCTCTGGCCTGGTTTCGCTCCTTTTTGGAGGATAGAACTTTCCAGGTCACGGTGCCACCTTTTCAATCCCAGGTGCATGTCATCAAACACGGGGTACCGCAGGGCTCGATCCTGAGCCCCCTGCTGTTTAACATCTACGTCCAACCTCTGGCAGTGATGGCCAGGAGCAGAGGGCTGTCTTTGGTGTCTTATGCAGATGATACCCAACTAGTGATCGCCTTCTCTAAGAAGTGCTATCTCAATCTTGCAAAATTTAAGGACAATATGCAGGCAGTCGCTAACTGGATGACAGTCAACTGCCTACAGCTTAATGCCAGCAAGTCCGAAATTCTTTTGTTGGGCAAAGATAGGGATCTGTGGTCCGAGCAGTGGTGGCCGGAGGAACTTAAACCAGCCCCGATACCAAAGGAGGTGGTCAAGAATTTGGGTTTTTGGTTGACAGTAGCCTGTCCTTTGACCCACAAGCTAAGTCCGTGGCGGGGACCTGCTTTGGGCTTTTGAGAGGCCTTAAACCGTTGCTGGGTTTCTTTAACCCCTCTGTCCGCTAAACCATCTTGCAGGCCACGATCCTGTCAAGATTGGACTATGGAAATGCCCTGTATTTGGGGGCCAACAAATCCTGTATCCGGCCGCTACAAAGAGTACAAAATGCAGCCGCTCGCACCTTACTGGCACTTCCAAGATCCTGCTCAGTGTCTAGCTCTCTGTCCAGGCTTCACTGGTTGCCAGTGGATAAAAGGATCCAGTTCAAGACCTTATGTGTGGCCCATAACATTTTGAACCATCGAGCCCCGAAGGTCCTCGCGAGTCTGCTAGTGCCTTATATTCCAACTCGATCTCTCCGCTCCACAGATAAAAGGCTAGTCTGTATTCCCGAGTTCTTAGAGCCAGAGCCGGGGGCCGTTCGTTTAGGGTGCTAGCAGCTAGGCTCTGGAACTCCCTTCCCTCGGGATTAGAGAACTGCAGAACTATTTAGAGTTCAGGAAAGCCATAAAGACTTGGCTTTTCCGGGCTAGCTTTCTCTTTGACATTTTCCTTCCGTCCCCTGTCTGTGTTCCTGGGTAGCGCTGGGACGCCCCGTCGCTGGGGCAGCTATGCGCTGTACAAAATCAGTAAATAAAATAAATAAATAAATAATCACAGGAATTGCCATAATCATAGACACAAAATTAGTCATAGTCATATCCGTTTTCATAGTCAATGCAACAGCTAATCTTAGTGATGGTCACAACCACTGTCCTAGTCATAGTCAACATGAACGTCCTAGCTGTAGTCATAGTTTTTACTATTGCCACGGCCATAGTCGTGCTCAGTCATAGCCGCAGGCATAATAAGTCATAGTCAGTCGTAGTCACAATCATTGCCATATTCATAGTCACCATTAAAGTCATAGCTGTCGTTAAAGGTATCACCATAGCCATTGATGTTGCCAATTGTCATCAATCATAGTCACAGTCATCGCTGTCACAACATTGATAGTCATAGCCATTGTCATAGCTGCAGCTATAGCCAGTCTTACTCAGTCATAGTTTAGCCACTGTCAAAGTCATAACTACCATAAAAGAAATAGCTGCAGTCATAGGGCCAGATGTAAGAAGCTTGTTTCTGCTCACAGACAGCCCAATTCGCAGAATCGGGCTGTTTGTGACCAGAAAAAGCATTTTCTGATATACCAAACCCTATTTGTGATTCAGTAACCTATTTCCAAATCACAAATAGGGTTTGCGATTCGGTATTAGGGAGGGCGTGTTTAGGGCGTCCCTTCTTAATACCGAATCGCAGCAGTATGTAGGAATGTTTTGCAACCGGGAATGTGGTTGCAAAACATTTGCAGTTACCACCAACTTCAAGTTGGTGGTAACCCATTCGGAAACAGGAAGGGGTCCCCAAGGACCCCTTCCCCTTTGTGAGTGTGGGTGCCAAAATCTTTTAAGAACAGGCAGTGGTCCTTTGGACCACTGCCTACTCTTAAAAAATGAAAAGGTAGCTTTTCATTTTTATTTTTTAAATGCATCCCGTTTTCCTTTAGGGAAAACGGACTGCATTACAAAAAAAATATTGCTTTATTTAAAAAGCAATCACAGACATGGTGGTTTCCTGACTCCAGCAGGCCACCATTCCTGTGATTGCAGCCATTCACAATGGGTCACAAATTGCAACCGGCCTCATGAATATTGATGAGGCAGGTCTAGTTGCCAGCCACTGCGAATCGCTAACAGTGTAAAACACACTGTTGAAACATCGCAGTTTGCGATTTCCTAATAGCGAATCGCTAATATTCGCTATTAGGAAATCGCAAACACGCGATTTAGTACTTCTGTCCTATAGTTATTACCATTGCCATGGCCACGGCAAGTCGTGGTCACTCATAGTCACCATCATCGCCATTACTGGAGACATCGAAAACACAGTAATGGTCCTTCTTAAACACATTGTCAAAGTCACTGTAATTTATAGCCACAGTCATAGTTTTAGTGAAGCTTATTGTATATTGGTTAGGCAAGTCAAACAGGAAGCTTGAAGTGGTGTGAAATTTCATGAAGTGGTTTGTCTGCTGGGAATTCATTTTCATGGTGATGGACATAAAAAGGACTTTTAGTCTCGGTACAGCCACTCTCTGTGGGAGACTCACAAGGTGTTCCTTGGAACACCTTGAAAAATGAGTGATACACAAATATCAATAACCGTGGACCTGTTGATCCTTCTCACTATGTAATGCTGTGGATCGAGAGAGGATTAGTCTTTGTGTGAGGATTAACTTTTAGGAAGCACCGAGTCTCCATTTCAGAGGACTATCTCATTCCTGGACCTCTTGATATACAGGCAAAATAGAGACTTTTATTTGTGGGAAGTAGGTTTGCACCTTCATTCCAAACATTAGCTCAGCCGTGGACTTTCTGGTATTCCTGTGAAGGCTGTTTCCATAGTCTTGGATAGTTTGGCAGAGGACAAAGGAAACTGGCATGTGAGTATAGACATTTGAATGGTGTTCTGGTGGGTGCCTGTGAACCATGTTAGTGCTTTTATTTGGGCAAATTTTAAGACCCATAAAGCGCTATTGGATGAATTGAATTTCACAGCTGAGCTTGGTCAACAAAATAATACATTTAATAAATGTAAAGCACATTGAGATCCACAAGAAAAATAGAAAATGATTATGATTTCAAACTATAAAGGTTTACAGAAGGCAAAAATTAGATTAGTATCTTTTAATGATCCAAAGACATATACTCGATTAATACGCAATCCAAAATTAAGTTAACATTTCATATATCAGAGGACAAACCAGCATGAAGTCACTGCAAAGGGAAAGACAAAGGAAAGTCAGTTCTCTTACTTGGGAGAGTACTCTAAACTCCTACTCTGCCCTGCTCTAAGCTGCATGGACAGCCAGTCTAAACTATAATCTGTACTCCACTAGCTTAAATCACGCAATTCTAACATTTCACACACCTAGGAGCAGTTCTAATGAAACTATTCAATTAGGTTAAAGCAAGATGATACAATTATATGCTTGTTAGGCTCTCAGGACCTCTCACAATACAACTTCTCTCAGCTTTCTTATAACTTACATTATCTGTAACATGATGAGATACAAGGACAGGTCTGTACTCTGCAGGTGTGCTCATGAATGCACTACTCATTAAAACATTCCATGATTACCACAAAGAAAAGAAAATAATTCTTCACATGGGAAAGAAGGCAAAAGAACATTGCATTCAATAATTGGATCGCCAGCTTGCCTCAGCATAAAACGTTCATGTGTCACGAAGCAAGATGTCAACCAATGGTAGCCATTTTAAAATGCAGGCGTACATTAGCTATGGTCAGTCTAAATGTAAATGCACATGTTTTTTCTATAAATAACATTTGCTTGTCTACATATGTTAATGTCATCTTAAGACAATATATTTAATTTATATAAAAAGACTCACCAACGTCTCCACAGTGCCATCCACTTGCCGCCATCAGGGTGATATCTTGTGATGCCTGCATGTCATATACTTAACGAATTTCTGGAATTCTTTCCATTTAAAAAGAGGGGGTTCCATGCTGAAGTTCACAACATCTGAGATCCATATGTAGAAGCTGTCGGCCCTGGTGTTAGGCGCAACCAAGACATAAGGAAATCTTGAGTATTCTTCTATGCCAAATCCAAGATGTTGCTGGTTAGGGAGTGACCCGAGCGGCATCAGTTGCAACTGCCTCTCATAGCCTCAGGCTTTGGTAAATACGACTGGTGCAGAATGCATCTTCACTGGTGTATCCACAAATCGGAACCAAACCTTTTGCCTCAAAAGTCATTTACTCTCCACTATTCTTCTATGCCCTTTAAGAGCAATTTCAATGACAAGTTTTTTCAGTAACTTTGGAAGAATCATTGTCGTTCATCATAGTAGAATTACATATTCCTGGCAGGCTGGCTCACTAAGGCCATGACAGAACACATTCAGCTTCTCAATGTTGCTGTCGTCTATCTCTAGCGCTACAGGTTGGACTTGATGAACAACATAACAGGAATTCCTCTGCTGTGGAAGGAATTGGTTCAATAGTGAGATCGTGTGAATCTTGAGAAACAATTTGCCTGACTGTGTTTCTTCCTCATCATATGAATGGTGTGAAATGTACAGTCCTGCATGCATAGACGCTTCCTTTTACTTTGAGGTCACATATTGGCATTGGGGTTCTCATAAACAGAAATGAGTGCTTGGTGACCAGTCATGAGTTTGCATTCCCTCTAATAAAAAACAGATGGAGGTGTACGCAGGCCCAGGCTACTGCCATTCCCAATTGTTTTTAGAATAGGTCTGTTTTGGTATAGAGTAGTGAGAGATTGAAGGTAGAGTGGGTATTTGTTCAGTGTGATTAACCTGGGGCCTGATTTTGTCTATCTTCTTGGTAAAGAATGGGTGGATGGCATTGTTCTTCTCGACTAATTGTAGGATTGTAGGCTGTGGGAGTGGACCAATTCAATGCTTGAGAACCACAAAGAAAGCTTTATTTCTGTTAGTTGCTTCATTGATAGTATTGTAGAAGGTGTCTTTGAGATTTCTTCGGTGTGCCATGGTTTCAGAGAGTTTTGGCATGAATGATCGTCTTTTTAATGGTGCCTTGAGTTCCATGTGCCTGTATAGTATTCATCAAGCAATGTGTTGACTTCTAATGTGGGCTGGTGGGTGTTTGAAAGATTAAGAGTTTAATTAGTAGGCATTCTTGGGGAGGTCAGTGAAGGAGTGCTGTTTGTTTTTCTCATGTCAGTGGGGCACAAAGTACATTTTTGCTTGGAGACTGGAGAGAGATGCACAGTGGTCTGCCCACTCCCGGGATATTAAGACTGCCATGGTAGTAGCATATAGACAATTTTGTCGCAGACAGAAAATTTCTTCACACTTTGCTGTTCACTGGAATTAATTTGATCACGTTTTAAAAAAATTGCACAAACGTTCAGTGATGAAACTAAACTCTGCGAGAATTACTGTCACCAAGACATGCCACTCTTCTTTCTTTGTCAGGGCAATTGGCCAATCTTTAGTGGATAAAAGTTGTTATGCAGATTTGCAGAGCGCTCAGTAGGAGTAAGTCTAGTCAAACCTAGGGCCTAGTGGGACTACTCAAAAAACCAGGTCTTCCAAGAAGTGAGGTTGGAGGCTATAATGTGTAGCAGCAGGTCGTTCCATGCTTTAGGAGCAACGTAGGAGAAGGATTGACTGCTAGATCTGCTTTTCCATTTGTGTGGGATGTGTGCAAGAAGGAGTCTGGACGAGCGGAGATGTATGGAAGGTTTATGAAAGCAGATGCGATTGTTGAGGTATGCTGGGCCAGTGTTGTATAGTGCCTTCAAAATGTGGGTGAGGAGTTTGGATTGTGCTTGTTTGTGTACGGCGAGCCAGTGGAGCTCCTTCAGGTGTGGTGTGATATGAGTATCGCATGGGAGGTTGAGGGTGATTCTGGCCGCCGAGTTCTGAATAGTCTGCAGCCTCCGGGTGAGTTTTTTGTTGATCCCGGCTAAGAGGGTATTCCCATAGCTCAGCTTGCTTGTGACAAGGGCATGTGTGACAGTTTTCTGGGTGTTGATTGAGAGCCATTTGAAAATCTTCCTAAGCAGCTTCAGGGTATGGAAGCATGAGGTGGTGACGGCATTGACTAGGATGGTCATGACGAGTTGCTGTTGATGATGATCCGAGGTTCATGGCATGGGTGGTGGCAATGAGTGTCAGTTTTGCCCATCAGGTGGAGTCCCATGATGAAAGATCACAATTTTGGTCTTGCCCCAGTGGGCAATTTCAGTCATGCAAGCACTGAACTTGATCCAGGTACTGGGCGCCTTGTCCATGAGGGCGATAATGAGCTATGGGTCATCGGCGTAAAAGAGGACATTGATGTAGTGAGAACGGAAGATACTGGCAAGAGGGATCATGTATGCATTGAATAGGGTCTGGTTCAGGGAGGATCTTTGTGGAACTGCGAAGATGAGGTCACGAATGTCCTAGGTGTACGGTACCAGGCTAACTGACTGGATCCTTCCAGTCAGGAAGAAGCATATCCATTGGAGTGCGTGTCCTTGGATTCCGATGTTGTGTAGGCGTTGGATGAGGAAAGGGTGGGAGACCATGTCAAATGCTGTGGAGAGGTCCTTGAGGCCAAGGGCCACCATGCCTGCTCTGTCCAGAGTCATGCGGATGTCATCCATGGCGGTGATGAGGTCAGTTTGTGTGCTGTGCTTGGGTCTGAAACCAGACTGAGTGCTGTTGAGGAGATGGTAGTTGTTGAGGTATTTGGTGAGGCTACTGTTGGTGATTGTGGTAGGTTCTGTTTTTTACGTCATCCATTATCGGCTCCTCTGTCTTTTGTGTGGCAACTCTTGTCATCAGACCTACTCTTTTTACAATCAATCTCGCAGAGCACATCCAAACATGTTGCATTATTATGTGCGCCTCTCACAACAATGCTGCTCATTCCCCATTTTTTTCATATGTAGAGTGTAAAACATTGGGTTGCTGGTTGAGGGGAGTAAAACCCTACTCAAACAGAAACCACAATCCTTGTCAGGGTGAAGACACAGGCAATTCCAAATTAACCTGTGCTCGACCCCCTAGTATTCTGGCAGAGAACTATCAGCCTTAACTTAGAGGCAATGTATAAAATATTTGTGCAGCACTTCAAAGAGTAGTAGTAGTATATAACTTTATTCGGTTATTGCAACCATCAAAGTATCAACCAACATCCTATACATCAAATGACCAATGACACAACAAATATATGTACAATAACAACAATAATAGCAGCAGTATGTCCATATTTAAAGTGCATAGTGCCTCAAATTACGTTACAATTGTAAATAAAATAATAGCAGCAATAGGTCCATAGTTAAAGTGCATAGTGCTTCATAGTTTGGTACAATAACAGCAGCAATAATATCAACCAGCATCCTATACATCAAATGACCAATGACACAACAAATATATGTACAATAACAGCAATAATAACATCAGTATGTCCATATTTAAAGTGCATAGTGCCTCAAATTACGTTTCAATTGTAAAAAATATAATAGCAGCAATAGGTCCATAGTTAAAGTGCATAGTGCTTCATAGTTTGGTACAATAACAGCAGCAATAATATCAACCAGCATCCTGTACATCAAATGACCAATGACACAACAAATATATGTACAATAACAGCAATAATAACATCAGTATGTCCATATTTAAAGTGCATAGTGCCTCAAATTACGTTTCAATTGTAAAAATATAATAGCAGCAATAGGTCCATAAATAAAGTGCATAGTGCTTCATAGTTGGGTAGAATAACAGCAGCAATAATATCATAATTGTTAAAAGACAATAATTTCATTAGCACTATACATATGATCCAACAACAGACAATACCTAAAAGTTACACCTAACAGAACAATACAGAATAAAACAATTCATCAATCAATAAAAGCAATAAAATACATCCTTAATCCTTACACTGATCTAATCTTTAAAATTGCATTGCGCTTATACCAGATAGCCTCTAAAAATTTGCTAACAGCTACAACTATTCTAGGGGAGAGATTAGTTTTAGAATCCGTAATGCAATTTGGTAATGTACAAGTCCCATTTCCCGGCAAAGCGGAATAATCCACCTCCTACGAGGGGACATATACTCTGGACAAAAAAATAGCAAATGCGATTCATTTTCATCACATTGTTTACACATTGGGCAAGTCAATTCTGACTGTGCAGGATTCCATTTATGTGTGAATGATCTTATAGGCAAGGTCCCCAAGCGAAACCGTATAAAAAGGCTTTTAGGGAAAGCAAAGGTATAAAATCCATATAATCTTCCAATAATGGAGTAGATTTAAAATCAAAAAAACTATTGGTCAGAGATCCTACATAATTTTTCCTTAGTACACATTCATTGATAAAATTCCAATAAGTAGTTTTAAGAAGATGCTGATCGACTTTCTTAAATTTAGTAGGGTCATCCCAAAATCTACGGAGACCTAATCTACTCACCCACGAAAACACGTGTTTAAACCATGGGAGCGATCGAGCACCTGGTATATTTAAAACATCGGTCAGGGATTCTCTATAATCAACTAGCTCCGGTGTACACCAAAGACGAACCCAGTAGATCAAGACTTTCAAAGCCACTAAATCTGATATTCTTTTCAATCCTAGATCTAAATACAATGGAATAAGAGGTGTGCTCTGGGGTAGACATAGCATTTTCCTAACAAAACTGTTTTCTACCAGTGCAAGAGGCTTAGCATCAACATAGCCCCACACTTCAGCTCCATAAAGAGCAGCCCCTTGCGCCTTTGCGCGGTAAATCTCCATAACCGGGGCTACCACATGAGATACCGTTCTCTTTTGTGCTCTCAAAATGGCATTTGACCTATGCTCAATAAGAAATTTACTTTTCATGATCTGATCTAACCACTTAAAATTATCCATAAATCGTACTCCCAAATAATCAAAGTTTTCAACCCTCTCAAGGACGTCTTTTCCAACCCGAATAGTCGGATTACCTTTCTTGACCCCCTTGCCTAGAATCATAAATTTTGTTTTATTGACATTTAGCTCAAGTCCCCTCTCATTACAGAACCCTAAAAATGTATTAACCAGGATCTGGAGACCCATAGGGGACTTTGAAATAAGTAGGGAGTCATCCGCAAAAAGCAATATTGGTATCTTCCTACCGTTTAACATAGGAGAATCATTGACACAGTTTTCCAAGACATTAACCACATCATTTAGATAAAGGGAAAATAAAGTGGGGGCAAGGACACAGCCTTGCCTAACCCCCCGCTCAATAGGAATACAATCGGTTAGTTCTCCATTTGGTCCCCAGCGTACTTGAGCATAGTTGTTTTCATGTAATTTACTCAATAAATATACAAGATTGCTGGGAGCACCCATATTAATAAGAACCTGCCACAAATTCGATCGAGGAATAAGATCAAAGGCAGCTCTAAGATCAATAAAAGCCACATACAGCACACCCTTACGTAAAAGCACAGTCTTCCAGTACAATAATGTAAATCTAAAAATCTGATCAACAGTACTAATTTTACTTCTAAAACCTGCTTGGAAGGGGAAAGTATTTCTTTTCTTCCATCCATTCAATTAATTTGTTCAGGATTTGGCGACTAAAAACTTTTTGTGCGTTATCTAACAAACTAATTGGCCTATAATTAGCTGGGTTATTAGCATCACCCTTTTTGAAAATAGTTATTATCTCAGCCCCCTCCATGAATCAGGGATCGCTCCCCGGCGGAGATAGCATTCGATAGAAGATTAAAATAGCTTGACCAGATTAACGGCTCTGACTTAAAAGATCACCCGGGATTTTGTCAGGTCCCGGCGCTTTGGCCATTTTAAGAGACTGAATTGCACAGATTGTCTCTTCAAGACTGAATTTGACAGGGTTACTATAATGTTCTTGCACTATGCATGGCGAAATAGCGTCCTCCACTATATTAGTACCACTGTCAATATCATCCAGCTTCCTTAGCGAATACAATGATGAAAAATGAGCTACCCAGTTGTCAGGTGGTATATTAAAACTTGGGTATTTTACTCCTTCGGAGTGTCTCTGGGCGACCAATTTCCAAAACGATCTACTGTCCTTGGTTTTGTGGCTGCAAGTAGATCCTGCCAAAACTCATCTTCCCAATCTCTTCTAGCCTTTCTAAGCTGTGTTTTATAAAAACCTCTAGCGGTGCGAATTTTACCTCTGTCACCCTCATCAATAGCTATTTTTAATAAATTCTTCGCTACTTTACAAGCAGGATTAAACCAGTCGTGATACTTAAAGTGTACCGACTTCGTAGTAGTCACCTCTCTATAGAATATCTTTTGAAGACCATCGAACAACTGCATATGGACTGATAAAATAGGTATTCCTGCTGCATCTATCCCCTCGTAAGGGTCAAAAGAGGTAATAAACTGTTTATAAACTTTTGAATAAACATCCGGGTTAGCCATAACTTCCGGCCATCTAACAGCACGTCGATTATTGGTAGCCAATGCTACAGGAACGTTTGTAAAAATAGCAGCACACCCAGAAACCAAAAGCTCTCCTGCAAGTACCACTTCAAGAGAGTTATGATCACTATCAGACCTAACGTTGACTTTCATATCAGCTAATAGGGGCCACAATCTCACATCAATCAATAGATAATCAATTATACTGGCACACATACCTCTCTTAAATGTTGGTGCACACAGGGGATCAGAGGTAGTACGACCATTTAGGGCTCTAAGACCTCTACCAATGACCAGTGAAACTATCTGTAAAGCACATGATGTGAAATTTTTCCTCAGGGGCACCTGCAATGTAGGAATTCCCCATTGCTCATCTTCCTCCACAGTAGTCTCAGATAAGAAGGAGCAGGGTTCAAAGCCGGTGTTAAAATCTCCCGCCACTATAATTCTTGTATCCGGGGATAGTTTATCCAATATAGTGTCCAATAATGCTAAAGTCGTAGACGTATCAATAGATCGAGTTGGCCTTACATAAATATTAAAAATTGCCAAAGAAAGACCAGACGATAAGGTGACTAAAGTTCCCATTAAATCTAGACAGTCTATTTCTATAGTAGTGACAGAGCTAAGCGACCATTCTTGATCAAAGTTAAAAGTCCACCACTAGCTCTACCAAAATGAAGGGCTGGCTTGGCGTCTACACTGAAGGATGCATATCCATCTATATAAGTTTTCTCTATAGCCCAAGTTTCCTGTAATAGACAAACATCATACCTCTCTATATATCTTAGCCAGTCATGATCACATAGTTTCTGGCCAATACCTGCAATATTCCAAGACAATAGATTTAAATTCTGGGAGTTATTGGACTCATCAGCTATATGAATATCAATACTAGGCTCTATCATACCCTGAGATCTAGTATAGTCATCCAAGGGTCGCAGTATAATAAGTTCACCACTCTCCAGCTTCCCACCTGACCTATCCACCATATCATGTGAAACCGCTTCAGTATTAGAGCCACTTCAAAGAGTAACAGAGTGGAAACTCCCCAAACAAGGATCCCACACCAGATTTAGAAAAATAGATTATTCTTTCATCAATAAAACAAGACCAAACCAACAAAAATCCAATAAGTGGAACCGGAGATATGCAATTTTTAAAATTTCAGTGAAAATAGCACCAAAAAGCACAAAGCGCCAACTGTGGATATCTGGTCGCGCTGGATCGGGACAAAGTCATAATTTCAGGCCAACTGCGATGGAGCACAAGCCAGCTACAACAGCCCAGTTAGGCCCTCTGAACAGAGTACCTTAGATCCTGATTGCGGAGAGTAGCGAGATTCAGTGTTGAGGATGTGCCGCACAGTCAAGGAGATGCATCCGTTCCGAGGAGCTACAGAGCTGTGATGCGAGGTTCTGCATCGGTGTTGAGGATCCTGTTGACGAGGGCTTGCGATGCAAAGTCTGGTGTCAGGGATAAGTCGCACAGTTGAGGCGATGCGTCGGTTCTGAGGAGCTCTGAGGCTGCGATGTGAGAACCTGCATCATTATCAAGGCTGCCGTCGATGTGAGATTTACGAAGCGAGGGCCTGCGTCCGTAAAGCTTTGCACAGGCAGCGGTTCCGATGCAGGCTGTGAGGTCGATGCAGAGTCCTTTGTGTTAGGAGAAACCTTGCAGCAGAGGCGATGCATCGGGCCTGCTCGGGTTTGCGCCGCACAGCAGAGGAGATGCGTAGGTTCAGTTGGGTCCACAGATGGGCTGGCAAAGCATCTTAAGGCCCACTTCCAAGGGTCCAGGACTGGAGTCGTACCACTTGGCAGAGTAGGACTCACAGATGGCAGAGTCCAGTTGCTGGGTTCAGGGTTTTTGGAGCCTTCTGTCCCTGAGGCTATAGTCATGAGGCCAGCCAACTTCAATCAATCAAGGGTTTGAAGAGCGCACTACTCACCCGTGAGGGTCTCAAGGCGCTAGGGGAGGTGGCAGTTCCGGATCAGTCGCCGCCTCAGATTACTCGAAGAGCCAGGTCTTGAGGTCCTTCCTGAAGGTTCGCAGGGTTGGGGAGCGTCTGATCTGCACGGGGAGCTCGTTCCAGGTCTTGGCTGCGATGTAGGAGAAGGCTCTCCCGCCTGTTCTAGTTCTGCGGATGCGGGGGACTTGTGCCAGGGCGAGGTCAGCGGAGCGGAGGTTCCTTTTGGGTACGTGGAAGGAGACTCTCTCGTTGAGGTATTTGGGTCCGATGTTGTTGAGGGATTTGTAGGCGTGGGTGAGGAGCTTGAAGGCGACCCTCTTCTCGACGGGGAGCCAGTGGAGTTCTCGCAGGTGTTGGGTCATGTGTTCGTGGCGCGGAGTTCCGAGGATGAGTCTGGCGACGGCGTTCTGGATCGTCTGGAGTCTGTGTAATAGACCTCTGTTGATTCCGGTGTATAAGGCGTTGCCGTAGTCCAATCTGCTGGTTATGAGTGCGTGGGTGACGGTCTTTCTGCTGTCGGGGGGATCCATTTGAGGGTCTTGCGGAGGATGCGCAGGCAGTTGAAGCTGGTGGAAGCGACAGCGTTGATCTGGCGGTTCATGGAGAGGGAGGAGTCGAGGATGATGCCGAGGTTTCATGCGTGGTCCGTAGGGGTGGGAGGGTTCCCGAGGGCTGAGGGCCACCAAGTGGTGTCCCAGGCGGACGTGCAGGGTCCGAGGATGAGGACCTCGGTCTTCTCTGAGTTGAGCTTCTGACAGCTGTCCTTCATCCAGGCTGCCACGTTCTTCATTCCTTCCTGGAAGCGGAGTCTGGTGTCTTCGGGTTTCTTCGTGAGTGAGAGGATGAGCTGGGTGTCATCGGCGTAGGATACAATGCTGAGCCCATGCTGTCTTACGATGGTGGCAAGGCGGGCCATGTAGATGTTGAAGAGCGTGGGACTGAGCGAAGAGCCCTGGGGTACTCCGCAGTCGATATCGGTGGGTTTTGAGATGAAGGGAGGGAGTCTGATCCTCTGGGTTCTGCCGGCGAGAAAGGATTGGATCCAGTTGAGGGCGGCTCCTTGTATCCCCGCGTCGTGAAGTCTGGCTGCGAGTGTGCGGTGGGAAACGGTGTCGAAAGCTGCGGAGAGGTCTAGGAGGATGAGGGCCGTGGTGTGACCCTGGTCGAGTAGCATGCGGATGTCGTCGGTTGCTGCGGAATCCAGACTGGGAGGCGTCATGGATGGAGTGCTCTTCGATGAAGGTCGTCAGCCGAGCGTTCACGAGTCTCTCGGTGACCTTGGCTGCGAAAGGGAGGAGAGAGATGGGCCGGTAGTTTTTCAGGTCAGTTGGGTCGGCCGTGGGTTTCTTGAGGAGTGGTTTAACCTCTGCCCGTTTCCAGTTTTCTGCGAAGATGCCGGACATGAAGGATGCGTTGATGGTCAGTCTGAGTTCGGGTGTGATGGCGACGGCGGCCCTGTGGAATATGTGCGGTGGGCAGGGGTCCGTTGGGGCACCTGAGTGGGTTTTCTTCATGGTCGCGGTGATGTGTTCGACGGTGGCGGGATTCCAGGTCATGATTGTTGGTTTATCTGCGGCGTAAGGCAGAGAGGTGGTGTCCTGCGTCTGTTCGCTGAAGTTGTCATAGAGGGCCTTGATCTTCAGATGGAAGTATGAGCTGAGTTTGTCGCAGAGTTCCTGGGATGGTGTAATGTCGGTGGCTTTGCTGGGGGTTTTAGTGAACTGCTGAAAGACGTTGAACAGTTCCTTGGTGTTGCCTTTGGAGTCACTTTGGGGTCCTGGGTTCAACAGATGCAGGTCCAGTCTTCTCACCCACGCAAGAGGGCAGTAGGTCAACACAGTAGAGCAGCAGTTCCTTCAAAACAGCAGTCCAGCAGAGTGGCAGCCCTTTCAGCAGCACAGCAGTCCTTCTTCCTGGCAGAGTATCCACAGGTCCAGAAGTGTACTGAAAAGTTGGTGTCTGAGGTCTAGTATTTATACCTGGCACCCTTTCTCTGGAAGGTGGGAGAAGCTTCTAGATACTCTCTTTGAAGTTCACAGGCTTCCTGCCTTTCCTGCCCTGGATCCAAACTAACTGAGGGGGTATGCAGCCCTTTGTGTGAAGGCAGGACACAGCCAATTCAAAGAATACGTAGGTCTGTGCCCAGCTCCGCCTTCCCATCCTGCCAGTTATGGCCCATCCAGGCACACCTAAGCTATCTATTATGTATGGCAGTTGAGGAGAAAACATAAAGCCCAAGTGTCAGCTACACCCGGGCATGTGACCCAGGGGCACACTGTAGGCACTAAATGGCTAAGGCAGGAAAATGCCAACTTTCTAAACGTGGCATTTTCAAAATTGTAATTTAAAATCCAGCTTTACCATAAGAGATTATTTTCCATTGCAATTCCAAAGACCCCAAACATGAACTGGTTTCATTTTCCCATTTGGAAATACAGCTTATTAAACATAATGAGGTAACTTTAATGTTATCCTATGTGAGAGGTATGCTATACAATAGTTAAAAATGAATTTAAGAGTTTTTCACTATCAGGACAGGTAAAACTTAAAAGTACGTATCCTACTGTTTAAATACACTGCACCCTGCCCTCTGGATTTTTCAAGGCCAACTCTAGGGATGACTTATAAGTATTAAAAAGAAAGGTTTGGGCCTTGCAAGAGGTCTATTTTGTCAGGTCGAAAAGGCAGTTGACAACTGCACATACAGGTTGCAATGGCAGACCTGAGACATGTTTAAGCTACTGAAGTGGGTGGCAAAATCAGTTTTGCATGCCCACTAGTAGCATTTAATTTACAGGCCTTGGGTACATGGAGTACCACTTTACTAGGGACTTACAAGTAAATTAAACATGCCAGTTGGGGATAAGCCAATGTTACCATGTTTTAAGGAGTGAGCACATGCACTTAAGCACTGGTTAGCAGCGGTCAAGTGCATGGAGACCTAAGGCCAGCAAAAACAAGATCAGAAAAAATAAGGGGATGAAGGCAAAAGATTTGGGGGAAGGCCACCCTAAGGCTGACAAGTCTAGCATAGAGTTAATATATGACATTTATATAGATTGATAAATAGTAGTGAAAATGAATAACTGTTGCATCCAAGTCTAAGGAGGGACGGAGAGTATTTGTAGGTCCATCATACACACTCTCCAAATCTCACAATAATACAATTCGGTGTGCAATTCCTTTGTCAATGTTAGGGTACCCTAATTCTGGGTCAAAGACACATGTGGTCATATGGAGTGTTCCCTTTCAGGAGCAAGAGCCCTCACCCACCCAAGGTTAGCATGCTTCATCATTAGGGTGGCACCTCAAGCGACTGGCCCTGCTGTTTTCAGTGGGCCCCTCTTATCAATGATATTTTAATTATCTGGAGAGGGGATATGAGTTTATCAGAAAGTTTAATTGAATGAGCTAATACTTTGGATCCCTACCTGAAATTCTCTCAAACCATACCAGACAGAGAATTATTCTTTTTTGATCTGATGAACTCAATTGATAACTGCTTCTTAAAAACTCTGGGGCATATTATCAAGCCGAATTCCGCCGCTTTAGCGGCCGTTTTCGGCCGAAAAGCGGCGATTTCTTTTCCGCTCAATTATCAAGGACACGCTAACGCGTGTTTCCTTGAGTTAGCAGCCCTTTCCACTCCACTTTGCATGTCAGCGATGAATATCGCTAATGACATGCAAAGTGGGCGTACCTTACCATTTCTCCATGGAAAGCGGCGCTGACACGGCAGCGCAATATTAGCAACCTTCCAGCAAACCCGCGATGCGATAAAATAAACCGCGCTAACCGCGGTTATCACGGGTTTGTAACGCCTAGTTCAAAACCGACTAAGCCAGGGGTCTTCAAACTGTGGGGCGCGACCCCCATGGGGGCCGTGGAGCGATGCAAAGGGGGTCGCGCCTTCCCAGTCACACTTCTGCCGAGGCCCAAGGGCTTCAGCCCCCCCTCTTCCCCCGTCCTGCGTCTCAGCCCGGGCTGCTGCAGTGCAACTCCGAGCTGCTGGGGGCTCAGCTGGGCAGTGTCTGGAGTCTTATCTCCGGCACGCCCGAGTTTTTCACAGGTCTTTAAAGACCATTTGCATGTTTACATGCCTTTGTAAACTGGTTACAGAGGCTTAGTTTTTTCCTAGTTCCAGTACCCCTGGGCCCCCACTCTGCCTATTCCTTACATTTGTATTTTACATTTACTGCTGCAGTGTGAGAATGCATTTCATGAAAAGGAATATAAAGTAGAGTTGCCAAAAGAAAAATGCCTGCCGTGTTTTGTTTAAAGAGCCTGCAAAGACCTCCTCTTGACACTAAATAGACTTATAAATAAAAAAAGTATGTATGCATTCGTTATGTGACTTTTCTGTCTTTGTTCTCTTTAATTATCAGTCATGGATCATTGAGGCAGCCCTAGAACACAATTAAAAGTGCTTTCTATTTATATTTGCTGTTCGAAGTATGCACAGATAAGTGCTTAAAATACAGCTTTAGGTGACTGCTTATTTTTGTACCGACTGGGCCATCAAAATAATCTGCTGGCAACCCTAACCATAGGACTGGAAGTTTGTTGCAGGATCAGCACATTATTTATTTCCACGATCCCCGATTAATGCCATAATAGCAATAGTTTAACTTAGATCTTAAACCCTACGCCGCCGTCCATAACATGCTGAGTTACTTCAAGTGTCTGGGAATGCACTCTGCATTCAGACAACTCACTCGCCATTCTCGCCCTTCACTTTCACGCTCACCCTGCATTCACAGCGATCACAATGCACTCACACCATTCACCCGCTCACCCTGCACTCACAGTGATCACTCTGCACTCACAATGCACTTGCGCTGTTCATCCTATACCTCACCCTGCAGCCACACGAGTACACTACTCATCCTGCACTCATGTGACACTTCACTCACCTGTCCCCCTCACTGCTCAATATCAACTCACTCAAACAAGCCCATCAGTAATCATACACTCATTCGTCCCGTTCTGAACTTGCACCCGCACCTAAATTCATAAGCCACCTCACTCACCCTGCAGTCACTCCTCTTACCCTACTCTCACACTGTTGCATCGCTCACCGTGCACTCACATGGGCACTCTTGTCACCCACACAGTGCAGAGGGTTAACGTTCCTGCTACAAAGAATATGTACCATGCAGATCACAGAAATGAGTGTGAGTAAACTATGAGTAGCGCTATAAAAAAATGAAATGTTTGTCAGAAAGGTGCTATAGAGAGATGAGGTGAATTGTTGGTGAGTGGCAGTGAAGGAATTCATGGAGAAGGAGGAAACGGGGTGGGGCACCAAAAGACTGTTGCACCGTGTGCGACCAGTGTTAGGACCAGCCCTGGCTGGGAGTGTTAAAGGTGAAGTGAGAGGTTGAATGGGGAGAGTTCAGAAGTTGTAAAAAGGGGTGAAATAAAATGGCCTGCAAAGTGAGAGAGGGATCCGGGGTTAGGAGAGGACAGAGGGATGGAAGGGAGGGGGTGAGAGGAAAGCTGCATGGGTAAACTGCTTAACTCTGCACAAAACCGCCAGGGTTTTAAGGGACCCCTGCTTCTCCCGGCCAGGGCCAAGTGAGCTTCTAATGTGGCAGCACGTATTCCTGCGGAGTGGAAGGCCCTTCACAAAGGTTGACTAGAAATCTTTCTGATGTTAATTGCTGTATTTTGGTTATACACTGGTACTGATGGGGTGAAATCTTTCCTCAGTGTTACTGTGTACGCGGCATCACATAACATCATTTACCTTTTTCTTCCCACACAATTTAGTCAAGCCTGTCACGTAATTTGGTCCTCACCTGCCTCATAATTCCAGTAGCCCTGCCTACAGGTTTAGAAATTTTTGTCAGGAGGGGGTCCTTACGCCTCAAAATGTTGACAGAGGGGTCTCGGCATCCAAAAGTTTGAAGACCTCTGGACTAAGCCATACTTATAATGGCAGGTGGATTTTACGGCTGAGGCAACGGGGCATATTATCAAGGAAACGCGATATAAATCGCATTTCCCGCTTTGCGCGATTCTGTTTCACGTTGCTATCGCAGGATTTAATCACCGTGGAGATATGCGTTGATAATAATGCGATATCTCGGCGATTAAATCCTGCGATACGCGGCGTTAACAAGAATCGCGCAAAGCGGGAAATGCGATTCTTATCGCGTTTCCTTGATAATATGCCTCAAAGACCTTTAATAAACCCACTGATCACAACAATTTGTTACTGTTTGATAGTCATCCCCAAGGGCATTTAGGAATAATTTACCTTATGTCCAATTGTTAAGAATTTGGAGGAAATGCAGTGTAGCTGAGGACTATGACAACAAGCTGATGCCTGAAGAGAAATTGCAACAGAGGAATTACCCACAAAAAATCATTCAATCTGCATCTAAAAGAGCAAAGATTATTAACAGAGAGGCTCTATTGGAACCAAAAGTTAAAAAGGAATCCACAAAATTGACTTGTGTAACTACATTTACTTCATGTTCGAATACTGTTATGTTTCATATAGATGCCCTAATATAGGCATAGTTTGAGATGCCCTAATATAGGCATAATCTTTCACCTACATTAGTTCTCTATTCTCCACAATAACGGGCGCTGAGGGCTGAACCTTATCTAGACTGTGGTTTGGGTACAGAAGGAGGGTTTTTCCCGAACAATGGCCTCCTATACCATCTTCGATGTGCTCATCCAGTATGATTAAATATTCATAAGAGTTCCAGGAAACCAGGCAGGGGCTAGAATCCACCTGCATAAACATCTACGTAACCGGTTCATCCCATACGTCATCTTCATACCCAACAATGGCTAACACAAGACACAAGGGACAAAGGGACTCTATACTTTCCTGTATAAATACAGCACCTCTTGCTATCAGTAGTTAGAGGGAACCGAGACTTCCAGGCCGACACACTGACCAGAGACGCTGAGGCTCCTGCATGCAGTCGCTCCAGCTGACAGTGGTCTAACCCTCCCTTGCGGGGTGTCCAACTCGAGATCAGGACGAGGTCCCACACTCTCATTATTCAGGTAATGGGGTTTAACTAAATCCTAGTGGGATTCTTGGCTTCTTTCACACTTACTCACATGCACACTTAGGTACATCTAGACAGGCATCGTAGGAGTATGCGCTTTATTTTATAAATGCATTTTATATTCATGTATATGTTCATGACTATTGCAAAATGGTAGAACTGTACTATCCTTTTCTATTCACTGTACTGCTGATCATATATCACTGCTACTGTTTAACAGTTGTCGCAGCACATATATTTTATACTAGAAGAACAACTGTGCAATAAATTCTTATTGTAAACACGCTCAACTGTTTCTTCTGTGTAACTCTCTGAGACCAAATGAGCAAGCACGAGTGACTGAGCGAAAAGTAGTACATTGTTTCCATGAGTCTGAGAAATCAGGGTTGTCGTGTTCTGAGGTTGCCAAAAACTAATCTCTCTGATAAAAAGGAGATTCTAGTGGCACTGTGAGCTAGCTAATGCAAACAGGCTAACATACGCGGTGGGGGTGCTCAGAATCAGTCTGCCATCAGGCCCACAGTGTATGTTATCCAAAAGCGCAGGTCCTGCAGGGGTACTATAGGAACTACACTACATGGCGCCACCAACGTTGGTTTGGTACTTATTTAACAGTAGAATCTGAGTAGTTCAGTCATGCTTATTCTCAGAGACCCCTACTCACAAAAACCAGAGACGTCTGGAGTGGGTGGGCACAAACTCCGCCACAGCTGAGTAGGCGAGATATCCTATTTATTGGCTGTTGGTTAATCAAGCTTGAAGGAAATGTTTCCCAAAATTGTGCAAAACCCCTTATCTTAAATTTCCTTGGACAGTTATTCCGTGTTCTTAACACAATGACTACCGAAAACGGAGAATTAGACCCGCTGGCACAAATAGGTCAGTCAGATGAGGAGGAAGATGCCAATGCAATACAAATTGCACCCAATGTAAGACACACACTCACAGTTAAACTCCTCAAAAATGGTGTACCATCCAGAGGAGGTGTAGTAATATTCGTGATAGAGGCACACGAAGATTTCCAAACAGAGGTGTTCTATTCATGGGTTACATTCCCAGCAGCAAATGCTATAACAAAAACTTTTCATTATTTTACACATGAAGAAGTCCCAGCGGTCTACACTCCGTTTGAGGAGATTGAGATTCCGCTTACCTACCAGGAACATAATTTCTGGTTTAATGGCGCCCTACCCCACTCAAGAAGAAGAGCAAGAGTTGGTCCGTTAGGAAGACCAGGAGCACCACATCCTGACATTGACACAATGCCAAATGATGAATTGCTTTTTCAACACAAAGAGTTGATAAAACTTTACAGAAACATGACATAATTCGTCATGAGGACACTTGCGGTCCAACCAACAGTAATTACACCAAATACAGCTCCTACACAGAGCACAGCTACTAAAATTACTCCACAAACATTACACGCGGTAATGGGTAAAATGCCCACAAAACGTGAACAAATTCCTTTCTGGGTAGCTCAGAAAATAACTCAGTTAGAAGCAGTATTCCCAAATACCACACCATTTGAAAAACACAGAATGTTAACAATCTGCTTGCCCATGGGGATTACACCACAGTTAGAGGATTGTACCTCTTGGGGTACAGTCTTTGCTGCCATATATACCAGAACTCATGGTATTCCTTCATTAGCAGTGATACCAGATGTATTAAGACAAATACAAAATGAGTACGGAGCAGAGCCTGCTCTGAACTTGGGGATGAAGTTATTAAATAACTACGACCAATTATCAGCCATAATACTAGCTAACATTAAAGGGGAAGCAGCGTCAGTGGCAATCCGCCAACGCCTACGGGAGTTCTCTCCATTAGAACAGGAGAATGAACTACCCAAAATAATTGAAACTGCGTATGCAGAGTTAGGCAGGGATAGTTTGGGGGGTAAAGCTGTAAAACCTCAACTAATGGGCAGTCCTGAAAAGGACACTTCTAAGCAGACACCGACTTCTTCTAAAAAAGAAGTGGGATAATAAAAAACAACAAAAGTTTAAAGACAACAGATCTCAGTCCCGAGGTAGGTCTCCTCCACAGGAGCCCTCTGAAAAGAGGTAAAACCTTAGGAATAGGGATAATATTAGGAAACCTGACAGGTATCAGGATACTGATACACGTTCCTCTCGTTCCTTTCAGGGCTTGAAGAAAAACTCCGAGAGAGAAGGACGGTCAGAACAGAGAAGAGCGCACACAGTCCAGAGACAAGCAGCGCGCTCAAGACTTTACTTCCAAAAAAGAAGATAAGCAAAAATCAAAACCTCAATTTAAGAAAAAGAGAGTTGCTGGTCTGAAAATCAGACATGCCCAGAATTCTGAGGCACATTTCTGAACGGGGAATGGGCTCTGACGATGCTAGACAGTGCGGCAGAAGTAACAATAGCTCGCCAGAACCTGAAGGAATTTCTGGTGACAGCGGACTTGAATGATTACATCACGGTGGAAACACCAGACAAAAGGGTGAGCGTCCCACATAAGTTACATGAAATAACACTCCGGATGGAGGGAGACAAGCCCAGGAAAGTAAAAGGTCTCTTTTGGAAGAACGTATCATCTGGGTATGACATCCTGTTAGACGAACAAGATTGGCCGCCAGCATTCGTAATGGAGTGCCCCAGGGGAGAAAGTATAATTTTTCCTGCATTTTCCGACCATGTTCCCGTTCACCTTAAACATACATATGCACGGGAGTAGGCAGTAGCCCAAGCGCCAGCATTGTACAAAAATCACGCTGGGTGGGATGAGGATTCAACCTACCACGTGATCCCGTTAAAAGTTTCACCTAATGCTCAGAGGCAATACCAATAAAGCAAGAAGCTAAAAAACAAGTCATGGAGATCTTAGATCAACTTGAATACCAGGGGGTCATTGAAAAATGTACCTCTCCAATGAACAGTCCTTTGTTTCCCATCTCTAAACCCGACAATTCATATTGTCTAGTTTTAGATTACAGACATTTAAACTCATGCACAAAGACATTTGATGTCTCAAATGCACATAGTGCCGCATTAATGAATAACATTGTGCAGAAAAATTACAAAACAACACTTGATATCTCAAATGGATTTTTCTGTCAAAATATAGCGCCTGAAAGCAGGTATCTGACCGCATTCTCAGCGTTAGGGTCCCAGCGACAATTTTGTCGACTCCCCCAAGGGTATAAGAATAGCCCCGGGGTATTTTCAGAAAGGGTAACAGAGTTACTTCATAAATTTGATGAAGAAGCGTTGTCCTATGTAGATGATATTTATCTAACGGACGTCGACTTAGAAAGGCACTTGACCAGGGTAAGCACCATTATTATGGGATTTGCCACTGAGGGCTACAAATTTAACTTAAAAAAATCCAAAATAGCCCACCTCAATGTCCTATTCTTGGGATATGAGCTGTCAAGTGAAGGGAAAAGTCTAGAGGCAAACTTTTTAGAAAAATGTGCGCTGCTCCAGCCTCCAAAATCATTTAAAAATGTACAATCAATACTGGGATTCCTAAATTTCGGCAGAACATACATTTTAAATGATGCACAAAGGGTAAAACCTTTCTACGACCTAATAAAACCTGACTTTTCAGCCAGAAATTGGACACAAGAACATACTAATATTCTTCGTTCACTCCAGGAAGACATGATAGCTTCCAAACACTTACAAACACGCGTAAACGTATGCCACTTGGTGATCCGTATAATTACGGGTCAATGCGGGTACACTTACTTAACCTTCAATGAAGGAGAAACAGTACCAATCGCATACAAATCACACCTGTACACAAATGCAGAAATGCCTTTCACTTCAACAGAGAAAATACTGACAGCTGTTCAGACCGCTGTAGCAAGAGAAAGAGCACTGGCACAGGGAAAACGCATTATTGTCGTAACCCCTGTACCAGCCTTAGAGGCCGTTACAAAGGCTAGCATTCCAAATGCGAAAGCCTTACATCCAAGATGGATACAATGGGCTAATTCTCTTACTGCAACGGACGTTGAATACAGATTTGATCCAAGTTTAAAAACACAAGCATTCCTGCAATATGAACACGAATATCCTCTACCAAATGAAATCTTGCCTCTCGATCAGTATGAATATATTATTTATACTGACGGATCTGCGCAACCGGCCATAGGAAGTAAGCAGCAAGACAGCGCAGTGTGTGCAATCGTTAAAGGTCGCATGCGGGATGGCAAATTCCATCCAAGTTACACCAAGACGCAATCTCTAGGAGACTGCACGGCTCAGTTGGCAGAGTTAAAAGCACTGATACTGGCACTTGTAAATACGGATCATGAATTCCCCACACTAATCGTGTGTGATTCATTTTACTGTGTTCAGTCATATAATGAATACCTATACCATTGGGAGCAAAACGGGTTTAAAGATGCAAAAGGTGGCACAATTAAGCATAAAATGCTATGGGAACAGGTAGCAGAGTTGAAAAACGAGCTACCAAGGACTTACGTGATCCATACACTGAGTCATCAACGTGATGGCATTCACGTTGAAGGGAATTCATTGGCTGATGAAGCCGCAAAGGGGGCTGTTCGCACGGCTTCTGTAGCTGCACTCACTCGTTCCAAAACGAGAATAGATGGTGAGATTATGGTAGCTGTCATTGCTTCACGCAAAGGCAGCACAGCAGTACCTAAAAAATTTCCACTCAAATACTCCTACAAGTTAGATGCAAGTAACATTCCATATGCTCAGATTCCTGGAGTGGGGGATAGGGAAATACCAAATATGGATCGTAGGCAAGGTTTAATATTAGCAGCACACGAGGGTTTGGGCTCTGCGCACACAGGCGTTACAGCGACTATTTCTTTATTGAAACAGCGCTATTGGTGGCCAGGGTTAACTAAGCAAACTAAAGACTATGACTTGAATTGCGACATCTGCCAGCAGATGAAAGGCTCCACGGTAGCGAAACCCGCGCAGACGCCATTATTAAAATCAGACAAACCTCTCGCATGTGTGTACTTGGACCACTGCGGCCCCTTACAAACGGACGGGGCTTACAAATATATCATGGTTGCAGTGGATTCCTGCTCGAGGTTCCTATGGGTATGGTCTCAGCGCTCGGCTGACGCTCGAACTGTTATCAAAGATTTGCAAGTCTTTATCGGCACATACGCAGTTAGCACGTTACATTCTGACCGCGGCCCTGCGTTTAGCTCTTGGGCTTACAAAGAGGCCATGGAAGGAATGGGCGTAGCATTGCGGTACTCCTCTCCGTACCATCCCGAGGAAAATTTGGTTGTGGAGAGGAAAAACCGGGACTTAAAGCAATCTTTAACAGCTAGGGTATTAGGCAAGGGCGGTAGTTGGGTCAAACACCTTTATGGGGTACAGCGGGCATTAAACAACCAGCCATGAAACTCTCTAGAGGGTGTCACTCCATATGAAGTCCTCTTTGGGACACAAATGTGGGTACCTGATCTTGATTGTGAAGGCGCAGTGGCGGATGAAAAACCATTTGATATCCATGATCGTTTGGCTGTTTTACAGGATCTAAATGAATCCAGGACAAAACAAAGCAATGTCCAACTAAAGCAGACCGCCACTGGGGAAGTCAAGGCAGACACGGCAAGACCTGTCTGGATCCCAAAAGTCGGGGATCTGCTCAGAGAGAAAATTGCGGACAAAAAGGAATTTGGACCTTCATACAGAACACCTGTACCAGTCCTTGCAGTACAAGGAACAAGAACTGTACTTTTGCCGCCTCTTGCCGGGAAAAAGGAGAAAAGATTTGTCTCAATCGACTTAATCAAACCACACTATGTGGCCGATAATAAGCAGTATGCCTCGTGGTCTCCACAGTAGCAGACGCCCTCCTCTAGCTACAATCCAAGAAGTTCAAACAGAAAGACTCATCACGTTTGAAGAGCCACCTGTAAGGAATGAAGGACTAAGCAACAATGCTATGGAACTTGTTCCACTTGAACCAAACATTCAAATTCAAAATGAACATCAGACTAATTCACAAGTTGCAATTAGACCTAATACAGAAGTCTACATCAACGTGCCTTGTCAAGAGCAAAATAACATTTCAACTAATCCCGATGCAATTCCTACAATTGATCGAACTGCTTCTGGCTATTTCATGAACTTTGATACGTTTTCTCTGGATCCAAGCGGAAACGACGCCAGCCAAAACACCATTCAAGCAACAAATAAAGAACTTTCTTCACTTTCTAAAAAAGACATACCTGGTATCGCCTTGGATTGAACTCTGGGTAATTTCTGGGATATTGTTTTTTCTTTTCTGGCTTTTAGTCTGCTTATTAATGGACGCTATCTTCAACAAAGCTACACAGCCCAAAAGGTCAACATACTACTGAAGCCACATCCATCATCACATCGTGAGCAAAGAGACTTGTCATCAGTGAACATTACAGCAGTTCCTATACCGGATGGTATAGTATGGGACAAGGTTGATTTTAACATATTCGGTCCGACCAAGCTTTTAAAAATTGATCATATATTTAAAATTTCATTAAGTGATATCATTACCTCAAGTACATTTTCTGATGATTGGGACTCTGAGACAGTAAATAATAAGTTGTCTGATTTAGAGAAAACTGCTGCATTTTCTAATAATGAAATTTTAGAGGGTTCTTCAGATTATGACACATTGTACTGTTACCAACATTATGGTCATCATTTCCTGCACAAATCCATTTCACCTAGGAATGTTTTTGAGTACCATCAGTGGGAACATTGCCCAACACCACCAAAAAGTAGTTCACAAACGTTTGCACAGAAATTTTCATACTTTTCAGGGTTTAACACCACAGATCCAGCCTCATTTTATTACAAGGTTGCACCAACATCAGCACTGAAAATTATGTTGACAAACACTAAACAGATTTACTCTGCTTCCTTTTTGGCCCAATTGTCTGGACAGGGTTTCGACCTATGGAAAGATGAAATTGACTTAAAATCAGTTTGGGGTTCAAGGGACTGGCAAGTCCAGGGTACAGAGGCACTATTTAGAGCATAACTCATTCCACAGCAGATGATCTTTTTAAATGATACTGTGCAACAGACATCCTGTCTTGGGCTAGCCAAGAGCAAGGACCTGAACACCCCTAGGTTTCCAACACCGACATATGGGGGTGGCAGAATTCAACTACAAAAGAAGGGGCAACAGTGGATGACATCTTAGAGTACAATAGAACAGACCCAAATTGGAAACAGTGGGTGGTTTGGCCCTTAGACACGAATAGCTGTCGTAAGCGATTCCTGAACATCACCGAGGGACTCAGTATCCATAGGCCAGACCCACGTTATGTACAGAGAGAACATCCAGGGGTAGTGACATCCTATAGTGTTGGGAAGTTGTGCCTCAGTTGGCTAGAAACCTCAACACTTGCAGAAGTGAAACAACACTTATCTTTACTGTCACTTGACATGGATCTTAGGGACTTTTTACTAGGACCAAGGAAAACACGTCAAAAACGTTTCATATATGCAGGCATATATGCTGCCTATAATGAAAACTCGAAGATTTCCCAACAAGAGGCCGCAGAGAGAATACGGGAAATAGACCGTATAAACTTAGAAAAAGCTTTAGCTGTGGTAGATAATGGGTTAACAACTTTGACCTCCAGGATATATTCATTGGGCAACATTGTATCTTCTGCTATCGACATACTGGAACAAGATTTAGCCATAATACAACACGGCCAATCTCAGTTATGTTCTATTATGTTATTAAGCTGGACGCTGCAATCTTTGCGTGCAGGCTTTGTGCCTTGGCGTTTTATAAACAGTACGTCTCTGTTTTCTGGATACAATCTAACAGATACACAGATAGAAATGGCACAAAGGGGAGCTAAATATACAATGCTGCGTATTGAAAAACTGGACAGGCTACCATTCACAGTGGCGGAATCACCATCAACAGAATGGCTAATCCATGGCCATATCACTCTCCCGGTCACGACCTTTCAGTTTCAGTATTGCCTTGAGCAAAGGCAGGCAGGCAGATATGAAATATTGGGTAAAGAATACATTAAGGAATCCTGGGAATTACCATATAGATTTCGATGCCGGAGTGGGGATCGTAAAGTGTTTCTGAGTGGTACAAACTACAAGAACGCTTTAAGCGGCTCTCTCATGTGTCAAGACATTATTTTGCACGGAGCATGTAATGGTTCAATAGCGAATCTGTCTTGCCACATTAAAGAAACTCCAGCTGCCGTGATCACGCCAGTTTTCGAGTTACTCTCAAATGGGAGCTACTTGATGCTGAATGATCAAGGTTGCTGTGGCATTCTTCCGGGCATCGCCTATCTGGTCACCATGAACGCCAGGGTTACTTGCTGTATGCAAGTATTGTTTCCCCCAACAAGTACAGTCAGGGAGGCGCCTTTGTGGCCTTCGCTAGAGATATCTTTTATAAAATTTGACGCTTTGAGCAGAATGAAAGCCATGCTTTTACAGCAAACTGTACCCTTAACCTCTGCTCGAGAGACCTTTGATCTTCAAGTTGCAAGGACCTCGACCAAGATACAGGCACTTATTCGTACAAACTGCCCCTTTCATTTCGTAGAAATGGTGAGTCGTATCTTTAACATGTCTGATACGAGTGGTATTGTACACTTATTTAAGACCATAGGGTCAGGTTTTCTAAGCACCTTCCAAACAGTCATCGGAGTTATCTCAAATTTTATACACTCCGTATTTGGAAGCATCTTTGGAGGTTTACCTCCGATACTGCTTTTAATAGCTGGAATCCTGATCGTCATTTTCCTGATACGCAATGGACGGCCCAATCACGAACGAAATGGCGAAAGCTCTTCTGGAACGTAGATACCGTGAGCGCATGGTACAACATCTGGGCGCGCCTCGCCTACGAGAACTGAGTGCTTCTTGATTCTTATCGTTTAGACCAGTCTGGATGGACTGCATCTTACCTGTTCTTTGTTGCCTGTTTTGAGGTGAAGAATGCGTGTTGGACATCTGTCTGACACTCGAGTCAGAGACGCCTGCGGACTTGAACACAAGGCTGGAACCGCTGAGGCCTCACGCTCGGCTGTGTCCCCAGCGTATTCCTATCCTGACGACTGCATTCCTTGAAAACCCGCAGGTGCCTTTAACAACTGGGTTGAGCATCAGCTCAGCCACCACTAGCTCTGACACCAGCACAAGCGCTACAACTAGCACTACGGGCACTGAGGTATCGACTACAGCCCCGGCTGCCGATATGCCAACTATGGGTAGTACTGAATATCATCTGTGCTCCATCGACGTACTGTGTGAAATATTACAATTCCCGTCCCCTTCAGCAAGTGACTGTGATGTTGCGTCTCCCAGCCAGGACACTTAGGGGCCGCTTCCGATTCGGGCCGGAAATCTCTCCGACCGAGCCGGACCCGGAGAGATATCCGACCGAATCGGACCCGTGCAGCCTGACCGAACGAGTACGATGCGCACGTATGCCATCGGACTCGAGTCGGTCGGACTCCCATTGAAGTCAATGGGAGCCTGTCGTACAACGCGTACGCGGGCTCCCATTGACTCAATGGGTGCGATGCGGACAAGGGCGCCCCTACAGCGTGTACGCGGCGAAGCGATTCGCGCCATACACGCACAGGTAGGGGGGACCCATGTGTCCCCCCTGTGTGCGACTCGCACGGCTACGCGTACAGGGGGGTCCGACACGGACCCCCAAAGTACGGCTCCGACAGCTCTTTCGAGCCGGAGTGCACGGCTCGGTCGGACTGCTCGCGGCGCGCATCGTACTTACCCGGCCGGGGAACATCTCCATTGTACGGTGCGAGTCGTGTCTGTGCGAGTCGGTCGGTGCGGTTAGAGCCGGGATCGAGTCGGTCGGAGCGGTCGGGACGCCCGGTCGAGTCGGTCGGCGATTTCGCATCGTACTCGCTCGTCCGGATGCGCGTACGGATCGGTCGGGAAATAGGGCTCCGAATCAGATCCGGTTAAGCCGAATCCGATTCGGAGCCCTACCGGCCGAGATCGGAATCGGCCCCTTAATCTTCAATTGGCTCATAATGTGCTGGGAAAGAATTCGGAGTTTCCTTTTTCATTTCAACTCTGATTCAATTTGGAACATTTCCTACTAAATTGACACTATCGCTAGAGAAAGCATGGCCTTCTAAACAGCTTGTAAAGTTTTAAATTCTATAAAGGGACTAAGCTAGACCTTTAGCTTGAATACAAATTCAAAAACATTTTTCCCCTTTTAGAAATGTTTTTAAATATGCTTTTAGAGTGTTAAAAAAAAATTATATGGCTCACTGACAATTATATGCGCTACCACCTAGTATGACTTAGTAGTTTGCTGTCATTGTTTATTATTGTTGACTATTAAGAGGAGTGGGTGTTATGTTTCATATAGATGCCCTAATATAGGCATAGTTTGAGATGCCCTAATATAGGCATAATATTTCACCTACATTAGTTCTCTATTCTCCACAATAACGGGCGCTGAGGGCTGAACCTTATCTAGACTGTGGTTTGGGTACAGAAGGAGGGTTTTTTCAGAACAATGGCCTCCTATACCATCTTCGATGTGCTCATCCAGTATTATTAAATATTCATAAGAGTTCTAGGAAACCAGGCAGGGGCTAGAATCCACCTGCATAAACATCTACGTAACTAGTTCATCCCATACGTCATCTTCATAGCCAACAATTGCTAACACAAGGGACAAAGGGACTCTATACTTTTCTGTATAAATACAGCACCTCTTGCTATCAGTAGTTAGAGGGAACCGAGACTTCCAGGCCGACACACTGACCAGAGACGCTGAGGTTCCTGCATGCAGTCGCTCCAGCTGACAGTGGTCTAACCATCCCTTGCGGGGTGTCCAACTCGAGATCAGGACGAGGTCCCACACTCTCATTATTCAGGTAATGGGGTTTGACTAAATCCTAGCGGGATTCTTGGCTTCTTTCGCACCTACTCACATGCTAGGTACACTTAGGTTAGGTACATCTAGACAGGCATCGTAGGAGTATGCGCTTTATTTTATAAATGCATTTTATATTCATGTATATGTTCATGACTATTGCAAAATGGTAGAACTGTACTATCCTTTTCTATTCACTGTACTGCTGATCATATTTCTCTGCTACTGTTTAACAGTTGTCGCAGCACATATATTTTATACTAGAAGAACAACTGTGCAATAAATTCTTATTGTAAATGTGAGAAGTTGGCCTGGCATATGCTGTCCACTAATTATAGTGGGCACCTTGCACCAGTCCAAACAACCCCTTATTGGAGATAGGTTAAAGACAACCTTTATTGAAAGCTATCCTAGTGGTAGCTATGGAGAGCAGCCTTCAGGCTAAGTCTTGAAGGAATGTAAAGCAGCTTGTTTTACCAGTCTATAATCTCTTGAGTGACCAAATGAAAGAGGACCACACCAGGTATATATTCAAAATATATGTATTTATTGCTAAACTCACCCCTCTAGTCTCTTTATGAGGCTAGAGTTCGAAGTACATAAGTTATAAGTTAGTTATCAACAGTAATAGCACAAATACACGTTTGAGCCCTAGGGGCGTACCAAACCATATACCAATAAAGTGGTATAAGAACCACGACTGAGCTAGACACAGGACCTAGAGCCTGTAGAAGTGCTTGGACCACAAGGAACCACCCAAGGTAGTGACACAGGGGACCCACGGGGGACGCGTGCAGTGTAAGAACACAGCCGTGAATCGCCGTTGACTTCTATGGGGAAAGTCGCGGTTGGAAGTTTAAAGAAAAGGGACACTTAGAGGAGGACTTGGAGCAAACCCTTTTAGAACTAGGCTGTTCTAGTGTCAATACCCACGGGAGCACCGGAGTACTCGAGTTACCTCACCCAGGGGAGCCGGGTGCATAGGTGTCTTTCGGGGTCGGGTTTCGTCGTCATTTTCAATGGCGATCTGCTGCAAAGTGCTGCTGGCGGCCAAGTCGAAAGTGTTCGGGTGGATCCAAAGGTGAATCGAAGATCTGAAGAACCTGAAAGCAGAGGGGACAGAGTCTGGGTCACTAGCCAGTGACCAGGAAGGCGATGAGCAGATGCCCACCAATGTCGAGTGCTTCAGGTAGGTTGACAGTTGTCTTGACTCTTCAGCCACGAGGTTCAGGAGGCGTCGACGACAATCAGGAGCTGGATTCGAGCTGTCCTACGACGTCTGTCGATTGCAGGGGTATCAGCGACCGGATTGGACCCAACAAGCCTTGGCAACGGCAAGTCTTGTGGAAATGGAAGAAGGACGATGGTGCAGACCAGCAAGGTCTGTGGGACTCACCCAGCAAGGGTAAGTCAGGGCACGCCTGGAGCAACCAGGGAGCCCAAGCAGAAGAAGATTGGCCTTCGGGAGGGCCTACTAGCCAATGGACTAGTGACCAAGAAGGAGCCTCGAGTGGACGCACTTGGAGCTGGCTCACAGGACACTCGTGGAGTGGAGGCCATTGATCTTCGGTGCAGTCGGTGCTGGATGCTGGGGCTACTCGGAGCCCAAAGCACAACTTCGTGGGAGACCCAGAAGAGTATGCACTTGCAAATGCGATCGGTGTACAGGGGTCACGGTTCCACGTTATCCACGACAGCTACGGGCCTCAGCTTTGCTGGGGACTCATGGCAGCTTCGGGGAAGTCTGGAAATCCACCTCTGGTGATGCAAAGACTTCGGCGTCCGGCGAGAGCTTCAGCGATGCAGACCGGACAATTGCTTCTTTGGTGCCTGCCAAGCAGGGGAGTCACTCCTTGACCCCAAGGGAGATTCTTCAGTCCTCTAATCTTAAAGTAGAGCGTCGAAGGTCCAGGATTCTGTGTCAGAGTTTCGTCCAGGTAAATCTAAAGTCCTAAGGACTGGGGTCCCATACTTATACTAAGGTAGGGGGTTGGACATACTCTGTGGCCCCACCTATGGGAGGGTCAGGGCAGAGGGGTGGTTACACCCTTTCCCTTTGTCCAGTTACGCGCCAGAGCAGGGGCTGGAAGCCCCTGAGCCGGTTTGAACTGGGGTATGCACAGGGACACCAAATGTGCCCCCAGTGCAGGACTTCAAAGCACCAGAGAGTGCTCCCGCCCAGCCCCAATACACACTATCCTGTCTGGGGAGGTGGTTACACCTCCCTGGGACAGGAAACCTATTGTCCAGGCCTCCCTGCCGGAGTTTCGGTCAGCAGCAGGAGGCCAGACTCGTGTCTGTGGCAGCAGCATCCATTTTGTGATGCCAGGGCTTGGAAAGAAGTTACCGGGCAGGCCGGGTGTGTACATGTCTCTCCTCTAGAAGGGTGGAATGCTACCCCCACCGCCAGAACTGGCGGGGGGTAGTATTCCAAGATGTTTGACACCAAACACGACATGTTTCCGTGCAGCCATCCCAAAGTTAGCATTTAACGCGAGGTTATAATGCGCTTAAGAGTATATGGTCAGGCTGCACTACAAACAGCATCAGAGAAGGGTCTCCGAACGCTGCAGAGGGGCTCTGCTCATGCATGGGCACCCTCTCACATAGGAACCAAGCACTCTGCCTTCAGGATTGATAAGGCCTGCCGTAGGAGTGACTTATAGGTTTATATGTGTGTATGTATGTAGTGATATAGGTAGCCTATATCACAGTAAGGGGTGCATGCACCACCTTACCCAGGCTGCAGTAGCAGACCTGTGGTGTCATTTTGGATGGCCTTCCAGGGGTGGCACAATACATGCTGCAGCCCCTGGTAGGCCTCTGAGGTACCTATGCCCTGGGTACATAGTATACCATATACTAGGGACTTATAAGGGCACTCCAGATTCCAATCAGAGATGTGCCTAAGGCACATGGAAACCATTTTAGAGAGGAAGCAGCTTGGCTGGGGTTCTGATTAGCAGGGCCCCAGACAGACTAAAGTCGAAAAACAGTGAAGCATCAGCAAAAAGTGGGGGTACCCATGTGAAGCAGATCCTACTCTCCTAAACAACCCCCCCAAACGTAGGGACATTAAACTAACCTTGCCCAGTTAAGTCTTCATGTTCTCAGTGGAAGTACCTAGAGAGTCCATCTGCATTGGCATGGTTACTCCCAGGTCTATGTTCCACTGTGAAGTCCATCCCCTGTAGGGAAATGGACCACCTAAGCAGTTTGGGGTTTTCACCCTTCATTTGTTTTAGCCATAAGAGGGGCTTATGGTCTCTTTGAACAAGGAAGTGAGTACCAAACAAGTATGGCCTCAACTTCTTCAGAGCCCAGACCACAGCAAAGGCCTCCCTCTCAATGGCTGACCAACGTTTCTCTCTAGGGGTCAGCCTTCTGCTAATAAAAGCTACTGGCTGATCCTGACCTTCATCATTCAATTGTGACAGTACAGCCCCTACCCCCAATTCAGATGCATCTGTTTGGACAATGAACTTCTTGGAGTAATCAGGACTCTGTAGAATGGGAGCAGTGCACATGGCCTGCTTTAGGTCATCAAATGCCTTTTGACAGCTAACTGTCCACTGAACCTTTTGGGCATTTTCTTGGAAGTTAAGTCATTCAGGGGTGTCACTATTGATCCATACCCCTTGACAAATCTCCTATAGTACCCAGTCAGGCCTAAAAAGGCTCTCACCTGAGTCTGGGTAGTTGGAGCAGTCCAGTCCATGATGGTCTGGATCTTGCTCTGCAGTGGTTGAACCTGGCCTCCACCCACAAGGTGGCCCAGGTACACAACCTGACTCTGCCCTATCTGGCACTTGGTGGCCTTGATAGTCAGGCCTGCTTTCTGCAGGGCCTGCAAAACATTTCTGAGGTGGACCAGGTGATCCTCCCAGGTGGAGCTAAAGACAGCAATATCATCTAGATATGCTGCACTATAGGCTTCCAGACCTGTAAGGACTGTATTCACCAACCTCTGAAAAGTGGCAGGTGCATTCTTCAGACCAAAGGGCATCACCACAAATTGATAATGCCCACTAGGGGTTGAGAATGCTGTCTTTGGCTTTGCATCATCAGCTAGTCTGATCTGCCAGTAGCCAGCTGTCAGGTCAAATGTGCTTAGATACTTGGCTGAGGCCAAAGTGTCTATTAGCTCATCTGCCCTAGGTATTGGATGGGCATCAGTCCTAGTGACTGCATTGAGACCCCTGTAGTCCACACAAAACCTCATCTCTCTTTTCCCACCATTGGTGTGAGGTTTTGGCACAAGGACCACTGGACTAGCCCAAGGGCTATCTGAGGGTTCAATAACTCCCAAATCCAACATCTTCTGGACTCCTGTCCTGATACAGTCCCTGACATGGTCAGGTTGCCTATAAATCTTATTTTTAATAGGCAGACTGTCCCCAGTGTCCACTTCATGAGTGCACCAGGTGGTCTGACTGGGTGTCAGTGAGAATATGTGCCTGAACTGATTGAGCACCTGTCTGCAATCAGTTTGCTGCTGGGCAGTGAGGCTGCCTGCCAAGGCTACACATCCACTGACCCATCATCAGTGTTCTGTGAGAGCAGGTCAGGGAGTGGGTCACTCTCTTCCTCCTGTCCCTCATCAGTAGCCATGAGCAAGCCCATGTCTGCCCTGTCCACATATGGTTTTAACCTGTTGACATGGAGAACCCTGTGGGGACTCCTGGGTGTTCCTAGGTCTACTAAATAGGTAACCTCACCCTTCTGTTCAACAATGGTATGGGGTCCACTCCATTTGTCTTGGAGAGCTGCTGGGGCCACTGGCTCCAACACCCACACCTTCTGTCCTGGCTGGTAAACAGTCAGCACAGCCTTTTGGTCATGCCAGGCTTTTGAAGTTCCTGGCTAGCCTCAAGGTTTTTAGTTGCCTTTTTCATGTACTCAGCCATCCTGGAGCGGAGACCAAGTACATAGTCCACTATGTCTTGCTTTGGGGGCTTGAGAGGTAACTCCCATCCTTCCTTCACCAAGCACAATGGACCCCTGACAGGGTGACCAAACAAAAGTTCAAAAGGGCTGTAGCCAACCCCCTTTGAGGCACCTCCCTGTATGCAAACAAAAGGCAGGGCAAGAGTATGTCCCATCTTCGCCTAAGCTTTTCTGGGAGCCCTTTAATCATGCTCCTTCAAGGTTTTGTTGAATCTCTCAACCAAACCATTGCATTGTGGGTGATAGGGTGTGGTGAACTTGTAAGTCACTCCACACTCCTTCCACATTGCTTTCAAGTATCCAGACATAAAGTTAGCACCACTGTCTGATACAACCTCCTTAGGGAAGCCCACTCTTGAGAAAATTCCCAGGAGGTCTCTTGCCACCACAGGTGCTGTAGTGGTCCTAAGGGGAATAGCCTCTGGGTACCTGGTGGCATAATCCACTACCACCAGGATAAACCTGTGCCCAGATGCTGTTTGGGGATCCATGGGACCAACAATGTCAATCCCCACCCTCTCACAGGGAACCCCCACCACAGGTAGTGGTATCAGGGGGGCCTTTGTAGTGCCACCTGCCTTGCCACTGGCCTGGCAGGTTACACAGGAGCGACAAAACTCCTTGGTGTCTTCAGACATGTGGGGCCAGTGAAAGTGAGGGACAATTCTGTCCCAAGTCTTGTTCTGGCCCAGGTGACCTGCTAAGGGAATGTCATGGGCTAGGGTCAATAGGAAGCCCCTGAACTTCAGAGGTATAACCAACCTCCTGGTGGCACCAGGCTTGGGGTCTCTACACTCTGAGTACAAGAGTCCATCATCCCAATACACTGTATGGGGACCACTAGCTTTCCCAGCAGCCTCAGCAGCAGCTTGCTGTCTGAGGGGTTCAAGAGAGGGGCAGCTCTGCTGCTCCTGGCTCAAATCTGCCCTGGAAGGGCCCCCTGTCCCCAAGAACTCAACCTGGTCAGGTTCAAGCTCCTCTGGGACAGTTCCTTCCTCAGGACTGAGATCATCCCCCTCAAGAGACTGATATTCCTTCTGAGCCAAGGGGGAAGGCACTGCCTTTACCCTACTACTCCTCTTCTTGGAGGGCACTTGGTCCATTATTCCAGAATCCAAAGCCTGTTCAGTGTTAGACATTTTGGCTTGTGACCTGGTCACAGCAAACACATCTGCAGGGATGCCCAGCATTTCTGCATGGGTCCTGAGCTCCACTTCTGCCCAAGCTGAAGTTTCTAAATCATTGCCAAGCAAGCATTCAACTGGTAGGTCTGCACTTACCACAACCTTCTTAAGGCCAGTTACCCCTCCCCAGGAGAAGTTAACAACTGCCAGAGTATGGTCTGTTCTGACATTGCTAGCATTGGTCACTTGGTACATTTCACCAAGTATAATCTGCCCAGGATCCACAAGGTCTTGTGTCACCATGGTGACACTTGCCCCTGTGTCCCTAAATGCCAAAGCCTCTTTTCCATTGATTAAGGGCTGTTGCCTGTACTTGCCCAGATTACTGGGACTCACAGAGGAGGTCACATCCATGCCTCCATCACAGACTAGGACAGCCTGAGTGAGTTCTCTGACTAGGTCAGAGCTCATCTCTTTACCCAGGGTCAACCCTACTAAACCCTTGGCCTGTGTAGTCCCACCACCAATTGTAACTGCACTAGGGGGAGCAGCTGCCTTAGGGGCATTGGTGGGGGCTGGAGTAGAGTCTTTGGACTTGGTGCAATCACTGGTCCAGTGGGTCTTTTGCTTACAGACCTTGCACCATGGTTTCTTTTGGCCTTTTCCCTTGTTAGACTGTGAATCCCCACCTGAAGAAGATTTTTGGGGGCCTTGTGAAGACTTTTGGTCTTTACCCTTCTCCCCACCCTTATCAGAGTTTTTAGAATCTTGCTTCTTAGGGTCACCACCTTGGTTCTGTACCATCTGCCTCACCCTGGTTCTGACCCATTTGTCTGCCTTCTTTCCCAATTCTTGGGGAGAGGTCAGATCAGAGTCCACCAGGTGCTGATGCAACAGCTGATTTTGACAATTATTAAGAATCTGCTCCTCATGATAAGATTGTACAATCCTGTGAAGTCACATACCTTACTGCCCAATAACCAACCTTCCAGAGCCTTGGCAGAACAATCAACAAAGTCCACCCAGTCTTGAGTCTGTGCTTTTGGGTATCTCTGAACTTTAACCTGTATTGTTCAGTGGTTAGGCCAAACCCATCAATCAGAGCACTCTTTAAGACTGTGTATTTATCAGCATCCTCCTCTCTAACAGTGAGGAGCTTATCTCTACCTTTGTCTGCAAAGGAGAGCCACAAGATTGCTGCCCACTGCTCCTGAGGGACCCTCTGTACTTTACAGGCCCTCTCCAGTGCAGTTATCCATTTGTGGATGTCATCCCCACTCTGGTAGGGAGGGACAATCTTGCTCAGGTTTCTATGGTCATAAGACCTTTCCCTATCTCTGGGGAAATTACTGCCACCATGGGACTCTAGTCCCATCTTTTTTCTCTCTTTGTAGAGATCTAGGGACTCCCTGTCTATAGCCAACTGCTGTTCTGAGCTCAAGCTGGGCTTGCTCATACTGAATCAGTCTCTTTCTCCTGTCATGAGAGGATTCTCTCCTATGAGAAGAGACAGAGGTCCCTATTGAGGTGTCAGAGTGGTTAGACTCCTGAGAAGGAGATCTATCCCTTCTTGGCACACTCTCAACTATTCCTGGGGGGACAAAGGTTAGGTCATCCTGATCCTCCCCTTCATCCACAGGAATAGCTGGGTTTTCCAGGTCAAGGTCATTGTCACCTTCCTGGCCAGTTTCAGAGGGGGGCCTGGGTTTCTTCACCCCTGACCCCTTCCTCATTTTCTGCCCCACCCTCTCTGCCTACCCCTTCAGACCCTAGGGGCCTGCTGAGATCATCAGCTAGTAGCACCTCTCTGAGGTGTTGGGTGCTGGCACTTTTGCCTGCCTTCAGCTTCCTAGTATTGCATAATGCTCTCAATTCCAAGAATGGGAGTTTATCATACTTGGAGGGAAGAAGCCCACTGGCTTCTGGCAAGGACTCACTGGGTCCTGGCTTTGAAGACATTACTAGTGAGGTGTGGTGTATGCACTACCTACTCTAGTGTGGCCTACTAAACTCTCTTGAGTTGTAGAAAGGGTGTGCTATCCCTTAACACACAACTCTAAGTTCAGTAGAACTTACTGTATACTAAGCTTGATTTATATGTACCTTAGGTACCCTTAGTGGTTTTCAGTTGATCAATTCAATTGAGATTATCTGGTAAAACAATAGCAAGCTGGAATCCCACCGCTGCCACCAATGTGAGAAGTTGGCCTGGCATATGCTGTCCACTAATTATAGTGGGCACCTTGCACCAGTCCAAACAACCCCTTATTGGAGATAGGTTAAAGACAACCTTTATTGAAAGCTATCCTAGTGGTAGCTATGGAGAGCAGCCTTCAGGCTAAGTCTTGAAGGAATGTAAAGCAGCTTGTTTTACCAGTCTATAATCTCTTGAGTGACCAAATGAAAGAGGACCACACCAGGTATATATTCAAAATATATGTATTTATTGCTAAACACACCCTCTAGTCTCTTTATGGGGCTAGAGTTCGAAGTACATAAGTTATAAGTTAGTTATCAACAGTAATAGCACAAATACACGTTTGAGCCCTAGGGGCGTACCAAACCATATACCAATAAAGTGGTATAAGAACCACGACTGAGCTAGGCACAGGGCCTAGAGCCTGTAGAAGTGCTTGGACCACAAGGAACCACCCAAGGTAGTGACACAGGGGACCCACGGGGGACGCGTGCAGTGTAAGAACACAGCCGCGAATCGCCGTTGACTTCTATGGGGAAAGTCGCGGTTGGAAGTTTAAAGAAAAGGGACACTTAGAGGAGGACTTGGAGCAAACCCTTTTAGAACTAGGCTGGTCTAGTGTCAATACCCACGGGAGCACCGGAGTACTCGAGTTACCTCACCCAGGGGAGCCGGGTGCATAGGTGTCTTTCGGGGTCGGGTTTCGTCGTCGTTTTCAATGGCGATCTGCTGCAAAGTGCTGCTGGCAGCCAAGTCGAAAGTGTTCGGGTGGATCCAAAGGTGGATCGAAGATCTGAAGAACCTGAAAGCAGAGGGTACAGAGTCTGGGTCACTAGCCAGTGACCAGGAAGGCGATGAGCAGATGCCCACGCTTCAGGTAGGTTGACAGTTGTCTTGACTCTTCAGCCACGAGGTCCAGGAGGCATCGACGACAACCAGGAGCTGGATTCAAGCTGTCCCACGACGTCTGTTGATTGCAGGGGTGTCGGCGACCGGATTGGACCCAACAAGCCTTGGCAACGGCAAGTCTCGTGGAAATGGAAGAAGGTCGATGGTGCAGACTAGCAAGGTCTGTGGGACTCACCCAGCAAAGGTAAGTCAGGGCACGCCTGGAGCAACCAGGGAGCCCAAGCAGAAGAAGATTGGCCTTCGGGAGGGCCTACTAGCCAACGGACTAGCGACCGCGAAGGAGCCTCAAGTGGACGCACTTGGAGCTGGCTCACAGGACACTCGTGGAGTGGAGGCCAGTGATCTTCGGTGCAGTTGGTGCTGGAGGCTGGGGCTACTCGGAGCCCAAAGCACAACTTTGTGGGAGACCCAGAAGAGGATGCACTTGCAAATGTGATCGGTGTCCAGGGGTCACGGTTCCACGTTACCCACGACAGCTACGGGCCTCAGCTTTGCTGGGGACTCAGGGCAGCCTTGGGGAAGTCTGGAAATCTACCTCTGGTGATGCAAAGACTTCGGCGTCCGGCGGGAGCTTCAGCGATGCAGACTGGACAATTGCTTCTTTGGTGCCTGCCAAGCAGGGGAGTCACTCCTTGACCCCAAGGGAGATTCTTCAGTCCTCTAATCTTAAAGTAGAGCGTCAAAGGTCCAGGATTCTGTGTTAGAGTTTCGTCCAGGTAAATCTAAAGTCCTAAGGACTGGGGTCCCATACTTATACCAAGTTAGGGGGTTGGACATACTCTGGGGACCCACCTATGGGAGGGTCAGGGCAGAGGGGTGGTTACACCCTTTTCCCTTTGTCCAGTTTCACGCCAGAGCAGGGGCTGGAAGCCCCTGAGCCGGTTTGAACTGGGGTATGCACAGGGACACCAAATGTGCCCCCAGTGCAGGACTTCAAAGCACCAGAGAGTGCTCCCGCCCAGCCCCAATACACACTATCCTGTCTGGGGAGGTGGTTACACCTCCCTGGGACAGGAAACCTATTGTCCAGGCCTCCCCTGCCGGAGTTTCGGTCAGCAGCAGGAGGCCAGACTCGTGTCTGTGGCAGCGGCATCCATTTTGTGATGCCAGGGCTTGGAAAGAAGTTACCGGGCAGGCCGGTGTGTTCATGTCTCTCCCTCTAGAAGGGTGGAATGCTACCCCCACCTCCAGAACTGGCGGGGGGGTAGTATTCCAAGATGTTTGACACCAAACACGACATGTTTCCGTGCAGCCATCCCAAAGTTAGCATTTAACGCGAGGTTATAATGCGCTTAAGAGTATATGGTCAGGCTGCACTACAAACAGCATCAGAGAAGGGTCTCCGAACGATGCAGAGGGGCTCTGCTCATGCAGGGGCACCCTCTCACATAGGAACCAAGCACTCTGCCTTCAGGATTGATAAGGCCTGCCATAGGAGTGACTTATAGGTTTATATGTGTGTATGTATGTAGTGATATAGGTAGCCTATATCACAGTAAGGGGTGCATGCACCACCTTACCCAGGCTGCAGTAGCAGACCTGTGGTGTCATTTTGGATGGCCTTCCAGGGGTGGCACAATACATGCTGCAGCCCCTGGTAGGCCTCTGAGGTACCTATGCCCTGGGTACATAGTATACCATATACTAGGGACTTATAAGGGCACTCCAGATTCCAATCAGAGATGTGCCTAAGGCACATGGAAACCATTTTAGAGAGGAAGCAGCTAGGCTGGGGTTCTGATTAGCAGGGCCCCAGCCAGACTAAAGTCGAAAAACAGTGAAGCATCAGCAAAAAGTGGGGGTACTCATGTGAAGCAGATCCTACTCTCCTACAGTAAACACGCTCGACTGTTTCTTCTGTGTAACTCTCTGAGACCAAATGAGCAAGCACGAGTGACTGAGCGAAAAGTAGTACATTGTTTCCACGAGTCTGAGAAATCAGGGTTGTCGTGTTCTGAGGTTGCCAAAAACTAATCTCTCTCATAAAACGGAGATTCTAGTGGCATTGTGAGCTAGCTAATGCAAACAGACTAACATACGCGGTGGGGGTGCTCAGAATCAGTCTGCCATCAGGCCCACAGTGTATGTTATCCAAAAGCGCAGGTCCTGCATGGGTACTATAGGAACTACACTACAATACAATTAAGAAAATTATTACAAAACAATGGCACATCATGAACAGTAGAACTCTGAATTTGGAACGACCTCTTTTCGCGTTCAAATGATCCAAAAACTTAAAGGACATGTTGGTCCACACCAGGCCTTTGAGAACATCTTCGACGGCTATCATTCCAGGAGGAGGGACCTTACCTTCGTTTACTGGCCACTTCTCATGTGGACAATTTAATGTCTGTAAATTCATGAAAACTGAAGAAGATTGATCTCGGAGATGGAAGGAAATGGAGTCTGAGAAAACACACCAATTGTAACTCAAAAAATGTTGTTTATCTAATAGCATGTCCATGCCAGTTACCGTATGTAGGGATGACAAGCTGTGCTGTGAAAATATGTATAAACAAGCACAGGAGTCATATTAGGTGTAAGAAAATTACCACAAAAATGAGCACCCATTTCCTGCAGAATGGACATACCCGGACGATATCCATTGAGTGATTCTGAAAACTGTGACCAATATGGAAAATTAAAAACCATCTTACTAGAGAAATAACAATGATGGTTGTTTCAATTACGTACCCATAAAGATGGTTTGAATGATGACATCCCCTGGGCTGAAATAGCACGTAACAGAAGATGGTCTTCAATACAATTTTGGAGGTAGGATATACGCCCCAGTTCATGGGAGAAAGGATAAATCTCCCCTTAGTATGATCAATATGTCCAACTCTGGGTACAAGAAAACATCTTTGCCATTTGCATACTCACTTGGGTGTGGGATCTCCACAAAAGACAGTCCTATGTTGTTTATGCCTAGGATCCTGACCGAGCCACTACAGGAGGGACTGACTTATGAATAAAAGAATTATCTGAGTTCATGAATTAGAGATACATCAAATTATTTGAAGACTAGATTCTGAGCAGTATCTGAAAAATGATAACGCGATTACTAAATTAAACATTACAACTGCATCTCTTTATTATTAATCATACTGTTATATTGACAATTTGACATCACATTTTTGCAAAGAATACTGTAACACTAGGAAGAAAGGAGAGTAGGATCCATGCCACCACTTACACTATGTCTTGACAAACTTTTGAATCAAAGTCTTTTTCTGCCATTTTAAGAAAAACTACACCCGAAACTACCTAAGATGGCGGAAGACAACATGCCATGGTGCTACACATACATTGTTATAGACCAAAAGGCACTAGGCCTTCATAGGACGGTTACACTCACACCTAGCACGTGACCGCTATACGCCGCAGAAGCCTTAAACGTATTGGCCTCAGAGAGACAACATGCGCTGACGGCCATGTGACCACGTGATGCAATCATGTGACGGCTAACTTTACCCTAATATCTGCTTTAAAAATTCTGTGTTTGATCACTTGTTTATCTCCAGGACCATAGAGATGGGTAGGATCTCAACAGGGCATACACAAGGAAATGATGCACGGTGCGCTGAAACAGTTCAGACCCAGCTATATGCAAATCAGTCTTGACCCTGTGCCTCATGGGAATAGTCCAGCCCGAACTACCAAGCCTGGTCTTCCCTGGGTAGGAAACAAGCATCCTGGACCGGTATCGGAGTAACACCCCTCATCAGCCAGGCTAGCCTGAATCCACTGGCAGGGTGAGCAAAGGACCCACGTCTGGGCATACCCTGCCAACCTAGGGCGAACAAAGCAAACACAAGGAGATGATGGACAGAGCGCTGAAACTTTTCAGACACTCACCCCCAGTCACAGATCTGGGTTGAATCCATCATCTTTCTTTAGCACACTTCGCCACCCCAGTTCAGACCCAGCTATATGCAAATCCGCCTTCACCCCGTGCCTCATGGGAACAGTCCAGCCCGAACTGCCAAGCCAGGTCTTCCCTGGACTGGAAACAAGCATCCTGGAACTGGTTTCGGGGTAACACCCCTCATCAACCTGGCTAGCTTGAATCTAGTAGCAAAGTGAGCACGGGACCCACATCTGGGTATACCCTGCCAACTTTGGGCGAACAAAGCAAACACAAGGAGATGATGGACGGAGCGCTGAAACATTTCAGACACTCACCACCAGTCAGAGATCTGGGTTGAATCCATCATCTTTCTTTAGCTTACTTCGCCACCCCAGTTCTGACCCAGCTATATGCAAATCAGTCTTGACCCTGTGCCTCATGGGAACAGTCCAGCCCGAACTGCCAAGCCAGGTCTTCCCAGGACTGGAAACAAGCATCCATGGACCGGTTTCTGGGTAACACCCCTCATCAGCCAGGCTAGCTTGAATCCAGTGGCAAAGCGATCAAGGGACCCACGTCTGGGCATACCCTGCCAACTTAGGGTGAACAAAGCAAACACAGGGAGATGATGAACGGAGCGCTGAAACTTTTCAGACACTCACCCCCAATCACAGATCTGGGTTGAATCCATCATTTTTCTTTAGCTCACTTCGTCACCCCAGTTCAGACCCAGCTATATGCAATTCAGTCTTGACCCTGTGCCTCATGGGAACAGTCCAGCCCGAACTGCCAAGCCAGGTCTTCCCTGGACCGGAAACAAGCATCCTGGGACCGGTTTAGGGGTAACACCCCTCATCAGCCTGGCTAGCTTGAATCCAGTGGCAAAGTGAGCAAGGGACCCACGTCTGAGCATACCCTGCCAAATTAGGGCGAACAAAGCAAACACAAGGAGATGATGGACGGAGCGCTGAAACTTTTCAGACACTCACCCCTAGTCACAGATCTGGGTTGAATCCATCATCTTTCTTTAGCTCACGTCACCACCCCAGTTGAGACCACACTCACCACCAGTCACAGATCTGGGTTGAATCCATCATCTTTCTTTAGCTCACTTCGCCACCCCAGTTCATACCCAGCTATTTGCAAATCAGTCTTGACCCTGTGCCTCATGGGAACAGTCCAGCCGAATTGCCAAGCCAGGTCTTTCCTGGACTGGAAACAAGCATCCTGGGACCGGTTTTGGGGTAACACCCCCTCATAAGCCAGGCTAGCTTGAATCCAGTGGCAAAGTGAGCAAGGGACCCACGTCTGGGCATACCCTGCCAACTTAGGGCGAACAAAGCAAACACAAGGAGATGATGGACGCAGTGCTGAAACTTTTCAGACACTCACCACCAGTCACAGATCTGGGTTGAATCCATCATCTTTCTTTAGCTCACTTCGCCACCCCAGTTCATACCCAGCTATTTGCAAATCAGTCTTGACCCTGTGCCTCATGGGAACAGTCCAGCCGAATTGCCAAGCCAGGTCTTTCCTGGACTGGAAACAAGCATCCTGGGACCGGTTTTGGGGTAACACCCCCTCATAAGCCAGGCTAGCTTGAATCCAGTGGCAAAGTGAGCAAGGGACCCACGTCTGGGCATACCCTGCCAACTTAGGGCGAGCAAAGCAAACACAAGGAGATGATGGACGGAGCTCTGAAACTTTTCAGACACTCCCCCCACAGTCACAGATCTGGGTTGAATCCATCATCTTTCTTTTAGCTCACCGCCACCCCAGTTATACCCAGCTATATGCAAATCAGTCTTGACCCTGTGCCTCATGGGAACAGTCCAGCCCGAACTGCCAAGCCAGGTCCTCCCTGGACTGGAAACAAGCATCCTGGGACTGGTTTCGGGGTAACACCCCTCATTAGCCAGGCTAGCTTGAATCCAGTGGCAAAGTGAGCAAGGGACCCACGTCTGGGCATACCCTGCCAACTTAGGGCGAACAAAGCAAACACAAGGAGATGATGGACGGAGCGCTGAAACTTTTCAGACACTCACCCACAGTCACAGATCTGGGTTGAATCCATCATCTTTCTTTAGCTCACTTTGCCACCCCAGTTCAGACCTAGCTACCTGCAAATCAGTCTTGACCCTGTGCCTCATGGGAACAGTCCAGCCCGAAATGCAAAGCCAGGTCTTCCCTGGACCGGAAACAAGCATCCTGGGACCGGTTTCAGGGTAACACCCCTCATCAGCCAGGCTAGCTTGAATCCAGTGGCAAAGTAAGGAAGGGACCTGTTGGACTTGGCCCTTTTTGCAGGGTCATCGCGGAACTTTTTGCCTCCCTCCTGTATTTTCTCTGACCTGTTTTTGTTGGTTTTATGACTCTGGGCACTTTACCACTGCTGATCAGTGCTAAAGTGCATATGCTCTCTGTTATAAATTGTTGCATGGATTAGTGATTCCATGATTGGATTATTTGATTTACTTGTCAGACCCTAGTACAGTGCACCGCGTGTGCCCAGGGCCTGTAAATCAAATGCTGCTGGTGGGCTTGCAGCACTGGTTGTACCACCCACCGGAGCAGCTTGAAAAGCGTGTCTCAGGCCTGCCATTGCAGAGCCTGTGTGCAGCCTGGTACTGCCATGTCGACTTGGTAAGTGCACCCACTTACCAGTCCCCAAACCTTCCCTTTTCTGCATGTTAGTCACCCCTAAAGTAGGCCTGCTGGCAGGGTGCATTGTATGTAAGAGGTAGGACATGCCCTGATGTGTGTGGCATGTCCTGATAGTGAATTACTGTCAATTTCGTTTTTCACTATTGCAAGGCTACCTGTCCCCATAGGCCAGAATGGGCAGTTTGATTATAACATCTTATAATCCTAACTGACCCAGGGAACATGGTAGAAAAACGAATTTAGTATGCCTGAACTCAAAATGATAAAATACATCTTTTAGTGAAGTTGTTTTTAACATTCTGTGTTTGAAAATACCACTTTTAGAAAGTTGGTATTTTCTTGCCTAACCATCCAGCCTGCCTCTGCTAGGTTGTTGATTGTATGTCTGGTTTTGTCAGTGACAGGGGCTGGGGGACTCCAGGAGACAGGGTGAGTCAGCACTAGGCTGAATAGACCTATCTGCATGAGGAGTGGTGGAAGGAGTAGCACCTGGGCCTGAATAGGGCTGTGCCTGCCTTCCACAATGCTGGCTCCACCTCCTGTGGTGTGTCTGATGACCCAGGCCCACACTGACAAAGGAAGAAGTTGTGCACTGGCAGAATGCACCCAGAACTGGTTTGGACTAGGTACAGGACCCTCTGCCTTCAGAGGACAAAGAATTTATGGGTATAAATACTGGGGCCCAGACCCCAAGATTTTAGATCACTTCTGGGAAACAAGAAGAACCTTTGCTGAGGAGAGGAACCAGAGAAACTGAAGGAGGAGACTATCCCTATGCTGTGTGCTGTTTGAGGGATTGGCCTGCAGTGGTTGCCTGATTGCCAAAGAAAGGAGAAAGGAACTTTGTGCCTACTTTCACCACCTTGCAGAAAATTTCCAAGGGCTTGAAGATTGAGCTTGCCTCCTGCTGAAGTCTCAGGGATACAAGACTTCACCAACCAGCTCCCCTGAATTCCCTTGCTGGGAATTTGAAGTGCCTACTGTTGTGTTGGGCCTTCTGAGAGACTGCGTGTCGCTGGGAGCTGTAAGCGCGACTCACAAAGAAGCGTGTCGCCGCCGCAGCAGTTGTCGTCGCATCGCCGAGAAAGCGTGCCGCCGCTGCCGCCATCGCATCACCGAAGCACCTCGCATCACCGGAGAAGAGTGTCGCCGTCGCAGCAGACGCCATTGCATCATCGGAGAAGCGTGTCGCAGGGCCTGTCGCGGCTCAGAAGATTCACCGAGTCGCCGCATGGCCGTCGGGCGTGCACGCATCGCCCCCTTCGTTGTCGCATCGAGAGGAAGACGCCATTTTGTTTCATTGCACCGGGTCGTCATCGCATCGAGGCGCTGCTGGTCGCATCGCCACAGAAGCGCAGTAAGAAACCGACGCATCACCTCCCCACCCCGAAGAACGGACGCATCACCTCCTGTCCGGTAAGGAACCGACGCATCACCGTCCCCTACGCAGCAGTAGGGAACCGACGCATCACCTCCCCCGGAGCAAGGAACCGACGCATCACCGTTCTTGCGTGTAAGGAACCGACGCCTCACCTTCCCTGCAACTCTTTTGTTTGTATCGCGTTACGCATCCAAAGGTACATTGAACATAGAGTGTCGCATTTATCACCTGCATTTGAACTGAACTATTTTCTACCATTGACAGTCATATTTTTCGTATTGTATTGTGGATTTTTGTCGTTTGTGGTCTTGTGTTAAGTCTATATAAAAAATACTTATTTTTGATATACAACCTGTGTTACTGTATGTGTTCACAAATGCTTTACACACTGCCTCTGAGATAAGCCTGCCTGCTCGTGCCAAGCTACCAAGGGGGTGAGCAGGGGTTATTTTAGTAGTGTATCCCCCTTGCCCTGACTAGAAGCAAGGGTCCCTATTTGGACAAAGGCTCCTACCGCTGCCAACTAGAGACCCCCAGTTCTAACATTGGTGGTCAGCGGTGAGGATTCTGGACTTGCATTTGTGACTCATAAACAGTAATTGGTGTACACTACTAGTGAGTGCAGACCAAACGCAATACATACTGTTTTTTCTGTTTCTGGTGTCTTCCTGGAAGTATTTTTGATACTAGGACTCTGGTTAGTTGTTGCAAAATGGAACTTAACTTCTGGCACATGTTCATCTACACAATGAAGGAGCTACGTGTGTTTTGCAAGGAAAGGGGGCTGCCTGTGAGAAGAAGGTCCAGGGAGGATCTAGAGGCATCCCTATTTCATTATGAGTTACCCCGCTGGAAGGCAACACTACCAGTTGAGTCTGAGGAGGAGGAATTCTCTGAAAGTGAGGGAGAAACAGAAAAAGATAGCTGGCTTCTGGCTTGTGAGCAGAGGCTGAGAGAACTTGATGAGGAGCTCGAGAGGGCGGAAGCCAAGAGGGCCTTAACCCAAGAAGAAGAAATTTGTGTAGCTCAGGAAGTGAGCTTGGCTGGGTTGGAGGTGGAGTCCAGCTCAGATGGTGGTAGCAAAATTGAGTTATCTAGTGCTGGGGGAGCAGTACACACACCCAGAGATGTGGTGCCTGACTTGGAGGGGGTTGATTTACACCAGGAGGTTCAAGGATATGAGGTAGCTCCGGTGGTGCACAGTGTCCCTGAGATAGATTGGGGAACTGGCCCAGGGGTTCATGGTCCTAGTGGTGGGAGGGACACTCCACTGACTCTAGATGAGAGGAGCAGGGAGGGGGGTTCCCACATGGTTGAAGTCCTGGTGTGTGAATGTGGAGACTGCCCAGAAGAGTGTGGGTTGAGTGACAGAGACAGTCAGGTACTGCCTTGCCAGTCTCAGGAGAGTGGTGTGGGGTACGTGTGCAAGGCACTGGATGGTGAGGTGAAGGATAGTTTGGTGGGACTGTGTGAGCCAATTGAGGGAGAGCATATTGTAAGTCCCTATTTTCTAGAGCTATGCCAACACCTGGTGGAGTGTGAGTTCTCTGACCCCAGGGAGCTCACATTGGAGGCAGACCTTTTGGTGGATTCCAGAGGGTCTGAAGAGGCATTGGGGAGTGACCCTAAGAGGAGTGGCTCAGGTGTCTTCCAACCCAGAGTGGTGGGAGAGGTTCAGTGTAGTCCAGCTAGGTCCCGTGGTAGTGGAAGGGGTGTAGGGGCTCACGTCCTGTCTCTGTGGAGAAGGAGTGAGTGTGGGACTCCGTGTCCCAAGGTACCCAAAACCCAGTCTCAAGGCCTGGAGGGTTCCTTAAGGGAACACCAGGTTGGGGGCCTAGGCTGTACTGGTAGGCCATTTGAGGGGGATCTCCTAGTGTCAGGAGAACCTGGAGCGTCTGTAAGTGGAGCTCCAGTGGTTCTGGTGTCTGGCAGTGCCGCTCCAGTTGGGAGGGTGCAGAAGTCCAGATTGAGGGGTGAGAGGGGGATGTGTTCCCCAGTGGGAGAGCCAGTGGGTCAGGGGCCAGCCAGAAGGGCTGAGCCTCCTAGGAGTGACCATGGTGACACCACTTCTGTTTTGAGGGGTCTTCACGCACTGTCAGGTGGACAGGGGTCGGGAGATCAGCACCAGGCAGACTGTCACACAACACATGAGAGATGTGTTACCCTCTGGGGGGGCATGCGTGCTCCCCAGGAAGTCCTGGTGCGCCAGGCAGATTCTTACACAACTCTAGAGGAGTGCGTTTCCCTTGGGGGGGGTTGGTGTACCCTCCCGGAAGTCCTGGGTTGCCAGCCTAAGGGTACAGACACTGGGTTGGAGGGACAGGTTCAGGGTGTCCCCCCTGACCTGGAGGAAGGGGCAGCTGCTAACAGTGCCCCTACCAGTTTGTCTTCTGGGAGTACCGCTCCAGGTGGGAGGATGCAGGGCCCCAGTAAGGGGGGCGGGGAGAGGACAGCCTCACCCCTGGCCTCTGCCCAGTCTAAGGGTACAGACCCTATGCTGGGATCCCAGTTGCAGGATAGAACCCCTGAACTGGTGGGCGAATTGTGCAGGACGCCTGCCACAGGTGCCCTGACAATTCTGGAAGGGGGTACCGCTCCAGGTGGGAGGGTGCAGAGCCCCGAGAAGGAGGACCGGGTGTGGGAAAGCCCACCCCAGTCTCCGGTCCAGCCGCCGGGTACAGGCCTGGGGCTGGTGGGTCAGTGTCAGGATGTCATACCTGACCTGACAGGAGGGAGAGTGGCAAAGGGTGCCAGGCACCTGGGGCTACTGCCCCCCGCTCTCTGACGCCCCAGAGGTTTGAGAGCCCTGAGAGGCATAAGGTCTGGGTCTCTTCACTGATAACTGTCAGTGGCCACTGTGGCTTGCTGTCCTGGTGGACAGAGTTGCCCCTGGGAGGGGGACAGAAGTCACACCCCGGGGGTGGACTGGGCCACACCTCTGTGTTGGCCATGTGGGTACTGTCTGTCTGTTGGGACACACCTGTGAGCAAGCTAAGGTTAGGTGCTGCACAGATGGTGTCCACAGGTGAGGAGAAGGGTTCCCCATGGGTTAGCTTAGTGGGCCCTGAGAGTATGGACAGAGGGATCCAAATAGGTTCAGATTGGCGTAGAACTGGAATATGCCCCTGCTGTTGCGGGCCAGGGCCCAGGTTCTATCGCCCAAAGCAGGGAAGCACATCAAGGTAGTGATTGGTCTCCCCTGCGTTTTGGCTGGAAGGGGGTTGTGTTGGACTTGGCCCTTTTTGCAGGGTCATCCCGGAACTTTTTGCCTCCCTCCTGTATTTTCTCTGACCTGTTCTTGTTGGTTTTATGACTCTGGGCACTTTACCACTGCTGATCAGTGCTAAAGTGCATATGCTCTCTGTTATAAATTGTTGTATGGATTAGTGATTCCATGATTGGATTATTTGATTTACTTGTCAGACCCTAGTACAGTGCACCGCGTGTGCACAGGGCCTGTAAATCAAATGCTGCTGGTGGGCTTGCAGTACTGGTTGTGCCACCCACCGGAGCAGCTTGGAAAGCGTGTCTCAGACCTGCCATTGCAGAGCCTGTGTGCAGTCTGGTACTGCCATGTCGACTTGGTAAGTGCACCCACTTACCAGTCCCCAAACCTTCCCTTTTCTGCATGTTAGTCACCCCTAAAGTAGGCCTGCGGGCAGGGTGCATTGTATGTAAGAGGTAGGACATGCCCTGATGTGTGTGGCATGTCCTGATAGTGAATTACTGCCAATTTCGTTTTTCACTATTGCAAGGCTACCTGTCCCCATAGGCCAGAATGGGCAGTTTGATTATAACATCTTATAATCCTAACTGACCCAGGGAACATGGTAGAAAAACGAATTTAGTATGCCTGAACTCAGAATGATAAAATACATCTTTTAGTGAAGTTGTTTTTAACATTCTGTGTTTGAAAATACCACTTTTAGAAAGTAGGTATTTTCTTGCCTAACCATCCAGCCTGCCTCTGCTAGGTTGTTGATTGTATGTCTGGTTTTGTGAGTGACGGGCTGGGGGACTCCAGGAGACAGGGTGAGTCAGCACTAGGCTGAATACACCTATCTGCATGAGGAGTGGTGGGAGGAGTAGCACCTGGGCCTGAATAGGGCTGTGCCTGCCTTCCACAATGCTGGCTCCACCTCCTGTGGTGTGTCTGATGACCCTGGCCCACACTGACAAAGGAAGAAGTTGTGCACTGGCAGAATGCACCCAGAACTGGTTTGGACTAGGTACAGGACCCTCTGCCTTCAGAGGACAAAGAATTTATGGGTATAAATACTGGGGCCCAGACCCCAAGATTTTAGATCACTTCTGGGAAACAAGAAGAACCTTTGCTGAGGAGAGGAACCAGAGAAACTGAAGGAGGAGACTATCCCTATGCTGTGTGCTGTTTGAGGGATTGGCCTGCAGTGGTTGCGTGATTGCCAAAGAAAGGAGAAAGGAACTTTGTGCCTACTTTCACCATCTTGCAGAAAATTTCCAAGGGCTTGAAGATTGAGCTTGCCTCCTGCTGAAGTCTCAGGGATACAAGACTTCACCAACCAGCTCCCCTGAATTCCCTTGCTGGGAATTTGAAGTGCCTACTGTTGTGTTGGGCCTTCTGAGAGACTGCGTGTTGCTGGGAGCTGGAAGCGCGACTCACAAAGAAGAAGCGTGTCGCCGCTGCAGCAGTTGTCGTCGCATCGCATCACCGAAGCGCCTCGCATCACCGGAGAAGAGTGTCGCCGTCGCAGCAGACGCCGTTGCATCATCGGAGAAGCGTGTCGCAGGGCCTGTCGCGGCTCAGAAGATTCACCGAGTCGCCGCATGGCCGTCGGGCGTGCACGCATCGCCCCCTTCGTTGTCGCATCGAGAGGAAGACGCCATTTTGTTTCATTGCACCGGGTCGTCATCGCATCGAGGCGCTGCTGGTCGCATCGCCACAGAAGCGCAGTAAGAAACCGACGCATCACCTCCCCACGCAGTGAAGAACCGACGCATCACCTCCTCTCCGGTAAGGAACCGACGCATCACCGTCCCCTACGCAGCAGTAGGGAACCGACGCATCACCTCCCCGGAGCAAGGAACCGACGCATCACCGTTCTTGCGTGTAAGGAACCGACGCCTCACCTTCCCTGCAACTCTTTTGTTTGTATCGCATTACGCATCCAAAGGTACATTGAACGTAGAGTGTCGCATTTATCACCTGCATTTGAACTGAACTATTTTCTACCATTGACAGTCATATTTTTCGTATTGTATTGTGGATTTTTGTCGTTTGTGGTCTTGTGTTAAGTCTATATAAAAAATACTTATTTTTGATATACAACCTGTGTGCTGTCCATCTGTAGTGTTGTCACTATATTACTGTATGTGTTCACAAATGCTTTACACACTGCCTCTGAGATAAGCCTGCCTGCTCGTGCCAAGCTACCAAGGGGGTGAGCAGGGGTTATTTTAGTAGTGTATCCCCCTTACCCTGACTAGAAGCAAGGGTCCCTATTTGGACAAAGGTACCTACCTGTGCCAACTAGAGACCCCCCGTTCTAACAGGACCCACTTCTGGGCATACCCTGCCAACTTAGGGCGAACAAAGCAAACACAAGGAGATGAAGGACGGAGTGCTGAAACTTTTCAGACACTCACCCCAGTCACAGATCTGGGTTGAATCCATCATCTTTCTTCAACTCACTTCGCCACCCCAGTTCCGATCCAGCTATATGCAAATCAGTCTTGACCCTGTGCCTCATGGGAACAGTCCAGCCCGAACTGCCAAGCCAGGTATTCCCTGGACCGGAAACAAGCATCCTGGGACCGGTTTCGGGGTAACACCCCTCCTCAGCCAGGCTAGCTTGAATTCAGTGGCAAAGTGAGCAAGGGACCCAACAGGATCTCAACAGGGCCCACTGAATGGACACAAGAGTAATATTGCCGCCTAGACTGTGCCCGAGGACGTTTGGATACTATAGGTTGATTATATTTAAGGCTTCCGTTTTTACAGATATTTACAGATAAATACAGACAGAAAACAATGGGTTTCATTCTCTTAACTGATTTCTTGTGTTCTGTGAAAGATCCCAGGGGAGTGGGCATTGAAGATTATGACTGCGGACAATTTTAAATGATTGGGTTGGTTTCCGCTTCTGCATTACATGGTGTTTCAGCAGGAATGGATATTGCCAACCTCATCATATTCTTTTTGGAATCTGGCCCAGTGTGGTGCCACTGCAACTGTTGGCATGCAAGTTGAGAAGTTGGGGTTCCAACAACGGGGGCTGCCTGTAGTGGTAGCAGACCTGGCTTCCAGGACGTTTTTCATTTGCAGGCCTTAGGATAGATATTAAAGCCTTTTCAGGGCTGGTATGAAATATGGGGTTGCCTGCTCTTGGTATGTGAGCTATCTATGGTTTTGGCATTTTTTAAAGAGGGGATTCAGCTTGGTTCGTCAGCCTCTATTGTAAGCGTTTCAATAGCCAAGGCTTAGTCTGGGGTGCGATTGAAGATTTTTTCCTTCTGCAGTGCTATGGGGTTGTTTTTATTCTGTCTAGGGGGGACAATCATTGATTTATCATTAGTCCAGTAGTTTTGGCCTAGTTACCAGAACTGCTTCTTGAGCCTTCAGTCTCAGTTCCCATTCAGCTGATTTCATAAAGACTCAATTTTTTGTGGCCAGAGTTTAATTAAACTATTTTTTTCACACAGATTTATATTTGCAAACAAAGTTCCAGATAGGCTGCTTATTTGACATGCTGGTATGTTGTTATTTCTAGCTATGCTGCTCGAAATAATAACAGTTTTTAATTTTACATCTGATTATAATGCCTAACACTGATCTTGTGACAGTCAAGGGCCCATCTTAATGTATATGTTGCTTAAGAATATGATGCTGCATATCCCAGCCTACCAGGAGTGCTGTTGAAGTCTGACACAGAATGTCTTATGCTCAACAAACTCGGTATTATACGTTGTTACTCATTATGACAGATAGGCCGCTGGTTTAGGGGGTATGTAGTGTGCTAGAGCTATTGTTTTGCGGTGCTGGGTCTGATGCAGGCTATTAATTGTACAGGGTAAAATATCAGACCTCAGACAAAGCTATCCTTTAGGTTATAGGAACTGCTGTTTACCAGGGTCTGCACTATCCCAGTGCAAAAACCACACATTCCCATGACAGTTTCTACAGTGCCATGTAAAAAACACAGATACAGGGGTACGTATAGCTAAAGGGTCATACAAAGAACTAGGGGGCATATTTTCAAGTCCCTATCGCCACAGGAACATCACTTTTTCAGACGTTGTGGTGACGATAGGGGCTTTGCCTTATTAACAAGGCAGAGTTAACGCTGCCTTGTAAATAAGGCACCCTTTCAAGCTACACTTAGCGTGAAAGGGGAGGGCAATGGGTGTTGGGGTGGGCGTTCCACTGCAGCAACCATTGATTTTGACGCTGCCCCCTATTTACAAGGGTGGTGTAAATAGGAGGCAGCGCCAAAATTAAGACCAGGGAAAACCTGGTCTTAAACAGGTGCAACAAGGAGAAATGCTTTATTTCTCCTAGTTTTTGCTGTTTCCATGTGTGCGGCATTGTGCAACACACATGGAAACAGCAAAACGCCATTGATTGTTTATGTGCAGAAAGGTGTCCCTTCTTGCACATAAACATTGATTGAAAAAAATGACGTATTGCATTTTCTATGTGTGCTGCATTAAGCAGCACACTAAGGAGTTTCAAATCGCCATTTCAGATTGTTTATGTGCAGGAAGGGACACCTTCCTGCACATAAACAATCATTCCCCTCAACGCAGGCACCCTTACACTATAGTGCAAGGGTGCCTGTGTTGGCGCTAGGCAGCTAAATTAGCCCCAGTGCAGAGGGAAACGCAGGTCTGCACCGTATTCTTGTGAAGCCCTGCGTTTCAGAAGTGGCGAAGCGTGGGGTTAAGCCAAGGAGGCTAACACCACGCTCCGTCACTTCTCTAGTAAATATGCCCCTATGTTGCTCTGGTATTTCAAATATCAGTGTCATCCCAGGATCCATATTTTGTAGGTATGTATAGTGCTATTTCAAGTAGCACTTCCTCCTTGGGGCGAAGGGGCCCCTCCCACAACATTTTTGCAAACATGAAGAGCGTTTGTTCATGTCAGTCAGCAAGGCGTTGTACATGGCTAAATGCACAGGTGCATGGCTGCCTGAGCTGAACTTTGCCGGGGTGAAGATTTCACAGCCTTGTGGGCATGACATCCTCAGCCTGGCAAATCGCTTGGAGGTCCTACCCCTAATGATGAAGGGGGCGCTCAGATAGACTTGGACCTAGGCACTTCAGTTTTAAGCCATTAAGTGCTCAGGGCTGACTGCCCATTAGTGATGCCTCATCACAGAGTGGTGTGGAGTCAGCATTCTCACTGACTCCCATCCCACTCTGTGGCGAGTAAGGGACTGCCACCTCCTCTCATTGGCTGCCCATTAACAAGGTCAGCCAATGAGGGGAGATGGCAGTAACAACCCTCAGTGAACCACTGAGGGTTTCCTCCCACTACCCAAGATCACCGCTGCAGCCCGGTGAGTTTTAAAAAATATATATATTTGGTGCATGCATGTGTGTATGTACGAATGCATGTGTATTTGTCCATGCGTGCTGTGAATGGGTATGTGTGTGAATGTGCGTGTGAATGGTGGGTGTATATGTGTACTTGTGAATGGATGGGTATGAGTGAGTGAGAGTTTTATATAACGCTGGCTAGACCCGGAGGTATCAGAGCGCTTTACATAAGGTTCCACAGATATTACAAAATTACATCAGTTACACGTTACATCAGTTACTAGAAAAACATTTCAAGAGAGTAGAAGACGAAATAAATGGAGCTTAGAAGGGTAAGGGGGTGGGGTAAAGGGGTAGGAGGTAGATAGGATGGAGACGAAGGAGAGTCTGCCCAAAGTCCGGCTGGGTAGGTGACGGCCGAGGAGGAAGCTCTACAGCCCATCTCCTCTTTAGCTATCGGGTAGCTCCACCGGGCATCAGCCAAACAGCTAGGTCTCAACGGGAAAACAGTTAAAGAGCAAGGAGGAGGGATAAATGGAGCATAAAGGAGAAAGGGGGTGGAGTAAAGGGGTAGGAGGGAGAATACAACGGAGAGACGAAGTCAGTTCTGTCCAAACACCGGCTGGGTAGGCGACGGCTGATGGGGTAGTCCACAGCCCATCTTCTCTTTAGCTATCAAGTAGCTCCACCGGGCATCGGTCAAAAAGCTAGGTCTCCTAGCTTTTTAAAAAAAATTTATTCAGTACAGGAGTTATTAGCGAAAACGAGAAGCAGGATCCAAACAGATCAGGGAGAGTTGGGAGTCCAAAGGGAGGAGACAGCAGCGGAGGAGAAGACGAGACAAATGTCCGAAGACCGGCTGGGTAGGTGACGGCCAAAGTGGTGTGCCAGAGCCAGTCTCCCCTATAGCTGTCGGAGCAGCTCCACCGGGGATCGGCCATGCGGTTCGGACTCCGCCGGCATAGGGTGATGAACAGGGGTAGGTCGAGGTTGTTGATCACTGTGGCTCTGAGGCTGGGTGTTTTCAGCCACGAGGCTTGTCCATGTGAGATCAGTGGCAGCCATTTTAGGGTCAGGCGCTGAGTGTTGTTCGAGTCCCTTGTTGTTAAAAGACAGGCCAGTTCCCTGGATAGAGATTATGGTCGACCAGGAGACTACAAGATGATCCAGGGCGAAGGTCACAAGTTGGAGAGAGTGTATTGGATGGGTATGAGTGAGTGTGCATGTAGATGGGTGAGTGTATGTGTGTGTGACCCGTTCACCCCCCTCTCTAAAATTACCGGCCACCACTGGCTATTTGTATGTAAAGTACACTGCAACACAACCATTTATGCAGGCTCCGTTTGCATGCACCACTGGTAACCATGCAAAAAACTACATTTCCCAGTTATGTGTGTAGATCTCCCTTTGAAAGGATGTCCTTAATGGCGTACTAAGTGTGTACCACTCTCCATGAAGCCTGCAGTTAGTACACCTACCAACAGCATGTTTGCCCCTGTGTCTGTGATATGGAATGTGTACAGAGACAATGGCGGTTCCCTCACTTGCTTATGGCCATATCCCCTATCAAATGAGGAAAGTCCCCCTTAAGATTTTGTGGCCCAAAACGTGCACCCATGTGATCTGTATTAGAGTAGGGGCAAGGCAATTATCTGCAGCCCCTTCTGTAATGCAAAAGTGCCCTAGTGATGCAGAAAGAGATAACGCATGCTGTGCTTCCATGGAACTTATGCAGTATAACAACTGTAGTCAAAACCATCAGTAGGAAAACATTGATTTGTATTTTTGAGATGTGGTGTTTTCAAGCACAGACACCGGCACAATTTGCCACAAAGATGTTATCCATGGAGAGGCCAAGAGAGATAGAGACAAAAGTGATCATAAAAAAGCTGAAGGATCAAGATGCGTGTGTGCTAGGTAAACACTGAAAAAATGGAAAAGAGAAAAGAAAAGAAGATTACGGGAGAAGCGCATAAAAACATGCTGAGTGTTGCTGGGGTAAACATACCCTTTCCAGGGAAAAAATGGAAATCAATGACAATATATTAGTTTTATAACAATAATTGTGAGGCATGACTTAGAACCAGAAGGTAGATACATCAAACACCAACTCAATGACACACATGCAGTGGACAACGCTAGCAGAACCGCGACATCAGGCATGAAACGGCCTGGAGTGGATGCGGTGGAGCCTGAGCTCATGCAGACAAACCTGAACGAAATCAGGGCTGGGGAGGAGGGACTGGGATGGATTGGTACTGCGGGCACTCGGGCATTGGCCGAAGGGTCGGTGTCTCAGTGCCCTCTGTGGGCCGTTTTTTCCCCTTTCCCAGTCCACAGAGGGCACTGGACAGGGAGAGGGAAGCAGCCTCGCTGTGCGGCCGTTCAGCGTTGATCAGCTGTGGCCTCTCCTTGACCCCCTGCCCTGCCACAAGCAATCACGCTGATGGTGGGCTGGGGAGGGGTGATTGTGTGCAAGAATGGGCCTCCCAGGGGGCCAGGTGTTGCTCAGGCCACTGAGCCATTTTCACCTCGGCCCCCCTGGGGCCCACGCAGCCCTGAAACAGTGTTTGCATTAACCCCTCGCCCACAGCCCTTCTCATTCTGGGCATAGTGGGCGAGGAAGAATGGGTCTCGCTGTGGGGGCCAGGTGATGTTGGGAACTGGCACCATCTTCACCTTAGCCTCCCCCCCCCCCCCATGGATGGCCCAGCAGCTGTGTTTTTGCTTTATCCCCTCTCCTGCCAGGCCATTGCCCGAGGCAGTGAAGGGCTGGGGAGGGCTGAGTAATTTACAAATAGCTGGGGCCTTGCCTCTTTTCAGGTGCTCCTGCGCTGGAGGGCTGGGGAATAATTTTGTAATAGAAAGGGGCCTCGCTGCTTTTCAGGTGCTCCTGCGCTGGAGGGCTGGGGAATAATTTTGTAATAGAAAGGGGCATCGCTGTTTTTCAGGTGCTCCTGCGCTGGAGGGCTGGGGAATAATTTTGTAATAGAAAGGGGCCTCGCTGCTTTTCAGGTGCTCCTGCGCTGGAGGGCTGGGGAATAATTTTGTAATAGAAAGGGGACTCGCTGCTTTTTAGGTGCTCCTACCCTGGAGGGCTGAGGAATAATTTTGTAATAGAAAGGGGCCTCGCTATTTTTCAGGTGCTCCTGCCCTGGAGGGCTGGGGAATAATTTTTTAAGAGAAAGGGGCCTCGCTGTTTTTCAGGTGCTCCTGCGCTGGAGGGCTGGGGAATAATTTTGTAATAGAAAGGGGACTCGCTGCTTTTTAGGTGCTCCTACCCTGGAGGGCTGAGGAATAATTTTGTAATAGAAAGGGGCCTCGCTATTTTTCAGGTGCTCCTGCCCTGGAGGGCTGGGGAATAATTTTGTAATAGAAAGGGGCCTTGCTGTTTTTCAGGTGCTCCTGCGCTGGAGGGCTGGGGGAATAATTTTGTAATAGAAAGGGGCCTTGCTACTTTTCAGGTGCTCCTGCGCTGGAGGGCTGGGTAATAATTTTGTAATAGAAAGGGGCCTCGCTGCTTTTCAGGTGCTCCTGCCCTGGAGGGCTGGGGAATAATTTTTTAAGAGAAAGGGGCCTCGCTGCTTTTCAGCTGCTCCTGCGCTGGAGGGCTGGGGAATAGTTTTTTAACAGAAAGGGGCCTCGCGGCTTTTCAGGTGCTTCTGCCCTGGAGGGCTGGGAAATAATTTTGTAATAGAAAGGGGCCTCGCTGTTTTCAGGTGCTCCTGCGCTGGAGGGCTGGGGAATAATTTTGTAATAGAAAGGGGCCTCGCTGTCTTTCAGGTGCTCCTGCGCTGGAGGGCTGGGGAATCATTTTTTAAGAGAAAGGGGCCTCGCTGTTTAGGTCTCGCCTGAGCCAGCGCGCATGCGCTGCTCTGGCGAGACTTTTAGTAAGCGGGTTTTGGAAGTGCAAACAGTGGCTTTTGCTGCGGACTAGCCTGCGTTCACGCGAGCGTGCACGCGCGATCAGGCGCCATATGGCTTCCCTCGCCATCTGGACGCTCGCGTGAACGCAAGCTGGTAGCCAGCAAAAGCCACTGTTTGCACTTCCAAAACCCGCGATTACTTTCACTTTCACGGCCGCGCGGCCGTGTCAGTTTCACGGCCGCGCGGCCAATGCTTGTTGCTCGCGCTTCTTGTTTGTAGTGACATCGTGTAATTAGAAAATCTGGCTGTGTACTTTTTAATTTTTTTTGCGCTTTGATGTTAGAGGCGCTGTTCTCGGAGGGCAGGCTGTTATATTTATGCATGGGCAAGAACACATTTCAAGATGGCAACACTGCTCTTTCTCTTATCATGTGACCTGGTACAGCGGGCCTTTTAAATGTGCCTTCCACCCCAGTGCCATCTGCAGCACGATATCCCAGACAAGCAGCGCAGCCCTGGTCCAAATACTTCCCGGGCCAGCGCAGAAATTAGACTGCACATATTCTGCAGCCAAGTCGGGTCCAAGGAGAAGAGTTATTCCTCGGGCCAGCGCGATCCTCGCGCTTTCTGTTTAAGTGGAGAGAGCTTCCTGCTGGTTTACCAGTAAGTGGGGAAGGGTTTCCTATTTAAAAGGGCCATGTGATCTAATTACTCGTTTGTGATGCCTCGTCTCTTCTGCAGTGCGAGATTTGAGTTTACCAGAGGTTTTCCTGGGTTTGTGCACGTCTGTTGTTGATCCTACCAGGCGGCATTTTTCCAAACTATTTTTCCATGGTAAATTACCCCAGGACTTGTTGAGCCTCAGCGGTTGCACTCCAGAGGTGTCAGTATCACTTGCATGTCAGGGTAACTATACTCCACAGTAATAGTTATTGCATTTTGTACGTCCAAGGGAGAAAGCCCTACTCATATGTCGGTACCAGCACAGCATACAGAGATGGATGACCCATGTGGCTTCCTGGTGGCTAGTAATTTCTCTCTGATAGCAGACTCCCGAGTGGGACGTGCAGGTGTTGGTCATTACAATTATGTGCTATTTTTATTATTTACACAACCTGCTGGTGATATGTTCAAATCATAGTATGTTGCTTGTTTTTTAGGCACGGGGAAATGAAGTGATATGCCCATAATCACAGGCTAACGAGAAAACATGATTTAAATACAGCGAAGCGACAGTGGTGACTTAGGAGGGATCTATTAGCATTAAGTACCCAGATTACTTCACAAAAAATGCCCTTCACTTGTAAGTAACACATTCATCCACTTGTCCATTTATTTATTCATTTATTTATTCAGGGGTTCCACTGAGCTCACTTCTGACATTTTGCAAATGTCATTTTGCACCATGCGTGCGTTAGAAATAAAAGGCACATGCCTTTTAATCGGCACACTTAACAGCATTCGTTTGCTATGTTTTGTGTGTGTGTGTGCAACAGGAGGGGGGCTTGGTGAAAATGTTTGCTTTTACTGGAAATTGTCATGCTGTATTACCATTCTTCTTCAAAACACAATGTGAGTGATTGGGTCACGCGAGTCCACTTTCATCTTCACAAATTAAATTGCATGTGGAAATGAAATCACTCTATAGCGTGTGCGTCACCCGCCAGCATATTCGTGTTTCATGCTTGTAGCCTAGTGCTGTTAGCAAAGGCTGCGTCACCGAAGCATTTAAACAGTATTTTGCAATCTTCCTGCTAAAGCTCCCTGACAGTCGTGCAAGGTGAGGATTTACTGCTCTCCTCCCAAATGCTGTTTAAGAGCCCAAAGTTCACATTTCTGGGATTCCTCAGATTCCCAGAGACAAAGGGGAGGGGAGGGGCGGTGGGGCGCATTATCCCAGCGTTGTAGTGGTATGAAAGGCAATGGTTTTAATTTATTTGTTTTTGTTTGGGTTTTTTAAATGATGTGCAGTGTGTAGTTTGTCTGCTTCTAAGTTAACTATTGAGTAACCTTATCTGGTCGCCTTAAAGATCTCGATGGCTCAACAGTTCTATGTATGTTTGTAAGTTCTAAACTGCCCCCATTTGTAAATATGGACTACTTTTTAGCAATCTAATGCACTAAATGGGCCACTTAAGCTCGTAAACACACTACCAAGCATAAAACATCAGAGGTCTTAAATATGAAATTATGAAAACACTTTATTTTGAAAAATTATTTAAACACGTACAAAAACAATGATTCAAAAATGTGTTCAAAGTTTAAAAAATGTCTTATTGGTTATATATAAGGTAACAAAAATGCTTAAAATACGTTTTTATTATAACTTTTCAACATGTTGCACAACACCCACGCTGCTCTACAACATAGCTTAAAGACACTGACGAAGCCAATAGCTCTGCCTAAACACTTACAAGACCCCAAAGGCGAGACCTATTGGCTATGCCAATGCTTGTTTTCAGGTGCTCCTGACCTGGAGGTCTGGGGAATAATTTTGTAATAAGAAGGGGCCTCGCTATTTTTCAGGTGCTCTTGCGCTGGAGGGCTGGGGAATAATTTTGTAATAGGAAGGGGCCTCGCTGCTTTTCAGGTGCTCCTGCGCTGGAGGGCTGGGAAATAATTTTGTAATAGAGAGTGGCCTCGCTGTTTTTCAGTTGCTCAGCTTGTAGGACATTATCACCTTGGCCCTGTGTCCTTCCCAAGAACAATATCTTCCCACTTACATTCCTTGTGTGTTTCATGAAAGGGCACGCCCGCGAATGTGGGCCACGCCCCGTGAATGTGGGCCACTTTTTTCGTCAGTGCCCGGGCCAAATTGTGATCCCAATCCGACCCTGGGGACAGGTTGTTCTCACACTGATTTGCGCCCAGTTTCTCCCACCATAGCACACATCACACTTTTTTTGTATGACTCTTTTGTTCACAACATGAAAATTAAGATTTACTGCATCTCATGTTGTCAAGAACACCGCGACCTCTTGTTCCCGTTTGTGCCCTTGTTGTTTGCCAAAGAAACAATGTAAACAATTGAACAAAACCAACGTTCAAGATGTATAACGATGTATTGTCAACAAACGCACAAAGCACAACTGAACAAATGCCATCTCCACTCCTCAACCTCCTGAAAGGAATGTGAGGAGATGCATGTTTTCCTTGTGCAGCAGAGGAGCTCAGGTGGACTCCACCCGAGTCCTTATTTTTTTTAAATACATGATGTAACAGTTTATGAACTGGTACAAGCCATTTTAAAATCTCTTAATGTCACTGCAGGTCCCTGCAGAATGTACATTGCCAAACTAGTTACTCATTTATCAGAGTGGTTTAATTGCGTCTTGCTATACCCAGGAGCTATTTAAATATTTACCCGTTCTGTTCTTCCCAGTTTACAATACTGATGGACAAACGCGAGCAGTATGGAAGTAACAGTACTGTCAGAAGGCTCCAGATATGGGACTAGATTCCCAAAGCTGTTTCTGAGCATAACGTTAGGTTAAACACACGGAAAAAAACATGACTTTTGCATACAATCCCTATAAGTGATTCAAAAATACAGAAACGTTGAAGTGCAGTTTGCATAACTTCTACAGTCGTATGTTCACCATGGATGAGTTGATCTGACACAGTGGGGGATATGTACAACAGAATGTCGGAGCGCAGTGTTACGCCAAAATTGGTACCACTGCGCTCCGCCATTTTTGAAACGCAAGGATTCGCCGTATTTACAAAAATACATCGCACTCCTGCGTTTCTACTAGCGCTTGCTTAAAAAAAGCTGCCTACGGCCAGCACGAGCACCCTTGCGTCATTTTGCAAGGGTGCCTGCGCGGCAGGGGCGATTGTTTAGGTGCAGGAAGGGACACCTTCTTGCACATAAACAATCTTGAAACGGGATTTGCTGTTTCTATGTGTGCTGGCGAATGCAGCACACATAGAAAGAGCAAAATACAAGGAGCAATTGTATCGCCATCCAGAGACCAGATTTTACCTGGCCTTAGTTATTGGCGCTGCCCCATCCGATATGGGGCAGCGTCAACAAGCAATCGGTGTTGCGGTGGAACGTCCACTGCAACACCCATTGCGCACCCCTTTCACGCTAAGTGAAGCATGAAAAGGGGCCTTATTTACAAGGCGGTATTAAGCCACTTTGAGTGGCTTAACGTGGCTTTGTAAATAAGGAGGGATGGATATCGCCACCAGAACGTCACTAAAAGTGACGTCCTGGTGGCAATATCCCCTTGTAAATATGCTCCAGTGTGTCAGAGGTGTAGGCACTAAAACACAAATGAGATGAAGACCCACATGGTTGTTCCTCTTTTGGTATTCACAAACATTTCTGATACATTTTCTACACTTATTTTAACTTTTAAACTTAAATCCCAAGATCTTGGTGTTGGAAGTTTGGGAAATCACCCCTATATTCCAAATTTTTACAGGGATGGTTTTGGAAGGAGAGACATATCCTATCAAACAAGAATCCATGAATATAAAAAGGCAATAAAAATGAATTTTATAAACTTCAATAATGTCCTAATTGGTTGCTAGCAGAAAATGTTGCTACCGGGGCACTTTGCACACTTAGGGCTACCATAAACAGGCATGTGCCTGCAGTGCGTGTGAACCACTCATGCTTACCTGCTTAGCGTGTGAACACCATAAAATGTACTTGTTGCCATGCGTGTTTTGTGAATCAGTTAATCTATCCTACACATCTGCAAAACACATCCAGAGATTTGCAACTCTCTTTGTGAACAGAGATAACTGTTCTTTGCTTTAGAACAATTTGAGCTGGATGACAAAGTGCGTGAGAGAATGACACTGTCTACAAGTTGCCTAATATTACACAATTGATGTCCCCTGACCACACTCATATATCAGGCATCACTTGCTTAGAATACTTGACCTTGATCAACTCGTATAAAGCAATGTTGAAAATAAATGAGTACCTCAGTATCATAGGGCCTCCTTCTCAAAGATCCTGCCCGAAACTTGCTCTTTCAGGGTTATCCCTACATTTGGATAAGAGTTCAGAAATCTTGGGACTCACAAAGAATTCCATGAGTGTACCTGGGAAACTCCAGCTGTGGCAGCAATCCCAGTAGTACTCACATGCTTAAGCATTTAGGCATGTAGAAATGTAGCAAGTCTACCCCGTTGCATGAATACATGTACCTCACATGTGCATTTGCACTCTCACCTTTTTTGTTAATACAGGGAAAAATATTTTGCTTCCTATAGAAACCACTTCTTCTACACCCCCACCATCTTTGTGGGTATTCCCTTCTTTTTTGTTCTTTCAAAATGGATTTACTGACTTTGACAAGACTAAGGGCCTAATTTAGAGTTTGGCGGATGGGATACTCCATCATAAATATGACGGTGATGATGCATATTTCTTCATTTTGCAAACAAAAACGCATTCAAATAAAGTACAAACAGCTGCGTTAAATAACATATGTATTATGAATAACAGAAATTTATTTATTTTTTATTTTTATTTCAGGAGTTTTCTATAGTGCTAGCCAGACCCGAAGGTATCGGAGCGCTTCACAACAGTCGGCCTGCGAGAGACATACAATCTAGACAAAAGTAAACATATTAGCTCAAGGCGCATTTCAAGTCTCAGTGCAATGTACCCAGTGATGCAAGGGGGTCAGGTAGTATTCAGGTTGTGTGTCTGTTGACTTGCACCGCATCTCCTTTGGGGAGGGGTGACCAGGGCACTTCCACTCGTGGAGGGGAGGAGGAAAAAGACTTAATGTCCCGATAGCAGGGAGCAGCAGTGTGATGGTTTGTGAGTTTCGACGACAGCTATCAGTTCAGGAGGGAACGATTGAGGAAGAGGTCTTTGAGCTGTCTCTTGAATTTTACAAAGGAGGTGGTAGTCCTGATATGGACTGGGATGGAGTTCCAGATTTTTGGCGCATTTCCAGCGAAGGACAGGGCTGCGGTTTTTTGTTTGCGTGTTTTCATAGGGATGAGGAGTAGCGTGTTGGTGCTCCTGAGGTTCCTTGCCTGGCCGGCTTTCTTGAGTTTGGAGGCCAGGTATTCTGGCTTCCCTGTGTGCAGGGCTTTGTGTGTTAGGCAGGCAGTTCTGAAGCTGGCTCGCATTTCGACTGGGAGCCATTTTAGTTCTCTGAGTGCGGGTGAAATGTGATCGTATTTCTTAATTCCAGTGACCATTCTAGCTGCTCCGTTGAGAGTTGTTCTGAGGGGAGCTAGGTGTGATTTAGCTGTACCTGTGAGGATTGCATTCCCGTAATCAAGTCTGGACAGCACCAGCGATTGAGTCACTTGTTTGAGGTCCTTGGGCAGGATGAAGGGTTTTATTTTGTAGAGTAGTTTCATGTTGAGGAAGGCGCTTTTTGCGGAGTTCTTAATGTGCTTTGTCATTTCAAGTTTAGGGTCTAGGGTGATTCCTAGCGATTTAACAGAGTCAGCCAGGATGAGATTGCCGTTGAGAGCATCAATAGCTTTTAGCCAGTCTAGGATTTGGGGGTTCTCTTCTTTGTTAGAAATGAGTAGGATTTCCGTTTTGTCTTGGTTGAGTTTTAGATGATTTATTGTCAGCCAGTGTTGGACTTCTCTTAGAGTGTTGTTGAGTCTCTGAATGTCATCAATGGAGGAGGTTTCGAGGTAGATCTGGGTATCATCTGCATAGAGGTAGAAGGGGATGTTGGCTTTTTTGAGTATGTTTGTGAGGGGTTCCATGTATGTTGAATAGTTGCGGGGAAAGTACTGATCCTTGGGGAACACCCCTGCTGACAGGGTGTAGGTCAGACGTGAAGTTTTTGATTTTTATTCTTTGGGTGCGGTTGTGGAGGAAGGAGGAGAACCAGTGTAAACCATCTCATCCACACCTACCCTTTCTTTGAGGACCTTGATGAGTCGATTATGGTCAACCGTGTCGAAGGCTGCCGATAAGTCTAGGAGAATGAGTAAGCAGCATTGGTCAGTATCGAGTGACTTGTGGATATCGTCCATGATGTTGAGGATCGCGGTCTCAGTGCTACAGCCTTTTCTGAAGCCCGATTGGTGGGGGTCTAGAAGGTTGATGCTGTCCATATGTTGAGTCAGTTGTAGGAGGACGCACCTTTCTAGGATTTTGGCTAGGAGAGGGAAATTGGAGACGGATCTGAAGTTGTTCAGATCATTGGGGTCCAAGCCTGGCTTTTTCAGTAGTGGAGTGACTTGGCCGACTTTCAGGTATTCTGGAATGACTCCAGTTCTTAGAGAGCTATTTATGATTTTGCTCCAGAGCGGGGCTAGGGAGAGTTTAAGTTTTTTGACCATTTGGGCGGGAATAGGATCTAGGACATGAGAAGAAGGTTTGGAAGAGGAGATTAGATTGACTATCTCCTTTTCCGAGATGGGGATGAAGGATTTCCAGGTTTTAGGGGGATGTTTGGGTGTGGGGTCTTCTGTTCTTGGTGGGGGGATCGTGAGAGGGGGACTGAGGTCGTTGCAGTTGTCCAGTGAAAGCTCGATCTTGGTGATTTTGTCGTTGAAGAAGTTCGCGAAGTTGTCACATCGCTCTTTGGAGGCCTGACCTGAGGATGTGGGGGGCTTGGAAGTTTGTTGCCTAATGAGGTTGAAGAGTTCTTTAGGCCTGTTTTTTGCATTGTTTAGAGCGTTGCAGAAAAATGCGAACTTTTCGTTCTTTATGTGGTTTTTGTAATTCGCGCAAACTGATTTGAGTTGATCGTGGAGGATTTTGGAAGGGTTGTTCTCCCAGAGTCTTTCTGTAGCTCTAAGTTGTCGCCTTTCAGCGTTGATGTCTGTGTTGAACCAGGATCTGGATGGAGTGTTCCTGACTCTTTTTAGTTTCAATGAGGCAAATTGGTCCAGAATGGAGGTCATATTTGTGTTGTAGAGGGAGGTGAGTTCTGTTGTGGAGAGATCCTCTGTGAGGATGAGAAGGAGAGCGCTAACCTTTTCTTCTAGGTCAGCCAAGGGAATCTGATTGAGGTTTCTTACCCATTTGGGGGGGGTCATGTGTAAGGGATTGTTCTCGAGTCGTTTGGTTGATGTGGAATAGGATGATGTGGTGGTCGGACCAGTCAACAGGCAGGATGTGGTCGATCGTGATTTTGTCTCTTTGGGCAATAATGGCATCTAGGATTGCTCCTCTGTTGTGAGTTTCCTCTGAGCAGTGTTGGGTGAGGTTGTTGGTGAGGAGGAGATCCTTCTAGTAGGTAATCATACATAGGCATTTTGTTTTTCAGAGTTTTATATAGCGCGAACTTGACCCGAAGGTATCAGGTATCGGAGCGCTTTACATGAGCACCAGTTGCTTTACACAAGGACACATTCATTTTTGTTAGGCACGGGGAGATTAGCGCCAAGAGACCTCCCCGGTGATCGTGCGCTCTATAAATAGCCAATAACATAACATAACATTCACTAACTAACAGACAGCTTTCCGAAAATGACAGCATCTGCAATGGAAAGAAAAACACATTGTGCAAAAGAACAGCTCAACGTGAAAAAATAGGCCTTTCAATGTTAACATATAAATCTCTGTTAATATGGCATCGTTAGTTAGGTTAATTTAAATCAGCACAATATTAACGGCTAGGGCAGTCAATCTCAAATCTGGGGAACCGGGTTCAAGTCTCGGCAATGACACTCAACATCCTGAGTCAAATCACTTAATCTCCCCGTGCCTAACAAAAATGAATGTGTCCTTGTGTAAAGCAACTGGTGCTCATGTAAAGCGCTCCGATACCTGATACCTTCGGGTCAAGTATGCGCTATATAAAACTCATTTTTGGAGCACGCTTATTGCATTATCTCTATTTTGACTATAATTTTTACTAATATTGTGTTTTATCTTCTTTTGAAATATAAACTATTGGATTATTTGAATTTTGAATAACAATGACTGAAGGCTTTTACCTTCTGAACAACATAAAATGAACTTATTAGAATTATTTATAAAACTCTTAAAGTCACAAAAATCTTTTTGACTGTACAAATGTCAAGAATTGCCAATACTGAAGGATTGATGAAAATGATTGCTCCTTTTAAACTCTCTTTGTCGACGAACAAAAATCCATTTAGTGAGCACACTCAAAGGCTAAGATATACAAATTCCTACACCCTCAATGGTTATTTCATTCACAGTATTACAAGTGCATTAAATTCAATGGCACTAATAATATGGTGGACAGTATATTCGTCACATTTGTGACCAGGGCTGGACTGGCCGTAGCGGGCACCGGGCGTTTTCCCGGTGGGCCTCCAGGGTGGGGGCCGATTTTGGGACGGGGGGCCGTTTTTGTTACAAGGCCGTTTTTGCAGCATAGCTGCAATATCGGCCCCTGTAACAAAATCGGCCAAAACCGGCCGTGGCAAACAGCTCGGCCGCACCCCCACCCCCGAGGGGCCGGCCGAGCACTTTGCCAGGGCAGGTTCTGGTTCCCAGTCCGGCCCTGTTTGTGACAGAGTATGCCATCGGCCAAACTCTAAATCAGGTCCTAAGTCTGCAGCTATTTTGTAGTGGGAAATTACTTGCAAAAGATTTGGGAATACACACAACCCTTTGAGGTTATAGGAGTTCAGTTCTTTTTAGATGTTTCACTCTGGGCCCCACCAACCTCCCCAGCTGATCGATTCACATTTAAAATTTCACTATTCTGGCTGAACTTTAAGCTTCAATAAATGCATTTATAAGGAGGAATCCTACCATTTCTGATTCACTGAATGAGAAATTGAATGCTGCCCTCCATGCTACTAATTATGTGCTTATGTTATACTTAGGTGTGAAAATAGATTAGCGAATTGGGCCCATGACTTGTGTAATAATATTCATTTTGAACTTGGTTCTATACACAGGCGAGAACACCAATGTAAAAACATGTGCATCTGCAATTTCCACTTTGTTTATGCAACTCATTTTATTTTTCAATAAGCACTGTTCCTTTCTGTTATTTCAGATTTAAAGACAGAACAGGCTCAACCCTATGTGGTCCCGGCCAGTGGACTATGTTCCATCTCCTGTCTAACTGCTGGACCTGGGTACAGATGAAGCAAAAGCCGATCAGGTGAGTTTTAACTTGTTTAGTTTTAGTGATGTGCCTTCTCTCTCAAGCATAGTCATCAAATCTCTCCAAACAGCCAGCCAGTATGTAAATGTAAATCCAGTATTTGTAAAGCGCGAACAGCTACCCGAAGGCATCCCGGCGCTGGGGGCCGTCGGGAAGATTAAGCAAGCTATTGCCCAGAGTCACATGGTGCTGGGCTGACCTGCCGCCGGTGATCGAACCGTGAGCCCCAGATTCCAGCGTCAGTCGCCCTGGCCGCGGCGCCACTCCTCTTCCCTAGTTATGAGATGTAGACTTGATAATGTGACACTTTGAAATTTAACGTAAGTTAATGAAGCTGCTTTGCATTTCTGAAATTCCTGTTCATTCTGCATCCTCAAAGCATAGTAGGCACAAAAACACATTTTTAGAAAATCATACTCCTTATATAATATAGTTATACAGCTGGGCCAGATTTTCAAAACAAATATGCAAATTTGCAGCAGTAGGTTTATCTGCTTGCTTAGGGTGCAATTTTTCAAATTCATAAAGGTTTTCAAGAGAGCTTCTAGAAATAAATGTTTTGTGAATTCGAAATTATGTACATGCTAAGACAGTCTTGCATGCATAACTGTACATAGTGTAAAACTGTGTTTGCAAAAATGTCAGTGCATAAGAGCAATTGCACCTTTCTTTTTAATGGAGAAAATAATCTCCCATGTGGAGTTACCCTCTTTTTTTATTTTTTATTTATTTATTTGTAAATTTTACAAAATAAAGACAAAATTAACAAAAATATAAAATCAAAGCCATACACAAATAAATAGCAGGTCTCATACATGAAAACGCTTTACATCATCAGTCTGCAAGAGTAGGAGGAGGTCCAAGGGCACATAGCAGTAGATACTTCTGCAGTGCTAAAGTGACACGTCCAATGAGAAAAGAGCACTAGTTAGGCTATCAGCTGTGTCCCGTAAACATGTAGCGTGGAATGTTTTCCATATTCCAATAGCTAAGCATCAGCCAAACATGTGAACAAGAGAACAGCACAATATTATTCATTCTGTGATTCAGCCTCACTACGTATGGACTCTTGGTATTGAGCGAAGAGGCCCCAGAAACTCAAGGGGCGGGAGGTAGGTGGAAGCAGTTCATTATAAATGTCCGATTGAGTATTACAGTACACCATATCATTTTGCCATTCGGCCACTGTTGGTAGAGGCCCACGCATCCATCTCATAGCAAGCCTGCGCTTAGCTAATAATAAGCCCATGGCTGTCAATTTACGCACGTTTTTACGCAGCGGTTTCGTGTAGCCTAATAGCGCCAATAAGGGGTCAGGTATGATGGGAATTCCCACTATATCAGTCAGAACCGAAAAGACCTGGCTCCAAAAAGCAGCAACAGGAGGGCATTGCCACGCCAGGTGGTAAAACCTGCACCCGGCATGTCGCAACGCTCACAGCAGTCTGATTCACGCAACCCATATCTGTGTAGTCGCTCTGGTGTGTAGTGAACTCTATTCAGAAACTTGAAATGCGCCAGTCTATGCCTACCATTAAAAGAGATGTGGAGTTACCCTTTCTCCTCTACCCACACCAATTGTGAAAGTCTTCATTCACCTTTCCACCATGCACACTGACTTACTCCTGCCCTTCATGAGAGTGAATCTCTGCGTGTTTCCAGGTTAAGAATGGGTTATTAAGATGTTTGTGAATATTCACAAAGCCATGCTCCAGTGGGGAAACTTTCCTGGTAAAGAAAAACACAATCACACAATTTTTCTGTGTTTCATCAACTGATGACTAATAGTCATCCCTCGGCATGAGTCAAAATGTTTATTTTCTGGCTGAGGGTACAAAAAACAATTCAGGGCCAGGTCTGTGACTTCTGATTGGTAGTGGTGATTTACCCACATGATCCCTGGAAACCTAAAGGAAACCACCTTATGGAAAGGATATTCATCCTCTATTTCCATTCCAGATCCTTCAATAAACAAAAATTCACAAATCCAGGAGGCCAGACTTTAGTGTGGCAATGCTTGCAAACTGCAGTTGTGCATGCCTAAGCTTGCATTTGTTAGCAGTAGACCTGTTGGCTGTATTAGTGAGATTAGACAGGGTTTAAGAATGTGTATTACAAAACATTGATGGGTGGGACTAAAATAATTCTGAAAAACTGAAGGAACAAATCTAAATTGTATTCATTAAACTGGAACAGTGTTAAGTTTAAACATTTGTATGTAACAGTTTTTTGTTTGATTGTACCTTGATCTTTCCTTCCTTAATCTTTCCTATCCTCTTGGAAGTCATGTGAGTCGATACTAAATTTCATTAGCAAAATATTTTTGTCGTATTATTGTGGATCTTTGAGTAGGCTCTCATAAAACCAAATACATACATAAATAATAATAAAAAGAGCCATGAATAATCCTCTTTGTAACATACACCTTCCATCAGGGTATTTGTTCTTGATAGCCAGAGATACTGTATGCCCAAGAGATACCTCCTGTCAGAGGATACAAGTTTGTCAGATTTTCTTATCTTTGCTAATCACAGCTCATCTACATGTCTTTTGGTTTTTCATTCTAGTTTTAACATAGTTTTAATGCTTTTTATGCAACAAGGAAGTTTAACTTGGTGACCTACAATTGAATCTCTATTTCCATTCATACTGAAAAAGAAGAGCACTTCCATTCATACTGAAAAAAACAGACATTTGCCATTAGGCCTTGCAAAGGGTGTGGAAAGCCCTATAGGAATGAGCAAACTATACAATAGAACTCTTGTTATTTTCACTTAGCAGGGACAGCGGTGGGTAGGAGAGGGGTGAGGGCTGGCCAGACAAGATGTGCCTCGGCAGGGATGACTGTGGTACAGGATTGCTGCTGCCTAGTCTGAGATAGTATTACCCAGGGCTTTAAGTGGGATGAAAAAACTGGGGGGTCTCTCAAAGGGGCGTGGCCAATGTAATTAGGGGTGTGGCTTAAAACACGTAAGCTAAAAATCTGTGCTTAGCATAGTGTGCCGCTGGACTTGTATTTTGCTGTTTCTGTCATTGCATCCAGATATATGATACAACAAGTAACATCATACTTACAACAAGTCAGAACTATTGGCTTTGTCAATGGTTGTTAGTTGCATAAGATAAATAAGCAGTAACTATGGCTTGTATATATTATTGAAAAAGCTTCCACTTAAAGCCCTGGTGACACCACGACAATGTTGCTGCCCCTGAGTTTCAAAAATAGAAGGGCAATCCAGAGAGAAAATGACACTCTTTAAAGGATTTCCCTTCCCCTACAACGCTCACCTAGCATGACGTCATGCCGTAACTTCACAACTAGTGGGAAGTGAGCAGTGTGAGCACGCGCACATGTTGTGCCTGCTGCCACTGCAGTTCGGAAAAAATGGACCGCCTGTGCCAGGGCACAAAACAGAGCCCGATAGAGACCCGTTTCGAGGCATCCTTTAAACAAGCATTTGCAATGCAATAGGTCTCGCCTTTGCGAGAGTTTAAGCTATTGGCATATTGGCACTGTAAATGACAATGTCTTTTATTTATATGTTTTGATAATTAAATCATAAATAAAAGGCATTGTCATGTACAATGCCAATAGCTCAAACTCTTATAAATGGGAGACCTATTGAAAGAAGCGGCCGCTATTGTCCCGTGCTGCTTAGAAAGTGAAAGGGCACATGACGCACTGAATGTTGCAGGAAAACATGTTGTGCCTGCAGTAGGAGAAACTATTTAAATAAAATAGTGCTTATAGACTAAAAAAGACTCACTGTGTAACCACCAAAGTAAAAGGATGAGGCGGGAGCCCACCCCGCGTTTCGCCGCCGCAGCCCGAGCTGTTCTGGAAGCCTTCTCTGGGCCGCTCTCAGCGCGACCCGGAAGTCAGGCAACCTTGCCTGGGACATGGGCGGGGCATGGAGCGCGCGGCCGGAAGTGTCCTGGGCTCCCGTGAGCTGAGGGAGCCCCGCGTGTTGCAGCCCACGTGTCGGAGAAGCGAGGCGGGAGCCCACCCCGCACTGGCAAGCAGTAGAGGAAGTCCGGCAGGAGCCCACCCCGCCTTCGTGAATGCCGCATGATGCGGCCGGAGCAGGATTTCAGGCGGGGCTCCTGTGAGCAAGACGGAGCCCCGCGTGTTGATGCGCCACAAAGAGTGACCGGGTGAAGAGGCGAGTCCCCCCTGCCATCGAGGAGACCAGCCGGGGAGCAGCGCAGAGTCCCCACAAGAGCCGGTGAGTGGGGTTGAGCGGGAGCCTGCAGGTGGTTAAATACCGGCTGATAATGCATGCAAGTGTGCCGCGCCTGGACAGGAGATGTGCACGCGTATGGTGCAAGCAGGAGTTGTGATAACGCAGCGAGCCGTACGCGTGCACATCTCCTGTCTGTTAAGCTTCGGCACAGACAGTTGATGTGCACGCGTACGGCTTGCGGCGTTATTACAACTCCTGCTCGCACCATACGCGTGCACATCTCCTGTCCAGGCCGTGCCGTACGCGTGCACATGTCCTGTCCCCCTTCCGACCCAAGTCGACAACAATAGATCTCGCCTATAGCGAGCAGCGCTTTGCGCTGCATCGCTAGGCGAGACCTAAAAACTGCCGGTGCTCAGCACCGGTGAGACCCGGCCCACTTAAAGCCCTTGTATTACCAGTTGTGGCAGGAGAATGCTATGTGGTAAATGCTCATAGATTGCTCACTCGTGCAATGGTGATGCGGTCTACCTTACAAACTGCTTGGTGCTCCCTTACCCCACAGATGCAACGGACTTCACTTCTCGGTTTAGGACTTAGCACATTGAATTCACATCAAACAAGGTTGTATAACAACAACTGCAACCATTACCATTGCACAATGCCCAAGATAGCAAAATAACAGAGCAATCACTGAACAAAAAAATGCACGTATCCCATTTACATCCCCCTTTGGGGGCAGCTTGGTCCAAAAAGGCTACATGGCATAAAGTTACACATCAAAAATCCCTACACCTCCAGAGACCACATAGCGAATCGGTCCCTGCTGGGCAGGGTTGGATTGGGATTAAAAATCGGCCCGGGCACGCAAAAAAAGTGGCCCACATTTGCATATTGCCTTTCCGCAAAACAATGCACAGATTAGTTCACACAGGTGAAACACACCTGAAAACAAGCGAGGCCACTTTTGCTCAGGCCCCCTGCTCCCGCTCAATCTGCATACATTAATGGGCCGGCGCAGCAAGAGAAAGGGAGTAACACCTCTGCCCGTTGATAAAAGGAAGGTAATGGACGCCCATCTGCCTCCAGAAAGGCCACTCAGGCACCCCCACTGGCGGTATCCGAACAACACAGACACCGCCCAAATTGGCCCCCCAGGCTGCCCAAAAAATCAGCCCACAGCTCGAACTCGGATACCGGCCCCTCGGCCATTGCCCGAGTGTCCGTCTTACCAATTCGACCCTGCTGCTCGGGCATCACGTGACTCTTAGTGACATCCCACATAATCACTGAGGTAGAGCTAGAATTTTAGGGTCACCAGCAGGTCAGCCCCTCTTCCAACCAGCCTCTCCCCTGAAAGGCTTCTCCCAAAGGAGGGGGCCAATTGAGCAACCTAGTGCCCTCATGAATCAGGGATTGTTATTCGGCTACATTGAGCCAAAGGCAGAGAGGTCACTGGCGAAACAGGCCTCCTCCACTGAGATTTTCCTTTTTTCATCAGCCTCCCCAAAGCTTGTTTGTATCAAAACCTGAAGTTCAGCCTCTGACAGGTGAATGCCTTCTTCATTAAAGAATTCAAAATTACCCAGGTGTAGTAGCCCATGCCTGGTGGTGTCTATGGTTGCCATCTTCAGAACTGCCTGCCCCGAAAGTTTAGCTTTTTCACTGACTTTTTAATAGTCTCAGGTTTAGCATCACTGGGCCATCACCTACGAGAGATACCATCAGACTACAATTACAGGATGCCTGGGCGCAAATGACTCAGTTTGGCAAACATGGAAATGAGCCCTTTACGAACTCCCCATCGGGATAATTTTATTCTTCTTGACATGTAGGATTAGATTGTCAGGCTTGGAAGCCAGCCAACCTCAAGAGCCTCACTCAACAGCACTGGCAGGTGTTGTAATTTAAGTTCAGTCAAGCCCAACCAATGGAGCTCTGTTTGAGGCCTCACTTCCCACATGCTGTCTTGGAATCTCTCTGCTGTCCTGTTGACTACTGAATCCCTAAACAAACACACCTTCTCTGTTTTCCCACATTAACAAAACGAACAAATGAAGGCTACCACTCACTGCCTTCCAAAGAAACGGTGGGGGTTGTGGAGCGGGCAAGAAGGTGCTAACCACTGTGATTCTATGCCAAATGAGGTCGGATGTAGAGTTCAAAGCAACTGGGTTTCTATCTTCCAGTAACCTTAATCCCCTCTGGCAACATTTACATACCTGCTGCAGTTGTAGCTGCATCAATCCTAAATGAGTGTGAAGTAAACATACTGTGGACACTCCCAAGGCCTTCTGGCAGACCCATGTGAACTGCATCCAAGTTGTGGGTGTCCTTTTTGCATGTACCAGGTAATTGTGGTTCCCTCCAGCGATCTGACTCTCAGGTAATGTCTGGTCAGAGAAACTGGACAGCCATGACAAGTGGTGCCTCCCTTAGCTGTACCTGTTAGAAATTGGGTTACAGGTTGACTGGGGTATGAGCCCTGGTCAAGGGGCAACCACAATCCTAGTCAGGGTAAGGGGCAAAAAAACTTAAATTAACCTGTAATCACCATCTGGTAGCTGGGCACAGAACAGTCAGGCTTAACTTAGAGGCAGTGTGTAAAGTATTTGTAACACTTCAAACAGTAAAACAGTAAAAACACCAAACAAAAAAATCCTACACCACGTTAGGACAATGGATCTGACTTTAATAAAGAAAACAAGACCAAAATGACACAAATCCAATAAGTAGAATCTGAGATTTTGAATGCCAAAGTTTATAGTGAAAAATTCGGCCAAAAAGCCCAAAGCTCTATTGGGGATATCTGGTTGCGCCGGACCGGGACAAAGTCACAAGTACAGGCCGACCGCGAGGGAGCACAGGCCGGCTATAGGAACCCAGTTAGGCTCACTGAACAAAGTAACTTAAATCCTGGTTGCAGAGCATTCTGTGGATCTGCATCAAAGATATATCGTGCAGCAGAGGCGATGCGTCGGTTCCAAGATGCGGCAAGGCTGTGGTGCAAGGTCCTATTGCATCGACGTTGAGGATCCTGTCAACGGGGCTTGTGATACAAAGTCTGGTGTCAAGGATGCGAGGCACAGCAGAGGTGATGCGTCAATTCTGATCAGCAGTGAATCTGTGATGCAGAGTTTCAGCATCATCGTTGAGGCTGCCGTCGATGAGGGATGTGAGGAGCTTGTGGCGGGTAAAGCATCTCTCAGCGGCAGTTCCAAAAGCGATGCGTCAGCCCCAAGATTCGTGAGGTGGCGGTGATACGAGCCTTTTACAACGGGTCCAATCCACACACCAGCGCAGATGTATCAGTTCTGTTCAGGGATGTGCTGATCAGTCGAAGAGATGAGTCGGTTCTGCTCAGAGAAGTGTCGCTCAGCAGAGAAGAGGCATCAGTTCCACTGGCGAGCACCGTAGACCAGTGCTTAATTTGTAGAATAATAAGTGTCAGGGCCCTGACCAGGAGGCCACTGCAGCTTACACCACCAGTGCCCCCGTCCTCGCTGCCAGAAGGTACCATAACAACTACTAACCATCTCTCTCGCCTGTCAGTGGGACATTTTAGATTATTACAGGTCCCCAAACTAGAGGAATGTCTGGGGAGGCAGGTATTAGTAATCTTTAATGTATATTGTATTCCTAAATAACCGTAATTCTGCTAATCTCTAAATTAGATGAGCAGCGCCACCATGTCGCAGACTGTCATAAGTGCAGTGTTGACAATTAAGTGCCAGTGCCGAGCACCGGAAACCAATTAAGTGATGGTGCCGAGCAACAGAAACCACTGGCTTAAATTAAGCACTGCCGTAGACCCACCTCCAAGGGTCCAGGACTTGGATGGCACCACAGTCCAGGTGCAGAGGTTGGAAGCCTGTTGTGTCCCTGAGCCTTCAGGTCAGGAGGCCAGCCAACTAGCCCTTGGAGTCACTCTAGGTTCTGGGGTCAAGAGATGCAAGTCAAGGTCTTCTCACCTAGGCAAGAGGGCAGCAGGCAGCAGATCAGGACAGCAGAGAAGGAGTCCAGCAAGTGCAGTCCAGCAGACTTGCAGTCTTTCAGCCGCACAGCAACCCTTCTTCCTGGGAGCGTATCCACATGTCCAGAAGTGAACTGAAGTGGTGGTGCCTGAGGAATGTATGACGTTACTACGCCATCCATTACCCCGCAGTAGGTTACAACGCAGACGTTACATCGTCCGCGTTGTTACCACGCATGGATTTACATCGCAAGTCGTTTCTACGACTTGCGCTAGATGGCGCTGCTGGACTTAGGAATAGTATAAATTACTATTCCTACTCCAGTTAGCGCAACAGCAGGGAATGTGTTGGATTTAAAATCCAATACATTCCCTGGTGTTGCGCGCCATCTAGCGCAAGTCGTAGAAACGACTTGCGATGTAATGCCATGCGTGGTAACAACGCGGACGATGTAACGTCCGCGTTGTAACCTACCCGCGTGGTATTATCAGCGTTGTAAACACTGTTTCTCGGTGCCTGAGGTACAGTACTTATACACAGTTGTGCCTTTGAAGTGAGGGAGACTAAAGAGGGGTATGCAGCCCTTTGTGTGTGGCCAGGACACAGTCTATTCAGGTGTAAGTGAGGCTGTTACCAGCTCCTCCTTTCCATCTTGCCAGAGATGTCCCATTGAGGCACACCTAAGCTTATTGTGTTTGGCTGTCTAGGAGGAATACACAAAGCCCAACTGCCAACTACACCCACTCATATGATCAGAGACATGCTACAGGCACCAAATGGCTAAAGCAAGAAAAGGGCAATTTTCTAAAAGTGGCATTTTCAGAATTGCTACTTAAAATGCAACTTCATCATAAGTTTGGATTTTAAATTATGATTCCAGAGACACCAAACTTGAAGGTTTTATCTCTTCTCAAATGGAAATTACACTTATACAATGTAAAAAGGTAATCCCAATGTTATCCTACAGGAGAGACAGGCCTTGCAGTAGTAAAAAACGAATCTGAGAGTTTTTCACTACCAGGACATGTTATACTTACAAGTACATGTCCTGTCTTTTTATTGCAGCGCATCCTGCCCTCTGAATTATCCAGGGCCTACCTTGGGGTGACTTATAGGTGTAAAAAGGGGAGGTTTGGGCCTGGCAAAAGGTTTATTTTGCCAGGTCGACATGGCAGTGTAAACTACACACACAGGCTCTGCAATGACAGGCCTGAAACATGGTTAAAGGGCTACTTAAGTGGGTGGCAGAATCAGTGCTGCAGGCCCACTAGTAGCATTTAATTTACAAGCCCAGGGTACATGTATTCCCACTTTACTAGGGACTTATGAGTAAATTAAATATGCCAACTGGGGATGAACCAATTTTACCATGTTTAGGGGAGAGAGCACTAGCACTTTAGCACTGGCTAGCAGTAGTTAAGTGTGCAGTGTCCTAATACAAGCAAAAAGGAGGTAAGAAAAGTGGAAGAGGAAGGCAAACAGTTGGGTGGAAGACCACCCCAAGGCTGTCACATCTAACAGTACCCATATACCGTTACCCCCGGCATCAGCTTTGGATCTCCTGACTAACAAGCTCAGTGAATGCAGACCACGTCCTCTCCCTTAATCCCTGCTTCAGTGTCAGCCAATGACCTAGCTATTTATTCTAAAATTCGGAATTCTCCAAAGAAGGCCAGGGAATATGACTAGCTGAAAAGCATGACTTCAAAGGGGAAAGAACTTATATGAGTAAGACAACTAAGAGCTTATATAGTGTGACTACATCAGTCGGTCTCCTGCTGTCCCAAATGGCGGGCACTAGACGCTCCCACCCATTATGGGTCTTTTTTACTCTAAAGTCCTTAGTGGGGTCTGTCACCCCTCATAGACCAGCAAAGAAGGCAATTGCTGACAGCTGACTCCTCACTGCTGCCATTCACTTGCCCGCCTCCCTTTGGATACCCCAAAAAAGAATTACGCTCGTTTGAAAGAGACCTTCCTTTTTACATCTGGCATGTCCGTCATGCAGCTACATTTGCTTGCTTTGATCCAGGAGCCACTGCTACTGATTTGGAACAGTGGGGCACCAAGCATTCATAGGTTCACGGGGAAAGGCGACATCTCCTTGTCCGCTTCTGGAAGTTGAATTCTGAAATCTGTAAACTTGAAATAAGATAGGCATCAGCTACTGTGTCGTTAACTCCTGCAACATACTTCGCCGGGAAGTGTACATTCTCAGCATGGCAGGCCGGAATCAATGATTTGAGAAGGTGCACGACAAGTGGACACTGCACTTTTTGGTTGTTTATGGCAGAGACGGCTGACATGTTGTCGGACCAAAAAATTATTTTGCTTCTAGAGAACTGTGACCTCCAAATATGTAATGCCACATTAATGGGAAAGATCTCCAGGAATGTTAGGTGCATGGTCAAACCCCTCTGAAATTAATCCTCTGACCGGTGTTGCATACACCATTTGTTACCTAGGACGGCTCAGAAGTCCATGCTTTCTGCCACATCTATGTACAGATCTAGTTCAGCATTATTTAATGGCGGCTGTGGTCAGATCAGTGAACCGTTAAAATTCTGCAAGAACTCCGCCCAGATATGCAGGTCCTTTCTAACCTCTCTGGGGAGACGAGTGTAGTGATGTTTGGATTTCATGCCTGTCATGCCACCGGCGATGTTCCTCAAAAAGACCCTCCCATGAGGATGATCCTGAGTGCAAAGTTAAGCTGCCTGACCAACCTCTGTAATTAATGGAGGGTCACTTTGGTAACATCAGCCAATCCAATAAGGTTGTCTGGAATTCCACGGCTTTACTCTGTGGGAGCCTGCATACTCCCTCTGAATCAATCTCAAAGCCTAAAAATATCAGCCCAGTCACGGGGCCCTCAGTTTTCTCTGCGGCTACTGGGATCCCCACCACATTAGCTAGTTCTTAGAAATCTTGCAGGGCACACTTGCAAGCCTGGGAACCTGGTGGATCCAGGAAGACAAAGTCATCCAAGTAATGAACAATTTCCCCTGACACAACCAGTTCTCGAACTGGCTATTCCAGAAAGCGACTAAAAGTCCCAAAATGTGAACATGTGACTGCATAGCCCATAGGCATGCACTTGTCGACATACAACTTCCCCTCAAATGTGAAGCCTATAAGGTGAAAATCTTGAGGATGCAAAGGCAATCCTCGTTTTGCTCGTTTGACACGGTTAAGTATAACATACTTCTCCAAAAATTATGTGCAGGGCAAGGCCTTGACTTGGCTAAATTCTTTCCCGCAGGACCATGTCTTCCAGGTACATACTCAACAGCATTGCTCAAAGCCTTACCCATTATCATCTGGCTCAGGGCTCTGCCCTAAGCTGGAACCTATTCAATCTTTATGTAAGGCCACTTGGGGATATTGTGGAAAGTTGCGGTCTCACACTTTTATTCATATGCTGACTTCACCCAGATTGTGGTCTCACTGTCACCTCAGGAGAATTGGAGTGCTGACGCTCTGAATATCTGCCTTGCAAAAGATTCAACTTGGATTAACACTAACTCCCTCAAGTTGAATGGGGATACGATTGAGATTCTGTTGGTGGGCAACCACCCTCATGTTAGGGGACCTCATCTGTGGCCTGAGGCTCTGGGTGCATCTCCAACTCCAGTACCCATTGTCAATAATGTTGGCTTTCGGCTTTGCAACAAGCTGTCTATGAGCCATCAGATCACCAAGGTTGCATCCATTTGTTTTGGAATTCTAAGATAGCCAAGGAAAATTCCTGGATGTCTTCTTGTCTCCGCCCAAGAACAGTGATTCAGGCCTTGATTATTTCCAGGCTGGACTATGGTAATATTCTTTACCTAGGTGTCCCGAAGGTCTTGCTCAAGCGGCATCAAATAGTGCAAAATGCAGCCGCTAGACTTTTATTGCACCCCACTAAATTCATGTCTATGGCCAGCCTTCTCCATGATTGCTAAAAATGGGGTATCTAGTTGGCACAGGTATGCATCCTGTCCAAGTAGGGACCCACAATCCTAGTCAGGGTAAGTGTAGTACACACTAAGTACAGTAGTGATCACCCTCTGGTAGCTTGGCTCAGAGCAGTCAGGCTAAACTAAAGAGGCAATGTGTAAAGTATTTGTGCACACACACACACACAGTAACACAGTGGAAACACCACAAAAGTACTCCACACCAGTTCAGAAAAGTAGCCAATATTTATCTGAGTAAAACCAGGCCAACACAACAAAATTCCAACACAAGTCAAGATATGAAATTTCAAAGATTAAATTAAAAATGCAGTGCTTAGAAGTCTTTAGCTCCAACTGGGGCTATCTGGTCGTGCTTGACTGGGACAGATCAAAAAGTTCAGTCTGGCCGCGAGGGAGCGCAGCCTGGATGCAGGAGTCATGCAGACCTCCTTACAGTACCTTGGAAGCATCGGAAACCAAACACGATGCATCACGCAGAAGAGGTGAGGCATCGCTGATGCAGGTGATGCATCGGTTCCATAAGGCGGGGCAGGGTTGTTGAAGCTTTGCCGCTCTGGGACGATGCGTTGGGCAGAGAAAGTGATGCGTTGGTTGCTGGTGCGAGGCCTCAGTTCCTGAAGGTGACGTGACATTGATGATGTGTCGATGTCAAGAGCGCTAAGCGTCGATTCCTCGGCGTCAAAGTTGAACCGGTGGACAAATGGCGATGCATCGATCGAGATTCATGCAGGGCCGGGCTGCGTCGGAGTTGAGACGGTGCACCAGGGACATCGGGGGCATGTTGTCGAGACTCATGCTGCAGTGGTTCTTTGGAGTCGCTGCGGCAAAGTCGGGCTGCTTTAAAGTTGAGGTTGTTGCGTTGTGCACTCGGCAAGCGGTGTCCACTGCTTTGGTGCAGGCAGCGGCCTTCTTCCTGCAGAATGGCCTCAGTCCAGAAGTGTTCCGAGTATATGGTGTCAGAGGTCCAGTACTTATACCCAAAAAAGCCTTTGAAGTAGGGAGACTTCAAAGAAAGGTATTTGTAGTGCACAAGACCCTGCCCTTCCTGGCCCTGGCTTCAGATACACAACAGGGGGTATGCAGCTCTTTGTGTGGGGACAGGCACAGCCCTATTCAGGTGCAAGTGTCAACTCCCCCCACCACTCTAGCTCAGGAAGAACCATCAGCCAGGTGATGGACCACCAGGATATGCAGGGCACACCTCAGCTCCCTTTGTGTGTGACTGTCTAGTGTGAATTCACAAAGCCCAACTGTCATTCAACCCAGACGTGTATTCTAGGGACAGGCAGAGGCACAGAATGGATAAAGTGAGAAAATGCCAACTTTCTAAAAGTGGCATTTTCAGACTTGCAATTTACAAATCAACTTCACTAAAAGATGTGTTTTTAAATTCACAGTATCTCATTAATTTCGTGCACCTAGCTCTCTTACTGCCCCTGTGCTCCTTCTCTCAGATTCCAGCTATGTCTGCTTTGTGTTCAGCGTTCTTGCAACCGTCTTTTATGTTGAGAGTCTGTCCAAACCTGTGTTCCTGCTACTTGTTGTCAAACTTGCTCCTAGTTTCTATATCCCTTCGCTTTCTTTGTTACCTATTTTTCTCATTACTTCTTAAGCTACTTTAGTTTCTCCTTTCTTTTTCTTGTAGTTACAGCCCCTCCTTCTTCGTTGTATCCCAGTTTTCCAAATTCAGTCTGCATACTTCTAGCCACCTCCTTGTTTGTATGCAGATTCATTGTCTTGTTTTTCTGTGTTCCCGGTTCGGTTTGCTTACTTCCAGTCCTGTTTTTGTGGGCAGATTGCTAGCTTTGTATTACAGTGTTTTCCTAGTTCTGTGTGCTTCGTTGCTGTCCTTATTTGTGTGTAGATTATTTATCTTGAACTTAAATCTTTCTACAGACTTCCTGTTTAGTTGAAATTCATGCTTCTTAGAATCTGGTCCTGCCTTTTCTTGAGCCCTGTTTCTGTAGTCATTTCCACTTGCTCTGTTTCATTTGGCTTCACTCGAGTTTATGTTGAAACCTTATTGTTACTGAAGGTGCCAGTGAGTTCCGAGGCTTGGTGTCTCTTGCACAGAGGCTCACCCAGCACTGTTCTTCCATAAGAGCTGAGGAGTGTCTTCCACAACACTGTGAGATGAACTGTTCCTTGCCTTATTGCTAGATCTCTTTCTGTTACAGATAGATCACTTACCACGGAGCGTACAAACTATCATTTATGACAGTTTGCCTATTGTTCTTCTGCTTCATATTTTCTTATTGCCTTCCTATTGTTTGTTGTACAGTATTTGCCTCGTCTTTCTTGTTATGTCTTTGCAGTCAATAACCAGTACATGTTCAGTACCCCAACCTCAGCCCATTTCAACCTGCTCCTCAACCTCTGTCCTTACTTCTCCTTCCAAGCTTGCATACTCCCTTGTGGATGCCAAACCCCTCTTCCTGAATTATCTTGTCCCTGCAGAGATTAAGTTCTCCCAGATAGTCTAATCCTGGTCTCAGCAGGGGTTCTGAAACAGCTTCTAAAGTCGATGATGGAATGGACCTTGTAAAAAACAACTATTGGCTGATGGGGGCTGATGGGGACTGACCAAAAGCCACTATCTGTTCTTCATTATACACATTGCTTAATTTGAGCTGGTGGTTTCCGGTGCTTGCACCGGCACTTAATTCCCAACACCGACACCAATGGCAATCCACCATGTGGTGGCGCTGTCTGACTAATTTTGAGATGAGCACAACCACAGTGTTTACTAATGTGATAAACATTAAAGTGAATACTACCAGCTACCCAAGGCATTCTTATCGTTTTGGGTGGCCTGGAATAGTGTAAGTTGTCAAACTTGTGGGAGTGCGATGTTAGTAGTTGTACTGGTACCATCATTGGCAGCGCTGGCTGGGGCAATGGGTGGTGCTAGGTGCAGTGGCCTCCTGAGAAGAGCCCTGGCACTTGCTTTGTTACAAATTAAGCACTGATTATACATGTTGGTATTTGTATGTTGAATGGTGTATGTTGGTGCGTGTTGCAAGGATTTTGTGTGTTGTGTGTACTTGCACCATGAGCTCTGCGAGACACCATCGATCTCAAGCCAAACCTATCCAACTTGTTAATTAAGCCATAAAGATGCTTCTGCCTTCCCAGAAAGCCTGAGGGAACCGCAGTCCCAGAGCATCCCACCCAGGACCAGTCTCTCTTTGTCTTCCTCTTGCACTCTGCCTCTGTTTCTCTCAGACACAAACACACACATATAGACATGATAGGGTAAAACAAAGAATGAAGACATGCTGATAAACTCTGATCCTGCTACTGGCCTCTATTCATAGCCATCAATTATGAAAAAAACTGAAGACTTGAGAGGCCCTGATTGGCTCTTCACAGGGCAGGAATGAGACAACTGTACATGTTCTGAAATCTGCACCCAGGTCATGCTAAACTTGGATATAACACATCGTAACAGACACTTTGCCGAACATTTTCTAGGATGTACCCCGCAGGTATTCCGTGCAACACATATTCCCGTGACATCACACTCTTTGGACACAGACTTCTTATCCCAGATTGGTTATAAATATGTAAATTAATCCACAGGCATCTCTGTTCTTTTCAATATATATGCAAACTATATCATGCATGTTGTAATTTACATACCCCTACATGTTATGTATAATACATACACAACACATATATATCATATTTCTATTGCAGATTCCTCGTTTACTTTTTTATTGATTTGTTTCGTTGTGCATTATTAAATCATATCTGCAGCACGGGCAGCAGTGCACCTTGCATAAAAGCGGAAACATTCAGATAGATTATCAACAGATCATACACATATCAAAGGTAGGAGTTTATGTGCCTAACAAAGAGTACTGAAATCTAGAAATGTTTCAGCCAACAAACAGGCCGCGTATGCAAAAGCAAAAACAACAGTTGATGGACAGAATGCAGAACAATGTCATACATTCACCCCAGTACAGAGATCTGGGCCTAAATCCATCGTTTTTTTGCTCACCATGCCATTCCAGTTTGAACCGAGCCATATGCAAATCAGTCTTGACCCTGTGCCTCATGGGAACAGTCCAGCCCGAACTGCCAAGCCAGGTCCTCCCTGGACTGGAAACAAGCATCCTAGGACCGGTTTCAGGGTTTCACCCCTCTTCAGCCAGGATAGCTTGATTCCAGTGGCATGGAGAGCACGGGACCCACGTCTCGGCATACCCGTCCCACTCGGGGTGACAAATGCAAAAACAACAGTTGATGGACAGAATGCAGAACAATGTCATACATTCACCCCAGTACAGAGATCTGGGCCTAAATCCATCGTTTTTTTGCTCACCATGCCATTCCAGTTTGAACCCAGCCATATGCAAATCAGTCTTGACCCTGTGCCTCATGGGAACAGTCCAGCCCGAACTGCCAAGCCAGGTCCTCCCTGGACTGGAAACAAGCATCCTAGGACCGGTTTCGGGGTTTCACCCTCTTCAGCCAGGATAGCTTGATTCCAGTGGCATGTAGAGCACGGGACCCACGTCTGGGCATACCCGTCCCACTCAGGGTGACAAATGCAAAAACAACAGTTGATGGACAGAATGCAGAACAATGTCATACATTCACCCCAGTACAGAGATCTGGGCCTAAATCCATCGTTTTTGCTCACCATGCCATTCCAGTTTGAACCCAGCCATATGCAAATCAGTCTTGACCCTGTGCCTCATGGGAGCAGTCCAGCCCGAACTGCCAAGCCAGGTCCTCCCTGGACTGGAAACAAGCATCCTAGGACCGGTTTCAGGGTTTCACCCCTCTTCAGCCAGGATAGCTTGATTCCAGTGGCATGGAGAGCACGGGACCCACGTCTCGGCATACTCGTCCCACTCGGGGTGACAAATGCAAAAACAACAGTTGATGGACAGAATGCAGAACAATGTCATACATTCACCCCAGTACAAAGATCTGGGCCTAAATCCATCGTTTTTTGCTCACCATGCCATTCCAGTTTGAACCCAGCCATATGCAAATCAGTCTTGACCCTGTGCCTCATGGGAACAGTCCAGCCCGAACTGCCAAGCCAGGTCCTCCCTGGACTGGAAACAAGCATCCTAGGACCGGTTTCAGGGTTTCACCCCTCTTCAGTCAGGATAGCTTGATTCCAGTGGCATGGAGAGCACGGGATCCACGTCTGGGCATACCCGTCCCACTCGGGGTGACAAATGCAAAAACAACAGTTGATGGACAGAATGCAGAACAATGTCATACATTCACCCCAGTACAGAGATCTGGGCCTAAATCCATCGTTTTTTTGCTCACCATGCCATTCCAGTTTGAACCCAGCCATATGCAAATCAGTCTTGACCCTGTGCCTCATGGGAACAGTCCAGCCCGAACTGCCAAGCCAGGTCCTCCCTGGACTGGAAACAAGCATCCTAGGACCGGTTTCGGGGTTTCACCCCTCTTCAGCCAGGATAGCTTGATTCCAGTGGCATGGAGAGCATGGGACCCACATCTGGGCATACCCGTCCCACTCGGGGTGACAAATGCAAAAACAACAGTTGATGGACAGAATGCAGAACAATGTCATACATTCACCCCAGTACAGAGATCTGGGCCTAAATCCATCGTTTTTTTGCTCACCATGCCATTCCAGTTTGAACCCAGCCATATGCAAATCAGTCTTGACCCTGTGCCTCATGGGAACAGTCCAGCCCGAACTGCCAAGCCAGGTCCTCCCTGGACTGGAAACAAGCATCCTAGGACCGGTTTCGGGGTTTCACCCTCTTCAGCCAGGATAGCTTGATTCCAGTGGCATGTAGAGCACGGGACCCACGTCTGGGCATACCCGTCCCACTCGGGGTGGCAAATGCAAAAACAACAGTTGATGGACAGAATGCAGAACAATGTCATACATTCACCCCAGTACAGAGATCTGGGCCTAAATCCATCGTTTTTTTGCTCACCATGCCATTCCAGTTTGAACCCAGCCATATGCAAATCAGTCTTGACCCTGTGCCTCATGGGAAGAGTCCAGCCTGAACTGCCAAGCCAGGTCCTCCCTGGACTGGAAACAAGCATCCTAGGACCGGTTTCGGGGTTTCACCCCTCTTCAGCCAGGACAGCTTGATTCCAGTGGCATGGAGAGCACGGGACCCACGTCTGGGCATACCCGTCCCACTCGGGGTGACAAATGCAAAAACAACAGTTGATGGACAGAATGCAGAACAATGTCATACATTCACCCCAGTACAGAGATCTGGGCCTAAATCCATCGTTTTTTGCTCACCATGCCATTCCAGTTTGAACCCAGCCATATGCAAATCAGTCTTGACCCTGTGCCTTATGGGAACAGTCCAGCCCGAACTGCCAAGCCAGGTCCTCCCTGGACTGGAAACAAGCATCCTAGGACCGGTTTCGGGGTTTCACCCTCTTCAGCCAGGATAGCTTGATTCCAGTGGCATGGAGAGCACGGGACCCATGTCTGGGCATACCCTTCCCACTCGGGGTGACAAATGCAAAAACAGTTGATGGACAGAATGCAGAACAATGTCATACATTCACCCCAGTACAGAGATCTGGGCCTAAATCCATCGTTTATTTGCTCACCATGCCATTCCAGTTTGAACCCAGCCATATGCAAATCAGTCTTGACCCTGTGCCTCATGGTAACAGTCCGGCCTGAACTGCCAAGCCAGGTCCTCCCTGGACTGGAAACAAGCATCCTAGGACCGGTTTCGGGGTTTCACCCCTCTTCAGCCAGGATAGCTTGATTCCAGTGGCATGGAGAGCACGGGACCCACGTCTGGGCATACCCGTCCCACTCGGGGTGACAAATGCAAAAACAACAGTTGATGGACAGAATGCAGAACAATGTCATACATTCACCCCAGTACTGAGATCTGGGCCTAAATCCATCGTTTTTTGCTCACCATGCCATTCCAGTTTGAAACCAGCCATATGCAAATCAGTCTTGACCCTGTGCCTCATGGGAATAGTCCAGCCCGAACTGCCAAGCCAGGTCCTCCCTGGACTGGAAACAAGCATCCTAGGACCGGTTTCGGGGTTTCACCCTCTTCAGCCAGGATAGCTTGATTCCAGTGGCATGGAGAGCACGGGACCCACGTCTGGGCATACCCGTCCCACTCGGGGTGACAAATGCAAAAACAACAGTTGATGGACAGAATGCAGAACAATGTCATACATTCACCCCAGTACTGAGATCTGGGCCTAAATCCATCGTTTTTTTGCTCACCATGCCATTCCAGTTTGAACCCAGCCATATGCATATCAGTCTTGACCCTGTGCCTCATGGGAACAGTCCAGCCCGAACTGCCAAGCCAGGTCCTCCCTGGACTGGAAGCAAGCATTCTAGGACCGGTTTCGGGGTTTCACCCCTCTTCAGCCAGGATAGCTTGATTCCAGTGGCATGGAGAGCACGCGACCCACGTCTGGGCATACCCATCCCACTCGGGGTGACAAACGCAAAAACAACAGTTGATGGACAGAATGCAGAACAATGTCATACATTCACCCCAGTACAGAGATCTGGGCCTAAATCCATCGTTTTTGTCCTCACCATGCCATTCCAGTTTGAGTCCAGCCATATGCAAATCAGTCTTGACCCTGTGCCTCATGGGAAGAGTCCAGCCCGAACTGCCAAGCCAGGTCCTCCCTGGACTGGAAACAAGCATCCTAGGACCGGTTTCGGGGTTTCACCCCTCTTCAGCCAGGATAGCTTGATTCCAGTGGCATGGAGAGCACGGGACCCACGTCTGGGCATACCCGTCCCACTTGGGGTGACAAATGCAAAAACAACAGTTGATGGACAGAATGCAGAACAATGTCATACATTCACCGGTCCAGGGAAGACATGGCTTGGCAGTTCGGTCTGGACTGTTCCCATGAGGCACAGGGTCAAGACTGATTTGCATATAGCTATGTCTGAACTGGGGTGGCAAAGTGAGCTAAAGAATGATGATGGATTCAACCCAGATCTGTGACTGGGGGTGAGTGTTTGAAAAGTTTCAGCACTCCGTCCATCATCTCCTTGTGTATGCAAAAGGTCCGAGAACTGTAGTTTAAAGGACAGAGAGCATACACACACAGCGGGCTAAAGAGCGACACGTGATAAGCAGATCAAGAGGTTTATAGAGCTATAAGTGGTTTAGTTTATTCATTGGGTGCGTCTTAAGGCGGTTTTTGAAACGATTCAGGTAAAGAACACGTTTTCCGTGAGTAGGGCGAGTGTTCCAAACCTGAAGGGCACTGCCAGAGAAGAAACGCTTGAGGGTGGTTTTCTTTCTCAGCCCGGGGACTTTCCATGTGTAGAGGCAATTTACCCCTCACTAACAGATGCCACCAGTGATTTTAAGTTTTTCCATCCGATAACTGAGATTGCTTAAGTGGAAAGCTATGTAGGTGACCAGACGTTATGCCAGGCACATGGCTCTGATATGCCATATTGTCACAATGGTCATGTTTATGTCATGGAGTGGTTAGTCAATGCTATAAAAAATGTGTGGGAAATGTAAAGGTGATTTTAAAATAAAGCAGTGCTTTATAAGTGTACCCTTTGTCAAGGCGGCCGTGTTATTTCTCACATAATAATTGTGAGATGATAACTCTGAGGTTTGGGTGTAAATATGGAATAGAATATTTTTAACTATACGGAAAGTCTACCTGCAAATTTTGTGGATAGTCAAAAAGATGCGATAAATCTGCCAACTGCAAGCTTGAGGAGGGTGACTGCAGTGAAGTTGTCATTTGTTAGACGGGACCGTGTTGCCAACCTATTCCAGAAGTGCTTCTGTCAAGAACCCAGAGGCAGGGTGATTACGATACTGAGAAGGGGGAAGGGCTATAGATGCAACCTGCTTGGAAAGGGGAGTTTACAGGTACATACCCCGCGCTTATCCGCCATGGGACCAGGGCCCTTGCTCCAATAGTGCTCTAGAAGACAGATATGTTGCCCTTTCGCTGCAGAATAAGATGAGGCAAGAGGGAGCTCTTTTGTGTGCTAAATACAGTAGTGACTGGCGTCTGAACACAAACACTTTCACTCCCCCGCCCCCAGCTCACCTGAATCACTCACCGATTAGCTCTATCATGCGGATGCCATGTTTTTTGTTGGGTGAAAGGGGAGCTTATTGATGTGTGGTGGCAGAAGGTGAGAACCATGATGATGTATCATGGTCCCTGCAGTGCTTTCTGTCTCCAAACCCTGCCCCGGTCACATCCTGGTGGTGGTACTCTATTCTTTATCTTGATTCCTGTATCCTATGGCATTTATGACTTCTTTATATCTGCATTCTGCACTTTTTCTCTCTCTTGGCTCCAACCCCTACTCCATTCCTGGCTTTCCTGTGCCCTATCCGGTGTCTGCTGGTTTCGCTACTCTTCCCTTCCCCTTTCCAAGTCCCAGTTCTGCCTTCACTTCATTGGTGTGTTGTATTCCTCTTAGGGTGTCCATAACGGGCTTTCCAGTATCATGTCCTTATATAGGCACAATTCGCCCTGCGCTTATATAGGCATAAAATCCCAGCCCTTATTTAGGCATTAAACCGTGCACTCCAAATACAGGCATGGTCTCTGACATCCGTCCACCCTAACGTCACAACGAGTTCGTGAAGAACAGACCCTTAGGCTGCGGGAGTTTCCCTAGCCCAGGACTATTGATTTCTTCAAGGACTCATATTCCTTAGGGGTTCATTCATGACGTCTTTCGCTGTCCGACACACGTCAATACTAACATTCCTAGGTACTCTCAGGTATAAATATACCTTCCCTAGCCCTTGTAAACTAGAGGAGACCTCGACTTCAGAGGAGCCCGTTTCCCGGCCTGACGCACTGAGAAGACGCTGTCATCCCTGCACGCAGAGAGTCCCGCTTCCAGTGATCTGACTTCCCTTGCGGGGTGTTGGAGTTCGAGTCTGGCAAAGAGATTCCTACCTCTCTCATTCTTCAGGTATGGAGCTGACAAGAACCTAGAGGGACTCTTGGCATACTAGGCATTCTAGGCTTAACATACTCTTAGTATACCATAGTAAGGAATACTTCACCTACTTGATACCTCTCCCTACACCTATGTTAGGTTAGGTACTTTGGGGTAGAACTAGATTAGAAATGCATCGTATGAGTACTCGCATTTTTAGTCTGTGTTATTTATGTAACAGCATCTGTACTAAAAGATAATGCTATCGCAGTATTATTTATTTCTACTGCTCACACTGTACATTATTTATCTTGCATACTGTCTTGTGATCGTAACAGCACATTTTACTTACACCAGAAACAAGACTGTTCAATAAATCTTTTATTGAAAACGCCCGTCTATTTCTTTCTGTGTAACTTGGAGAAAACTAAGCATGCACGATTGAGCTGAGTGAAATAGTTATCTATTGTTTCCACGACTCTGGGACACGTTCTGATTCTAAAGGGAAACATAGTGGTCATGTTTTGCGGCTGCCAGAAACTACTCCTTCTTGTTGTCAAGGAGTTTCTAGTGGCCTCTGAGCTAGCTGGCACAAGTAATTAAGTTTAATATACTCGATAGGGACATACTGACCTTAGTCCTATGTCAAACCTATAGGATATATTATTCCAATGCGCAGAGCCTATTAGGGAAATAGGAGCTACACTACATGGCGCCCAACGGTTTGGTAAGGCGGTAATTCAACGTTAGATACTGAGTAACTCAGCCGTGCTTTTTTCTCTCAGAGACCCCTACCCATATACTCCAAAAGACGTCTGGAGTGGGCAGGGTTATGTATCCACCACGGCTATATAGGGAAACACCCTATATATTAGCTGTTTGGTTTGCTCAACGTTGAAGGATACAGTGTTCCAAAATATTGTGCACCTTATCTTTGTTTCCTTGAAACTTGTTCTACATTTTTCAAACAACAAAATGCCTGATAACGACAATGTTAGAACTGGGGGTCTCTAGTTGGCAGAGGTAGGTACCTTTGTCCAAATAGGGACCCTTGCTTCTAGTCAGGATAAGGGGGTACACTCCTGAAATAACCCCTGCTCACCCTCTTGGTAGCTTGGCACGAGCAGACAGGCTTAGTTCAGAGGCAGTGTGTAAAGCATTTGTGAACACATACAGTAATCCAGTGACAACACTACAAATGGACACCACACAGGTTGTATTATAAAAATAAGTATCTTTTATATAGATTTACCACAAGACCATAAATGACATAAATAATCCACAATACTGTACTCTAAGGATGGTAGAATTAGCTTGAGTCTCTTAAAATGAAAATGCGACACTTTGAGTTCAATGTACCTTAAGATGCGTAACGCTGGGCAACGGAAAGTGTTGCAGGGAAGGTGATGCGATAGTCCCTTACACGCAAGGATAGTGATGCGTTGAAGATCTGGTGCAAAAGAAACAAAGTGGCGTCTTCTTGAGGTTGCGACAACGAAGAGGTGATGCGTGCACGCCCGACGGCCGTGCGGCGATTGCGATGAGTCTTTGGAGCCGCGACAGGTCCTGCGACACGCTTCCCTGGCGATGCGACGGCGTCTGATGCGAGGTCGACGATCTCCTGGGATGCGGGGCGCGCCTCGTGTTGCGATGCGTCGGCGTCTGATGCGAGGTCGATGCTCTGCCCCGGGGATGCGACGGCGTCTGATGCGACGGCGACACTCTTCTCCGGTGCTGCGAGGCGCTTCGAAGGATGCGGCGCGCTTCTTCGGGGATGCGCCGGCGTCTGATGCGACGGCGACACTCTTCTCCGGCGATGCGAGACTCAGCGGCTGCGGCGACACGCTTCTTCGTGTTGAGTCGCGCTTCCAGCTCCCAGAGACACGCAAGTGTGTCAGAAGGTCCAAATTCCCAGCAAGGGAATACAGGGGGAGCTGGTGGGTGAAGTCTGTTGTCCCTGAGACTTCAGCAGGAGGCAAGCTCTAAAATCAAGCCCTTGGAGATCCTTCACAAGTTGATGAAAGTACACACAAAGTTCCCTTCTCCTTTCTTTGGCAGTCAGGCAAACCACTGCAGGCCAATCCCCCAAGCAGCACTTCAGGCTTAGGGATAGTCTCTCCTCAGTTTCTTCTTGGTTCCGCTCCTCAGCAAAGGTTTCTTCTTGTTTCCCAAAAGTGATCTAATTTCCTAGGGGTCTGGGTCCCCTTTTATACACCTTTTCTCTTTGTTCTCTAGAGGCAGAGAAGCCTCTGCCTAGCCCAAAACCAGTTCTGGTCAGTCCTGGAGCACTTTGTTTTTCTGACTCCTTCTTTCCCTTCAGAATGTGGGGCAGAGTGCTCAGCCGCCCGGCAGGAGGTGGAGCCAGCATTGTGGAAGGCAGGCACAGCCCTATTCAGACCCAGGTGCAACTCCTCCCTCCACTCTGGATGCAGATCTTTCTGTTCAGCCCTGTGCTGACTCACCCTGTCTCCTGTAGCCACCCCCAGCCCCTATCACTCAAACTCCAGACAAGGAATACACAACCTAGCAGAGGCAGGCTTGGATAGTTAGGCAAGAAAATACCCACTTTCTAAAAGTGGTATTTTCAAACACAGAATGTTAAAACCAACTTCACTAAAAGATGTATTTTATCATCCTGAGTTCAGGCATACTAAATTCGTTTTTCTACCATGTTCCCTGGGTCAGTTCTGACTATAAGGTGTAATAGTCAGTCTGCCCATTCTGGCCTATGGGGAGCAGGTAGCCTTGCAATAGTGAAAAACGAAAATGGCTGTAATTCACTATTAGGACATGCCACACACACCAGGGCATGTCCCACCTTGTACTTACAATGCACCCTGCCCTAGGGCCTACTTTAGGGGTGACCAACATGCAGTAAAGGGAAGGTTTAGGGACTGGTAAGTGGGTGTACTCACCAAGTCGACATGGCAGCCCTAGGCTGCACACAGGCTCTGCAATGGCAGGCCTGAGACACATTTTACAAGCTGCTTCTGTGGGTGGCACAACCAGTGCTGCAAGCCCACCAGCGGCATTGGATTTACAAGCCCTGGGCACACTCAGTGCACTGTACTAGGGACTGACAAGTAAACCAATCATCCAATCATGGAGTCACTAATACATACATCAATTTACAATAGGGAGCACTTGCACTGTGGCACTGAATAGCAGTGGCACAGTGCCCAAAGCATCTAAACCAGCAAAAACAGATCAATAACATTGGAGGCATCATCAAAAAATGGAAGGGAGACCCACGCCAAGGATGCCAGGTCTAACACGTGTCCCCTCCAGCTGAAATGTGGGGAGAACTACCCTACCTCATGGGAGTTCTCTTCACTAAGGCGGAAAAATCTGGACAGACCATCAGCATTGGCGTGTTCTGTACCAGGGCGGTGTTCCACCGTGAAGTCCATCCCCTGTAGGGAAATGGACCACCTCAACAGCTTTGGATTCTCACCCCTCATCTGCATCAACCATCTGAGGGGCCTGTGGTCTGTCTGAACCCGGAAGTGAGCCCCAAACAGGTATGGTCTCAGCTTCTTCAGTGCCCAGACCACAGCAAATGCCTCACGCTCAATAGCACTCCACCTCTGTTCCCGTGGAAGTAACCTCCTGCTAAGGAAGGCTACAGGTTGGTCTAGGCCCTCCTCATTCATCTGTGACAAAACAGCCCCCACACCATGCTCTGAAGCGTCTGTCTGAACGATAAACTCTTTGGAGAAGTTGGGGGCCAGGAGCACGGGCGCCGTGCACATGGCTGTCTTCAAGGTGTCAAAAGCTTTTTGACAGGTGTCAGTCCAAATCACTCTCTTGGGCTGCTTCCTGGAAGTCAGCTCTGTCAAGGGTGCAACCATGCTGCCATACCCCTTGACAAATCTCCTGTAATACCCGGTGAGTCCTAGGAAGGCTCTCACCGCTGTCTGGGTCTTGGGGGCTCCCAAGCCAGAATGGTATCTATCTTGGGCTGTAGGGGCGCCACCTGGCCGCTCCCAACCTGGTGTCCCAAGTACACCACAGAACCCTGCCCGATCTGGCACTTACTCGCCTTGATCGTGAGGCCTGCCCTCCGCAGCACCATCAACACTTCCCAGAGGTGGCGCAGATGTTCTTCCCAACTGGCGCTGAACACTGCGATGTCATCCAGGTAGGCGGCACTGAACTCTTCCAGTCCGACCAACACCTGGTTGACCAACCTCTGAAAGGTGGCAGGGGCATTCTTCATCCCAAAGGGCATCACCCGGAATTGGTAGTGCCCATCTGGTGTGGAGAATGCTGACCTCTCCTTTGCCCCATCAGTCAAGGCGATCTGCCAGTACCCAGACGTTAAGTCAAACGTACTGAGGTACCGGGCAGCCCCTAACCGATCTATGAGCTCATCAGCTCTGGGGATGGGGTGTGCGTCAGTCCTGGTGACGGAATTGAGTCCTCGGTAGTCCACACAGAACCGGAGTTCGGGTGTGGCACCAGGCGCGGCAGCCTTTGGGACCAAGACCACTGGGCTGGCCCAAGGGCTGTGAGAGGTCTCAATTACCCCCAATGCAAACATCTTGGAGACCTCCTCCTTGATGCAAGCTCTCACCCTGTCAGTCACCCTGTAAGCCTTGTGCTTGACAGGAAGACTGTCCCCAGTGTCCACATCATGGACGCACCAGTCAGTGACACTAGGAACCAGGGAGAACAGGTCAGGAAACTGCCCCAACAGTTGGCGACAGTCACCTTGCTGCTCAGGTGTCAGGGAGGTAGAGAGGTTCACACCCTCCACTGATCCATCTTGCTCTTGGGCTGACAGGAGGTCAGGAAGAGGCTCAGTCTCCTCCTCCATCCCAGCATCTGTAGCTAAGAGCATGCCCACTTGGGACCTCTCCAAGTGGGGCTTCAGGCGGTTGACATGCAGGACCCGCAAGGGGTTCCTGGGAGACCGCATGTCCACCAAGTAGGTAACAGGACTCTTGCGCTCCACCACCTCAAAGGGTCCAGTCCACTTATCCTGGAGCGCACAGGGCTCCACTGGGGCCATGACCCAAACTTTCTGACCAGGTTGAAGCTCAACCAGAGTGGCATTCTGGTCGTACCACCGCTTCATTTCCTCCTGGCTGGCTTCCAGATTTGCCTCAGCAAGTTGCCTGAAACGCCTATGTTTGGTTCCTGAAGGCCAGCATGTAGCTATATACATCCTGGGGAGGTTTCCTGGGAGATTGCTCCCAGCCTTCCTTGACCAAACTCAGAGGTCCTCTCACTGGGTGACCATACAGAAGCTCAAAGGGGCTGAACCCTAGAGACTTCTGTGGCACCTCCCGGTATGCAAAAAGAAGGCATGGCAAGAGGACGTCCCACTTACGCCTCATGGGTTCTTCCAGACCCATAATCATGCCCTTCAGGGTCCGGTTGAATCTCTCAACCAACCCATTTCCTTGGGGGTGGTAAGGAGTGGTGAACTTGTACGTTACACCGCACTCCTGCCACAGGGACTTCATATACTTGGATATGAAGTTAATACCTCTGTCAGACACCACCTCTTGAGGGAACCCCACACGTGAGAAAATTCCCATCAGTGCCCGTCCCACCACGGGGGCCGTCACTGTCCTCAGCGGGATGGCTTCTGGGTACCGGGTGGCATGGTCCACAAAGACCAGGATGAACCTGTTGCCCATGGCTGTCTTGGGGTCCAGTGGCCCCACAATGTCAATACCCACCCGTTCAAAGGGGGTGCTGACCACAGGGAATGGCTGGAGAGGAGCCTTGTGCTTCCTCCCACTCTTTCCACTTGCCTGGCAAGTCTGACAAGTCCTGCAGTGAGTGGCGGCACTCCTACGCATCTGGGGCCAAAAGAAATGGGTGACAAGCCTTTCAATGGTCTTGTCCTGCCCCAGATGTCCTGCTAAAGGCACATCATGAGCCAAACCCAGTAGGAAGGCTCTGAAGCGCTGGGGTACCACCAGCACACGGGCTGACCCAGGCTCAGCAACCTTAGGCTCGCTATACAGGAGACCATTCTCCCAGTAGATCCAATGTGATCCAGACTGATCACCTGCTGCCTGGTCTGTGGCCTGTTGCCTCAGACCCACGAGAGAAGGGCACTTGTTCTGCTCCTCGCAGAACTCTTCCCTGGAGGGTCCTCCATCTTGCTGCCAATGGGTCAGCTCAGGCAGGTCCCCCAGTTCAGCTACCTGTTCCCCTGTAGGCTCCAGGGCATCCCCCTCAGGGTCTGCCTCCTCCTGAACCGTGGGAACTTCGGGGGCCGGTTTCCCGCGCCCCCTGCCTCTTCTCTCTCCGGCAGGCACCTGGGCCTCCCTCTCAGGCTCTAGGTCCTCTTGAACACCTCTGGCTGCCATGGACCGGGTGGTCACACACGCCCAATCAGGCAAGCCCAACATCTCCAAATGAGCACTCCGCTCCACCTTAGCCCAAGGGGAGCTCTCCAAATCGTTCCCTAACAAACAGTCAACAGGCATGGCTGGCCTCAGAGCTACTTGAAGAGTACCAGAGACCCCCCCACTCAAAGGGAACCTGAGCCACCTTGCAGTGGCTCTCTGTGTTGTCAGCGGCAACAACTGGATAGAATGCATCAGGGACCACCTGCTCTTTAGACACCAGGTGACACTTGACAGCTGTCACACTGGTTCCTGTGTCTCTCAGAGCCTCCACCCTTTGGCCATTGATGGTCACCCACTGCCTGTATTTCTTAGTGTTCTCAGGCAGTTGGGTCCTAGGGACCATCTCAGAGTCTCCTAAAGAGACAATGGACAATATTACAGGATCCCACCCATCTTGGGCACCCACCTCCTCCCCCAGGGCTAGACTAGCCAACTGCCGGGGGACTGCACCAGGGGGTGCTGGCTTTCCAAACAAGGGGCACTGGGGTTCATTGGCCCTGTGGCCTAGGGTGCCACATCTGTAGCACACCAGGGGTCCCCTATGGACAGGTGGACCTGTCGGGGCCCGTGCTTTTTCTCAGGGGGAGGCTGGGAACCTTTCCCTTGGTTCCCTTGGGGTTTACTTTGGGGCCCTCTCTGGAACTCCCTCTGTTTACCCTTGTCCCCCCCACTCCTCTGCTGGGGACCCTGCCCACCCTTGGCGGAGTCTCCCACGTGACCCTTGTGGACCCGGGTGCTCACCCAGCGGTCCGCCTCCTCAGCAAGCTGCCTAGGGTTAGTCAGCCTACTGTCAATCAGGTGCTGGCGTAGCTCAGGAAAACAATTACTGGACAAGTGCTCCCATGCAATCAAATCAAAGAGCGCCTGAAAATCATTTGCTTTGCTACCCTTTACCCAACCATCCAAGGCTCTGCAAAAAAAGGTCACATATTCAACCCAGGTACTGTTTTCAATCTTCTTACAGTTCCTGAACCTCTGCCTATAGAGTTCAGGAGTCAACCCATACCTGGTCATCAATGCATTTTTCATGTGGCTGTAGGAATTATAGACTTCAGAGGGCAAGTCCAACAAGGTATCCCGAGCCTCACTAAGGAACCGACCCCACAACCCCGCTCCCCAATCCTTCTCAGGGACCCGGTGGGAAGTCATGGCTACCTCATAGGCCTTGAACCATTGCCCAATATCATAATTTTTACAAAACTCCTTAACCACATCTTTAGGAATATACACCCTGGCCTCACGAGGCACTGACGGTGTGCTGCCACCAGAGGGAGTAATCTCTAATTTCTTGGCTCTAAACTCCATCTCCCTCAAACTTTTTTCATGCTCCTGATCCATTCTTTTCTCCTCTAAGGCCAACTTTCTAGATTGCAATTCAAATTCCAACTGCCCCTTGAACTTGAGCTTGGTCAGCTCCATTTCATGCATCCTACTCTTTTCTCTGTCCTCCAGCTCTTCTGGGGACAGACCTCGGGCAGAAACACTGCTACCGATGGGGGGAGATGCTCTCCTCTCCCCTGGACCTACTGGCCCATCCAGCTGCTCAATTATATTCTCAGCCCCCTCCTCATTCTCAGGGGTATTCCTTGCTTCGACCCAGGCCCTCAGCGCCTTTTGGAAATCATCCTTCTTGGAGATTCTGGTCATAGAAACTTTGAACTTCCTGCAGAAATGCTTGAGCTGGTTAACGGTGTAGCATTCCAGTTTCTCCTCTTCCCAATCATTATCAACAGATACTACGGATGCTGCTTTTTCCATGGTGATTAAACTTGGCAGTTTTTAGCAAAAATAGAAAGTCCCAGAAAAGAATATCTACCAAAAGTATGTGGTTGCGTTATGGTCTGCACTCACTAGGTAGTGTTCACCAATCACTGTACATGAGTCACAAATGCAAGTCCCGAATCCTCACCGCTGACCACCAATGTTAGAACTGGGGGTCTCTAGTTGGCAGAGGTAGGTACCTTTGTCCAAATAGGGACCCTTGCTTCTAGTCAGGATAAGGGGTACACTCCTGAAATAACCCCTGCTCACCCTCTTGGTAGCTTGGCACGAGCAGACAGGCTTAGTTCAGAGGCAGTGTGTAAAGCATTTGTGAACACATACAGTAATCCAGTGACAGCACTACAAATGGACACCACACAGGTTGTATTATAAAAATAAGTATCTTTTATATAGATTTACCACAAGACCATAAATGACATAAATAATCCACAATACTGTACTCTAAGGATGGTAGAATTAGCTTGAGTCTCTTAAAATGAAAACGCGACACTTTGAGTTCAATGTACCTTAAGATGCGTAACGCAGGGCAACGGAAAGTGTTGCAGGGAAGGTGATGCGATAGTCCCTTACACGCAAGGACAGTGATGCGTTGAAGATCTGGTGCAAAAGAAACAAACTGGCGTCTTCTTGAGGTTGCGACAACGAAGAGGTGATGCGTGCACGCCCGACGGCCGTGCGGCGATTGCGATGAGTCTTTGGAGCCGCGACAGGCCCTGCGACACGCTTCCCTGGCAATGCGACGGCGTCTGATGCGAGGTCGACGATCTTCTCCTGGGATGCGGGGCGCGCCTCGTGTTGCAATGCGTCGGCGTCTGATGCGAGGTCGATGCTCTGCCCCGGGGATGCGACGGCGTCTGAGGCGACGGCGACACTCTTCTCCGGTGCTGCGAGGCGCTTCGAAGGATGCGGCGCGCTTCTTCGGGGATGCGCCGGCGTCTGATGCGACGGCGACACTCTTCTCCGGCGATGCGAGACTCAGCGGCTGCGGCGACACGCTTCTTCGTGTTGAGTCGCGCTTCCAGCTCCCAGAGACACGCAAGTGTGTCAGAAGGTCCAAATTCCCAGCAAGGGAATACAGGGGGAGCTGGTGGGTGAAGTCTGTTGTCCCTGAGACTTCAGCAGGAGGCAAGCTCTAAAATCAAGCCCTTGGAGATCCTTCACAAGTTGATGAAAGTACACACAAAGTTCCCTTCTCCTTTCTTTGGCAGTCAGGCAAACCACTGCAGGCCAATCCCCCAAGCAGCACTTCAGGCTTAGGGATAGTCTCTCCTCAGTTTCTTCTTGGTTCCGCTCCTCAGCAAAGGTTTCTTCTTGTTTCCCAAAAGTGATCTAATTTCCTAGGGGTCTGGGTCCCCTTTTTATACACCTTTTCTCTTTGTTCTCTGGAGGCAGAGAAGCCTCTGCCTAGCCCAAAACCAGTTCTGGTCAGTCCTGGAGCACTTTGTTTTTCTGACTCCTTCTTTCCTTTCAGAATGTGGGGCAGAGTGCTCAGCCGGCCGGCAGGAGGTGGAGCCAGCATTGTGGAAGGCAGGCACAGCCCTATTCAGACCCAGGTGCAACTCCTCCCTCCACTCTGGATGCAGATCTTTCTATTCAGCCCTGTGCTGACTCACCCTGTCTCCTATAGCCACCCCCAGCCCCTATCACTCAATCTCCAGACAAGGAATACACAACCTAGCAGAGGCAGGCTTGGATAGTTAGGCAAGAAAATACCCACTTTCTAAAAGTGGTATTTTCAAACACAGAATGTTAAAACCAACTTCACTAAAAGATGTATTTTATCATCCTGAGTTCAGGCATACTAAATTCGTTTTTCTACCATGTTCTCTGGGTCAGTTCTGACTATAAGGTGTAATAGTCAGTCTGTCCATTCTGGCCTATGGGGAGCAGGTAGCCTTGCAATAGTGAAAAACGAAAATGGCTGTAATTCACTATTAGGACATGCCACACACACCAGGGCATGTCCCACCTTGTACTTACAATGCACCCTGCCCTAGGGCCTACTTTAGGGGTGACCAACATGTAGTAAAGGGAAGGTTTAGGGACTGGTAAGTGGGTGTACTCACCAAGTCGACATGGCAGCCCTAGGCTGCACACAGGCTCTGTAATGGCAGGCCTGAGACACATTTTACAAGCTGCTTCTGTGGGTGGCACAACCAGTGCTGCAAGCCCACCAGCGGCATTGGATTTACAAGCCCTGGGCACACTCAGTGCACTGTACTAGGGACTGACAAGTAAACCAATCATCCAATCATGGAGTCACTAATACATACATCAATTTACAATAGGGAGCACTTGCACTGTGGCACTGAATAGCAGTGGCACAGTGCCCAAAGCATCTAAACCAGCAAAAACAGATCAATAACATTGGAGGCATCATCAAAAAATGGAAGGGAGACCCACGCCAAGGATGCCAGGTCTAACAGACAATAACACTGGAAACGGTGGAGCTGCGGCTGATCCAGCCCAAGCAGCAGTTTTTAACTTTACAGGTTTAAATGAAACCGAGGAGGGTGTTATAGACATCCCTCAAAACTTAAGAAGAGCCATCACTCTAAAACTTATAAAACATGGCCTACCACCAAGAGGAGGTAGAGCAGTTTTCGTGATAGAGGCACATGAATCCTTTCAGACAGAGGTATTCTATTCATGGGTAATATTTCCTGAATGCAATCCCGTATCACACAAGTTTCACTTCTACAAAGAGGATGATCCACCAGAGGAATACATTCCTTTCGAGGATATTGAAATTCCATTAACATACCAGGAGCATCAGCTCTGGTTTAAAGGCGCCCTAAAACATCACAAAAATATTACTAGGCTCGGTCCACTAGGTAGACCAGGAGCAACATGGCCGATTCTAGCCGGCTACACACCTCATCCTAACATTGATGAGGAATTACTTACTCAACTCACAGAGTTAATAAAAATTTACAGACAATTGGTCCAATATGTCATGCGGACTCTTACAGTCCAGCAACCATTAACACTTCCAAATCCAACTCCCCAACAGGGGAATACACTAAAAATTACACCACAGACTCTATACGCAGTCATGGGTAAAATGCCCACAAAACGTGAGCAAATTCCGTTCTGGATAGCTCAAAAAATTACTCAAATCGAAGCAGTATTTCCAAATACTAGCCCGTATGAGAAACACAGAATCCTAACAATCAGTTTACCAATGGGGATCACACCACAACTGGAAGACTGCACCACTTGGGGCTCAGTCTTTGCTGCCATCTATACTAAAACACATGGCATTCCGTCAATTGCGGTAATACCTGATGTCCTCAAACAAATTCAAAATGAATACGGGGCAGAGCCTGCTCTACATTTAGGTATGAAATTACTGAAAAATTTCGACCAGGTCTCAACAATAATATTATCTAATATTAAAGGAGAGGCAGCAGCAGTTGCGATCCACCAAAAATTAAGGGAATTTGATGTTACAGAACATCAAACAGAGCTACCCAGAATAATAGAACAATCCTATGCAGAATTAGGCAGAGATAGTTTGGGTGGAAGACCAGTGAAGCCGAAGCTATCTGAAAGTCCAGAGAAGGACTCTATTAAACAAACTCCTACATCTTCTAAAAAGAAGTGGGAAACTAATAAACAAATTTCAAACGAGAAACGTTCTCAATCCCGAGGTAAGTCTCCTCAAAAGGAGCCCTCTGAAAGGAGGTATAACCTCAGGAATAGGGATAATTTGAGAAAACCTGACAGGTATCAAGATACTGATACACGGTCCTCTCGTCCCTTTCAGATCTCATCACAGACTTCGGAAAGAAGAGGACGGACGGAACACAGAGAAAAACGCGTGAAATCGAAAGACGACAAACACGCTCCAAAAACTAAAGCAAAATCATTTCTCCAAAAAGAAGGTAGCAGGTCTAAAGATTAGACATGCCGAGAATACTGAGAACACAACTCAAGAACGGAGAATGGGCTCAGACCATGCTGGACAGTGCAGCAGAAGTCACAATAGTTCGCCAGAACCTGAGGGAACTTCTGGAGATAGTGGACTTGAATGAGTACATTAAAGTAGAGACTGTAGACACCAGGGTTAGTACTCCACAAAAGTTATATGAAATAACACTCCGGATGGAGGGAGACAAACCTAGACAGGTGAAAGCACTTTTTTGGGAAAGACTATCAAAGGGCTATGACATACTTCTAGCAGAAAAAGACTGGCCACCACAATTTGTCAGGGAGTGCCCACATGGCGAGGACATTATTATGCCTGCCTTCTCCAACCATATTCCAATACACCTAAAATATACATATGCCAGGAAATGGGCAGTGGCCCAGGCCCCAGCATTATATAAAAATCATGTAGGATGGGATGAGGACTCACCTCACCATAAAATACATCTGAAACATGAACCAACTGCACAACAGCAGTACCCAATAAAGCAAGAAGCTAAAAAACAGGTCAGGGAGATCTTAGATCAACTTGAATATCAAGGGGTAATTGAAACATGCACCTCCTCAATGAACAATCCTTTGTTTCCTGTCTCCAAACCAGACAATACATATCGTCTAGTTTTGGACTACAGACACCTAAACACTTGTTCTAAAACTTTTGCAGTGCAAAATGCACATAGCACAGCATTAATGAATAACATTGTGCGTAAAAATATAAAACAACATTAGACATCTCAAATGGTTTCTTTTGTCAAAACATAGCACCTGAAAGCAGGTACTTAACAGCATTCTCCATAATGGGGACCCAGCGTCACTTTTGTCGACTCCCACAAGGGTTCAAGAACAGCCCAGGCTTATTCTCAGCGAGGGTAATGGAGTTACTACAAATTTATGACAATGAGGCATTGTCCTATGTTGATGACATTTATCTGACAGACGATGACCTGGACAAACACTTGAACAGGGTGAGCACCATTATATTGGGTTTCGCCTCTGAGGGCTACAAATTCAACTTTAAAAAGTCCAGAAATGCCCATCACAATGTCCTATTTCTAGGATATGAGCTTTCGAGTGAAGGCAAGAGCTTGGCAGCTAACTTTTTAGAAAAGTGTGCGCTGTTCCAACCTCCAAAAACGCTAAAAAACTTACAATCCACCCTGGGTTTCCTAAATTTTGGAAGAACTTACATTCTAAACTACGCAGAAAGGGTTAAACCTCTCTACGCATTAATCAAACCTGATTTTTCGATCAGAAACTGGACACAAGAACACACAGGAATCTTGCGTTCACTACAAGCTAACATGTTAGCAACAAATCACTTACAAACACGCGTAAGTCAACGCAATTTGGTGATCCGAATAATTTCGGGTCAAAGCGGATTCACCTACTTAACTTTCAATGAGGGTGAGAAAATACCAATAGCATACAAATCTCATTTGTACACACAAGCGGAAATGCGCTTCAGTTCAACTGAAAAAATTCTAACAGCAGTTCAAACCGCTGTAACAAAAGAAAGAGCCTTAGCCCAAGGGAAACGCATTATTATCGTAACCCCAGTACCAGCTTTAGAAGCGGTCACAAAAGCAAGCATTCCAAATGCTAAAGCATTACATCCACGATGGATACAATGGGTTAATTCTCTTGCTGCAACAGATGTTGAATATGTTTTTGATCCAGATTTAAAAACACAAGCATTCCTGAAATATGAACATGAATGTCCCCTGCCTACTAAAATTCTGCCTCTCGATCAGTACGAATTCATAATTTACACTGACGGATCCGCACAACCCGCAATAGGGAGTAAGCAAGCTTACAGTGCAGCGTGTACAATCGTTAAAGGTCGCATGCGAAATGGCATCTTCAGACCTATGGTCACAAAAACGCAGTCTCTAGGAGATTGTACAGCTCAGCGAGCTGAACTACAAGCATTCAAACTGGCACTTGAAAGTACAGATCGAGAATTCCCCACACTAATAGTGTGCGATTCCTTTTACTGTGTTCAGTCGTATAATGACTATATACAAAACTGGCTTGAAAATGGTTTCAAAGATGCGAAAGGTGGCACAATAAAGCACAAAATGCTTTGGGAACAAGTAGTTCAGTTGAAAAACGAACTACCAAAGGCTCACGTGATCCACACACTGAGTCATCAACGTGATGGCGTTCACGTTGCAGGAATTCATTGGCTGATGAAGCCGCAAAGGGGGCTGTGCAGACGGCTTCCGTAGCTGCGATCACTCGCTCAAAAACAAAAATAGACGGTGAGATAATGTTGGCTGTCAATGCTTCAAGCAAAGGCAGTAGTGCAGCGTTACCAAAAAAGTTTCCACTCAAGTACTCTTATGTAATTGATGCGAACAACGTTCCTTTTGCTCGAATCCCTGGAGTGGGGGATAGGGTAATTCCAAACAAGGTACGCAGATTAGGACTAATCCTAACAGCACACGAAGGGATAGCTTCTGCCCATGCAGGTGTTTCAGCAACTGTATCTTTACTCAAGCAAAGATATTGGTGGCCTGGCATTCGGAAACAAACTCAAAACTATGTTTTAGAATGTGATATTTGCCAACAGATGAAAGTGTCAACAGTGAAACGTCCTGCGCAGACACCCCTGTTAATTTCAGACAAACCATTAGCTTGTGTTTACCTGGACCACTGCGGTCCCTTGCAAAGGGACGGTAACTATAAATATATCATGGTTGCAGTGGATTCATGCTCTAGGTTCCTATGGTTATGGCCTCAGCGCTCAGCTGACGCTCAAACTGTTATAAAAGATTTGCGAGTCTTTATCGGCATATACGCAATAGGCACGCTACATTCTGACCAGGGTCCTGCGTTTAGCTCTCGGGCTTACAAAGAAGACATGGCCAGTCTGGGCGTTGCATTGCGGTACTCCTCTCCATTCCATCCTGAGGGAAATTCGGTTGTGGAAAGGAAAAACCGAGACATAAAGCAGTCTATAACAGCTAGGGTATTAGGTTCGGGTGATGGGTGGGTCAAACACCTTAGTGGGGTCCAACGCTCTTTGAATAATCTGCCAAGAAGTTCTCTAGGGGGGGTCACTCCATATGAGGTCCTATGTGGGACAAGAATGTGGGTACCAGACCTTGAACACGTAGGCACAGTGGTGGAGAATAAACCTTTTGATATCAAAGATCGTTTGGCTGTTTCACAGGATTAAAACAAATTAAGAACGAAACAAAGCAACGTATTCCTACAGCAAACCACCACTGGGGAAAAATCGGCGGTCCCAGCAAGGCCTGTCTGGATTCCAAAAGTTGGGGATCTAGTCAGAGAAAAAATTGCGGACAAGAAGGAATTTGGACCTTCTTACAGACAACCAGTACCTGTCCTAGCAGTTCAAGGAACAAGAACAGTACTTCTGCCGCCCCTTGCTGAAAGAAAGGAGAAAAGATTTGTGTCCATCGACCTCATCAAACCACAGTATGTGGCCAATACTAAATAGTAGGCCTCGTGGACTCCGACCTAGTAGCAGACGCACTCCTCTCGCTACTATCCAAGAGGTTCAGACTGAAAGACTGATAACCATCGAGAATTCAGCTGTAACAGATGGAGGACTAAGCAACAACGCTATGGAACTCATCCCTCTTGAACACCAAGTAACAGTTCGTCCAAATACACCTGTCTACACCAACGTAGCACGAAAGTGGAGCGGGTGTTGTATTCCTCTTAGGGTGTCCATAACGGGCTTTCCAGTATCATGTCCTTATATAGGCACAATTCGCCCTGCCCTTATATAGGCATAAAATCCCAGCCCTTATTTAGGCATTAAACCGTGCACTCCAAATACAGGCATGGTCTCTGACATCCGTCCACCCTAACGTCACAATGAGTTCGTGAAGAACAGACCCTTAGGCTGCGGGAGTTTCCCTAGCCCAGGACTATTGATTTCTTCAAGGACTCATATTCCTAGGGGTTCATTCATGACTTCTTTCGCTGTCCGACTCACGTCAATACTAACATTCCTAGGTACTCTCAGGTATAAATATACCTTCCCTAGCCCTTGTAAACTAGAGGAGACCTCGACTTCAGAGGAGCCCGTTTCCCGGCCTGACGCACTGAGAAGACGCTGTCATCCCTGCACGCAGAGAGTCCCGCTTCCAGTGATCTGACTTCCCTTGCGGGGTGTTGGAGTTTGAGTCTGGCAAAGAGATTTCTACCTCTCTCATTCTTCAGGTATGGAGCTGACAAGAACCTAGAGGGACTCTTGGCATACTAGGCATACTAGGCTTAACATACTCTTAGGATACCATAGTAAGGAATACTTCACCTACTTCATACCTCTCCCTACACCTATGTTAGGTTAGGTACTTTGGGGTAGAACTAGATTAGAAATGCATCGTATGAGTACTCGCATTTTTAGTCTGTGTTATTTATGTAACAGCATCTGTACTAAAAGATAATGCTATCGCAGTATTATTTATTTCTACTGCTCACACTGTACATTATTTATCTCACATACTGTCTTGTGATCGTAACAGCACATTTTACTTACACCAGAAACAAGACTGTTCAATAAATCTTTTATTGAAAACGCCCGTCTATTTCTTTCTGTGTAACTTGGAGAAAACTAAGCATGCACGATTGAGCTGAGTGAAATAGTTATATATTGTTTCCACGACTCTGGGACACGTTCTGATTCTAAAGGGAAACATAGTGGTCATGTTTTGCGGCTGCCAGAAACTACTCCCTTCTTGTTGTCAAGGAGTTTCTAGTGGCCTCTGAGCTAGCTGGCACAAGTAATTAAGTTTAATATACTCGATAGGGACATACTGACCTTAGTCCTATGTCAAACCTATAGGATATATAATTCCAATGCGCAGAGCCTATTAGGTAAATAGGAGCTACACTACAGGTGGTTCTCTGTTTCCTTGCTCGTGGTTGATTCTTTGCACCTGGCTCGCTCCCTGCAGCTGTGCTCCTCCTGCTATTTCAGCCCTCTGAGCCCTGACTGCAGTGGCTCGCATCTGACCTTGCTCCTAAGTCTCCTTGCATTCTGTTTGATCCTACTACTATATTCCAGATGTACCTTTTGATTTCTGTTTCCTTTGTTATCTGAATCCATGTTCCTGTTCTGAATAGTTATCTCTGTATGTCGCCTGTCTCTTGTTCTCCTTGCCTCTTTGTTCCTCTGTATGCCTTGTTCCTAGTTCTAACTGCACACATCTAGACCCATCTTGTATGTGCAGATTCTTTGTCTTGTATAGCATGTTCCTGTTCTGACTGCATATTCCTGCTGTGTCCTAGCTAGTGAGTGGATTTCAAATATTCACAATTCTGTGTATTCCAGTCCCATCCCTGAGTCTTATTCCAGTCTGGCTTTTCTCTGAGCCCAGTTCCTGTTTACTTTCCACTGTTTCCCTTTGCCTCTTGTGTGTTTATATTGTTACTCTGATTTGATTTTCAATGCTTACAAGTATGCCAGTTAGACTCCAAGGCTTGTGGCTTTGACGCAGACGACCACCCAATGCTCCTTCTCCATAGTAGGTGCTGGGTGTCTCCCCAAACTCTGGGATATTAATTTGCTCCTTGTTTTCTTGTAAGATCCTTTCACCACATAGAGAGAACACTTCTGAGGAACAGACAAACTATTATTTATGATAGTTGTCTATTGTTTCCCTTGTACCCATTTGTTGTAGTATTAGTGCTATCTTATATTTTTCCCCTTGCAGAATTCCCAGTTCTCTATTCACTGCCTATTCTAACCTGCTTCAGTCCTACATTTCTGCCCTGATTTCCTCCCAGCCCTCAGGTACTCTCTTGTTTATATGTAACCCCTTCCCTGGAACACCCTTGTTCTGCAGAGAGCAAGCACCACCCGGTTACCTTGCCTTGTCCCCAACTCAGCTAGTGTCTCTGACAAATACAGAAAAAATGGCTGAATGGAATGACACCAAATTCGGCAAAAAATTAGAGCTTTACTTAGAAAGCATGCTTTTTGCGATTTGATGTAAATCTGTTCAGCCGTTTTTGATAAATTAGCATTTACAGAGGGGATTGGGTTGGCATGAAGGGGTTAACCCTCGGAAAAAGTTATGTATAGCTGGACGGTTCATCAAGCGGGAGTCCCGTGGTACCAAACAATGGGCACTTGTGATTGGTCAAGGAAGTTTTTTCTCCCATCTGCAATTTCGGTCCCACAGGAAGAAATCCGATTGTCTGGCCGCAACATTTAAAAAAATGTTGTGGTCACATTACAGGACTTGGGGGCTCAGTCCCTGAGTCCTGAATTTCAAGAAAAAGGCCTCATAAGTGGGTAGGATCAGCACACTCTGACCCCAGGCCAACAATCATGCTCAGCAGAGGTTGGTAGTCCCACAGGGAGGTGGGCACAAGGCCTAGATATAGGCCAGGCACTGCACCCAATCCCTGCTGTGCACATCCAAAGGCTGTGTGCTGCTAAGGTTGGCTGTCCAGTGGGGGATTGGTTGCAGACCCTGCTGCCAACCCCCAGGGCAGAATGCCGCAAGCTGTGCATGGAAGGGGACTTTTTTCATCCTGAGGGCATTGGACATAGGGCCTGGCCATATCGGCCAAATTCTGTTGCGTACGGCTGAAGACCTGTGCAGTGAGGGTTGGCTGTCTCAGAGTGGCGAGGGTGCAGGGCCTAGCCACAAGCCAGGTCTTGCAGCCAAACCCTGCTGCAGGGGTTGGCTGCTTCGCAAGGGATTAGGAACAGGTTGCAGAAGGGGATTGGGTGCATGCTCAGCAGAATATAATCAGAAAAACATAGATATTGATTAGAAAACACAAAATCTAAATTGACATTATAAGTAGGTGTTGAAATGAGATAAGAATTCACTTTTAAAAATCGAAAACCCTGAAATTCTCCAATTATAGTATAGTGAACTAACTATAATTTATGTCCCACCATACACTGCTTCTGACCTCACATATTAGATCGCTCAAGACATGTTAAATGACATCATTGATATCACTGACATTATATATATGTATATATATATATATACACACCAATCAAGGTAGATAGATGTAGAGTAAGGAATAGAAAACCTCTACTTACCTATGTATGTATACTTATCTCTTGTGGTAGACTATATTTTTGATACAATATTCCTGGAGGATATTTTTTTAACACTGTCAGACTGATGTAGAGTTTGGTGGACACCTACCCTGTCACAAACGTGGTAGATATCCACCACGTCTGGCGTAATACAAGTGCTGTAGGATATAATACACTTGGAGCCACGTTTGTGACAAAGTAACCTGTCTGCCACACTCTAAATCAGTCCCTCTGTTTTGTCACATACATATCTTGTAAAACATGACATGGTATGATGTTGCAGGGTGTAAAAAACGGCTATGTCTTTCCTTAATGTTTATTTGGGAAACAGAAACTACAGAGAGTGCAGCACTGACAGTAAGCAGCACACTACTGCAGCGGTGGCCCGTAATGTACAGTAGGGTTGGGGCGGGGCGGGCACATACACTGTCTTACACAAAAGCACACACACAGTCATACCAATCCACATGCACATTCACTCGCACCTATTCATTCACAAGTGCACACATACAGCCACCATTCACAAGCACATACATTTATACAACCACACATGCATCCAACATTCAATAAGGACTTGCCTGCCGCAGCAGTGACATTGAGCGGCAGGGGGAGAAACAGAAGCCGCTGTGGTTCCTGGAGGCTTTGGGGAAGGAAGGGACTGCTGGAAGATCCTGCCATCTTCTCTCATTGGCTGGTCTTATCATGGGTGAGCCAATGAGAGGAAGACCTTCCCTACCTCGTCAAAGAGTGGGATGGGATAGATGAGAGTTATTGGCCCTACCCCACTCTGTGATGAAAGGTCACTGATTGACAATTAGCCCTGGGCACTTCAGGGCTTAAAACTGAAGCGCCTAGGTCTGAGTCCATGGTGATGCACCACTTTGTCATGTGGGGAGAACCTCAAGGGGCTTAGCTGGGTTGAAGAGGTCACGCCCTCAGGGTTGTGAAATCTTCAACCCGGAAAAGTTTGGCTCAGGCTGCCAGGCGCCTCTGCATTTAGTGCATGTACAGAGCCTTGCTGCCTGACTCGACCATGAAGAGTGTCTGTCATGCTGACCTTTGCTTAGCCTGACAGGCACTCTTATGCTTTGCAAAAGAGTGAAGGGCGGGCCCCTTCACCCTTAAGTATGGGCCGCTGCTGTCAAGTTCTGGGCTGGGATCATAGGAAGGGGCGGAACGGAGCCGCAAAATAGGGCAGCAAGCTCTGAGTGAGTAAATAGGGGAGTTGGGGTCCACACAGGGAAAGCCTAAGGTAAGTAGGCTTTTAACAGCGGAAAGTGGTATTTTAAAGTGCAACAGGGGGTTATCGTAATTAACTGTATTTGTTAAAAAATGTAAATTTGCTTAGATTAACAGCCACTAATGCCCATCGCTGTATTTCATGTTTCCTTGGTAAACGTGATGTAATGTAGAATACCGCACATGCCATTGTTTGCACTTTGACTCCAAACTACTTTGTACCTTTTGTTTTCGACAGGAAAGTGACACTTCTTGTCATCGGCCTGGACAATGCTGGGAAAACAGCACTTGTGCGAGTCATTAAAAGAGGTAAGGGTGGTAGCTGTTTATACTCCTGCGCCTCATGACTTTGCTCAGACCCTCTTAATTCATCCAAAACTCTGCTTCACAAATAGATCCTGTCGAATGGGCCTTTCCAGGTCTTTATCTACGTCACCAGTTTATGTGCAGGGGAAGGTCTATCTACATGTGGCATCCTTAGCGGTACTACGAATTACTTTGTGGACTATACAAGCAATACAGATAAACATACAGGAAGCATGAGGCCAAACTATATTTTCATTCTTGGAAATGTTGTATAACTATTGTGTCAACATTTGTATAGTGCACATCTACTATTAGCTTGGCCTCATAGCGCCTTGGGCTACATGTTTAGGGAGATTCCTCGCAGACCAATGAGGATGGAGGAGGGAGATGCTGCTTTGCCTTTCATAAATACTGAATATGCTGACCAGCCAGAGTGGGCATGCTTTTACTCTCTAGCAGTGATACTCAAAGTACGGACCTTTAAATGTGGCCCCCTTATCAACAGCAGTATTGGGCTGCTGTTCACTCAGCACTGACATTAAAAAGATGTTATGTATACAGGCAAGCCTTTGTTTAAAGGTTAATTGAAGTTAAAGAAAGGAAGTAACTAGGTTGTCCTGCACCACTTAACTTTAGAAACACCTTCAGTTTCAAACCCATCTTGCAGGAAAAGTGTCAAAATATGATAAGGTCTCTTCAAAATTCAAAAAGTGTATTTCAATAACATGCACAACAATTTCACCTTAGTATATCAGGTTATATCAGTGCATGGAGAAGTATTTTTTAGTGACAGTTTTCAAATATAAATTTAGAAACTTCATTCTTACCCCCACACTGACAACAATGCCATTAGATTACTAAGAAGCAAGTCAGTTGTCATGTGCACTCTTAGGGTGGCCTATGGTCCTATTATACGTGAACAACGTTATAGTTTATTAAATCAAATACAGGAGAAGGTTCTGTACTGCACACATCCTGAAGTCGTGGATTTCAAGGTCCTCTTATATGTGATACTAAAAGAAAAAAGAGAGACAGTGAAGTAAAACAATTGCCTAGAATCACACAATTTGGTAAAGTGGGGAAGCTGGGATTAACCCCAGGTTTTCTTGTTTTACATTGTGCAATTCAGCCACTAGATGTGTATGCTTCGCTTCCCCTATACCCAACTTATTCACTCTCTTCACCCCACCGATCCCCACCATGCTGGCATCAATGCAGGTCACATCACAGACCAAACTTTGTGGCCCTTAGAAAAATGTTTGCGAGCACCCATACTCTAAAGCATTCTGTACATTCTTGCGCAGATCAATGCGCACAAATTCCTCAAGTGTGGATGTGCCACATTTCCAAATAAGTAAGGCATCCAGTGTGGCACAGATAGCACGTTCTTTCAAGTGTACGTGTTACCTTTCCTTCGACTTCAAAGGGCCTTTGTGAAGCCCGTTGTCTATTATGTGCCTTATGTGGCCTGTGCAAACACTACAAGGAGCAAAGCTCTTGCTGTCTCTCTCTCTCACACACACTGATCCTTATCAGATGTGCCCATGTGACCAAAATGTACAGCTCTCGAATGGTCTGCCCTGTTTTCCGGACAGATATTTATATTTGTATATCTAAACTGCTAACTTTCTTGGTTGGGTTTCAGGCCTTAATATTTGAAACCTGTAATCCAGACAGAAAAGGTGTGTGGTTGCCCACCAGTCTGCATTTTACCTGATCGGGAGGGTAACTAGGGTCAGACTCACACACCCCCCAACGGCCATTCAGTCCTTGCCCTCATTCATGAACTTGCCAGAATGTACCAACATCCTGTCCACACTCACTACCTTATGGACCTCCACGCACAACGCATCTTTGGGATCTCCTTAGAGCCTGCTTCAGGGATATCCATGATAGTCGCCCATGTGGAAGTGGATCGGAGAAGGTGACGGGCAGCTCACCGGACGCTTTGGGTAGAGGAACCGTACCAGGGGGAGGGAGGTCCGTATTTACTGTTCGAGGTCACCGGTGAGATATTCTAGCGCCTGCCACTTGGACCCTTGCTGTTTGTGGAGGTCACAGCCCTGATTCTATGTCAGTCCAGTAATCATACATGATGCCAGTTTCACGGTCCTTAGATGAGGTATTTGACTGGTGAACTGCCCTGGGATTCATAGGGGAAGCAGAGGGTGGGGTGTTATTCTGGGATAGCTGTGGAATGACTTGGACTTTGAGTGATCATGGCATCTTGTCAAATGAAATTGCGTCCTGTTTCAGGCTGATTTGATATTGGCTGTAGAGAAGACGCTCATAAGGCAACCACACTTGGTCCAAGAAAAAGAAAACGAATCCTACTAGACAGAGAAAATTGAGCTGAGCTACTGCAACAGTTGCAAAGCGGGTTAGTGTCATGTCCACTCATGAACTCTACCCGGGTAGGGAGGCAGGCAGGGTGATTGGCAGGGATCAGCCATGAGAGACACATTTTATCCTACACCCTGGATTTCCTTGCACTGACTGCAGTGCCTGCTCCCTGTTTACTGTCATTAGCCTGGCATATGGCTTGTAATGAATCTGTGTATCAGCTGCAGTGGTTCTTTTATCTTCCTGTCATGTGCTTTTCTCTGTGGGACAGCCCTGCTTCTGGAAGACTAGAGTGGACAGAACATTCAGATGCCCCATTAACAGTAAAATAAAGCAAACCTCCTTCCATGTAATCAACAAGGTGCAGACACTGCATATATACAAGTGAGGTGGTAATCCTGTTTTAGGTGAAAACTCCCTTTTGCACCAAAATAGGATTATAAGTGAGACAAAAAATGCTCACGGTTTGCCCTTCTGATTTTCTCCAGGTAAAGTCTGCCAAAAATCTTGAAGGCCAGTAGTGCTAATTTCCAGTTTGCCCGGCGAGGTGAATACATGTGCAATTTGTATGAAAACCCCTATTCTGAAGTCTACAATTTGAAATTAAATGTAAATTTACACCTACTTGTAACTATAAATTTGCACTCTGCACAGACAGTAATTACTTGCAAGTTGCATATCATCTGAACCCAGGCTCATAGGTGGACACAAACAGCACCCTCATCCAAACAACACAACATGAGCACCCAACACAATACATTAGATAGAACCCTGCATTCCGATCCCACACTTCTCCGATAGTGTATGCAATGGGTTATCAACGAGCTTGCAAGAACACTCATGACATAAACATCATCTTCCAAAACTGCGCCTTGGACAAGGCTGCACGTGAGCACAGAAGCAAATGCATGCCACAGGTACTTGGATGTCGCTTTGCACAGTAGAACGACCACAACAAAACTGTACACCACGTCCAACCTAACACTTTACACTGAGCGCACACCAAAGCCAGCTCAGATATTGCCATTAGTTGGTGTCACCAAGCTTATAACAGTGGCAAACATAACAAACAACCACAACAATCAACCAGAATCTATGAATCAGAACGAAGCTCGCACATCCCACATAGCTCAGGGACACCATACAGCTGGAGCTCGCAACAGCACTCCACTCTTTCTATAACTATATACCTCTCCATGACAACTTATTCTCCAAACCTACAGCCACCTGACAGCTAATCTGATTTAAAGAGATACTGTAGACCCTAATCAGTCAATCAGGGTTCTTATAGAGTGCGACTAATCACCCGCAAGGGTCTCAAGGCGCTGGAGGGGAAGGTGGGATCTACAGTTCATTCGAAGAGTCAGGTCTTGAGGTCCTTCCTGAATTGAGTCAGACATGCTGTTTGCCTGAGGTGCAGAGGTAGGGAGTTCCAGGTCTTCGCAGCGAGGTAGGAGAAGGATCTTCCTCCACCCTAACAAGATACCATACTCGCAAGTACCTCAGACACAGACATCACGGACGGCAATGCACATCCAATTCTCCTAAGTAGCACATACCAAACTGGCAAATATCTCCGCCACACCCGTACAAACACCACTAAACATTACGACGCACATACAACCAGTGGCGGCTCGTCCATAGGGGTGTGGGGGCGTTGCCCCCCTGCTTTCTCGCAGTGCCAGAAGCAGAAACATGAAATGGTAAAACTACCATTTCATGTTTCTGCTTCTCGCACTGCGAGAAAGCAGAAGTGCCTGGAGTGCCTGGTTGGGGGCGGGCGGGTGGGCGTTCCTCCTCGAGTGCAGGGGAGGCGTGGCTAACGCAATGTCTTTGAGTGCTGACTGTTTGTTCGGCCCCTGGGCCGACCAACCCAGTCATGCGCAGTTGCCTACTCCCTCTTTTCCTCTATGTAGGCTGCATGAGAAAATGGCTCCCTGGCCTACAGGCGCCCGGCCGAGCGCCGCCCGCCTTCAATCACAACGCTGCAGCATTGTGATTGGCTTAGGGGAGCGGGAGGGAGGCTGCCTTGGTCAAACGCAGGCCTGGCCGGCTGGGAGCAGCAGGAGCTGAGGCGGTAAATCCAACCGGAGGAAGCAGTGGGAGCAAGCAAGGTAAGTTTACATTTTTATTTTGCTTACAGTCCCACTCCCTCCACACTCGCGCGAACCCCCCCTTCCTTCTTCCCGCCCGCGACTGATAACACTTTATCATCATGTTGAAAACAGATAATGGTAATCATCGCGGGGAACAAGGCCTATTTGTGTCCAACTCGTCCTGCACGTTACCTTGTTTGCCAACTACGTTATCCGCGAATAAGCGCGCGCTCTCCAGCACAGGCGAGCTGTTCCCTGAAAACCCGCAGCATGGCACGCGACCCTCTGAAGTTTGTATTTCCTGTTAGAAAGCCGCCAGCTAAGTATTACTTCCTGTGCACAGATGTCAGCGGGGCCAGAGGTCAGCCGTTAGTAAAACGCATTGCAAACAAACCTAGGAGGCTTAGATAAATAAATGAATGCGTAAAGCTAGCACTTTCTTTTGCTCACCAAGCCTGGTCCATATTGGATCGTATGCAGGAGGGAAGGAATAATCTGGAGGCTTGCCAAGGCCAGTGTCCCTAATGGACATTTATGCCTGACAGCAGGACATCCTCTGAGAGAAATATGTAAGAGATCATAGCCTGCCTGGAAGTGCTGGCACTCTCCTTTTGGAAGTTCAGGAGCTTGGCCGTCTGGGGAGAGTTGGTATTGTCTATTAAAATTGCAGCCATCCTGCTGAGAAGTGCTGTATTTTATGGGACATAAAATGTGCAGCAGTCCTTCTAGAAAGTACATGTACTCTCATATTAAAAGTGTAGCAGCCCTTCAGAGAAGTACCAGTATTCTCCTATTGAACATATGGGAGCACTGCTAAAAAGTACCAGTACTTTCCTGTTATTGGTATAGGAGCCCTTCTGAGAAGTACCAATACTCTCCTTTTAAAGGTATGGCAGCCCTTCTGAGAAGTACCAATAACCCCTACAAAAACTATAGCAGCCCTACTAATAAGTGCTGGTACCTCCCAACAGCACTGCAGCATTGTTCTGGTAGTGTCCATTTTAAATGTATAGCAAGCAGCATTGTTGAGAAGGATGCTTATAATTATAGCTACAGATCTTCAACAATTCAAATAATTGCAAACTGTTGTTTAAATATTGCCAAAGCTAGCCTCGTTTGCTAGCTGTGCTGTGTTATACTGCAGCTCATTAATGCTCAGCTATTTTGATCCCAAGCCATTGACATGTGCCTGTAGAGAGCCATGGACGGTGGCAAAAATGAAGGCTTCTAAATATGCAGAGCTTGAAATTAACCACCAATTTGCTATACCGCAAAATTACTAATGACAATATCCCGAGCACTCCCGCCAAGCAGCACCACTGCCAAGCCCAGGGCTGTGACAAGGTGTACGGCAAGTCTTTGCACCTTAAGGGGTATGCGGACAAACAAACTTTTATTCTTCTGTTATGTTCCTTGTTTTATCTGCACTGGATGTGAAAAATGTCCTGTGCGCCATGTGCCATGTGGCTTTTTAACTGTAATTATGGCGGCCGCACCTTTCACAACGCTTGATGTTTAACGTTCATTCTTGTTTTGTCGGCACTAGATATGGAAAATGTCCTGTGCGCGATGTTTTACTTTAGTTCTAGTGTCACACGCGCTTTATTTGTTAATATGGCGGTCGTGCCTTTAGCCATGTTTTATGTTTAACTTTCATATCGTGTTACTTGTTTTCTCTGCACTGGATATAGAAATTGACCTATGAATCGAATGATGTTTTACTTTCAATCTCGTGCGACGCAGCGCTTTCTCTGTAAGTATGGCAGCCACGCCTTCTGCCACGCTTGATCTTTAACTTTTATTATCGTGTTGGCTGCTACTTGTTTTCTGTGCACCGCTAAACAGCTATTCAAGGTCAGATAAGGCTGTGCAAACCTAAATAGGTTTCCCGTCTTCTTGCCTGCTGTCACCTTATAGATCCAATTTAGGCCTTCATTGTGAATTTCCTGAATTTGGATGCAAGGATATGAACGCTGGAATCTCTGATCCAGCTGGCATCTCTGGATCAAAATTTAATAATGTTTGGAATTAGGAATAACCAGTTGGATCCAAGAATACTGGATGGTTTTCCGGTGGTTTTTCCCCTGAATCCGGATACAAATCTGTTGACGTTTTCTGCCCACTTAGAGCAGGCTGAAGAGGTCAGCGGGGAGGCTCTTGGGGGCAGGGTGTGGGGCATGGTGTCAGAGTATGTGGTCAGGACAGGAGGGTTTGTGGTAGGCCGGGGACCTCTGTCTGCTCTCCCGTGGTGCTGCAGGTGGTGAGTGGGTGCCAGGCTCTGCTCTTGCCTGTCCCTGACTCAGACTGGATGAGAAGCTGCTCCCGGTGAGACCTGACCCAGGGGGTCAAGAGCCAGAATTATCCAATTCGAAGACACCAGGCTACCAGTAGTTGCCAGGGGCGGTAGTCCCCCTTTGTCTTTGCGCTTTAAAGCTGCCAGTATATAACGCTTGTATATACTAAGAAAACAAAAGCAAATTATCTGATGAAAAGCAAAGTAGGTTCCTTTAGAGAGCATGGCAGGCTGGAGCCAACTTAAGGATGTGAGGTTTAGGTCATAGGAAAGAAAACAGAGCAGCCCCTCCCCCCATACAACTCACGCACTCCAAGATGCTTCAATGTAAAGCACATACAATTAGTGGCAGTGAATTTTTAAGGGGTATTCTTGAAATATGCATAAACTCGAGGGTGCTTCCCATTTTTTTTTAATTTTTTTTTTTATCTAGCGTAATCAACCCCAACATCACTGCCTGAAAATGTGCACATCCCAGTAATGTCAGGCGTATCTATGATTTGATTTCTTATATGAGACGAAAGCATTAATACTGGGCTAGGAAAATGAATTGATGCCAAATGACCACCATCAATTTCTATGCAAGGGGGAGTGAGTTGCTGGCTACTCTACTTTCTATTACCTTCTGTGTGGGGACAAAGCTTGACTTCCTGATCACAATGGCTTTGCTTTTCCTTTGTCACTTTATTTTGCACTTTTTACAAAGAGAGAAACAGAGAGATATGGAGCTAAGCAGAGCCAGAATGAGAGAGTGTGGCAGAAAGAGAGAGGGGTATAACGAGTATGTTGAGCTAGAGAGAGAAAAAGAGGGACATAGGAAGTAAGACAGATATAGGTATGAGCATACGTACACAGTTATCTCTACTATAATCAGACACTGGAACAGACCATTGAATGTTGGAATGTAAAATCTTGTCCCGCTTTGGGGTAACTTAAAATTTTGTCTGCTACATGAATTTTTAAATATGATAGAATGTTAATTTGCTTTGGCAAGTCATGCATTGTAGACTGCACTTAGCCCACATGAAATAACACGTGGGAGGCCTGCTTTGGCAGTGAATTGGATCTGGAATTTCTGAGTTTGAGTTGCATGGTCAATATTTATGTGTCACTTTCATAGTTATTTAGACTGTGTTTCTGTTTTATACTGTTTCTGCCTATATGTACCCTTGAGCCACAGTTTTGGTTGATTTTGATTGCAGTGGCTCAGTTTATTTGGTGATTCACAATTCCAATCATGGGTAAAACATGGCTTGTTGTACTTGCAAATTGTTGGATTGCGTATTGCATTTCAGGTTTTCAATTTGACCAATCTTTTGACTTCTTACCAACGAAATATGAGTGTCTTCCTGGTCGAGGACCACACTGCTTTTTCTCTTATGTGTCTTGTATCTAGACCCTGCTGGACTATGGGGTGAAAGAAAGCTTGAATAAGCAGCTACCTATGTTATATGACATATCTTTATTAATGTAATAACTGCACTTTCACAATTGCTTTATTAACCTTCCTGCTTTCTCAAATTTGCTTGAAAATGCACCATTTGTCCACTCTTTTTCAAAATGTTCTCGGGGAGAACCACCCCGAACCCCCCTTAGGTTGTTCGGGCTCGCTCGCTACACTCGCTCGCTGCGGTGCAGTATGACAATCATTTTACGCCTCACCACTTTCAAATGTCACCAGCCGCCACTGCATACAACCAAACAAATACACGAATGCACCACACTACTGATAATCCAACTCGAACAACTGGGAAACAGACTCCGATCTGTCACAGGATTCTTAAAAGAAGAGCATGAAGCTCCCAAATGAACTCTGCCAGCACTGGAAGGCCATCCTCGTGGCAATAATTCCTGCTATTATTATATTCCAGGCAGACAGGCTTACCGCTATTAAAAAAAAAAAGTCATTCCATTGCCTGTGTCAGCGCTTCTTAAACTTCACTGAGAACATCGCATTTATACATAGCCTATCGCACAATAAGGGCTGCTACTAACATTTAGGTCACACATTCCAGCAGGAAGCCCCCTTCTTTGAAATAGGACTGTTTTATCTAAGAGATTGTGAGTGCTCGGTCTGTTTTTGCACATATGGCCATTTCTAAATGTTCTCTGCAAAGGAGCAGGTGACTGGCGGATTATGAAGCAGACATCTCATAAAAGCCTCTTCTCCCATAGGATTGACGCTAAATGGTTTAAAGAGCATTATCGTACTGCCTCAAATTAACTTAGCAGAGGCAAGCCTTGTCTGTCTATCCCTGCATTGAAACCGGTGCTGTTTGTTTTTCGGATTGCGTCATCGAGGCTGACAGAAACAGCCCGGCTGGCCTGAATGCTCTGGGTCCTAAAGATCTGCTTTCAGCCGCCGGCTTTATTGCTGGTGGCCTCCCGCTGCCACTATGCTTGTTGGCGCCCCCCCCCCAATGGCCTCCTTCTCCACGGATTCCCCTGTATGGTACACGTGCTTTGCAGCATAAACCCTCTGTGCTACCTCATGATGAGTCAAAACCTCCACTAGACAAAACTCCATCTCTCTCCGGCAGCTCCATGAATCACCAGTTATCTTAACATTTTTATTATTGCCGGAAAATTGCTGGAGGCAAGGAACTCTGCAGCAGGTGCTTTTAATTTCATAACATCTTTGAGAAAACGCCCCCGCCCAGTCAGCGCCCAGTGCGATGGCACCGGTCGCAACCCCCTAGAGCCGGCCCTGGTTATTGGAGAAAACTACGATCAGAATCGGAGTGCTGCACTTATTTTTGTTGCCTTAGACAGTCATTTTGCCCCGCCACTTTTAACAAAGAGAAACCTTTGTCTGCTTGTAAGCCAAGATGGTACCTCCCCTACTCCTGAGTCCTGGCACCCTAGGCAGCGGCTGAGTCTTGCCTTGCCTTTGAAATAGCTAGTCCTAGAATAGGACCGGGAGGAGTAATCCAGAGGATATGAGTGCAAAAGCTGAATATGCTGCAGGCTTGGGTCGCAGAGTGGGAGGGCAGAGTCCTATAAAGAAACAGAATTTAAAAAGGCTACATTTAGAAAAGTCAGTACAAGTCGGGCACAGTCAGTTTAAAGATGGAGCCAAAGGCCTCGGTTATGAGTAGGGCAGAGCCCTGGACCCCGGTGGAATGACGTTCCACTTCCACCCAATAACAACTGGCCTGGTCACTGGTGTTTCCACACCCGGATTTCCCAGATGCTGGAGCACCAGTGCCAATTTTACGAGATAGTGAATCCGGCCTGTAAAATTATGTGCTGTCAACCTGGCTCCAGTCGGTCCCCCATCCGACTCGTTCCTGTGGCACGACTCACGAGACAGTACAAAACACGCCTCACCCCTAAACCCCCATCGTACGGCCTCTCCTACAAATGGAGTCACCACCATTTCGTATGCAGATTTGGACTTGGTAATGCTGGGTCCACGTTAGACCCAATTCCTGGGGAAATACCCCAGATAGCCAGATTCACATGTGGGGATTTACCGACTGGAATTGTTACTTCAGCAACATGGTATCCTCACAGCTAAAACCGACCCACTCCAGGGACTGTAGTTGTATCTACTCTGGAGACGGAAGTAGGCAGCCTGGAGGAGGCAAGGGGTGTGTCTACATCGTCACTTCATATGTTCTCCGACTTGTTTTCCTGCAACGCTTTACTCATTATTACCCATCTAATTGTTCAGCGTCAATGCATCCCTTAGAGTCCTTCGGAGGAATTCAAGGACCGCAGAGTTAATCAATGCGTATATTATACACCAGTCGTATTTTGAATACATGCTACAGTTCTACAATAGTGATTGCATTACCTGCATGTAAAGTACCGAAGAGCCACCTGCTGGAGTCTCCTGTGTACTACAACCTTCATCACGCCAGGCTAGAAGTTCTCTCTGTTCGACTTGACGGAAATACGTCAACGAATAACAAAGCAACAACAACAAATACACCTCAAGCAGGCGCGCAACGCCCATTGGGCTCAAAGGGCTTCAGCCCCCCCGTCGTGTGTGTCAGCCCGGCTGAGACAGCTTCCCGGGCACACACACAGCCGCACCCGAGTACTTCACAGGTCTTTAAAAGACCATTTACTTGCTAACGAGGCTTTCTTGTGTTGTCACCCCTTCTTAGAGCCCCTGCATCTCCACTCTGCATATTGCTGGAAGAATCATCCCCCCCCCCCGAAATTTTTGGTAGCCCCTCCTCCCCACCCCCGAAATTTGGCTCTAGTTGCGCCTCTGACCTCAAGCCAAGGGTGTTTCTTGCTAACCTAATCCTCAGCACACTTGACAACCTGCTCCACGGTAGTAAAGGAGGGGTGAAAGCCCCCCCACCAGACAAAGCCTAGGTATATACACGGTCCTCCTTCCCAAATGCCACGAGTGCCCCTCATGCAGCCTAAAAAGTAAAAATAAATGTGTAAGGATGGTCCGGCGGGGATCATCTCTAGGTACTATTCCGAACCTTTTCTGAGCAGTATTTGTGTGGTACAGTGGACGTGTCAGATCGCCTTTATTTGATTGACAACACGTGTCATATTGCAAATCCTTTTCTTAAAGTTAATAATATACTATCTATTTAATTATTGTCCAATAACAAGTGTATAAGAACATATCTTGCTGAAATAAAAACATGAATTCCTTTCTAATTTGACTATATAGTTGTAATCAATAAAAGTTTCAATGTGCGCTGCTCTATGGAGGGCAGCCAAGAAAGCAAAACTCCTACAAATCTAAGTGCTTCGTTGATTTTTATATCGCCATATTCTGCTCGAGGTTTATCAAATCACTCAACGTCATACAAAAAAGGTACCAGATAACATTGGCACACACATATTCTAATGAGCCTGAACACAAATGAAATAGGCAATAACAGAAGGCTAACATAAACATACACAAATATGCAAATATGCAATAAATTAAAGACCAGTGGAGGAGTTCTCTGCTGAAGATTTCTTTCAAATGTTCTCTCTCACGAGCCATCGTGAGTACTTAATCTAGGCTCGAAGGGGGAGCGCTCCACAATTCCACTCACCTGCGGGGGGAGGGGAGGGGCGATGGTGAGGGTAGGGGTGAGGGGAGGAGGTTCTCCGCCACTTTTCTTGTGTTTGCTTTGTTCAGAAAGAGACTCCGCCAGATGGAGTGAGCAAAGATGCCGCCCGGGTGCGGAATGCCGGGTCAGGCACCTCACATATTTGGCCCATGGCCCCGGACGCTCGGTATAAATAGCACATATCTTATTGCTAAACGAGTTTCTGCCTGAACAACCAGTCCAATCTAGGTCTAGATTCCTTCCAAAGTTCATCGCCCTGGGTATGGTAATGGATATGGTATGGAGTTTTAAACACACCGCAGCAAAAACACCAACCATCAAAATATCCACAAGGTAAATACATCTAAAATATAGGTTTACTATACTTAACAAATATGTACTTAACCAAGATGTAGCTTGAAGGTACGTAGACGTGGAGTTCAGAACAGTAAATTTATACCTACCTATATGTACTTACCATATCAATATTTTGTTTGCCAATATTTTTGCTGTGGTATTCTTGCAGCTCGATATTTCTGTAGTCAATATTCCGACATACAACCCCGGCAGGGCCTCATGGAACAGAATTTGCCACACATGATAACACGCTAATTGGCCTACAGGAGGCAAACACAGCTGCCCACTCCCAATAAGCACATCCAGTCCTTCACAGGGAGCAGGTGCTTTTCATGCGGTGGATACACCTATTACCTCACAGTCCAGTGTCTGCAAAAATTGTAAAAGAAAAATAGCTCTCGTTGCACCGCAGAAGTGGACGAAGCAAGCACGGCTGATCCTCTCCTGTTGATTCTCCACCCAAAGGAAATGTAGGAACAATGAGTCCAAGGGTTGTAAGTTACAGCACAATCTTAAAGATCTAGGCTGAGTCTTCAGGGCTGGATCATGCAGCCCACCTGCCCTAAAATCAGCCTTGGAGCTTGTAGTCCAGAAGATAAAGCCAAGATGCCAGAACTGTTACAAGATAGTGTTTTAGTGGGGGGAGAACATGGCGGCTGCATGCTGAGCGGTCGCTTGCTCCCGGAGCTCCCGCGCCCACCGTCGGCTTACCTGCTGGCTCAATCTTAATTAACGATTTGCCGGATGGTATTCGGTTGATTTTCCCGGGCTCGTCCGGGTCCGGAGTCTTTTTGGTGCCCGTGTTCCGCTGCTCCACAGCTTTGCACCGCGGTGTTGCAGTGGGGGATGTGTTGTGGTGAGGCGGGAGGACGCCTCTTTTTTCCGCCTCGTTGGTCTGAGGTCGCCCTGGAGCTCCGTCGGGGCCGCAGAGCGGCTGCTTGCGGCCACCTCCGGGTGAAGAGTGGCAGCGCCAGCATCAGCGGATTCTTCCAGGCAGGTGATCGGAGGAGTGAGAAAATCCGGCAGGAAGGTACTGGTGAGGCTTCGGTCTCTTTGCCGAGAACAGGTACAGGGGGCATCGAGGGGGGCACTGGTGGTCGGAGGCCACAGCAGGTCTTAGTTTTTGAAAATCGAGTGCCCCAAGAGGTTTGCCCCCCCCTGTCACAGGGGCTACAATCAGCGTCAATTATTAAAAGGGGAGGCAAGAGGCATAAAAAAGCGGGTTTTGAAATTCACTCTAACAAGGATGTAAATACCACCAATAAAGCCCCTGAAGATCCACGTAAAGCTGATATTAACAACGCCAATAAGGCTCCCTTAAAGGCGCCTGAAGTCTCTACCGATATTTTTGTATCATCGTTGCCAAGTGCGCCTTCTTCACTCTCACCTCCACTTAGTAGTTCGGCCTTCCAGACCTATTTTGTTAAAGATAGATCCATAAAGTCCAGGAGACTTAAAAAGTTACCGGCTAGTGAACCAGTTAAGGTTACCCCCTCACTTCGCTCGTATTTTAGGGTTCAACCAGAGGTTTTGGGCATTGGTATACAAAGCGAAGCCCTTAGAGGGATCGCAGTCACCCAAAACTCTCCAGCATCTGCCATATTATCACTGGCTGCAGCAACTAGTAAAATTAGTAAAACCATGGAGTTTCCAATCAACTCGCAGGGAAACTCGAATATTACCCTTGATTGCACGGTGCTAGAAGCTAGCCCTATCAGCTCTGCTATTATTAACTCTGTTATTACTAATTCTGCCAGCACCCCACTAGGGCACTCTCAATCCCAACTTCAGACCCTGCCCCAATTCCAATCCCAACTCCAATCATTAGCAGAATCAAACAACGATATGGGTGAGGAACGGGAGGTTACTGGCTCTGGCTCGACCTCTATACTTCTGCCTCCACCCTCAGCTCTGGAAGCTCTTTTTGGAACATTGTCTGAAGACATAAAGAAGGGTTTCGCGGTGTCGGCGAGCAATCAAGCAGAGATCAGAAGTTTCTGCGAGTCTTTGGAGAAAAAGGTGGACTTGCTGAACTCAAGGACGGTTGCCTTAGAAAATAATGTCGGAGAGCTAAAGGCAGATTTGGGGACGGCAAAGTCGGATATTTTGTCACTAAGGAAAGAGGGGGCAGACCTTCGTGTAAGAATGGAAATGTTGGAAAATAATACCCGCAGGAACAACTTGCGTCTTTTGAATATCCCAGAGGGGAGTGAGGGTTCAGATCTTAGATCCTATATTGTTTCCCTACTTAAGGTCTCCCTCCAGTTAGAAGACTCAGAAGAGTCACTAAGTCTGGATATACAGAGGATTCACAGGGACCCCTTTCGTAGGAATCCTAATAGGTCCAAGCCTAGGAAGATCTTAGTTAACTTTCTTACATTTGCACTAAAAGAGAAGATTCTAAATTTAGCATTAAAAACGAAAACATTGAAGGCTAAGGAGTTCTCTTTTGAAATACGCTCCGACCTTTCCAGGATCACATTGGATAGACAGTGGGAGTTGGGAAGGAAGTTAGAAGAGTTTAGGAAACATGGTGCTGTGGCCCAGTTGAAGTTCCCCGCCTTCCTGAAAGTAATGCATAATAATAGGATGCATAATTTGAGATCAGTTCAGGAGGCGGACGAGCTGCTTGATCTGATCAGTAAGGGGGGCCCCTAAGAACTCAACCTGGTTTGGGAATAAGGATTAGCAATCTAAATAGATGTATGCTGCATGGAGTGTGCTAGCTTTAAATTTGACACTAAAGAGAAGGCTGAATAATAGAAGAAAAAAGAAATAAAAAGTACAAAAGATATATAGACAGTTAAAAAGAAAAGTTAAGTATCACAATATATATCATTTAGTATTCACACATATAGACTTCCACGTAGGGCTTTCTCTTTCGTTATTAGTAGGTGGGGCGGGTGGCTCCGGGATGCAATTTCTGGACCCTCTGTCCAGATAATCGGGGTAAGGGTTCTCCAGGGGTGGGGGTGGGGTTGCATGGGCACGGGTGCTGGGGTAGGAAGTGGGTTAAAATTCAAAAAGGTTTCTCATTCACCTTTTTGTAAGTTTGCCAACCTCAAGGATTAGAGTTAAAAATACTGAGTCTTTCTGGTGCTGGTGCTGGTATTGGTATTGGTTCTCTCAATTATCCCGTATGGAGACTTGGAGCTGGGAGGATCCGCCATGAGTTCGGTACGATTTCTGTCCTGGAACGTTAATGGACTGCGCGTAAGACCCAGAAGAGATAAGGTTATGCAGTACTTGGCGGATTCTCCCGCGCAGGTCATTATCCTCCAGGAAACACATTTACTCAAAGAAGAAACAGATAGTCTTCTTAAGAATAGAAGGTGGGTCGGCTCTTATGTTTGTACTAGCCAAACTGCAAATATAAGAGGGGTCTTGATTCTGTTTAAAAAATCAGTTAATGCTCGTATTCTGGCACAGCTTGTTGACCCAGGTGGCAGGTGGGTCATTGTGAAAGCAGTTATCATGGGGACCCTGCTCACAGTTGTGGGCTATTATGGGCCCAACCAAGATGATCCTTCTTTTTGAAGTCTATCTTTTCTCATTTGCTAGATTTCCCTGACCCTGTTATCCTAGCAGGCGATTTTAATATTGTCCTGAACTCCCTACTAGATAAATCACCGAATAACAGAGCTAAGGCTCCTTGTAAATCCCGGGATTTTGGTAGCAATGAAGCAGTACGCCTTCTTTGACATCTGGAGGGAAAGAGTAGGACAGCAGTTAGGAGTCTCATACAGGAATTATAAATATCACCATCAATCTAGAATTGATTACATTTTGGTTAGTCATTCTTTAAAGAGCAGAGTAAAGGATATTGTATATTTTGCCCCTCATCTTTCAGACCATTCTAGTATTCTGATGAGACTAGAGTTTCCATTCCCCAATTTCAACAGGTCATGGTCCTTCGATCGAGCCTTGCTTTTGGAAGATCAGGAGATTGTGTTCTTATTGCAGGAAACTGAAAGCTTTTTGAGGATTAATTTAGACTCAGCTCTGATTTCAGTTGTTTGGGACTCCCTTAAAGCTTTTTGGCGGGGCCAAATTACAAGCAGGTCAATTTATAGAAATAAAAAATATAAAGAGGAGATTTCACAGATCGAAACCAAGTTGAAGGCTGCAGAAGTAGACCTGAACTCCCAGGTTTCTTCCGAAACCCTGCAAGCTCGGCAAAATGATATTAATAATTTAAAGGACCAGTTAGGAAATCTCTTACATACCAGGCTCATGCGCAGGTGGGAAGCCAGTAAAATCGCCCACTTCGAGTATGGAGAAGGGGCAGGTAAGCTCCTTGCTTGGAAAACTAAATCAGATCGGGCAAGGAACTATGTTAAGGGAATCTCTAGCGGGGGTGTGACTTTATCCTCAGACAAAGAAATCTGTGAAGTATTTCAGATTTTCTTCCAGGATATCTATCAAGAGGACAAAAGGGTGGATAACTCTATCGCTAAGAGCTGGCTGGATAACATTTCTCTTCCCTCTTTGAATCCCGATCAGCGGGAATATCTAGATCGGGAATTCACCCAGGAGGAGGTCAGGGGGGCCATTCTACAGAGTCGAAACAGGAAAGCTGTGGGTCCAGATGGGCTCCCAGCGGAGCTTTATAGACATCTGAGCGATATTATCGTTCCGATCCTGACGAGGCTATTCAATCAGATTTTACAGGATGGCCTAAAGCTCCCAGCCTCTTGGAACGATGCCATAATTATATTGATTTTGAAACCTGGTAAAGACCCCTCTAGTTGCGGCTCATATAGGCCCATTTCACTTTTAAATGCCGACTACAAGATCTTCGCCTCAATATTAGCTGCTAGACTGGGTCAGATGGTAGGGGATTTCCTTCATTTGGACCAGAAGGGGTATGTCAAAGGGCGTCAACTATCAGATCTTACTTATGATTTAATTGGAGCAATTGATCTGGCTTCTACTTATTCACTCCCTCTAGCAGCTATGACTCTCGACGCCACTAAGGCGTTCGATAGGGTGAATTGGACCTACTTGACAGAAACCCTGGTGAAATTTAACCTTGGGGAAAAGTTTCGCCGCACTGTCCAGCTGATTTATCAGGAACCAACTGCCAGACTGTCTGTTAATGGTAATACTACCGACCCCTTTAAGATTACGAGGGGACTAGGCAGGGCTGTCCACTCTCCCCTCTCCTTTTTGATTTATATATCGAGCCCTTTGCTCAACGGCTTAGGGACGATGGTAACATCCAGTCGTTTAAGTATGGAGAGTGGGAGAGGAAGGTTTCACTTTACGCCGACGATATTTTAATTCTGTCGACGAACTTGCAAACAGCACTTCCAGCAGTAATTCAGCAGGCACAGGAATTTGGTCTTGTGTCAGGTTATGAGATTAATGCCTCAAAGACAGAGGTTATGGCCTGGAATCTTGAGGGGCCTCAGCATCAGCACCAGATTGGCTCTAAAATGAGATACTTGGGGATTATCATAGCCCAAGATATTTCCAAGATTTCGGAGATCAATTTGAGCCGGGTAGCAAGAGAAATCCGGAGGCAGTTGAAATCATGGGTTCACCTCCCCATATCTATTCTTGGGAGAGTCAACCTCGTGAAGATGTCGATACTCCCAAAGATCACCTTTCTTTTTAATTGTATTCCTCTTCACTTCGAAAAATCCGCCATCAATAAGCTACAGCGGGATATCAACTCCTTCGTGTGGGCTTATAAATCTTCGAGAATAGCGTGGATCAAGTTGAGGCGGAGGAGGGGGAAAGGGGGCCTAGCCTTACCAGATCTTTTGTTTTATGCCTGGGCCTTTCAGTTTACACACTCACGCATGCTCTTGAAAATGCCGGTTAGTACTGGCGCTGGGGCAATGTTCCTCGCCATGCTTAGGAGGGCCAACTTACCTGTGGAGGGTTTTTTATTTAAATTCGGTGACCACAAGTTCTTCAAGAAGGTCAAGCTAAAGGTCTTGCAAGGGCTTGCTAAAACCTGGGCTCTTTTCAGGGTAACAGTCAAGCTCTCTTATTTCTCTAGCTCAGCGCCCCTTTGGGAATCTCCTGGTGGCCCGGAGTGCCTGAGAGACAGGATGGCAATGCCTTTAAAAAAAGCAGGTTTGGTAGTTTGGGGGGATCTGGTTCAAGATGGCTGTCTTCTTTCTTGGGAGCAACTCAGAGGTAGAGTGGGGGACGGCCTTTCAAGGTTTAAATTTCTCCAGCTGAAAAGCTGGGTCCAATCCCAACTATCTCATAAGTACCCAGTAGGAGGAGGTTGTTTTTTGGAACATCAGCTTGTGAGTAGGTCAGCCGGGAAGAAGGAGGTCTCCTTTTGGTATCAAGCCCTAATTGAAGCTGTAGATGGGGAATTCAATTTGGCTACAGAACTGTGGGGCGACTCCTTACCTGCTTATAACTGCAATGACCTTTGGCAGAATTCCTGTAAGATCTTGTATGAGGCAGTTAAACCAGCTTGGCTGAAGAGGAACCACCATTTTACCATCCATAGGGCTTATTTCTCTCCCCAAAAACTTTCTAAATTTACTAAGGGGTCACCAGTCTGCTGTAAGAAATGTGGACTGGCTCTAGCTTCAGATATCCATATGTTTAAAGACTGCCCTGCCCTGGTTTCATTCTGGGCCAGTGTTGAAAATTACTTGGCCAACATTTTGGGTTACCCTCTGCACATTGACCTCTCTTTGATCATCTTTGGCTTCACATATCAAGTTTCCGGTCCATCCAGATTGCTGCTTTTTTATGCTATTTTGTTGGCTAGAAGACAAATCTGTAAAAGATGGACCGAATCCACGCCTCCTTCCTTTGCGGACTGGCTTTCCTCAGTGTTTGAGGTTTCCAAGTTGGATCTGGCTAGAACCTGCAGCAAGAAGAGGACAGCTTTCTGGGATTTACTGCGAGTGGGTTTGGGCTCAGTGGACATCGATTAGGGTTTTTTTCCCCCCCCGTGTCCTATGATTATGCTGCCTCAATGCTCTCTTGGTCAAGTCGGGTCACTTCCGGTTCCCTTCGGGAAGTGTCTGGATGATTGCCATCTTGCTCTTGGAGCTATGTAGAAGAGTTATCTCACCCGGTATTCACTGGCACCCATGCACGTTTGATATTAGTAGGCGGGTCCTTTCTTTAACTCCCTACTTTTTCTCTGGGTGCGAAGTGTAGTGAGGTTGGCGGTGAATGAGGACAAAAAATAAAAAAAAGATAGTGTTTTAGTACTTAACAGTGAGTCTATCATGATTGCAGATACTTTCCAGCATTTACTGTCTATTTTCATATCTCACTGCCCTCTTGGTGCAGCTTCACCAGTGATATGGGATGGAGTGATTAGTTATGAAGAGCCGGGGTGCAAAGTACTATCACATGTACATACACAGCTAGTATGAATGGTGCCGTTCCACCATTTCATTTGGTTAACAACACGCTCTGGGGAGATGCTGCTAATTTTACGGGGCGTGTATTTTCGAAAAGCTGTACATATCCTTATGTTGGTTTACCTGCAGTCGGGAGGATTTCAGTTTCCACCCGCTAACACCACTGATTCCTGCACCTTTTCTGCACCTTCCCTGCACAGCTTACTGTTCTCATGGGGTCCAGTTCTGGGAAGCTGAAAAGCCTTCCACCACTAGGGATGTCCGCCGGGAGGCCAGTGGGGCTTGGCCAGTGAGGTTCTCCACAGGCCTGTTCCGACCATGTAGGGGCACTGAGTCAGAGTGAACTTGGCACTGCGTCTACGTCATGTCTCATCAGTGTAGGAATGCCTGAAGAGTGTCCGAGGTGACTGAGGTTGCTGTGCCAGCTGCTCATGGTCCCCCTCCAGCATAAATGGTAAAGGAAGGCCCACGCAAGGAGTGCTGTCAGCGGTATATCAGCGGTATATCCATAGCCTGAAGGTGATTCTCAAAGGGTCTGGGAAGCAGGTCTTCAGTAGTCCATAGAGAAATCCTGGACAAGCGACATCCTTGACTGAAAGAATCAGCAGGCCCAGTTGGACTGGACTTTTAGCTCTGGCACTAAAGAAGCAGAGGTAGAGACATCTCCCTCTCCCTCTTTCTCTTGTATCTGTGGCTTTGATTCTCCAGAAGAGCCCCTGAAAGATTGGGAGCATTGGGAGCATCAAGGAAGAATCTACGCAATGTCTGACAAAGTTGGGACTTAGGCTTGTACGTTTTTGACCTGCAGAGGACTTATACAAGACGACAAAGCTATCTGAGAAAGGTGCACCATAGGCAGGCAATGCTTTATGAATCGTCCTGCTGGACTTGTGTGCCATAGGACATAAAGCTTCAGCAAGTCCTCATGCAGAAGTTATCCAACATTGTTCAGCTCTGCCTGGCCACAGCTTCTAGCCTTGCCTTGCTGGAGGATTTCAAGCTCCAAAATGTGTCTATATCCATATGTAGAACATGTAGAGTGGGAAAAACTGGCAAAGCATCTCCAGTGACAAGTGGACTTTGACAACTACAGTTTTCAAGTTTGTCCCACTTGGAACTTTTTTTGCCACCAAAACTCAAGGCTTCAAAGGAACCCTGAATCTGACTTATCTGACCTTGGGGAGTTTTTGAGGACACATGATCCTTCCTTGCGCTACTGAAGGAGTTCTATCTCCCGTTCAACAACTAAGCTATGATAAAGCGGGATTCTTATCTTATCTTACCATCATTAAGAATCCTCTGGTCGTCAGAATCTTTTTACCTGCTGAATAGTGTGAAGGGAAGAAAACTCAATTCTTCTATACAACAATTTAGGATTCAACTTTGGCTCCAAAGATCACTGACCCTGAATTCAAATTTTAGGGGTTTATTACAAAGCCAAAAATAACTGCACATACAAGCACCTCAACACGAGGTTAAAGAAATAGATGGGCACTAATACAAACATCATCCTACGCAGGAGTCTCATCCGACTCAGGATAAGAAGGATCGTTAGCTCCAGAAGCATTAAACTAGCAATGACAGCTCCAATCTCTATTTTATTCTTCATCTACCTAATAAAATGGAAAGCGTTAAATCTGTCCCTACTCTACCACTGAAGTAACATCCCTACTTAACGAGTTTCCCCAGGCAAGAGTAGAAAAGATAAAGGTGTCAGCTGTGAAGACTTCCTAAGAAGGTCACTCACTTAGCATTTGAGCTCGTTCTAAGATGCTCCTTCCTAACTAGATCTCTCACTTACGCCCTTCTCTCAGGTCTCCTCTACCTCCACTCCGCTCTCCTCCCTCGGGGCACTATCCCTAATACAAAACCCACATACAATAGAACACGCCCTTGTCACGCCTCTTCGGCCAGGTCTTCCTTCTCGTACTTTTCCATCGAAACTCTTACTTCATCCAGGACGGTTACGGTGACCTTGGGCCCCAGGCACCTTCTCCACTGAAAGTATCATTTTTACATTCCAGTATACTCCCATCTCAGTGTCTCCCACCATCCTAACTCCTAAAACAAAGAGCCAGTCTTTCACTAACGAGGCATGTGTCCTTGCACCCGCAACAGAAAATACATTCAACAGAAACTTTCCACTGTGCTAATTAATTCTATCGTCGGTACCCAGAGAGCCTTCCCAAGAGAACACCTTCTCGGCCTACAATATTAAGCTAACATAGGAACGGACAGGCCTTTCTCTGACGTATATGCAGTCAGGCCTTTACACAATTTAAACACACAATTCCTAATCACTTCTATAAGCATTGGTTCATTACATTTCATATGCGAAAAGGGAACTACACGCGCAACTTATTATGGTACACGTTTAAACTACTGCATCTCAGTTATACATGGGCTAATTCATTTTATGCATCATATTAAACACATTTCAATTTAAGCATTACATTTGCATGATTAAAATAGCACAATTATGCTTCTATTCACTCTAATAACTGCGGTTTAGAACTACATCTTACTGGCCATTCATTGATATATATATCTGGATATATGCGGGTGCGAACTAACGGTGATTATGATGCACCCCTACAAATTTCTCGATAACATGGCGCTCTATCAGCTATATGGTAAAACTGTTAACTGGGGCCTACTACTAGGTTTCATCTGATTCATGCTCCATTGAGGAAAGTGAACCTAGAACTTAGACTAAGATTGGTTTTGCCCTTTCCCTTTGCCTTTTATTGATGCTTTTTTGTTCATTAAACTGATTTGGGAATATTCTTTGTTTAATTTCTTGCCTTTAGTGTTGTTTTAGTGCTGATAAAATACTTTGGGGTATATTCACAAGAACGTGTGATAACTACCGCAAGAGTAGCGTAACGCAACTTTCAATATCGCAGCCTATCGTGGGAAAATAACCCCGTGTCAACATGGAATTCACAACAAGGCGGTAGCATGCGATAGACACCAGATAACGCGTCAAATGTCAGCGTGAAAATCAACGCCATGCCGAAAAAATGCGAAACGCGAAAAATCATGCGATGAGGCCAATCGCGGTACAAAAAGTAGCGAAAACCAGCCACAGGCCTGCAAATCCCACGCGTCTGGTGGGAAAATGCACCATAAAACCTACAAAAACAACACTCCAGAAACAAGCCAAAGCACGTAGCAACATAGATGCACCCTGACCCAGCGCAGAGGTCAACGCGAACCCCACAACCCCCACAGACCACCAGCAAGGAACAACTGGGTTGGGGGAAGGCCAAGGAGAAAAGGGAGAGGAAGACGGGGTGCAGCCCGCAGGAAAACAAGACCAGCGTCAAGGAGGTGACAGAACACTACCAGCAACTGACCCACAAGCAGACCACCTGGAATGCAGTCGGAGTGCCGAGGAGGGCAATCTAGGAGGCCAAGAGGCGCCGGCAGGACGTGACAACCTAAACCAGGTACAAACCCGCTGCCAACAGGAAGGCAGCAACGGCGACAGGAGGTGGCAGTCCTGTGCCACAGGAGGAGCTGGAGGAAACCCAGGCCACAGTCATCAGTGTGTAGACGGTGCAAGGAGTAGGGAGTACGGACACAGCTCGAGAGGACCTGACACAACATCAACAGGGAGTGTAACGAACAGGGACTGGGGGGACGGGGGGAGATGGGCACAATGGCACACATGCACAACGAGGTGTAGCACACTGCACACCCACAATTATCCAGGATCATGTCCCAGATCCCCTTGGCACACTGCAGTACACACACATAGCAATCACAGCACATACCATGACAATGTGGCACAAAGTGCAACACCCACACTGCAGAACAGGGGACACAACTGGGTCCGCCCAGGCGCAGAAACAGAACAATCACATTGGACAGAGCAGGGAACTGTGAGATGCATATCTACGGCTACAACCCCACATCAGCCATGTAGGCCAAATGTACACTGTCCCAACTCAAATAGCCACCACCGCCCAAACAGTCACAATGTACATTGTCACACAGTCTGCATGTCGACAAGAACAAGGCGCCAACACAATGCCAACATGCACCTCCCCTTCACAATGCAGAGGGACAAACAACACCTCCAGCAGGTCAGAACAGACAACCCATCAGTGATGCCGGAGACGAACACCACACCTTCGACACCGACGCCCTACAACAGCCCATGGACATCCCACACAACCCACCACCAGGATCAGGGCAGACAAGCTACTCAGAGGAGAACCCAGCCCCTGCAACAGACCACACAGCATGAAGCACCCGCAATCACGGCTGGCTCACAATACTTCACCGACCCACACATGGCACCCCAATGCCAGGTGTCAGAACGCCAAAAGGAGGTGGCCCAACAGGTGCGGGTGTTGCCCAACCCATGGAATGCGAACTAGAGCACATACGTGGGTGTCCAATACCCTTCAGGGACCACCTACACCCCACAAAGGAGACCCACACTGCCATAGAGACACATGCAGATGCACATACCCAGTACAGAACCACGCACATATCAGTCACACACCCACGTTGGCTCTGCGTACGACGGCACAGTCCACTCCCCTTACGAATTGAGTTGGTTACGACAAAGCTACATGTCCAGGTCCTAGCCCGCTGCCTGCGTTGACATGTCTGCGTCCGCTGTTCACAGCACAATGTAATGTCGTAGGGCCCAGGGCCCCCATGCATACAACAAGACCACAGGGACACATGCACATATCATGTTGAACTGGCTACGGGCACGTGCGCCCGGCCCCTTTATTGGCAGGGCCACATGTACAGTGACGCCTGTGCTGGATGTGTGTGGGGTGAGTATAAGCCAGCCCACACGGAGTGCTTGGTGCTGGCAACAACCTGAACAGTGGACACCAGTGTAATGGAAACAGAAAACACCAGCATAACAGAGTCAACTGCAGAGCAACATGGAGGGAACCGGAGTAAGGACAGAGGTCACCCAATATTCAGTCAGGAGGTTCCGTGAGTTGCAGTGCACTGAGGTAGGGGCACTAGAGAAGTGCGCGCTCATGTGAGGGAATTGCTAGGATTGTGTCCCTTCAGGTTAGTCCTGATGCAGATGCAGTGGGGTGTGTTACACCTGCATCAACTTCCTCATCAACATCCCAGGTCTCCCACACTGCCTGAGGTGACAGTTGGGTCCGCAGTCCACAGCGCAATACCCAGTAATAGATCCGGGTGTGTAGCTTGACTACCACCACCAGTCTGCATTCCTGCCTTGGGGCTGTTGACTCCTGCCCTCCCATTGTCTGTGCCTTCTCCCGTCCGCACACTTGACACATCTTCCTCATCATAGTCCCAGGTCTTCCCCACTCATGAGGTGACATTGCTGCGCAACCTCACAACAGCACAAAACTCAATCAGTAACGGACAATGGCTTGCGGTGCACTGAGTCACTGGCACCTGGAGTGCTGAGCAGGGTATCAGGCCGATGATGGCATCCACGACAGGTCTGAGCAACTCCTTAGGTCTGTCAGGACCACTGTTTCGACTCTGGCAGATGGCGGTTGGAGGTGGTCCTTGCGGTGGTGGCGTGTGCCTCCTGCGGTGATGCAACATCCGGGCCGGTCAAGACTCAATGCTATGTGTGGGCCCTGGTGGCCCACAGTTGAGGCCGGAGGATGCGGATAGCGCAGGGCCACAGACACATGGCGTTTATGAGCCCAAGACCATCGCTACAGAGGCCATTCAATGTCTCAGAAGAAGGGGTCCCAGGCCTGAGCAGCACAGAGTTAGTGGCCCCGGATGCACTGCTGCTGGCACAGGCACCCAGCCACGGGACGGTGACTTGCGGTGCAGTCAGATGGGCCATGCGACCTGAGCGGGTCCCCATCAATGTCCGAGGTGTATGTTGCGGAGGGTTGCGGGGGACAGTGGAAGGTGTCCTCCAGCGCATGATGTGGAAGGTCTGATGTTATCTGGAAGCAGCAAATGGAGGAGTGGAAAGCACAACCCTCGTTTTCACCAACAATTCTGTATCAGCTACATGAGGATGAAAACTAGCCCCTAGTCCATAGACACAAACACCACCAATGTACGACCAGTGAGTGTCCATGAATGTCGGGGAACACACTTAGTGGCACAGGTGCTGAGAGGGGATGCAGTCTGCGATGATGCCGGTACACAGATGTGAACTCCAAGATTGCCAATTCAAGACTCTGAGACCTAATGGACCGCAGTGTAGGCCGGAGGCAGCGGTCAGCAATAGCCCACAGCCACGTGTCGTTGGCACGCAAGGCACAGAGTTAGTGACACAGTGGCAGTTGTCGGTAGTGTTCAATCACCTCCGTAACGATGATCCTGTTCCCTCCGGACTGCAACGCGTCATCCTCTTACGCCTCTCCGTGCGTGCGATGATATGTATTCTGCCTTTTGAATTACAGATGTTCAGTTCCAAATCTGTGATCCCACTCGTGCGCAGCATAGGCCGAGGGCAGTGGTCCGCGTAGGCCCACAGACACGGTGGTTGTGATGCCATGCACAGACTTGTTGGCACCACATCGAAGGGAGTATGGTGAATTGTTCTCTGCCTTAAATGATGTTCACTGCCATGGTGTAATCAAGACTCAGTTCCAAATGTGTGACCTACCTGACCGTGGTGTAGGCCTGAGGCAGCAGTCAGCACGGCCCACTCACCTAGTGTCGCCGGCATAGGTTGGATGGCCCCACCGGCCTGCGTTGGACAGGGTTAGTGGCACCACGTGTCGCCGGCTGGCGTTGAACAGGGTTAGTGGCACCACGTGTAGCAGGCTGACGTTGAACAGGGTTAGTGGCACCACGTGTCGCCGGCTGGCGTTGAACAGGGTTAGTGGCACCACGTGTCGCCGGCTGGCGTTGAACAGGGTTAGTGGCACCACGTGTCGCTGGCTGGCGTTGAACAGGGTTAGTGGCACCACGTGTCACAAGATGCCCTTAAGGAACTATGCCTCACTGATCGGGTGGGTCTGGTGCTGTGGCCGCTGGCCCGGATGTGGGGTCACTGCCATTCATGACTCAGGACACAGTTTCACATGTGGGACCTACTGGTCCGAAGAGTAGGCCGAAGGCGGCAGTGGAGTACGTCAACGAAAAGGGAATAAAGCGGGCCTGTGTCGTGGAGGCCGTGATGGTCTGAGGTGTCTGCCAGGTCGCAAGACTCGGGCTTGGAGCTTGCGCCGGCACCTGGTGGGCCCTCCTTGACACACGCCGGTGTCGGCAGGTGATCAGTGTGGCCTCGCTGCTCAGGGGCGGGCCTGACAGGTTCGTGGTCCAGCGTGTCGGGGTCCGGCAGGCGCACAGCATCGCAGGCAACTCCGCTCACGAGGACGGCGTCGGCCTCGTGGCGGGATGGGAGGCGCCGCCCTGGCAGAGACGTGGGTCTTTCCGGAAGAGGACCACGCCCAGGCCTACGTGCTTTTTATTCACACCCCTACGCTGGCGTGGCGTACGCCGGGCCATCCCACTCCGGTGACGCTTAGGGGGGGCGTAACACGCAACATTTCCGCGAGGTCCCCCACTGGCTGGGGTGACATGGTGGTGTCCACTGTCCACTACACTCCATACACCAGCGGTGTATGTCGCCATGGATAGGGGTGTATTCTGCATACTGCGGTGTGTCCAGCACATCTCCGCCACTCTTGGCATTGTGTACTTTCCCAATAATGGTTCTACTGCATCCTTCACACATGCCTTGTTGCCACCTCTCCACACATTCGTCTATTATGTGGCTGTGGTGCCATGCCGTTGCTGGCTCATGTTCAGGGCTTGCCCATGTGAACATTGTAAGTTGTTCTGTCGTGTTTGGTGGGTGGGCATGTTGTTGTGCCTGTTGTATGTGATTTTGTGACGTGTGCATTGCCAGAGTTGTGAGTTGCATGGTTGTGGAGTTGAGGTGTTTGGGGTGTTCATTTGGATATTGCCAAGGGGCTGTGCATTTCCCTTGTTGCCATCCTGGGAACGCTGGTTGATGATGGACTGTCGGAGGATGAAGGTATCATGCACACTGGCTGTGTATTTGAGGGCGACATTGTTGGAGGTTCCACGGTGTTCTGTTGTTGGCTGCACATTGATGCGAGACGTGTGCTTCCTGTTGAGGTGATTGTGTGCTGTGTCACCAGGGGGCACAGGTAGTACATGTGTGCTGTGGATTGCCCCCAACACGTGCGTGCATCCTGCTATGGCGTATGGTCCTTGCTTGGTCTCCAGCGGATCCTGCGCATTGTGTTGTATGTATGGGGACAGGGGTACCAGGGTGATGGTGATGTCCAGGACAGGTGTGGGGGACTTGGATGTGGCTGGCTGTGTGACTCCTCCTCCTCTGGCGGGTGTTGTTTGGGGGGTACCAGGGGCCAACAGGTGCAGCCAAGCCAGCAGCTTTGTGTGGGGTGGGAAGTTGGTTGTCCGCTGTGTTGGTGCCGTAGGCCTGTTAGGCGATGATGGTCAGGATGCGTTGGATGGTTGTCCCTTTCAGCCTGTAGTGGACGGTGACATTGTCGGATGTTGGGTCTGTGTGGCTGGTACGTTTCCTGGGGTTCCGCTGTCTTTGTCTGCGCTGCGTCTGTGGTGGTCCGGGGGGGGTGGTGTTCAGGGTGTGGGTTGGGGTCCTGGGGTGGTGGCGGTGGGTGTTGTGGCCCTCTTGGGTGTCCGGGCCGCATGATGAGTGGCTCCATGGCATCTGTTGCCCTTCGGATGTGGCCCTGGGCTGTGATCCCTTTTGTGGTGCTGGCTGCCGTCCGACTTTACACCAGATCAGAGCAGGTGTAAATTTCCTGGTGCCTACGCGCCTTATCGCCTGTTTTGTGTTTTTATCGCCGATGTGGCTGGTCGTTGTGAATGTTGAGGTGTGATGTTGTCTCGGCTTTTGGCACGGGAACGCCTACTCTGCATCTCATTAGCGATAGTTGCGCAGGTCCTCTGTGGCGATGTTTTTTGCAGCTGCTATCGCGGGTAAACTGGTGCTGTGGGCTGTTTACACCAGCTTGTGAATGGGGAGGTAAATTTATCACGACTTTGGCTGCGATAAAGTGCCATTAATTCGGCGATAGCTCCTTGTGAATATGCCCCTTTGTATTAATTTTCTCTGCTCTATGCCAGGTAATTTGATCCACAGCTACCAGGGGGAAACCTAGCATTCCTTGCTGAAACATATTTTTTACTTCTTGGGTACTAACTGTGTGGGAGCTAATACATTTTCCCCCTCTAGTTAAAAATCCAGTTTTCCAAAGGACCCACCACTTTAGCACTATTTATGGGTTGATTTAGAAATGGAGGCCCTGATCTGGGAATGCTTAGATTATACATGGATTCATCCCTTCAGATATGACACCAAAAAGGGGAAATGTGGTGACAGACCAATGTCAAGTCTTCCTCATAGCATTCAACAGTTACTCTGCTTGGGGTGAGGGCTCCCTGAGGTGAGCATTGCCGTTCTTCCTAAACAATTGGCTTTCTCCTCTGATATTCACTGTGGATATGGAGGGTTCATGCTTAGCCTGAGGGGATTTCTGGAGGGTGTAGCTGCGTTGATGAGCTCTTCCACAGTCCTCGCCACCGCTCTCAATATGCTACTAGATATCAATATTCATATTTATTGCTGTAGGCATTTCTATGAAAACACATTATTATATCAGATTGGTTTGACACATTGAAGTCATGGCTGATATTTAGAGATCAGCAGGGGTCGCAAACGCAACCCCTGGCTTGCACCTTGCGACTCCTGGCACTGCCTTTGCGACCCGTAGCCTCAAAGGTGGCAAAGGCAGTGCAAGGAACAGAAATTAAACAGGGCTCGCGGAGTTTTGTTTACTTTCTGTCGCCTGCAGAGAACGTAACTGTGTAAAGCACATTCAGTAAAAAAAAAAATGCTACCATATTAAACCATTTGTAACCTGGTGGCTCCTTTGCGAGGTGCCCCTAAGATTATTTGCAACTTGTGCATGAAGAAAAACTATAAAGTAACAAATTTGGATAAAGGTGTGTCTGTTTCTCTAGCTGCCCCTGGAGGGAAAGGGCACTATAGAAGAGGCATGAGAGAGAGTGCCAGGGAAAGCTGAAAGAATGAAAGAGAGAAAGAGGTCACTACAAAGTAATGCAATAGGTGAGAAGTTGTGTGTGCAAGTGTAAGCTAGAGAAAGAGAATACAGAGCTGGGAGAGATAGAAAACAGTTGTGAGAGAGATTTGCATTACAGCAGTGAGAGGGGTAGCGAACAGAGACTGCAAATGAAAGGGGCAAACAAGTGAGAGGGTAAGACAGGTGAGAGTCGACGGCAGACAGTGAAAGAGGTGTGATAAAACACAGGCTGGTGCGAGGCAGCTCAGAGTAAGTGAGGGCGACAGAAGAGAGAAGGAGACCAGTGATAAAGAGACAGACTCAGGTCGGAAGAGACAACTGCGAGAGTTCGGGAAGATAGACAGCTGGAAAATAGATCATATACTGATGAGAGAGAGGTGGAGTTATTTTAGAGCGAAGCAATAAAGAGGCAGACAGGTAAGAGACAGCTGAAAGAGAGACAAAGAGGGACAGACAGGTGAGAGACATTGGGTAGAAAGAGAAGCAGACAGGTGATAAACAGACTGCTGAGAAAGGGAAGTGGCAAGGAAGGACAGATGAAAAATTAAGAGGAGATACAGAAAGGAGTGAGAGTAAAAATAAAGAGATAGGTGAGAAATTTAGCTGAGAGAGCAGAGGAGACATGTCAGAGATTATAGCGATCAACAGATGGGAATCAGATGGCTAATGGAGGAGACAGGTAAAAAAGGGATAGATGCGAGAGGCAGACAGGTGAAACCGAGCCAAATGATAAAGAAAAGGGAGAGTAGGCAGATGACAACATGGAGAAACAGGATTAAAGATGGCAGTAAAGAGAAAGAGAGGACCAGGGAGAGTGGTGATATGAAAGATGACAAAAGAGAGAGGACAGCGACAGAACAGGACAAGAGAGATGTGAAGAACTGCGGAGAAATACACAATATAGAAATTTGACAAAGGAGAGAGAGATTGAAAATGAGAGATGGGGAGAGATAAAAGAGGGAGTCATGGGCAAGGAAAGCAGTCATTTTCTCTAGCAAATAAATATGGCACAGTATGATGGTAGTATGACACTCTAGCATGATGATGGACAGCAGAGCAATAATAATGTATGCCAAAGCATTGAATAGCTGTGCTTCGGAAGTTAAGGCTTTTTTATTTTATAAAAAAATAGACACTGCACTTATTTCATAGTTGTGAATTTTGGTCAAATTACTACCTAGGATAACTTCAGGGCAAAGGGCAAATTATGTCCCTTCCTGTGAGGTCATTAGGGTCAAAGGTTGTGTGATGTCACTTACGCTACCCCAGGCATTTTGGGTGAATTGACACCCATGATTGAAGGTATAGTAGATTGGTTTTTACGTTTTGACTATGTAATGCTTGGGCACAATGATAATGAGCACACTTGTAATATGTGCATAATATACAATTCATGTAACTTCCACTCCTGTAATATGTACATAATGTACAATTCATGTAATTTCATGTCCCTGATTATTTGGGGTGAAGCCAAGCAGATAAGTGTTTAGGCGAGAATAGATGCTCTGGGTTTCAGCCACTTTGGTGAATGAAGAAGGTCAGATTTTCAGGTAACTCTGTGGAACTCACAAAGGGTACCTGGGACAAAATGGACACCCCCACCCGACTGCTGTAGTTTGCCTACCAACACCCTCCCTTCTGCCTGGAGAATATCTGCCTCCTGAAACAGTAGCCCCTCAGCCTACTGAATGTAGCCTCCAAGAATACGCGTGAAGCTAGAATAGATAAAAATGTCCATGATCCTTAGTGCCATGTGCCACTGAGAAAGAAGCAGCACCAATAACAAGGTGACCCATTAGCCTGGAGTATGTCATCATGATCTGCCTTGGAGAGGGCCAGTCTCTGTATACTGTGGCGCATCTGAGAAACAGATTTATGGAACTGCTGGAGATTCCATTGATCCATATATGACTGCTGCTGCTCCATAACACCTCTCTCAACCATAATCTCACTGTACAGCAAAATGGAAACAGACAAATAATGGTCAATACTGGGCTGTCCATTCACGCAAATCTGTAAATATCTACTGTAAAATAGCCACGTTAAGAATCATACATATAGTCAGCAGAGCTCCTGAGCCTTTTCTAAAGTGAGCCGTCCCGGTAGGACCTAGGGTTATGTCCAGACGAGTTAGATGATGTAACCTCTTGGACTTCCGTCTGCACTGGCACTACTGGAAGGGGATCATTCATTTCAGCTTGTAGTAAGCAAATGTTGTCGCTAAAGAATTAATTATTCCTAGAATATAAGTCTATAAAAAGTAGACCTGGAAGAGAATGTACTGGATTAATGCAGACGACCGATTAGATTCTTGTTTAATTTGGTTGACCAGTTAAATGGATAGGAGAATGGCCTACCAGTTAGAGCTGACGGGCTTGGAGTTGGAGAACCAGGATCCATTCCTGGCTTCGTCTCAGCATCCCGTGATTCTGGGCAAATCTCATAATCTCCCTGTGTCTAAAATAGAAGAATAAAAATGTGTAACATCTGGTTCTCTTGTAAAGTGCTCTATTTCGCGCCAGGTTTGCGCTATAAAAACTGCCAAAAATAGTGGATTTTAGGTCAACAATCAGTGCCCTGTGTGTTTTACACGCATCAGATATAGAGGTATGAGCTTTATTAGACAGTGGTGGTCGTTTTTGTATAAGTTCTTTACTATATATTGCGGTTTATGATTATTTTTAACAAGGCAATTTCCAGGATGAAGATTTTTTCTCTTAAACAAGACGTAAAATATAATTTTAAGAGTGGCAATTAAACTATTAACATCAGAAATCTAATTTACTTAGTTGCATATTTTTTACCTGTTTTTCATTTCTTTTAGTTGCCCATACAATTATGCGTTAATGTCATTCCCTAGCATCTCTTTGACATTTCTAAATATAGAACTGTTAATCTGGCTGACGTGTCATGGAATCATCTATTCATTGCATACTATCAGCAAGAACCAATAAGTGACTAAAGGTTACATATGGCCAATATATAGGGAATGGGAGCGGCGACAGATTCTTTTAACCTGAGTTCAGTACACTGACTATGTTCTGTTGGGTAAGGGTAAGGGTAAGGTAAGGTAAGGTAAGGTGAGGGTAGGGTAAGCTGAACGATGAGCATTAGGGGTTAAGACTTTTTAAATTTCATTCACCTATTACTAGAGATATGAACTAATGAAGTATCATTACAACAGGGTTCGACTAATGAAAACGGATGTAGCAGGATTTAAAATGTTAACAAAAAATGTTTATTAAAATAAAAAGTGTGCAAGTAGTGTAGTAGAGGCGAAGCAAAAGTGCCATGAATTCTAATTAAAACGAGAACAAGCATTGGCAAAGCGAATTGGTCTGACTTGTATTTACAAACCACAGCTATTGGATCTGCCAGTGTTTGTGTACTGGAGGAAGCTGTCAGGTGGACCTAGCAGCAGCAGCTCCTGGCAGCAGGTCAGAAGAGTGCAGGGCATGTTCACTGTGAGAGCAGTGTCCCGGCTGCAGGTGGGAAGAGTTGTAAGGCGCACCCACAGTGTAAGGAGCATCCTGGCAACTGGGAAGAAGAGCCAGTGTCCCAGCGGCAGCGGAAGGATCCGCCAGGCAGGGGTTAAAGCAGAGCGGCCAGGCACACAGAGTGAGCAGTGAGTTGGCCGCAAGGGAAAGGAGAGTTAACATATTCAACATCTGACGAGTCGCTACTTTTTAGAAAACAATATTGAATGTGTGATGAGAGCCTGTCATTTTCAGATCTGAAATGTCTTTCATGCATCCCAAAGGAGGGGGAAGCATACACCCATACAGCCAATTGAAATATGGCAAATCCAAGATGTGGTTGACAATGTTTCACGCCAATGGCAGAAGCGTCTTCACCAGTGAAGCAAATGAGTGAAAGAGGCTGGCCCAAAATCCAGTACATGTGTATATTATGAATTGTTTGAAAAACAAAAGGTCTTGATATATGCCAGACCTAAATATGGGCCCTTTGGCCCTTGGTTGAGTAGTAAGAGGCAGTCGTAATTGGGGTGAACTGTACCCCCCATAGCCCTAGGCCCTGGTGCCAATGCAGCTGCAAACCTATTGCTAGCTATGCCCCAGCTAGTACCAAAGTGACACAGCTTTAAGGTGTGTGCAAACTATCTTCCTGCATAGCAACTGCTGCAAGATTCTAGTGGCTCTTCTTACTCTATGTACACTAACGTGCTTTATAAAACAAAAAGAGCCTGCGAACAAACACCTCATCACAGGAGCTTGGTCATACACATGTATTGCATGGAACCCATTCCTTGTGCTCATCTGCTTCTTCTTGCTTTTGTCCCCGTGCAGCTTGTTCTTGTGAGGCGACCTCTACAGTGGACCCCCTGAAGACGGAGCTCCGAGTGGACAGATTTGATGTCACGCTGGTCGATCTGGCTGGGGGGCAGCGTTTCAGAGGGACGTGGCGTAACTTCTATAATGAGGCTCATGGCATTATTTATGTGGTAGATTCCAGTGACTTGGAGAGGGTTGAAGAAGCCAAATGGATACTGGCCAGTGTCCTCTGCCATCCCAAGATATCTGGGAAGCCACTACTTTTGTAAGGATCAATCTGCTATTGAATTTCTATATCCCTCTATGTTCATGTGATCTGGCTGTGGTAGGGTTTTAATATGCTTTGTAGTGCACATGTTTGGGACAATATGAGTTCTATCTAAGGTAACATGAAAGAGATAGTAAAAGCCTTTAGAACAAGTTACTCACCTTCAGTAATGCCTTATCAGGTAGAGATGCTATGTAGCCGCCGACTCCTTACCTTAGAACTATCCCCAGGCAATAGACTGGATCCGGAAACGTTTCGTGAGCAGTACCCTTGCGTGCTGGTACGTGATGTTGTTCGGCTCTGCATGGTAGCATTGGTGGGGATCTTGCTGGAAGTGACATGCGCTGTGCCTAGAGAGGCATCAACCTAGTGCGCTGACCTCAGTTTTTTTTCGTGACTTTCCATGCCAGGAGCGCAGAACTATGAAGAACACTGACCACTGGTGTGGAAAACTAGGGCCCTGAAAGGGGAACAGCTTTGACCCGAGAAATCTGTTCGCAGAGTGGGGAAGATGGATGGCTCAGTAAGGAATCTGCGGCAAGATAGAGTTTCTACCAGATAAGGCGTTACAGAAGGTAAGTAACTTGTTCACCTGATAGAGACTTCTAGTCGCAGATTCCTTACCTTAGAATAGATACCCAAGTAATACCTTCCAGGAGGTGGGTCTGCAAACCTAATTTAAACCAGAAAGTCCCGCAGGACCAACCGACCAAAGTGTCCATCCAGACAGACCTGACTGTCCAGGCAGTAGTGCTTGGTGAATGTGAGCAGCGAGGCCCACATTGCTGCCTGGCAGATGTCCAGGACCAGAACTCCATGTGCTAATGCAGTGGTCGCAGCCTTTGCTCTGGTAGAATGAGCACTCAAACCCTCTGGGTGTTGCTTCTTGGCTAATGTGCAGCAGATTTTAATGCAGAGGATGATCCATCTGGAGATGGTCTGTTTCTGCACTGCCTTCCTTTCCTTGGCCCCGAAATACCCCACGAAGAGTTGATCATCCACCCAGAATGGTTGTAGGCGGTCACGGTAGAACTACAACCTTCTTTTGTGGTCCAGCCAGTGGAGTCTCTCCTCTTCCTTAGAGAGATGAGACAGAACGTAAAAGGTAGGCAAAGTGATGGACTGGCCTACTTGGAATGGGGTGACTACCTTCGGCAAGAAGAATGTTCGAGTCCAAAGGACCAGTTTTTTGGTGAAAAAGAAGATTTAGGGAGGGTGGTAGGACAGAACCTGTAGCTCACTGATTCTCAAGGCAGAAGTAATTGCCACCAGAAATGCTGGTTTGATGGTGAGGAGCCTAAGAGGACAAGAATGAAGCAACTCAAAGAACATTAAGAAAGTAAGAACCACAGTAAGGTCCCATTGTAGCATAATAAAGGGAGCTGAGGGAAACATGTTTTAAACCTTTAAGGAAACCATTTACAATAGGGGACTTGAAGAGAGAGGGCTGATCTGGCAGCTGCAGAAAGGAGGAGATGGCAGTTAAATAACTCTTCAAGGTGCCCAATGCAGAGCCCTGCTGGGCTAGAGTAAGGATAAAACAAATTAACCTGGGAAAGGAGAATAGATATGGAATCAACTTGTTTCTCAGCACACCATGCCACAAATGTATTCCAACAGCCGGCGTATAGCGTCTTGGTTGAGGGACGCTGGGCTGCAAAGATAACATTGCAGACTTCGGGCGGAAGGTCGAAAGCTGTCAACTGTTGCCACTCAATCCCCATGCATGAAGGCGGAGCGTTGACAGGTTCGGGTGGAGAATCCTCCCCTGGTGCTTCACCAGAAGATCTCCCAGAAGGGGCAGCCTGATGGCCATACCCAACAGCTCAGGATACCAAACTCTCCGAGCCCAGTCTGGAGCCACAAGGATGACTTGGGCCAGGTCAATCCTGATCTTCTTGAGAATTCTGGGCAGGAGTGGTATGGGTGGAAAGGCATGCAGAAGGCCTGAGCTCCACTCGAGATGCAAAGCATCTCCGAGTGAAATCCGCCTTGGAAACTCCAGTACGTAAAACTGCTGATATTGCAGGTTCTTAGCGGTGACGAACAGATCTAACCAATGCTCTACCCACTGCTGAAAGAGACCTTGCACCACTTACGTTTGGAGAAGCCATTTATGATCCACTCCGCATTTTCGGCTGAGTTTGTCCCCCCTGGCGTTCAGATAGCCCGCCTGGTGTTGAACCACCAATGATATGCCCTGACATTCCAGCCATTTCCAGAGGTGCCGGGCTTCTTGACAAAGGGTCCACAACCCCACCCGCACTGTTTGTTACAGTACCGCATTGCAGTGATGTTGTCCATGAACACATGCACTAACTTTCCCTTGATGGAGGGTAGAAAGGCTTTCAATGCCAGCCAGATCGCTCGGAGCTCCAATAGGTTGATGTGGAGTCCAGCTTCCACTGGAGTCCAGAGGCCTATGATCTCCACCTCTCCCAGATGACCGCCCCATCCCAGGAGTGACGTATCTGTCAATACTGTCAGATCTAGTTGGGGAAGGGAGACAGGTCTGCCACTGACCCAATCGCTGTTCGTTAACCACCACTGCATATCTTTTGCAATTCCCTCTGAGATCTGGACCGTGTCGGAAAGATTACCCTGATACTGTGCCCACTGGAACTTCAGGTCCCACTGCAGAGCCTGCATATGCCAACAGGCATGTGTCATAAGCAGGATGCAAGAGGCCACGAGGCCCAGAAGCCTCAGAGTCAGTCTCACTGAAACCCAGGATAAAGACTGAAACATCAATATCATAACCTGAATATCCTGGACTCACCGTTTGGGGGCATAAGCCCAAAACTGCATTATGTCCAGGACAGCTCTAATGAAAGGGAGCACCGGCGAAGGGGTCAGGTGTGACTTCGGCACGTTGATAGCGAACTCCAGCGAATGCAGGAGGTCCGCCGTAGTCTGTAGGTAGGACACGACTGCCTGCGACATGCCCACCTTCAACAGTCAGTCATCAAGATAGGGGAAGACCGTCACCCCTGATCTCCGCAGATGGGCTACAACCACTGCCAACCCTTTGGTAAGCATCTGAGGGGTGCTGGTAAGGCCATAGGGTAGCACTGCAAACTGAAAGTTCTTGTGGCCTACCGTGAATCGCAGGTAATGTCTGTGGGCAGGCACGATGGGGATATGGAAATAACGATCCTGCAAGTCCATGCTACCATCTAGTCTCCTGGGTCCAGGATAGACAAGACTTGTGCGAGCATGAACATTTTGAATTTCTCCTTTTTAAGGAAGAAATTGAGAGGATGCTAGTCTAGGATAGGACAAAGGCCTCCACCCTTCTTGGGCACCAGAAAGCAGTGGGAATAGAAACCACAACCTACTTCTAATGCTGACATCCTCTCTATGCTCCCTTGGCCAAGACATCTGATACTTCCTGGCAAAAGAAGGATAGATGGTCGTCCATCAGCCCGTAAAAAGTGGGTGGCATGAGTGGAGAGGCAGTCATGAAGGGGAAGGATAGCCCCTTTGGACAATGTGGAGAACCCAGTGGTATGATGGTATTGACTTCCAGTGGTGCAGATGATGGCGTATCCTACCACCCACTGGTTGCCCATGATGATGGAGGGAAAACTGCAATGGCTTGGAGTCTGTGACTGCTTGGGGAGGGGGTGGAGGGGGGCTTTGTGGACTGGGCCAACCCCTGGCTGCCTGACCTACGGGGTCTGTGGGTGCCTCATCGGACACACAGGGGCTGGGAAGATTGTGTGCCTTGATGGCTGTGCAGGTAGAGACATGGCTCAAAGTCCCTTCCGCGGTCAAGAAAGGAGTGAAAGGCAAACTGGGGTTGGTGAGGGGGCCATGGTAAGGCCCAAGGACCTGGCCGTAGCTTTGCTGTCCTTGAAGCACTCAAGCGCTGAGTCCGCCTTGTCTCCGAAGAGACAGGGGCCATCAAAGGGCATGTCCACAAGCGAAGCTTGGATATACCCTGAAAAGTCAGTTGTCCTCAGCCAGCTGTGGTGGCGTAAGGCCACCGATGAAGAAACTGCTCTGCCTAGAGAGTCGGTCGTGGCCAGCCCACATCTGATTGTCAACTTTGCTGCATCTCTCCCATCAGCCATAGCTTGGGAGAGTATTGCCAGGGCCTCCTCCAGGACCACAGGCAGCACCTGCGCAACTGAAACCCAAAGGGAATGGGAATAACAGCCCAAAAGGCATGCAGTGTTCACAAACCGCAATGCCAAACTGGCAGAAGAAAACATTTTTTTCCCCCAAGGTGTCCAGCCTTTTGGATTTCCTATTCGGTGGGGCAGTAGGGAATGCGCCAGGATTTACACAGAAAGTGGAAGCTTGGACCACCAAGGTCTCCGATGTGGGGTGTTGAGTGAGGAAAGAGGGTTTCCCTGGGGCGGGGCGATGGCAGCAGGCAATTGTCCTCCTGTCCACAGGAGCCCCTGTGCAGGGCTTGGACCAGGCCCCAAGCAGGTCATCTGTATGGGCTTCATTAAATGAGAGGAGCGGTTCTGAAGGGATGACTCCCTGGTGAAGCACCTCTGTCAAGACGTTAGTCTTGTCAGACATGGAGGGCAACAGAAGGTCAAGGACCTACCGCCCTCCACACCACCATAGCCAGATGTGGCACCTTTCAACGTGACCATGGTAGGAGGAGAGACCAAGCCAGTATCTGGGGAGGTGTTCAGTCTATTGACATCCGTCAATTTCTCACACCAGTCCTTATTCAGGTCTAGGGGCAGGTATTCTTTAGGGACCAGTGGCCCCTCCCAATCTTCCCCAAGTCCTAGCTCATAAGATTAGGCCTCAGGCTCTGGCCTAGAGGGAATGGCTCCAGTAGGCGTCAGAAGACACCCCTCCGGCTACGTGTTGGGGATTAGAATGGGGACGGCGGCACCAGGACTATCGACAGATGGACTGGCGTCAGGGTAGGTTGAGGTGGTATGACTGGCGCCAGTTCGGATCCATCTGTGGATCCAAGGGCATAGAGGGGGACCCGCCGGTGGAGAATCAGTAGGGGCCCCTCCTGAAGCCACAGGGCCCAAAGGCACTCCAACAGGAACAGGCCGCCCAAATAGGAGGTGCATGGCCTCATAGAATTCTTGGAGATGGGCGGGGGTCAATCCGGGAAACTCAGGGAGGCGCAGACACGGCCCAGGCGCAGGCTCAACCATGGAGCCAGTCCTCGAGTGATGACACTCCCTCGACTCGTCAGATGACTTTGAAGGACGGGGTCAAGTCAAAGACCTCTTTGAGTTCTTGCTCTTTTTCTTTTTGTGGGAATTACCGGAGTGGGACGACTTTGACTGCGATGAAGATCTAAGGCCCTGCGACTGATCCCAGAACCTTCCACTCGACCGGGAGCAAGACCATTGTGGCATCGTACGTCGAGCAGCAAGTAGCTTGAGGGATCGCTCCCTCAAGGCCTTGGGGTGCATGGCGCAGCAATAGACCCATGTCTTGGCATTATAGTTGCGCTCAAGGTACAGAGCAGGGACGAATGATACCACCTACCGGCGCGCAGGGGTACTGCTCACAAAACGTTTCTGGATCCAGTCTGATGCCCGGGGATAATTCTAAGTAAGGAATCTGTGGCTAGAAGTCTCTATCAGTTATCAAAGTTTCTTCAATGAATAAACAAGTATTGGCAAATCCAATAGGTCTTGCCTTTAGAACCTATTGGCCTATTTGGTCTTTAGCCATGCTGCACAGCGCCCCGAAAGGTTATGTACTTCAGATTAACTTTATGACATCTGGATACGGTTATATGTGAAACAGCTGTCCATTATGATAACTGCTATTAAAATAGAGTATATAAAATTCCCAAAAAACATATTCAGATATAGCATTAGGGAAATGGAAAATGAGAGGACTGATGATGGTTGAGATATATTATTCTGCACTAGAAGTGCAGTTTTGTTGAAGGACTATGCTCCTGCTCTCCTACCACTTCAACAGAACTTTCTCATAGGCTAGATTTTCTATCTATTGCGCATACACTTAAGTAATAGATAGACTATGCATGCCTACGGTTTAGGAGTCACATGTATCTGAGCTATTTTCATAATTACCACTGATTAACACGTTTCCTCTCACATACATAGCTTAAACATGTGTAAATCAGAGGGGTTCGTGAAGTAGAGAAACAGGTGAAAACTATGACCACAAAATGGGTAGATCACACATCATACTTTGCAACTAGTTTTGTGAATCAGGCCATATGCATATTAAGCAACAGTACAAATATATCAGTTGGAGCAGATACAATTAGTGGTGTATTTGGCCATTTCTGATTTTGTTTGATACTGTTGCTCTTTTATAGTCCCCACATTTAGTGTGGATTACGATTTACAGAGAAGCACTCCTGAAACGATCTCATAATTCTGTCCCCAGCAATCAGTCCTGCCTCTCCCACGCCCCAAATCTTTGCCAAAAAGTATTTGGGGGTGGGAAACTTGCTTGGTGGGGGGAGGGGGGGAGTTAGTGCAAATGAGTTTGAAGATCTTTGGTCTAAACAATGGTGTTGAGTTCTCTAGGCAATGTTCCTACTCCTGTGACTGCTGCACACAATATCCTGGGCTGTATTATTATTTCAGAAGGGACATTAACTAGAGGTCCATACTGCAGTGTATATTTTGGAACTGCCCCAAGAGTGATTTGTATATTGATGGTGTAAAAAATGCCTCTTTTTACATGTTCAGCCCGTTTTGTTTTTTGACTGATGCTACTTGTTTTGACTCTGTGCAATGGGGCTCTGCTAACCAGGCTGCCGTGCATGTGCTCAGACGCCTAAAACATGTGAATTGGCTAAATCCACAACTTGCACACTTGACTTACTTATAAGTCCCTAGTATATGTTACCCGTGTACCCTGGGTTTGGAAGTTAACTGTCACTAGGGAACTGCAGCACTTATTCTGTCACGTCCAGAACTGTTTCTAAGAAAAGAAGGTAACTCTTCGGCCGGGACAAACCCAGTCTTTGTAACCAACTGGCAATCAACCATGGTTGGCCTTATATTTTATCTTTGCCCCGTTCTAGGGCGACCAGTCGCGCACAGTTGGGATTTTTATTGTGTTGTGTATTCAACTTTTTAACTGTTTTGGAACTTCTAAATTCTTTATATATTTTCTTAAGTTAACCCTATCTGTTCTGTGCCATTGCTACCAGAGGATGAGCTTAGATTTAAATTGCTGGAACCTTTACTGGACCAAACAAGAATAGTGACATTATTACTTGTGTTGGTATACCATCCACCCCGACTAATAATCCACTGTGTGACACTTGATCCCTGTATGTGGTGGCTCAATGAGCAAATATGACGGAATGAAATGCACAGAGAGTAATTACCAGTGGTTACAATTAATTCAAACATCAAATGTATTGCCTTTGGTTTTCCTGGTAAAAACAAGTTTTCCCAAGGCAAAAAGCTGTCAAAAATGTGTCAGGATATGAGTATAGTGAGAATGTAATCAATACGTTGTGTTAGAAGTGGTTAAATATGAGCAAAGGCGACTAACAGTGTAGCATACAGGTGATATAATATAAAGCATACCCATGCACAGTTTCAACCTGGATTCTTCAGCGGGGTCTTCACCCAGGAACAACAGGGAACATAGTAATATAATCAGTACAGGAACACTGACCATACGCTGCAAACATTGTTATTCACAGAGATGTGTTCTAAAGCCAGAATGGGTTTGTTGCTTTCCAACGCTTAGGTGTGAGAGGACGAAATGAGTTTGGTACAGCATGAAGAATAAATATGCACACTTGATGGTCGCCTTTACCATGTACTGTTTCTTTTTTCTAGACTTGCAAACAAACAAGACAAGTCAAGCACTCTACTCCCATCAGAGCTTATCGAGGCTCTATCCCTGGAGAAGCTGGTGAATGAGAACAAATCTTTCTGCCGTATTGTAAGTATACGGAGCAACCCTTCTGCCCACTATAGGAACAAACTAATATGCACACGGGCTGCCCTGGACGTTTGTCAGGAGGTGGTGATATTCACATGACTCATTGCGGCATATTCACAAGCCCCTTTCGCCACCACAACAAGACTTTCAGTGACGTTGTGATGGCGATAGGGGCATTGCCTTATTTACAAGGCAGTGTTAAGCCACTTAACTTGGCTTAACACTGCCTTGTAAATAAGGCACCCTTTCACGCTGTGTTTAGCATGAAAGGGGAGGGCAATAGGTGTTGTGGTGGGTGTTCCACCGCAACATCCATTGATTTTGACGCTGCCCCCTATTTACAAGGGCAACGTAAATAGGAGGCAGCGTCAAAATTAAGACCAGGGAAAACCTGGTCTCAAACAGGCGAAACGAGGAGAAATGCTTTAGTTCTCCTTGTTTTTGCTGTTTCCATGTGTGCTGGCTTGTGCAGCACACATAGAAACAGCAAATTGCCTATGATTGTTTATGTGCAGGAAAAGTAATAGACTGCAAGATACTGAAACACCCAGGGGCTGATTCACAAAAGTAAACGTACATTTTTGTGTAAATCTACTATTTTTTTGATATTCACAAACTACGAGTAAGTAGTAAGTTTATGACTGCGGAGAATCCGCAGTTGGGGCAGAGAACTCTGCACGCAGAAAGATGGGCCTGTCCTATCTATTTATGTGCGGAGTTCCCCCCCCCCCCTGACTGCGGAGTCTCTAGAGTCGTAAACAAGGCTTTATAGTCTTGATTCTACCTCAAACCTCTTTGATCCACCACTGTAGACTCCTTCATAGAGAAAACAAGTATAAATAGAGCAGGTTTTTTTTCATACTTGTTTTCTCTCTTTCTCTTCCACTTTCCCCTTTTTCCTGTCTTTCTCTCTCTTGTTTTCGGTCAAACTCTAATGATAAAAACTAAGTTCCGGTTCCCAAAAATGAGTGCTGGTGTGCCCTACCTGCAACCACCTGCTCAAATTAAGCACTGGAAAAACTAGCAGAAAGCCTTTGGTAAATATTGTTCTTCCAATAAAACATCACTGCGCAAACCAATCGCCAAAACGCATTGTATGCTTCCATCTGTAGTGATGATAACCTTCAGGTTATCTCACATAAACAAGGCAACATGAATGCTGCTTAACCTCGGACTTGTATCAAGTTGTATGGATTAGTGTGTTCTGCTGTTAAAGTACACATGATGCACAGCTTTCTTTCATTAGTGCCTGAAGTCATAGTTTCTGGAAGTAGGTGTGTGTGGGTGGTGCTGAAGCACTCCCAAAATAACCATGCTGGAGTTCGAAGATGAATGAGCATGAAAGAGGACTTTAAATTTAGTTTTTCTCATGTCACATTTTCAGTACCTTCAAAGATAGAGGTCAAATGTCAGCCTAGTCTTCTGATAAATTGCTGCTTATTCTTTTAACATGGAGATTGGTGTCTACTTTTCTTTCTCTTACTGGAAAGCATGAGGATTTTGTAAAGTGTATGTGACAATCTTGCTGGTGTGACAGGAAAGGCTGTAGGATGTGGTTTTCTTCTAAAACAGAATAAATGTTAAATACCTATAAATAAACTGTACACATGTTTTAAAATATATAAACAGGAGAGTGTGAAGTGTGATGAAACAAAGATTTTAATAAGAACAAAACAGATCAGGACACTTTACTTGGTGATGTACAAATGATAAATATTCACTGAAGCCTGATTTCCACACATTATCATTTGTGTGTTATATACTTTTATTAGTAAAACTGTATGTCTGTGCAAACTAGTGGCAATTAAAATGGAAAATGTGCCTTTTTAAATGATAGTGCGCTGCCACACAATGCTTTAGTAATATATTTGTGACAGTGTGATCCTAAATGCAACACCAGCTGTATACTACACCCTACCACTCCTTCTGAATGGACGTGTCTCATTTGCAACACTTGTTGTTTGTGTGACACTTGGATTTTTCACAACCTCTATGAGTTCAGTGATGTAAAATTGATGGCAGCACCACCACTCTAAAACTTGTTCAACAGTAGCAGCTGCTATGGGGCAGTAGTGGTGGGGCGGGGAGGGAGGGGTTGAAAAAAAGAAAAATCCACTTACCTGCCGGCCACCGCCTCTCCTCTGTCCTTTTCGGTTGACGCAGAAAACAGGAAGCACACGGGCTCCCAGGCTCCCAGACTCCCCTAAGCCAATCACGACGCTGCTGTCAGACAGCATGACTAACTAACACCAAAGGGTTTTGGCTCTTAATCAGTAAGGCTGAGCCCAATCAACAAAAATAACAGCCGACGTGCCAATACTGATATCTGTTTTTCTATTCTTTTTTATCTACAGCACATTAAATCATTTAATGCTGCCAAAGGACTTTTATTACCACAACTCTTTGTTTATTTTTAATTTTTTGAAGAAACTTATTTAATTTTTAGTTTATCATTCTCAATACAAAATTTTAATTTAAATTACAATGAAACACCACATCAAATTATTAATACAAAAATTCATCAAAATGATTCCTCAGACAAACATGTAACATTTCCTGACAACATTAAAGGACTTAGACAATAACAATGAAACAACATTTATAAGACAACACACATTTTGCCCTGTGTGGTTCTAAGACCCTGTTCAAAACTGCTTGTAACCTGAAACTTAGGGCAACTACCAAACAGTGCTTTTTGATTTCTCAACGTTATAATCACCAAATGAATTTTTTAATTTATCTTTAATTTATTTCTTTTGTTCCAATCAAAACTTAACCACGGGAACTTTTAAGGTATAATTGTGCACTTGTTTGGGATAACCAAGGCCGACGCGTTTCGAACCCTCCTTTTCTTCAAGGGGTTCTCCTCAGGGCCAAATAATACTATTCTATGAGATCCGCTGATCTCCTCTGTGCGCAGTCCATCATCATATGCTCAAATATTCCTTTCCTAAAGACGTATGAATTCACCACGTAATAAAAAATTCATTTGGTGATTATAACGGGGAGCTAACGTTGAGAAATCAAAAAGCACTGTTTGGTAGTTGCCCTAAGTTTCAGGTTACAAGCAGTTTTGAACAGGGTCTTAGAACCACACAGGGCAAAATGTGTGTTGTCACCAGCATGACAGCGCTCAGACAGGGAGTGGGAGGCTGTGCATGTTCCATGGAGAAATGCTAAGTGGAGAAATACTAAATGCGCATGACTGTTTGACCGGCCCAAGAAGGCCGGCCAAACCGGCATGCGCACGTAGAAAGTGCCCACCTCTCCTTCCCCTGCTCTGTGGGCAGCCCCGCCCCACACCTAAACAGAGCCAGTACGGAAAAATAAAATGATAATAACATGGTGTTCTTATCATTTTATTTTTCCTGTGGGGCGACGTTCCCCCGCCTTAGCAGAGGAGCTGCTGCTGTTGTTCGAGCACAACTGCCTGCAGTCTAAACAGTTATCATCACAGAGCTACGGTTATTTAGCTTAAGAGAGGAGGAAACCACATGCTGCTGCTTTCAGCTGCTCGCTGAACCAACCAGAGCTGTCGCCTTCCAAAACTGTCCTATGGCCATGTCGTATGCTGGGACAGCTGCCGTGTAGGAAATTAGCTGCATCTAAAAGAGTGCAGCACCTCGGGCAAATAAATGCCTGATGGGATAAATGACCAGTAGGGCCCTGGACTAAACCAAGCACTGCTCCCCCTTTCGTGATCTTATGTCACCCTGTCTTAAGTAGGTTCATATTAACATTGTCTGTGGTTGATGTCGTACTGTCTGCGTCACTCATGATCCCTTCACTGTTTACCACTTCCTCGAGTTCGAACAGTAGCCTGAAAATAAAAAGAAAAACTGGTGGCAAACACAACACGGATTCTACTAGCCCAACACTACTCTAAGGATCCCTTCATTAGTTTGGCGAAATGTACTTATGGCTATTACAGGCACTGGCCAACTTATCAAATTGCAATTATTTATACATTTGATCAAAAAATAAATGAGCCAGGTGTTGCCTGCCAAATCGTGGCCAAGAAAAATATCAAAACATTTGAACAAGCACACGCTGACATGAACACTCAGACACGGAGACACTGACAAGCAAAAAAGGCTGGAAAATAAGCAGAAAAGATGCAGAATAACAGGCAGTAATGGTATCCACCAGCCTGTAACACCTGCATCTTTCGACCAACAGAACCAGCAGCCTTTGTTTGGCAGCATTCACTCTGTGCTAACCTGAAGTTTATGGGTCATTACTGATCCAGCGCGACTAATATAATTCCTTCTCCTTTGGACATGACATCCAGGTTGAAACACTCTTTTAACAACTATACCATATGACGGTGGGGCCCATAACACTGCCTAAACATTCACTCACCCAAATATTCCCTGGATCCCCTCCACATTCACCTAGGAGAAAGAATTTTAAAAACTTCTGGAGGAACGGGATACCTTTAAAGTTGACAAGATATTTTCTTAAACATAATCAGTTTTAATCTTGTCGGTTCTAAGACATCAAGGTATTCCGCTCTTTGGTCGATGGACCAACTATTAGAATAAGTTGATGGTGATTAAGACCAGCTCAATCACATTAAAACCTATTAAAACATTACACTTATTATTGGTCTAAAGAACCACAGACTCATAGTTTTAATTATAATAAAGTTTATCTACTTTCTTCAAATGCATGAATAAGATTCAATTTTATTAATCAGTTTAATACGTTTCAATATTATTATAAGAAATAAACTTTAAAAAGAATTTATGCATACCCCTTTTAGATGCAGAATAAAAGTTCGCCAAGGCGGATAAATTGCAGATCACATCATAGAATTCCCAAAACTGACTGTCTGTCCCGCTAAACAGGCCTCCTCGACGGACCTCCTATACAGGTTTCCCGCATCGATCTCATTCCTTCCCAGTCAAGTTTAAGCTAAAAATTAATAATTCTATTAAGAAAATGGCCTATAGAAAATAGCAGCAGCTCTTCAGCGTCAACGTCCAGTGCTCAAAAAATATGTATGAATGGCGCACCTCCTACTTAAGAGTAGGTCCTCTTATACCCTACTACTAGCTTACTAAACAAAAAAGTTGCAAATCTTTGGGGGCGAGAATCACGCTAATTGGTCCATTGAAGGGATGGCAAGCATCACCTCATTGCCCTCCTTGCTCAAACTGGTTCTGAAATTGTTTATAATTTTGTCCTTTCTCACGGCTTTAGAGTAATAGCAATCCGATTGACATTTCATCCAATGTGTCTTTTTCTTTGTAACTTTATTTTAAACAGTCCATTGTTAATTCACAGTTGCTTGTCCCCTGTTCTCACAGATTCACGCTGAGTCCTTCTTGGCACTTGCTTGGTGTCAGGTCAGGCCGACCTTGACACTTCTCACTCTGGGCTCGACTTGTAGCCACGTGATATGTCTCTGCGGCTTTCTTCTTCTTGGAAGCCATCTTTGCATCTGCGCATTGAGCCCATTTGCCTCGGCAGCCATTTTTACAGCACGGCCTAACAGGCCCGAACGAACTATCATGAAAATAAACACAATCATAATTAAAATAGAGAAAATAAGCCTTTTCGTTTCCCACCCGTCATTCTAAGTACCCCAATTAGGTGTTACCTAGCAAAAGCGACATGTAAAGCCATGTTTACTTACCATCCGCATTCTTTTGCCACAATACAATTTACTACATAGCACAAATCATGCAATATCACTCTAATTAGTGCGCAAACCTTTATATTAGTGTTATTTCACGTTGACAAATGTAAATAGGTTAACTTTGCACATAAATTGCCAGTTACCACTTATGTATAATGTCTATAAGAGACGTAAAATGTTGATTAGTCAGTCAAACAATTAATAACATTAATTTATTAGTATGAATATCAGGGGGTTAAAAAAAAATTATTTACCTTGCTCCATCAACTCCCCCCTTTGGTGATTTTTAATATCACCACAAAAACCCATGTTACACAATTTTCTCAGATAGAATGTTTCTTGTCCACTTGCTTTTTGTTAGTTTTACACATCAGTATCCCTTTCATCTTGTCTTTTTGCTCTCTCATACATGTTTTCTTTTAGTTCTTCAAGTTCTATTTCACCCAATTCTCGTTCTCTTTCTTTATCTTATTTTCTCTTTTTATTTTGTTTTGTCTTTTTCTCCTTTTAATACATATAATAACAAATTTCACTAATAAAACCACTAATATTACCACTGTTGCTGATATCAAAACTCTCCCTACAATAGAACTACTTATTTCAGTGAACCATTTTGGTATTGAGGAAAAACTCTTAACAAGTTTCTCCCAGGCATTTTCAACCTCCAGTGGAACAAGTTCTTTGTGCAAATTAGTAATATTCTTTATATACTTCTGTATATTTTCACTTTTATCTGGAATGTAAGTGCAACAATGTTGGACTTTCAGCATTCCACAGACTCCACCCTCTTTTGCCAAAAGAGTGTCAAGGGCAAGTCGATTTTGCATCACCATAGCTCTCATGGCAACCATCTCGGTATTTACCATCAAGAACCCTCCAGCAGTATTCGTTGATAAACGATCTACTACTGTGGACAATTTCCGAATTTTAAATGCATTCAAAGATATACCCACTGCTGGTATCATTGCTCCAAAAATGTCACCAACTATTTCTGAAAAACTTTCCCTTTTTCTACGTGTGAATGTTTCACCCATTTCGTGTGTTCCTTTTTCTTCTCTCTCCACATGACATTTTTTGGGAAAGACCAGGCCTAAATAGCATGACCCATACCAATGGTCCGGCAACCTGTAGTAAGCTCTGTTTCCCCAAATATAATAGATCCCTGGAAATATTGGATCTTTTCCTCCTTTAAATCCCCATCCTCCTAAAATCTTGTAATTGTCTCGACATTCACTGGAACCCACGAAATAGTTATCATATCTGGTTCTATTTCAACTTTCCCTGTTGGGGCCAATCTAAAGTCATAGCTGCATTTGTTTTTCTCTTATCATTATTTTCTTCTTCAAACGCCCAAAGGGGTGTTTTTGTCTCTTCTTCTATTACCTTTCTTTGGAATTTAACTCTTCTGCTTTCTACCATTTCTAAAAATACCTTTTCTTCTTTCTTTAACTCACAGGTAAGGTTGTGTTTAACTATATCATCTAATGTCAAATCTTTATTTTCTAGGAAAAATTCACCAAACATCCTTGCTTCTTTCACTTTGTTCAATTCAGGAATTATAGGAATTTTTGAGAAAACCTTATTTATATCAGTATAATAATATTCTAATCTACCTGTTTTATAAAATAAACTAGCTAAAACACTACAGGTTATTCCATACGTCAAAGGAAGGTGATGATAGGTCACACCTTCTGTGACAGACGTAGGTAACTGCATACAAACATAGCAATCTCTCACATCCATTGTTTCTACATATTCATATAACAATTTTATGAAAACGTTCTTTGAAAAATCAGTTATGAATCTATCCTTATGTAACTCGGCACTATCTATTAATGTTGCTGTGTTCTGTATGTTAACTTCCTTATCCTTCTTTGTGTTGTTCCCTAATATGGACGTTTCTTCTACCGCTAATCTAATTGGAATGGTGATTGCTAAAATAAGCCAAACAAACATTAATAAACCTGTACAAAAGAAACACATTCTACACCATCTACGTAAAAACTCACATCTAGGTCTTCTATTCTCTGTGTCTACCATCTTGTTCTATTATCTATATATATATATATATAGAAATAAATGTGTCACCACACCTCAGAATGACGTTTCAGCCACTCTACTTTCTCACTTTGTCTCGTTTGGTACTCTCTTTAGTTCTTCTCAGAACTCTTTCTTGTCTTTTTCAGGTTTTTAGTGTCCAGTCCGGGTTTTTCTTTTTAATTTCTTCAAATTTGTTGCACTTCACTTTCACCCATTGGTCTGCAGCTTTCTTCTGGGTTCTCGTGAGTGTTTTCTTCTTCTTTGATGTCAGTCAATGCGATGTATAGCCACTCAGGTGATTTATATTTCAAATTAGCTTTCTTCACTCTTTTCGTTTTCTGCAGTTGTTTTCCACTTTGTTTTTCTTGCTCCCTTTGACTTGTTATCTCATTTACTTGTTCTGCATTATCTCTATTTAAATTTATAATTTTGTATCTCAGTCTTTTTACTTCGTGGGGCCAATTATCTCCTATTCTCTGCCTTTTTGGTTCACTTTCCTTTTCCTCTCGTTCAGCTCTCCAAGTTCTCTTTCTTGGTCCTAATCCCTGCTTCCTCTCTTCTTCACTTTCTTCTGATTCTGTTTCAGACCTTACTTCACTTCCTCTTATTTTGAACTTTATGATTTCACCTTCTTTGTCTGGATCTGAACCTTCCTGTGTCTTTTCTGTTTGGCCACTTGCTTCTATCCCTCCTCGAGGTTCTTCCGAATTCTCGTTGATCTCTCTGTCTGTTTCTAAATTTCCCTGTTCTTTTGTTTGTTGGTCTGTCCCTATTGCTCCTCGGGTTTCTTCCGATTCTTCTATCTCTCTATCTGAATCTATCCCTCCCTCGTTTAATTCGACAATTTTTGAAGGATTTTTACCATAGCTTGTGCTTGGCTGATCAATGTCACTGTCTCTTGGTTCAGTTTCTTCATCTATGATGTCAGTTTTCCATTTATTCTTTAGCTTTTCATCACAATCTGATTGGTCTGTTTCAGATGCTGAACTTGTATCTGATATTTCCAGATGTCGACTTACAGGTCGATCTTCAAGTTCTGGAACCTTTGCTATTTCAAATTCTTCTCCTGTCGTCAAATTTGTACCTGGGTCTTCCAGATGTCGACTTACAGGTCGATCTTCAAGTTCTGGAACCTTGTTTGTTTCGTCTTCTGCATCGGATGCTGAACTGGTATCAGATATCTCCAGATGTCGACTTACAGGTCGAGCTTCAGGATCTGGAACTCTGATAGTATGATTGGCATGTACCCAGTTTTTCACTCCTGCACATTTGACTGCAGTTGTTGTCACCAGGATCACTTGTCGTGGTTGGTCCCAGCGAGGAACCAAACAGTTTCTTCTTCTGTGGACTTTTATGCGAACCCAGTCTCCTGGACTCAAATCATGAGCTGGTTTTCTTTCGAGAGTGGTCGCATCCGGTCCAACCTGATGAAACACAGAATGTACCACATCAGCCAATCCTTTGCAATAATCCAACACGAGATCATCAGTTATAGTCAGCAGTTTGTTGACAGGTACATGTGCTTGTCTCATTGCTCGTCCCATGATTATTTCGTGGGGACTCAGACCTGATTTTCTATCAGGTATGCTTCTGATAGTCATTAGTACCAATGGTAGAGCATCGGGCCATTTGAGTCCTGTGGCTTGACACATCTTCCCTAACCTATTCTTTATTGTTCCATTCACTTGTTCTACTACTCCAGAAGCCTCTGGTCTATATGCACAGTGTAATTTCTGTTGAATGCTAAGAGCTTCACATATCAGTTGAATTAGCTCATTTTGAAAATGTGTTCCTCTATCTGTTTCAATCGTTACTGGAAAACCGTACCTTGGAATGAATTCTCTCAGCAAGAGTTTAGCTACTGTAATTCCATCATTCCTTCTGGTCGGATAGGCTTCCACCCAACGAGAAAACAAACAAACGACCACAAGAACGTAATTCAGTCTATTGCTTGGGGACATTTCTATGAAATCCAGTTGCATTCTAGTGAAAGGACCTCCCTCTCGCCCTATTGTTCCTAGACTCACTACTGTTTTCCTTCCTGGGTTTATCTGTTGGCAAATAAGACATCTTTGACAGAGACTTTCAGCTATTGCTCTGAATTTTGGGTTACACCAGGTTTGTCTGAAAAGTCGGATCATGGCGTCCCTTCCAATATGAGCTTGACAATGGTACATCCGTGCCATGTTAGAAATCATGCTATCAGGCATAACTGGTCTTTCATCTCTATAAACCCAAACGTCATCTTCCTCCCTTTTCCTGCATCCTGCTTTTATCCAACTATCTTTTTCCTCACCATTTGCTGCTTCCTGTAATTGTCTTACTTCAGCCCATGTTTCAACAATGTTAGTAAACAGCAAGGGACATGGAACATGCTCTCTTTCTCTTCTTCGATTCAATGAAACTGCATTTTTAGCACAATATTGAGCTATCTCGTCGGCATATTTATTGCCCACGGTTATGAAATCTTCCCCATTTTTGTGCGTAGCACACTTCACCACTGCAATCTGTTTAGGCAGCTGTATCGCCTCGAGCCATTTCTTCACAAACTCACCATTTCTAATTGTAGTTCCTGCAGACGTCAAGAAACCTCTCTGGGACCAGATCTGTCCAAAGTCGTGGACCACTCCGAAGCCATACTGGCTATCTGTGATCACCGTAATTCGGACATTCTTTCCCAATTTGCACGCTTGAATCAGAGCAATCAATTCAGCCACTTGGGCGGAACGTATCCCTCTCAAACAAGATGCTTCCATTATTGAAGCTACTGTACACACAGCATACGCCGCACTCAAAACTCCTTCACTCGTCCTCAGGCATGAACCATCCACAAACATCACATAATCTGATTAATTTAAAGGCTCATCCTTGATGTCTGGCCTTGGTTTCGTACAATATTCAAGTACATCCAAGCAATTATGATCAACTTCATCTTTGTCTGTCACACTCCCTTCATCCGGCAATGATGTCGAAGGATTCATGCTTGTGCATCTGTCAATGGTTACATTGTCTGCACTCAAAATCACTTTTTCATACCTAGTCAGCCGACTATGTGTCATGTATTGAGTTTTGGTTCTTGTCAAGAGAATTTCAACTGAGTGTGGAACATATACTCTCAGTGGATATCCCATCACAATGCCTTCAGTTTGTTCCAGACTCACACAAGTAGCAGCTACTGCTTTCAGACATCCAGGCAACGCTTTTGCTACCGGGTCTAAAACAGCTGAAAAATATGCAATAGGTCTTTTCATATTTCCATGTCTTTGCACTAAAACTGAAAGTGCACACCCATCTCTCTCACTACAATACAGCTCAAATTCTTTTTCATAGTCTGGCATTCAAAGTGCCGGTGCTTCACACAATCTCGTTTTTAGTTATTTGAATGCTTTCATTTCTTCGTCATTCAATTCAAACGGATCTTTAACATCCTTTTTCGTCAATCGCTGTAAAGGTTTTGCAATTAATGAAAATCCACTTATCCACTGTCTACAATACCCAACCATTCCAAGGAACATTCTCACTTCTCTTTGTGTCATTGGAGCTCTCATTCCTCAGATAATCTTTATTCTCTCGGTCGTTACCTTTCGCACTCCCTTTTCAATCTTGTGACCTAGGTATTGAACTTCTTGTTGAGAAAACTGTAATTTAGACGGGGACACTTTATGTCCTCCTTCGGCTAAATGGTTCAGTAAAGCAATTGTGTCAGTAACACATGCTTCTTTGGTTTTTGATGCCACCAATAGGTCATCAATGTACTGAACCATCACAGATTTTTCTGGCATTTTTAAATCTTCCAACGATTTCTTTAGGATCTGATTAAAGATTGAAGGACTTTCTGTATACCCTTGAGGAATTCGGCACCATGCCAAAAGACGCTCTCCGAACCGGAATGCAAATAATGGCTGGCTATCTGGGTGTAACGGAATAGAGAAAAATGCATGGCACAAATCAATGACTGTGTACCATTCTGCATCACGTGGAATCTGATACAGTATTACATCAGGGTTTGGTACAATTCGACAACAAGGAACAACGATTTTATTAACCTTTCGCAAATCTTGCACTATCCTATATGTTCCATTTGGCTTTTTCAGTCCCATTATAGGTGAATTACATGGACTGCTCATTATTTCTTTCAATATTCCCTGCTCAATCATTTTATTGATCACAGGTGTTATTCCTTCAATAATTTCTGGTATCAATTTATATTGTGGAGTATTTGGGTAATTTGTTCCTTCTCTAACAGAAATTTTAACAGGGTCTCCTCCTCTCATTAACCCTATGTCTTCGCCAGTAAAATCCCAAACCTCCTGTCTGACTGTTTCTTTTAACTCAAAAGGAATTTTCTCTACATCAAACACAGGAAACATGCCATTCACTCCGGGCTCTAATTCTGCCATTGTCATTTTATATAGTACATCTTCATCTGGTGTCTGAAATGCAATTCCATCCGGAGTACAATAGATGGTGCAATTCATTTTGCAAAGTAGATCACGTCCAAGTAAATTTACAGGACTACAATCACACACCACAAATCGGTGCATTTCTCTGAATGGTCCAACTTTTACCTCTACTAATTTGGTAAGAGGCGCCTTAATCTGCTGTTTTGAGACACCAACGACTTGGATATATTCACCTGAGAGAGGAAGGTTTGGAATTTCCACTGATCTAACAGTAGAACGGGTAGCTCCAGTGTCCACAAGGAATGTCACATTTGCACCATTCACTTCTCCATCCACAAATGGACCCGTCTGGTCTACCTCTAGAGTTGCGCCAAGTATGCACTCTTCCTCCTCTCCTAGGCACTGTCATAAACTTTCATCCGATTCATTCCCATCCTGTCATAACCAATACTGCGATATAGCAGCTGCGCGCGGCAATTGTGTTACCTGCTCTCCTCCGTAGAATCCTGTCTCTGCACTGTATCTCTGAGGATTTACACTCTTGGGAAGTGGTGGTTGTGGCACCTAACTTTGTTGAGTAACTACCTGCGGTTGCTGCAGTTGTTGGTAACTCACCTCACTCTGCACCTGTGGATTTAATGATTGATTTTCCGTATTAGCTTTTGGAGGAAATTTACACTCGTTTCTCCAATGCCCTAACTTTCCGCAGTTGTGGCATGGCCACTTCTTCTTTGCCTCTTCTATACTCATCTGACCTTTGCCTTTACCTATATTTGGTTTAGATTTGGTTTGTCCTGTCTCATTAACCTGATTATTTAATTGAGCTTCTTGTTTTTCTGCAACTTTCACTTGTGCCAACATCGCTTTCTCTTTTAATTTACGCTGTCTACATTCAATGTCGTCACTACAATACTTGGCATACCGCAACACCTCGTCCACTGTACTGTTTTGCCAACATATCATGTGCTGTTTAATCATTTCGCTTATTTCTGGTTTCAACCCATAAACAAATCTGTATACAAAATGACTCATGTCCTTTTCATTCAGAGTCTCATAACCGCTCTACTGTTTGAAAACCAAAAGTAGCCTTTCATAGTAGGCGTGTACAGACTCCTTACTCTCTTGTGTAGTTCTGTCAATCTTTACCCAATCAGTTTCGTTGGGTGGAATTTTGTTTTTCAAAAAGGTAATAACCTGGTCATACTTCCTCATTACTTCTGGTCCTGGCGCTCCTGTTTTTGCGTCTCTTGGGTATTCTACTGTTGGCCAATCAATGGTAATTTTACATTTTGTCCATAAATCGTCTGGTACTACAATATCAAACAATCCATCCAAATCTACCCACAACACTTTCGAAACTTTGACAAACCTTTCCACTTGTCTGTACCATTCTACAGGTTTTTCTCTCAATTTTGGAAAGTCATTTGTAAATGACAGTATATCTTGTCTGGACCATGGGACATGTACATAACTACCTCCTGGAGTTTCTCTCATCGGATACTCCCGTACGACTGCTTCCTTATCTGTCACCGCAAAAGCCAAAGACGCTTTGTCGGTTGTTCTCTCATTTCTTTTAGTCCACCTGCTTCTCCATCTGTCCACATCACCCCATTTTCTCAACAAAACGATCAGTTCTTTTATCTGGGTTAACCGTCCTGATGTGTTCAGATTTTCTATATCCTTCTCACAGAAATCTACTCTATACGGTTTCTGCAAACTCCTGACTTTTACAAACTCCACTCCTAGTTCATTCGCTGTCTCTTCCAATTTGTCATGTAAATTTCTAGCTCTCCAAGTAATGCTCTTGCACAAGAACATTATCTCGTCGTCCTGGTATGTTTTCAATTTTTCTGTACCAATAGTCCCTAAAATCAACTCTTCCATATCTATCTTTAGCCTGATTACATCCAATGGTTTCGGTTCTGTCTCTTTATTTTGCAAATTTCTCATCCATTCACTTAATTCTTCTTGAGTTGGACCTACAGGTGTACTATTTATTTCTATCCAGTTTCTATTCCTCTCTGGCGTTTCAGATGCAGACTCGGTTCCCATTGGAATCCTTTTTATCTCACTTTCATTTACTGTCAAGTTAGTAGGCGGACTCGGTCTATATGAGCTGACCAAATCTCTTGCCTCTCCAGTTTCTGTATTTATCCCTTCTCTCATTCTTTGCATATTGGAGTTCATCGGGATGACTAAGGAATGCTCATCTATTTTCTGGTTCTCAAAAACTGGTATTACTGGTCCTATTGTCACTGGCACAGTCACAGCTTCCATGTTCATTGTTAACTCTCTTATTTTCTCAGTTAATTCTCTTGTGGTTTTTGCTAACTCAGCTGCATTGCCACTGTCAGATTTTTCACTTCGTGGTGTTTCTAGCTGTTCATTTGACCTATTTATATCGTATCTTCGTTCTGGACTTTTATTCCTCACAGTTTCCATTGGCGGTGCATTGGGTGTCACCACCGCAGAATTCTGTTGATATGGAGGTGGGTTTCTGTTTAAAATATCTTCCAGCAATTCATCCTCCGTTTCGCTACCTCCATACCCGTACCTCTCTGTATCAGTATGTTTCTTTTTCTCTGTACATTTTCTTCCTGTACCCTCTTCAACTGTAAAGGCTGGAAACAAACCCTCTGTCATGTTAGCATATCTCCAACGCTTCATCCTGTCCTCATGATTCAATCCCAATAACCTTCCAGCAACTAAACTATGATTCTTTGCACCTCTGTATCTTTCTCGTTCATACATCTCATCTTCCCACTCACCTAACGCTTCAAACTGTGTCGGTCTAGGTTTTGGCTCAAGCTTCATCATTTTCTCTCTCAAATTTCGAAGTACAGCTATGCTAAATGAACCATTCTCTGGAAAAGCCAATACTCCATCATTCTGAGTATATTTTGTCCAATTTTCTAACCATATGCAAGTATGATAACCATATTTCAGCATCATATGAGAAGCTGGCGTTTTCGGCGGAGGAATTACCTGTCCCTCTCTAGTCACTACCTTTTTGTCTTTCTTAAAGAAGTTCTTAATTTTCGCCATCCATGACGGTTTCTCTCTGCAATACTCATAATAAGCCATATTTCACGATTCTTCTCTTCTGACAAACTTACAACTCGTTTCTGTTTACTATACGCTATTCGGACCTATCCCAGCGCGTCTCACACCAACGCACCAATCCGAAGTCTCTATGTCACTGTTCTTCAGACCTATCCCAGCGCGTCTCACACCAACGCACCAATCAGGTCGTTCTTCATTTTTCTAAGCACTGGCCAATCCCAGCGTGGCTTTTGTCATCGTCAGTTCTACTCCTGACCCCTCCTTTACAAAATTATCGGCAGTTCTTTTTCTTGACTAAATCTTATTAGTTACAACATAAAACACATTTCCATTGTCTGTTTTCGCTAAACAAAAGTGATAGTTTACTCTATCTTACAAGAATACCGTTTCGTTCGATAAGTGTAGCACTTCCCTCTACCTTACCCTTCTTTCAAGCAAGGGGTAAACCCGTTTCTCTGGGGATAAAACACATGTGGAGACTACACTGCTCCTGAGAATTAAGGCCAGAGTTTCACAAGAAAACCAGTTGCTATTTCACTCATACACGTTTTATACAGAAAATGTCCCTATCCTAACACAACCTGTGGTATCACCAATTTGAAAATCAGACAATGCACTATTCCATGTGACTTCTCTTGCCACACGTGTCCACTTCCTACTTCCCGGAAGCTTCAAAATTTCCGACTTACATATAACATAGTACAATTCGACATATAGGGGTCGATTCCGATTCGGGCCGGAAAAAGCACCGACCGACTCGGATCCGGAAATAATACCGACCGACACGTACCTGTGGCGCGCGACACGACAAGTACGATGCAAGGCGTGCAAAATCCGACCGACACGTACCGAACCCAAGTCGACCGACCGAACCGCACGGAAAACAGCAATCCGGTCGGAAAAACACGCGAATCCAACCGACCGACACGCACCCGGAACAAATCCGACCGAAACGTACACGCGAACTCCAAACCGCAAAGTACGATGCAAGGCGCGAAAACCACGAGCGAGTCGGACGGAGGCCAAGCCGTACGACCGACACGCATACAAAACCGAGCCGAAGCAACACAAAACACCGCAACCGACGCGTACGCAGCATAGAAAACTGCACATACACAGCGTGAACGAAACGGAGAAGACCGTACGAGACAAATGCAGGGTCCGACTCGGTCACAAGAACGTTTCCAACATACACAGACAGTACAAAGGAAAAATCACACAAAAAAAGGCCAAACAAGCAATTACCAAGCCAATAAATACTGGGGCGGGGTGGGGACAGAGAACAAAGACACACCCACAACTCCACCCATATAAAGGACACAAATCACAACCATGAGCCTTTGCAAATGCCATTCCACTGCCAGCACCCAAGAGAAAGCAACCACACACCCACAGCTCATCCCTCACACAAGCCACACACCATCAGCACACCAACAAATACCTACCTCACATACACCCAGCAAAACACACACTCACACACCCTCACCTGCACACCAACACACACATCACTCACCATCACCACCCATCACCATGCCCCCCAAGAAGAATCCCAAGTTCCTAGATTGTGAATTGGAAGTCATGGTAGACGAGATCCTCAGGGTAGAGCCACAGCTGTTTGGCACACTGGTCCAACAGACCCCCATCTCCCAGAAAACCAAGATGTGGGAGAGGATCATCAACAGGGTGAACGCACAATCACCATGTCGGCGCACAAAGAGCGACATCCAGAACAGGTGGTATGACGTGCGCAGGAGGGTACGGGACCTGCTCAAAAAGACTACATCAACAGCCAACACACCGGCAGTGGCCCTCCTGCCAAGCCAATATACCTCAGGCCCTGGGAGGAGAAGGTGCGGGCCATCCTTCCGCCAGTGAGCGTATATGGACTAGAGGACATCCCAGAGCCTGGTGAGTACACAACAAATGTACACAATATACTGCCACAAAACACACACACATCACTGTCAAGGGAGAGTCAAACCATGCACTCAAAGCAATTACACAGCAACCAGAACAGAATCATCCCAAAATGTGTATGTCAGTCAGATAAACACAACACATGCCATCAAAAAAGTCACATCCAACTGTGCCATCACATGTACAAACACAACTACAACTACAGCTAGGCAGTGGCACAAATAGAACTAACAAACACATCCAGACATGTAGCCACCACAACAACACCAACACACAGTGAAGACCACTCAAAGGAAGGAATTCTGTGTATGCTGGCCAAGTCAGTGTAGCCAATAGCATCATGGGAGTCGCAGTCACACATATTGCCCCCACAACTGTCCCATCAACACCACCATGAACCATGTGCACATCACAGGGAGTGGAGAAGGACTCACAAGATGGCTGACACTGGCAACTGCTGTGGGGAGCACAAGGCCCTGCTGGCAACTGTGCACCAACAAACAGCAGGACACCACTGACTGACATCCTGAGAGACAACTTCCACTCCCTGCAATGCAAGCACGTTCCATGGTGGGATATCTGGCTGGCTGGGTGGGAAGGAGGACTTGCAGCACTGACCATAGTCACAAGCACCTCCCCTCACACACACCCCAACACAAACTCCACAGAACCCACCTGGTAGAATGCAATGCCCCCATCCTAACACAAGATCCCACAAAGAACCACCACCCTGGGTTATGTTGTGTGAAGCACAGGGACACTCTTGGGACTCTTAGCCAAACAACTGCCAGGACAACGCTCCCAGCCATCCTGTCAGCACAGCCAGCCCACCCCACAGGGAAGCAGAATCAAAAGGAAGGAAGCATGGGCATGCTGGGAAGGGGGTGGAGGCAATAGCATGATGGGAGTCGTAGTCACTGATATTGGTCACCCCCACAACTGTCCCATCAACACCACCCTGAACCATGCTCACATCAAAGGGAGTGGAGAAGGACTCACAAGATGGCTGACACTGGCTACTGCTGTGGGGAGCACAAGGCCCTGCTGGCAACTGTGCACCAACAAACAGCAGGACACCACTGACTGACATCCTGAGAGACAACTTCCACTCCCTGCAATGCAAGCACGTTCCATGGTGGGATAACTGACTGGCTGGGTGGGTGGGAAGGAGGGCCGGCTGTCAACCAAACACAACCAATGCAGACCATGTTCACACCCCAAAAAATACATAGAAATGCCCAAATAATGCAGGACAATGTGCCACACCAATATCAACCCCTGACTGTGACGACTTAGGACAATGCAATGTACAGGCCCGCACCCAGAGGCACAGTCACAACTGTCATGTGTGTCAACCATTGATGCCTACAGAAACATAACATACATTGTGTGTGTCTCCCAAAAACAGGTGATGATGGGGACACAGCAGCAGACGCTGAGGAGTCCCAGTCCCAGGCTCAAGAGGATGCGGAGCTCACTGGCGTCGTACAGCCTCTGTCCTCCTCGGACGATGAAGACCAACCTGGCACATCCGGTGCAAGTCTACATGCAGCACCAGCAGGACCACCAGCTGCAGCACCAGCAGGACCACCAGCTGCACCCCTGCACCCACCCCTCCGACGACTGTCACCACAAATACCATCCCTGCCGACATGGACAGAACAAGGAGCAACACCAGCACAGGGACCCTGGACCAACCTGGGGCCATGGACACCACCACCACCACCAACCCCCAAGGTGGACCAGGGTCATCTGTACGTGCCACTGCACACACTGCACATGTCAGCAGGGGTGGTGGGAGGGGTGGGAGACAGAGGTCGCTGCTTGCAGAGGTTGCTGGTGTGCATGATGACCCACAACTGGTACGCATAGCTGATGCGTACCACTCCAGCACCGGAGACCTCAGCCAGGTAGTGGGGTTCCTCAGAGACATGAAACAGCAGCAGGCTGCCCATCATGCCCGCTTGGACTCCCACATGTCCCACGTGGAGTCACACATGTCCCGCGTGGACTCACACATGTCCCGCGTGGAGTCCAAGTGGGATGCACTGCATGAGATAACGGCGGTGCACAGGGACATTTTACAATGCCTCCGCCAGATGAACAGCAACCAGTCCACACCTCCCTGTGTGCCAACAACATCTGGTGCCGAACAAACTGCAACTGCCACAGGGAGGGAGGATGACTCTGGCGGAGAGTCCCCTGCACCGCAGCAGCCTGTACTTGAGGGGCCCCCCAAGAAGAGGGGTCGTCCGAGGAGGGGCAAGTGAGAGGCCGATGGCCAAGCGCAACTCCCAGGAAGCCTGAACCTGTTCTGGATGTTCACCTTTGTGCACAGACTGTTCACCCTGTTGACGGCAACACTACTCCCACACATTGCATGGGGAGTACAAGTTGGACCAATGTGTCAGACAACTGTGGCCCCGATACTGGGGATTCTGTCTACCAGGACTTTCAATTCACCTAGGAACTTCGGATTGCAAGATTTATGTACAGCATTACCCATCCTATGCACTATTCACACAAATGTATCACAATAAACACACTAATACACCATACTTGCCTCTGTTGTGATTCCAACGTGGGTGCTGTTATGGGGATGATGAACTGCAAAATTACACTGTGTATGCGAACTGCAACAGCAAGGACAACACAGGCATGTGAGTAAAGGCAACGTGACACATATGAGGGAGACACACCACCAGGGCTACACAACACATACACACCTAGGCCATCTGACTCATTGCCTACACTGATGTTGCCAGGAAGACGGTGCAATGCACAGACACCACACCCATTCCCAGTTGTAGTCAAGTAGCCCACAGGTGCAGTAAGCAAATGGCAGTCAAATGTGTGACCACAGACAACGCACATCACAAAGTGAAGCACAGGTTTATTACACAGTTGCAACATGTCGTAACCACTACAGATGCAAGGTAATCCCACCTGGCAGCGGGCACACAGTCAACAACTGTAGACGGAAGGAAGTCCATGGGTGTGGCGCACATCACCTGTAGGGACACAACAGCTACCAGCCTGGAAGTGCAATCACGTCGTCGGTGGACACAGTTGACCAAACGAATCTGAAAGTACCCTGTGAAGGACAGAAATGACACACAGTCAAAAGCAATGGAGTACAGGACAGAACAGCAAAACTCATGCACAATACATGTTACAAGATACCCACCCAGAACCAAGTTAGCATGTCAACACTGTTGGGGAGTACAGCCAACCTGTAAGCACACATCGCAACACACATCCAGTCAAGTAGCCCATGGACACACTCCAACAGCACCAGAGCACCACCTACACATCATGCCAACTCACATCATTGACATGACACCTCAGGATACTCACATTCAGCTAAAGAAGTTGGTGATGAGCTGTGTGCGGACATCACCATCATCATCATCATCATCAACGTCACTGGCATCGTGGTCCAGGCCAGGATCCTCCACAGGTGGCGGATGTTGGTCATTGTCATCCTGGATGAGAGGCAACTCCTTCCGCACTGCCAGGTTGTGGAGCATGCAGCAGACGATGATAATCTTGCACACTTTCGCAGGGGCATATGGGAGGGACCCTCTGGTCTTGTCCAGGCAGCGGAAGCGGCTCTTCAGGAGACCAAATGTCCGCTCAATCACTCTCCTGGTCCGACCATGTGCCTCATTGTAGCGCATCTGGGCTGGTGTCACAGGGTTCCTGAGGGGTGTCAGCAACCACGGCATGTTGGGGTATCCCGAGTCACCTACGGACAGACAAGTGCACATTAGCTGACTTGGAAAAGTGGGCGGAATACTACAGATCAGATCACACACAATGGCACAAAGTCAGTACACACCGACAAACCAGGCACGCTGGTTCTGCATCTGTGCCATCATCCTGGGGATGCGACTACTCCTCATCACAAAGGCATCGTGTGCTGAACCAGGGAAACGGGCACACACGTGTGTGATGGTCATGTCTGCAAGACACACCACCAGTGCATTGACCGAGTGGTAGTGCTTGCGGTTCCTGTAGGCCTGCTCCTGGGCCTGTGGTGGTACCAAAGCCACATGTGTCCCATCAATGGAGCCAATGACATGCGGCATCCTCCCCAGCGCATAAAAGTCACTCTTCACGTCAGTGAGTCGTCGCAGTCTAAGGAAATAGATGTACCGGTTCAGGAATAGCAACATTGCCGCCAAAACATCGCGGAGCACACGGCTCAACATGGTCTGTGACATCCCACCAGCAGTCGCCACAGTATGTTGGAAGGTACCGGTGGCAAAGAAGTGTAGGGCTGCCATCACCTTCACCTTGGGGGTCAGCGCTGCAGGATACGGCCGGCCAGGCTGCAAATGTGGGGACAACTGCACTGCCAAATCCTCAATCAGCTGCCTGGTGAAGCGGTACCGTCGGATGCTGTCCCGTTCCACCATCGTTGCCAGGTCTGGGAATGGTCGATGGACAGCAGGAGCCCTGCAGTGCAGAGGAGAAGTAAGCAAGATTGTCAGTCAGCCCACATATGCGGCATTGAACACACTCAATATCCCAACATACATCATTATGAGGCACAACTACATGAAGTGTGCAGTTCCGTAAGGACATGTATGGTACATACATGGCCAACATCTGTCAACACGGTCCAACAGGTGGCATCAATTAGTCCCAGGTTGGCCCATTGGATATCATGAGGCCGTGTCACAGTTCCCATCTCCTGCTGCCGTGTCACAATCACCCCCCACAGTGACATGTGAGGACAGATGTGCCCCAGGCACCACAGCTCAACGACAGGTACATTCCCAGGGACCCTGTATTGCCACATGGACACTGGCATTACATGGAGTATCATGTATACACCACAGCAAAACAACCATGACCCCCACAGGTAGTGGTCCCACTTGCCACGGCAGGACAGACATGGACGTCTGTGACACACACACGCACAACATCAACCTGGATGTGGAGACTGTCTCCCATTGTGCACATGAAATCAGAGACATTGTAAACACTACATGCACAAAGACTGTGGAGGACCATCACTATTGTGCTACTGGGACACCCTGGCTCAAACATACCATCCCACATGGGACTCACGGGGTATGTGACATGACATACACATACACCACCGTGAAATGTGACCATGGCACATGCACAGATATGAACAGTTGCACATCACAGTGGTCATGTACACGTAACACCTAGGATCCTGTCCCCATGAACACGTGCACAGCCTGGGGGTGGCTGCCCACAGGTGACACCCACAGGACAACATGTACACCAACATACACACAATAGGAAATGCAGCCTTACATGCCTTATGATAAAGTTTGGACAGGCTGTCGTGATGTAGGTGTGCCCCTCACTCCCTGGGAGCTATCTGTGGCTGGCATATGTCCATCTGAGACAGGCATGCTGACATATGCCAGTCACATGTACAGTGATGCGTTGAACAGCAATGGACCGATCGGTGCCCCCGGCCGGCCCATTGCATTCAATGTGTGCGGGTACGCGTTGTACCCCTGTACGCGTTGTACCCCTGTACGCGTTGTACCGCAATGGACCGATCGGTGCCCCCGGCCGGCCCATTGCATTCAATGTGTGCGGGTACGCGTTGTACCCCTGTACGCGTTGTACCGCAATGGACCGATCGGTGCCCCCGGCCGGCCCATTGCATTCAATGTGTGCGGGTACGCATTGTACCCCTGTGCGCGTTGAACTGCAATGGACCGATCGGTGCCCCCGGCCGGCCCATTGCATTCAATGTGTGCGGGTACGCATTGTACCCTGTACGCGTTGAACTGCAATGGACCGATCGGTGCCCCCGGCCGGCCCATTGCATTCAATGTGTGCGGGTACGCGTTGTACCCCTGTACGCGTTGTACCGCAATGGACCGATCGTTGCCCCCGGCCGGCCCATTGCATTCAATGTGTGCGGGTACGCGTTGTACCCCTGTACGCGTTGTACCGCAATGGACCAATCGGTGCGCACCCATTGACAATGGGCTTGCCTGGCAACGGACGCGTTTTAGAATTTCGAACGAGTCGGTTGCTGGAAAATCAGTTGGTCACCCACAACAATGTTTCAAAATCATGTATGTCATGAAGTTGAAGATTTGAAGGATGCTGTGGGCGTGTTTTGGTGCTGCTATTCCATGGATTGGCCAGATTCAGAAGATGCAAACGACTTGGACCTATCACTTTGGACACAAGGGACAGTATCTGCCTCTCCAGCACATATATATTGCTGGCTGTTCCCCTGAGAGCTCACTTGCCTGCACTACATGCTCCAGGACGACATCTGCCACTGCACTGCTGCTGTCTCTGCCCCTCTGGACCCTGCAATGGCACGTACTGTGGAGAGAGCCCCAGCCTTCAGCCTTGAGGAGAACCAGGCCCTGCTGGACAGCCTACTTCCACAGTACAGCAAGCTGTATGGGACACCAGGGGAGCAGGTGAGTGTTCTGTGCACTGCCTTTCTGAATGTGCATATTGTCTGACTAGCAAGGCTGAAAGTCTGCACCCCACTGGCTAGCAGGCTCACTGAGTAGTTGTCACCCCCATAGTGTGTAGTGACATGCACTGGACAGGTATGGTGCAGTGACAGTGCATTTGAACAAGGTTTTACTTCCCATGCAATGATACCATGTAGTGACGTCTGGCAAACTGTCCATGGGCAGCTTTGCACTGCCTGTGTACATCATGTGCCCCTGTGATTGAGACATGTATATACAACTGTGTCATGCACGGATATGTTGCATGTATAGTAATGGCCTTTTCACTTTGTCATCCTGACAGGTTAATGCCCATCGGAAGCAGGAGATCTGGAAGGACATCGTCCGGGCCGTCCGGTCCGTGGGGGTCCACAAGCGCCGGATCCGCAACTGCCAGAAGAGGTGGCAGGACCTTCGGGGCTGGACCCGGAGGATTGCACGGGTCCAGCTGAAGATGTCGCCTCCTCGCAGGAGGGGCGGAACACGGACCCTGACCCCCACATGCTCCAGATCCTGGCGGTGGTGTTTCCAGACCTGGATGGGCAGCTGAAGGCCAGACAGCAGCAAGGAGGGGGTGAGTCAAAGACTGCACTGTGAACTCTGTATTACATGCTTTGTGCCCTCCTCTGGCCTGGTTCAACTGCCACAGTGCAGCAGTCATGTTGTCCAGGAGCCATGTCCCTCTATTGTGCACTGCCCACTGCTCATCTGATACCCAGGTGTGGCCCTTACATTCAGGGAATTGTGTCACTTGGGACTGTGTCCTTGCAGTTTGCTTCACTAAAGGTGGGGGACAGCATCTGTTTCCCTGACTCTGTTGTGGGCATCATGGGTGGGTCCATTGTTCACACAACGCCTGTGTTCGGACATGTAATCTGCGTGTTGCTTTGATATGCGGTCCACTTGCTGAGCTGAGCCACCACATGTGCCTGGGGTATGTGGCACACGCCCATGCAGCGGGTGGGAACAATGTTTGGGCCCCAGGAGTGTGCAGATTACGTGTGTCACACATACATAGCCAGCTATCCACTGTCCAGGGCTCATCCCTCATTCATGTGGAGCAGGACAGTCATGCCTACTCCAGGCCATGCAATGCACTCTGTACTCCCACTCCCGTGTATCAGCTGACACATTGTTCGCAGTGATTTGACCCCTCAGGTGTCTGCCTCTGTGTCAGTGTGCTGTGGATTAGTTGCCAGGACTGCTGGGGTGTTTCTTGGTAGGGGCTCAGCATGCCCCTGGAGATGTGACCATAGGAGACGATACTTGTGTGTCACATAGGTGTTTGATCAGCTGCCCGTGCAGACTGGGGTATGCGAATGTGAAGTTCAGGCAGCTGTTCCCCATTCACAGCAGATTGTGAGGGGCTCAGGTTCAGAGGGTAGTGTCACAGGTCTCCCATATGTCCAATAGGTATGACCTGGACAGATGAGGGTTAAGATGATGTGTTGTGTGGGGGATGTACATGTGCACTTGTGCAGCTCCAGGACTTGCATTCCCCATGACCTACTATTGTGACACAGTGCATAGTGTTGTTGTCTGGCTGCCAAGTCATACATCACTGAGACAGTGATGTATGACTTAGCAGTCATGCCTCTGCCATGTCATGTGTCAACTTATTGGTGGTCCTGCAGGGGAGTGACATGTGCTACATGCACACCATTGTGGCGATGGCTATCAGGACATGGGTGCATCATGGTGTCTGTCGCTGGTATGCATCACATGCATTTCCTATTTGACTCTGGGCATCCCTTTCATCCGGAAACCTGTACTGACTCAGTGGCAAGAGCTGTGATGTGTGCATGTCCACATGCCACACCGTGTCCTCTGCACTGTCCAACTACTGTGTACTTGGTGCATGTGTCCACACTAGGGTGTTGCAATCCAACAGACACCAGACAGATGGGTGCAAGGCCATGTGGGATGTGAGTGCCATGCTTGGCATCAGACTGACAATTGGCTTCTCCTGTTCAGTTAGGGCACTTTTAGCAATGTACAACTAATGATGCCAGGGCTTGCTCTGTAATGTGCTGTGCTCACAGTGGTGTGTGCGTTTGGTGCAGGTGACTGATGTCTGTCTGTTTCCCCATTGTTTGCAGATACATCCACGGCCACGGAAGGGGACAGCTCCACGGACCAGGAGGAGCCAGAGAGCCAGACTGGGTCAGCAGCCGAGGAGTGGTCGGAGGGACCCAGTGGCACGGAGGGCGAGGGGAGCCACACCGAGGAGTCTTCAGCACCATCCACCTCAGCTGAGGACCAGAGCAACTCGGAGGATGACTCCCTTATGGAGGCGGGTGTCAGCAGCCACCACACCCCAGCTAGTGTTGCTGTCCCCGCCACCACCAGCACCACCACCGCCCTCCCATCGGCTCCCATTCCCCAGGTCCGTGGAGGCTCCCATGTTCGGGAGCGTGTCTCCTTTGGGCCAGGCACCGCACCCCTGCCCCTGTGTCCCCTGCTGCCCTGAGTGAGGAGTCTGTGTACCTCCTTCGCCAGCTCCATGTAGGGCAGACAGCCATGCTGAGTGTCCTCCATGCGCACACCGCTCTGTTGACTCAGCTGGTGTCGTTCATGGAGGGCATCTCATCGGGCATGTCTGACCTACAGAGGGGCAATAGGTCCATGGACTCCTCCCTGACGGCAGCAGTGTCCCTCCTCAGACAGTCCCTCACCCCTCCTGCCTCTGCTCCATCCACACTCCCCAGCACCTTACCCGTCCGAAGCACACACACACCGGCACAGGCACACACCAGCACACACACGTCCAGCACACAGACACACACGCCACAAACAAAACGCACACGCACGCACAGTCAGGGGACTGAAACCAGACTCACAGGGGATGGGGCCCTGGTACACACACACGCATCCACGGGCACTGCGCAGTCCTCAGTTGCCTCTCCCTCCAAAGCACCCTCCCTTGCCTCACCTGCAACCCCAAAGACCCAGCGCCTCTTCCTCAGTGACCTCGGCCTCTTCCCCTCCGATCCAGCTACTCCAGCATCCAGGGGGAAGAGGAAGCCCCCCCACACGGAGCAGAGTGCCCCTCGCCCCCGGACATCCTCCCCCAGGCGCAGACAGACTGAGGCCCCCACCCGCAAGTCCCCCCGGAGTAGTAAGAGCAAGATCCCGCCGCCGCCCTGCAGCTCAAGCACCAGGTCTCCTTCCTCCATCCCTCAGGCCCCCACTCCACAGGTGCCCCCACCACACCCTGCCCCAGGTTCCCCCACCCACAGATATACCATCCCCAAGAGGATCCGGCCTTCTCCCCCTGCCACTTGCTCTCCCGGCACCACACCCCCCGCTGCGCTTGTCTGTGCCACTGATGTGGTGAGGGTGTCCTCCCCCTCTGTCCAGCCCACCTTGCCTGTTCCCCATTCTCCTCCCCTGGTGGTAGGCACTGCAGTGGAGTCCACTACCACCCTGTCTGACTTGGGCACTGCAGTGGCGGACCTGTCCACTCCATCTGCAGGGTCCACTGCAGTCGTGCCGGCACCCACAACATCTGAGCCATGCCCCCAGTTGTGCCGGCACACACCATGTCAGACACCTCCACTGCAGTTGTCAGTGGCTAGCCAGCACCCACCACCCCTTCCCTGCTTCCTCCTGGTGAGCCCTGATCCTGTCCCTGTGGTGCCTGGCCTACCCCCCGGTTGCCCCTCCTAGTGGATTGTCCCTGGTTTTGTGCAGGCATGTGTAGGGTGGCATCTGCCACTGTCACCCACTTGTGACTTTGTTGATGGACTGGCCATTGGCCTTTGTTTATTTTCTACTGGACTTCTACTTTTAATGCCACATATGCTGAATAAAGCAACTTTCTGTTCTCTAGTGCTTTTGCTTCTGATGTACATGATGTTGATGATGCTAACCATGCCCTTGCTGCAGTGATGGTGATATTTGGTCTCATGATAATGAAGTGTTACTGTGCAGGAACCCATGTGGTCCAGGGGGAATGTATCCTATCCTGTGGTGTATCCATCTCATCCATAGCAGCATCTGAGGGTGTCATGTGTTCAGTATTTAGCAATGGGATTTCCTACTTAGATTGCCTATTTCACATCTGTGGCTTCCACCCCTGCACATCTGTTGTGCCTGCCATTGTTCAATTCGTCTACTTCCCTGACCGTGTGGCCATCTCCAGTGGACATGCAGGTTTGGGCATCAATGGGGAAGGACTCATCTGTGTTGTCAGTGCAACATTGCTATACAAGTGTGTTGGATCTGTGCTGATGATTCCGTTGGCACTTCCATGACCAGGCTGATGTTACGGGAGCCCTCATTTGGTGCTAATTGTTGATTGTGTGACCAAGTGCTCAGCTGACATGATGGGGCCCTACTGAGGCAACATATGGCACAGCTTTCCTCACACAGGAGTGGAGTCCCCTCATGGCAGTGTGTACTCCTGTGACATTGCCTGCGCCCAAGGTGTGTGTTGTATGTGCATGTCTGTGTGTTCACTTCCGTTTAGCTGTGCATGCTGTGATCCCTAGTGTTGTACCTGTTTGTGATGCTAGCTGAGTTGACCTATGTTCCCCCAAAGTCTTCGCCCTGGGTTCTCTGTGATGTGGGTGCATGGCACATTACTGGTCATCAGGGTGTCACCCATAGGTGTGTTTGCTGTCAGGGCTGAGTTTGTGTGCAGACGCAGATGGGTCACAGTCAGGTTTCCCCTTGGCACTTGTTGTTTGCCCCTGTCATGTGATTTCCAGTTTGTGTTATCTTTCAGTGATTGTGACACGTTGTGTGTGTGACTGCTGGCACTCCTCAGGGTCCGGGCTGCAATGTTGGTTGTTGTCTATGTGTGTTCTTTGTGGGTGACCTTGGCTTCTTCATTGGTGTGTGACTGTGGCTGGGATCCCATTGGTTGGTGTGGTATTGCCGTCATGTCCATGTACAGCGTAGTGTGCAGTGTGTCAGACATTCAGGAGTCTTGTTGAGTGTCCATGTGTGATGTGTTTCTGCACCTTGCTTCCCACCCACCACCCTGGAATAGTCATGGGTGCATGTGCAATGTCACCAGTGCATGTGTGCTTCACTGCTGCACATTGTTGGAGGTCGAGGGTGTGGTGTTGAGTGTGTGCAGATGAGAGTTGTTGCCCGGCTAGGCCCCTGCCTCCATGTTGGCCTTGGCTTACTGGCCATGCTGTTTGATTTGTGCTTGTGTAGGTGTGATGGTAGTTAGTTGCTCAGGACACATGACTGTGGTTCACAGTGTGAACCACATTTAGCTTTGTCATCACAGTGGGATTGTAATGCAGCCCAGGGTCACCACATTGTGGGGGCCCTGGGGGTGGTGCTGTGGTGTGTCTGTGTCTTGCTGTGTCAGTTGCTGTCCCTACGTGCCTGTGTGACATGTGTGATTTGTGCTCCCTCTCATCTGACAATGCCTGCTTGCCCACATAGGGGATTTGGATCCATGAGTTACCTTTGTGTGGCATTGTATGCACATCTGTATGATTGGTATTCAGGTCTCCTCATGTGTTGTGTGGTTGCCTGGGGACACTGGCACCCCCCTCACCTGTTGTGTATGATGTGCAGTGTGGGTCTGCCTGTTTGTGTTTGTGCATCTGCACCACTGCATTGGCATATCTTGGGTGTGCCATTGGCTGTATGTAGTTTGGTGGGTTTCCGCTGCTGTCCCGGGGACTCCTAGGTCATCGGTCAGCACAATGATCATGGTTTGTGTGTCCCATTGCTGCCATGGTATGGTATCTGTTCACCTCACATCTGCAGTCTCCATAGGGTATCTGCATGTGTGTGCCCATTGGTGCAAATATGTGGGTCTGCATTCTGATGGTCACTTCTGTCATTGTGTCATTGATGATTGTTGACGGTGTCAGCCCCCATGGGTGTTGTTTGTCTGCACATGGCCAAAGGTATGTCTTATTTGCACTGCAGTATTTGGCTCCCCCAATTTATGTTGCAATGGGACACAAGCACTACTTTGCCACTGATGTGTTTGTTGTTCTGTGACCAGGAATCATCCATGCAGTTTGGCAGTTGCACCTCTTTCTTTGTCAACACTTACCTTTTGGTCACTGTGATGATGGGGGTTTGGACCCCATTGCCACAATGTTCGAAATGTGCTTCAGCTATGGACCCCACACTTACCTTTTGGTCACTGTGATGATGGGGGTTTAGACCCCATTGCCACAATGTTCAAAATGTGCTTCAGCTATGGACCCCACACTTACCTTTTGGTCACTGTGATGATGGGGGTTTAGACCCCATTGCCACAATGTTCAAAATGTGCTTCAGCTATGGACCCCACACTTACATTTTGGTCACTGATGATGGGGGTTTGGACCCCATTCCCACAATGGTCATGGCCTGCTTGCATTGTGGGTGCCACACACATATATGTGTGGCACATGTGCTAGGGGGTCACATTGTATGTTCAAAGTCATGTTCGGTGTTGTAGGCATTTGACACAGTCTACACACGCTTGTCATGGTGTTGGGGGATGTCTTCTTCTTGCATTCCCTAGGTTGTGGTGTGCTGGTTGTGTCATGCATTGTCCATCCTATGAGTGGGGGTGGTAGTAGTGGTAGGCATCCAGCCCCCTGGCTAAGGGTGGTAGTAGTGGTAGGCATCCAGCCCCCCTGGGTGAGGGTGGTAGTAGTGGTAGGCATCCAGCCCCCCTGGCTAAGGGTGGTAGTAGTGGTAGGCATCCAGCCCCCTGGCTAAGGGTGGTGGTAGGCATCCAGCCCCCTGGGTGAGGGTGGTAGTAGTGGTAGGCATCCAGCCCCCTGGCTAAGGGTGGTAGTAGTGGTAGGCATCCAGCCCCCCTGGCTAAGGGTGGTGGTAGGCATCCAGCCCCCCTGGGTGAGGGTGGTAGTAGTGGTAGGCATCCAGCCCCCCTGGCTAAGGGTGGTGGTAGGCATCCAGCCCCCTGGGTGAGGGTGGTAGTAGTGGTAGGCATCCAGCCCCCCTGGCTAAGGGTGGTAGTAGTGGTAGGCATCCAGCCCCCTGGCTAAGGGTGGTGGTAGGAATCCAGCCCCCTGGGTGAGGGTGGTAGTAGTGGTAGGCATCCAGCCCCCTGGCTAAGGGTGGTAGTAGTGGTAGGCATCCAGCCCCCTGGCTAAGGGTGGTGGTAGGCATCCAGCCCCCTTGGGTGAGGGTGGTAGTAGTGGTAGGCATCCAGCCCCCCTGGCTAAGGGTGGTGGTAGGCATCCAGCCCCCCTGGGTGAGGGTGGTAGTAGTGGTAGGCATCCAGCCCCCTGGCTAAGGGTGGTGGTAGGCATCCAGCCCCCCTGGGTGAGGGTGGTAGTGGTGGTAGGCATCCAGCCCCCCTGGCTAAGGGTGGTAGTAGTGTTAGGCATCCAGCCCCCCTGGCTAAGGGTGGTGGTAGGCATCCAGCCCCCTGGGTGAGGGTGGTAGTAGTGGTAGGCATCCAGCCCCCTGGCTAAGGGTGGTGGTAGGCATCCAGCCCCCCTGGGTGAGGGTGGTAGTAGTGGTAGGCATCCAGCCCCCTGGCTAAGGGTGGTGGTAGGCATCCAGCCCCCCTGGGTGAGGGTGGTAGTAGTGGTAGGCATCCAGCCCCCTGGCTAAGGGTGGTAGTAGTGGTAGGCATCCAGCCCCCTAGCTAAGGGTGGTAGTAGTGGTAGGCATCCAGCCCCCCTGGCTAAGGGTGGTGGTAGGCATCCAGCCCCCTGGGTGAGGGTGGTAGTAGTGGTAGGCATCCAGCCCCCCTGGGTGAGGGTGGTAGTAGTGGTAGGCATCCAGCCCCCCTGGCTAAGGGTGGTGGTAGGCATCCAGCCCCCCTGGGTGAGGGTGGTAGTAGTGGTAGGCATCCAGCCCCCCTGGGTGAGGGTGGTAGTAGTAATAGGCATCCAGCCCCCCTGGCTAAGGGTGGTGGTAGGCATCCAGCCCCCCTGGGTGAGGGTGGTAGTAGTGGTAGGCATCCAGCCCCCCTGGCTAAGGGTGGTAGTAGTGGTAGGCATCCAGCCCCCCTGGCTAAGAGTGGTGGTAGGCATCCAGCCCCCCTGGGTGAGGGTGGTAGTGGTGGTAGGCATCCAGCCCCCCTGGGTGAGGGTGGTAGTAGTGGTAGGCATCCAGCCCCCCTGGGTGAGGGTGGTAGTAGTGGTAGGCATCCAGCCCCCCTGGCTACGGGTGGTGGTAGGCATCCAGCCCCCTGGGTGAGGGTGGTAGTGGTGGTAGGCATCCAGCCCCCCCTGGGTGAGGGTGGTAGTAGTGGTAGGCATCCAGCCCCCCCTGGGTGAGGGTGGTAGTGGTGGTAGGCATCCAGCCCCCCCTGGGTGAGGGTGGTAGTAGTGGTAGGCATCCTGCCCCCCTTGGTAGGGGTGGTGGTGCGCATTCAGGCCCCTGTGTGCATATGTGGCATTGGTGATGGGCATCCCGCCCCTATGGTGCTGCTGTTGCTGGTGTAAGTATATTCTGCATCCCTCTGTGTGTGTGTGATGTGTCGTGTACGTGTTGTATGTGTTTTGTGGTTGGTGTCTGGCTTACCTTCTGCGCCGTACGCGTCCGTGCCTGTTCCGGTAGTAAATGTAGAATATTGGTATGATCGGGACGAAGGGATTCATGGTTGGTTCGTGTCGTTCGTCCTTCTCGTTGCTTCGCGTCGTCCTCGTCACTTCGCGTCGTCCTCGTCGCTTCGCCTCGTCCTCGTCGCTGGCGTGTTCGTCTCGGAGCCGTGGATCGTGTTGTGGCGCGAATCGGAGCTTATGTGCGCCTCTCCCGGATGCTTTGACGTGCCATGCGTAGCGACGGGTTCGGCGCGTACGGAAAGCGCATCGTACTCGTTCGGCCGGACGGAGCTGCATTTTTCCTTCCGTGCGACTCGATTCGGCGTTTCCGGATTCGCCTCGGTCGGGGAACAGGACCTGGTTTGGGTGAGTACGGCCCGGCCGGATTCTTTGCCGTTGTGCGCATCGTACTTACTCGTTCGGTGTGCTGTACGGATCGGTCTGGAATCAGGCTTTCGCAAGGCTTTTTTCCCGACCGAATGCAATTGGGTGCGCCTCCGACCGAGATCGGAATCGGCCCCATAGTGTTAGACATGAAATAATCAATAATCAATAATCACCAAACTAATCTATAGTAACCATAACTCTGCTACCAAGAAATCTGATCCAGCGCGACTAATATAATTCCTTCTCCTTTGGACATGACATCCAGGTTGAAACACTCTTTTAACAACTATACCATATGACGGTGGGGCCCATAACACCGCCTAAACATTCACTCACCCAAATATGCCCTGGATCCCCTCCACATTCACCTAGGAGAAAGAATTTTAAAAACTGCTGGAGGAACGGGATACCTTTAAAGTTTACAAGATATTTTCTTAAACGTAATACATAATCAGTTTTAATCTTGTCGGTTCTAAGACATCAAGGTATTCCGACCTTTGGTCGATGGACCAACTATTAGAATAAGTTGATGGTGATTAAGACCAGCTCAATCACATTAAAACCTATTAAAACATTACACGTATTATTGGTCTAAAGAACCACAGACTCATAGTTTTAATTATAATAAAGTTTATCTACTTTCTTCAAATGCATGAATAAGATTCAATTTTATTAATCAGTTTAATACGTTTCAATATTATTATAAGAAATAAACTATAAAAAGAATTTATGCATACCCCTTTTAGTTGCAGAATAAAAGTTCGCCAAGGCGGATAAATTGCAGATCACAGCATAGAATTCCCAAAACTGACTGTCTGTCCCGCTAAACAGGCCTCCTCGACGGACCTCCTATACAGGTTTCCCGCATCGATCTCGTTCCTTCCCAGTCAAGTTTAAGCTAAAAATGAATAATTATATTAAGAAAATGGCCTATAGAAAATAGCAGCAGTTCTTCAGCGTCAACGTCCAGTGCTCAAAAAATATGAATCACGCTAATTGGTCCATTGGAGGGGTGGCAAGCATCACCTCATTGCCCTCCTTGCTCAAACCGGTTCTGAAATTGTTTATAATTTTGTCCTTTCTCACGGCTTTAGGGTAATAGCAATCCGATTGACATTTCATCCAATGTCTCTTTTTCTTTGTAACTTTATTTTAAACAGTCCATTGTTAATTCACAGTTGCTTGTCCCCTGTTCTCACATATTCACGCTGAGTCCTTCTTGGCACTTGCTTGGTGTCAGGTCAGGCTGACCTTGACACTTCTCACTCTGGGCTCGACTTGTAGCCTCGTGATATGTCTCTGCGGCTTTCTTCCGCTTGGAAGCCATCTTTGCATCTGCGCATTGAGCCCATTTGCCTCGGCAGCCATTTTTACAGCACGGCCTAACAGGCCCGAACGAACTATCATGAAAATAAACACAATCATAATTAAAATAGAGAAAATAAGCCTTTTCGTTTCCCATCCGTCATTCTAAGTACCCCAATTAGGTGTTACCTAGCAAAAGCGACATGTAAAGCCATGTTTACTTACCATCCGCATTCTTTTGCCACAATACAATTTACTACATAGCACAAATCATGCAATATCACTCTAATTAGTGCGCAAACATTTATATTAGTGTTATTTCACGTTGACACATTTCTTTAGGGCGATCTCCCTCAAGGGTTCTTTCCTTTACATCAGCCTGCGTTCTTAATAGCTGGAGTTTGCATCTTATTAACTCCCAAGTAGGTTTCCCTCATTTGTCTGTAGAACCATATCATTTAATGGTCCGTTTTGAGAAATCTTGGTAGTATTTTAAAGTGGGTATAATTGGGATACTATTTTTTCACATTTGTTTTTCTGCAAGCACAGTGTTTTCTTATGGTCAATATTTTAACTTTTTGTTAGTACACTGAGTCTATTTGATTAATAATGTGTTATGTTTAGGACTTGATATTCACTTAGTCCATTGTTGCCTAGGAATGTTATTTTCTTATGAATAGGTTAACTTTGCACATAAATTGCCAGTTACCACTTATGTATAATGTCTATAAGAGACGTAAAATGTTGATTAGTCAGTCAAACAATTAATAACATTCATTTATTAGTATGAATATCAGGGGGTTAAAACATTTTTATTTACCTTGCTCCATCATTACCATCAAAGATTAAATAAAGCAGAGAGTTAAAAATGTCACATAACCCGATTAAGGGACATTTTCCACTGCATCCCCTACCTTCTAAACAAGGGCTCCTTATAGATAGCGTGCTCAAAGAGAACTAGTTTGTTAAAAAGATACTTTGCCGGCTAAAACGAAAATGGAAAACAGCAAAGAAAGCACTATACCCAGGGCACAAGTCCGGAAAAAAGAAGTGGGGGGACTAACCTAGTTAATCAGAATGCAAGTGGCATCACAGCGCGTGACATCACGGCATGTGGCATCGCAGCGCGTGACATTACGGTGCGTGACATCACAGCACGTGACATCACAGCAAGTGGCATCATAAGAAGTGGTATCATAAGAAGTGACATCAGATCTTAAGCCCTCACATATATGTTTAACATGTCTATCATGTGTACATTGGAGCATATTTCGAGTATATAGGGAAACCCTCCTGATTTAGGCAGAAGATTCACGCTTTTGTAAGCTACACATAAAACAATGTTGCCTTTTGTCTGCGTAAACTTCCTCTACCCATAGTGCATTAAAATAAAAAATAGTGGTACTTAAATTATTTCAACGCCTCCTCAGGGGTAGTAAGCACTATATAAATGACATTTATTTTGTGTAAATACAGGGAAAGACCAACACATCTGACATTCTTACAGTGCATGCATATCTCTGTAGTGATCAGGTCCACGCAGGTAGGTGTGGTACAGAGAGGTTTATTCAGGATAATTACAAGATCACAATAAGGACCCCACCGGGAGCAGCCAGCATGCTGCTCAGCCCAGCCAACTGTGTGTATTTGACTCACCGGGACGAGTTCAGCACATTATTTAGTGGGGCCCAACTTCTTGGCAGGGTGGACGGCATCCACCAAGTAAAAATAGTGGGTGGACGTCGTCCACCCGCGTGTACCCCCAATTCGTGCCCTGACTATACCTACCTCTGGGCTTAAATAGGCATACTGGTATAGTAAGAAGTGCAGTTATTCGCAATGTCTGTATGTTCCTGTCTGTCTGATAGCTAGCGGAAATGCTTAATTTAGACCCAAAACGACAAGAATTAATTCTGGTTTTTTTGTTAATGAAATGTAGGTACCCCCTGGAGTGACACATTGTCTGTCAGCTGAGAGACAGTCTGGCCTAGTCTTGCATTCGAGTATCTTCCGGTTAAATCATGCAAAGTCTGTCAGGTTTTGCGTTAGTGTTAGCTTTCTATGTTGTCATGAATTTCTGATAGCTGCAGTCTGTTTCTCTATTACAGGAGCCCTGCGCAGCTGCAACAGATTACTGCAACAACTATGATTGGGTTGTCCTGAAGGCTGTCCGCTGGCTCCTGTTCACCATAGCCATTAACTACACTACCCTGAACCTGCGTGTGCAGCATGACGCCTCAGAGCAGCAAACACTTCCGTCTCAGGAACAGCACAAGAAGAAAGATCTCCCGCGCAGCAGGGTTCGAGCAGAAAAGTGAGTAGCTGCTCCAGAGTTGACAGAGGTAGAGATGCAGTATCGCGGCTATCAGTTTTGGAAGCTGGGAAACCTGGTGTTGAGAAATTGGACTACTGGTTGAGGGGGGTGAAACCCTACTCAACCAGCAGACACAATCCTTCTCTGGGTGAAGTCACAAGCAAACCCCAAATTAACCTGTGCTTAACCCTCTGGTAGCTTGGCACAAAAGCTGTCAGGATTAATTTAGAGGCAATGTGTAAACTATTTATGCAGCACTTCAATTAGTAATAAAATAAAACACAACACAAGAAAAATCCCACACCAATTTAGAAAAAAAGAGTAATATTTAATAAACATTTTAAGACCAAAATGACAGAAGTTCAATCAATAGGACCGGAGATATGTGAATTTGAAGTTTGAAGTGAAAATAGCGCCAAAAAGAACAAAACGCCAAATGTGGGAATCTGGTCGCACCTGACAGTCACAAGTTCAGGCCAACCGTGATGGAGCAATGAGAAGTCCTGCATCGGATACGAACCATGTAGTGGTCCCGATGCAGAGTTTGGGGAGGCGATGCGTCGTGCAGCAGCTCCGATACAGAGTTTCTGATCGGCGATGCCTTGTGCTGTGGCTTTAATGCATCGATTCTTCTGGGACCACAGCTGAGGCTGGAAGAGCACCTTCAGATGCACTTCCAAGGGTCCAGGACTGGGGTGGCACCACTTGGGAGGGTAGGGGTCACACCTGGCAAATCTAGGTTCTGGTGGAAGATGGAGGAAGCCTGTTCTGTCCCTTAGGCTTCTTATCAGGAGGCCAGCCAACTAGCGCTTGGAGTCACTCTGGTGGTCCTAGGTTCAAGATGAAAGTCCAGTCCTTCACTCAGGCAGGAGGGCAGCAGGGCAGCACAGCAGGGCAGCAGAGTAGCAGTCCTTCTTGCAGCTGAGCAGCACAGCAGTCATTCTTCTGAGTCTTCCGCGAGTCCAGATGTGTACTGAAGAGTTGGGGGTCTGAGGTCCAATTGTTATATCTGGTGCCCACTTTGAAGAAGGAGAAGCTTCTAGAGGTTTCCACCCTTTAGAGGTACCTGAGGTTTCCTACCTCCCTGCCCTGGCCTCAGATTGTCTGGGATCACAATAGACTAGTGCCAAACCCTTTTGTGAGAGTGGCCAGGCAGAGCCTGTGTGATGTGTAAGTGTGCTGGGTGACAGCTCCTACCCCTCATTAACTCGGAGTAGCCCATCCTGCCAACACCGACCTTCTCTTTGTCTCACTGTGTGGGAGCAATACACAAAGACCAACTGCCAAATACACCTAGTCATATGACCCAGGATACAGGCAGCAGGTACGAAATGGTTGGGACAAGAAAATGTTAACTTTCTAAAGTGACATTTTTAAAATTGTGATCCGACTTTACCATTGAAGGGGGATTTTAATTACAATTCTTTAGACACCAAACTCAAACAGTCTACCTGCTCCCAATTAAAAGCTATCACTTATTAAATGTAATAAGCTAAACCACTGTTATCCTATGGGAGAGGTAGGCCTTGCCGTAGTGAAAAATGAACTTAGGAGTTTTTCACTACCAGGACATGTAAATCTTAAACATACATGTTCCACTTTTTAAATACACTGCACCCTGTCCTCTGGGCTGCTCGGGGCGTACCCTAGGGGTTACTTATCTGTATAAATAAGGAAGATTTGAGCCTGGCAAAAGTTTTTTTTTACCAGGTTGAAATGGCAGTTTAAAATGGCTTTCAGGCTGCAATGGCAGATCAGGGACATGTTTAAAGAGCTACTTAAGTGGGTGGCACAATACGTGTTGCAGGTCCACCAATAATATTTCTTTTACAGGCCCTGGGTACCTTTAGTACCACTTTTCTAGCGACATACAAGTAAATTAAATATGCCAATTGGGTATAAGCTAATTCTATCATGTTTAGGGGAGAGAGCACACACTTTAACACTAATTAGCAGTGGTACAGAGTCCTAAGGCCAGCATAACCAAGGTTAGCAAAAATAGTAGGAGTGAAGGAAAAAAGTTTGGGGACGGCCACTCTAAGGCTAACAAGTCTAACACCAGGTTTTAATCCTGGCTTGGCACTTGAGTGACAATCACCTAATTGTGGGCAAATCATTTACTTTCTCTGTACCATAACTTGTGAAATGCAATTTGAATTTGTTAATACCAACTTGATGTCCACCACCTCAGCATCTCTCAACACCTTCATTAATTAACAGAGTTTTGTTGCTCCCCTAAACGTTTTTTTGGTATTTTTTGGAGAATGTTTCAGATATATGTAGTGTAAGAGGAAAGGCAGAACATGTAAAGAAGAAAAACATATTTGTCTTATGTGAAGCACTCCAGACTGCACTGTGGCCTGACTTGTCTGTACCCTGAAGCGACATCCTCTTCCTTAGGCAATTTGGACTTGTAGATCACTTCCCATCATTCTGTGAGTGTACAATGCCAAATCTCCAGTCCTATAGCTAGCTAAGCATCCTAAACGTCACTGGAGGCCAACGTGGCTGTGCCCTGCCACATCACCCACTACTCTGCAAACTAGGGCCACTATTCGGCACACATCAATCTTCATTCACAAGGTCAGTGACACCTCCCATGCTGTACTGCCACCTGACTGGTCCATTCCCTACCGTGTCAGCCCCTTCCCCGATCTGTGCCGATGGATAAGTTCCTACCTACTCGCAAGCATAAAAAAGCAAATACCTGCTCGCAAGGCTAGCAAAGCGTCCCAGATTGCACCACAACCCTGGTGGTCAATGCCCTCCAACGTTGCCTCTTTTCTCAGCCAGCCTGGAACTGTGGACCAGTTTGGCCATCCTATAAGCCTAAAATACCTAAAACCTGCTCACAAGACACTCCAGACTACAACCTAACTGATCCATGCCCTGCCATGTCACTCCCTTTGTCAGGCAATACGGACTCGTGGATCAGTTCTTACTAGAATGCAAGGTGAAAACAGCCAAACTCTGCTAGCGAAAAGCCCAAGACTGCCCCTCTGCCTGATTGGTTCATGCTCTGTCTTGTCTTCCCTCCCCTCAGCCAGTCAGTATCCGTGGACCAGTTCCCATCATTCCATAAACTTAAAATACCACTCTCCACTCCCAAGGCTAGCGAAGTGACCGAGATTGCACTTTTCACGCTGGTATTTCTCTCTAGCACTTTGGGCATCCCACAACCCGGGTATTCACAGGTAAGGGTAAACAAGGACAAGAAAATCCCTTGCTTGATCTGGAAGGGCTGTAGGCCGTAACCCTGTTGATCTGCAATAGTAACAATAGCCACGTATCTATGCCCACACTCAATATTTCCCACATTTATGCCCAGACATCACAAACACAGTCAACACGAAGCATCACCCAAACCCACATCTGTAGCCAGGGGTGGATGTTTTGGGGGGGGGGGGCGTGGCCATAAAAGCCTCATGTTAGACAGGGATGTAGACCCCCACCATATCCTTTTTTTTTAAAAAGGCACAATACCGTGAGATTTTAAATAACGCAACACATTTGGCAGTATTTTTTAAACAATTCTACCTTGACAGCTATTTGTGAGCACAGTGAGAAAAGAACACCTGGAATTTTTCAGGAAATGTGTGTCAAATGGTGGGTTGAAAGACTTCAGGACAATAAACTTAATGAAAACAGCATAAAATATAAGTGAAATTATACATGGGGTTGTGTATTCACCATCAGTCACCTTTGGGGACATTTGTGGCAAATGCTACATTTCCAGAAACATTTTAAGGACAACCATTGATATTAATTGAATCAGTTTAGAGACTTTTTTAAAGACATTGGTATAGTTGTGAGTACAGAGACAAGATGCATAGAAAGTGTGCTGACTCCCTGGCTCCTATGGGCGAGGTAGTTCAATAGAACAGCCAGCAGGTCAGGAGGACAAAGGCGTGAGAACAGTTCAAGGAGTGGCTGTGGCAATGTGCCCACTTCTACTATTTAAAGGAGCTAGAAGTAGCTAGGCAGCCCTACATTAATGATTTGGGTGATTGGGGATGGCATGTTCTCCATGTTGGCTGCAATGCAGCCTGCATGGAGAAGTGCAGAGTGCGCATGACAGGTTTGGGCGGCCCGAGAGGGCCGACCAAACCAGTCATGCACACTCAGGAGTGGGCAAACCACTCCTGCCCTGCCCAGCATTGGTGGTCAGTGGTGAGGATCCTGGACTTGCATTTGTGATTTACATACAGTGATTGGCGTACACTACTAGTGAGTGCAGACCATTACGCGACCACATACATTTTTGTCGAGCTTTTCCTTGGAATGTTTTGCATCTTGAGAACTGCCAATTTTTCACCATGAGCAAACAAGGATCCATTGCATCTGTGGATATTGAATTTGAAGAAGAGAGGGTTGATACCTACACTGTGCCACAACTTAAAACCATCTGCAAAAATTTGAAAATCTCCATAAGAGGCCTCACCAGGAAGGAGGAGTTCCAAAAGGCGCTGAGGGCCTGGTTGGAAGCAAGGAATACCAGTGGGCAGACCGAGGATCCTATGGTGGAGGGGGAGAATTTAGAAGGGCAGCAGGATGGGCTAGTGGGCCTAACTGGAGGGGGAGTGCCTCCCAGGGAAGGCAGCAGTGTGTCTTCAAGGGGTCTGTCTCCAGAAGAGTTGTAGGACAGGGAGAAACGCAGAGTGCATGAGATTGAGCTTGCTAAGCTCAAACTGGGGAGCCAGGGTGACTTAGAGAATAAGAGGTTGGAGTTAGAGAGCAAGAAATTGGCCATGGAGGAAAAGAAGATGCTTTTAGAGCATGAGAGAGTGTTGAGGGAGCTAGAGCTGAAAGCAAAGAGCCTAGAGATCACTCCCTCTGGTGGCAGCACACCATCAGTGCCTGTAGAGGAAAAAGTATATATTCCCAAGGATGTCATTAAGGATTTCATGAAGCATGAGGACATTGGTCAGTGGTTCAAGGCCGATGAAGTCCCACCGGATCCCTGAGAGAGATTGGGGAGCGGGGTTGTGGGGTCGCTTTCTGGGTGAAGGAAGGGACACCTTACTAGCATTGCCCACTGAGGATCAGATGTCCTATGCCCCCATGAAGGAAGCCTTAGTAGCCAGGTATGGGTTGACCCCAGAGCTTTATAGGCAGAAATTTAGGAATTGCAAGAAGCTGGAGTCTAGCACCTGGGTGGAATATGTGTCTTTTGTTTTGCAGAGCATTGGATGGTTGGGTGAAAGGTAGCAAGGTAAATGATTTTCAGGCGCTCTATGATTTGGTTGCATGGGAGCACTTGTCCAATAGTTGTTTTCCAGAGCTACGCCAGCACCTGATTGACAGTAAGCTGACTGATCCCAGGAAACTTGCTGTGGAGGCGGACCGCTGGGTCAGTACCAGGGTCCACAAAGGTCTTGTGGGAGACTCCGCCAAAGGTGGACAGGGTCCCCAGCAGAAGAGTGGGGGGACAAGGGTAAACAAAAGGAGTTCCAAAAAGGGCCCTAAAGTAATCCCCAAGGGAACCAAGGTAAGGGTTCCCAGCCTCCAGCTGAGAAGAGACCATGGGTCCCGCCAGGTAAGCCTGTGCAGAAGGGTCCCAAGACCTGTTTTAGCTGTGGACAGGTGGGTCGCTTCCAAGGAAGTCCCAAGTGTCCCAACACTTGGGACTTCCTTCCACTGGTGCACCGCCCCGGGAAATGGCTAGTGTAGCCTTGCGGGAGAAGATGGGTGCCCAAGGTGGGTGGGGTCCCGCAGAGATGTCCCTAGTCTCTTTAGGAGACAGCGAGATGGTCCCTAGGGCTCATCTGCCTGATAACACTAAGAAGTAAAGGCAGTGGGTGACCATCAATGGCCATAGTGTGGAGGCTCTGAGAGACACCGGAGCCAGTGTGACAGCTGTCAGTTGTCGGCTGGTGTCTGAAGAGCAGGTGGTCCCCAATACATTCTACCCTGTAGTTGCCACTGACAACTCTGAGTGCCTCTGCAAGGTGGCACAGGTTCCCTTTGAGTGGGGGGGGGTCTCAGGTACCTTTGAGAGTGGCTGTGAGGCCAGCCATGCCTGTTGACTGTCTGCTGAGCAATGATTTGAAGAGCTCCCCTTGGGCGAAGGTGGAGCGGAGGTCTCATTTGGAGATGTTGTATCTGCCTGAGTGGGCATGTGTGACCACACAGTCAATGGCAGCCGGTAAGGGCATTCAAGAGGACCTGGAGCCTGAAAGAGTGGCCCAGGTGCCTGCCAGGAAGAGAAGAGGCAGGGGGCGTGGGAGACCAGCCCCCGAAGTTCCCATGGTCCAGGAGGAGGTAGACCCTGAGGGGGATGCCCTGGAACCTACAGGGGAACAAGTGGCTGAACTGGGGGACCTACCTGAGCTGACCCATTGGCAGCAGGAAGGAGGCCCCTCCAGGGAAGAGTTCTGCGAGGAGCAGAACAAGTGCCCTTCTCTTGTTGGTTTGCGGCAACAGGCTGCAAACCAGGCAGCCGGTGATCAGTCCGGATCACATTGGATTTACTGGGAGAATGGTCTCCTGTATAGCAAGCCTAAGGTTGCTGAGCCTGGGTCAGCCCATGTGCTGGTGGTACCCCAGCGCTTCAGGGCCTTCCTACAGGGTCTGGCTCATGATGTGCTGTTGGCAGGACATTTGGGGCAAGACAAGACCTTTGAGAGGCTTGTCACCCACTTTTACTGGCCCCAAATGCATAAGAGTTCTGATGCTCATTGTAGGTCTTGCCAGACTTGCCAGGCAAGTGGTAAGAGTGGGAGGAAGTGTAAGGCTCCTCTCCAACCTTTCCCTGTGGTTAGCACCCCCTTTGAAAGGGTGGGCATTGACATTGTGGGGCCTCTGGATCCCAAGACAGCTATGGGCAACAGGTTTACCCTGGTCTTGGTGGACCATGCTACCCGGTACCCAGAAGCCATCCCTCTCCGGACTGTGACGGCCCCTGTGGTGGGTCGTGCATTGATGGGGATTTTCTCCCGTGTGGGGTTCCCCAGAGAGGTAGTGTCCGACTGTGGTACCAACTTCATATCTAAGTATATGAAGTCCCTGTGGCAGGAGTGCGGTGTAACCTATAAGTTCACCACTCCTTACCACCCCCAAGGTAATAGGCTGGTTGACAGATTCAACCGGACCCTGAAGGGCATGATTATGGGTCTTGGTGAACCCATGAGGTGTAAGTGGGACGTCCTCTTGCCATGCCTTCTGTTTGCTTACAGAGAGGTGCCCCAGAAGTCCTTAGGGTTCAGTCCCTTTGAACTGCTGTACAGCCATCCTGTGAGAGGACCTCTGAGTCTGGTGAAAGAAGGCTGGGAGAAAGCTCCCAGTAAACCTTCCCAGGATGTATATAGCTACATGCTGGCCTTCAGAAACCAGACTAAGCGCTTCAGACAACTCGCTCAGGCGAATCTGGAAGCCAGCCAGGAGGAGATGAAACGTTGGTATGATCAGAATGCCACTCTAATTGAGTTTCAGCCTGGACAAAAGGTTTGGGTCATGGCCCCAGTGGAGCCCTGTGCGCTCCAGGATAAGTGGACCGGACCATTTGAGGTGGTGGAGCGCAAGAGCAACGTCACCTACTTGGTGGACTTGCAGTCTCCTAGGAACCCTTTGCTGGTCCTTCATGTGAACCGCCTGAAGCCCCACTTGGAGAGGTCCGAAGTGGGCATGCTCCTAGCAACAGATGCTGGGATGGAAGAGGAGACTGAGCCTCTTCCTGACCGCCTGTCTGCAAAGGAGCAAGATGGGTCAGTGGACGGTGTGAACCTCTCTACCGCCCTGACCCCTGAGCAGCAGAGTGACTGTCGCCAACTGTTGGGACAGTTTTCTGACCTGTTCTCCCTGACCCCCGGTGTCACTCAGTGATGCGTCCATGATGTGGACACTGGGGAAAGTCCTCCAGTAAAACAAAAAAATTACCGAGTGACTGACAGGGTCAGAGCTTGCATCAAGGAGGAGGTCTCCAAGATGTTAGCGCTAGGGGTGATTGAGTCCTCAAATAGCCCTTGGGTCAGCCCAGTGGTCTTGGTCCCAAAGGCTGCTGCACCCGGTGCCACACCAGAACTCCGGTTCTGTGTGGACTACCGACGGCTCAATTCAGTCACCAGGACTGACGCGCACCCCATCCCCAGAGCTGATGAGCTCACCGATCGGTTGGGGGCTGCCCGGTACCTCAGTAAGTTTGACTTAACGTCTGGGTACTGGCAGATCGCCTTGACCGATGGGGCAAGAGAGAGGTCAGCATTCTCCACACCAGATGGGCACTACCAATTCCGGGTGATGCCCTTTGGGATGAAGAATGCCCCTGCCACCTTTCAGAGGTTGGTCAACCAGGTGTTGGCTGGGCTGGAAGATTTCAGTGCCGCCTACTTGGATGACATTGCAGTGGTCAGTGCCACTTGGGAGGAACATCTGCACCACCTCTGGGAAGTGTTGAAGGCGTTGCGGAGGGCAGGCCTCACGATCAAGGCGAGTAAGTGCCAGATCGGGCAGGGTTCTGTGGTGTACTTGGGACACCAGGTGGGGAGCGGCCGGGTGGCGCCCCTACAGCCCAAGATTGATACCATTGTGGCTTGGGAACCCCCCAAGACCCAGACAGAGGTGAGAGCCTTTTTAGGACTCACAGGGTATTACAGGAGGTTTGTCAAGGGGTATGGCAGCATTGTTGCCCCCTTGACAGAGCTGACTTCCAGGAAGCAGCCCAAGAAAGTGAACTGGACTGATGCCTGCCAGAAAGCTTTTAATGCCTGAAATCTGCCATGTGCACGGCGCCCGTGCTTCAGGCGCCCAACTTCTCAAGGGAATTCATTTTGCAGACAGATGTTTCAGAGCATGGTGTTGGAGCTGTGCTCTCACAGCTGAATGAGGAGGGCCTAGACCAACCTGTAGCCTTTATTAGTAGGAGGTTACTTCCACAGGAACAGAGGTGGAGTGCGATTGAGCATGAGGCATTTGCTGTGGTCTGGGCACTGAAGAAGTTAAGATCATACTTGTTTGGGACTCACTTCTGGGTTCAGACAGACCACAGGCCCCTCAGATGGTTGATGCAGATGAGGGGTGAGAATCCTAAGCTGTTGAGGTGGTCCATTTCACAACAGGGGATGGACTTTACGGTGGAACACCGCCCTGGTACAGAACACGCCAATTCTGATGGTCTGTCCAGATTTTTCCGCCTTATTGAAGAGAACTCCCAAGAGGGTGGGTAGTTGTCCCCACATTTCAGCTGGAGGGGACATGTGTTAGACCTGGCACCATTGGCGTGGGTCTCCCTTCCATTTTTTGCTGTTGCCTCCTGTGTTTTTGCTGGTCTAGATGCTTTGGGCACTTTGCCACTGCTGTTCAGTGCCAAAGTGCAAGTGCTCCCTTTGTAAATTATTGTTTTGGTTTAGTGATTCCATGATTGGCTTATTTGATTTACTTGTTAGACCCTAGTACAGTGCACTATGTGTGCCCAGGGCCTGTAAATCAAATGCTGCTGGTGGGCTTGCAGCACTGATTGTGCCACCCACAGAAGCAGCTTGTAAAATGTGACTCAGGCCTGCCATTGCAGAGCCTGTGTGCAGTCTGGGACTGCCATGTCGACTTGGCAAGTGCACACACTTGCCAGTCCCTAAACCTTACATTTTCTACATCTTTGCCACCCCTAAGATAGGCCCAAGGTACCCCTGTGGGCAGGGTGCATTGTAGGTGAAAGGTAGGACATGCCCTGATGTGTGTGGCATGTTCTGATAGTGAAATACTGCCAATTTCGTTTTTCACTATTGCAAGGCTGTCTGTTCCCATAGGCCAGAATGGGGAGTTTGTTTATAACATCTTATAAACATAACTGACCCTGGGAACAAGATAGAAAAATAAAGTTTAGTATGCCTGAACTCAGAATGTTAAAATACATCTTTTAATGAGGGTGATTTTTACATTCTGTGTTTGAAAATACCACTTTTAGAAAGTAGATATTTTCTTGCCTAACCATCCAGTATGCCTCTGCTAGGTTTGTGTATTGCATGTCTGGCTTTTGGATGACAGGGGCTGGAGCAGGGCAGTGGCTCCAGAAGTCTGATGAGTCAGGGCTGGGCTGAATGGACCTGGGCTGCATTTAGAGTAGGGGGAGGAGATTTCCTTTTCACCTGAATGGGCCTGGTCTGCCTTCAACAAAGCTGTCTCCACCTCCTACCAGGAAGCTGCACCAGTGAGGACAGAAATGGTTTTGGCTGGGTACAGACACTCTCTGCCTTCAGAGAACAAAGGATTTTGGTGTATAAAAAGAGGGGCCCAGACCCCAGACTTTTAGATCACTTCTGGGAAATCAAGAGGAAACCTTTGCCAAGGAGAAGAGTCGGAGAAGCTGAGGAGGAATACTGCCCCTATGCTGTTTGCTGTCTGGGGTTGGCCTGCAGTGGCTGTTTGCTGACAAGGAAAGGAGAAAAAGGACTTTGCTGTTTTGCTTTGTCACCTGCTTGAAGAAAAGATCTCCAAGGGCTTGAAACTGAGCTTGCCTCCTGTTCTGAAGTCTCAGGAACACAAAGACTTCACCCTTCTGTCTCTCTGCATCTGGAACTGCTGTTTCAGCTGCTACAGAAGGAAATTGCAACACCGACGCCGGCGAGCGATGCCGTAACCTGCACCGAAGCCGTGAGCGCTGCTCCGACTTGCGACGTAGGCCCGATGCCTGCTGCCGGGCCGCATCGACTCCGAAGCCGACTTCATCATCGCGGAGCCGATCCTCGACGTGGGTGATCCCGAATCCATCAACATTGCGCCATCGTAAGGAACTGAGGCTTCGGCGTCATCGTGACGTCACCTCCCCGACGCAGTAAGGAACAGTCGTCTCGCCTCCCCAGCGCTGCAGTAAGGAACAGAGGCTTCACCTCCCCTGTGGTCGTAAGGAACCGACGCCGCGCGGCGCCAACGAAGCATCCCCTCCCCGACACCGTGAACTGTCTTTGTTTTCATTGTTCCAAGGTACTGTTCTGTGTGGGCCCGACGCTGCGCACCTCGCGGTCGGCGCCGTACTTTGGGATTTTCACCGGTTACGACGTCGTTATAACTCCAAGTGGAGTTATTGGTTGCTACAAGCTTTATTTTAGTGAATAACCTATTGTTGAGGATATCTTGATAATTGTACTGTGGATTTTTGTCGTTTTGTCTTGTTTTGGTTTAGATAAAGATTATTTATTTTTCTAAACTGGTGTGGTGTCCATTTGTAGTGTTTTCACTGTATTACTGTATGTGTTCACAAATGCTTTACACACTGCCTCTGAGATAAGCCTGTCTGCTCGTGCCAAGCTACCTAGGGGGTGAGCAGGGGTTATTTTAGAAGTGTATTCCCTTTACACTGACTAGAAGCAAGGGTCCCTATTTGGACAAAGGTACCTACCTCTGCCAACTAGAGACCCCCATTTCTAACACCCACGTGTCAGTGGCCCCTTGGTAGTGTCCTAGTGTCAGTCTACTTCTGTCACTGTGCCCATGTCAATGATCCCATGTCAATGTTGATGCTCCGATGGCAGTGTATCTGTAACAGTGTTAGTGGCCCCTTTTCAGGTACCATGTGTCATCGTTGGTACCCTTCTGTCAGTGTACCAGCATTAAGAGTCCCACATTATGGTGTTGTTTGCTTATAAACTACTTGTTCTATCCTAAGTCTACCTCGAAGCACTAAGGAGATGGAAGATCACTAGGGATGAGGATCACGATGGAGAGTTCTGGGGATCTGAAAAATAGGTCAAACATAGTGAGAACTTTAGGAAGGATAGCCAGAAAAAAAGTACTGATATAATGGGTGAGATTTGTTAACTTTTAGTGTAACATAATGCAGCAACCAAAGTTGCTTTGCTGCATTGCACGAGTGAGAGAAAGCAATGCAGAGCCATATTTACTAAATATTGGCCTGCTGTTGCTCTCTTCCTCTTCACTGGAATACACACAGACCATCTATGCAGCATGCACACACCTTAGCACCATGGTGCAAAGATGTACATGTGATGTCTAGTATAGGTTTTGTACTGGATGTATTTGTTTCCAGTACAAAATCTAACGCCTAGACAATTTTATAACATTGTATGTGTGCTGTGTGCAATGTGTGAAATGTTAGTACAAATAAATACATTTCTCCAACTTTGTGCCTGCTTCAAGGGGCATTGTTTCTTTAAGTAAATCCTTCTCTGGCAGCCTTAGTAGAGCAAGCTTTGCTTTAGAAAACATAGGTGCCTGCACTGTAACACCCAACTACCACCCATGTATTGCCCTCTTGACGCAAGGTCTTGCAAAGCAGTACAAAGCACAATATGCACCAAGAAAAGGGCACCTTTCTAGCACACAATCCCTTTAATGCTCCAAAGTAAACCCACTTCCCAAACTTGCGCCATTTTGCATGGCTTTGTGGTGGACCAAAGTCTTACGAAATCAATGTTTTTCCTAGAAAGAGAGAAAAAAGACCCACTTCAAAGGCGGGAGGTTTCACAAGTGAAACATTAATTTTATTAATGCTTACATTACAGTAAATCATGCATCATTATAATTATCCCCTGTATCACATTCATTTATGTAGATGACCATGCAGGAACTGGTTCACTTATCATTTGAAAATTAAGGAACAGGGTGAGGAGTCTGTTTCACAATGTAGTGCATTTCTTTAAATTCAGCTTGCATGCTGAACATATTCTCAGGTGAAGGAAGTGTTAAAATGAGCTAAGCATTATCTCTTGACCTTGGCTATTGACTTTCACCTGTGGAACCCTGCTAAGCATTATTATGAGGTTCCCTGTCCCAACTAGGGGCCCCATGTCTGTGGCCCTGCACAAATCCCATTGATCACCTCACACCCATTAACAATTGAATACACTCACTCTATCCACATGCCCCTCAAACACATTCCATAGTGTTCCTCACTCCTTACTCTGCAGACCTCATAACTCATTACAACCTTGATGCACTCTTCACAACATGAAAATGGCTCACACTCGGTGCCTCACACCTCCCAGACACCTGCCTATCCATAAGATATCGCATTTTGCCTGTATACCGAGCAAACTAAACAAGAGGAGGACTCATCGTCATCCACAAATCCTATTGACCCTGCACTCTAAGTGAGCAAGCAAAACCAAAATCCTTCAATCACCTCAAATGCCTCGTTCCACTCTCTGTGATGTGACAACCACATTTCATCTAATCTACAGGCTCCCTTGACACAACAAGAGCATTAGTAATTAAATCTCAGACCTTATCGCCATCTCACCCATCTAACACAACCTTAACACCCTACTCAGAAATGTCAAACACCCCAGCATTACAAGCCCTAAAAAGATGAGTCTCTTTTGTTGAGCCCACCATGATAAACATGAAAAAGCCCATTACCAAAACAACCCATGTCAAGGGCTACATTGTTAAGCTCTTACCTACTTCATCATCCTCATCACCTTACTATATGTTCAGTCAACACAAAAAGGCCAACTGTAGCAACAACAACAAACGTTCCACTCCTTCAAGAAGTTCTCAGTTGACGTCATGCAACATAAACTCAGGTTCCTCATTGACATCATTGCCCAGCAACTAATGGCAACTCTCTTCTCAACAACTTCAAATACACCCACTAAGAATCATGTTAACTGCAGTGCCCCTCAGAACAAAACAAAAAACACTCACATAAGCCATTTGCACCCAAGAACTTATCAACAAGAAGTGCACCTTATGCAAACAAGAAAATGGGAGAAAAGGAAATCCTCAGATTACCCCACACTTCTAAAATCTCTCTGCTCTACATGCAAGAACATTATTAATTTAGACACAGCCCTCTAACACACCAAAGCCATCACCATTCATAAGTATTTTGAGAGTATAGGATGATTCCTAATTCTATACCTGAACAATATCTTATCTATTCCCCGTTGTTAGGAGGCAATTGATTTGAACAAGAAACATACATCAGAATGTTCGAAGAGGACTGCACCTCTCACCCGACTAACCAAGAAAACCAAACATTTGCATGGACTGAGGAAGTAGATTTTCATGATATCAAAAATGCCTTCACTCAAGTATCCTATACCAGCACTTGTATGAGAAAAGTAACCCTACACTATAGAGGCTGATGGTTCCAATACCACAGTGGGAGTCATATTGTTACACTGATGAAAGAACAGTTCAGAGTACTAACTATTTATTTATTGATAGTATTTATAAAGTGCATCATCATCCCCTGAAGGATATCCCAGTGCTAGACCCAATTACACAAACTCTATACACTATAAGGCCATTAAAGTGGAAACAGCCAGGTCGTCAACATCTTCTGAAAAGTTAGCAGGTCCGAAGTCAAGCAAAGATTAAGAGGCCAGAGAGAGGCCGCTCAGGAATGAAAAGCGTGGCCACCCATTCTGGATTTCTTTATTCTCCTACTATGTATGTAGCAGAGTAGATTGGTAATGGCTCTCTTGCACACAGGAAACCAGTGGAGAGAATTCAGGCAGGCCATAGTCGGACTCCTCTTGGTACTATTACAAATCAATCTTGCCACTGCATTTTGAATAGATTGGAGGTGGGTGAACTAGTAGGCAGCCATTCCTAGATACAGCTCATTGCCATAGTCTAGCCTACTCATAATCAATGCTTGTACAGCACTCTTCCGTCGCACTACAGGGATCCACCAAAATAGCCTGTGCAGCAAGCGAAGGAGTCCAAAACAACTCCTGCACACAGCATTTACCTGATCCTGCATACAGAGAGAGTCATTGATTAGAAAGCCCAAATTCCTGACTACCCTCTTTGACCTTCTAGAAGGACCTTAAAGCAAAGGCCACCAGGAGTTGTTGCAAACTCTGCAATACCACAGTGGGGGCCATAATGTTACAAAGATGAAAGAACAGTTCAGAGTTGTTATTACATACTGCTACCAAAAATTCTCCGACTGTGATCAATTATATGATTTGTGAGATGGAACTCTTTGCCATTCGCTCAGCTTTTACTGAGTGGGCACAGTATTTGGAAGGTTCTTCTGCTGTTGCTATTCTAACATATTACAAGAATTTACAACGTCTTATGAGACATCATTGCATAAATCACTTATTATAGATGGTCTATTGCTGTCAGCTTTAAATATAAGATCACCCATATTGTGGGAAAGATACATTTTGATTAGATACATCATCAAGCAGTTTAGTTGAGTCTAAGGTGACTATAACAGTCCTCCCCCATTCTTCACAACACCCCAATGTCTACCTGTAATACAGACAGACTACCAGAAAATATCACAAGGGGTATTGAAGAAAGATCTGGACATACAACACCTCCAAAAGACTCATACACATCTCTTTAAAGAAATAAAAGGGTACCAGTTGCTTCACTAACAGTTGGTTATCCCCCAAGACCCCATACATGAATACATTAAAAAATACATGTCCTGCTGGTGGACATTTTGATCAACAATCATACACCTTGTACAATGTCAATTTTGGTGGCCAAGTATAAAGAAGGAGATACATGTATATGTAAATACATTCTCTGCGTGTGCTTTGTCCAAGACCGACGAGAATAAGGTCGTACTACTTCATCCTCTTCTCTACACCTGACCAATCCTAGTCCTAGCTTTCAGTTGCTTTTGTCACAGATTTACCTCTCTCTCAAAAGATGACAGTTGTAATAGTTTTTGTGGATTATCCAACAAAGTTATCTAACTTCATACCATAAGAGGGATTGCCCACAATTATGAATGTGCTTTAATCTCACTGACTCACATCTATTGTTCATACAGACTACCTGTTAATCTGCTATCCGACAGAGAAACATAGTTCACATCCAATTTTTGGCAATAGTTTATTAGAATATTATAAATTCAACCCAATCTTTCAATGGAACACCATCCCTAAATTGATGGTCAGACAGAGCAGGTCAAACAAAATCTGGAACAGTATATGCGTTGTTACACTCAATAGGAAAAATTAGGAGGCTATCTTGCTGTGGCAAACTTCACCTATATAATTAGGGAGCATGCATCTCTGGATTCCAGCCTTTTTGTTCCTTGTTTGCCTTTCATCCAAAAACAATGCCTCTCCAAACTGTCTTTTGTTCAATTCATGTTGTCTCTACCTAGAAAGAAACAAGGACAGTCTGTTGCCCCTTGTTGCCCTATAAGAAGATATGCACTGTCTGCCTGTGGAGGCTGCCGTACATCTGTCTTGTATCCTGACACTTTATCTTGACTTTCTTATTTTGACAGAGATCTCGGTAAGAGAATGGAAAGATCTGGATATAGCTGCTGCTATCCCTGCTAATTGTAGAGGGTTTGATTGGGAGAATCAAATTTGAGGGGTTATTGTCATCATTGTTAAGAATAAGCGTTCTACTTCTTCTATCACAAATACTACTCTCAAATAAGCAGAGCTAATAGCACTCTAGCACTTTTCTAGCAATTCTATGCCCATATGCTGCCTCAACGATCTTATAGATTGATCTTTTAGACAGCTGCACCATGAATGGGGTTAAGCGGACTGTAGTGGCTCCAACTCATGTGGTAGAGCATATGCTGAATGGGGGTTTCAACTCCTTAGCCTGCCCGTAAGAACACATGGCTTCTGATAAAGAAGAGAATTTTCTTCAAATAATTTGTCTTGGTCCACAAAGCACTGCACCATTTTGGTGCAGGCTATCTTAGGGCCAGAATCCGTTTCTATGCCTCCTCTAGAAACTTGCAATTAGCCTCCAGCCTTCTTACTAGGATTCCCAAGATTTGCCGCATGATAATGGGTGGACAGACCTTCCCCTACCTTGGGCCAGTGGCATGGAACAAACTCCATTTTGAGCTACGCTCAGTAGCTGTTACCGCTGTGTTTAAGAAAAGGTTAAAGATCTGGCTCTTACAACAAAATTAGATGATCTGACCTTGTGGATGGATGAAAGGCTCAGCGCCTGGACACTCCATGGAGTAGCCGTGCGCTTAATAAGTCACATTTCCTTCATTCATTTAACAAAATCAGTGCCAAGCAACACATCAAAATGTATTACTTCATATTTAAAGTATGACTCTGGGAAAAAATAACATGGAGAGTTATGCATAAGCATTATACAATGCCAAGGCAGGTCTGAATCCAACCACAGAAGTAAATATTAAGGAGAAAAAGTTATCAATGGAGAACTGACGTGTTAGATCAATTTATGCCTATGAAAGCTATTGTAACTCCTTGTCAAACTCAAAAGAGCTACAATATTCAGACAAACTAGTTTCTTTAGAAGGCATATAAAGCTGCTGTAAGATAATGATGAGAAGACTTTGATCCAAATAATAAAGTGATCTGTAGAGCTGCTTTATAAGCATACAACCAAGTGATTAAGAACCACCCTCAGTGTTGCCTTCTAAATACATCTTAAATGCAGCCACCCTCACTCGGAAAGGGTTAGTCATGTAAGTGAGCATTCATACCCTATTTGCTGTTCTCCCTCCCTACTTATCACAGAGAATTTCTGCCAAAATGTATCTGAAACTTACCAACAAAAAAGTTATAAAATCCTATCTAACTTTACTAAGCATAATTACAGGCTGACGTTGTATGGCAGTGGCATGCACAATGTCCCAATTACAAGGTGGAAAGAGTTTACATTTATTACAAATCAAACTATGCAAGATTAGATCTGGCTCCCACTTGGACCTTTGTAATGTGAAGGTGATAGGATTAGGGAAATATGTTATGGCAACCTAGCTGACAGAGTTGCACAACCTCTTTTTAAGTGCTAGTGGGGCAGCTGAAAGACGGGAACAAAGCAGTTGTTATAATACTACTTAAGAAAGAAGATAGAGCAGATTGATTGATCCTACTACTTGCCCATCTCACAGCTACATTTTCTGCCAAGATGGTTGAAATTACAATACAAACAGTCAGCTGATTATCAGAAGAATAACCAAATAACCATCTCTTGATACATATGGGATTCAGGTTGGCACATGGTACTGAGACTTTTGATGGCAGTGCTGGACAATCTGCAGACCACTCTAGATTGGGGTAAGATAGCAGTTATGGTCCTTTTAGTCCAATCTGCCACATCTGACACAATTTGCCATCAGTTTCTTATCTTGAGACTGCAAGAGGTATAAGTGAGGTGCAGGATCCTAGAGCTAAGGATTTTTATTGTGTTCTGTTTTCAGCTTTTTAACTGTTTTTTATTACTTCTAAATGTTTTATATATTGTTTTTAAGTTAAGCCTGTCTGCTCTGTGCCATAGCTACCAGGGGCTGAGCTCAGGTTTAAATTACTGAAACGTTTACTGGACCTAACAAGAATAGTGATATTGTTACTTGTGGTGGCCTACCATCCACCCCAAATAATAATCCACTTTCTCACAACACACATTAAAGAGAACAGGTTTTCAAGATGGCAGAATGTTCTCATTTAGTCTTAAAAATATGGCAGCGTTATCTCACATCTTTTGATTCTCCCTCAGCAGAGAGCTGCAGGTCAGTCATGATGAGCCCATTGAAGGACGATCCCAACTTGTGGAACATAAACCATTAAGAAGTGTTAAGATGAGGCCCTTGCAACCGATCCACAACATTCTCTCACAGGTAACGTGCTGAGTTCAATCACAGAGGCAAAAAAAAGTGTGTCCTCATGTAAGTGCCTCTGGAATCCCACATACCTATACACCTCCAAACTGGCTCCTTATACTGTTGAACCATATGGAGCCAGCCTTCTTTTCTCACTATGGTGCAGTGATCTGCAGGCATCAAAATAAAATGCAAATCTGTAATCTGTGAAGGACAGATGCCTCTGGACAAAATTATTTCAAGGAAATACCCTACAGATGGAGGTTTTTCAGGTCTGTGGGAATGTGCGCCTTTTTTCCTTTGTTCAGGTAACCTTATCGTTTTGAACCTCCCGGGGTTGCTGCAGTTTGTTTTGTGGAGGTGCCACTGAAAACTACTTTGCAATAGTCTAGTCGGGAAACAATTGTGGCTCTTGTGGTTTAAAGTTGATGGTCCTATTGGAGCAGTGAGGGCATGAAGGGATGTAATCACCTTCACTGAGGGTAGTTTCTAAAACCTGCAGTTGGAGAGAGGTTATGAATGATTTGTCAGGTTTCTAGGCACTTGTGGCTAGATATCGGAATACCTTGAACTTGGTAAATGAAGACAATCTCCCTTTATTTCACGATTGCAAAAGTAAAGAGGTTTTTGGTGAAACCATGGAATATATCATCCTGGTGCTTTTTTCCTGGCACTTCCCATTCCTATGCAATAAAATGGTGTTTACTTTGAGATTAAGGTTTATGAAACATGCTAAATCATTGGAAATAAAATGCAAACATATTCACCATGATTTAACCATAGTGAACAGTGGTATTTTTTCTTTAGTTGGATGTTGGAATTCTCATAGAGGTTGGGTGACCTAAGATCCCCAGGGTTGGTTTTGGCAATGAGTTATATTTGTGAACACTCTTGTGCACTGCTTCACTCCCGGTAGTTGATGGGTGAGCAGGCTAGAGTTTTGCTTCTCCATTCCTTCATGCACTCTTGGCAGCCACGACCCTGCCTCTTCTAGTGTAAAAAGCACTGCCGCATGCCCTTTTTGGGGTATGAAGGGGGAGTCGCTGGAGGACTATATTGTATCATTACAAGAGACCTATTGGAAATTGAGTCACTCCTTGCTGCTGCACTACTCCAGGGTGGAGGTGCACTGGATATTTACGGTTGTGCCAAAAGTAGGTGCAGATGTAGATTTCGATGCAGCACACACAACTCTTATGGTCTCCTTTAGGCCACTGGCACTGTGCAACAAAGATTTTGAAAACATTAAGCACTGGAGAGTAAGACAGGTGCAGGATGAGCCAATTGACTCACTCCATTCATGTTTGTGGCACGTTGCAAGCATGTGTGCTATTCTAAACTGTTATGGTGAAATGCAGGATTTTAATATTTTTTGGTACTCATCTGCAAATTTCTGCCAACACATACCGCATGGAACTCGAACTTGCCGCAGAATATGTGTCGCCGCAGAATATGTGTCAGCGCTGCATGTGGCAATGACTAATATAAGCCGTTTAATGTAGCCTGTCCTTGATGCCCAGAAAAGGCTAATGAGGATGACTGATGTCATGGTCAAGAGGTCAAGAGATGAGAGAACCGCAGCAGAAGTCCACCTGTTCTGTAAAGAGTTAATCATAGATGAGGTGCGGTATAGCAGATCATAGCAGACCATTTCGCAAGAGTGTGAAGGACACTATCGACCCTATAAAGGAGCAGCCACCAAAGAAGACCTACTCAGAGGGGCTACTGACTACCAGCAGATAATAATTTGACCAGCATCGTCATTAACTAGCTGCAGGACAATGTTGAGATGTTAAAGATATCATTGAACCTTTCAGTATCTGGACCCAGTGACAAGTCAATCCAAATGCTTTAGTGAGTGGAAGAACAAGTTGCCACTACTAGCCTCCTTAAAGCTAAAACATGTTTATTGTGTAAAAACTAGAAAAAAAACAGTAATAATGCAGCCAAGAGAGACAAAACGTCAAATCCGTATGAAATTGAGCATCAAATGTGTGCCTCCTCCCCACATTTCACCACCATTTATAAATTGTTTCACATAGGCAATCGAGGGAAAGTACACATGACAGAAACTGAAACTTTAGATAATGGTTTTAACAGGTGCATAGCTTTCTCAAGACAAAAGTACAAAGAGACCTTTGAAAATTCTCGCTTTGCCTTGTCACGGATGGAAACGAGGCCTGTGGACATCAGAAGCGAGAGAGGCCAAGCATCTTGGTTTAACATGGACATGCAAAATAGCTGCAGGCTAAACAACATGACGTTATTTATTTGCAATTTATTTCAATCATGAATTGCATTATTTAACAGGTGCATCAAAAATTCTCACCATTATTGACACTGGTGCATGGCTACAATTAACTTTCACCGTCATCAGCAAGTGTGTGATGGTGATCTTGCAAAAGAGAGAACGTGAAACAAATATGCCAAACAACAAATTCTATAAATTAAACAAGGCTATCCTAATGGTCTTGGGAAAGGTTGGTCAACTGTAATCAGAACTCAGTGCTAACATTGTTGACACCAGGTTGCAGTCAATGGAAATGGCTTAAATTAATTACATATGTAGGGCTATGTTAAGGAAGCAGATTTCTACTAATGCAAGAAGGTAACATTGTGAGTCATCTTAGCGGTGCAAACATAAGGTTACTGGGGGTTCTGGCAGAAAGCAAGGACCTAAGCAAGTTTCTGTCAGTAAAGCTCCGTCATCTTCTGGACGTGCACATACAACCACTCCCTGAAAATCGAAAATCGAAACATGCAACAAAATAATTGCACCCAGAGGTAGACGTAACCATAATAATGGTGGCCCAGCTATTTAGTTCTGGGACACAGAGAAGCCAAAAATTCGCCGATCTCTCTCTCAAGAAATGGCCCGCTTGGGAAGAGTTGGATGAAAGAGACAAGGACTGGCTTGACTTGATATTCAATGGTCAGTAAGGATTCAAATTGATTTTACTCATTTCCTTTCATGCTACGCCTTCTATGGTGTGATTCATAATAAGGGTAGAATCCAGTGCTAAGGGCAGTAAATAATTCAGATGAATATAACAGTTTCAGGGTCACCATTATGGAAGTTACAGTCAAGATGTTTTTGTGGATAGTTTCTAAGCGGCATTTTGTTCATAGGAGCAAGTAACCTCTTAGCGATAAGCATGAACTTTGAAGACAGACTCCAAATGTGTAGATACAAAGATGGTAACTGTGGTTGCCATGTTTAGCCATGATCATTTCCTGTTTGATTATTGTGGACTCCAAGGACCATAAGCAATATTGTTTGAAGTTCTCTCCTCATCATTTCCTCCAGGGTCTCTCGTAGTTAAGATCATGATTCAGCCCTTCTATAGTTCATCGAGGACTATGGAACAACAATTAAAGGAAGATATGTCTGAGACAGAGATTGACACTGACCTCCATTGTCTGTCTCAAAGAACATGCCCAACACCTGGACAATCTAGGAATGGCTTAAAACTGGAGGATATTGTCAATGGCGAACACATACTCAAACCTGAATGTGCTTATTGAGACTTTTCTCTATTGGGAAATAAAGCCCAAATCTAAGTGGGCCCCCTAAAGTGGAAAAAGGGGACTAGATTATATTTTTAGGGCTCAACAAATAGTGCCAATGACTGAAGCCCTCTGCTTGCAACACTTCTGGAGGAGTGTTAGAGAAGCAGTCCTGAGAATGGTGACACAAATGTAGGAGTAGCTCAAGGGCCCAGCTCTTACTATTTTCTAACGTGTACTGCATTACAGTTGTGAGAATGAAGAAAATTGATCTGAGGAAGGAGGTGATGTGCCTGATGGTGCAGGCTGTGCTTCTGTGTTCCCGATGACTGCAGATGGTCTTGGGGCAGGTTGCAGCAGCGACTACCTAAGTTGAGAGTGGTAGGCAGAATGATGGTTAGAGAAGGATGGTCAGGTTTGAGGGAGGAGGGCATACATGGGTGTGGTTATGTTTTTGGCCCTCCCATATTATTTTGCTACAGTCCTGGTGTGGGTGTGTGCACAATCTAATCGGCCTAATTTAAAGCAGGCTTCTGTTGTGAATTTAAAGTTGGTTTGACTCACAGAAGGAAAAGGGTCCATGCTTTCCCCACCCCTTCTCACAGTCTTTGGTGCCTGACGTAAGGAGATATTAGGAATTAAACCTGATGTTTTGTCATTACATAGCAATATTAGCTTGAGTACTAGACATGCAATATTGTTTTTTGGTAAATGTTGGGGAATCAAAAAGTACTGTAGATATGCATGCATGGTCATGTTTGCCAATCTTCGTAAATGCAAATAAAACACATTTAAAATAATGAAAACCCTACCAAGTCCTTCTTCGCTGGAGATTTGCACCCCCACCCCACATAACCCTCACCAGGGAGTCTGATGCCTACCATAAACATTAAAGTCTGATCATTTTTTACCCTATTTACACATTGGAGAGAAAGTCTTGCATATATATTCCTCTAGTGCAGTCCTTCTTCATTCTGGGGTCTTCGAGGTCCTTATCATTTTCCAATTTAGCAACTGACCTCTCCATCCTTGTTACTGATTTTTCCAACTTGTGAAGTATGTGACCTGACTCTCTTCTTTTTGTTATGTATCTGTTCACACTTTGGTACCATCAATTATCAAATGCTGCTCGAATCCCTCTTGTCATGAACGGGCTTCATTGCCATCATTCTGGAGTGGCTTTTATCCACCAGCACCTTCAGGCCCACTCTTGTGGCAATGCCTTGCATAGTCCCCCAAAGATCCATTCTTTCCCAGTAACCTTCAAGCTGTACACGGTATGACTGGAACTATTCCAGAGGAGCAACAGCATTGTTTTCATTCAGCATGAGGACAACACCCATCTCTGAATAAATCAGGAAATGACATCTCTAGGCTCGGCTGATAATTATTCTGGGCCACATTCCATTCTACCATTTTTTGTTCATTACAGACAGGGGCTAACCAATTACAAAATAAGAACTGCTGGCCACATCTCTAATTTCAGCCTTTTTGGGCCTCATCAAGGAGATATAGTTTGCATCCTCCAAACCGTCATCCTAGCACCCACACCTGGACATACTGTTTGCACTTAAGGAGTCTCAGTGATACAAACAAAAAAATGCTATGGGTGGAATACTTAAAATAATCTCATCTATGAGTAATTACTCAGGGCCACATTACATTCCAGCATGTTTTTGCACACTGTGCCACATTCAGATAGGGACCAATCATGTTCAAATTATCCCTGGTCTGGCTCCAGTAGGACCGCTCCAAGCAGAACTGATTTTTTTTCTTTTTTTCTAAGCCATACTTGAAGCTCAATCCCCTGAAAACAGAGCTCATGCTAATCACTCTAGATAACCAACATGTGTACGTGCAGGAATGCCTCTCAGTGTTGAACCTGGACGGTTTCACCACACAGACGGTCAAAGATGCTAAATCTCTAGGATTTCACATTTACCCCACCCTTAATTTTAAAGCACACATCTCAAATAAGCTAAACAAATTCTGGGACCTCTGGGTCTTTGAATAACAGAGGCTAACATTTCAACTCAATGGCGGCAAGACAGAGTTACTTATGTCCTCCTCTCTCTGGTGTTCTCCTTGGTGCCCTCAAAATTGGGCTGTGCCCCAATTACATCTAAAGTTTCTAGCAATCTGGAGGTGATTTTTGACAACTCCCTTTCTTTCCATGAACACCTAAATTCCTTCACCTCTTCTTGTCCTTTTTATACGAGAATGCTTCATACGGTTCTACTACTTCTCCCTATGAACTCCCAGAAGACTGTGGTTCAAGTGATCGTTCTGTCTCACACTGATTACGGGAACTCTCTCTATTTAGACCTTACCAAATATCTCACATAACGAATCCAACTTATACAAAATCTAGCTGCTCAACTTCTCTAAGGGTCTAATTATGAGTTTGGCGGTCCCACAGTGGACGGTGTAATGCGCCGTTAGCTGTGGGACCGCCAAACCCGTGGTGCAACCGCCCACCAGATCAGGAGATTTTTCCTGGCCTGTAAGGGTCATAAAAGAGCCGAACAGGCAGACCTCTGGTCTCAGAGTGCCGACTGCACCTTCCTGCACGGTGTGGCAAACATTCCATACCATGCAGGAAGTGGGGGGGAGAAATTCCGGGGTAGTGCCCCCCGCATGCACCCCCAGGCCCAAATCCGGCAGGGGTTTTTGTTGCCATTCCGCCACCCTTTTCATGGCGGGTTCACCGCCATGAAAAGGGCAGTGAAATGGCAACTCGGAATATGCTCGGCGGTGCCGGCTGCGGCATTGCCAGCATATTCCTGCCATTGAAAGATCGCCAGTCCAGCGGGATCCTTGATCCTGGAGGTGCCGGCGGTCTTGTGGTGATCCGACCACCGCAATCGTAATGCTGCGGGTGATCCCTCAGTGTGGGGGTTGTCGGACTGCCACCACAGGTACGACGGTCCTGTGGACCACAGTACACCTAATTAGGGCCTGAGTTCTTCTCACAAGATGTTCTATCTCTGGCCACTTTAAAACCCTTCACTGGCTCACTGTGGGCAACCGATCTGTATGCAAAACTTTGTGCATCTGCCATCGTACTCTTCAACACAATTGTCCCAATTTTGTCTGGGGTTGGACATGCAGCTATGTGCCAGGTAGGAAACTCCTATCTGCTTTCACTTCCTTTGTCAAAGCACATTGTATCAAAAAGGCTTGACCGAGTGTTCATTCTTTCTTTTTTAACAGCCTCTCATTGGAACACCCTCCCACGGCATCTTCATGCTGAACCCCATAATCCCTTATTGAGGAAGAATCTTAAAAAATAGTTGCTTTGTTAATGTTGTATCTTTTGGTCTTCCCAGTGCGAGGACACTAAGGGCATATTTACAAGCCTCTATTGCCAAGGGAAGGTCACTTTTTTTGACGTTCCAGTGGCGATACAGGCTTCACCTTATTTACAAGGCAGCATTAAGCCACTTAACGTGGCTTAACCCTGCCTCGTAAATAAGGCATTCTTTCACGCTATACTTAGCGTGAAAGGGGGGGGCAGTGGGTGATGTGATGGGCATTCCGCTGCAACTCCCATTGATTTTGACACTGCCCCATATGTACAAGGGTGGCGTAAATATGGGGCAGTGCCAAAATTAAGACCAAAAAAACCTGGTCTTAACATGGCGCAACGAGGAGCAATGCTTTATTTCTCTTTGTTTTTGCTGTTTCTATTTGTGCTGCACTGTGCAGTATACATAAATACAGCAAAACACTGTGCATGATTGTTTATTTGCAGGAAAGCGTCCCTTCCTGCACATAAACAATCATTTTAAAAATGATGAGTTGCAACTTCTATGTATGCTGCACAAAGCAGCACACATAGAAGTTACAAATCGCCATTTAAGATTGTTTGGGGCTTATTTATATGCCCCTTGCGCTGCCGGTGCGTCACTTTTTGTGGTGATCCGGTGGCGTAAGAGCCTGCTCCATATTTACGAAGCAGCACTAAGCCACTTTTTTGGGCTTAATGCTTCCTTGTAAATATCGTTCCCTTTAATGTAGTTTTCTGCGTTAAAGGGGCGTGCAATGGGTGTTGCTGGGGCCGTTCCCAGCAACATCCATGGCTTTTTGACACTGCCCCAGATTTACGAGAAAACGTAACTCTGAGGCAGTGCCAAAAACGTACGCCTCCCCAGGGGAGGCGAAAGGGAGGCACAAGGAGAAATATCTTTATTTCTCCTCGTTTTTCTTTTTTCAATGTGTGCTGCAGAATGCACCACACATAGAAAGAGGAAAAAGCCTCTTGGGATTTTTTTGTGCTGGAAGGTTTCCCTTCCTGCTCAAAAATAATCCTCCGCGCAACGCAGGCACCCTTGCACCATGGTGCACGGGTGTCTTCGTTGGGGCACAGCAGCCCATTGTGCGCCAGGGCAGGGGAAAAGCACGAGAGGTGTGGTGCAGCGGCCAGGGCAGCTGACTTCGGAGCACAGGGTTCACGGTTCGATCCCCGGCTCCGGTGGCAGCTCAGCTCAGCACCATGTGACTCTGGGCAATAGCTCACTTAATTTCCACTCCGGCCCCAGCGCCTTGAGACCAGTAAGGGTGAGTAGCTGCGCTATATAAAAACGGACTTACTTTTTTTACTAGGATGCGCTGTATCTGACTGATACGGCGCATTCCTGCCCTTTTCATTTGCTGTAGGGCAGCGCCGCAGGAAGGTCTGTGGCGCTGCCCTACCACAAAACTCACAAATGAGGCTCCTTATGTGCAGGAAGGGACACATTCCTGCACATAAACAATCATTCTCTCCAATGAAGGCACCTTTGCACTATGGTGCAAGGGTGCCTGCGTTGGCGCTAGGCAGCGTAATTAGCGCCAGTGCAGGGGGAAACGCAGGGCTGCACTGTATTGTTGTAAATACGGTGCAGCCCTGCGTTTCAAAAGTGATGAAGCGCTGCGTTAAGCCAAGGAGGCTGACGCCGCGATCAGTCACTTTTCTTGTAAATATGCCCCTAAGTTGGGATAACAGTGAATTTAATAATTGACATTCATTCATTCAGCTGCACTGCTTTCACTTCTTAAATTGAGAATTGACTCTCAAGCTTGATTCATTTGTTGTATTATTTCTTTAATTTCAAAGAAACAGGGATTTGGTTTTGTAAACATAATGACAATAACTCTGATATGGTTTTTTTCTCTACACAGAATGATGATGGTCTAAAGGCTTCAAAGAGCAAGAAGAAGAAGGTGAAGACGAAAATAAAAGGCTCTGTAAGTTTAGGGAGCGTTGTAGAAGCAGAGGAGAGAAAACTGGAAGCAGAAAACAGAATCACTTCAAACGTCAACATCCTCCACAGCAACAGGATTGCTCAGGAGCACCCCAACAGCCAAGAGGAACCGGCACCTCTCCCAGGTAAAACAATGCATTCCCATTTAACCAGAATAGACTCCTTAGATAATTATTATACAGTATGGGGCCATATTAAACAATACGTGCGGTCAGCCTGCCTGTCAGGGTGGACGAGCCGGATGTATTACTGCCCTGAGGAAAATCTCAATGGGTTAAAGGAATCAGTCTTCACCTAGGTGGTGCAGCCTGTTTGACGTCCTTGTCAAGGCATCTGTTGGGCAGTGAGAGTCCGTGGTGCCCCCTGCATGGAGGGGGCATGGGGTACTCAGGAAAGCCACACACACACTGGTGGTTCTCAGGGAAACCTACCACCGACAACATCGCAGATCGCTCACATTCAGATCTTTATATACAAACTCTGGTCTAAGTCTGGGTGATGTCTACCATTCCATTGCTTTCCCTTAATACCAATTGGTATTCAGTGCCCAAAGGGAAGCAAGGCAGGACCAGATCTGCATGGGCTCCCTTCTTACATGCAAGCATGTTCCCGCCCACCTGGTGTAGCCAAGCCTTGTCCCCACTGTCACTGGGCACTCACTAAGGCTGCTGCTGTGCAGTTTTCCAGGTCTGTTTGCATGATGCGAGTCTGAATGTCTTACTGCACTCAACAGAGTGTATTATAGAACACAAATGTATGTTTTCCAATGTTAATAACTAAGATTTATTCTCAACTGAGCTTGACAATGTATCAAAAGAGATATAGTCCTGTTTATTTCTGAGGCCTTTGTGTTTCTTACTTCCCGGCCTAAGTTAACTAAGTGAGCGACTGTCTTTTTGTTTGCATTTATTTGTATTTCTGAATTTGTACCGTGAAGTTTTGACTTGTTTATTTATAGAGACCTTGTGGTTCATATCATGGGCCTTAAGTTGTAGTTGATACTTGCCCATGACCCCTACTGTTTATTCCATTTCCCCAGGGACCCCCAGACTGGTTGTCCATGCAAAAGGTGAGTACGGTTAAAGGTGGCTCCCTATGCCATTACCTTGTTTGCCTCTATTCTGGCCAGTAAGGTTGTACATGGACTCTACAGGAACCATGCCAATCTAGCACATAACAATCCAGTTTAAAGTCCTGTATCCTATATCCATGGTGCTATCCCACAACTCAACTATTTATATAGCACATTTTTTGGCTCCTTTTACTACTGATATTCACACCTTACACTATCTGCTCCTGCATGAAGCTCCTTACATTAACCAGTGGCGTAACGAAACTTGCGAGGGCCTCCCTGCTCCCCACGCTCCGGACCCAGTCAGGTGCTCTCTGGCCAGCCCGTGCACAGTGCCGGAGGTGGCCCCCTGGAGCTTGTGGGCCTCCACGCACTGTGTGGGCTGCAGGGGCTATTGTTATGCCACTGACATTAACTCACCTGTCCTCTATGATTTGCCTCACCCTGTCTTTCTTTTATCTTACTATATTTACATCTGGAGGTGTAGAGAGTGGTATTTAATTGTTATATGTATGTACCTTTAAAAGTTGTTATTAGAATGTAATGTTCACTGGATTCTGTAATCTAGAATGTTTGTAGTGCTTATTGGATTCTGTGCCTGACTTCAACTGGATCTGTCGTGGGTCTCTGCTGTGGAAATAAACCTTTCAACTATACTTTACATTCCTGGAAGTTGTTGGCTTCATTATTTCCTAAAAGGACTTTCTACATTTATTGGCGACGATTTACTTTTTCTGAAGACCCACCGACCTACGGGATTTTATTGCATCCAATTTGACCTTTCCACTGATTTACGGAGGATCACTTACCAACACTCCCAAAGGCATTGCGCTCTGGGCTCAAGTTACCATCTGTTCTAGGAGTTACGATCTGTTCAAGGAGTTACGATTATATATATATTTTTTTCTGTTACTAATTTACGTTGGATTTTACAACTTCCTGACTACGATCCCTCCGAATACCTCTGAGGCTGACTTTGGATTTCTATTGAAAGGTACTTTCATTTATACAAAGTTGCCTTGTTTTATTCAGTGCTTGGAGGTGTATTAGCAAAAATCCTATTTGATTGCTGGGCTTTCGAGTTGGTGTTTACCGTTGAAGCTGCATCCCACCGTTACTCCCTTGCTTCTCTTTGAAAGTGCCTTCGTTCCATGGCTCGTGTTCCCCGCTCTGTCTCCATGATTTACCGTCTATCCTGACGTCAGCCTGGTTTCTTCAACTGCAATTAATAACGCCACTGAATCATCACGTTGAAGACGCTCCTCACGCATTTGTGTCATCGCGTCAGTCACGTTCCGGTGGCCATCTTTGCTTGGTAATTTCTTCCGTGATAAACACACGAACTTTGAACTAGTGCTGACAAGGATTTCATCGGTGTTTATCTTCCGTGATAAGCACACGATCTGGGAATTTCTGCTTTTCATTGCTTCTACTTCTCAGCGCATTTCACCTCAGGGTTTTGCTGGTGCTTGTCTTCCGTGACTAGCACACGAATTGGGACTTGCTGCTGTTGATCCCTCATATTATTCATCCCGGTGACAATATTATTATTATTTTTTTACTTATTTTTTCATTCCTACTTCTGATTTTCCTTTTATTGTACATATTGTGCCTTAATAATTTTACTTGTTGTTTGTTGCTCACATTACTACATTACTTATATTATTACTGCTACTTACATTATGTCTTCCTCATCTAACAATGTGATGCAACCACCACCCTTTTTACAAAACCCTGGTAAACCTCTCACTCCTTGGCACAAATGGTATAGAATTTTTGACAATTATTTAGAAGCAATTGATGCAACTAAATATTCTGCTTCAAGGAAAAGAGCACTTTTGTTCAACCATTTAGGTAGCGCAGGTCAAGATGTTTTTGATAATTTGCCTGTCATTCCAGCCCCATCTAGTGATGAAACATGGGATGTTTTTCTGAAGCTTTAGCAAGATTAGGAAAACATTATGTAGATGAACCATCTGTCATGGTTGAGCGTCATATGTTCTTTAAACGTAAACAAACACAAGATGAATCGATCGAAGATTATTTAGCTGTTTTGCGTGTTTTGGCAGCTAAATGTCAATTTGGCACTTATTTAGACACATCCTTGCGTGACCAATTAGTTTTCAATTGTTATAACAAAAAGATACAAGAACGTATCTTAACATGCAAGAATCCATCCCTTGAGGAAGTAATGGATATCGCAAGAAGCATTGAACGTTCTGTTGTTTCGTCAAAAATTTTAACTCAAGATTCTGTTAGTAAAACTTCTTGCAGTTCCAGAAGTTATGCATGTCGCTTCTAATGCTAATTCTAACGAACTGGAGGTAAATGTTGTATCCACAAAACTTAAACCAAGCATTAATGTTGAAAAAAAGGTTCTTGCTATAGATGTGGATCTAAGTATCATATGGGCAACAATGTGAATTGTCCTGCGCAAGGTAAAAGGTGCAATACGTGTAAAAAAATTGGCCACTTTTATACTGTGTGCAAATCAGTTAAACATAGGAGAAAAGTTAATTTTCTCAATGTTGAAGATGACCTGTGTCAAGCCATGAGTAATACTTTGTCTACTATTGAAATTAACACTTTATGTGGTGATACCAGAAGATGTAAGGGTCCCTTATGTAATGTATTAATAGGACCTATTGACATCAACGTCATGGCTGATTCAGGTTCTCCAATCACGATACTAGATGAAAAGACTTTCAAAAATTCTGGTCTAAAGTTCTTCTCAAACCCACTGATGTCAATCCCAAGGCGTTTGGGGAATTCGATATCATGATGTCTGGATATTTTTCAGATTCCATCAAATTTAAAGGTAGAGAAATTTATACTAAAATCTATGTTGCTCTTAATGGTCGTGACATTTTGGGGTGGCAAGACCAAGCGAATTTAGGGATCATTTTAAGACCTGGGCATTCTGAACCTGTTACCTTAGGAGATCTTCCAATTTTATCTGTTGTACAAGAACCTGCAAATGTTCTCCAGTCTGGTGGGGATTCTGCTTTGGAGAATTTATTTTCAAAATATTCAAGTGTATTTTCTGACAAAGTAGGCTTGGTCAAAGATTTCCGACACATTATTAAACTAAAAAAAATGCTATTCCAGTTGTTCAAAAATGCAGACCAGTCCCCTTGTCTGCTAGAGATGATTTAAAAAAATGCTTGATGATTTATGTTTACAGGATATTATAACACCTGTAGAATCCGCTGAATGGGTTTCCGCTGCGGTTGTCGCACGTAAAAGTTCAGGTGAGATTCGTTTATGTGCGGATTTAAGGGTGCTTAACCGCAATATAGTTGTGGACTGCCATCCCCTACCCAGAATTCAAGAAATGCTGGCTAATCTGGGTGGTAGTAGGTATTTTACCACAATTGATCTAAAGTCAGCTTATCATCAGATTCCCCTTGCTAATGATTCTCAGTCTTTAACCACATTTGTTACTCCTTTTGGAGTCTACATGTATAAGCGAATGCCTTTCGGCTTAGCATCCGCTGCTAGTGTTTTTCAGCGGTTAATGGACCAATTGTTTACACATATTAAGGGTATCCAAGCTTTCCAGGACGATATCTTAATTCATACAGCTACGTTAGAGTCACATTATACCCTGTTGGATAAAGTTTTACAAAAACTAGAAGCGGTTGGCATGACTGTTAATAGGAACAAATGCAAGTTTATTACACAAAATGTTGACTATTTAGGGCACAATATTTCTGTCAATGGTATAAAACCTAAGCTATCTTTAATTAATGCTATCAAGGATGCTCCCAGACCGCAGGATAAAGATTCGTTAAGAGCATTTTTAGGTCTTAGCGAATATTATGCTCGATTTATACAAAGCTATGCTATCATTGTGCAACCTCTTAGGGATTTGTTAAAAAAAAATGCTAAGTACATTTGGTCTGAAGAAACCCAACAGTCATTTGATTCTGTTAAAAAATTAATTTTGGAAGCACCAGCCATTAGAGCTTTTACTCACGGTCAAACTAGCATCGTCACTGTGGATGCCAGCTCTAAGGGATTAGGTGCTGTGTTAAGTCAAATGATTGATGGTCAGGAGTTTACTGTAGCTTTTGCCTCCAGAACATTAAGTAGTGCTGAAGCTAATTATAGCACCATCGAGAGGGAGGCTTTGGCTTGTTCTTGGGCCGTCGAAAAATTTAAGATGTATATTTGGGGTTCAAGATTCCAGCTTTTTACTGACCACAAACCTTTAATGTATATGCTTGGTGATAGCTGTTCAAACAAAGCTTCCTCTAGATTGATCAGACTTTTAGCTAGGTTACAAGAATTTAACTTTGATATTAAATATATTCCAGGCGGTAAAAATGTCAGGGCAGACTGTTTGTCACGTATTCCTCTGGAAGGTGTGGAGATGGATGATCCAGTTAAGGACAATGATTGTGATGTTGTTTTCACCATAAATGATTTGATACAGAATAGCAAGTTATCTGAAAACGAATGGGTTGAATGTGATAGAAAAGATCTTTGTCTTGAAAGAGTGAAGAAGTTTTTAGTCCATGGTTGGCCGTGCGATAGGAGCATGTCTATTCAAGACAAATGCTTTGCGCAAGTTGCTGCGGAATTATCTATTGTAAATGATATTTTAGTTCGGGAAGACAAATTCGTTCCGCCAGAGGGTTTAAGAAGCAAAATTATTTCCCTTGCCCATGAGGGACATTTAGGAATTTCTAGCACTGTTCGCAAGATTAAGGATGTATACTGGTGGCCAGGTATTGATGGTCAAGTTAAGTCGTTTGTGGATAATTGTCCTGAATGTTTATGTTCTGATAAACATTGGCGCACATCCACCACTCCATTGTGTCCAGTAGAATGGCCGAACGGTCCTTGGCAAAAGTTAGGATTGGATTTTTCTGGCCCCTTTAACCTACTTGGGAGCGATAGTAAGTTTCTAATTGTAATCATTGATTACTTTTCAAAGTGGATGTACTTTTCTTTTGTGAGTAATTCTGATTCAAAGTCAGTCATTTCGTTTCTACAACGTCTATTTTTGATAGAAGGTCTGCCTGCAGAAATTGTGACTGATAATGGCACTCATTTTACATCTAATGAATTTGAAAATTTTATGGAGGAGGTTTCTGTTAAGCATATTTTAGTACCTTTGTATAGTCCAGCTTCAAATGGCCTTGTAGAGAGAGCAAACAAGTTTTTGAAAGAAGGGGTGCAAACAGCTTTGGCGAACAGTTTGGATGTGTTCAAATATGTAAGTCAAAAGGTGTGGAATTATAATACAACTCCCCATTCTACCACTGATGTGGCCCCGTATGTCTTATTGAGGGGAGGAAACCGATTTCTCTACTTAGTCCATCGTGGCTGAAGGATAAAGTTGGAAGTACAAATTCGCATTCTGTTGATTTACATAAAGTCAGAGAACATGTGAAAGAAAAACAAAGATTGTATAAGGAGAATTATGACAAGAGAAAACATGTTAAAATAACTTCTTTGTGTCCAGGTGATTGGGTTCTCATTAAAAAACCTATTAAGGTTTGCAAAGGTCAATCGAGGTTTTCCGAACCTGTTAGAATTGTTAAAATATCCAAAATGGCGGTTATGTTACAGAATCGCGGATGGTGGAATCGAAATGCTGTAATAAAACTTACAGATGAACAAGCAAAAATAATCTATAAGAGAGTCAAAACTCAATCTGATTCTAACTGGTTTGATCTTGGTGATCTCACTCATGAGCATAATAATCTTGATGATACAACTCGTTCTCATTCTTTAGGGAATAGAGGGGAAGGTGATGCTATGTCTGTTCCCAGCTGCATGGATGAAAATGCTATTCCAGATAACATTAGAGGAGCTGGGGATAGTAAACAAGTAAGAAGCAGTTCTCGAATTAGAGTCACTCCTTTTCGTTCTGATGATTTTGTGTATTATTAATGTTGTTTTATTGATTTTACTTTCTTTCATTTCGCTTTGTTTGTTTTATTATAGGAAGGGGGGTGTGTAGAGAGTGGTATTTAATTGTTATATGTATGTACCTTTAAAAGTTGTTATTAGAATGTAATGTTCACTGGATTCTGTAATCTAGAATGTTTGTAGTGCTTATTGGATTCTGTGCCTGACTTCAACTGGATCTGTCGTGGGTCTCTGCTGTGGAAATAAACCTTTCAACTATACTTTACATTCCTGGAAGTTGTTGGCTTCATTATTTCCTAAAAAGACTTTCTACAGGAGGCTAATAACCGGGGCCGGATCCATGCATTCAGGGTAAGTGTTTGTCATCTCTGGGCAGATCCTAAAAGGCCATGAGCGTCCCATCCCTGCGAAAGAATATGCTTTCTCAGGCTCTTGGCCTCCTCGCGCTTAAGCATGCTGCTTTCCGCCCCAGCCCAGATTACCACTGACTGTCGCCATGCAGACACCTGAGGTGGCGCATTCGACTTCCAGTGCTTAGTCGATAAATGCTTCTCCAACAACAAACCTAGATATAGAAAGCAGGATGCAAGCCTGGTCTTCTGAGTGCTGCGGAAAAGTGCTAGTGCACAAGCATTCCAGCTGTGGAAAACATCATTTCTAGTGAGGCAACCAAGGTGTGAGGTAACTTCCCGCCAGTACAGCGAGAGGGAGAGGCAGGACCAGAGCATATGAAGCATGTCAGCACTGAGCAAAGGGCAGCGTGGGCAGCAGGAGTTCTCACCAGGGAAATATTCAGTTTAGAAAGAGTGAGGTTAGATTTATGAAGAAGGAAAAATTTTATGAGCTTGAACTCGGCATTCCTAGTCACTGTAGCATGATACCCTAAGGGCCTGATTACGATGGCGCTGAACCAGCAACCGACAGGCTGTCGGTGGCAGGTTCACCACCATCGTGAGGCCATTTCCCACCCGCCAGATTGTGGTGGCGGGCGGTGTGCTGGTGGGCGGAAAGCCCGACCACCACGGGTCCGACAGTAGCAATAATTCCGATTGCTTGTCAGACCGCCCGCATCCCCAGAATGGTGGCGGTGCCTAGCAGGCACCGCCTGCCTGATTAGGATGCAGGATCCCCACCAGCCTTTCCATGGCGGTTCACCCTCCATAGAAAGGCTGGCGGGGATGGACTTTGGGGGCCCGTAGCGGACCCCCTTGCCCCCGGGCACTTTGCTATTCCACTTTGGGGGCACCTATGGTGCCCCCCTACATTTCCCTGCACCATGTGGCAGGCAGTGCATTTTTAACATTGCGGCGGGTGCTGCAGCTAGCAGGAAACGTGGATAGCAGGAATGTCATATTGTTCAGTAATCTCAAAAGCGAGGAGAACGCAGTCGTGGAAAAGGTCACCAAGGTTCGCCAAGCCTGCAGCCAATCTGCGATGCACGTTGTGCCTCGACAAGCTGAGGAGGAAGACGGAAGACGCGTAGGGATGGGCCGGGGCTGTGAACCACAGTCCTCACTTAAAGCACGTATGAGGGGTCGTGGCCTTGGAGGGAATGGAGTAGGATGTGCTTTGCCTGCTCTCCGATTTCCCTGTGGCCCTTTCAGCACCATCGACAGCACCCGGGCCGCTGAAGGAGCCGATGGCAGATTACGTAATGTTGGTGCACCCTTCCTGCAGCTGTGGGGGGGCATTTGGCTTCCCTGTTCCGGCCCTAATACAGCAGAGGCTTAACGCGGCTGATAGAGGACTCCGCCACCATTTTACACAGGTGTCCCTATATGCCCTCTCTGCAGTAACGGCAGTGGGTCAGGTCGCGCTAGTGAAGGGCGTAAATCTACACCAGCCTGGAGCCGTGCGGAACTGATAGCTGGGGAACCCAGTCTTGGCATTTACTGGCATCCACGGCAGAGAGACAATGCGCCCTCGGACCCAGGCGAGGTGGACAGCATCACCCTTCTCCTGGCCCACGTAGACATCACAGGGCCTCCCGGAGGTGGTGGGAGGCATTGGCGGCGATCGGGGAGTCAGCCATGACACGGAGTACCTGTTGTACTCACCTGCGGTCAGTAGGGGCTTCTGCTGAGCCCCTGCGAGAGAGCGTCCTGGTGCTGGGCCCTCTGCTCAAAGGCCTCCATTCTACAGGTGCGGCCTGAACTGCCCATGTGGCCCTGGTCTCAGAACCGGCCTCGCCTATGATCCTGCTGACTGGCACGGGCCTGGAGGTGAGAAGTAGCCCCAGGGGCCCATTCGCTGTGAGAGAGGCCTCCTAGAGACTTGTTGGAACTACGTACATTCTCGATGGCTGGTTACTGGTTCGGCTTCATCTGGCGGCGGGACCTGGCCTCAGCGACTGCCCACACGCCTACCTTGATATGAACTTGCTGGCGGGGAACCATCTATGGCAGTGACTATGGCGCACACTTTATCCTAGCCTGGACATGCTTCCCTGTACCAGAGCTGAGAGACTGGTCTTCCCCCCATCATAGACTTCACAGGTGGTGGGGACCATGGGAGCCTTCCGAATCGCTAGCAGGCAGGGTGAGCCGGCTCCAGAGGACCCTGCCATCTGCCTCAAGTAGGGGATGTCTGGCTGTATGTAGATGCACTGCTATCACTGTGCGCATACCCACAAGACCCGCTCCTAGCCAGCCTCGCCTTTAACACTACTTGCACTTGTTCTGTGGAGCGACCCCTGTGACCGCCACCTTTTCATCTTCGCTGCTACTGGGACAGGCGTTGGTGATCTTACCCACTGCTACACTCAGAGCCATCTGGCCCCCTCTCTTTGGCTCTCCACGGTCCATACACTCTCTGGCAAGCCTTTCTGTGTCTTGACATAGACGGAGACTGCCCTCAGCTTCACTCTATTTGGACAGTCCCTTGTCCTCCTGCTCAGAGAGGAAGGCGGTGACCATTGACAGATACCTTGTCACAGTGTGGTGGGTGGGCTGCAGAGTGGCGCAGCCCTTGTGCTCTCTGCAACGCCAACAGCTAAGTATGGGACCAAACATTACACTTCTGCTCTCGCAATCCAGCCCAGCAGGACTCTGCCCGCTGTTTGTCCTCCGTACTTGTTGGGTTCCATCTCGCCATTGATCCACGCTTTTGCCCACCTGCAGAACCTATTACAGCTCACACTGAGCGGCCTTGGCAATCACGACCTGGACTCTGAACTGCTCATCTACCCAGTGGCGGGGCGAGGAGGAGACAATTGACAGATCTACACACCTCATATCGGATCAAAGACGCCCGGCTGCTATGCCACGCCCCAAATCTGCAAAAGACAATCCAGTGGCATCACTCTGGAATAAGGCCTCCTCTACAGACTCTGAAACGCTGCCTCCCTCCCAGGCGCTAGAGACGGAGCCCACATCTTTGCCTCCCATTACGCAGGCCTATCTGGACTGCTTTCTGCAAGAAATTCGCTCTGACAATAGCTCACTTAAGGCTGAGTTTAAATCTTGCCTGTGTGACATCTGGAGAGGTGTCTCTGAGATTAGGGGGTTGCGTGGATGACCTTGAACGCACAGTTGATGCTATGTCTGAGGACCTGGAGATGCTGTGGCAATGTGTAGCAGCTCTTGAAGAACAACACATCGACTTACAAACCAAACAGGATGATCTGGAAAATAGGAGCCACCACGCAATAACATTTGCATCACACGAGTGCCTACGGGTGTGGAGGGCAACTACATTATGACTTTTACGGCGGACCTTCTCCAGGCGATCCGAGGAGATGACGACGCCTCCCCACTAGCCCTCAATAGAGCTCATTGAGTGGCTTCTGCCCTGAGACGCACCGATGTGGCACCAGATATCCTGACAAGAGTGCATTTCTTCACCGAGAAAGAAGCTGTGCTGAAGGCATCTAGAGGCAAGGCCGATCTGGTATTTCGGGGGCATGCTCTCCAACTCTACCAAGATCTCTCCACCATTGCTTTGCGAAAGCGACATGAATTTAAGCCTGTCACTGATAAGCTCCATGGACTGGCAATACGCTATCAATGGGGTCATCCCTTTGCTCTTGTTGACCTGGGAGGGCAAGCGCCACTCGCTGTGCTCACTGACTGGGGCAAAGCACTTGTTGGGACTTACTGTCGACCCTCAGGATCGTGCTGCCTCTCCCTTTCGGGGGCCTCCTGGAGAGGGCCTATAATGCATATGCATCCTCACAGGAAAAACTAAATAAGACATTACTCATCACCTCGGTAACCACGGAAAAGATATCTCTCCTGCTCGCTCCACTGCAGGCTCTCTAGTAATGTAGACATCACACCTCGCTTTCATTTACAAGCCAGCACATGATGACATTGTCTCATCTATTCTTCTACCAGCTGATGGCAGCACTGGGCTGCTGGGCATAGGGGAGACTTTCTGTCTCACTGCTTACCCCTGACACTGATTTCCGGAAAAGCGAGAATCACTGGTTCCATATGGATTGAGCAGTGGCTTGTCGGCCCTTGTGGGACCTGGCTTGGCTGCCCAAACATGCTGGGCCATGCAGCGCATACATTGCTACTCCCACTAAGACAGTGCTTGATATATGGGGCAGGGTGGTGCTCAAAAAAGGACTCACTACCTTCCCTTCCTCAAACACGCCTATCGCTCGTAACCTGTACTTTCCCCCGGTGCTCTCACCCCTCTCCTTCCGCTGTTGGAACACTGAGGAGATACCATGAAGTCCTTTGATCAATGTAGGGCAGACTACCAGCTCCCAGACACAGCAAGGCTTGAATACTGCCAATTACGGCACTGGGTATTGCACCCCTCGGTCTATCCAGAGGCTACTCGACCTTACACCCCCTTTGAGAAGCTTGTCAGGGCCTACAATGGCTGAAGAGGCCTTATATCTAACACTTATCATACACTCCAACACTCCACACCTGCACGCACTCACACCTACCAGTCTACATGACACATCACCACCCAGGAAGGCTTAACGCCAAAACAATGGGATACACTGTTGCGGGATATAACCAAAACCTACCGTAGTCTCTCTCTTCGGGAAACAACATATAAATTGATGTTTCAATGGTATTATACAGCGACTTGCCTTTCCGCCATTTACCCCGATATCTCTCCTCTCTACTGACGTTGTAAAGAGACTGTTGGAGATTTTTGCCTTATCAAGTAGTCCTGCAGCATTATCACCACATACTGGAAGAAGATCTTGGACCATATTAAAGTTATTGTGGGCTACCTGCTCCCTCCCTCTTATCTCACAGTTATTCTGGGTATCCGACCTCCGGCCTTAGCAGCAATGACCCATGCGGACTGGAAGCTCATTAGCTACCTGCTCATAGCAGCACAACAACTCGTAGCGCTTGCATGGAAACAGGCAATACCCCCTCAATGACGCAATGGTTTACCTGCATGTGGCACATCTTAGCGATGGATCAGATCTCCGACAGCTTGACTAAGACAGAGGCTGAGTACCGATATGTTTGGTGGCCTTTGATCTCCTACCTGACCCGTATAGAGTTCACCTGCTTTAACCCCACAAAGCTCAGAACGCTCCAGCTCTTTGATAGACACTGCTCTTAACACCTCACTTTAGCACAATGACCACTGTCACTCTAATGGGAGCAGCGCACTCTCTCCACTACGCTGCGATACTGCTCCGACACATACACCTGCCCTGGTAGATTTTGACCTGTAGTTGATGTTTTTGCATCTGTTCCTTAGTTTTTCTTAACTTTCTCGTACTACGACATAATGTGATTTCCGACATCGTGTATTGGGCATGTCTGATATTGCTTCTGCACCGCCTAGTCTTGTTAGCGGATGTGCATGTGTCTGCTACATTGTTTCTAACAGGACTGGATGTTACTCTTGGCTGTAATTGCTGGCTCTGCCATGTACATGTTCAACTACTTTGAAATACAATAAACTGAATTTGAGCAAAAAAAAGCATGCACGAGCCACGCCAGTTAAGAAGGAGCTGGCAGTCTAGTGGTGCCATGAGGAGAGAAAAGTAGCTGAAGCATTTCTAATTATAGTGAATGCTCTGCAAGCCAGCAGCAAATCTATTGCATCGGAGAATCCAAATAATAATGTTCAAAGTTGGCAACCCGCAAGCCCCTGATCCATCAGGTGCCACATCTTCGCTAATGCTTCTCCATAGCTGCCAAGGTTTCAGATTTCTTATGTGTGACATTTTCATTATATCAGTGTATTTATGAGTGGCATTCAATGACTATGCAACACTTTCTCGCGAACAGTATAATGTCACCCACACATAGTAGTAGCATGACATAGCTGGCAAGTTTTCTGATTCCATAAGTGTGACATTGCTGTGTTTTCATTGTTTATGTGACATTTGATTGCCATACGTGTCACACTTTGAGTGATATTTTATGGTGAGTATAGTCAAGCAGTTTTGTCCATTTAATGAGTGCATGTCCCAAACACCACCCTGTACACACACTTAACATAAGTGCCGCTCAGCTAAGTTGTGTAGATATGCTTATGATGGGCCAAAATGTATTGACCGTAGTGTGGGATGTAGCAGCTCCTGCACATAAATGCAATTCACAAGGCTGTTTTAAACCATGTTTATATTCATTGATACTAATAAGGCATATGATCTAATGCCGGGAGGGCGTTCTAAACCAGCATTGAATGTAGCCATCTGAAAGGGCTTTAGTCTGGTACCGGAAATAGGTAATCCATCAGACTGCAAAGTCAGGTCTGGCAGAAATCATAAATCACATAAGAGAAGGCCACTTCGCAACCACTGCCTTGTCTACAAACATAAACCCTGCAAAATATAAATGGTGTTTCTCATTCAATGGCATTTCCCACCTGCAGGAATTTCAGATATGCATTTTTTTTCATTTAATTAAATTGGGCCTGCAAACATCAATATATCGGATTTATTTTGCCACCCATGCACTACAGCACTATAGTCAGCATGTGTTAAACCACCCCATCTACTTGGCCCCAATACTCTTACCAGCAGCTGCAACATAGTTCTGTAACTCTCAGACCTGGCTGGGTAAGAGTGCCTCTTCGCAGGTGCTTACGTAAGCTTGCCCATGTGTCAGCAGAGCTTTTACGGCTGTTTTGATCAGAGCTGCCTTCCACTAGTTTTCACTGTCTGACAGCTTATTAAAAGAATAGCGCCATCCACAACAAGGCAGTGAAAAAACAGAGATATTCCGCTTGGCTTTCTCTTTATCTTCTTTGCGTGACAAATTACCGATTATGCGGTAATGCGGGAACTTAACTTAAATTGTGTTACTCTAGCGCAAAATGCGTGGCACTTGGCAGGACTGCTTTCCGGGAGTGGCCATTACCTCAGAATAAATAACTCAGCAGAGTGTGTAAGATGCAAAAGAATGATCGATGGGGAAGTATGAACAGTTTAGCAAAATAGTATAAAAGTCTAGGTAGCATGACTATTTTCGGGAGAGCAGTCCGACCAATAACAGATTGGGGATGGGTCCGCCAGAAGGCCACCTGACCACTAAGTGTTGTGACTACTCTGGGGATGTTACGGTTGAGTAAATCCCACTGCTCGAGGTAGACACGTATCCCCAAGTAGTGCAATGAAACACACTGCCATTGAAGGGGGCCCCCTCCACAATCAACAGCAGTCTCTGGCGCAGTAGGCAATAGTGGGAATACACACGATTTGCACACACTGACGGGCAGCCCGGATGATTAGGGAAAGCACCAAGAACCTGTGCTATATCGCACTGACATCACTAAGATAGAGCAACATATCGAAAATGAGGGGTGAGACTGGGCAACCCTGTCTGGTGCCGTGATTAATAGTGATGGGAGCAGAGATGCTGTGTCCAGTCCGCACCCTTGATGAGAGGGTTGCTTAGAGCAGCCCAATCAGTCATAATAAGTGATTTTCAAAGCCAAATCTATGCAGCACCTCAAACAAATAAGACAGGTCAACAGAGTCAAAGGACCTTTTGAGGTCCAAGGCCAGACAGGCGATGTCTAGGCGCAAACTGCAAGGCCTGATAGGACCTGTGAAGATTTAACAAGGTACTTTTGCCTAGGACAAAGCCTTTTTGTTTCAGATGGATTCGGTGTGAAAGAAGGGGAAGTAACTGATTGGCTAGGATCTTACTAATACATTTGAATTGCTTATATTAAACATTTGTCTGATACTCTTGATTAGGGTTTTCTGGTAACTAATTAAATACTGCATCATGGATCTAGTTTGAACCAGTCTTTCCTGCAAATTGTTTTATAATGCAATCTTGTGCTGTGTGTGGTTCGTTTGTATCACACCAAGGGGCATATTTACAAGGCCCCTGCAGCATTTTTATGCCGCTGGAGCATTTTTTTTGTGACGCTCCGGAGGCGCAGTGTCCTGGCCCGTATTTACAAGGCCACGCAAAGCCACCATGCATGGCTTTTCAAGGCCTTGTAAATATGGAGTGAGGCAAAGACTTACTCTGCGTGAAACGGGCCTTCCATGGGTGTTGCTGGGGTTGTTCCCATGCAACACCCATTGTTTTGACACTGCCCCAGCTTTACAACATAGGGTAAATCTGAGGCAGTGCCAAAACTAACCTTCCCAAAGCAGACATAACAAGGAGAAATGTTTGCATTACATCATCGAGCCACTGTTTTGTTAATGATCAGATGTTCATAGACTTCAGTTCATTTAGATATATTAGACAAAGAGGGCCCGATTCTCAAAGGGACTTACGACTCGTAAAATTACCAGTGCAGAATCTTCGCAATCATGGCGGAATCTCCGGTGAGGAGATTCCACCCTGAGTGCGGAGATTCCACCACGCGGGCGGAGACTGCACACTCGAAACTTTGCAAGTACTAAAGTCCCTTTGTGAATCGGGCTCTAAAATTCCAAACATATCCTGGCTTTGTAAGCATAAGAGTGCGGACCTGATGTATGTAAAGGTTTAACATTATTTTTGTCTTTTGGGAAATGCCTGATACAAGGGGCAGGATCTTTACAGTACATTTTATTTGAGTGTCATACGATTGATGAGTTGTGGAAAATGAATTGGAAAACATTCACAACTAGGAAAACTGGGACATAGCAAATGGGCAACTAGAGCTGCATTGGTAACTCTTCCAAACTCTACTTCCTATCACTCTTGGAATGATTATCTCAAATTTGGAACACACAAGCTGTATTTACTCTTTTCGCTATAAAGCCTTCAGAACTGAAAACAGTCCACCGCGTGAGATGTCAATGATGTTCACTGACAACAGCTTCCTTTTCCGCTGGCTAAATATCCCGCTATGTACTACATTTTTAAATGCATACAGCCCTCTGCCAGTACCCAATGTAGCTGTAACATAATAATAATGTGTTTCTTCCTCTTGGTAGTGATCAGCATGCACACGGCCATATTTTGTGTTCACTGGATTATCTAGAATTAGGGACCCATGTAGAGACCCCATTTAGGTAACCAAGTGCAAGTGCTCCTGAGCATCAATCACTGATCTTCATAAATGTCAGGCAGCAGGGGAATAGACATGTTACCTTAAAATGGTAAGCATTTGTCTCTCTAAACCACCAGTGTTTGGAACCGGGCACATTGACGTCAATCCACCAAAAGGCTAGGAGTAGCGGACGTGGCATCACATGCCCTTTGACTTTCACTCACACACGCACTTACACATTAACACATACAAACCCTCTCCCTCACATAAATACACTCTCACCTCCAAGCACGCACACAACAAAAATGTAAAAATATTTTTTACTTACCTCAGCTGCAAGGGGATGTCACATCCCAGCTGATTGTACTCCATTTTTTAATACACTAATGGTGAATAATGTAATATTATTCATTATTTGTGTAATAAAAAGAATTGACAAAAACAAGGAGAGTGGAGCTCCAACCGAGCGTCCATAAGGAGGAGCTTCCCCTGTGTTACTGGCAGTGACTTTGCCACTGGAGCAAGAGGTCGCAAAGGCAGTGCCAGGGGTCGCTAGGGGCAAGCCAGGGGTCGCAGCTGTTACCCATTGCGACCCCTAAATGACGTCCATGACCAGGCAGTGCTTAATATGTAAAAAAATCAGTGTTGCCCAAGAATAGAAAATTGGAAATACTATTCAATTCAGATGAATTAAGAGAGGGCTTCATTAGCAAAGGTAATATCAACGTGTTTAAGATTGCCCAGCAACTAAAATGTAGTAACACAATTGTTCATGAGCATTTGAGTGATGAGACTGATGGCAGTCACCATCTCTACGCTTTCCACACCCATTACTTTTTTAGGTCGAGCCTATAGCGGCAGCGCGCCAGCGCTGCCCGCTCTGCGAGGCATGCAGTAATGGAGTATGGAGTGGAATCTCCGCCCACTCCCCCGCCCATCTTTTTCATTGGCTTGTGTCTTTGTCCTTTCTAAATGCTGCCTTCCGATTGGTTTATAGGCCTTTACTCCCTCCTTATGACGGCCATGTCGTCATTTGTATCCTTCCATGGCTACTGGCCCCTTTACTTCGAGTGTTGCATGGTATGTGTTATTTAGATTGTGAGCACTATTTTCTTCCCATGCCTTCCTGCCCCCCCACCCGCCCGCACTTCCGTTGTTCATGCTTTCTCGCCCTCCTGCCCCCCGCCCGCCCGCACTCCCATTTGCAATGCAATAGGTCTCACGTAAATGCGAGTCCTATTGCATTGCAAATGCTTGTTATATTTTTTCCGTTGCTGACATCTCACTGCGCGTGCCTGCCCGGAGCAGGCACCTTTGCACCCCCTCTGCTTTGGTAAATAATGGCTGGTGTGATCATGAAATCATGCGTGGGGTCCGGTCCAAAACCAGCGTGCTTTTCTTTTTTAAACGAACAGGAGCTGGAAAACAGTTTGTAATCTCTTGGCGCTGAAAAAAACCTAGCTTAGCTTTAACCTATCGTTCAAGCGATATCTCTGACCATATTTCTGTTATGTAGATGGCATGACGCCTCTACTTTTTGTTACCTAAACCTCTTGAAGTGAAGTGTTTTGCCGAAGATCACACGGCTCAAGCTAGTGCGAATGCTGGGATTGGAATTTGGGTCCCCCGGTGACACGATCGATAATTTAGCCGCTTTCACACATATGGCACCTGATAGCCTGAAACCGGTCCTAGGATGCTTGATTCCGGTCCAGGGAAGACATGGCTTGGCAGTTCGGTCTGGACTGTTCCCATGAGGCACAGGGTCAAGACTGATTTGCATATGGCTATGTCTGAACTGGGGTGGCGTGGTGAAGCAAATTAACGATGGATTAAACCCAGATCTGTGACTGGGGGTGAATGTTTGCCAATGTGCAACATTCCGTCCATCATCTTGTGTGTTTTGCATTTTGCCCTAAGTGGGAAGGGTATGCCCAGACGTGGGTCCCGTGCTCACTACGCCACTGGAGTCAAGCTATCCTGGCTGATGAAGGCTGATAGCCTGAAACCGGTCCTAGGATGCTTGATTCCGGTCCAGGGAAGTCATGGCTTGGCAGTTCGGTCTGGACTGTTCCCATGAGGCACAGGGTCAAGACTGAGTTTGCATATGGCTATGTCTGAACTGGGGTGGCGTGGTGAAGCAAAATAACGATGGATTAAACCCAGATCTGTGACTGGGGGTGAATGTTTGCCAATGTGCAACATTCCGTCCATCATCTTGTGTGTTTTGCATTTCGCCCTAAGTGGGAAGGGTATGCCCAGACGTGGGTCCCGTGCTCACTACGCCACTGGAGTCAAGCTATCCTGGCTGATGAAGGCTGATAGCCTGAAACCGGTCCTAGGATGCTTGATTCCGGTCCAGGGAAGACATGGCTTGGCAGTTCGGTCTGGACTGTTCCCATGAGGCACAGGGTCAAGACTGATTTGCATATGGCTATGTCTGAACTGGGGTGGCGTGGTGAAGCAAAATAACGATTAAACCCAGATCTGTGACTGGGGGTGAATGTTTGCCAATGTGCAACATTCCGTCCATCATCTTGTGTGTTTTGCACCTCCCTAAGACCCCCACATTGCTTATGTATAAACTGGTATAATGCAGTGATGGAAGCGCAACATTTCACTGGACGTGGATGCTTTCCAGAACATTCTGGAAAATATTGCGCTTTGCCTCTCAGAATCCCAGACTGGAACAGGATTTATAGACATTGGCATTGGGGTGTGATGCATAACGTTAGCCATGCATCGTGAATTTAAGTAACTTCGTGTTCTGGGGGTTATGCTGGAGAAAATAAAGTATTCGCTTGGAAAATGACATCACCAGAAGCAAAAAATAGTCATAACAACTGAAAGAAGTCTCTCAGGATATTCCTGGAAGCGCATCATGGATCCACTGTTCTAGGAGTCTGATTCTAGGAGACTGAATAGGTACCTAACAATTATTCTAATAGAATTTTAAGAGACAGCCAGGATCTCTGCAGAGCAACAAATTTACATCAAACAGATTTATAGTACTGTTAGTGCCAAAGTCTAAAAAAGGAGGAAGTTGACCCTGGTGGAAATTCCAGTTCACCAGTTCCTACCGGATCCAACTCTTAGACCAATATCGAACTGCTGTTTGGAAAATTTTAGTTGATTGCTTTTGCCAACTGGTTTTTGGTGTTGGATGATATAAGTAGCCCCTGTCGCTATTTTCTTTAAATTGATGAATTTCCGTTGTATTTTCCTCTTGTATATATATTCTAAAGTTCAAAATCCCATGTACTGCACCATCATCAATCATAATTCATTTGTAATTGGCCAACTGGCATCCCCTCCGTGCTAGAACTAACAATTAACAGATAGTATGATGGAACACGTAGGGGGCATGTTTCTTCTGTAGAGTCATCTGGCTCTAGAACTAACAGTATTGATGTGCTACACCCTCCAGAGTTGCCCTTGTAAGGGCGTGTTGGAGTAGCCACATTGGGTCCTTGTTCTCCTATGTCTTTAGCCAGGGTTCTGCTTTCATAATAATCTGTCACTTTAAATGTTTTCGCATGGGCAACATGCAGGTCACCCAAGATGCTACTGAACACACCAGGGAATGATGAGTTCATATATTTTAACTCTTCATGGCTCTACATGTTTTCAGGCTTGTTTGAGGCAGTTTTGGTGTGTGTTTCTTTGCAATCTGGGAAATACATGAGGCATAATCTATGAAAAACCTTCCTACATATTGACATCACTTACCTTAGTGCTGGATGTCTAAACTCTAGAAAAGGGGGTTTATTTATATATCTATTCAATTATGCTTAAAACGTTTAGCCAAAACGCTTGTAACAAATAAAAGAGCAGTACACAAACCCATCCAGATAGACAAAAATGGTCTAAGACATTAGCAAGGTGTCAAATTCATAGCAGGATCATCAATCAGAGAAAGCCAAGTTCAACAAATGATCCTTTAAGCGTGATTTAAATATAATCTGAGACGAGGAAGGTCATTCACAGAATCCGGCAGGTCATTCCAGGATTTTTGATCAAACAAGATAAAAGACCTAAAATGGGAAGGAGCGCAAGGAGGTAAGGACATATCTGGAGGCCTTGGTTGGTCTAAGTGTAGTGCCTGGTATGTTGTGAAGGGTGGAGTAAATCCCATAAATAGGGTGGAACAAAACCTTTAAACCCTTAAAACATTTGAAAACAATATAGATTTAATGACATTAAAAACGAAAAGTAATAGGTATCCAACAAAGAGAGGATAAAAGAAGATTAACAGTGTTAGTCCACAAAGGACAGATTAATACCTCTTTTATAGGATATTTGAATGGGATATATTTAGATACAATTAATTTGAATGAGAATGTTTTGCATAATCTATTGTTTTTGTGAAAATGCGTTTTGGATCCAGCCCTTGTGAACCATCGTTGATTATCTCTGATCTTAAAGAACATGAGCACAATGTGTTAAATCCAAGGTTTGAAATAAAATCAAAACACAGAAAAGTGTCTTTGGGGACAATAAACCATAATATGCCCTGACCTCCAAGATGCCCATCTCACCTCTTGCGACTTTTTGAAGAGTCTAGAGATGAATGCACCTAGTTTCACAACTACACAAAGTTTATGTTAAGTTACTCCTATTAGTATAGTGAATGAGTGCCTCTGGTAAGACCACTCAGACTCTGCATTGCCTGTAATATGAAAGCTGCAAATTGAACACCGTTCCACCTAAAAAGGTCTGAACTGTTGCCTCAAGACCCACTATAAAAGGGGAGTTGGTACCGAAGTGACCACGGCCTACTCCCTTAGGTAATCCTGTAGCCTAGAGTGGGAGTGGTGACGTTACGTCCTCCTCTGTAATTGTGGTGTGGTAATTCCATATCTGATATTACTGATAGGAGGGGTATTAATAATTACATATACAGTATTTATTTTTAGCTTTATATATGACCCAAAGGTATCTTAACACCGGTCCTGGCAAATAGGTTTCACCCAAATCCATATTAAGAGGTCACTCATAATGAGGTTATCAGTTGTTGTTACATTTAAATGTTGTACGTACGACGTGCATGGTTTCATTGAAATGTAGCTAGGTGCAACTGTTGCTACCCCTGTCTTGCTGCTTGCAGCCTCTGTTGATTGGTTTGAGATACCTGTGTTTTGAGATGGTTTCACAGTAAGGATGCCTTTTTTTGCTACTTATAGTAGCTGGTTCTTAGTGCTTGCTATCTCACACGGTTTATTTGCAGACTAACACTCGCTTGAGTTTTCATTGAAGAATGTTTAAAAAAATGTGCAGTGGCCCTCAGAGTTAGAAGTCATGTTATGCCACATCCTGTAATTAAGGGGTCTATTACGATGGCGGGCGGACAAAGTCCGCCCGCCACCGGAACGGCAAAAGGGACCGCCCGCCATAGGTGCGGCGGTCCCGCCATTCAAATTTGGATGCGCCCGCCACACTGGCGGGCGCATCCAGCATTGTTTACATTGTGGCAGGCGGTGCTGTAAGCAGCACTCGCCGCAATGTAAAAAATGCATGTTGTGCATTTGCATGCACAACGTGACAGGCACCGCGCGGTGCCTGCCACCTTGCGCATGCAAATGCAGGGGGGTACCATAGGTACCCACCATGTGCACCCCCCACCCCCCCCCAACATCCTGTGGGCCCGCAACGGGCACCCAACAGCAAAAACCGCATGCCTTTCCATGGCGGCAGCGCCTGCATGGAAAGACTGCTCTCGCCTGCATGTTAATATGGATGGCGGTGTCTTGCAGACACCGCCACCATATCAAGCCCCTTTCCGCCAGGTCAACTCGTCGGCGAGGCGGAAAAGCGGCGGACGGACTTCCCGTCCGCCGCGAACCCCCGAGCCATCCTAATGTGGCGGGGGGTCATTCAGGCGTGGATGGCGGGCGGATCGCCCCCGCCGGCCCGGCGGTCGCTACCGCCGGCCCGGCGGAGGGCGATCCGCCCGCCATCCTAATAGGCCCCTAAGTTGGGCGTCCAAGGTGATATCACTTCCCCCATATATTATTTTGCTGCAATTTATCCACAGAAAGATGTTTGTAGGTTTTATGAACCTCCTAACGTAGGTGTATCCAAGTGCTAAACAAACACACCAAACAATTACCCTGGGGGAAATTGACATTGACTAGTTATCCTTCGTTTCTACTTGCTCTAGTCACAGTATATATTTTTAGACATTGAAATATGTCTGTGAAAAAATAATGGAATATTCTGAAGGTTAAATCAGAATACCAACCCTACTTGATAAGCATTGTTAGGCACCAAGAACCAGTCCCAGAATGTAACTTCAACTCGCTGGAATTTTCTCCAGATCAGTTTAACAGAGCCACAAAAACACCCATACCCATTTGTAACTGGTCGTATAGCATGTCTACAATTTGGAGTTCGGCGCAGCAAATCCCTCTTTTTCTCTGAAGGGCAGTTCTCACTGTTTTTTTGGTGATGAAATCATCTTCAGTGGTGAGAAGAGGTTGACTGGTGGCTGGGATTTTCACAACCCCTATCACCTGCATATGTTCCTTTTGAAGCTATCTAAAAAGTGTGAATCTTTTTTTTTGTCCAAATAAAACTAACAAAGACCGGTCGTTGGTTGAAAACCCGTTATGGCTGGAAATTACAGTTGGACCCGGAAAACTGCACTGCCTCCCCTAATTTTATTTGAGTGTCTGTCTTATTGATGCGTTTCTCTCAATGCATTGTGATATCGACGTCACGTGGTCAGAGCTATACTTTCCAGTTTTATTGTATATATATATATAGGCATATATTTCACATCAAATCATTTCTCACAAAGCTTGTTTCCTCTGCCAGTTGTAATGCACTGTGATATCGACTTGAACTCTCCCCATACAAATACGTAGTACATATATGCAGTAAAACCCCTCTACAAATATATGCAGTACATTTTAGTATTTTGTTTCTTTACTGCATTCTATCACAACAACACAATCAACATTTGTAGTGTGGGAGGCGGATGTATCAAATAGCTCATAGCACTACTTTCTGCAGCTTGAAAACAGCTTGATGGCTTCATGTGCGTGATACATGACTAAGTGTGCGCATCACGAGTTCCAACCATGGCTGCGCCTCAGAGCTTTCCCGTGATGCAACGAGTAGCATGTGTGTTGCATACAGGTATTTCACGTATAGACAGGTCATGATGTTTTGCCCTTGAGACTGCTCTGTGGAATAGCTACTTTGTATACTTTATAGGTGCTCTCTCGTTGGGGCCAAGAGGATGATGGTAGACTCTACTTACCATCATTCATGCTCTGGGCTCAGCACCAGAAACATTTACAAGGTTTAATGGATCTCTGATTGGATCCTTTCCATCCTGACCTTTTGCTGAGTTGGCAGATCTTGTTAGTGGCCGAAGAATGCACAAATATCCTCCTTTCCGATGTATTTTGCTGTTTCTTGAGGTTTAAGCCTACTTGTCATTTTATAGTTGGCTGCATTAGGTTTATTTGTGTGCATGCCAACTCTTTGTAGTTCCAGACTATGCTTGGCCAGTTTACGTAGAATGCAGAACCAGCCAGTATGAGCAATATCTAGGATCTTCCATTGGGCACGTCACAGCCCAAAGAAGGGAAACTTTCTTGGCTCATAGTGGGAACATGATTGACGTTTGAAGTTTTAACAATGTTCCATAAGGCCATCACGGGCAAAAGATCTTTGTACCCTAGGAGGACTTTCTGCAGATATGTTGCATATGCTCGACCAAGGCCACCTCAGTTTCTCAATTTGGCCACTGAAATTAAGGAAAGTGAAATTCAGGATTCATTCCCATTGGCACATGTGGTGGCAGTTTAAACAACTTTCTGTCCAGAGATCTATGAAATAAACCGGACCAGTTAAAATCCAGGAACACATCCCAAACTTTGATGTTAAGGCACATTTTTGCCAGTATATGCAGGAAGTGGTCTGGGATGGCCATGGTTCTCCTAGCCTTCCAGGGCTCGTTTTTAGGTTGAGCCTGGGCAGCGCATGCGCTGCTCTGCGAGGCATGCTGTAATTGAGTATGGGCTTGAAGCTCCGCCCACTCTCCGCCCATATTTTTAATTGGCTTGTGTCATTGTCCTTTGTAAATGCTGGCTTCTGATTTGTTAATAGGCTTGTTAGTCCCTCCTTAGTACCGCCTTGTCTTCATTTGTAACCTCCCATGAGGACTGGGTCTTTTACTTCTGTTGTTACACGATATGCCTTATTTAATCGCTAAGCACTATTTTCTTTAAAAGAGTTTCTCCTACTGCAGTCACGACATGCTTTCCTGCAACATTCAGCGCGCCATGAGCGCTTTCCCTTTCCGAGCAGCCCGGAACAATGGCGGTCGCTTCTTTGAAATGAAATAGGTCTCGCATTTACAAGAGTTTGAGCTATTGGCATTGTAAATGACAATGCCTTTTATTTATGTGTTAATTATTAAAACAGATAAATAAAAGGCATTGTCATTTGCAATGCCGATAGCTTAAACTCTCGCAAATGCGAGACATATTGCATTGCAAATGCTTGTCTTATTTGAGCCTGACGCTGAGGTCAAATGTGATCCCAGAATACAGCCTACATTTACTTTTACCATTTTCATTCACTATAAATGTGATAACGTGCACTTCAGCTTTCAATAATGGCCTAGCTCACTGTCTTAAATATTACTCACTTTAACTTTCCAGATGTCAATATTATTTTACTTCGTTGCCCACTTTCAGTGGGCAGTTGGCGGTCACAGTATTGTTATGAACCAGATGCGCACTACTGCAAAAGGACTATTTAAATGAGCACCTTAATAGCGAACGTTATAGAAAAAGGACCTCCCTATAAGACTAATGCACCCACTTTAGTGTACCTAAGTGGACTTCCATGCACAGAAACTGAGGTGCAGGTAGGAATTCACAGGAGCATTATCAGTGGAGATCTGCACTGCAGATTGGATTTACTGCCATAGACTATCCACCAGAATGACAGATTGCTCACAGTTATGACTGTAAAGCAATTTTGGGATTTTGGGTCTTTCAGGTGGTAGTGGTCATGTCAGTTACATCACATCACTGGCGTCACATTCCATCATTACTCAAGTTGCATCCCATATCACTCACTGCACATCACATACATAGTGTTCATGTCCGCATCAGAGTCCATCACACCCGCCTCATACAAGTAACTGCCACCATCGCCACCTCCTCGGTAAGTGCCCTCACTTGATGCAGCGCGTACAATAAAAACTATTCTCCTCCTAGGTTACTTATAGGTCATCCAGGGGCAAACTATATTTCTCATATCCACATGACGATGGGGCCCATAAACATCGCCTAACACACACACACTCCTGGATTTCCTTTTACACCTTTATGAAATTCTGTACTCCTAGGAGAAGCATGAGAACTAAATGGAGGACACCATTTTTGTGTACCGCTGGAAGAGCAAGGATATCTATTTACCTTAATTTGTCACTTTCTTTTAGTTATTTCTTAAGATATTCCTGCTCATTGTTTTGTCGATGAATCATTCATTTAAGAAATTAGTTCATAGTGATTAAGACCAGCTGAATCACAATCAACCAATTACTCATGTCACAATCATTTAGGAAAATAACCACTGAGTCATTTTGGGTTTAAAGAATCTTAAATTTTATATAATTTTAAAAGCATGGAAAGAATTTAATACTTTATTCAATTATTCAAATTTAAATTCACAATTTTATTAAGCATAACCAACTTATTGCAGAAAAGGAAATTTTGTCATGAAGCCAAAACCCTAGTTACCTGCCTAGCTTCCTAATTTAGCCTAAAGATTTCTAACCTAACTTTGGGATTAGAAATAGCCTGATTCTCATACTCAACTGTAAAGTTAAGACAGCAACAGCAACTTCAGCTCGTCAGCATCAGCTACCTGCAACCCGTCTCCTCTACTGCAACCACGACTCTCGAACTGCTTGGAACTCTGACTGGAACTCTCTGGAACTTCCCAGGAACTGACCCCCTCCCACTAAGAGTAGGCCCTCTTATACCCCAATTCTAACTTTGCTAACTAACTGTTGCAACATTAATATCACGCTTTTCTTTCATTGGTCCATGCATGTCAGCTTATTCATTCTTTAATCAAGTTCTCTTGGATTCAAGGGTCCTTGGATCATTTCCTTTCCCATACGCTTAAACATTTCCATCCGATTCGATCAGTCCATTTGTATCTTCTTTTGACACATTCAAGAACTCCGCAGTCATTGTCCTTTCTCTGGGGCTCCTTTCCCACGGACTCTCTCCTGATCATCACGGCACACTATCAGTTCAATTAGGTCACAACAGCCTTGACCATTTCTTGCATCCTAGCCTCTCAGAGACATCACGAGGCTCCAGATTTCTTCAATCTCATCCCGTACCACGTGTCTCCTTGCGCCTGCGCACATCTTCCCACTGGCGGCCATTTTATATCGCCACTCGGTTCTACTTTAGAAGCACTAATTTGAGGCAAATAAAACATAATTAAAATAGAGAAAAATATCCCTTTCGTTTCCCTCCCGTCTACGTACCCCAATTAGTTGTTACCTAGCAAAGCGACATTTAAGCTGCTCCTTACTTACCATCACTATTGTTTTTGCAACGACACATTTTATTTCTATGAAGCACAATAACATGCATTTATTTTATTAAGTACGCTTTTTATTCTTACGTTATGATTAGACACACGGACATTCATTAGTAGATTATTTTAGCACATACATTGGCATATTACCATTCCCACATATACAATGTTGATTAATACATTTAAACGAACATTTTTTAATTAATTAATTATATAATTTGTTAGGGGTTAAAATTTTTATTTTTTCTGCTCCATCAATCCCCCCTTTGGTGATTTTTAAATCACCACATAAAACAAGTCATACTTCTTTTCAGGCAGCATGTCTTTCATCCTTTACTTTCTGTTATTCATATCTCTGTCTCTTCTTCATCTTGCCTTTTAGTCTCTTTATACATGCTTTCTTTCATTTTCTCCAACTCAATTTCACCCATTTCTCTCTCTCTTTCTCTCATTATTCTGTTATTTCTTCTTATCTTATTCTGTCTTACTTTTCTCTTTATACATGTTATTACTATTTTCAATGTCATGGCTAACAATATCACTATAGTTGCTACTATTATAACTTTCCCTATTACTAGTTTACTCATCCTAGTTAACCAATTTGCTACTGAGGAAAACCCTCTACCAAGTTTTCCCAAAACACTTTCAACCTCCAGTGGGACTAATTCTTTGTGCAGACTTGTAATATTTGTAATATACTTCTGTATATTTTCACTGTTATCCGGAATGTAAGTACAACAATGTTGGACTTTCAACATTCCACAGACTCCACCCTCTTTTGCCAAAAGAATATCAAGGGCAAGCCGATTTTGCATCACCATAGCTCTCATGGCAACCATTTCGGTATTTACCATTAAGAACCCTCCCGCAGTATCTGTAGACAAACGATCTACTACTGTGGATAACTTCCAATTTTAAATGCATTCAAAGATATTCCCACTGCTGGTATTAATGCTCCAAAAATATCACCTACAATTTCTGAAAAACTTTCCCTTTTTCTACGTGTAAATCTATTAATCATCTTGTATGTTCCCTTTTCTTCTCTGTCCATGTGAAAAATCTTTGGAAAGACCAGGCCTACATAGCAAGTTCCATACCAATGGTCCGGTAACCTGTAATAAGCTCTATTCCCACAAATATAATAGATACCTGGAAATATTGGGTCCTTTCCACCTTTGAATCCCCAACCTCCCAGAATTTGATAATTGTCATGGCAGATACTGGAACCTACAAAGTAATTGTCATAGACTGTCTTATTTCTCTTAATGCACAACTTTCCTGTTTGTGGCCAATCTAAAGTCATTGCTGCATTTACCCTTTTCCCTTCATGATTTCCTTCCTCAAACATCCATAAACGTTTTCCTTCCTCTTTTATTGCTTCTTTTTGAAATTTCATTCTTCTTTCTTCAACCATGTCTAAAAATACCTTTTCTTCTTTCTTTAACTCACAGGTAAGGTTGTTACTAACTATTTCTTCTAACGTTAATTTTCTATGTTCTAAAAGAATTCTCCTAAAACTTTTGCTGGTTTTACTTTGTTAAGTTCTGGTACTACAGGAATGTTTGCAAATATCTTATCTATATCAGTATAATAAGATTCTAATCTACCTGTTTTATAAAATAAACTTGCTATTACACTACATGTTATTCCATAAGTCAAAGGTAAGTGATGATAAGTCACACCTTCCGATACTGATGCAGGCAACTGCATACAAACATAACAATCTCTTACTTCCATTGTTTTTACGTACTCATACAACAACTTTGTAAAAACATTCTTTGAGAAATCTGTTACTGACCTATCCTTATGCAACTCTGCACTACTTCTTAAAACAACTTGTTCTTTAATACTAGTTTCTTTTTCTTGTTTAGTATCATTCTTTGCTTCTATCACAGCTACACTAATAGGAATTGTGATTGCTAAAACTATCCATATGGTCATTAATAACCCTGTACAAAAGCAGCACATTTTGCACCATCTCTTTATAAATTCACATTTATCTCTTCTATCCCTATTATTTTCCATTTTTCTTTTTCTATTTATTAAGTTTCAGAAAATTGTGTCACTACACCTCAGAAATGACTTAGATGCCACTCTGCTTTCAAAAAAGTCTTTGCTTGGTACTTTCTTTAATTCTCTCCAGAATTCTTTCGTTGTCACATCCGGTGATTTGTCACGTCCAGTAAATTTGTCACGTCCGGCAGAAGCACTATAAGTCTTCACTTCAGTTTCGTTGCATCTCACCTTTTCCCATCCGACTTCTCAGTCTCTGGTTTCCGTGAGTGTTTTCTTCTTCTTCTTTGTAATCAGTTAATGCAATATACAGCCACTCAGGTGACTTAAATTTTGAATTTACTTTCCTTGTCCTTTTGGACTTTTGTAATCTTTTTCCACTTGGTTTTTCTTGTCCCTTTTGACTTGTTACTTCATTTACTTGTTCAGCATCTTCGTCTTCTGCTCTTATTATTCTATATCTCAATTTTCTTACATAGCTGTTGGGCCAATTATCTCCTTTTCTTGGCCTTTTTGCTTCACCTTCTCTTTCTTCTCTTTCTGATTTCCAATTTCTTTTTCTTGATTCAGTCTTTGCTTTTCCTCTCCTCCACTTTCTTCTGTTTCTGTTTCAACTGTCTCACTATTGTCTCTTATTTTGAAACTTACAATCTCGTCATCTCCTACTGGTGGATCTGTCTTCTCCTTTTTGTTTTCCCTTATCACTGTCCCTCCTCGGGGTTCTTCCGATTTGGTGTTTTCCTCCTTATCTGTTTCTGAATTTCCCTGTTCTCCTGTTTTTCTATCTATCCCTATTGCTCCTCGGGGTTCTTCTCGATTTTCTAACTTTTTGTGTACTTCTTTCCCTACTTCATCTATTAATATTGTTTCTGAAGGATTTCCACCATAACTTGTACTTGGTTGTTCATCTAACTCAATTTCTTGCTCAGTTTCTTCTCTAATTGGTTTATAACCCCAAGTTCTCTTTCGGAATTCTTCCCAATTTGCAGCTGAATCATCAGATCCTGAAGTTGTGTCAGATATTTCCAGATGTCGACTTACAGGTCGATCTTCAAGTTCTGGAACTTCTGAATTTCTTTCTTCTTCTTCTTCTTGTTCCTCTTCTTCTATAGAGGTGTCTTCCGTTAGGGTCTCCAGATGTCGACTTTCAGGTCGATCTTCAAGTTCTGGCACCCTTTCTTTTATCTTGGTTGTTCCAGCCGTTAAACTTTTATCCCACACTTCCAGACGCCGACTCACATGTCGATCTGTTGGTTCTGGAATTCTGATTGTGTGGCTGGCATGAACCCAGTTCTTTACTCCTGCACACTTGACAGCAGTCGTTGTTACTAGGATTGCCTGTCTTGGCTCATCCCAAGCGGAACTAGACAGTTTCTTCTCCTGTGGACTTTAATACGGACCCAGTCTCCTGGATTCAAGTCGTGGGCTGGATTTTCTTTCAAGAGTGGTCGCATCCGGTCCAACCTGATGAAACACAGAACGCACCACATCAGCCAGTCCTTTGCAATAATCCAGTATTAGATCATCAGTTATTGTTAATAACTTGTTGACTGAGTACGTGGGCTTGTCTCATTGCTCGTCCCATGATCATTTCATGAGGACTGAGTCCCGTTTTCTTTTCAGGGATGCTTCTGATGGTCATCAGAACAAGAGGCAGTGCATCTGGCCATTTGAGTCCTGTAGCTTGACACATTTTCCCCAATCTGTTTTTAATTGTTCCATTTATCTGCTCTACTACCCCAGAAGCCTCTGGTCTGTAAGCACAATGTAATTTTTGTTTAATACTCAGTGCTTCACAAATCAATTGGATCAACTCATTTTGAAAATGTGTTCCTCTATCTGTCTCTACTGTGACTGGAAAACCATACCTCGGAATGAACTCTCGTAGCATAAGTTTTGCCACTGTTGTTCCATCATTCCTTCTTGTGGGGTATGCCTCCACCCAACGAGAGAACAAACAGACGACCACCAGAACATATCTTAATCTGTTACTAGGGGCATCTCAATGAAATCCATCTGTATCCTTGTGAATGGACCTCCTTCTCGTCCTATTGTTCCTAGACTCACTACGGTTTTCCTTCCTGGGTTAAACTGTTGACAAATAAGACATCTTTGACAAAGACTTTCAGCAATGGCTCTGAATTTTGGGTTATACCAGGTCTGTCTAAAAAGTCTGATCATTGCATCTCTCCCAATATGAGCTTGTCCATGGTACATCCGTGCCATGTCTGCAATCATGCTATCAGGCATAACTGGTCTTTCATCTCTGTATACCCACACTCCATTATCTTCCTGTCTTCTACATCCTGCTTTAATCCAGTAATCCTTTTCCTCATCTCTTGCTGTTTCTTGTAACTGCCTTACTTCATCCCATGTTTCGACTGCATTAGTGAAAAGCAAAGGACAAGAGACATGCTCCCTTTCTCTATTTTTGTTCAGGGACGCCATGTTTGCCGCACAATATCTAGCGATCTCATCAGCATAATTATTGCCGACCGCTATGTAGTCTTCGTTTTTCTTATGCGCCTTGCACTTCACTACAGCTATTTGTTTAGACAGCTGTATCGCCTCAAGCAGTTTTTTAACATAATCTCCATTTCTGATAGGTGTTCCTGCAGATGTCAAAAATCCTCTTTGTGACCAAATCTGGCCAAAATCATGTACGATGCCGAAACCATATTGGCTATCGGTCACAATCGTGATTCGTACATTTTTCCCCAATTTACATGCTTGAATCAAAGCAATTAGTTCCGTAACTTGGGCTGACCTAACTCCTTTCAGACAAGACGCTTCCATCACAGTTGCCACTGTGCATACTGCATAAGCTGCGCTTAACACTCCTTCCTTTGTGCGTAAACATGAACCATCTACAAACATGACATAATCGGATTCCTTTAACGGTTCATCTTTTATGTCAGCTCTTGGTTTTGTGCAATATTCCAGCACATTCAGACAATCATGATCTACTTCATCTTGTTCAATTATACTCTCTTCATCTGGCAATGATGTCGAAGGATTTACATTTATGCATCTATCTATTGTCACATTTTCTGCACTCAAGATGACTTTTTCGTACTTAGTCAGCCGACTATGTGTCATGTACTGTGTTTTGTTCTTGTCAAAAGAATTTCTACTGAATGGGGAACATATACTCTCAGTGGATACCCCATCACTATACCTTCACTTTGTTCCAAACTTACACAAGTAGCAGCAACTGCTTTCAAACATCCAGGCAATGCTTTTGCTATAGGATCTAAAACAGCTGAAAAGTAAGCTATAGGCCTCTTCATGGTGCCGTGTTTTTGTACCAGTACTGAAAATGCACATCCATCTCTTTCACTGCAGTATAACTCAAAATCCTTCTCATAATCAGGCATGCCTAATGCAGGGGCCTCACACAGTTTCTTTTTCAACTCTTTGAAAGATTTCATTTCTTCTTTGTTTAACTCAAAAGGGTCTTTTACATCTTTCTTTGTCAGTTTTTGTAATGGTTTTGCAATTAAAGAAAATCCACTTATCCATTGTCGACAATATCCAACCATTCCCAAAAACATTCTTACCTCTCTTTGAGTCATTGGTGCTCTCATTCCTTGAATCATTCTTACTCTTTCTGTCGCTATTTTCCGCACTCCTTTCTCAATTTTATGCCCTAAATACTGGACTCCTTTCTGACAAAACTGTAATTTTGAAGGGGACACCTTATGTCCTCTTTTCTCCAAATGGTTCAGTAAAGCAATTGTGTCACTTACACATGCCTCTTTGGTTTTCGATGCTACCAATAGGTCATCGATATACTGCACCATCACTGATTTTTCTGGCATTTTTAAATCTTCCAGAGATCTCTTTAGAATCTGATAAAAAATTGAGGGCTTTCTGTATACCCCTGAGGAATTCGGCACCATGCCAAAATACGCTCTCCGAAACGGAATGCAAATAATGGCTGGCTATCTGGATGCAACGGAATAGAGAAAAATGCATGACACAAATCTATCTACAGTGTACCACTCTGCTTCATGCGGAATTTGATATAGAATCACTGCAGGGTTTGGCACTATTGGACAGCATGGTACAACTATTTTGTTGATCTTTCTCAAATCCTGTACTATTCTGTATGTTCCATTTGGCTTTTCAGTCCCATAATAGGTGAATTACATGGACTGCTCATGATTTCTTTCAGAATTCCCTGTTCAATCATCTTATTTATCACAGGAGTTATTCCTTCAATTATTTCTGGAGTTAATTTGTACTGTGGCGTGTTTGGATAACTTATCCCTTCTTTCACTGTCACTTTTACGGGATCAACTTCTCTCATTAATCCAATGTCTTCTCCTGTAAAATCCCACACACTTTCTTTTACTGCACCTTTTAGTTCTTCTGGAAGTTTTTCTGCATCAAATGCAGGAAATAAACCATTCATTTCAGGTTCCTGATTCATCAAAGTTGCTTTATACAAAGCATCTTCATCTGAAGTCTGAAAACCAATTCCATCTGGTGTACAATAAATTGTGCAATTCATTTTACACAAGAGGTCACGACCTAAAAGATTTACAGGACTACAATCGCACACTACAAATTTATGCATTTTGCTAAAAGAACCAATTTTTACTTCTACCAATTCAGTAAGTGGGGTTTTAATCTGCTGATTTGCTACTCCTACCACTTGGATGTATTCACCTGAGAGAGGAAGGTTCGGAATTTCCACTGATCTAACAGTAGAACAGGTAGCTCCAGTATCGACAAGGAATGTTACGTTTGCACCATTCACTTCTCCATCCACAAAGGGACCAGACTGATCTACCTCTAGAGTTGCGCCAAGCACGCACTCTTTCCCCTCTCTTGCGCACCGTCAGAAACTTTCATCCGGGTCATCCTCACTCTGATGCAACCAATACTGAGAAATGTTAGCTGCTCGCGGCAACTGTGTTACCTGCTCTCCTCCGTAGAATCCTGTTTCTGTACTGTATCTTTGCTGGTTAACAGTGTTGGGAAGTGGTGGTTGTGGCACCTGACTTTGTTGAACAACTACCTCATTCTGCACCTGTGGAGTTAATGATTGATGTTCCGGATTAGGTTTAGGTGGGAACTTACACTCATTTCTCCAATGCCCTAATTTTCCGCAATTATGACATGGCCATTTCTTCTTTGCCTCTTCTAGACTCACTTGTCCTTTTCCTTTACCTATATTTGGTCGCATCTTATTTTGTCCTGATTCGTTTCCATTATTATTATCCAATTGGGCTTCTTGTTTTTCTGCCACTTTCACTTGTGCCCACATTGCTTTTTCTTTCAACTTACGCTGTTTACTCTCTATTTCATCACTACAATACTTAGCATACCTCAGCACCTCATCTACACTTGCATTCTGCCAGTTTATCATATGTTGCTTAATCATATACGCTTATTTCTTGTTTCAAGCCAAATACAAATCGGTATACAAAATGACTCATATCCTTCTCACTTAATTCCTCATAACCACTATACTGTTTGAAAACCAACAACAATCGCTCATAATATGCATGTACACTCTCCTTATTTTCCTGTGTAGTTCTATCAATCTTAACCCAATCTGTTTCTTTTGGAGGAATCTTATTTTTCAAAAAGGTAATCACCTTGTCGTATTTCTTCATCACATCTGGTCCTGGAGCTCCTGTCTTAGGATCTCTTGGATATTCTGTAGTTGGCCAGTCAACTGTAATCTTACATTCTGACCACAGATCCGTTGGTACCACTATGTCAAACAATCCATCCAAATCTATCCACAACACTTTCGAGACCTTTACAAACCTTTCTACCTGTCGGTACCACTCAACTGGCTTTTCTCTTAACTTTGGAAAGTCATTTGTAAATGACAGGATGTCCTGCCTAGTCCAGGGAACATGCACATAACTACCACCTGGAGTTTCTCTCATAGGGTATTCTTTAACAACAGGTTCCTTTTCTGTTATCATAAAAGCCAATGAACCTTTGTCTATACTTTTCTCATTCTTCTTTGTCCATCTAACCTTCCATCTGTCGACATCACCCCATTTTCTCAACAAAACAATCAACTCTTTTATCTGTGTCAACCTTCCTGCTGTATTCAAATTTTCAATATCTTTTTCACAAAAATCTACTCTGTATGGTTTCTGCAACGTTTTTACTTTTGCAAAATCTATTCCAATCTCACCGGCCACTTCTTCTAGTTTGTCATGTAAATTCTTTGCCCTCCATGTTATACTTTTGCACAGAAACATTATTTCATCATCCTGATAATTCTTTATCTTTTCTGTACCAATCGTTCCTAGAATTAATTCTTCCATGTCAATTTTCAATCTGATCACATCTAATGGTTTTTCTTCTGTTTCTTTTATTTTAAAAGCTTTTATCCACTCATTTAACTCATCAGGAGTCGGACCTATAGGAGTACTATTTATTTCTGTCCAATTTCCACTCTTTTCAGGTGTCACTGTTGCAGATTCAGTTACCATAGGCATTTTCCTACCGCTACACTCATTCACTGTCAAATTTTCAGGTGGACTTGGTCTGTAAGCACTAGTCAAATTGCTCGTTCCTGGACTTGTTTCCATTCTTTCCTTTTCTCTTTGGAATTGCGAACTCAAGGGAATCACCAAAGATCGTTCATCAATTTTCTGATTCTCGAAAACTGGTATTACTGGACCTATTGTTACGGGTGCGGTAACTGCTTCCATATTCTTGGTTAATTCTCTAATTTTCTCAGTTAATTCTTTTGTTGTCCTTGCCAATTCTCTTGCACTATCATTTTCTATTCCCTCATTTTGGGAAGTTCTTATTTGTTCTTGTGACCTATTTATTTCTTGACTTTTTCCTGGACTTTTATTTCGCATAGTTTCTATTGGTGGCGCATTTGGTGTCACCACTGTAGAATTCTGCTGATACGGAGGTGGATTTTTATTTAATATATCTTCCAGCAACTCGTCATCCGTTTCGCTCTCATGCATATACTTTTCTCTCTCTAAATTTTCTTTTTCTCAGTCCGTTTTTTCTTAGTCCCTTCCTCAACTGTAAAGCTGGAAACAAACCTCCTGTCATGTTAGCACATCTCCATCGTTTTATTCTGTCCTCATGATTCATTCCCCACAATCTTCCGGGCACGAACTCATAACCTTTCATACCTCTGAATCTTTCTTTCTCGTACATCTCATCTTCCCTTTCTGTTAAAGCCTCAAACTGTGTCGGTCTAGGTCTAGGTTCCAATTTAAGCATCTTTTCTTTTAAATTCCGTAAAATCGCTACATTAAAAGAACCATTTTCAGGGAAAGCCAATGCTCCATCATTCTTTGTATATTTTACCCAATTATCCAACCATATGCACGTATGATATCCATATTTCAGCATCATATGTGAAGCTGCTGATTTCGGTGGAGGAATTACTTGTCCCTCTCTAGTCACAACCTTTTTGTCTTTCTTAAAGAAATTCTTTAATTTCGTTGTCCATGACGTTCTCTCCCTTTCATACTCGTAATACGGCATGTTTTCTATTTGTTTTCTCTTTACTCTAACGCTGTTTCTGTGTACGGAACTTCGTCCAATTACAGCGCGATTCACACTAACGTACCAATCAGAACAATTTCCACCGTCCGCGGACCAACCAATCCTAGCGCGGCACTTTTTCTACGTCACTCCTGCTCTGTATTCACGTGACTAGTGCACTAACCAATCCTAGCGCGGCACTTTTCCACGTCACTTCTACTCTTTACCCCTCCTTTACAAAATTTATCGGCAATTTTTCTTTTTACTGTTTTTCTTCGTTAGTTACAACAAATAAACAATTCCATAGTCTGATTCGCTAAACAAAGTGACAGCCTTGTCCTTTTACACAAGAATCCTGTTTTCCAGTAGGCAGCGCTTACCTCTACCCTACCACAGAATTATTTACTCTCGCCGATAAAGTAGCACTTCCCTCTACCTTACCCTTCTTTCAAACAAACAATTTACTCGTTTCTCTGGGGATAAGACACATGTGGAGACTAGGCTCCTGAGAATTAAGGCCAAAGTTTCACAAGTAAACGTGATTTGCTATTTCATTTACACACTTTTCACACAGAAATCCCTAACATAACACAACCTGCGTTATAACCAAAATGAATTCAGACCATGTACCAAATTCCATGTGACTTCTCTTGCCACACGTGTTCCACTTCCTACATCCCAGAAGCGTGAAAACTTACATATAACATAACGCGACTCAACATATAGTGTTAGTCATCAAATAATCAATAATCAATAAACAATAATCACTAAACTAATCTATAGAAAACCATAACTCTGCTACCAAGAAATCTGATGCAGCGCGTACAATAAAAACTATTCTCCTCCTAGGTTACTTATAGGTCATCCAGGGGCAAACTATATTTCTCATATCCACATGACGATGGGGCCCATAAACATCGCCTAACACACACACACTCCTGGATTTCCTTTTACACCTTTATGAAATTCTGTACTCCTAGGAGAAGCATGAGAACTAAATGGAGAACACCATTTTTGTGTACCGCTGGAAGAGCAAGGATATCTATTTACCTTAATTTGTCACTTTCTTTTAGTTATTTCTTAAGATATTCCTGCTCATTGTTTTGTCGATGAATCATTCATTTAAGAAATTAGTTCATAGTGATTAAGACCAGCTGAATCACAATCAACCAATTACTCATGTCACAATCATTTAGGAAAATAACCACTGAGTCATTTTGGGTTTAAAGAATCTTAAATTTTATATAATTTTAAAAGCATGGAAAGAATTTAATACTTTATTCAATTATTCAAATTTAAATTCACAATTTTATTAAGCATAACCAACTTATTGCAGAAAAGGAAATTTTGTCATGAAGCCAAAACCCTAGTTACCTGCCTAGCTTCCTAATTTAGCCTAAAGATTTCTAACCTAACTTTGGGATTAGAAATAGCCTGATTCTCATACTCAACTGTAAAGTTAAGACAGCAACAGCAACTTCAGCTCGTCAGCATCAGCTACCTGCAACCCGTCTCCTCTACTGCAACCACGACTCTCGAACTGCTTGGAACTCTGACTGGAACTCTCTGGAACTTCCCTGGAACTGACCCCCTCCCACTAAGAGTAGGCCCTCTTATACCCCAATTCTAACTTTGCTAACTAACTGTTGCAACATTAATATCACGCTTTTCTTTCATTGGTCCATGCATGTCAGCTTATTCATTCTTTAATCAAGTTCTCTTGGATTCAAGGGTCCTTGGATCATTTCCTTTCCCATACGCTTAAACATTTCCATCCGATTCGATCAGTCCATTTGTATCTTCTTTTGACACATTCAAGAACTCCGCAGTCATTGTCCTTTCTCTGGGGCTCCTTTCCCACGGACTCTCTCCTGATCATCACGGCACACTATCAGTTCAATTAGGTCACACCAGCCTTGACCATTTCTTGCATCCTAGCCTCTCAGAGACATCACGAGGCTCCAGATTTCTTCAATCTCATCCCGTACCACGTGTCCCCTTGCGCCTGCGCACATCTTCCCACTGGCGGCCATTTTATATCGCCACTCGGTTCTACTTTAGAAGCACTAATTTGAGGCAAATAAAACATAATTAAAATAGAGAAAAATATCCCTTTCGTTTCCCTCCCGTCTCACGTACCCCAATTAGTTGTTACCTAGCAAAGCGACATTTAAGCTGCTCCTTACTTACCATCACTATTGTTTTTGCAACGACACATTTTATTTCTATGAAGCACAATAACATGCATTTATTTTATTTAGTACGCTTTTTATTCTTACGTTATGATTAGACACACGGACATTCATTAGTAGATTATTTTAGCACATACATTGGCATATTACCATTCCCACATATACAATGTTGATTAATACATTTAAACGAACATTTTTTAATTAATTAATTATATAATTTGTTAGGGGTTAACATTTTTATTTTTTCTGCTCCATCACACGCAACCTTGTGTGTTAGCCCGATATGAGGGAACAGCTCGCAAAAGAACAGTTCATTCATGTATAAGTAAAGGCTCCATCCACCAGCCAGCAAGCAGGAACACAACGGACGTAACAGGAAACTTCAGGATGGCCTGAGCCTTAACATTCCAACAGAATGGCAGGAACATTTAACAACCACTAGATCATTAACCTAGATACCACGCGTTGTCTCAGCCCTTAAGAGCGAGGGACCAGTTGTGCTGCCAGGAGAGAGTGAAGTGAGTCTGCCTGACTCAGTATCTAAAGGCAGGAATATCAAGGCAGAGATTAGACTACTAAGGTAGATGAGAGGGGGAATGTGGGTGGATGAATAACGACTTGTGCCCTAGTGGTGAAGTTAGCGGCAGTGGCGTGTTCTGGCATTTGTTAGTGATGGGGTGGGTGGGAGGGAATGCAAATAAAATGGAACATAATTAAAATAAATAAAATTACACTTACCTGCCACTCTGACGGGCGCCACCTCGCTCCTCTTTGACGATCGTTGACTCCAGCTGCACACTGCGCAGGCTCCCAGATGCCAATCCCAGCACTTCTCTCATGCTGGGAATACTATTCCGCCACTCAGACAGTAACTGGGAATCTGTGGCATTTCTCCAACCCGGCTGTACAAAACAGCCGGGTTGGAGAAACCTAAGTGTGCATGATGGTTTGGTCGGCCTAAGAGGGCCGGCCAAACTGTCATGCACACTTAAAAGTGCCCATCACCACTCACCCTGTCATGCCTGTCACAGCGGATTACCTGGCCATCCCCGCCGAAGACTCGCGTTGGCAGCGATAAGGCAGGCAAAAATAAAATGATAATAAAATGTTTTTATTATCATTTTAGTTTTCATTTTTAGCAGGAGGGGGCGGCACTCCTCCTCCATTAAGGAGGAGCCACCCTTGGTTAGTGGTTGTAGAACCAGCATATCCCACATTCAATTCCATCTTATCTACTTTAAAACGTGTGTTTTCGTGGGCAAATTTCAGTATGTCCTTAATTTGTTGATGCGTGAACACTGGAAGTGCTTAGAACCAGGTATAATGCACTACAAATGTGGTACTGTGATCAAAGCCTTATCAGGAACATCTGTTCCCAGGTCGCAGCCTCACCTGTATGTTTAACAGTAGTGCTCGCCTATAGGTAGTCACCAGAAACTGCTAAAACGTCTTCAAAATGGCACATTTTGGCGGTGTATTGCAAAATAAGCCTTCCAAAGAGAAAACACAAATCCCAGTACAAAATTAATAGGAACACTGCAAACGCCATGCCTTGCCTTTGCACCACACCTAACCATGGAAAGGGCACTGAAACTAATGTATGTCTTTAAACAGGATTGTGGTGGGTGGTGTACTGTCCCAATGCAGATCAATCAGCAGCTGCACAAAACTTTGTCTCATGCATTGCAGCAACATTTCTGCAGCCAACAGCCCTACACAAATTGATCCTGCACCCCCTCGCTTACTTCTTTCCACTACAGAATTGGTTCAGTTCCAATTCCACGCGCTTGCAACAGTGGGCCAAGCACAGCCTTCTCCAACGAGTAGCTTGTGAGCTAGTGGTAGCTGTCCAGTTACCTGTAAGCAGTTCCCCTGTGTGCAGCCCAGACTACTAAATTAGAAGCTTTTACTTGGTTGAGTTAATATATGTATATCAACAGCTAGAGTGCCAAGTTAAAACTAAAATGTGTTTATTTTCAGAACACATAAGGTGATACTTGGAGACAAATGGCTGAGCTTCCAAAATATATTTATGGCTTATATTTGAATCATAAGTCATGTGGCATTGGGAAAAGTTTTACAAATGTTATTATCTTGGTACCAGAGGCGTTGCAACTATTGCTGTTTTGTATTACCCATGAGGAGGCATTCCATGATGACAAAGCTTTTTGTACACTACTGCTTGCAACCATGCCTAATGGACTGAGGTGATTGCTTTTAGTAATCTGGCATATGGTAGTCACTAATATAATCTTCTCTGATGTGGTCACTATTACAACATTAATAATATTAGGAGCTCTTGGTGACTTTCATTGAACATAAGTGGCTCTTATTACAGAAAAGGTTGGAGACCCCTGACCTAGTCTCTCTCTGTGGCCAGAAAGCTGCAGGAAGAGGTAGATCTAGAGGAGATCTAGAACAGCATTATTGTATACAGTTACATTATAATGCAATTATTTCCATACAGGGACCAGCAAGAAAAAGAAAAAGATCAAGATAAAGAAGAAAATGCCTGTTAAAAATAAAATTAAGTCCCAGGAAACAACATCCAATATGCCGAATGGCGACCTATCCTCAACTTTCGGTGAGTGGGAACCGATTTTTCAGTAGCAGTCTGAATGTATGTGTGTATGTAAGTATGTATTTATGTAGATATGTATTGATATTTATAGAACTCAGACCTAACTATGGAGCACTGCTCTAGGTGGAAGGCACCGCACTGGCCCTGAACGACAACTCAAAAACATTTTATTGGCCAGTCCTAAGTGAATACTATGCTCGTAGTCGCTTATATATTTGATTTGTTTTCTCATATGTTTGATTGTATTTTTGTCTTTTCTATGGGTTTTTGTTTTACCACAAATGCAAGTCAATTAATTGATATACATTTTCTTTAATAGCTTAATATACAGTTATTCACCTCCTTATGAATATTGATGGCTGGTTGAAGGGCTGTTTTTTGCCAATATGTTAGGTTGCATAAAGCAGATAAGACAACATTTATTTGTTTTCATACCACTAACAACCTAAAATCTTGGTAAAATAAATGAATATCTGCATATTGGTGGTCTGTTTTAGTGTGATGCTCAACTGAAATTCTATTGTGTGTGTTCTATTTTTAACAATTCTCAAGAAAGGCCTTACATAGCAGCTGCAAAGTAGGAGCAATAGGTGGAGGTCATATGACCCCAATGGACACTGGGCACTTCCTGGTAGGTAGCTAGGGACAGGAAGTGGCCTGGGAGACAGTGGGGATCTAGGGCAATGGGCGCAGCTAGGGAAGAGGCAGGTGTGCACATGTGATATGCGGCCGGTATTAGCTTGTATTGCTCTAATGTGAGGGATAAAGAATCAGTGTTGCCATACCTTCCCTTGTCCTTCCTTTTGATTCTAACAAAGGCGGCTCATATTAAAGTAAGGGATTGGAGAACTCGATAAGATGCAGCTACTTTTTCAATACCACTCCTACCTTTCAACACTTCAAAGATACAAAACCTAGGGACTAGATGAACTGAATACAACGAAGAGAAATTGATGACTTCATGGAAGCCTTAGTGGAAACGAACAACAACATAATGAAATACTTGAAGGGTCTGGCAGGAAATACAGTCATGAAAAAGCTCCCAAAAACAAAAGTGGTTACATTCCAAAAAGTAAAAGACTCCTCAGAAAAAAAATTGAACAAGTCTGAGATACAGATACATGTTTAACAAAGCGAAGCCGTTACCAGGGGAAACAATGGATGAATTTGCGGAAAGGCTGGAGAAGCTCCCAAACAGTGTTGATTCCGTGAGTTCACTGACGAAGAAGCCATATACCTGCGCATCATAAATGGTTACCAGTCCGAATCATTCAGAAGACAAACTAAAGGAAAAGCACACAGTGGACACAATGCTTGCAACTTCAATAGCTGAGGAAAGAGCTGAGAAGCAAGCAGCTGTGATGGAGGCCAGAAAACATCAAAACTAGTACATCATTTCCATGAGAAGCCAAAGAAACTCAGAGAAAGAAAAAGCAGATCTGCCGTCCAGATGCAAAAGACATGCTAGCGCTGTGGTCTGGCATACCTACACAAAGGGAGGTGTCCAGCTATAGGTAAAATATCCATAGGATACAGAAAAGAAAATCACTTCAAAGGGGTCTGTTAACACCACTGGAGTCAGTAGAAAAATCTATAGAAAAGAGAGACATCAAATACATGCGATACAGTAAAAAACCAGAGCGCAACCCGTGACGTCTCCATCCACCACATCATCAGCGTCTCACACTTCTGCGCACAGCACCGAGGAGGACTACATTTTCCTATTATCAGACAAGAGGACCCTAGAACAAGCTCCGTCAGTCATTCTCTGAGTAGTGAAAGAAGAAAATTGAGAGGGCCCCCTTGTTACCCAAAGGAATAGGGTTCCGTATTCAACAAAGAAGATAAATTTTTCCTTTGGCAGACCATTTATCCTTTCATATTAAAGTCAATATTGTTGCACTACCACACAACTCACATTCAAACACCACAACCCTCTGCAACGGACAACAGAAAATATAGCCGTATACTTTTTTTTAATATAAAAATGTTTATATAAAAAAAATTGTGCCCCTACGCAGATACACATATGCAATGAGAAAAAGTACTTTATTTAAAATTATCATCTTTTGACATCTTCTATTTCAATGTATATGAAAAAGAATAAAAAACATATTCATGAGTAATTCATTCACAAAATTGTTACAACAAAATATAAATTTTTGTACAGAGGAATATAGCACATAAAAGACAAGAAAGGAAATGAGGAGAGAGAGAAGAAACAGAGAGTATCCACAAGACAATACACTTTGTCATAAACTCAACCTATCCGTAACAATCTTTAGTTAAGGCTGGGACCCGATGGATTAAGGCTATTTCAACTGTTGTGCCAACCCACGTCACAGATTAGGAATCACAAGCGCTGACGCGTTTCGATGGTATCGTCCTGGTTTACACCATCTTTATCAAGACCATAACAATAACTCTCCTTGTGTGCGGGCTCTCCCATTTGATTTTGCTGGTAGTCCTTATGTGTGAATATGAGGATCTGTTAAATCATATAGAGATTCCTTATAGGGATATTTTTCTCAATTGTAGATAAAACCAATGGAATTCAATGATTTCTTTTTTCAGGGCCTTTTTCTAGAAGGGGTATCTCTTATTTATTCCCAATGTCATAAGTTTTCCCATCCGTGATTGTGGGATTATACCACACTTTTGTTATAACAAAGTGTATTGTCTTGTGGATACTCTCTGGGGCATATGTACAAGCCCCTATCGCCACCACAACGTCACTTTTTCCGACGTTGTAGTGGCGATAGGGGCTTAGCCTTATTTTCAAGGCAGCGTTAAGCCACTTAACGTGGCTTAACGCTGCTGTCCCAGGCCTGAACGTATCCTCAGGATCGAACCGATGCTCTTAGGGGTCCACCTCCCGACCGCCCCAAGTCTGGATATAAAGTACGCACAGACTTTAGGATGGTCAAGCGGGGGAAGGGAAGGATGGGGACAGCGGGGAAGGAGACATAAAATGAAAGAGAAGAGAACATCACACACATGTTTTATAGCAATACACTACTACTATGCGTGAGAGAGTCTTTGACTTACACTAACCTGTAAAGAAAGAAAATACCGCGGTGCAGACACGGGGGAAGCAGGTAATCACAATGTCAGTGAGCAGAAGGCTGCAAGGGGATAAACATATGTCACTCAACATGTTCTCTTATACGTAAGTGCTATGTTTGCGCTAAACTCTGTGTCCTTATTTTACCTGTGCATGAAAACACTTTTCTTAAACGTAGAAGCGAAGGTGACGACCCGCCATCAACACCCCCTATATCAAATGAAAGGAGAACGAGCAGGCAGTGTGAGCGTATTGTTGGTAATACAAATACTCATCTCTTATTTAGCACCCTCCAGGGAAAGAGATTTAGTGGTAATGTTATCATTAAACAAAGAATTAAAGTACGAGTTCAATATCACTATTCAAATGATAGTCAAATCCAAACACAGTTTCATAGATTTTCCTCCCTGCAAGAGCCACTGTCAAATGGGCTCGCCAACAGGGAAGAAGTAGCCAGCACTCTAGGGTGCAAGAGTAATCAAGGATTCACCCAGTTCTCCCCTGCATGAGCCACTGACCAACTGGGCTCGCCAACAGAGAAGAATCAACACTAAGAAATACGAAGGAGTTAAATGAGGTAAAGTATAGAGAAGTGGTGTCATCTGACATCCCTACCGGACCAAAGAAGTTTCCATGAGGCGAAGACTCGGACCGGGTCAAGGAACGAGGTACCGGTCACTCTGAATAATCGGCAGCGTCTCTTGCCGTGACCGCGTCTTTTCTGTCTTCCCGGAAGTCACGTGAGACGTTGCGTTTCACGTCCGACGTCCTCTGAGGCTGCCGGGAGTTGTAGTTCCCGTCAGCCGCGCCTTGATCCTGCCTGGGAGTGCGTGTCTCCCGTGGCTCCTGACAGCTGCCTTGTAAATAAGGCCCCCCTACGCGCTATGCTTAGCGTGAAAGGGGTAGGCAGTGGGTGTTGCGGTGGGCGTTCCACCGCAACACCCATTGATTTTGACGCTGCCCCCTATGTACAAGGGCAGCGTACATAGGAGGCAGTGCCAAAATTAAGACCAGGGAAAACCTGGTCTTAACTTGGCGAAACAAGGAGAAATGCATTATTTCTCTTCGTTTTGCTTTTTCCATGTGTGCTGCCTTGGAAAAAGCAAACTGCCATGGATTGTTTATGTACAGGAAGGTCCCCCTTCCTGTACATAAACAATCTGTATAAAAAATGCCATTTTGTGACTTTCATGTGTGCTGCATGAAGCCGCACACATAAAAGTGACAAAATGGCATTTCAGGATTGTTTAAGTGCAGGAAGGGACACCTTCCTACACATAAACAATCCTTCCCTGCACGCAGACACCCTTGCACTATGGTGACGCTACACTGCTAAGTATAGTGCCAGCGCAGGGGGAAACGCAAGGCTGCACCATAACCTTGTAAATATGGTGCAGCTTTGCGTTTCAGAAGTGGCGGAGTGAGGCGTTAAGCCATGACGGCTAACGCCTCACTCCACCACTTCCTGGTACATATGTCCCTCTGTTTCTTCTCTCTCTCCTCATTTCCTTTCTTGCCTTTAATGTGCTATATTCCTATGTACAAAAAATGTATATTTTGTTGTAACAATTTGGTGAATGAATTACTCATGAATATGCTTTTTAATCTTTTTTATATACATTGAAATAGAAGACGTCAAAAGATTATAATTCTCTGAGTAGGACAACATCAAAACATATTTTTACTGGAAATGGAACATCAGTAAATGTCACAGGAGTGGCAGAATTCAGATGCATGATTAACAAGCCAAAACTAAAAGCCTTGGATGAACACATATACGCATGGTCAGCTACAAAACTACTGCTGAGCAAAGGAAAATTCACAATCTGCCTGGGGCTTCAAGGGAAAGAAGCGGTGACAGAAATATGTGTTAGAAAGTGAAATACCTGCTCCATGCTTACAAGGCTTCAAAACTGCTAGTAAATGTAAAATACCCTAGTGAAGAAAAATACCACATCAGCAACTTGCCAGAAATTAAAAAGTGTCACCACAATTCATTAGGGAGAGCACCTATCAATGTGATGTGTATTGAGGAGTTCAAAACAATAGAAAAAAACAGAATCAGCACAGCTGTTAGATAAAACAGAAGTCCTTGTTTATGCATGGGTTGCTTCGAAACCTCTTCAGTGTACAAGAGCATTTAAAGAAACCTTAAAATACAAATCATCAACCATGCAAGCAAACCTTCACTTGCTAAAAGTAACGATGCCCCCAGCAACCCTCCTGAGCTTTGCCACAGCAGAAAAGATGGGTCTGATATTCATCAACTACTTGGCACAAGCCAAACCATCAATCCAGTTCCTGAAACTACTCAGGGGGCTAGGCGAGATGAAGGGCATTTGAGTCAGTGGCGTAGCTAGGGGGGGGGGCGATGGGGGCGGACCGCCCCAGGCGGCACCAGTTTTGGGGCGTCAGCCGGCCCCCCTTCCCCCGCTCTTACCTGTGGGCATCGCGGCCGCAAGAATCGGCCGCTAACACCCTCCCCCCCCCCCCCGCTCTTCTATCATTTTGCCGAGGGCGGCAAACGCAGGGGCCGCCACGGGCAGCCTAAGGCCTAGCTATGCCCCTGATTTGAGTGCAATGGAACACCGATGAAGCAGTCCAACCGGTGGCACAAGGACGCTGGAAAGTGGCATTCTACCTCCAAGAGGCAGTGAAGATATAAATCGGAAACCTGCTCAGGCTTGACATAATTGAAACATCCAAAGATCCAATACCATGGGTCTCCCTATTTGTGGTAGTGCACAATAAAGATAGCATGACCGATATAAGAATATGTGCTAAAGTGTATTAGTCCAACAAAGCCATCGAGCGAGAGTGACATCCTAGATAGCACATCTCAGATATGATAACACAACTGAATGGCACCAATATTTTCTCAAAACATGACCTCATCAAAGGCTATCATCAGTTGGAGTTGAGAGATAAAATGTTGTTACATCACAACTTTTTCCACACACCAAGGACTCTTTAGGTACACATGGCTCAGCTTTCGGGTGTTACTAGCAGACAAAATCTTTCAAGATGGTGTTTGCAGGACAATTCAACCTATACTGAATGCTTTGAACTATAGAGATGACATAGTATTTGAATTTTACAAAGTAAAATATGGTGCAGTACTTCTCCAGGTGTGTCAGATACTGCAAGACACTAACCTCATGCTGAATGCAGAGAAATGCCAGTTTCACAAAACAATTATCTGATTATTTGGACACATCTTTTCAAAGAAAGGATGGCACCTGACCAACAGAAAGTGAAAATGAAAGCCCTCACCAGCACACTCCCACCTAAAGAGATAACCGATCTCCGATAATTTCTAGGGATGGCTAGCTCCTTTGGAAGATACCTGAAGGGCTAAACCATGCTGCGCACAACCCTCAGGAAACTGATGAAGCAAGGCAAGGAATTTAAATGGTCTGTGGAGTGAAAGAAAAGTTTCCAATGCACCAAGGAAGCTGTGAAGAACACCACTTCCATGGCATATTGTGATCCCACACTGCACACAGAGGTAACAGTGGATGTAAGCCAATGAGGGAAGGGAACCATATTAGCCAAACACAAAGAGACAGGTGGTGGCATATACCAGCCATATGTCTCTAAGATGTAGAGAAGTATTACTCCCAACCTAAAAAGGAGAGATTGACAGTTGTAGGGCATGTGAATACTTCTACATTTTCAGGTATGACAAAAGAATCACCATAGTGACAGACCATTAAGCACTAGTGACCATTTTCAGAAACTATAGATCCGAAATATCACTGCAAATTCTGAGATGGAGATAAGATTGCATGAATAAAACTACAATAAAATTCATAAACCTGGCAAGGAGGACAATCCAGCTAACCACTTCCTCAGACATCTGCTTACATCAACAAAACTCAATCCATCAATGGCTGAAGAATCTCTCCTTTTCTTTGTGAGGTAAACATACCAAAAGCCATGTTAATACAGTTAGTCATAGCAGCGTCCAATGAAGATGAAAATCAGGAATTTTAGAGACCAAAAGACCACCAAGGGAATGTATGTGGTTTCAAAACTAGATCACATGGACAAGGCAGGGATTCAAGAGTGTCACATATGTCGGTCCACTGGACAGGTCTGAACTACCTGAAAGGGTGTGTGATCTGGTAGAACATAATTTCTTTGGCCCACTGACATCTAAACAATATCTCCTAGTAGTCATGGTTGAACAGTCACACCACCCGTTGGTAAAAATCATATCATACATCAGTGTGACAAACATTTTGTTGCACATCCAGTTAATAACAGCCAGGCTCACATTGGTTATAATGGGCTAACACAAAGTATTAGTAGAGCATATTTGTAAACAGATGCATAACATGTAATACCAATAAGAACCCCCACCTCATTTGACCAGTCCATCAGTCCTCTTTTCCTTCAGAAACAAATTGGTTCCAACATGTGACCCATGTTTTACGTGTGCTACTCTGCACTCATAATTTGTCCCAGACATCCCATTTGTATACTCACCCTCATCATCCTCTACTACTCACATATATTAACTGTGTAGCTGAAAGTATGGTATTACTTCTTCCCAGTAGTACTAGGTTATTGAACCTTTGGTTTCTTTCTCTTCAAGTTGGGTGTTAATCAGACATATTGGCTAGTCATTGTGTGATGTGCTTTCGCCTGCTAATCTATATTGTCTATAGTTGGCCACCACTTCGACTGCTGACCATTATTTAACATCACAAACCCTTACTTTTATATTTGGGGGTGTTTGCTTTCCAGTACATTGCTAAGTTTCTCTTGGTAATATTTCCCGGAAGATCCACAAATTTACAAATGTGCTTCACCTGTTTAAGCCATCGTAGTTGCTCCGATAAACACAACAGCGGAGACATTTCTAATCATTTCCCCATCACCTCTAAAATTAATATTATTACCTTTACCAACAATTGTTGTATCAAAGTGCATTCCCATACCATATGGTAAAAATCTGCATTAAGTTGTTGGCATCTTGGACAAAGATCTGATGCGCCTGATGTCTATTTTGGTTATTTTTGCTGGGGCTAAATAAGTGTGGTGTAGATAATTACATCAAGTGAATTGAAAGCTCTGCTTTCTTGTCGCCTTTTTCATGTATCCAAGCTATTGTTCCATTCTTGTTCAGTGATGTCTCTGCCAATGTTCCTCTCCCATTTCTCTTTTAACAAGGTTTCTAATGTAACAATGTCATTGCATGTCTGGTGTTTCTGTAAGCTAATAGTTCAGCCATATTTCTGCTTTTGAAAGTTTATCTTTTTCCCCAAGTCACTTTGGCTGCTGTCATTACGTTGTATGTTATGAAATGGCCTATCCCCAAATCATATATGTCCATGAGTTCCTCAAATGTGCAGTGTGTCCCATTCAAAAACAGGTTCTCCATCTTGCCATGGTCATTTGTTGTATATTCAAGCCACTGTAGAGAAATATTTTGGCAGCTCAACAGAGGTATATCGGGGAAGTACAAAATGACATTATACTGTTTTTTCAAATATAGCCGCCAGCAATGCCCCTCCTCAGCACTTTGTGGTTTGTTTTTTAGGTCTGGCGTTAGCCAAGACCTTTTGATGTTACTAAAATATGTATAATATACTTACTTGAAGTGACGTTGCTCCAACTCTCTTCACCCATTGGTCTGTTGTTGTGTCTTCCCATCCAGCCCACTACAACATACCGCATGAGGCAATGGTTCAGCCTACTTAAGCCTTTGGTTAACGTCACTTTGAGTGACTGCATTTTGCTCTTTCACAAGGAGCACATCCACACACGAGAAGTTTCATTAAGTGTCAGTGTTGCCTGATGTTATAGTAGGGCGCATTTGCAGCGAGCACAGGGCACATCCCGGCTTTATCAGTTCCTGTCTACTTCCAATACTGTTGTAAATTCCTTTTGAAGTAGACTGCTGCTATTTCACAGCATACCATACTCGGATTCACAAATGGTTCTTTGATAAACCTTGCCCAGTAAGAAAACCAAACCTTATTGTGTTTGATTTGCAGCACACTTGTAACAGTTTTATTTAAACATAGTTGGGTGTAATATAAGTTTTAGTATCCAATATTTTAAACTGTGAACCCTCTTTCCATCCTTTTCTTCATCTTCTTTATTTCTTTCCTTCTTTTGTTCTTTCGTTCTTTTTTGCCTTCTTTATTCAGTTTTCCCTCTTTCTTGTTTGCCTTCTTTCCTTCTTCTGATCATTAGTTACCAGTTTCTTTGTTTTGTTTTGCCTTTCTTTTTCTCTTTCTTTCTTTCCTTCTTTTTCTTTTTTGCTTTCTTCCCCTGTTCTTTCCTACTTTCCTTATTTCTTTCCTTTTTTCTTTCCTTTCATTTTACCTTCTTTCTATTTCTTTCTTTCCTTATTTTTTCATTCTTTCTTTTTCTTGTTTCTCTTTTGCATGCTTTCATTCTTTCTGTCCTTCTTTTTTGCCTACTTGCCTTTTTTCTTTGCTTCATCTTTCTTACTTTCTTACTTTCCTTATTTCTTTCTTTATTACCTTCTCTCCATATTTCTTTCATTCTTTCCTTTTTTTTGCCATCATTCCTTTTTCTTTCCATCTTTCCTTTCCTTTTTTGCATTTTTAATTATTGCCTTCTTTACTTTTTTCTTTTTTATTTCTTTTGGCATTCTTTTTTCTTTTTGACTTCTTTCTTTTCTTCTGTCTGTCCTTCTTTCTTTCTTTTTGGTCTTTTTCTTTCTTTCTGTCTTTCTTTCTTGTTTTCCTTCTACCTTTTTCTTTCCTTCTTCTTTTTTGCCTTCTTCCCTTAGTTCTTTCTTTTTGCCTTCTTTCCTTCTTCAACTCTTTCTTTCTGTTTTGCCTTCTTTCTTTCATTAATTTCTTTTTTGTATTTATTTGTTCCTTCTTTCTTTTTTTTGTGCCTACTTACCTTTTTTCTTTCGTTCTATCTTGTTTGCCTTCTTTAATTATCTCTTTAATTCTTTCCTTCTTTCTTTTTGCCTTTCTTCTTTTCTTTCCTACGTCCCCTCCTTCTTGTTTTCCTTCCTTCCTTTTTTTCTACTTTCTTTCTTACCCCTTTTCCTTCTTTCTTTGATTCTTTCTTTTTGCCTTGCTTATTTATTTTTTCTTTCTTTCCTTCTTCCTTCTCTTTGCCTTCTTTCCTCCTTTCTTCCTTTTGCCTTGCTTCCCTTCTTGCCTCCCTCTCGTGCTTCCTTCTTGTCTCTTTCACTTCCTTCCTTCTTGCCTCTCTCCCTTCCTTCTTTCTTGAATTTCTTCCTTCCTTTTTTTAATTTCTTCCTTCTTTTTTTGTCTGCCTTCCTTCCTTTTTGTCTACCTTGCTTTCTTTTTTACTCCTTTCTTACTTTCTTACTTTCTTTCTTGCCTGCTCACTCCAAGGCAAGGCTAGCAGCCAATGCCAAACCAATTCTTTTAGATTTGTGTTCAACAAGACCATTTGATTTTACTAAAAGTATGTATAACATAGATACTTATAGGAGTTTTATGCCAGACTTCATCCATTAGTCTGTGATTGTGTAATTTGCAGTTTTCTTCCACCCCCTCCAGCATGCATCAAGGGGCAATGTTAGCCAAATTCAACCATTGAATGACTTCATTAGGAGTTACGGCATTCTGTTCTTTCAGAAGGAGCACATGCTCATACAAAGTAGTTCCCTTCAGTGCAGAGTGTGGACCATAGTAACGTGTACATTTTTGAGAGAAGAAAAACACTTTTGCCTTTAGACATTTATTTTTAGTTTCTTTTAGTTGTAATGATGGACCAGCAGCTTCCCAAACAATAAAAGTTTGCAAAAACCATGGTAAAACAAGAATTGCCAAAGGTTGGAGGCTAACTCCAAACCTATTGGCTTTGCCAATGCTTGTTTCAGCTTGACATCACTCAAAACAAAACACACTGAGTAGAGTGCCTCCAATCAAGCTTGCACCCATTTCTGCTTTCTTTGGGCGTAAAGTACAAACTATCCATTGCAGTTGGGCTACATATAGTAAATTTCAAAATTTGGAGTACACATGACTCCTGCATCCAACAGTCTCATGACTTTGCTTATACCTTTCCTTCTGCCATTTCCCCATGTTCGTTCTGAAAGCGAGGTATTAAGCTCTTGGAATAAAGTCATTATAAGTATAATGAGTACTGCAACAAAATAATAGAGAAGCTTGAGAAGAATTATCATTTTTACCATTGCGACCCTGCCTGTCGAAGAAAGGGGGACTTTTTCCAAACAGCAGTGACTGCTTGATGGAAGTTATCTCCTTACCTATGTTTCCATCTCTGAGTTTGTTGACTCTGTGATATACCTGTGAATATATAATGTTCTATCTCTGCCATCTAATAACCATATCATGTTTGTCTCGTTCTTCTAGACGTTTCTTCCTTCCCAGTGGGAAGAGGCATCATTTTTCCAGGTTAATTCAGAGTCCTGCTAGGTCTCCAAATTTAGTTAAAGTGTTTTTGACATCAGGTAGACTGCTGATACGGGCTCTTAACTAGATTAACATATTGTCCGTATCTAAGGATATTATATGTAATCTAGGGGGAGCTGTATACCCTATTCCGGCCTCTACCTCGCATGATGCATGTCAGTGTCACCATGGTCATTGTGAAGAGGAGAGGACGACAGTGTGCTCCCCCATCTCGTCCACCTCCTAATCGGCCACTGTTCTGAGATTATTTGGCCTGAATGGACTCTTGCTAGGGGTTCGGTACAAAGCCTCTACTTGCAATCTCCATGCAGGTATTGCAGGGATGGCTTCATCCAATTCAATGGACATTAGTAAAGGTTTATGGTTGGATTTCATGTCACCCAAGTAATACATTTTGCTAACTTTAGCTTCTTTACCTTTGCCACCTAGGAACATATCTAGTGGAGTATGCACTCCATGTACCGGAGAATAAAATGAGCATTTCAGCTTGTTCAAATGCAGTTCTGGCCATACGTCCACCAGCTTCCAGTGGTACCTCTATGCTTTAAATTTGTGGGATGTTTCTTAAGTTTGAGTCCCCCCATGAATGAGAAAATGTTGTATTTTTCTCATTATCCATCAATGTATTATAATCACCTCTCCCTATACTAAACCTATCTTGATGTCAGGAGTCAGGAATTCTAAAAATGCTGGCTGGTTAGTGTTCGGGCATGCACTCTGGTGATCATTAGCGGGGGTTCCATCAACTGTACTTCCAACTATTGTGTATCTCCTCTGTTAGTGTATCTATTACTAATCTCGTGAGAGACTCCTGGAGCTATCAAAGCATTGTGCTTCTTGCGTAAGCTGAATATATAGGGCCTTATTTATGAGGTTTTGCCGTAAAGATTCAGCCTTCCTGCTGCGCTGCCCTATGGCAAAAGAAAAGAGCAGTAATGCGCCGTATCTATCAGATACAGCGTATTCCTGTCCTTTTCCCCTGCAGCAAGCATACCTTTGTAGGGCACCTAGGTAGTGAGGTGTATAACATAGTTTCATAACTAGTCACAGGCAGATTCTCACTTTGCCCCTTTGTGCAGTTGTTATCAACGTATCATGGACTAGTCATCCTATGTATCCCTCCCCTGGCCAAGAGTGTTCCAACATATCTACCAGAGCAACTTAGAATGTAAACAAATATTAACTTGTCCATCTGTATCCTAAACATCTCCTATTTCTATGGGGTCTCGTTTACGTGATCACCCCCAAGAAGTGCCCCATGTCTTGAGATCATAGGGCATTGAATACATTTTCACTGTCCCACCCATTGGAGGGCCCCTCCACTTGCACCCTCCCCTTCCCTGTTACCTTCTCTATTTGGGTCTGGGCAAAACACTGGTGTGTAAAAGTACTTCCACCAGTGGCGTAGCGAGGGGGGGTCCGCACCAGACGGCACAGGTTTTGGGGGTGGTGGCCGGCGGCCCTCCCCTGCTCTGAACTGCGCCGCAGGAATTGCCAGCCCCCTCCACCCGCTCTTAGCTTTTTCTGCCGTGGGTGGCAAATGCAGGGGCCGCCACGGGTGGCCTAAGGCCTAGCTGCGCCATGGTCTTCAATGTCCCTTCATGCAACTTCATCAGAAGTCATAGGAGTAACTTCCGAGCCGCCCCTCAATGCCGCATCCAGGTTTACAGAATCTGAATCTTCTGCACCGCCAGTTGTGTCAGTGCCACTGTCTGATCTTATGTCATGGGAGTTCTTTTTTTGCAAAACATCTGTCACTAATTTGGCTTTCTCCTTTGCTGCCTCTTCCTTAGATGGTTTTCAGAGGATATTATATTTGCAACGGCCATTGTTCCGATGTGCCTTATGATTCGAGTTCCTATTTACTCTTGCTTCTCCAGGTGAGATCCCTATGGCACAAGACATGACTATGCTTACGAGGGTGTGGCGAAGAAGCAGATGGCTTCATATTATACAGCGCAGAACTTGGCTGGGAATATCAGGGCATATTGGATCCTGTTCAGGCGTAATGCCTTTTTGACATTCAAGAATGATGCCCTCTGTCGCTGCACTGCAGTAGTCCGTGAAGAGAAACACTTCACTACCTTCAACTGTCCATGGACTAGCTTGCTGTACAGTTTGGAGTATGCAATCTCTCTCCCTAAAGCAGCCGCGGTCCGTGCAGGTAACAGCGGTGGGGCGGTGGGGCCGGGTGGGGGGGATTTCAAGGGACGATGTAGAGGGAAAATTAAATAAATAATTAATTTTCCCTCTGCATCGTCCATCTGAATCCCCCCCACCCAGCCCCACCGCTGTTAACTGCACGGACCGCGGCTGCCCTAAAGTCACCATGGTTGCCTAGAGGGCTGATAGTATCTGAGCCTGGAATATAGGAGGGCCGGCTGAGCTGTGTGGAAAGCCTTGTGGGTCAATCTGCAAAGTTTGAAAACAGTACGTTTCCTAATAGGCAGCCAGTGTAGTTGCAGCCAGTGAAGATTTCCAAGATGGGCACGGATGGAGACCGCGAAGGTGGATTACAAATAATGCTGGTCGCAGTATTCTGCACCACTTGCAGCCGAGCCAAAAGAGAGTTGTTGGTGGCTATCAGTAAGGCATTCTCATAATCCAACCTGCTGATTGAGCACTTGAACCAGGCTTTTCCTGGATTAGAAAGGCAGCTAAGGGAACGCTTTCTTAAGGAGCTTCAAGGTCAAAAAACACATGGCACAGATGGAGTTTACTTGATCTTTCATAGATAATGTGTGGCCAATCTTTACCCCAAGATTCTTCGACACATTTTTGGGCAACAGGGCAGGCCCAAGTTCTGGCGGCCACCAATCTGCCGCCCAGTGCTCTTGGGCCCTGCTGAAGAGGACAATTTCGGATTTAGTGCTGTTGAGTTGCAGGCAGTTTGATGCCATCAGTTAGCAATTCCTTACATGCAGTGTGCAAACTCAAGATCAGGACAGAAAGTAAAAAGAAGTTGCATATCATTGGCATATGACACAATCTCCACACCACATGATTGGACGATTTGTGCCAGGGGTGCTACATAGATATTAAAAAGTGTCAGGCTCAAGCATGAGCCCTGAGGGACCCTGTGGTGTACAAACCAAGGACAACACGAAGAAGGTAGAGGTAAGTGAAGCTTTATTATTCAAACCTCATCCAATGGCGATGGCTCTGTAACTGTCACTTCCAGAGTTCTCTCGCCTGACAGAATCTTCTACCAAGGTTCCGTCACTGACCTCATCAAGCATGAGGTTCCATGTCACACTTCTCCCTCTTATACAACAATATACACAAAGATATATAACGAACAAAATGCAAACACCCAACCCCGCTCAAATGACAAAAAACCGAACCCCAAGATTATAATTGACTAAGAAACAAACAAGGTTATGAATAATAGCACAATGGAACAAAAGAAGAAGAGATGTGGGAATTATCTTACACAACAAAATCCTTAAGATATGCAGGTTTCCTGGTCTCTCTACCACTCCTCCTGTGAACTGTTGAGATACCTCTGCAAGAACCTTGTAAACCAGAATCACAGACTCTACTCCCAAATGGTTGCGGAGATAATGCCGTATTGGAAGAATAAGAAGAATGTGGCTGCTTAAACACAGCAACCCTACTCTTGTTCCAAATGCGACCATCATGTGTCTTTACAGCATTACTGAAACATTTGATGACTTGTAGTTTCCTTGTAAATTTTGACCAATCCGCACACCCTTTTGGAGCTCTAATTTTAACAAAATCACCCACACTGACTTCAACATTTCTCACATTCTTGTTGGAGTCAAAATTTTCTTTTCTTTTGTGTTGATTAGAAATCTCCTTCTCTCTCCATTCACCTGGCGTGTTGTCAACACATCCTTTATTCCAGTACATCCAACCAAGACACATTCTTGTTGACGGGGATTTCCCTTTGAACAATTCAAAAGGAGACTTGCCCGTAGAGCCATGCGGGGACAAACGATAGCCCATCAATCTATTTGACAGCTCTTTCTTCCAATCCAAATCATTCACTCTGGCTAGTTGTATACCTTCTTTTAAGGTCTTGATAACTCTTTCTTTGGCACCATTAGTTTCAGGGTAATATAAAGCGGATTTCTTATGCTCAATTCCACACTTCAACAAATATGATTCTGTCTCATGAGAACAAAATTGTACTCCATTATCTGTTAGGAGATACCTTGGAAAACTCTCTCTTTTGAACACACCCTCAAGAAATCTGATCACAGCTGAAGATGAAATGTCCTGCACACACGACACTTCGACCCATCTTGAATATAAGTCGATCAAAACTATAATGTAAGGAGTGGAAAGTTCACCTCTTATGGGCCCAAGAATGTCCATTGCAACCTCTTCCCAAGGATATTTTGGCAATGTTCTACATACCATGGGCAACTGATTAGTCTTGAGACCTTTATCAGAAATGACACACTCCACACAATCTCTAATCATACACTCAACATCATGATCAAGTGAGGGCCACCAAAAATCTCTCCGAAGTCTCCCTTTGGTTTTCACAATACCCATGTGACCCTCATGAGCAAGCTGTAGCACTTTATGTCTCAACTTTACTGGTGGAATCAATCTTGTACCTCTCAGTCAAAACCCTTTGTCAACTGCTAGTTCTTCTAGAATTTTACCCCACTTCCCTTTGTGAGTACCCAACTCTGCTGCACTCAGTTTGCCCGAATTCACAACTCGTATAACTAGAGCCAATTCTTCGTCCAGCTGTAATTCTTCTAGCCATTCCTTCTCAGATATGGTCGATTCAGTAACTTCACAAACGCTTACAACCTCCTCCTCCTCAAAGTCATCACCATCAATCAAATCAGTTTCAGTGACATTCACCAATCTGGACAAACAATCCGCAGAGTGATTGCTTGCTCCTGGAACATATCTAACATCAAAACTAAATTCTTACAAACTCACAACCTATCTCCTGATACAAGAGGATATTGAATCAAGACCTTTCCCGGAAAATACTTCAACTAACGGCTTATGGTCAGTATGAACTGTAAATCTGGTTCCCCCAAAAACTGTCTGAATCTATTAATAGACCAATGCACCGCCAGAGATTCTCTTTCAACAACAGAATAATTGCATTCTGCATCTCTCAAAGATCGAGACATACAAGCTATTAATTGCTCCTTGCCATCTTTGATCTGGATCAAAAGTGTGCCCAAACCTTTTGCACTTGCATCACATACCACTCTAGTATCACACAAGGGATCATAAGCTCTCAAACAGGGTGCATCATTCAATTCCAGTTTAACCCTGGAAAATTCATTGTTGCATTGCATGTCCCATACAAATTCTACATTTTTTTAATTAGTTTCCTCAAATTAAATGTTTTGCTGGCAAAGTCTCTAATGAAGTTGCTATAGTATTCCACCATGCCGAGAAATGATGAAAGTTCCTCCTTCGACTTTGGAGCCTCTAATGATCTGATCGTGTCCACAAGTTCCGTTGGTGGTTTGATCCCAACTTCAGTAAACTTGTATCCTAGATAACTGACTTCTGTAACACCAAATTTACATTTTTCAGCTTTAAGTGTTAAACCTGCTTCTTGTAACTTTCTCAAAACGCTCCTAACCCTGTTATTATGCTCAGATTCATTGACTCCAAAAATGAGAATGTTATCCTGGTAACACTTCACACCAGGTAAACCATTCAAAACTCTACCCATGATCCTCTGAAAAACAGCAGCTGCTGAAATTAGTCCAAAAGGCATCCTTTTGAAACGATATGTACCAAATGAGGTAATGAATGCTGTGAGATCTTGTGAATCTTCATGCAGTTCAATTTGATGATAAGCTGACACTAAGTCAAGTGTGGAAAAATCTTAGCACCAGCAAACGTCGTTACCATTTCCTCGATATTAGGCAAAGGAAATTTATCTACAATCACTTTTTGTTGAGAGCTCTTAGATCCACACAAAGGCGAATGTCACCATTGCCCTTGCGTGCTACCACAATGGGAGCTAGCCACTCGGTCGCCTCGACAGGTTCAATCACTCCACAATCACACAATCTCTCCAATTCATTCTCAACTGCAGCTTGCATGTGAAGAGGAATCCTCCGAACTTTTGCCACAGAGGGACAAGCATTCACTCCAAGTCTAATCTTATGTTTGTACCCAACCAACTTTCCAAGTTTATTTTGAAATAAACTTTCAAATTCCTTAATAAATTTGTCCTTAGTGACACACACTTCATCTACTTGAACCTGAGGATTTTTGTTCGGATGCAAACTTACACCTAACTCACTCTGGTGAACCCACCCCAACAAATCATCACCTTCACAAGATACATATACTTTCCCAACAGTCATCTTATCACCTATTCTTATTTCAGCCACAAAATATCCAAGCATATCTATCTTTGCTCCTCCATAACCTCCAGGCTGTATATCCATGGGTAACAGTTCTTTTTTGTATAGTGAACAGTTTCTGGAATGTCCATTTAGAGATAATGGAAATACGACAGCAAGAATCGAATTTCATAGAGATCTGATTCCCATCAATGTTAACCACCTCAGAGGGAAACAATTTATTCGAATCACTGACACGTAGTACAATTTCCTGACATATTTCTTGAGTCTTAGTTTGTAAATCCTCTTCTATTCTTATTGCGACAGCACCTACTAAAATGTCCCTTAATGCCACAGTAGTTACACGTCTGTGACCAGGCAGGGCAAGATCTGTCATTAGCTTTGTGACCATCCATTCCACACCTGAAACATGTACCTTTAAACTCAGGATCTACCTTCTTCTGACTTTTCACTTCATTTTCTCCTTTCTTTACCCCACTTTTTTGTTTATTAACTTCACATACTTCTGTCACTTCTTCCTTTTCTGTGTTTTTTTGTTCTGTACTCATTTTCAGCTACCCCACACATTTCATCATGTGTTCAACACGTTTGGCAACAATTAAAACTTCATCTAATGGTGGTTCATCTTTCAACCATAACTCCTCACGTATCTTGTCACTATTGCATCGTAAAAGAAATTGATCCCTGATCCTATCTTCAATTGCAGTTCCAAATTTGCAATTTGAGGCTAATTTCCTCAGACTTGTTACAAACTCTTCCACAGACTCATTTTGACCTTGAATTCTTAACCCAAAATGATACCTTTCCAAAATTGCACTAATCTTTGGAAGGTAATGTCGATCTAATCTGGCTTTGGCAATTTCAAATTCATTCAAATCGCGAGCATCAGTTTGAGGTAATTCAGGGAGATCCTCTAAAACATCTTGACCCTCTGCTCCTAAACAATGCAACAACAAAGCATGCTTTCTTTCTGCACTCAAATTTGTTCCACAAACTCGGGCATAGTTGAAGAATACTTTTTTCCATTTTGCCTACTTCATTAATGGCTCACCAGGCGATAACAAAAAGAAAGGTGGCGCTGTAACATTTAGCATTTTTCAGATTTGTTATAAATCCTAAAACAACACACAGTTTAAATGCTATAAATGAGATGAGAAAACCAATCAATTTTGATATAGCCACTACACCCAAAAACAAAAAACAAAAATGATGAAAATGTAAATTGCCAAAGTACTTAATTAGACATGAATGTCATGGTTTTACACTTGTCTCATTCAATAATGCATTACACTGAGAATGTCTCAAAACCACCTTGACATAGGACAAACCAATTATGAATTCCACTGCTGAACTGTTTTTGATCTTGATGATTCAAACAAGAAGCTGGAGGGCGAAAAGGACGTTCCTCCGCGCTCCCCACATTCAACACCGAGGGAAATAGCATGAATGATGAAAAGCAGATGAGCAGTCTAGATGTTGATCGTAATGTGGGTAATTTTACTAAATAGACTCACACATGCGCAGATCGTCAGATCGTAACTCATCAGGCAGGCGAGCTAGAGGGCGAGTGGACGTTCCTCCGCGCTCCCTCAACTGGCCTGCGAGTGAAAATGAGAAGGCCAGAGCTAGAGGGCGAATAGTCGTTCCTCCAAGCTCTAAACAAGAAAGTTAGCACATACCTCGAGTGCGCCGCCTGAATCTGCTGATGAGCCGCACGTACACTCTCCGAAACGTCAACAATTGAATAGTGCGCTGTTATATCCCGCATAGATGCCCTAATGTAGACCCGTTCGTACATGCCCTAAAATGGACGTATTCATATTTACCCTAATATGGTCATATTCGTACTTGCCAAATTATGGTCATGGCCGCATATGCCCAATTATGGTCACAACTGTACATGTCCTATTATAGTATGATTCCTTATATATGCATGATCTTTCACCTACATTGGTCCCAGCTAATACACAACGAGCTCTGAGGGCTGAACGTTATCTATCCTGTGGTTTTGAATGCAGCAGGGTTCTTCCAAACACAGGCCCACACTGTACTCATTAATTATGTATGGCTTTCTAAGAATACCCCACCGGCATAATATGTATGTACAAAGTTCACCCCTGACGTCTTCCTCATGTCCAATACAAACCATACTGAGGACCGAGACTCTTTAGGGTATAAATACACCACTTCTTGCCCCGGTAAGAGAGAGGGAACCGAGACTTCCATGCTGACACACTGACCAGAGACGCTGAGGCTCCTGCATGCAGTCGCTCAAGCTGACAGTGGTCTGACACAACCCGGACAGGGTGTCCAACTCGAGACCAGGACGGGGTCCCACTCTCTTTCTATTCAGGTATGGGGGTTCGACTAAATCCTAGGAGGATTCTTGGCTCTTAGCTTCTAAGACCTACACACATATGCTAGGTACACACAGGTACATCTAGGTAGGCATCGTAGGAGTACACGCACTTGCATAATGCTTTCATATTTATGTATGTACTCATGATTATCGCAATATGGTAGAACTGTGCTATCCCTTTGCTTTTATCGTACTGCTGACAATATATCCCTGCTATTGTCTGCTGGTTGCCGCAGCACATATATTTTACACTAGAATAACAACTGTTCAATAAATACTTATTGAAACGCCCGACTGTTTATTCTGTGTAACTCTCTGAGACAAACCGAATAAGTAAGCACGAGTGACTGAGCGAAAGGTAGTACATTATTTCCACGTTTTCCGACCTCGTTCCCATTCACCTAAGACATGCATATGCACAGGAGTGGGCGGTTGCCCTAGCTCCAACATTGTATAAAAATCATGTTGGTTGGGATGAGGATTCAACCCAGCACGTGATCCCGTTAAAAGTTTCCCCAAATGCTCAAAGGCAATACCCTATAAAGCAGGAAGCTAAAAAACAAGTCAGGGAAATTCTAGACCAACTAGAATACCAGGGGGTGATAGAAAATTGCACTTCACCTATGAACAATCCTTTGTTTCCCGTAATGAAACCTGACAACACATATCGTCTAGTTTTGGATTACAGACATTTAAATATTTGCACAAAGACATTTGCAGTTCAAAATGCACACAGTGCCGCATTAATGAATAACATTGTGCGGAAAAAATACAAAACAACACTTGATATCTCAAATGGATTTTTCTGCCAAAATATAGCGCCTGAAAGCAGGTATTTCACCGCCTTCAGTGCGTTAGGGTCCCAGCGACAATTCTGTCGACTAGCCCAAGGATACAAAAACAGCCCGGGGGTATTTTCAGCAAGAGTAACAGAGTTACTCCAAAATTTGGATGAAGAAGCATTGTCCTATGTGGATGATATTTATCTAACGGACGATGACTTAAAGAGGCACTTGACCAGGGTGAGCACCATTATTATGGGATTCACCTCTGAGGGCTACAAATTTAATTTAAAAAAATCAAAGATTGCCCACCTCAGTGTCCTGTTTTTAGGATACGAGCTGTCAAGTGAAGGGAAAAGCTTAGCAGCTAACTTTTTAGAAAAGTGTGCGCTGCTCCAACCTCCAAAATCTTTCAAGAATTTACAATCAATTCTGGGATTCCAAAATTTTGGTCGAACATACATTTTGGATTATGCAGAAAGAGTAAAACCTTTCTACGACTTAATAAAACCAGATTTTTTTCAGTCAGACAATGGACACAGGAACATACAAATATCCTGCGTTCCCTACAGGAAGACATGATAGCTTCTAAACATTTACAGACACGCGTAAACATACGCAACTTGGTGATCCGAGTCATAGAGGGTCAATGCGGGTACACTTATTTGACTTTTAATGAAGGCGAAACAGTACCGATCGCATACAAATCACACCTGTACACAAACGCAGAAATGCGTTTCACTTCAACAGAAAAAATCCTGACAGCAGTGCAGACCGCTGTAGCAAGAGAAAGAGCTCTAGCTCAGGGAAAACGCATAATTGTCGGGACCCCAGTACCAGCTTTAGAAGCTGTTACAAAAGCTAGCATTCCAAATGCTAAAGCCTTACATCCAAGATGGATACAATGGGCTAATTCTCTTACTGCAACAGATGTTGAATACAGATTTGATCCAAGTTTAAAAACTCAAGCATTCCTGCAATATGAACAAGAATACCCTCTACCAAATGAAATTTTGCCTCTAGATCAGTATGAATACATTATTTACACTGACGGGTCTGCTCAACCAGCCAAAGGAAGTAAGCAAGCTTACAGCGCGGCGTGTGCGATTGTTAAAGGTTGCATGCATGATGGAAAGTTCCATCCGAGTTGCACTAATACGCAATCTCCAGGAGACTGCACGGCACAGTTGGCAGAACTCAAAGCACTTATACTGGCACTTATAAATACGGATCACGAATTCCCCACACTTATTGTGTGTGATTCCTTTTACTGTGTACACTCGTACAATGAATATCTACATCATTGGGAACAAAACTGGTTCAAAGATGCAAAAGGTGGCACAATTAAGCATAAAATGCTATGGGAACAGGTAGTGGAGTTGAGAAACGAACTACCAAAGGCTCACGTGATACATACACTGAGTCATGAGCGTGATGGCATTCACGTTGAAGGGAATTCATTGGCTGATGAAGCCGCAAAGGGGGCTGTTCGCACAACCGCCGTAGCTGCAGTTACTCGCTCAAAGACGAGGGTAGATGGCGAGATAATGGTAGCTGTCAATGCTCGACGCAAAGGCAGCACAGCAGTGCCTAAAAAATTTCCACTCAAGTACTCCTACAAGTTAGATGCACAAAACATTCCATATGCTCAGATTCCTGGAGTGGGGGATAGAGTAATACCAAATATGGTAGTAGGCTAGGCTTAATTGTGGCAGCACACGAAGGGACAGGTTCTGTACATTTGGGACTTGATGCAACTGCTTCTTTATTGAAGCAACGCTACTGGTGGCCTGTAATGAGAAGGCAGATAAGAGACTATGTCTGGAACGGCAACATCTGTAAGCAGATGCAAGGGTCCACCACAAGACGTCCAGTACAGATACCATTATTAGACAGCATCCGGTTGTCTGTCCGTGGGCGCCCAGCTCAGGTGTCCTATGGGTTTGGCCTCAGCGATCGGCTGACGCTCGAACTGTTATAAAAGATTTGCGAGTCTTTATCGGCACATACGCAGTTGGCACGTTACATTCTGACCGTGGTCCGGCGTTTAGCTCTCGGGCTTACAAAGAGGCCATGGAAGGAATGGGCGTAGCATTGCGGTACTCCTCTCCGTACCATCCCGAGGGAAATTCTGTTGTGGAGAGGAAAAACCGGGACTTAAAGCAATCTTTAACAGCTAAGGTATTAGGCAAGGGAGGTAGATGGGTCGATCACCTTTATGGGGTACAGCGCGCGCTCAATAATCAGCCAAGAAGCTCTCTAGGAGGTGTCACTCCTTACGAGGTCCTATTTGGGACAAGAATGTGGGTACCTGATCTTGATTGTGAAGGCACAGTGGCGGATGAAAACCATTTGATATCCATGATCGTTTGGCTGTTTTACGGGATCTAAATGAATCCAGGACACAACAAAGTAACGTGCTCCAGAAACAGGCCGCCACTGAGGAAGTCAAGGCACTAACGGCAAGACCTATCTGGATCCCAAAAATCGTGGATCTAGTCAGAGAGAAGATTGCTGACAAGAAAGAATTTGGGCCATCCTACAGAAAGCCTGTACCGGTCCTTGCAATCCACGGCACAAGAACTGTACTTCTGCCGCCTCTTGCCAGAAAAAAAAAGAAAAGATTCGTCTCAATTGACTTAATCAAACCACACTATGTGGCCGATACTAAACAGTAGGCCTCGTGGACTCCACAGTAGCAGACGCCCTCCTCTCGCTACAATCCAAGAAGTTCAAACAGAAAGACTCATCACGTTTGAAGAGCCACCTGTACTGAATGATGGACTAAGCAACAATGCTATGGAACTCGTTCCACTTCAACAAGAAGAAAATCAACTTAACAACCAAGTTGCAATCAGACCTAATACAGACATCTATGTCAATATGCCTCGTCAAGAGCAAAATCCGATTTCAACAAATCCCGATGCAATTCCAATAATTGATCGAACTGCTTCTGGCTATTTCATAAACTTTGATACGTTTTCACTGGATCCAAGCAAACCGGAAATGACGCCAGCCAAAAAATCACTCCAACAGAAACTCAATTACTTTTTGAACTTTTTTAGAAAGACTTACCTGGTGTCACCTTGGATAGAACTATGGTATATCACTGGGATTTTATTTTTCATTTTCTGGCTAGGTTTAATAATAACTTTTAGTATGCTTATTAATGGACGATACCTCCAACCAAGCTCTACAGCCCAAAGAGTCAATTTGATTTTAAAGCCACACCAGTCTTCACATCGTGAACCAAGAGACTTGTCTTCAGTGAACATTACAGCAGTTCCTATACCGGATGGTATAGTATGGGACAAGATTGATTATGATGTATTCGGACCGACTGAACTTTTAAAGCTAAAACATGTATTTAAAATTTCTTTAAGTGATATCATTACCTCCAGTACATTTTCTGATGATTGGGACACTGAAACTGTAAATGCTATGATGTCTGATTTAGAAAAAACTGCAGCATTTCCGAATAATGAAATGTTAGAAGGTACGTCAGACTATGATACATTGTACTGTTATCAGCAATATGGTCATCATTTCTTGCACAAATCTATAACACCTAGAAATGTATTTGAGTACCACCAGTGGGAACACTGCCCAACACCTCCAAAAGGTAGTTCACAAGCATTTGCACAGAAATTCACATACTTCTCAGGGTTTAACACATCTGACCCGAAGTCACTTTATTATAAAGTGGCGAAAAATTCAGCTCAGAAAATTATGTTGACAAACACCAAACATATTTACTCTGCATCCTTTCTGAACCAGTTGTCTAAACAGGGTTTCGATCTATGGAAAGACACAATAGATTCCGTATCAATCTGGGTTTCGAGGGACTGGCAAGTCCAGGGAATAGAAGCACTTTTTAGAGCATGCATCATTCTGCAGCAGATTTTATTTCTGAATGAAACTGTGCAACAAACAACCTGTCTTGGTTTAGCCAAAGGCAAGGCAATGAACACACCGGGGTTTCCAACACCGTCTCAGATGGGTGGGCGGCAGAATTCTACTACACATGGGGTGAGATTAGATGACATTTTCCAGTACAACAGATCAGATCCTGATTGGACAGAATGGCTGGTTTGGCCCATTGACACAAACAAATGTCAACAGAGATTTATGAATACAACCAAAGGGTTTAGTATCCATAGGCCAGATCCACGCTATGTACAAAGACAACACCCAGGGGTAGTGACATCGTAGAGTGTTGGGAAGTTGTGCCTTGATTGGCTAGAGACCTCGACACTCACAGAAGTAAAGCACCACTTGACCTTACTCACACCTGACATGGATCTTAGAGATTTTCTACTAGGTCCCAGGAAACAACGTCAGAAACGTTTCATATATGCAGGCCTTTATGCCTACTATAATGAAAACTGGAAAATATCCCAACCAGAGGCAGCTGAAAGAATACGAGAGATAGACCGAATTAACTTAGAAAAAGCTTTGTCAGTGGTGGATAATGGGTTAACTACTTTGACCTCCAGGATTTACTCCTTAGGCAACATTGTGTCCTCGGCAATATTACAACAAGATCTGGCCTTGTTACAACACGGGCGATCTCAGCTACGTTCTATTATGATGTTAAGCTGGACGCTGCAATCTTTGCGTGCAGGCTATGTGCCATGGTGTTTTATAAACACCACGTCTCTGTTTTCAGAATACAATCTAACTGATAAACAGACAGAAATGGCACAAAGGGGAGCCAAACATACAATGTTGCGTATTGAGAAACTGGAAAGGCTACCTTTCACGGTAGCCGAATAACCATCAACAGAATGGCTAATTCATGGCCAAATCACTCTGCCGGTCACTACGTTTCAGTTTCACTATTGCCTTGAGCAGAGGCAGGCAGGCAAAAATGGAAAAATGGGTAAGGGATACATCAAGGAAACTTGGGAGTTACCATATAGATACCGATGCCGGAATGGGGATCGAGAAGTGTATCTGAGTGGTACAAACTGCAAGAACGCTTTGAGCGGTTCTCTCATGTGTCAGGATATTTCTCTACACGGAGCCTGAAGTGGTTCAGTGGCGAACTTATCTTGTCACATGTCAGGGACCCCAGCGGCCATGATCACGCCAGTTTTCCAGCTGCTCTCGAAGGGGAGTTACTTAATGCTAAATGATCAAGGTTGTTGTGGGATGCTTCCGGGCATCGCATATCTAGTAACTGTTAGCTCCAGGGTTACTTGCTGTATGCAAGTATTGTTTCCGCCACTGAACACAGTCAGGGAGGCGCCGTTATGGCCTTCGCTGAATGTTTCTTTTATACAGTTTGATACTCTGAGCAGATTGAAAGCCATGCTTTTACAGCAACCCGTGCCCTTAACCTCCGCTCGAGAAACCTATGAACTTCAAGTTGCAAGGACCTCGACTGAGATACAGGCACTCATACGTACAAACTGCCCCATTCATTTCGCAGAAATGGTGGGACGTATCTTCAATATGTCTGATACGAGCGGAATTGTACACCTATTTATGACCATAGGGTCAGGACTGTTAAGCACCTTTCAGACAGTCCTCGGAATAATCCCAAATTTTATACACTCCGTATTGGGAAGCGTATTTGGCGGATTCCCGCTCATCCTGTTCCTAGTCGCAGGAATCCTGATTGTAATATTGCTGCTACGCAATGGACGGCCCACTTCCCGAGGGAATGGTGTACACGCTCCTGGAGCGGAAATACTGTGAACGCATGGTACAACTTCTGGGTATTTCTTGCCTGCGAGAACTCAATGCCTCCCGGTTTCTATCATTTAGACCAGCCTGGATAGACTGCATCTTACCTGTGCTTCGATGCCTGTTCTGCGGAGAAGAATGCACGTTGGATCTTTGTCTAACTTTCCATCAGATGCGCCTCCGGACACGGATGCAATGCTGGACCCCATAAAGGCCCACGCTCTGCGTTGTCCTCAGCGGCTTCCGATTCTGATGAATGCATTCCTGGAGAATCCACAGGTGCCGTTCGCTCCTGCTGGGTTAGGTGACTCCTCCACAGGCACCCAGGTTACAAATGCCGCACAAGCTGCCGCAGCACCGACTGTTGGCAGTACTACATTCCATCTATGTGCGATTGACGTTCTCTGTGAGGCGTTGGATTTGTCATCTACAGCAGCTGACAAGATAACATTGAGCTTCCCAGAAAGGACGTGTAATCTTGAATTGGCTCATCGTGTCCTGGGAAAGAATTCGGCTTCTTCACTCGTTTCAAAATAAACGATATAAATTTGGAACATTTTTCTTACATTGACACTTTCGCTTGAGAAAAGCATGGCCTTCTCCTGCTTATGGTAATACAACTTCTATAGAGAGACGATATTGACTTTTAAGTGGCAACTAGAAAAGCTGAATTTGAATTTATTTTTTTTTAGCACCAAAATTTTTTAACGATTTTTTAGAACCATGTTTTTACTTGCTTTTAAAAATGTTTTTAAATTGTCCAGATTTTAAGTATGGTCTTTTATTATGGCCATTTATTATCCAGTTCGGAAGAGGAGTGGGTGTTATATCCCGCATAGATGCCCTAATGATGTTATAAATCCTAAAACAACACACAGTTTAAATGCTATAAATGAGTTGAGAAAAACAATCAATTTTGATATAGCCACTACACCCAAAAAGAAAAAAGAAAAATGATGAAAATGTAAATTGCCAAAGTACTTAATTATACATGAATGTCATGGTTTTACACTTGTCTCATTCAATAATGCATTACACTGAGAATGTCTCAAAACCACCTTAACATAGGACAAACCAATTATGAATTCCACTGCTGAACTGTTTTTGATCTTGATGATTCAAACAAGAAGCTGGAGGGCGAAAAGGACGTTCCTCCGCGCTCCCCACATTCAACACCGAGGGAAATAGCATGAATGATGAAAAGCAGATGAGCAGTCTAGATGTTGATTGTAATGTGGGTAATTTTACTAAATAGACTCACACATGCGCAGATCGTCAGATCGTAACTCATCAGGCAGGCGAGCTAGAGGGCGTGTGGACGTTCCTCCGCGCTCCCTCAACTGGCCTGCGAGTGAAAATGAGAAGGCCAGAGCTAGAGGGCGAATAGTCGTTCCTCCAAGCTCTAAACAAGAAAGTTAGCACATACCTCGAGTGCGCCGCCTGAATCTGCTGATGAGCCGCACGTACACTCTCCGAAACGTCAACAATTGAATAGTGCGCTGTTATATCCCGCATAGATGCCCTAATGTAGACCCGTTCGTACATGCCCTAAAATGGACGTATTCATATTTACCCTAATATGGTCATATTCGTACTTGCCAAATTATGGTCATGGCCGCATATGCCCAATTATGGTCACAACTGTACATGTCCTATTATAGTATGATTCCTTATATATGCATGATCTTTCACCTACATTGGTCCCAGCTAATACACAACGAGCTCCTGAGGGCTGAACGTTATCTATCCTGTGGTTTTGAATGCAGCAGGGTTCTTCCAAACACAGGCCCACACTGTACTCATTAATTATGTATGGCTTTCTAAGAATACTCCCACCGGCATAATATGTATGTACAAAGTTCACCCCTGACGTCTTCCTCATGTCCAATACAAACCATACTGAGGACCGAGACTCTTTAGGGTATAAATACACCACATCTTGCCCCGGTAAGAGAGAGGAACCGAGACTCTCCATGCTGACACACTGACCAGAGACGCTGAGGCTCCTGCATGCAGCCGCTCAAGCTGACAGTGGTCTGACACAACCCGGACGGGGTGTCCAACTCGAGACCAGGACGGGGTCCCACTCTCTTTCTATTCAGGTATGGGGGTTCGACTAAATCCTAGGAGGATTCTTGGCTCTTAGCTTCTAAGACCTACACACATATGCTAGGTACACACAGGTACATCTAGGTAGGCATCGTAGGAGTACACGCACTTGCATAATGCTTTCATATTTATTTATGTACTCATGATTATCGCAATATGGTAGAACTGTTCTATCCCTTTGCTTTTATCGTACTGCTGATAATATATCTCTGCTATTGTCTGCTGGTTGCCGCAACACATATATTTTACACTAGAATAACAACTGTTCAATAAAACGCCCGACTGTTTATTCTGTGTAACTCTCTGAGACAAACCGAATAAGTAAGCACGAGTGACTGAGCAAAAGGTAGTACATTGTTTCCACGATTCTGAGGAATTTGGGTTGTCATGATCTAAGGTTGCCAGAAACTAATCTCTCCCCGATAAGAGGAGACACTAGTGGCACTGCGAGCTAGCTAATGCAAAACCAGGCTAACATATACGGTGGGGGTGTACGGAGTCAGTCTGCCACCAAGCCCGCAGTATATGTTATCCAAACGCGCAGGTCCTGCAGGGGTACTATAGGAGCTACACGACAGTGCAACAGCTCTGCTTCTCAACCAAAGGCAGACTCCTGGACCTGAGACCGCAATGAAGTGCTTGAAGTCTCCAGGAATCAGCGATCGCACAACCTTTTGGCTCACAACAGTCTCCTCACTACAAGACCGCAACAGTGCTGGCCAATCTCCTTGGATAAGAAGACTGCTTCACCCGCACACAACTCCGGTTCCAAAATCCTCTGCTGCAAATCCGATCCGCCTCTCGCCTTGTTGAGGTGTTTCACGCCACGCATCACCACATCATGGCTCCGGATCCCGTCCTGCGTCGCCAAAATATGTGGTGTACAAACCAAGGACAACACGAAGAAGGTAGAGGTAAGTGAAGCTTTATTATTCACACCTCATCCAACGGTGATGGCTCTGTAACTATCACTTCCAGAGTTCTCTCGCCTGACAGAATCTTCTACCAAGGTTCCGTCACTGACCTCATCAAGCATGAGGTTCCATGTCACAGACCCCTTTGTTAATGTGCATTGTTCTTGATTCAAAAGAACCCAGACACACATTCTGGGTAAGATTGTTTAGGAGGCCTTCAGCCAGCGTAGCGCTCTTCCATAAACGCCGGCGACGTGCAATCTGCAGATGAGAATGTTATAAGAGACTGTGTCAAATGCCACCAATCCAGCAGCAGCAGCATTACTGGGGAACTGGCATCAAGGGACATACGGATGTTGTCAGTTACTGCCAGCAGCACCGTCTCCGTGCTGTGATGTGATCGGAAGCCTGACTGAGAGGAGTCCAAGATCTTATGGGCCTCCTGGAAGGCTATAAGTTGGCTCTTAATGAAGCTTTCAAGTGTTTTTGCCAGCAAAGGAGGCAGCGAGAAAGGTCTGTAATTTGCAGGAACATCTGGATTTAAGGAAGGTTTTTTTAAGAGAGGGGATAATAGCGCATGTTTCCACTCCTGTGGGAGGTTTGTGGAGCTGATGGAGAGATTAAATAGTGTTGAGATAAAGGGGGCTAGATGATGCGCTAGACTGGATGTGATCTTGGGGGACAAGTGTCACAGAGGCTGCTCGATTTGGCGCGTGTGAGCCAGCTCATGACCTGTTCTGTAGTGCAAAAAATAAAAGCCCCCAGGTTAGCGGAGGTCGTAGGGTGCAGAAAGGTCAAGTCGGGCTCAGACTCTGGGCTGATAGGGCGGACCGGGAATCTCTTGTAGATGGAATCGACTTTCTCTTTGAAGAAATCTGCGAGAGACTCACAGAGACTTTGAGAAGGCAAGGCAGCAGTCGTGCAGGCCGAGGTGTCAAGAAGTTAAGTGCTTATATAACTCCCTAGATGAAGTGCCTGCTTGTGCTATAGTCATAGATATATGTGCTCTGTGTGCTGCCTTAATCTTATTATGATAGATCCTTAATGATTCCCGGTATACGGCCTTATCCATGGGAGATTTAGATAAGTGCCATCTGCACTCTAGCCGTTTACACTTAGATTTTTCTTGGCGCAGCTCGTTTGAGAACCAAGGGGTCTGTCGCTTAAAAGGTGGCAGATGGGTAGTCTTCAGAGGAGCTGTACGATCAAAGGTGTTAATTAGCACCTTTATAGGTGGCAAGAGCGGAGTCAATATCCATGTTGGAAGTCAGCATGGGGGCTTTAAATGCCTCCGAAAAGGTGGCAGGAGCAACCAACCTTCAAGGGCACCGAGGTTTGAGATCCGCTGTCTTGCGCTTACCGGAGGCAGATCCCAGCAATCAAAATCCTGACCAAATAGTGGTCTGACCAGGTGACCAGCATGGGAGGTTCACATATAATCTTCGCTATGTTGGTAAAAATGAGAAATAGCGTGTGGCCAGCCCTGTGGGTAGGGCCTGCCAATATTTGTTAGCTCAACAGTTTCCATATCGGCTAGTAGTTGCACAATCTCTGGGTTGCAGTTGTCTTCCCCATGGTAATTAAAATTCCCCAACAGAAAACATTTGTCAGTGGCTATGATATAAGAGGCAAGGAGATCAATTAAGGACTGAGAGAAATCCTTCTTAGAACTTCACCACCCCTAGCCAGGTCTCCATACTGGAGATAGTGATCTTAACGATGCATATCTCAATCCAGGTGCAACATACAGTGTCAATTAATTCAACAAGGGAGCTGTGGAATGCAGCTGCCACTCCCCCTCTCAGACGCCCTTCCCTATCTAGCTTTATCAACAAATAGTCAGCTGGAATAGCTAGAGGGATGCAGAGAAGTGTCAAACTGCAGAGCCACGTTTCAGTAAAAAAGCACACTTTAGGGGAATTAGACGTGATAAGGTCCCATATTTCGATGGCGTGCTTTGCCATGAAACTAATATTACAAAGAAGGCCATCGCTTTTTGCGGGCTTATTTATGTGGGCGTGAGTAGTGATGTTATTAGGTTTCCTTAATGCATTCAAGAAAGGGGCTGAAAGAGGATGATGGTGCAAATGAGGTGGAGTACTGCTCTTACTAACTTCCGACAGATTATCTGTGGCTAAGCAGGAAAAACAGCATAGATGACACGTGGCTGGCCCCTCCAGCAGCGGCAAAAGTTGGGTACAGCTATATGTAGAATTCGTGCAGCTCCTAAGAAGCTGTTTTAGTTGAGTGGGGGAGTAAGTCGTAATGGCCTTCTTGGTCATTGTTAACAGAGGCACCGGTCACAGTGAGCAAAAGCTAAGACTGCAGAAATGGACAGGGATTCTGGCATCTGGCGATGTCCAGGCTTGGACAGGCACAGATGGGCTTGCCTTCAGCGCACCAGCAGTGCGTCCGCTCCCTGCCGCTCCTTAAATGCCGGTATTGGCAGGCCTAGGAAGTCTGGACTGCCAAACTGCCCAAAATGACATTTATGCAGGCCCCAAATTTTCATCAGACCCACACAACCCTACTCTACTGGAAATGCATATGGTCTGGACCATGATGCACAAGTTCCACCGAAGAGATGGGCTTACCCACGCTAATGGCAAAATGCTGCCATGATCACTGACTCTAAACCCTTCATATGGCAGGTATTGCATCTTAAGGGTATCTTTGAAATAGACCACATCTTGGTGGAAGGTGCTGTGAAGCCCTTTGCAGAACTATCTGATACGTACAGGCTATCCAGATTCCATTTCTGGAGATACAACTGTGGAATTGCTTCCAATCGGTGTCGAAGTCGCGTAAATGAGTTCACACACCCTCATTGTTGCATATGTACTTGGTGTGCTGGGGCCACTACAAGAAATTAATCACAGGACTCTGATCTGATAATCACTAGGCAATTCTCTGCTCCTCTGAAACATCTCCTTCAACATCAGTGGCAACACTGACTCACCTCTTCTTACTCTCCAACACACTTGCCACATCTCATGGCTAACCATGACAGAGAACTCCAGGAGGCGGGGGTGAAATACAGTTACTTTAAAATCCTCCATGAGTGGCACTGGACTCCGGAACGGCTTTTTCAGGTGAAATTGGTGCCTTCCTCCAACTGTTGGCGGTGCGCCTCCCCACAAAGTGATATTCTACATTTTCTATGGTCCTGCCCAATGCTCCAGCTCTATTGGACCCATGTGTGGCAAGTCCTCATGGATACATGTGCCCTGGTCAGCACTCCTTTGGTGGCCCTTATAATATAAGATAGCACCCAAAATGTCTCTACAGTCACCAGATGTGAGAAGCATTGCCTTTCTACTGCCTTGGTGACAGCGACTATGTGTATCCTTTGGAACTGGTTCAAACTTACAGCCCCCTCCTTTGAGGACTTGATGGATAGTAAGGCACTGACAGCGGCATATGAGCTTCTGATCTACAGGATGAATTAGCAAACACAACTCTTTTTAAACATCTGGGGCGGCCTTTTGAGTCTCCACCACTAATGCCACTGGACCCATGTCATGATCTACCTGTGGGAGTCCACCTTCCGCTACCTGTCCCTAGATCCGTGGGTATGTGTTGTACTTTCCTCTACAATCCACCTCGAACTACAAGTATCTGTTTCTCTTTCATAATTCCAGACTTCACATCTCCCCATACTTTTCTAGATGACGATTTTTTATGTTGACATTGTTAGGTCGAAGTGTCCCAGTTTGGTTGAGTGATTGCTCGGTGGGGGCAAGTACCTAGTCTTCTTAGGTTTGTTCTCTTATTGTTACACCAGCGTTTTTCTATCCCTAAATTATTTTTAAAAAATTGCGATAATGTACTTGCTCTAACATTGTGAAATATTAATAAAAAATGTTTAAAACATAGAGATGGGCAAACCATAAGTTTTCAGTCGCTGGAGCCCCCGTTTGCTCTGTCTAATGGTGGGAGCGACCCTTGACCTTGCCAGGTAGGTCGCTCCCCCACCACACAGCTCCGCCTGTGCTGTCTGCCCGCTGCTCCTGTAGGTAAGATCGCCCTCCGCTTGTGGCCCCGGTGCCAGTTTTGTCTGCTTGTCTCCCCTTTCCTTTCTGTGCCCCTCGCTGCCCCACTGTTGTTGTGCCCGTGATTTGCCTGCTTTCCCCCCGTTTTTCCTTCTGTGCCCCTCGCTGCCCCACTGTTGTTGTGCCCGTGATTTGCCTGCTTTCCCCCGTTTTTCCTTCTGTGCCCCTCGCTGCCCCACTGTTGTTGTGCCCGTGATTTGCCTGCTTTCCCCCCGTTTTTCCTTCTGTGCCCCTCGCTGCCCCACTGTTGTTGTGCCCGTGATTTGCCTGCTTTCCCCCCCGTTTTTTCCTTCTGTGCCCCCGCTGCCCCACTGTTGTTGTGCCCGTGATTTGCCTGCTTTCCCCCCGTTTTTCCTTCTGTGCCCCTCGCTGCCCCACTGTTGTTGTGCCCGTGATTTGCCTGCTTTCCCCCCTGTTTTTCCTTCTGTGCCCCTCGCTGCCCCACTGTTGTTGTGCCCGTGATTTGCCTGCTTTCCCCCCGTTTTTCCTTCTGTGCCCCTCGCTGCCCCACTGTTGTTGTGCCCGTGATTTGCCTGCTTTCCCCCCCGTTTTTCCTTCTGTGCCCCCGCTGCCCCACTGTTGTTGTGCCCGTGATTTGCCTGCTTTCCCCCCGTTTTTCCTTCTGTGCCCCTCGCTGCCCCACTGTTGTTGTGCCCGTGATTTGCCTGCTTTCCCCCCGTTTTTCCTTCTGTGCCCCTCGCTGCCCCACTGTTGTTGTGCCCGTGATTTGCCTGCTTTCCCCCCCGTTTTTCCTTCTGTGCCCCTCGCTGCCCCACTGTTGTTGTGCCCGTGATTTGCCTGCTTTCCCCCCGTTTTTCCTTCTGTGCCCCTCGCTGCCCCACTGTTGTTGTGCCCGTGATTTGCCTGCTTTCCCCCCGTTTTTCCTTCTGTGCCCCTCGCTGCCCCACTGTTGTTGTGCCCGTGATTTGCCTGCTTTCCCCCCGTTTTTCCTTTCTGTGCCCCTCGCTGCCCCACTGTTGTTGTGCCCGTGATTTGCCTGCTTTCCCCCCGTTTTTCCTTCTGTGCCCCCGCTGCCCCACTGTTGTTGTGCCCGTGATTTGCCTGCTTTCCCCCGTTTTTCCTTCTGTGCCCCTCGCTGCCCCACTGTTGTTGTGCCCGTGATTTGCCTGCTTTCCCCCCGTTTTTCCTTCTGTGCCCCTCGCTGCCCCACTGTTGTTGTGCCCGTGATTTGCCTGCTTTCCCCCCGTTTTTCCTTCTGTGCCCCCGCTGCCCCACTGTTGTTGTGCCCGTGATTTGCCTGCTTTCCCCCCGTTTTTCCTTCTGTGCCCCTCGCTGCCCCACTGTTGTTGTGCCCGTGATTTGCCTGCTTTCCCCCGTTTTTCCTTCTGTGCCCCTCGCTGCCCCACTGTTGTTGTGCCCGTGATTTGCCTGCTTTCCCCCCGTTTTTCCTTCTGTGCCCCCGCTGCCCCACTGTTGTTGTGCCCGTGATTTGCCTGCTTTCCCCCCCGTTTTTCCTTCTGTGCCCCTCGCTGCCCCACTGTTGTTGTGCCCGTGATTTGCCTGCTTTCCCCCGTTTTTCCTTCTGTGCCCCTCGCTGCCCCACTGTTGTTGTGCCCGTGATTTGCCTGCTTTCCCCCCCGTTTTTCCTTCTGTGCCCCTCGCTGCCCCACTGTTGTTGTGCCCGTGATTTGCCTGCTTTCCCCCGTTTTTCCTTCTGTGCCCCTCGCTGCCCCACTGTTGTTGTGCCCGTGATTTGCCTGCTTTCCCCCCGTTTTTCCTTCTGTGCCCCTCGCTGCCCCACTGTTGTTGTGCCCGTGATTTGCCTGCTTTCCCCCCGTTTTTCCTTCTGTGCCCCCGCTGCCCCACTGTTGTTGTGCCCGTGATTTGCCTGCTTTCCCCCCCGTTTTTCCTTCTGTGCCCTCGCTGCCCCACTGTTGTTGTGCCCGTGATTTGCCTGCTTTCCCCCCGTTTTTCCTTCTGTGCCCCTCGCTGCCCCACTGTTGTTGTGCCCGTGATTTGCCTGCTTTCCCCCCGCTTTTTCCTTCTGTGCCCCCGCTGCCCCACTGTTGTTGTGCCCGTGATTTGCCTGCTTTCCCCCCCGTTTTCCTTCTGTGCCCCTCGCTGCCCCACTGTTGTTGTGCCCGTGATTTGCCTGCTTTCCCCCCGTTTTTCCTTCTGTGCCCCTCGCTGCCCCACTGTTGTTGTGCCCGTGATTTGCCTGCTTTCCCCCCCGTTTTTCCTTCTGTGCCCCTCGCTGCCCCACTGTTGTTGTGCCCGTGATTTGCCTGCTTTCCCCCCGTTTTTCCTTCTGTGCCCCCGCTGCCCCACTGTTGTTGTGCCCGTGATTTGCCTGCTTTCCCCCCGTTTTTCCTTCTGTGCCCCTCGCTGCCCCACTGTTGTTGTGCCCGTGATTTGCCTGCTTTCCCCCCGCTTTTCCTTCTGTGCCCCTCGCTGCCCCACTGTTGTTGTGCCCGTGATTTGCCTGCTTTCCCCCCGTTTTTCCTTCTGTGCCCCTCGCTGCCCCACTGTTGTTGTGCCCGTGATTTGCCTGCTTTCCCCCCGTTTTTCCTTCTGTGCCCCTCGCTGCCTATCGCCATTCCCGCCGCTGCGTCCCTGCGGCCCCGCCCCCTGACTGCCCATTCGCTGCCCCTGCCTCCCGCCTCCCAGCTGCTCCTCCCTCCCACCTCCCCATAAATGGCGGCCGCTGCACGGCCGCGCAGCGGACGTGCGCAGCGGGCGCGCCGCTGGCGCGCCGAAGGCGCGCCTAAGGCAAGCCCGTCTGCGCCCGTCCGCGACTGGACCGCGCCCAGCGCCAGAACCCCTGGATCCCACCGATGCAACACCACACGACGGACCTACGACGCCGCCACACTCACCGCACTCAATGCCGGCCGGAACCCTGCCTGCTACCGAGCCTCACCGAGACGCACCCACGGACCCTTCACCTGCCAAACCTGCCGATTCACCTGCCCCCTGACGTGCACCACCTCCGCCAAGTCGAGCAACAGCAGCAACCACCTGAAATGCATCCTGCTGAACACCCGCTCCGTCCACAGGCACGCCGTGGAACTCTGGGACCTGCTCGACGCAACAGCACCGGACATCGCCTTCCTCACCGAAACCTGGATGAACGCCTCCTCAGCGCCTGACATCGCCATAGCCATCCCGGATGGATACAAGATCACCCGGAAGGACCGCGTCAACCAGACGGGAGGAGGCATCGCCATCGTACACAAGAACACCATCCGCATCTCGACTAACTCCGACGAGACCTTCACCGCCGCCGAACACCTACACTTCCAGATACACACGGACCCCAAGACCACCCTCCGAGGCACCCTCATCTACAGACCCCGGGACCACGCACACTATTCAGCGAAGACATCGCAGACTTCATCAGCCCGCACGCCATGCCCTCCGCCGACTACATCCTCCTAGGGGACCTCAACTTCCACCTGGAGAACAACAACGACAGAAACACCACCGCCCTGCTGGACAACCTCGCCAACCTCGGACTCAAGCAACTGGTGAACACGCCCACCCACTACGCCGGCCACACGCTTGACCCCGTCTTCTCGTCCAGCAAGCACATCTCCTTCAGCCACGCCACCGGACTCCACTGGACCGACCACAGCTGCGTCCACTTCAGCTTCAGAAAGACTGCGACCCACCACCACCCGCAACAGGCTCCCCGCCGGAGCTGGAGCAAGATCACCGCCGAGCAGCTCACCGCCTCCCTCAGCCAGAACACACCCACCGACACAACGGACCCAAACGAAGCAGCCAGCAACCTCGCCAAGTGGCTGACCGCCTGCGCCCGACGACCTCGCACCACTAAAAACCCTCCCAGCAGACCCGGAAGCAAGAAAACCCCTTGGTTCACCAACGAACTCAAGGAATCCAAGAAGAACTGCCGCACTCTCGAGAAAACCTGGCGACTCGACCAGACCACAGACAACAGGACCGCCCTCAAGCACGCCACCCGCAAACACCACCAGCTGATCCGTGCCACCAAGAAGTCGGCACTCAAAGAACGACTGGACAACAACGCCCATGACAGCAAGGAACTTTTCAGCATCGTCAAAGAGTTCTCCAACCCCAGCGCCGGAAACAACGACATCACCCCCTCGCAAGACCTCTGCAACTCACTCTCCGCGTTCTTCCACCGCAAGATCACCGACATACACAACAGCTTCAACGCACAAACAACGCACCCTACCGCCCGAACCAATGCCCGCCACCACCACCCTCTGCAACTGGACCCCGATCAACACCGAAGACACCACCCGCACGATGAACTCCATCCACTCCGGATCACCAACCGACCCCTGCCCACACCACGTCTTCAACAAAGCCGACGCCACCATCGCACCCCATCTCCGGGACATCATCAACTCCTCCTTCCGCACCGCCACCTTCCCGGAGAGCTGGAAGCACGCCGAGCTTACCGCCCTCCTGAAGAAACCAACGGCGGACCCCACCGACCTCAAGAACTACCGCCCCATCTCGCTCCTTCCGTTTCCGGCCAAAGTCATCGAGAAGACCGTCAACAGACAGCTTGCCGCCTTCCTCGAGACGAATGGATCCCTCGACCCCTCGCAGTCCGGGTTTCGGAGCCAACCACAGCACCGAGACCGCCCTTATCGCAGCCACCGACGACATCAGAACCCTAACCGACAACGGGAAACAGCTGCCCTCATCCTCCTGGACCTCTCCGCGGCGTTCGACACCGTCTGCCACCGCACCCTAGTGAAGCGCCTCAGCAACATCGGAATCCGAGAGAAAGCACTGGAATGGATCATCTCGTTCCTCGCCGGAAGAACCCAGAGAGTCCGCCTCTCCCCGTTCAGATCCGAAGCCACCGAAGTCATCTGCGGCGTTCCACAAGGATCCTCACTCAGCCCGACCCTCTTCAACGTCTACATGAGCCCCTCGCAGCCATCGCACGCCGACACAACCTCAACATCATCTCCTACGCCGACGACACCCAGCTGATCCTCTCCCTCACCAACGACCCCACTACCGCCAGAGCCAACCTGCACGACGGGATGAGAGACGTCGCCGACTGGATGAGGAACAGCCGCCTTAAACTGAACTCAGACAAGACGGAAGTCCTCATCCTGGGCTCATCACCCTCCGCCTGGGACGACTCCTGGTGGCCCCCGGCCCTGGGCACCGCACCCAAGCCAACGGACCACGCACGCAACCTGGGCTTCATCCTGGACTCCTCCCTATCAATGACCAAACAAGTCAACGCCGTCTCATCTTCATGCTTCAACACCCTGCGCATGCTCCGCAAGATCTTCAGATGGATCCCCACTGAAACCAGGAAGACCGTCACCCAGGCACTCGTCACCAGCCGACTGGACTATGGGAACACCCTCTACGCCGGAACCACAGCCAAACTTCAAAAGAGACTCCAGCGCATCCAGAACGCCTCCGCACGACTCATCCTGGACATCCCCCGACACAGCCACATCACCGTACACCTGAAAGACCTGCACTGGCTCCCCGTCAGCAAGAGAATCACGTTCAGACTCCTCACCCACGCACACAAGGCCCTCCACGACCTGGGCCCAAAGTACCTCAACGACCGCATGTCCTTCTACACGCCCACACGCCAGCTACGATCAACCAGCCACGCCCTCGCCACCGTACCACGCATCCGCAGAACCACCGCCGGAGGAAGATCCTTCTCCTACCTGGCGGCCAAGACCTGGAACTCCCTCCCCACTCACCTTCGGCGAACCCAGGACCATCTCGCCTTCAGGAAGCAGCTCAAGACCTGGCTGTTCGAGCAGTAACTTACCCCCTCCCCCAGCGCCTTGAGACCCTCCCGGGTGAGTAGCGCGCTCTATAAATGCCGTGATTGATTGATTGATTGATGTAATGTCCTCCGCCACTCTGATGGACAGAGTACTTTCCATCAAACACAAATTCAGGCCTAAAGGCTTCAAAGTTAGTGGGCATGGTGACTACTAAACCAGTTCCCACTATATATAGCTTAGGTGCCTTTTCGGTGCTGGGAGTCTGCATCTCAATAACCACCTTTCATCCTCAAGATTTTAAGGTGGTGGCAGCACCCATTGAATTCAGGCACCCAGAGCAGTCACTTAGGACACCAGTAGACACTGGCAAGTGGTTCGATTGAGGGTTATTATTGACTGTAGCATCAACAGGGAGAAATGGTTGCCTATCTGAGAAAGAAGAAAGACAAAATTGGGTGAATGAATACAAACTGACTAGACATATGTGTATCCAGTTATGTTATGGTTAGCAAAAGTGGCAAGTAAACATGTGTCAGCTCTTGCTAAAATGCGTTCCTAACACTAACTGCAGATGTACCAGACTTTCAAGTGAGTACTAGCAACACTGAGGAGCAGTTTCCCACCACAGAAATGATAACAGGCAACCCACGCCAGCTATTTGTAAAATGTAACATCGGTGTTAATAGTGAACTGTGTCTATGTGATCTTATATAATCAAACTTAACTTTAATTCATTGTTTCTACTGGTTACATATTGACCTGAATATTCTACATGACTATGTCAAACATATCCCAAAAGGAGTCACAGGCGTTTGAGATATGAGACTCATCCAGTCAGTCATAGGTATTTGGCAGAGGGTACTTCACAGGCTGAAATCTACAGTTTCGTGTTTTTCCCTATATATGTTTTTCCCTAAAAGACCCCATATACATATGCTAATTGCTTCAAAGCCAGAACTGACAGGCTATTCCAAACGTGACATGGAGCTACTTGGCACCTATGAGTTTGAACTTTTTCTACGTAATAGTTGATTGTGAACACATATAGTTAATGCTAAACATAAGGAATTGATTTGCATGAGAATGATATTTCAAGTTATTTTTATTGAGATTTTATAAAGCAAACAGTGCAGAAACAGTACAATAGGAAGAGAGAAAAACGTCTCATAGTGGGTTATAATGAATAACAATGGGTACATTACGATTTGTAAAAAGACATATGGTGTCAAGGAAGCATATTATCTTAACATATCATGATGTCAATGAAGTATAGTGTCCTAGGTATTAGAGGTGATTGAGGACCTGTGGGGTTTTAATAGGAGTATTGAGTTTTGAAAATACCTCAAAGTAGTATTATGGTAAGGAAAGGAAGAGTGGAGAGAGAGAGAGAGCAAACAGAGGAGAGAAGAGGTACAGAGGAATGATAGGTTGCAGAAAGAAGGAGAGGTAGTAGAGGAGAGGTTAGTGGGTGGGGGATGGGGAGGGCAGGGGAGTATGGAGGGGGCAAAAGACGGGAGGTTGTGGAGGAGATTGGGGAAGGGAGGGTGCAATCTATGATGATGTGGTGTTGGAGATGTAGGAGTCTAGTTTCAACCAGATTTTTTAGTTTTTCTTCAAGGGAGTTTTTTAGGTAGGTGTTTAAGGAGTTGTCGGCCCCCCTGGTGAATTGGACCAATTTCCACCAAGCGTAGGTAGAGAGTTTGGATAGGTCTTTTCATTCAGGCAGAATAGCTTTAAGACTGATTGAGATTAGTATTTCCCATAAGATACAACCTTCACAGTCTAGGTGGTGAGATATTTCAGGAGGGAGAATACCCAAAGCTATAGACGCGAGGTCAGGGGTCCAGCTTATCTGAAAGATCTTCGATATGCTAGGCACAAGTTCAGACCAGAATTGTTTAGCAAATTTCAGTTTTAGAATTTTTCTATGGCACAATGATAACCTCAAATCAGAGTGCAAAACTCTCTTCATGGAAAAATGTGCACATAAAGGTATCCTTTTAGTAGGAGGCCTGGGCTCCCCCAGATCCAATAACCTTTTTCGCTTAAAATCCAATCTGAACTTGACGAAATTGACTTTTACCACTTTCTAAAGATTAAACCTATTACGCCAGACAGAAACCCCGAGAACACCTGACCTTCCATCCACAATGGAGAACATAGCCAAGGGAGGTCATATAGCTTCTAAATTCTACTCCATACTGACTTTCGCTAATTCCTCCCTCACTAAATCGTTACAAGCTGAATGGGAATCTGTTCTGAGCAAAACAAACACCATGCAGAACTCGTTCCTAAACTGGCCAACTATTTGGTCCAGCCCAGCCGTTGCCGGTCCATTGGGGCTGAGGGGCCACATCCCCCACCTTTTGCCCCTCATGAACAGTGTCTGCCAGGCTGAACAAAGGTCAGCCTGACAGACACTGTTCATTTTCAGGTCTAGAAGCCAGGAGCCAGACATGCGCTAAATGCGCAGGCTTCTGGCTGCCTGAGCTGAACTTTGCTGGGCTGCGGAAGTCACAGCTCCTGTGGGCGTGACCTCCTCAGCTCAGCAAAGGTCCCTGAGGCCCTGCCCTCAGTGACGAGGGGTAGTGTCACTGATTGCCTCGCACCTGGGCACTTCAGTTTTCGGCCCTTGGAGAGCACGGGACCCAGGTCTGGGCATACCCGTCCCACTCGGGGTGACAAATGCAAAAACAACAATTGATGGACAGAATGCAGAACAATGTCGTACATTCACCCCAGTACAGTGATCTGGGCCTAAATCCATCGTTTTTTTGCTCATCATGCCATTCCAGTTTGGACCCAGCTATATGCAAATCAGTCTTGACCCTGCGCCCAATGGGAACAGTCCAGCCCGCACTGCCAGGCCAGGTCCTCCCTGGACTGGAAACAAGCATCCTAGGACCGGTTTCGGGCTTTCAGCCCTCATCAGCCAGGATAGCTTGACTCCAGTGGCATGGAGAGCACGGGACCCATGTCTGGGCATACCCGTCCCACTCGGGGTGACAAATGCAAAAACAACAATTGATGGACAGAATGCAGAACAATGTCGTACATTCACCCCAGTACAGTGATCTGGGCCTAAATCCATCGTTTTTTTGCTCACTATGCCATTCCAGTTTGGACCCAGCTATATGCAAATCAGTCTTGACCCTGCGCCCAATGGGAACAGTCCAGCCCGAACTGCCAGGCCAGGTCCTCCCTGGACTGGAAACAAGCATCCTAGGACCGGTTTCAGGCTTTCAGCCCTCATCAGCCAGGATAGCTTGACTCCAGTGGCATGGAGAGCACAGGACCCACGTCTGGGCATACCCGTCCCACTCGGGGTGACAAATGCAAAAACAACAATTGATGGACAGAATGCAGAACAATGTCGTACATTCACCCCAGTACAGAGATCTGGGCCTAAATCCATCGTTTTTTTGCTCACCATGCCATTCCAGTTTGGACCCAGCTATATGCAAATCAGTCTTGACCCTGCGCCCAATGGGAACAGTCCAGTCCGAACTGCCAGGCCAGGTCCTCCCTGGACTGGAAACAAGCATCCTAGGACCGGTTTCGGGCTTTCAGCCCTCATCAGCCAGGATAGCTTGACCCCAGTGGCATGGAGAGCACGGGACCCACGTCTGGGCATACCCGTCCCACTCGGGGTGACAAATGCAAAAACAACAATTGATGGACAGAATGCAGAACAATGTCGTACATTCACCCCAGTACAGTGATCTGGGCCTAAATCCATCGTTTTTTTACTCACCATGCCATTCCAGTTTGGACCCAGCTATATGCAAATCAGTCTTGACCCTGCGCCCAATGGGAACAGTCCAACAGACCTTGCTCACTTTGCCACTGGATTCAAGCTAGCCTGGCTGATGAGGGCTGTTAGCCTGAAACCGGTCCCAGGATGCTTGTTTCCGGTTCAGGGAAGACCTAGCTTGGCAGTTCGGGCTGGACTGTTCCTATGAGGCACAGGGTCAAGACTGATTTGCATATGGCTGGGTCTGAACTGAGGTGGCAAAGTGAGCTAAAGAACGATGATGGATTCAACCCAGATCTGTGACTGGGGGTGAGTGTCTGAAAAGTTTCAGCGCTCCGTCCATCATCTCCTTGTGTTTGCTTTGTTCGCCCTAAGTTGGCAGGGTATGCCCAGACGTGGGTCCCTTGCTCACTTTGCCACTGGAAACAAGCAAGCCTGGCTGATGAGGCTGTTAGCCTGAAACCGGTCCCAGGATGCTTGTTTCCGGTTCAGGGAAGACCTGGCTTGGCAGTTCGGGCTGGACTCTTCACATGAGGCACAGGGTCAAGACTGATTTGCATATGGCTGGGTCTGAACTGAGGTGGCAAAGTGAGCTAAAGAACGATGATGGATTCAACCCAGATCTGTGACTGGGGGTGAGTGTCTGAAAAGTTTCAGTGCTCCGTCCATCATCTCCTTGTGTTTGCTTTGTTCGCCCTAAGTTGGCAGGGTATGCCCAGACGTGGGTCCCTTGCTCACTTTGCCACTGGATTCAAGCTAGCCTGGCTGATGAGGGCTGTTAGCCTGAAACCGGTCCCAGGATGCTTGTTTCCGGTTCAGGGAAGACCTGGCTTGGCAGTTCGGGCTGACTGTTCCCATGAGGCACAGGGTCAAGACTGATTTGCATATGGCTGGGTCTGAACTGAGGTGGCAAAGTGAGCTATTGAACGATGATGGATTCAACCCAGATCTGTGACTGGGGGTGAGTGTCTGAAAAGTTTCAGTGCTCCGTCCATCATCTCCTTGTGTTTGCTTTGTTCGCCCTAAGTTGGCAGGGTATGCCCAGACGTGGGTCCCTTGCTCACTTTGCCACTGGATTCAAGCTAGCCTGGCTGATGAGGGCTGTTAGCCTGAAACCGGTCCCAGGATGCTTGTTTCCGGTTCAGGGAAGACCTGGCTTGGCAGTTCGGGCTGGACTGTTCCCATGAGGCACAGGGTCAAGACTGATTTGCATATGGCTGGGTCTGAACTGAGGTGGCAAAGTGAGCTAAAGAACGATGATGGATTCAACCCAGATCTGTGACTGGGGGTGAGTGTCTGAAAAGTTTCAGTGCTCCGTCCATCATCTCCTTGTGTTTGCTTTGTTCGCCCTAAGTTGGCAGGGTATGCCCAGACGTGGGTCCCTTGCTCACTTTGCCACTGGATTCAAGCTAGCCTGGCTGATGAGGGCTGTTAGCCTGAAACCGGTCCCAGGATGCTTGTTTCTGGTTCAGGGAAGACCTGGCTTGGCAGTTCGGGCTGGACTGTTCCCATGAGGCACAGGGTCAAGACTGATTTGCATATGGCTGGGTCTGAACTGAGGTGGCAAAGTGAGCTAAAGAACGATGATGGATTCAACCCAGATCTGTGACTGGGGGTGAGTGTCTAAAAAGTTTCAGCGTTCCGTCCATCATCTCCTTGTGTTTGCTTTATTTAAAAAGTATCTCAGTGTAAAAGTGTTTAAATGTTCCCTGGGTCGCCTAGGCGATGTACTGTTTCTTACTCCTTGTGTATGTTTACCACATGTTCCAGTTTCCGGTCCAGAGCCAATGTGCCTGGCACAGATCTCAAGGTGTCCCAGGGCAGACTTGAGCAGCTCACCCATTTTGTTTTCTTTCTCTGTATTCACAAAGGGAAAAGAAAAAGTACAAGCAACAAAATGAAAAAACCAGGACTGGATAAACTACTCGTTCCTGACATTGAGCAGTTGGAGGTATTGGGCATTGTCAACTTTAAGGTGCCCTGAGGTGGTGATTGGAATTCTCTCCAGTTGCACATTAGATCCGCAAACTCCTTATCATCTTTTAGAAAGAGTCTTAAAACCTGGCTTTTCCAGAGTTAGGCCATGATTCAGTTGTGTTTGCATTTAACTTCAGCGCCAAGACACCCCTGGGTATTCACGCGCTCAATAAGTTCAAATAACATAACATAACATTGTGAACTGTTGTCTGAGGGTGACTGAAAAACATGCAAATCCCCTTGCATAGCGTGTTGTTAACAATCTGTGTTTTTGTTTCTTTTCTTGTAGAATTGTACCGGAAAGCTATGCTCACGCTGAAACTAAGGCAGCAACAGCAGAGGCACCCCAGCAATGTCAGTCCCTGAAGAAATAGTCCACAGTCAGGGGAGCAATCTTTAACCTTTTGTGTTTTTGAAAAAAATATCTCAGTGTTAATGGTGTTTGTAAGGCAGTCCAGTACTTGTGGTAGAACTCTCTGACATATAAAGGTGTCATATCAGACAGACCTGCACCCACGTGTATTGATTGTGGACTAATTATAAGCAATAAAGATACAATAAACGACTTTTTAAATCTGAAAACTTTAAAGTCGATGTAGGGCTAAAGTTAGTACCAAATCACTGTAACATCTGCAACAGGTTTTCACTTGACTCCACGCCAGCAAGAATGCATTGGTGACTGTTGTACAACCTAAATGCCAGGTTTAGTAGAGATGACATGACACACTCTTTCACCACCTATCACAGTTCTGGTCCTTTGTACCATTTAGCCCTCAACAGCCTCCTTTTTGCTGCTGAGGGTAGGGTTGCGCCCTTTCCCAGAGAAAAATACTGGCCAAATGTTCAAAATGTCAGATTGTCGATGGGCCAGGGGCTCACATTTGAGTGACACATTGTGTAAAACCCTCCGTATTCTTTTTTACTTCCAATTACTGCCTCTGTTTGCATTAACAATCACCTATGAATTGTTTAGGTTGTCTAAATTATTTTTGATGCAATTTATTTTTGTATTTATTGTTTCAAGTGTATCGTTCAAGGATGGGAAGTACCAACTTTTCAAGCTTTTCAAAAAGATGTTAATTGCATTGACATAAAATGCTGTTCATGCTGGTAAAATACTGGCAGGGTGGCAATCCTAGCTGAGGAGCAAATACTGGAATCTGCAGAGAGTAAACATGGTTCCTCGAGCCTTGTTTCTGTGTATTCCTATCGGCCTTCGTGAGTCATGAGAAGAGTCTAGTGAGAACATGGCCAGTGATACGGCAAGGAAAGCCAGGTGACTCCCGAATACCTTTAATTGGCATCCCTGGGCACACTGCTGCAGACCTAGGGTTCTCTTTACAAACTAACTTGGTGAAATCCAGTTGGATTAATGGAATAAAATCGTGATTACATTTTACAGAATACATTTGTTTGTTAATAATAGATTAGGTAACAGATTACAATTTACAGAATACATTCATTTGTAAATAGGAACACAGGACTGCCGGGGAATTGTGTACTTGGTCCCATGGAGTCACTTGGCAACCCTCTTTTTACAGACACCTGCCATGTTAGCATGTTAGAGGGTAAAGGAAGTACTGTAAATTTTCCAATGGCTGTGGAGGGATCAAATCCAATCCCATTCGAGGGATCATGTCCAATCCCATTCAGGGGATCATATCCAATCCAATTCAGGGGATCAGTCACCAACAAACGGTCATGTTTTACGGAGTCATCCTCTAGTCTCGATGAAAAGGCATACTCTGTGCAGGATGGGCAAATATATGGCACATACTTCCAAACCAATGTAACAGCACGACATAGCAAGTGTTGTGTTTGATAGTTGCATTCATCAAATACTTAGATTGGCCAGTGTGTCAACGTATTGCACCAATACTGTGTTTGTTAGCTACATCCTATCAAATGCTTATATTTGAGCATTGTGCAGCATTCTGCTAAAGAGGACACGGTACTGTGAGGATGAAAACAAGGATCTGGAATTTGCAAAGTGAAATGAATGGAATATGTATTTAAATATAAAAATAAACTAAACATATTCGAAGTAGAACTGGAGAGGGAGATTAAGTAACCATGTACCGTAAAGTGGTACGGTCTGGGAACCATGCTGGAGAGAGGGTAGTTTGAGAAGGTGTTTGAAGAAAGGAAGTGATGTAAAACCTTCTTTAGGATATAGTGTTCTATTGAAAATGAACAAGATTCACAAAATAATAGAAACCGATTAAGGTAAAGGCAAAAGTAGGAACAGAATGAAAACAATGAAATTGAAAATCTAGCGCTTGATTCAATATGATGTTTTTAAATGTTGTAAAACTGCGGCTCCTAGGCAGGGGTGTACCTTGGTCAGTAAAATGGGCGGTGGGGGGGCAGATTTCCCAACCATCTCGCTGGCATATAATGTTAAAATACACTATATGAAAAGCAAGGCGCATGAGAGGGGCTTAGGAGGCAGTGGAATCTGGAGAGGAATACGGATTAATAGGAGTACTAAATGAGAGAAACACAATATTTTGTAAAATAAACATTTTGTAAAACCTTTCAAAACAGAATTGATAGTGTGTGTGTTTGTTTTTGTCACTGTGTGTATGCGTACATCACAGGTAAAATCCGACAGACACCTCACCATACTCGACTGAAAGCATCTGTAGCCAACTATTTATTTGACAATACATTTATTGGGGAGGGGGGTGGGTAGCACCCCAAACACCCCCCCTAAAGCTACGCCCCTAGGTTTAGACCTAAAAATTGAATGGTATATTTATATGTTTTGTAAACTTAACAAACAACTTAAGGTGTGACTTGCACATGCAGAACAGTTTGTGAATTGGGTCCTTAGCATGTGGAAGGTGGAGTAGATTGATATCGGGTTGGAAAACTTTAGAACAGGAGACTGGCAAAAAAAAATATTTTTGCAAAGTTATGGACAGAAAACAAAACAAGGAGCAGAGTAACACGAATGTTTCCCATTTAAAGGACATTGCGATGAGCCCGGGCTTTGTGTACCACAGAAGTAATGGACTTGGTGCTATGCTGAACTGTAACAAACAGCTGTGCTCTGTGATCATCTATGAGCTGTCCATCTCAGCCACTAGCATTGACTGCCTGAAGCGCTGTTCAACTTTATGCAAATATGCTTTTATATAGAGCTTTGTGGCTCATGTGTAGTCAGGCGCGCAACGCCCATAGGTGGGCGGTTGTTGTTGTTTTTGGCTCTTCTTGGTAATCTGCTTTGTGTACCTGCCTCTGTAACTGTTTCTGGATATGATGAGGATAATTGTGTGTATTTGTAAACTGGTAAAACCCTAATAAAGAAATATTTTTAAAAATACATAAGAAATAGTGCACTTATATGCAAGAAGAACATGTGTGCCCTGAGTGCTGGGTAGGATTCCGCCCCCAGACGCGCAAAGCGTTTCCTCAATGCTTGGACTCATAGATAGGTCCCTAGGTGAGAAGAGGAATGTCTCCCTTCCAACTCCAGATGATGCTTAGAGACAATGGTTCCTTATGAGTCAGTCCTGCATATGTGCGCATCTTTGTGTGGAGTAATGTGTATTGACTAGTGTTATTCCTTTTGTCAATGACTTTACATCATTCAAAAGAGAATAAACTCTTCAGAAAGAATCCTGCTGCGGTACTGGCACACAGTATGAGGTGGTTAGTGCAGAGTGGTGACTGGCAGACACATTTGAATGTTACAAGAATACGTTTTTCATCTACAGGTGTGCCAATAAACATGAAGTCAGTTAATACAGTGGCTTTGATGTGTTGGTGTTTCAGGCTGAGTAGTTGTGTTACTGTTCTCTTAAGTGTGAATTACTCCTGAATTTCTAACGCTGAATCACGCGTGTCTTACTACAGACACATGTTCGACTTACTCATGAATTTCCAGGAGTAATGCATGCTTACTCTGTCAACTAGTGCTCATTTTTCCCAAGAGCATGCTTTTCCTTTTCCTGGAAATACATGAGTAAGCTCACTTACGTCTGCAGTAAGACTCAACTACTCAGAGAAAAAGCTATGTGAAGGGGGCCAAAAGTCTACATATGACTTTGTTAAATGTAGCACTACAAGGAGGAGCTTTCCAGAAACAGTGCACTTATTCCACCATCACTCCCCTCCGAAATGGCTTTTTTACCACACCACCAAGCCTAGGATGTTGATCAACCCTTGGAACCAATGTCTAGATCCATTTACAACTCATCTACAGGAGTGTTAGGGTGGTACACCATGCACCATGAGCCACCATGCAGGTCCTGCACTTGGAACACAGACAGGTGCTCAGTAGCTCGCCGGCCTACATGATCTTCTCAGATGGTGTCTTCATGCAAGCTGAGTGTGCGCTTGTCAACCCTCTGCTATCAGGAGTCATGAACTGAATGGAGGGGCTGAGGGATAAACCATGGAGAATGGAGGGGCTGAGGGATATACCATGGAGAATGGAGGGGGTGAGGGATAAACCATGTCAGCAATCCATCTGCCTACTGCTGTGCAGTTATATAACCAACTGGACTGTGCATGAGTTTTGGCGTAATTCAGATGCACCCTCATACACAAAAACAATCCATAGCACTTGACAAAATTACTGTGCATGCCCAAGACAGTGAAGCACTGCCTGCTAAATGTGGCTGTCAAAGGACGCTCATCAAAGAGACCCCACTGAACCAACTGGAGGATGAAGAAAGTAGCCGGTGTGAGATCCCAAGCCATTTCCAAGCTTCTAAATGGGATTGTTTCCAGCACTATCAGAGGCTGGAATAGAGCTTGAGACATTGCTTCCGCTCTTTAAATCTGCCCCTTTTAGTCTAAGTGACTTCCTATTTTATGCACTTGACTCATTGTGGGATTCTTGAAGTTGCCTGCCACAGAGCGGAGTCTTGACCTACATCCAACCGTCATCGTCTCCACAGTCAGCGAAGTGGAAGCAAGGTAAGTGGAATTTTTTTTTCTGATGTTGCTGTGTTTAAGTGTGTGAGAGCATGTCTATATTAGAGTGTGTAAGTATAGGTGCATGAGTGTTTCTTAGAGTGTTGGCCCGGCCACAATGGTGGTAATCACTAGCATATTGGAGCCATCCATGGCAAGATGCTTCCCAGCAAGGGCACAATATTGTCCTTGGCACATTAGTGGCAAGTCTTGGCATACTGCAACTATTTGTGGCAAGATGGTTTCCAGCAATGGTGATAAACAGGTATGTAAGGCAGAATCTATTCACGTATGTCCGCAGTACGTGTGAATATTTAATAAAAATAATAAATTGCTGTTGGGAAACCAAACATGTATTTAATAAAAATGACAAAAAGCATTTGAGGACAAATACTTGCAGGCTTTTTTCATGAAAATTATAAACTTTTGTTTGGAGTCGCGAGTGTATTTTTCCAAAATGCAAACTGATTGCAAAATATGTCTGTATTCATAAACTGACAGTCCGATGTTTGGTGAAACAATTATTGCATTTCCTCTACATGCACCCACTTGGGTCTTTACTTATGAATAACAGCATCAGATTCCATCAGTATACAATGCCTCATTCACTGCTTGCACCTTATCCAGAACTGGATGGCCAGCACGTACATGAAGCTCACCCTCACCAAAATCGAATTCCTATCATTCTTCAAGAACAACAAGTAACAAATAGTCCAAACCAGGCTCAAGTACATGAACGTGTTAAGATTTTAACCCAACTTTCACCAATATCAAGTCACTTGGATTCATCCTGAACACCAAACTCTCCCTCAGAAACACATCGCCAAGAAAATAAAGATGGCATGGTACCAGCTGAAGAAAGTTAAACCATGGAAGATGAATCCTACTACTCTTAGAGCAGAGCAGCAGGAAGACAGCAGCGAGGGGAGAGAGCAAGAGGGGAAAGAGCAAGAAAAACATGCACTCCCATGGAGTTCTGCAATCAAAAGGAAAAAGTAGTTCCTTGAAAGTAAGCTGTGAAAAGATACAAGTTGATGGAGTGGAGGATCCTTGAATCTAAATAGTTTAGTAAAATCGTCATACAGAATCCTCCACTGGTCGAATGGACCTTTGATTGTCGATCTAAAGTGTGTGAAAGGAGCTAACATTAGAAGTACATTTCAGTTATTCATGAGACCTGTGAAGCTCCACAAGAATGAAGGAGAGGATGATGTCCAAACCATGAAGGTTTTTTAGTACTTAGTCAAATCATAAATCAAATTAGCTGGCAAAAACCGAAAAAATATATAATTAAAGTATAGATATTCAAATGATTTAGCAATGTAAATGTAAGTATTATAAAGAACAAAAGGTTAATTACAACCACAAAGAGAAAGCAAAATACCCAAATTGAGTATTCCATAAACAAACGTCCCTATTCTAAATAAAGTAGTGAAAGTGGCCGGGGATTGTTAAGAAAGGGAAACAAAAGAAGGTGTCAGCATCATATGAACCACGTTTAAAGTTCAAGCAAAGGGGTCGTGGTCTGACTGGGAATGGAGTAGGATGCAAAAAGTCCGAGCTCCGTGTTCCTGTGGGCCCTAAAGCTTTAATTCGTACTGTTTTCAGGGTCCATCGGCATCCAACTGAACCTCAGCGTGCACTGAACCGGGCTATATTTGGCTGATGACCTGTGGACATCGCTGGCGATGAAAACAACTGCTGCTCCCATCTCAGGCCCGGACAGGAGGTGCCATCTTGCACCGCCACCGCCAAAACGTGCAGAGTTTTGCTGTTCTGCGGACATGGGGCAGCCTCAGACCTGCAGCAGAACCCTGAAATGATGGAACCTGGATCCTGAGAGCGCTTACATTGGGTCTCGACTGGAGGTCCAAACTGATACCGCCGCTGCCACGAGGCCCTGATCGGGTGCCCCCGAGCATCCCCTCCATCCGCCACAGTTCTCATTGGCGGCACTTGGTGCCTGAGGGGCCTGGCTGGCGGCCCTGGGCTAGAGCGACCTATGTGGCAGGAGGGATGAAGAGCTGCGGCAGCGGCCCCAGCTTAGAGGGAATGTGCCCTCTTGCTCAGCTATTGTCGGGACTCCCAGCTGGCATGGTGTGATCGGAGAGAGACTGCCGCCTCGAGAGGACGGGCGGCCCCAGCTTCACAGCGGCCATCCAGTGTGGTGAAGCCTACCCTTGTGAGGACATACATGGAGTCCCGACTGGTGGGGCTGCGTGACAGCCTCACTGCACGAGGTCCTGGCCAGGGGCCTAGTCTGCTGGCTGCTGACTGTTGCTCTGCCAAAGCGGGCCCCTGGGCAATCTCCACCCATAAGCTACGGTTGGTGAGAATGATGCATGGTCCCCGGGGGCCTGACCAGCAGCCCCAGGTGAGAGTAATCTGAGCGGCTGGAGAGTGCGGGAGAACGGAGAAGATTGGAGGTACAGCGAACTCTCCTTCCATGGCAGATGAGCAAAAGTGCGTGGGGGCCCTGGGGGCTGTCCAACATCGATACCCGCCCATATCCATTGAAGGGCCCCCCAGCCACGATCAGCATCACCGCAGGAGCTGCGCCGGCACCCTCTGCAGTGAAGCACATAGGGGGATAAACTGACTATTTGGGACACCTGCCGCTCTATCCACCATGCCATGCTGGATACAACGGTGATAAAAATCAGGCGGCCCCCCAGCAGCAGGTGTTCATCTGTGTTCCTGGCCCTCCCTGACTCGCACTTGGCGTCGCCTCATGGCCCCTCTTTGGTCAGGTAGTGGGGACGCAACTGGACTCAGCGGGCCCACAAAGGGGGAGGCCACTTGGACGGTGGGAGTCTTGAACACGGCCATCTGTGACCCCCCAGCTTCTGGACTGTACGGAAGAGCCTCTGACAAGGGGTCCACCTAAAGTAATGCACCTTGATAATCAGAGGGCCCTGCTCACCTCTGTTGCCTGGTCCAGCAGTGCTCTGGCCTCCTCTGGAATCACTTCGCCTCGCTCTCCATGAGCAGAGGACACCCCCCCCTCATCCCTTGAGCAAACCCACAGGGTTACATGCTGCTTAAAGCTGCACAGCGAAAGGGACCTTCCTTGATACTGCCCTGTGCCCCGTAACTTTTGCCATTGGGGCCCTGGCTTGGTCCTGATGGCTGCCCTTCCCCTGCCTGGCACTTTCGAACTGACTGCAGCTGACTGTCCATCTACTATGCCAAGGGGCAAAATCTACAGAGACAGCTCAGTGCTCTCTCTTTGGTCCAAATCCGCCATAGCAGACATGAGTGGCAAAACGGACACCCCCTTGCAGGCTACTGCTACCTCCCTCACCCCACCATTACGCAAGACTATATGGAAAAATTCCTCAGGGAAATTCGCCAAGAGATTACTTCACTGAAAAACTGACTTTAAGAGCTGCCTCTACAATCTTCGTAGGGATGTTACGGCGGTGGGTGATAGATTAGGCGATAGAGTAGATGACCTAGAACACACAATAGACTCTCACGCAGAAGATCATGAAGCGCTGTGAAGACGAGTGAATGCACTTGAGGAACATATTGAGCTTCAGGCGAAGTCGGAAGACCTCGAAAATCGCAGTCAGCGCAACAATATACGCATCAGAGCAGTCCCCAGCAGAGCCAAAGATATCATGACATTCACCAGGGAGTTACTGATAGCGATCTGAGGATGCGAGGAGGATCAACCCTTACTCCTTGACAGAGCACACTGCATTACAACCATGGCAGGTCAACCCAATGCCCTCCCTGACATACTTACCTGGGTCCATTTTTTCCAGGACAAGGAAGCCATCCTCAGAGCACCTTGGGGTAAGGCAGACATCGTCTTCACGGGCACACAGTGAAAATCTTTCAAGACCTCTGCCCATTAACACTTAAGAAAAGGCAAGATTTCAAACCCATCACAGAAAAGCTACGACAACAAGGAAGCAAGTATCAATTGGCTCACTCCTTTGGATTGCTCTTCCAGTGGAACGGCAAGAAGAGAATGGTTTGCTCTCTGACGAAGGCAAAATACATGCTCGGGCTGCCTGAAGGATCGCCTGGCGAGGATCCCTCACCTTCCCAGTCTGAGAGACCAGACGAATGGCGGCTTGCCTGTCGGACTGTCTGTGGACAGTCCTCGGGCAGCAACAATGCAGCAAAAGCCTCCCGCATCACAAAAGAGGATCTTATTGCACACCTCCACAACATGAAGCAGGAACCCACACACTCCACCACTAGCGACAAGTGATGCACATCGAGCATCTCTCTGACCTGGCCATACTATACAGATGAGCCACATGAGCACCATGATGACTCCTCTACCCCACATCTGGGCCCACGGCCCGGTGCCCGGACTGTCATGTTTTGACTTTTGCTTGTTATAACTGCACGTTCTCTCCTCCTACAGGTTGTTACCTTGCAGTGACCTGTCCGACCCACTACCCCCCCCCCCTTAGTGGGATACTCTCCATTGATGGTGACACCTCGAAAGGGACCAGTGAGATCTCCCACTCGTCTTTTGATGGAGTGGTTCACCAGCTTGGGCCCTGCTGGCCCTTTTACTTCCCCATACTCACTTCCTCACCTACAAGTCTCCAAGCTGCCTTTACTACTCCTAGTTGAATTCGAGGTTGGCGGCCTGGCTTCCCTGCCTACACTGGGACTCCTGAGAGGGTGGGAACCCCCGCTAAGGCATGCTCAATAACCCTACCTAATCATGGGTTCTGTGAACACCACTAAGCTCCTCTCTCTTAATGTCCGAGGGCTCAACTCCCCAAGCAAATGACAAGTGTGGCGCTACCTCCGACAGCAAGACACCGAAGTCGTTTTTTTAATAAGAAAGACATTTACTCCGGGAAGATTACCGCCGCATGGCCCACCCTAGATACCCCTGCCAAAACTGGGCTTATGCGAACACCAAAGCACTGGGTGTTGCCATTCTCTTCAAACTGGGCTTTTGAGAGGGGCACAGTCATTCTGATCTTTCTCAATCTTTATGCCCCTAACCAATCCCAGTATGTGTTCCTTTGACAGGTGCTCAAAGACCAGCTAAGTCATGCCAAGGAAGCCCTCATAGTTGGGGGCGGCTTAAATTTAGCGTGGGACCCTGACCTCAACAGGAACACAACACATTTTCAGGGCAATGGGGCCATATCCGGACTGCTCAAAAGGAAGCTAGTTGTTGCTGGGCTAGTAGATGCCTGGGCTCCCTCCTCCCTCCACCCTGGGCTCCCTCCACCTGATGTGAGGGACTATTCTTTTTACTCCCATGTGCAACTCTCTTACTCTAGCATTGACTACCTGTTCTTCACTCACTCCCTCCTGAGAGATTTTGAGTCTGCCTGGATATCTGATATCTCCATCTCTGACTATGCACATGTCGAGCTTAGCTGGTCACAGTGCATGGGTGGGGCACGCGCTCCCCAGCGCAGGTGTCTATCTCCCCAACTCCTCCATGACTCAGAAGACAAGACATCCATTAAAGAAGACATCACCGAGTACTTCACACTCAATGCCCACCCGGACACCTCCCCACATACGTTGTAGGATGGTTTTAAAGCAACCATCCGAGGCATCATGTCCTCCATCTCCATAGTCATGGCCCAGAAAGCGTGCTTGTCGGAAGCCATCCTTACAGAGGAGATTCCTTCTCTAGAAAACATGGACAAGCAGCATCCCACTGTGCATGCCAAGTGACAGCTGGCTATCCTGAGGGGTCAACTCTAGGCACACCAGACTAATAAAGCTGAGCAGTCGCTTCTAGCACTCAAACAAAAATACTATGATGGGGTGACAAGGTGGGCACTATCCTAGCACGCCGACTGCGGCACCAACACACCCAATCTCATGTCTCCAAGATACGGCTCTGGCTGGGCTGTTCGGGAACCAGATAAGCAAGAGACCTTTTGGGTATACTACCAGCACATCTACACTAAAGGAGAGGTAAGACTTATCCACCATTGACTCCCACCTCCAAGATTGCACATGGCATCCCATGGCCACCAGCCTTGCTCGTGACTTGGAGGACCCCTTCTCTATGGAGGAACTCCGTAGGGCTCTTAAAGAACTCCCAAATGGAAAACATCAGACCCAGACGGCCTCACACCCGCTTTCTACATGGTCTTCATCCCTGAACTGCAGGACCACCTGCTTGAGCAGTGTAACTCCTTCACCCATGTCACCGGCCTCACACTGATGATGTCCAATGCTGAGATAACACTGATCCCCAAGCCTGGCAATGACTTGACCCTTTGTTCGTCCTACCGCCCAATAGCCCTTCTAAATACTGATGCTAAATCTTACACTAACGTGCTGGCTAACTGCCTTGAAGCGCTCTTGCTCGGCTTGAGAGACTCTGACCAGGTCGGCTTTATAAAACACAGACAAAGCCCTGACAACCTCCAACTGCTTGCCCACCTGCTCGAGAAGGTCTACAGGCATAACATTGCAGTTCTCCTTCTGTCACTAGATGCCGAGAAGGCATTTGACAGGGTGAGCTGGAACTTCCTGCAAGCGGTCCTCTAGAAAATTGGACAAGGCCCCATCATGATTAACAAAATAATGGCCTCTTATGTGGCACCTACAGCAACCATTCAGGTCAATAGCCAGTTAACCCACTCCTTCCCCATCTCCTGAGGCACTCGACAGGGCTGTCCTCTATCTCCCTTGATCTTTGCTCTAGCTGTTGAGTCTCTAGCCAGCCGCCTCCGGCAGACCCCGGTCATTACAGCATCCCCTTCAGAAGACAGGACCACAAAGTCCTGTTATTTGCTGTTGACCTGCTCCTTGCCCTGCCTGAGCCGGAGTCCTCCATTCCAGCAGTAGTTCCAAGCCCTCCAAGCATTTGAGACAGTATCTGGGTACAGGGTCAACATGGACAAATCACAGGTGCTCAATCTCACCATTTCGCAGCTCCACCTCCTGTGCCTGCGGGCGCTAGCCTCATTCCATTAGGCACTGCACTATATCCAGTATCTCGGCCTCACTATTACTAACACCCTTCACACGTGGACATGGGCAAACTGGATGTGCTACCACAGGGGGAACTTAGAGGACTTCCGGTAATGGCAACCAGTCCACATTTCTTGGCTGGGTCGTATCAACGTGGTCGAATTAAATATCCTTCCCAGACTCCTCTACTTATTCCAGTCTCTCCCCACACCTATCCCAGCAGAGAACTTTAAAAAACTACAAGGCGACCTACGCTCTTTTATCTGGAAAGGGAAACAACCCCCATATCCAATGCCTTACTCATGCTCCCTAACAACTGAGGCGGCCTGGCATGTCCTAACCTGCAGGACTACTACTGGGCTGCCCATCTCCGCTTCATATCAAAATCAAGAGTTAGACAAAGCAAGAAACACTGGATACACATGGACAGGGTGGTGGCCTGCAGAATGCTGTAGGATCATGCTTGGCTCTTGAAGCACCCACGCCCCTGAAGCGCTCACGTAGCCACCCCGACTCAGACGTTCATGGAGATATAGGATAGGCTTGCAATAAGAAGGGATCTAACCACGTTCCCCTCCCTGAACACCCCCATAGCGCGCAACCCCGACTTTACACTTGCACTCCTCTGAGACACATTACCGGCCTGGGTCAGGCCCCAGCAGCGGCTGCCATTAGAGGGTGCCAGGGAAAAGATTGCTTTATTTAAAAGCAATCACAGACATGGAGGTCTGCTGACCCCAGCAGGCCACCATCCATGTGACGGCAGCGAATTGTAGTGGGTCACAAATTGCGACCTACATAATTAATATTCATGAGGTAGGTCTATTTGCGACCCACTACCAATCGATATCTAAGGAATAGGGGCTAAATAACCCCTTTGTATGTTAGTGATAGCGATTACCAAATAGCGAGTCGCAAAAAATAGCTATTTGGTAATCGCTATTTGTATTGTTCGTACATTTAGCCCTTAGCTCCCTTGAAGGCCATTACCTACTACATTTGACTAATATAAGGCACACAGATTAGTATGTTTAAACAAATGTTGAACATAGAATTTGTATATTAATGGTGAATGAAGGATGGAGCTCCAAATTATGATGCTCCAAAGTCATACATTCAAAAGGATGAGATAGAAGATATGCTCTAGGGCAGGGAATAAACAGGATACCCATCCGAGAAAAAGTGAGTGAATGACATTGGCATGAAGGCCAGCCAATTATAAGCAATGGGCTGATCCAAAGCCCACTGAAAGTATTGGTATGGTACACAATAGGTCTTTAGCAGACTAAAGTTTTCTACATGCGAGACCTAAAAATAAAAGGGACAACTTAAAATACCTTATTTTTCCTGAATAGGTACTAAAAATATTTCTGGATAATGAATCTGCCTGGGAGAGTAATATCTTGGTTTTTTTTCGCATTACAGGTTGATGTGATCGCTAAGTCTGGACTAGGTAGAGAAGGAGATGGCTTGGAAATCGGCACGCTCTGTCCACCAACTCAAAGACAATCATGTCCGTCTGAGAACAGCTTCAACTTGCTGTTCATGGGCAATTGCCTAATGGTGTTGTTGAAAAAAAGGAAAGTACGATGCTCTCAGCAACAAGTAATTACCCCGAACGGCATTCCAGTCTATCATTTTGCTCCCTGTGCCAGTAGGCATGGTCCACCTTTATGCAAAACAGCTCTGGCCCTGCCCTAGTAACAACAGCCCAGCTCCAACAGTAGCCCTTAACTATTGGCTATAATGTTGCACCTCTGTTTGATGTTCGGGCATCTAGATAACAATTTAATCCTCTTCACTGAATCTTCACCTTCTAGCTCCTTGAATAACACAACACTATTGAAGCTGGAAATATATTTATCTGTAGGTAGATAACTTAAAAACTGTAAAGCAACAGTTATTAAACGCTTTCTGAGGTCCCCGGGGTGGAGAGGGGGGCAGAGAGCAGCTCCGCAACAGTTTTCAGAAAACTGATACCCTGAATGGCGGCACTGGTATACACCGACAAAAAAGAGCATGAATAAGATGCAAAAAACACAGTGATATGCCAGAGTCTAGCATGTATCTGTTCTGAATCTCCGTGATTCCATTTTTTTTTTCTGGAACAAAAAAGTATATACATTTACAGATTGCGAAGAAACATGTTCAGCACAGTTAGAAGTTACTTCGAAGTTACTCAATGAAGCGACCCATGTGATCCAGCGGTATACCAACAACAGATACTCCACTACCATATACTCACCTGGGCCCATAAAACACACAATTGAGTAAAACCGCTGCAGTGGTCATAGTTTTATATATTTTTCATAATTTTCAAGATAAGTTATTTTAAATCTTTCCTAACTAACCTTTCACTGATCAAAAAGTTCTTTCCTCTGGTCGATGGACGATTAGTTGAACTAGTTGATGGTGATAATTAACATAACCCTTAACTATTCTTTTATTTAAAGTAAATGATCACAGACTCAGGAAGGTTTAAAATCTTTATCTAAATTAAATGCATGTGAACCATTTCAAAATACAGTGCAGTCACCATCATTCAAGGAGAGAAAATTCAATTGATTAAACATCAATCATATACTTCGGACTCATACAATAATTATTGCTCAGAAAGGGAGAGGACAGAGAGAAAACAACATCTGCAAATAACGTGAAATTATATTTACCAAGAATGGTGTGAAAGACCAACCCCTTGGCCAAAGGGCTGGTAAGGGTCCCCCGGGATAGGTCAGGAGACAAAGACTTCAGGACAGGATTCAGGACAGGATAGTTGACCTATCTAGAATACCGACGATTGCGCCGCACCCCCCTCTGACACTCTCCTCCTCCTCGAGATTCTTCCGCGATCTTCTGAGCTAACCCAATTAAGTTAGGATAGAAAGTTCTTCTTCAGATTCTGCATTCGATTCTTCATCAGCATCTCACAGCATCTCTCCCCGCAACAGCATCTCCGACTCACAGCATCTGCGTCTCCTTCCTCTAACTAACTAACTAAAGATACCTTAGTTATACCTTCGTTTCTTCATGGTCCACCCACTAAAGTTTCAATATCGTAAAAATACGAATTATGATTGGTCAGGCAAGGGGGAAGCTCCATCACACCATGCTTACATGTCATTAAAATCAGTTCAACTATTGTTCGCAAACCCATCCCCTTAATTTTTATTCATGTATTGAGTTCCCATACACATTCACCTTTTACTTGCAACATTTTTATTAACATTATGAATAAGAGTCTTCTTCGCTGAACTTTTCACCGTCCGTTCCCAGGGCACATCATTGGCGACCTTGGCTCTGGTTCAACATCCAAGTCATCCTTCCGAGTTAACTTTCAGTGGACATGCGCAGTCTTCGAATTACTCAGCTCAATTCAGTTATACATGAGAGGCCCAAATGCGCACTAATAATAAAGTCAGAAAGACAAATATTAATTTCACAAATAAATGGTCACACTGTATACCTCCCACCTCTACTCTGTCCCAGTTCATTTATTAATACTTTTCCCGCATTAGCATTAGTAAAATAGCTTGTTTTCGTTTCAGCTAAACAGATGCCATGCACGCGAGTCTTCAAGACTCCATTTTAGTGTCTTCTGCTCATGCGCTAGAATTTCCCTCCATGCGTTACCTCGTCATACTGCGTAGATGCAGTCGACGCATGCGCACAACAGTTTCCCCGTTTAAAGCGGTATTAGTCCGTTTTCATTGTTATCCGCATTAGTACACACATAAGCAAGCTTCACTAACCCGTGTGTTCATGTGGTGCGTATTAGTTATTCACCAAACATAATTAATAATCTTGTTAATGAGTTAAACGAGTGGATTGCCTCCGAGCAAGTCTCTTTCTTATGAGACCTTGCTCCATCACATGTACCTGTCCTAAGAGCTCCGTTATTAGCCCCATTGCTGTTAAGAGATGGGACGTGCACTCAAATACAATTTGTCAATGAGTTGTGTAACTATGGTGCCCTAGGTTTGTGCTAAAAGAGAGTCCTGTAAATGCAAATACTGCATTGACTTTTGTAAGCCGGTATATTAGAGGGAGTGTAAGTAAGTAAGTACATTTATTGTACAGTTAATTAAAACCATTACAAACGTACATCTCATAACACATTTTCGTGGTGACAGTTTGAAACAAGGTAAAAACCACGGTCAAAGAAATGAAGGAAAAAACTTTAAAATACGGGCAGACATAAAACATGGCCCCCTAAAACCATCATGAATAATAAAAAATGCAAACTGGCAATTTATAGGCATGAGATTAGCAGCTGGACAAACCTGATTAAGCTCATTAAGTACATACTTAGCAGAAGAGTGTTTCCGACCAGCGAGCAGCAAGTGCAGGGGTGTGCCGTGGAGAGTGCCGAGTGCAAGAAGGACTCAATGGCCAAGAGCAGGGCAGTCAGGGAAAACCCGCTGAGGGTCATTGAGCATTCTTCTTTGTTAATTAAGCCTATGTACTGAAATAAAGCTCACACATTCTTTTGTGACCCTTAGAGAGCTAGAGGGAGCTGAATGTGCAAAATGGCAACGGTTTCTAAAAAGCAATAGAGTTCAGACAACTGATTTTAAAATTCATACTTAGTTGTTCCATTAAAGTGCGTGATGTGCAAAATGTGCAGCTGTTTGCCAGTACTAGAGCTCGTGCTAAATTAATATAGAAGGCTGGCGACTATTATAGGCATATAATTAGCGGCAGGGCCGGGCTAATTGCCCTCTTTGGTCAAGTGCTTAGCAGCAGTATGGCTAGAGCAGCAAGCTGCAAATGTACTGGCGTGCAGGGGGAAGGTACAGAGTGCGAGAACGACGTGATGACCGGGTGCAGGACGGCCAGAAATGACTCGCCAAGGGACCATACACTATCTTCTTCTTCGTTTCGAATCACAGTTAGTTAAGGCCTGCGTTATACAGTAAAGCAAATGCATTCATATAACAAGCATTGGCATAGCCAATAGGTCTCGCCTTTGGGATCTTTTAAGTGTATAGCTATGCAGCACATACATACACAGGAGGATGGACACTGGAAAAAAACATGCAAATATGCTAAAAAAAAAGAAAGAAAAAAACACACTTAGACATCTCTACTCGCAAAGACCAACAGACCTGCAGCCAAGAACACTAACGTAACACCTAATATACAGGAACTTTGTGAGCTCGTAGCTCGCGGCACCCAGCACTGCTAGTGTGCTCCAGAGGCTTCAATTATAGAAATGAGTCACACAGTTCTGGAGACAATGAACAGGCTCCCTCTCTACCATAACCAGAGGGCTGGCGATCATCTATAAAGCAACTCCGGACAACAGAAATACATGTGCAGACGCATCTGAAGTACCTGCAGCAATGTGATGCTGAAGACACAGCAGCCTGTCCTGTGGTGCTGCCCTGAGCCAGACATGGGCTGAGCCAAGCTGAGGGCTGCCCCGTGTGCGACTAGCGGGAAAGGGTCACCTTAGAATCCATAAGCACCAGCATTTTAACTAGTAAAGTCGGAGAGCTGTGCGGCAGGCCATCCCAGCCACCTGAGGGCCCTGGCCATCACTGGAACCAAGGTTGAGTCAGGGTGGGGCTGCCGACGATGACAACCGGATGCTTTGAACACCCCCCACACCCAGAATGCCCTGCGGCCTTTAAAATTGGCGTGTTATTACCAGATTATACAACAATGACGATGAAGAGCCACCGTAAACACAATTAGATTTATATTTCTGTGCAATTTCGCACAAACTTCAGTTTGGCCCAAAAATAGATCAACTGTTGCGCAGAATACTTAAAATAAACAAACATTATGAACATGGCAAAACAAGCAATGACTGGGGAGGGAAGGTTAGGAGGGATGGACACGGGGGAGGATGGGTGAAGCGAGGGCACAGTGATGAAAACAGCATTGGGAAAGCTAAACGGGATGGGGCGGAGCAGCCATGGTATTGGACTACAGTTAAAGTCCCTGAAATTAGTTGGGTGAAAAGCACGCGTGTTGCAGCCCCGAGCCAGCAGGGTACAAGACGGACCACACTACGGCTTGTGTGCTTGGGGGTTAGTTTGGGGCATTATGTGCCCCTGGCCCTCGCCACTGCGGAGGAAGTCAGAGAATTAAAGTTATCAACGGGCGGGAGGTGGTGTAGGATGGCCCACGAGCTGAGAAAAAAAAACAAGCATGAAAGACAACAATGGGTGGGAGGTGATTTAGGGACGGCGAGCGAGCTGAGGCTAAACAAAAAAAAAAACAAGCATCAAAGAAAGGAATGGGCGGGAGGTGGTGTAAGGATGGCGAGTGAGCTGAGGCTAAACAAAAACAAGCCTGAAAGACAGCAATGGGCGGGAGGTGGTGTAGGGGCGGCGAGCAAGCTGAGTCTGGACCATCCGTGTTTTTCAATTAGCGCGCGCGCCGCTGCTCACTTTTATGAACATCTTCAATAACTGAGAACAGGCTCTGAGAGGGTCCATCCCCTGGTTTTGCTGAAACTGAACTGCCTTCAGTGCATAGATTAACTAAAAAAAATCTACATTTATGTATAAATTGCAGACAGTTCAATTTAGAAACATGAACAGGCAGCCACTGATGTGTTTTAGACAGCAAAATGTGGGCCTAAATAGCTGTATGGGCCTGTTCTGAGCCTGCATATTGAAGTAGAAGATGTTTGTGATAGAACCCAGGATCAGCAAGTTCAATTTTCATTTCTATTGCCACCATGTCAAAATGAAGTTTGGAACCTATGGTGCTGAAGGAAGACGCAACACTTGACAAACATCACCAGTACAAACTTCAGTGATATATTTATTGTAATCAGATTAAGCTGTGCTCGTTCTTTTCCCCCCCAAGATAGAAAGTGCAGTAGAACAGTGAGCGCTGCATAGAACACAAAGGTAAATAGCCTTGGACAACTCTCACATATGCCTCGAAGTACCCACACTGCTTTCAAATAACAAACAAAGGCCCACATACTTGGTAATAATTACAAAATCCTATAGCCATGGCCCAACAATTTAAAGTAAAATGTATTATATGAACTCAGAGGCAAACAACCCAAAGCGTCCTGTAGATCATAAAGTTTCTTTAATACCTCAGCTGCACAGCAGCAGAGTTTGCTGTCACCAGAGACAGTATAGATAACATTCCTTAGTAGATGACTCCCCAAAGACATTCTAGAGTAGGAATAGTCCCTTTTTATTTTCACATCAGGACGTCAATTCTTAGTATTAACTGCTGTAAAAGCAAAATTACACGCCGCACCTCTGTCCAGCACTAGCTCAACTAAATGTATTCTTGATTTCCCCAAATACTACAAAGGTCACCTGGGTCAAGTGTCAGCTGTGCTAGGTCAAAACGCAGTAAGTCCATAAATACACACTCTACCTGAACTTGTGGTTATAAATCTGACAAGAACACAGGGTCGGCTGAAACCAATAATCCTTGCAACCAGCAAAATCTCTGGGACAAAAAAGAACATAAAAAAATAATATATTCTGAGAATAAACGTCTGCAATTTAGTGCAGATTCGTTGAATTTCCCAACAAGGACTACAGTGTAACCCGGAAATAAAGACAGATTTATAAGAGGTTGGAAGGGCTAAGGCGTTCTGGACATGTATATACAACTCTTGCTTAGTACACAGAGTGAGCTTTGGCACTTGGCATTTTTAGTAGTGATGCTTCCAATAAACCTGATCTGGATACTGCAGGATGCAGCTCTTGAGCAGTATCCCGTTGGTAATCCAGACGAAGCCTCACGAGAGACCACGATTGCAATGTGTGAATCTGTTTCCTGTGAGAAGATTCTACGATAAGAGCCCCCCAAGCAGACACCTCAGGTGAGTGTTGCACAGTGCTTTGTGCTTGATTTCCCTAAAGCGCCACTCCCCATGTCCACAGGGCATTTTGCCCTCAGATCAGGAAAATATACAAGAAATTATGCAAAAAATGTCTACGAAAGTTAAACAAAACAAAACAAGCACGCGAGTGGTGCGCGCGCTTGCGAGCAGCAGGCGTGACCACACGCTTGTGCACCATGGCCTTTTGCTTGCGGGTAACCGCAGGGAAAAGGCCATTACGCACGAGCGTCTGGTCAGCTTTCAAAAGCCCCTAACTTAAAGTCTCGCAGAGCAGCGCTTGCGCGCTACTCGAGGCTCGACCTAAAAACCATTATAAGGATACAAAAAACTGATTATACAAAATGGAGGTGGTATCTGAAAAACAATGAAGACCAAATAACTGGATTGAAAGTTCATTGTTGATATTCCGCGGCTTAGGGTCCTTGGGCCGGTTGCTGTAGTGGGGGAATACAGAAAAGCTGTCCCCGTGGCCATTCTGAGTTGTTTGGTGTTACGATTGCCAGCGCTGGAGTTCTTGACGAAGTGAAGATGCAGACATTGTCTACCTCGATGAACACGGTAATGCATTCCTCACTGCTTCTGGAACCGTGTCACCTACTAGGCCATTAGATCGTTTTTTAATGTTGATTTCCTTGGCTGTTAGAAATTTTACAAGGCGACAGCTCAGTTGAACATCATCGCCGGAGAAGCTTGCCAGCACTGCTTGCCTGCAGGACCGTATATGTTTCTTGTTAAAAAGTGGTCTCAGGAGGGACCAGCGCTCCTGTATTAACTCCCGGCATATCGTGATAAGGTGCACTATGTCCTCCTCACCATCCCCGCAGAGTCGACAGGTTGGTCGCTTAAGAGGACGTAGCCACAGCGGCAAGTGGTGTGCAGAGGGCAATAATCCTAGGCGGAATCTCAGGAACTTCTCTTTCGTAGTTTTAGTGAAGCTAGTGTGGAGATATGCTTGAGGCGCAGCTTTGGTGTAGGACTGTAAGGTAGGCCAGCCGTGTGCCCGTTCTGTCAGGGAGGCTTTATCTTGCATAAGGGATTCTTTCTTGACTATGTTATTTACTGTTTTTTTTAAACTTGCATGAGTCCCTGATTGTTCCCAAAGGTGCCGTCACCCCAGTTGGTCAAGAGCGGCGTCCAGGTAGCATCTGGCGGGGCAGGCCTCTTTGGCTTGTAGTTCTTTTCACAGAAAGTCATTTAGCGATTCCGGTTCTCCTCTTCTGATTTTAAGCCAGCTTTTGATGAATGCACCTTTACGTGCCAGCTCTTCTCTTTGTAATCCAAATTCGAGCCTCATTTGTGCGGGGGATGTGTATCCCGGTAAGCCGTAGATCATTCGCAGCACTCTCGCTATCGTGCCATCTAGTGTTTCAGCGTCCCTTCCTCTCATAGCTTCGCTGCCATAGGTGATGGATGGTATTAGTTTTGCCTGTATCACCCTGGTTAGGAGGGAGTGTATTTGTTCCCTCACAAATTAAATGAGCACAGCACATAGACAAGAATGAAATCTTCCTTCACATATAGAACAGGCAAGGTTAAAGCATCCCTCAGGACAGAACAGGCACAGTACAGGCAACAGCAGCATGATTCCATCAGACACATAAAAAGTACAATATAGGTAGAGGCAAAGCAAGTTTTATTCATGTTCAGAAAAGGAACACTATTTCGACAGCCGTGCAAGCCTCACTAACATGCACAGAAACATGCAGAAGTGGTAGCAATGCCAGCTTCCCACATTCAAAGATCCTATAACACGGGGGCGTGGCTTGCCTGCATCCAAGATGGCCGCGATGTAGAAGAGCTCCAGCAGACGCTGTAGTTTAACTCCCTCAACATCCGCTACCATTATCCGACCAAAGCTCTAGCCGCCGAAAACGAAACCCCCCGGTGATGCTGCATCTGCCGATGCCCGGCTACCTGTAATCGACGGCCGCGAACCGCCCGGAATCAGCCTCGCATCCTAGACTGCAGCGAGGTGGGAGCATCGGCCGTGGCGCCGCGCGGTGCTCAGTAGCGTACAGTGGAGATTGGGCGGCCGAGGCGAGCAAGGAATAGCGGTGAGCCATCCGACGGATCCGCCCGGTGTGAGTCCCCCCAGATGCGCGAGATCAGCTGAGGCTCGACTGCCGGGGATCGGCGGCCGCGGCCCGGCGGGGCTCGGCTTTGCGTCCCGGACGGCCACACGGAGGGAGCATCGGCCGTGGAGTCGCGCGGCGCTCCGTGGTGTACTGCGGGGCTCGGGCGCTCAGGAAGAGCAGCTAATAGGGGTGAGGCTTCACCATAGATCCATCTGGTGCGAGTCCCCCTGAAGGCGTGGGATCTATTGGAGCTCGGCCGCAGTGATCGGAGGCCGCGGCCCGACGGGGCTCGGCCCTGCGCCCCGAGCTATCACGCGGTGGAAGCTTTGGCCGCTCTGTGGCGCGCTACGAAGGTCGGGCACCCGAGGCGGGGGGCTGCTGTGTGTTCCTTGCGTAAAGGCGACGGGGCTGACCGTGGAGCCAGCCGTCTGAGGGCCTGGGGATGCTGTAATTACCCCTGAAAGTGGCACGGGACGGCCGAGATCCGGGCTGGACGTGATCGCCATCTTGTAGCGGGCCCCGGCTCTGGAGGTACAGGCTAGACTGCACTTGAGGCCTACACAGATAAACTTTGGCGGTATCCCGCACATCCGAGGCTCAGAGGTGAGACACGGGGGTGAACGCCCTCTTCCCTTCCCCCCGCTGCGCTGCTGCTATTTGGCTTTGGGTTGCTTGAGTGAGAATCAGAGGCATTTAGCAGTCCATTACAAGACCTCGTCATCCCCTAAGAGCAGACTGAGCTCCTACGCCTCGACTGCTAAAGACTGGTTGTGACTATGGCTTCAACTAAGGGCTCTAAGCCGCCCCCTGCGGCTAGACTAGCCAAATATGCCCACACCAGATCGGAAGGCGCAGAGGGACACAGGGGGTCCCCCGACTCAAACTCCCAACCTGCAGAGGAGGCGCTGACCTTAATAGACGTGATGGCAGCGATACAGGGTGTCCGAACGGCGCTGGAGGCCAAAATAGATACGGTGGCTACCAAAATGACGTTTATCCGTGCCGATCTGCGAAACATGGGAGACAGGGTTAAGTCCAACGAAGATTCCATATCTACCCTCCAGCAGTCCCGGAAGGAGCTGGAGTCCACGGTTAAGCGCCTCCAAACGCAAACATCAGATATGGCATCTAGACTGGAAGACTATGAAGGGCGGGCACGCCGCAACAATGTTCGAATCTTAGGGGTCCCGGAACGAGCGGAGGGACCAGCAGCGGACTTATTCGTCGAGGACCTGGTTCAGAAGCATCTGCAGCCCCGCTCCCTCTCGCGCTTCTTCTCGGTGGAACGCGCCCACAAAGTGCCCGGGGGCCCACCCAGGCCGGGAGCGTCGCCGCGTCCTATCTTGGCTAGAATATTTATCTTTCGAGATCGAGATGCCATCTTGCAGGCGGCCAGAACTGCCCCACCACTCAAATGGGAAAACTCCACCATTACCTTCTTTCCCGACTTTACCTACAGGGTTCAACTCCAACGCCGGTCCTTTCTAGAGGTGAAACGGGCACTTAGGGAACATAGCTTGAAATATGCCATGCTTTTCCCGGCAAAGCTCCGAGTCCAGGAAGGTAGCAAATCGCTGTTTTTCACGTCTCCGGATGACACCTGGGACTGGTTGGAGCAGTGGCGTGCACGCAACAAACCAGGGAACTCTTCGCCACGGAGTGGCCCGCATCTAGAGGCGGAGTAGATAACTGGGCTCAACTCACCCGAAACAGGAAAACGGCTAATAGAATCGTGTACCAGCAAGTATTGACTCGAGCTAATATAACACTGCACTGTGACATTAATGGACGCCATTTGGTGAGGTATATTGCGATCACCTGAGACCTAGTCGGGTATCGATGGTGGCAGTTCCCGTAGTTATCGGTGGGGGCGGGGGGACGGTGAGAAGGGAAGCATTAAGTGACACAGAGAGGGGCGTCTGTAGCGGAGGGGTCGAGATGTGAATAATGTTTCTCTTTTCCTTAAATTGGGCAGATCGTCAGACTATGAGTAGAGGGAGGAGCTTAATGCTTTGCAGGCTTGAGATGTATAGGCTGAGTAGCGTTCCCCTACACACAGCATGTTTTGTTTTGGGTTTACAGGCACTCTGCAACTTTGGGGGGTGGGCAGTTTTAAGTCCACGGTGCAGGGAAGCATGGAGGGGGGTATTGTTTCAGGGATTGTTTGATGTGTTTTTCTTTTTGATCATTCTTCTTTCATTGAGCAATGCTTTCCAGAAGATCGTTGTTGACACATTACTTCAGATGGGCCCTACTATGGCGATGAGAAATATGTGCATAGGGGCTGCTAATTATGTTTTCTTTCGGTCTCAGCGGGGCTTCGTGCCTCGGGGGGCTACTGGGAGGCCGGAGATGTTTCTAAGGGACGAGAGGATAAGAGTGCTTTGTGATCACCGCCAATATGAGTTTAGTTGACACTGATGGCCCAATACTGGGCCGCTTTAAAATTCTTTCCTGGAACGTCAATGGTCTTGGGGATCGAATTAAGAGGAGCATTGTCCTGCAGTATCTGAAAAGGCAGGCTCCTGATTTGATCCTTCTTCAAGAGACGCATATCCAAGGGACCAGCTATTGTGCACTTAATAGATGGGGATACAGACTGGTTGCGCACTCTGGCTACACACGAGGCTCTAGGGGAGTGGGTATTTTAGTGCGGGGCACCTTCCCTTTCCAAATTCAGAAAGTGCTGCATGACCCCCTGGGGCGATTTGTTTCTGTCTCCGGACGATGGGAGGGAAGGGTCCTCAATGTGACATCCCTATACATTCCCCCCAAACTTCACTCCATCACCATGAATGATCTGGGAGCGCACTTACTGCGACTGCCCGATGGTGACTTGATTGTGGGTGCAGACTGCAATGCGGCTCTGAATGGCTCTTTGGATCGCTCACCTCCCCGTGCGACTGCGGCGAATGGGAAGCTCTTGTCTGAATTTTTGATGGCCCTAGGCATTGTGGATGTGTGGCGTGTCTGTCATCCCGCTGAGAAGCGATATACATTTCACTCTGGAGTGCATGGCAGCCTCTCTCGTATTGATTACCTCTTTTGTGGCTCCGATAGACTCCCTTGGATCAGTAATCACTCCTTTCTCCCTAGGGGAATCTCCGATCATTCGCCAATTGTCGCCCACTATGGCGGCACACCCCCAGCGAACTACCGGGATATGGTCCTCAGTCCTTGGTATCTTAAAAATCCTGAGATACGTGCCAAATTGACTGATGCTACTATACAATACTTTGCCGAGAATGATGGTTCGGTCCAATCCGATGTGGTACTTTGGGAGGCCTATAAGACAGTGGTGCGGGGATGTGGGGTTGCGGCAGTGGCAGGGAGCAAGAAAGAAAAGCGAAAACAATTAGAGCACATAGAGGTAGAGATGGCAGCATTGGAACACGATCTAATTTCTACTCCGTCGCCAGAGAACTCCCATAAACTGGCAGTGAAGCAAAAGGAGTATAGAGATATTGCAGACGACGCGGCTCAAAAAAGCCATAAGGCCACACAACATAAACTATATGACATTGGAGACAAGGCCAGCAAATTGTTGGCCTGGTTAGATAAAAGAGACCAAGCGAACAGATGGATCGCCAAACTCACAGATACACATGGGACCCGCCACCGCGAAGGGACGGATATTGCTGGAGCCTTGGCTTCCCACTTTAAACTGGTCTATTCCCCTGCATCTGCGGCTACACAGGCTGAGGCGGCGGAACTGCTGAGAACCTTGCCTTTGCCAAGTTTGAGTTTACTGGAGGGCCAAGACCTAGATAGCGAGCTAACAGTGGAAGAGGTCGCAAAGGCCATCTCCTCCCTACAGTCTGGGAAGGCCATGGGCCCTAGTGGACTTCCAATTGAGCTATACAAATGTGTGAAGTCGGTCATCTCTCCTTACCTGCTGCGCATGTATAACACCAGCGCTCGAAAGGGTATCCTTCCAGCCACGCAGCGACTGGCTAGCATCGCTGTCATCCACAAGAAGGGCAAACCACCGGATTGTTGCTCATCATATCGACCCATCTCCCTCCTGGACCCCGAGATTAAAATCCTAGCAAAAATCTTAGCCACTCGGATTTCACCTCTCCTTCACAAACTGATTCATCCAGATCAAAATGGATTCATGCCAACGAAAAACACGGCATTGAATATACGTCGCCTACAGGGGATCCTGGGTCGCGCGCCCACCATACAAGAAGATTCGATCATAATGTCACTAGATGCCAAAATGGCATTCGATTTGATAGAGTGGCCCTTCCTTTTCGTCGCGCTCGAGCGCTATGGGTTCGGCAAACGCTTTCTATCCTGGGTGCGCCTTCTCTACTCCAAACCCTTGGCGAGAATCGCGGTCAATGGCAAGAGATCAGTGGTCTTTGAATTGGGGCGGGGTACACGGCAGGGGTGCCCCCTGTCCCCCCTGTTGTTCGCTCTGGCGCTCGAGCCTCTTGCGGTCTGGCTTAGAGGAGATCCGACAATCCGAGGGCTGCATTGGGCGCCGGAGTGGGAGGACAGGGTGTCACTCTATGCAGACGATATCCTGCTTTACTTAGCAAAACCGCTGTCCTCAATTCACTATGCTCTTCGTATTTTCACTCTATTCCAGAAATACTCGGGCTATACCATCAACTGGGATAAGTCCCTGATCTACGTCCTTAGTGGCCCCCCTCCCAGACTCCCACCGGGCTGTGAGGCTAAAATGGTGACCGAGGGCTTCCAATATTTAGGCATTTACATAACAAAGGACGTCAAGCTCTTTTATCAGCGAAATTTGCTGCCGCCTTTGCAGCGCCTCAGGGCGGATGTGCGCCACTGGCAGACCCTTCCGCTGACACTTCTCGGAAGGGCAGCCCTATTTAAAATGATGGCGCTCCCCCGTTTCTTGTACACACTACAAAATACACCACATTTGGTCCCGCCCCAATACTTCACTTCCATAGAATCTGAAGTTCGTACTCTATTATGGGGTGCTGGGTCTCCGCGCATTGCACTTCCTAAGCCAATGAGGAGTTGGTACGACGGGGGCATCGCGCTACCGGATGTTAGATCCTACTACTGGGCATCCCAACTGATTGTTCTCAATCACTGGATGCACCGACCGGTCACAGACCCAGCATATCAGATGGATCGATATAACATGCAGCCAGGCACATGTCTGAGAGCGCTTTACGGAGGGAGAAAACTGGAACCAATACTCACGCCAATGGCGACGACGATCTCCATATGGCATGCGGCTAACTCGGCCCTTGGTTGGAAGGGGCGGTTGACACGCGCTACACCACTGTTTGATTCGGCAAGGCTGGGGTCGCCATGGCGACTACCCGGGTTTGATAAATGGGATTTGATTGGGCTGTCAAAACTAGGGGATCTCTGGGTCGACGGTGGAGTGGTGCCATTCGGGGAGCTACAACGGAAGTATCACCTACACCAGAATGAGACCTTCCGATACCTTCAGGTGCGGAGTGCCTTGTCCAAAGCGCTTCCTAAAGGAACTGACCTACCCTCCTCCTCACCCTTGGAGGACAGACTTTTAGATAGCTACCTTCCAGAAAAGGCTATCTCGTTGACGTATCGTAAAATCCTTAACAACTCACCTGAAATCTTGGATAAACTTCGTGCTAAATGGTGCACAGATGTCGGTGACATCGATGATGAGGATTGGAAGGAGGCGCTAGCCTCGCCCCGCGAAGTGGCGATCCGATCTCGATTTAAACTTATCCAACTAAAGGTACTCCATAGAGTCTACTATACAAGCTCGGTTTTGGTAAAAATGGGCTGACTGGCTTCGCCCATGTGTCCTCGCAGATGCGGGCAGGTGGGCACTTATCTGCATCAATGGTGGGAGTGCCCCACTCTTCGGAGGTATTGGGGGACGATCTTTTCTATTTTATCCCTTGTCTGCGATAAAGAGATTGAACCCACGCCGAGGCTATGTTTGTTGAATATATGGGAACCTACCGATTTAACTAGGATGGAATGTCTGTGGATCTCGCTGGGTTGTGTAGTTGCCAAGCGTAACATAGCGAGAACGTGGAATGGAGAAATAGCACTGAAAAGTTCTGACTGGGAGACTGATATGGACTGGTGCATGCAGGCTGAAAGGGTGGTTTATGAAGGTAGAGGCTGCCCAGGCAAATGGACGAAGATTTGGACACCCTGGAACGATCATAGGGGTGGGTTGTGTACTCCGTTTAGAGAGACGCCTCTCTTTGACGGAGATGCCGAGGAATAAGGGACTGCTTTCCCCCGAGCTCAATGTAATAGCGAAGGCCCCGGTGTAACCACGGCCTCACCACATGTCTTAAGAAAATTTGACTTTACGTTCGGTCATTGAAGATGATGTCATTTTTGTTTTTTTCTCTGGTAATTGCTCTTACTGTAAAGGAATGATTGATTATGATTTTGTTTGTTTTGTGTTTTAAAATTTAATAAAGAGATTTAAAAAAAAAAAAAAAAGATCCTATAACACAGAACCAACAACAGGGTGAACCTTCCTGATACACAAAGAACAGGCATGGCAGTAGTGCAACCTTCCCTTACACATAAAACAGGTACAGCGTGAGTAGAGCAAGCCCTGTAACTTGTTATTAATTGCGTTCCAGAGTGGAGAGTGCATTGCTTGCCTGATTGTACCTCATTTTCGTATCGCACTCAAAGTATAAGACATTTATTGTACTAAATTGCAGTGTCACCAGTGAATTTTGATTCTTTTGCAATATACTACTTTGACCATGATTATTTTTTTAAAATCTTTATTATATTCTGTGCAACATGTAATTTGAACCACCACAGACATTTTTGCAAAACAAATGTGATCCTTCTCTACCATGGGAAGAATGCAAATAAGGGTTTTTAAACTATATAGTAGCAATAGTTGCAGGAACAATGTCTGTGGAAAGCCGTAAAGGCACACGTCTATGTTATCTTGGGTCAGAAGCGCAGAAGATTTTTAGAACGCTGCGAATGGTGGAAGCTCTAGATGAAGAAAATGAGTATTGTGAATATGAGGAAGCACTGTTATGTTTATAGGGAGGTATTTTAAACCTACTACTAGTACCCCCCTGGAAAGGTAACAATTGTTAAGCCACTGATCCATAAATATACTTTGCACGAAAGAACGGATTTACAAGTTGTTTCCTATGGTTTTCAAAAACAAACTTGGGAAACTGAAGCGTTCCATGCATAACATTCAGCCTAAAGAAAACAGTGTTCCTGTGAAACAAAAATAATTAAGAGAAGTGTCTTCAACAGTGAATCAACTTCCACGTACCCAAAAGAAACCTCCGATCTTCCAACCTCGCACTGGCTGAAACCCCGCGCATCCACAGAGCCAGAGCAGGCGGAAGATCCTTCTCTCACATTGCAGCCAAGACCTGGAACGAGCTACCGGCAGACATCAGACGCTCCCCCTCCCTGAACACATTCAGGAAGACCCTCAAGACCTGGCTCTTCGGCTAAACAGATCTGCGGACCCCCCCTCAGCGCCTTGAGATCCTCACGGGTGAGTAGCGCGCTTACAATTCCCTGATTGATTGATTGATTGATTGATTGATTGTAGTATTCCATTGGATTTCGTTCTCGCAGTTTATTCAAGCATACTAGTTGATACATTGTATATCAATAGCCTGGGACAGTCTGAACGTCCTTGGTAAGCACGGTGCTTTTAGAAGTCTCTGGGAATGTTCTTTAATTGTTAAAGTAAACTTACACTTCTTTATTTAGAACAAGAAACAGCAGTACTAGTCATCATGTGATATATTACATGACAGTGGTTAAAGGTGGAGGACAGTTTAAATGCAATTCATGTTAGCGTAAGCCCAATCTCATGTTTTTAAAGCAAAAAAAATGAACACAGATTTCACACCAACCTCCAGTGAGTCTGCAGATGTGGATTTAGCTGAAAATTCTTCTGTAGCACAGGGGTCAAATCTGCTGCAAGAATGAGAACTCCTTCGTGGAGAATTCTTCAGGAGTGACTCTCCTAGAATCCTTATTTTTACTCAGTTTTCTTCTTGTTGCATCATGAGTTATGTATTTATAAAGGAGATATGTTATATTGTACTTTATTCTTCCTATGTATTCCTTCTTTCCTGTCATACTCTTTTCTCCTTTTCCCTTGTACCTATTATTACTGTTCATGACACTGGTTGGGAGGAGAACATTTAGAAGGAGTCAGTTGGAGGAGGGTCTCTGTTGAGTTAAAACACATATCTTAATGACTGAATAAATATCTTGTTGGTGATCCGCTGTAGTTTGTCTTCAATAAGACATACTGACACTTTATTTTTTTGCAGTTTTGTATAGCGCGAATTCACCTTAAAGGTATTGGAGCGCTTTACATGAGCACCAGTTACATTACACAAGGACACATTCATTTTATGTAGGCATGAGAAGATTAAGTGATTTGATTAGAATCACAGGATGTTAAACCGACGTCAGCACTCGAACTTGGTTCCCTAGCTTCAAAGTGGGCGGCTCAGGCTGTTATACCACATTTTAAATGCAGAATAACGAGTAACCGTATACACAGAAAACAAGCATTGGCAAAGCCAATAGGTTTCGCATATGCAAAATCTATTGTCTTTGTTCTTTGTACATGTTGCAGATGACTATAATAAAGATCTAAAATAACAGAAAGAGCTGCCGACTTGGGGAACTGGGTTTAAATCTTGGCATCAGCTCAACATCCTGTGATCCTGTCCAAATCATGTCATCTCCTCAGTGACATTAAAAAAGTGGTGTTCAGTGGGCTTCGGAGACCTTTTGGCCCCTGTACCACTGCACCAGCTGCACAATTCAAATCATGACCCTAGTGCCTGAAAGGCAACTGGACTTGTGATTTCTTGTTTAGTAGTAAAATATCTCAATAATCGGTCCTCAGTGGGTTTCCTAGACCTTTTGGCCCCTGTGCACCTGCACCTGCTGCCCAATTCAAATCATGACCCTATTTCCTGTACTTGTGACTGCTTGTTTAGTAGTAAAATATAGCAATAACAGGTGTTCAGTGGGTTTCCTAGAGCTTTTAGCTCCTGTGCCGCTGCACCATTCAAATCATGGCCCTAGTGCATGCAAGGTAACTGCACTTGTGACTGCTTGTTTAGTAGTAAAATACAGCAATAATTGGGATGGCTCTCCTCACTAGAGTGTGACTCTGAGGCTGCTCTGGTGCCGAGCACTGTTACATTGGCATTTAGGATATAAAATGTGATTTTTGGTGTCAAGGGAGTGGTAGCCTGAACAAGCACAAGAGGCTGGCTGCAGAACATGAAAGAAAAATCACATATTCTACAGAAGTACACACATGCACTTAAACGCTGATTAAATCAATAAACATGCCTGCTTTAGATGAAAACATAACCAAGCTCAAATATTTTAACGCAGCATGTACTTTCAAAGCAGCATAACACAAGTGCTTAAATATGTAAAGCACAGACGCAGGCATGCATGTGTAAGCCTGCAGTTGTGTTTTTTTCGTAATGAAAACAAGCCCCGGTGACAAAGCCAGCAGCAGTACACAGCTGCTCTTCCCAAAGACCCACTGACAGTAAAGGCGTGATGAAGCACTCAAGAGATCAGGAAATCTTTGAGTCTGCGCAAAGCCCATGTCATAGGCCTAAGGTAGTGACGTAAGAACCATCGGGGTGGCTCTAATTACAATGGGGGATCAGAGGCTGCTCTGGTGCCAAGCACCGTTACATTGGCGTTTATGATATAAAATGTGATTTTTGGTGGGCTGGCAGCAGAACATGAAAGAAAAATCACACATTCTACAGAAGCACACGCATGCACTTCAGGATCGTACCCAAACGCTGACAAAATCAATAAACATGCCTGCTTCAAACCAAAATATAAAAAGCAGAGCTACACATATAACATGCAATCACCAAACACACTTAACAGTAGTGCCATAAAAGGCAGAGGAAAAGTTCAAAGGGAGTACTTGGTCCAAGCTCCACTGATAGGAAAACACACAAAGAGAAAAAGGAGGGCAACAGGAAATAGCATGCTGCAACCAACAGAAGACAAGGAAAACAGAGTGACAAGCATTCGAACAAATGGAAAGTAAGGGCGGGCTGTATGCCCTTTCTAAGCTTTTTTAAAAAATTAAATACAAAAGAATTCTCAAGCTAAGGGCAGTGCAGGCGAAACCTAATTAGTATTTCTTCCGTGGTACATGACACCTTGAGAACTTTGTAGCTGTTATAGTCTGAGCGACAAGCAACCAGATATGCTAAAAAAAAACTGCTTTTGCATGGGGGCAGGTTGTTGTTATAGTATTTGAGCAGTAGATGTCCGTATAGGCTCACAAATACATTCGTCGTTTTGCTTTTATTCACGGACTCAACGCTAGTGCGAAACAGTTAACAGGTCGTAGAAACAAAAGAGAACCTTCTAGTCAAGGTTGCCTGTCTTGTTGCTTATGTGCTGCGGACATGTTTGAAATGTATGCTTTATATTGTATACGCTGTTAAAATTTAAAAATTAACACACAGTCCCTAAAGCGAGATCATAGATCTTGTTTCAAAGTTTCTCATTTTGAAAACAGATGTACAACAATATTTTGAGAAATGATTAACGCATGACTGAATCGTACAATTTTGCAGTTTTCCTGATCATATTTCCTGACTCAAAAGACTATCGTAATATTTTTTTTAAATCTATTTGATTCACCTTTGTTTTACGCCAGCGCGGATACTCGTGCCTCCTTTTAAACACACGGGCGTCGAGACGGCTTTGCAGAGACCCCGAGGTTCTAGTCCTTCTTTGATGTTTTCCGGGTTGCCCATTGCCATCTGGTTTCACAAGGCTCGTGGTTTGAGTGTCTCTACCTCAGAGTTGGGCTGGTTTCCTTCCTGTACTGCCTCCTAATCGGTCAGTCTGTAATAATATACCTTGGTGGGTTAAATAAATGACTCTCGCTTCTTACTGCAATGCTTTCTAAAACTGCACTGAAAATCTATATGTATATTACAAATGCCAACTTTCGTTGAAACGAGAATGGTCCCAAGTATCAATTATTCAGTTGTGGCACATTACTCTATCATTTTTTTTTCTTCTTTTTTTATATAGCACGATCTCAACCCGAAGGTATTGGAGCACTTTACATGAGCACCAGTTACATGTACATACATTTTTGGTAGGCAGCGGCAGATTAAGTGATTTCCCCAGAATATCAGGATGTTAAGCCAACGCCGAAACGCAAACCTGCTTCCTCGGCTCCAAAGTCGACAGCTCTGGCCATTACGCTACAAGAGGGTAAAATGTTTTATAAGCCTTAACATTAAAAGAGTAGGGAGGTAGCACATCCGCAAAGAGGTGGACATAACAGGGTAAGCCAGTTAATAAGTTGACTATGTGAAATTTACTCCTAAATCAAAGGAGAATGAATCACACATCCTGTTCTTGCCAGGGTCTAGGGTTCTCTTGTTGTGAAGACTCTCATTCACGTTAAACATACGGTGCGGTATATCTTGATGCTCCGTTAGTTATGTGAATAGCATCATCATCGGGTCTTTTAACATTTGAGTTGTTGGTTCTCCAAGTGATCTCCTTTCCTCCACCTGGAGGTAGACCATCTGGTTATTAATAGTTGTGATAAAACGTGTGATAGTGTACAGTGAGCTGTGAGTTAAAATTGCCTCTTGTCCTCAATTTCGTCTTTTATTTACAAAGGATAGGGCAAAATTAAAAAAGTGAAAGTGTTGTGCTGGGGTGTAAGTGTTAATGTTCCACTGCACCTGGTGATCGGTCTCGTTAGGTCGGCATGTTTCGGCCCCTGGTAGACCTCACAGGTCTGTGGGCCTTCTTCAGGACCAGAATGACGTTGGCTATCTTCAGGGTAGCTTGTTAAGAGTAAGTCATTTACTTACCCTTCTTCTTTATTGAGCCCATTTGCTCATCTTCATGTAAAAGTTATAGATGGTAGTACTGTCTATAACTGGGAGAGATAAAAGACAATGTAGACAAAAACAATTGTGGATGCATTTCAAAACCAACGATGTAAATGTGACACTATTCAATATCTGTTGAAATGCTAAACACTGAAATCATATGGTTCACACTCTAATCACATGGCCAGTGCGCGCTGTTAGCACGCGATATGGTGTATTATGTGTGATATGGTATGGCAGAACATGATTGTACAATTGACGCATGGGATTGTGTAATGATGTAGGGCTAAGGTTACCCCAAAAGTCTCAACTTATGAACTATTAGTCGTCAATTCTGGGAACGTGGTCCTCTGTATGTACACAACAATCGAAATAGAAGGCGGGAGTATTATACACCCATCCGAAAGAACATGATGTTGAGAGACATAACTAATTCAGCTTGTATTTTGCCTCGTCGGGTTTTATGCTGATGAGCTGATGGAACTTTTAATCATGTCTTATTTTCCGTATCTTAAGTGGCGTGTAGACTATCTACCTTATTTGGTGTTCTTGCCGCTAGTACTTTAATGATGATGTGGTGAAATTTCTGCGTTATTTTGACTTCGTGTTCCTTCTACTTATAGAAGTGGTCAGGTAACTGGATATCGCACTGAGGGCACAATGCTCATATCGGGTGGCGTTTAGCACCCGTATGTGGCTGTCGGTGCACAGTACTTTTTTTGAACATGCACTAAGTTCTTTTCAGCTAGTTGGAAATGCACTATACGTACTTTCCTTACATTTTAAAAGCAGGAAGTACGAAACCTATGCAGGGCACATGCATTTAGCTAGTATTGTGAGAGCGCGGTGCCTGGAATTGAAAATAGCGCTTCATTACTTCCAGAGTGGTGTTAATGCGGGACGGCGTATATTGCTGTCAGTGCCCGTATTCCTTATTGTGCCTGTGTCTTTGGTGTGCCTGTCTTATTGTGCCAGTGGTTGTACCATGTCCTCCGTTGTTGTTTTCTGTGCCCGTTTGCCCTCCGTGGCCTTCCCGCCGCTGCTGCCCCCACGGCCCCTCCCCCCCTGCCGGTTCCCGCCTCCCAGCTGCGCTTCCCTCCCCCCTCCCCTGGTTAATGGTGCTCGCTGTGCGGCCGCGCGCAGCGGGCACGCCGCTGGCACGCCATAGGCAAGCCCGTCTGCGCCCGTCCACGACCCGACTGCGGCCAGCGCCAGAAACCCTGGATCTACGACCTCCCACCGCTACAACTCCGCCGCCCTCCTCGCACTCAACCCCGGAAGGAACTACAACGGCCAGAGATCGATGCCGAACACCACCCATGGCCAGTTCTCCTGCCTACACTGCCGACAATCCTTCACCATCAACAGCCCCCCCACGACCGCTGAACCCACGCCGTACGCCGTACCACCGAAGCCCTGACGTGCAACCTCCTCAACGTGCGCTCCTTACACAGACACGCCGTGGGATCTGGGAGCTGCTCAACACCCTCTCGCCAGACATCGCCTTCTTCACGGAAACATGGACCAACGCCACCTCCGCCCCCGACATCGCCACAGCCATCCCCGACAGATACAAGATCTAGAGAAAGGACCGCCTTCACCGCCCAGGAGGAGGAGGAGGACTCACCATCGCGCACAAGAGCTCCCTCCGACTCTCCACCTCCAGCACGAGCGACCCCCTCTCCAACACTGAGCACCTCCACTTCCAGATCAGCTCTAGAACCACGCTGCGCGGGACCCTCGCCTACAGACCCCCTGGGCCTCGCGCCTCTCCCGCCACCACCATTGTCGTCCTCGTCGCACCCCACGCCATCGCCTCCACGGACTACATTCTCATCGTAAGTAATTTTAACATTTTAGTAAACATTTTATTGTTTTTGATTAATTAAAACCATTACAAAAATGCACATTGTTAAAAAGATCTTGTATATTAAAAAAGTAAAAATACATTTCTAAAGCTGAGAAATCTCCCGTATAAGAGTGGCCTTATTTTTCGCGTTATGCTTAGGACAGTCCAGGGTCTATACACAGTTTAAAATTCTAAAGGCAAAGCCTTGTATAGTTTTTGTGCTAGCTCAGGGTACCACCGGTCCTTGCTTTGTTGATGCTAATGACAGGAACTTCACTAACTTCCCATTTAATTGCGGGTCCTTAGGATCGAAACAAGCGAGTACCGCCTGTCTCTGGGTTCGTATCCCTCGTTCGTTGAAGTGGGGTTTTAATAGGCCTACCCTTTCCTCTTTTAACTTAGTACAAGAGTATATAAGATGTTCTATGTCCTCAGTTCCGACCCCACATAGCCTGCATGAGTTCCCATAATTCTCTCTCAGCCAGGGTGGAAGGTGTGGAATAGCTGGGAGGATACCTAACCTATATTTTAAAAAGGTTTCTTTGGTTTTCCTTGAGTACCCTAGTTTAAAATATGCCTGCGGCCCGAGGGATTTGTAACTACTCAGTGTCATCCATGCGTGGCTCCTACGTGCAAAGGCAGCTTTGTCTTCTATGAGAGAGAGCTTCTTGATGGCCTTATTTACTATGTGCTTAAAGTGCAAGAGGGTGGTTGGAGTTTCCCACAGGTCAGCTAGTCCAGTAATGGCCAAGGATTCCTCCAAGTATTTTTTGGCCGGCGAGGTAGGTGTGCTGCACAATTCTTGCCAGAGCTGGTGGTTCAATGTGTTCCTGGGGGAGTTCTTAGTTTTGTGCCAGCACTTGATGTAAGAACCTTCTCATCGGAGACCTGAACTTCCACCTCGACAACAGCAGCGACCCCGACTCCACCACCCTCCTGGACAACCTTGCCAACCTCCGACTAAAGCAGCTCATCACCACCCCCACCCACAGATCCGGACACATCCTCGACCCCATCTTCGCAGGAGGGACAAACATCCACTTCAGCCACACCACGCAGCCCCTCTGGACTGACCACCACTGTGTACCCTTCACCTTCAACACCACCACTACACCCAAGCCCGCCCCGCGCCTGCCACGAAGGAACTGGAGCACGGTCACAGAGGGACACCTCAACACCACCCTCCTCCATGACCCCCCTCCGCCACGACCGACGCCAACTCTGCAGCCAAAGAACTACACCGCTGGATCACCAGCTGCACAGACAAGCTCGCACCCCTCCGCCACCCCGTCAGACAACGCCCCCTGAAGGTCGCCTGGTTCACCACCGACCTCCAAGAAGCCAGGCGCTCCTGCAGACGCCTCGAGTAACTCTGGAGGAACAGGAAAACCACCGAAGACCAGAACACATACAGGAACGCCATGACTGAATACCACCAGCGCATAAGAGACACCAAGAGGACTTTTATAAAGAACAAAATCCACACCAACGCCAGTAACGCAAAAGAACTGTTCAACGTCATACAGCAGTTCACCAAATCCCCCAGCGAAGCCACGGACGTCACACCATCCCAGGAACTCTGCAACAAGCTCAGCTCCTACTTCCACCTGAAAATCAAGGCCCTCTACGACAACTTCAGCGAACAGACTCCAGACACCACCCTCCTCTCCACCGCCGACAAGCAGCCCACCATCACCACCTGGAAACCGGCTATCACCGAAGACACCGCCACAACCATGTGGAACACCCACTCAGGAGCCCCCACAAACCACTTCCCGCCGCACATCTACCACAGAGCCACCGCCGCCATAGCACCCGAACTATGCAGGACCATTAACGCCTCCTTCAAATCGGGCATCTTCCGCGACGACTGGAAGCGGACAGAGGTCAAGCCCCTCCTCAAGAAACCCTCGGCCGACCGGACGGACCGGAAAAACTACCGGCCCATCTCTCTCCTTCCCTTCGCAGCCAAAGTCACAGAGAAATTCGTCAACGCCCAGCTGACCACCTTCATCGAAGAGAACGCCATCCTCGACTCCTCCCAGTGCGGATTCCGCAGCAACCACAGCACCGAGACCCCCCTCCTCGCTCCCACCAATGAAATCCGCATGCTACTCGACCAGGGCCACACTGCGGCCCTCATCCTACTAGACCTCCCCGCAGCCTTCGAAAACCGTCTCCCACTGCACTCTCGCCGCCAGACTCCACGATGCCGGCATACGGGGAACCGCCCTCGACTCGATCCGCTCCTTCCTCACCAGCAGAACCCAAAGGATCAGACTCCCACCCTTCCTCTCCGAACCCACAGAGATCAACTGCGGAGTACCCCAAGGATCCTCGCTCAGCCCCACGCTCTTCAACATCTACATGGCCCCCCTCGCCGCCATCGTTAGACAACATGGGCTCAGCATAGTTTCCTACGCCAACGACACCCAGCTCATCCTCTCCCTCACGAAGAACCCCGAAGACACCAAACTCAGCTTCCAGGAAGGAATGAAAGACGTCGCAGCCTGGATGAACAACAGCTGCCTTAAGCTCAACTCAGAGAAGACAGAGGTCCTCGTCCTTGGACCCTCCTCCACTGCCTGGGACAAGACCTGGTGGCCTTCCGCCCTCAGAAACCCACCCACTCCATCAGACCATGCCCGAAACCTCGGCATCATCCTAGACTCCTCCCTCACCATGACTCGCCAGATCAACGCCGTCGACTCCACCTGCTTCAACTCCCTCCGCATCCTCCGCAAGACCTTCAAGTGGATCCCCCCCCCGAATGCAGAAAGACCGTCACCCACGCACTCATAACCAGCAGACTGGACTACGGTAACGCCCTCGACGGCAGAATCAACAAAACCCTGCTACACAAGCTCCAAACCATCCAGAACACCGCAGCCAGACTCGTCCTCGGAACCCCACGACACGAGCACATGACCCAGCACCTACGAGACCTCCACTGGCTCCCCTTCGAGAAGAGAGTAGCCTTCAAGCTACTCACCCACGCCTACAAATTCCTCCACAACATCGGACCCAAATACCTCAACGAAAGAGTCTCCTTCCACGTACCCAAAAGGAACCTCCGCTCCGCCGATCTCGCCCAGGCAGAGACCCCGCGCATCCGCAGAACCAGAGCAGGCGGAAGAGCCTTCTCCTACATCGCAGCAAAGACCTGGAACGGGCTCCCAGTCAACATTAGACAATCCCCTACTCTGCACACTTTCAGGAAGAGCCTCAAGACCTGGCTCTTCGACTGATCCAGAGCTGCAACCTCCCACCCCCCCTGCCTTGAGACCCTCACGGGTGAGTAGCGCGCTTCATAAACCCCTGATTGATTGATTGATTGATTGCATGGTACTTTTATGGTAAATGTGCACTATGTTCCTTGTAGTCAATCGGAATTATTAATGGAACCATACGCACATTCTTAATGATTATAAAAAACCGGAAGTATGAAGTTTAAGTGGGGCAGATGTATTTTGCTAGTGTTGTGGGTGCGCAGTGCCGGATAGTTAAACACACGCTTGATTACTATCAGCCATGGAATAGATATCGCTAAGGAGGCTCGATAGTTACGTTCTAATTCAGGTACTGCTTAAGCTGTTATTAAAAGAACGGTCATGTTTAAGCTATGTGGCCACGTACGGGCAATAGCTCCTAATTACAGTGAGATAAAAATCAATGGAGGGTTACGCTACTGTGGAAGCAATTGTGACTCCTACGGGGTAGAGAGGAGGGACGAACTCGTCCTGAAAAAAGCAATAAACAAACCCCGGTCTGTGAGAGATAGGAGTCAAGACAAAGGAGAGTTGGTCTAGAGTGGTAGAGGGGAAGTTACCTTTACGAGGTCCCGTCTGCACTTGTGCTGACTCTTCTTGTCGTGCCCGGGATTTGCTAGCGCAGGCAGGAAGTGCGTGCTTTTTAAAAAAAAAAGATTGTCAGCTCATTAGGTCGATTAGTATGGAAGAAAGACTTCATTTTCGACATTGTTCACAAATATTTCCATAAATATTGCAGGTTCGTAACGTAAATTAAGTACTGTAAAAGGGAAAGTTTGTATGTGATCTTTAATTATTGCAGAAAATGGGAAATGAAAACAAAGAAAGACAGAAAGACTGGGTGGCTGTGAACCTTCTTCAGTCTGTGACATCATTTGGTCGAGAATTGTTTTATAAAACAAAATTAGTATACACAATATAGGGTCTCCTAAATAACCGTTTTGTTGGCAGTTTGTTAAAGATAACGGTTATAATCCTCTAATGAAGTCCTAGGTTGTGGCCTAAGGATTTTGATGGTTAATGAATCTTGTTTCTCACACTTTGATGGATTCTCACTGTGTAGTGCTCTATCTGTAACTTCTGGGGATGAAAAACTATTCATCTGTTTCTGTGATGTTGTTGAAGGTGTTCAGTTATTGATAGAGAGCCATGGTATGGTGTCGTTCAGGCCTCAGTCATAGGTTTTCAAATGATAAACCCACCGCAGTTCCTTCTTGAAAAGGCTGTGCTCTACATTATTATTCTTCGTGGGTAGTGTTTCTAAAATGACCCAGTTAATGTCTTCAGTGGTGTGCTTCATGTTTAGAAAATGGTTGCTCATTCGGGTGGTAGATTTACTGCACGTAATTTACTAAACTTAATGGCTCTCTGTTGTGCTTTTTGGCAAAGCACACACAAGGAGATGATGGATGGAGCGCTGAAACTTTTCAGACACTCGCCCCCAGTCACAGATCTGGGTTGAATGCATCATCGTTCTTTAGCTCACTTCGCCACCTCATTTCAGACCCAGCTATATGCAAATCAGTCTTGACCCTGTGCCTCATGGGAATTCCACATATTTGCTACTGTTGCCATTTTTAGTCTTTTTGGTTTGTGAAATTTACTCCATTAGAGCTGGGATATCTCAAATGATCACACTTGCAATAAGAACAATTCTCCTTTGTGTTGTTATCCTAGGAATAGACATTACCAATACTTTACAGTGCAAGTGGTACATTTTTAGTGGGGGGCATGTGGAGGGAGGAAAGTCCAGCCACAGCTTGGTTTAATGCGTGCGAGCGTAGTTACGTTACGTGTGTTTGTAAAGTGCACAGTGAACTATCACCTGCAAGGGTATCATGTACTAGAGTGACCAGATGTCCCGGATTTCCCCGGACTGTGCCGGTTTTAAGAGGACTGTCCCGGTGTCCCGACACTTTTCTTAATTTTAGGTAAATGTCCTGGTTTTTGGGCCAAAGTTCAGGTAATTCTTTAAAGCATATATATGCTCCATTCATAGGCGCCTCTGAAGACTGAAATGTTTTAACTTAAGTAATTTATCTGTTTCTGTCAGGCAGCACAGGAGGGGGACTGCTGCCTGCTCCCAGCAGAGACAAAGTGGGGAGGAGGGCAGGGGGAGCTCAGGGTTGAGGGGTCCTGCCATAGATATATATATACACGCACATACACACACAGTTACAAGCTTAGCACTTGTGTATATATGTACACACATACAAACACATACATTTATAAGCCTAGTGTGGGTGTGTGTATATATATGTGTGTGTATGTGCACACATTTACAAAACTATGCAAAAAACGGGACAGGCCAGATGTAGAAGTTAGACTATGGCCTTAGTCCTGCTTTTATGTCTCACCTGTCCCGGTTTTCGCTTCTCAAAATCGTGTCGCCCTATCCTGTACCTGAGCAGGTGTACGTGCCTAGCCCTGCCTATGGTAGGCTGGTTAATTGAAAAGCCAGGTTTTCAGCTTCTTGCAGAATTCAGGAATAGAGGAGTAGGCTCTGATGTGGAGTGGGTAGGTCGTTCTACGCTTTAGAGGTGATATGAGACTGCCCATCCTCCTGATCTGGTTGTGGGGTATGTCAGAGTAGGAGTCCTGCGGAGCAGAGGTTTTCTGGGTGGATGGTGGAAATCAACCACCTAGAGATGCGACCAGGTGGGGCCAAGTTGTGTAGTGGCTTGAATGTGTGTGTCAGGAGTTTGACATGAGCACATTTGTGTATTGGGATCCAGTGGAGCTCACTCAGGAGTGGTGGTGTGATGTGACTTTTGTGTAGTAGGGTGAGGATGAGTCTGGCTGCCAGGTTCTGGATGGTTTGTAGTCTTCCAGGGAGTTGCATGGTGATCCCGGTGTAGAGGGTTTTTCCGTAGTCCAAATTGCTGGTGACTAGAGCGTGAGTGACAGTTTTTCTAGTGTTGCTTGGGAGCCATTGGAAGATCTTTCTCCGCATCTTCAGGGTGTGGAATTGATGGTGTTGACTTGTGCGGTCGCTTTCAGTTTGCTGTCGATAATTATTCCAAGGTACCTGGCATTGGGGCTGGGTGTGGGTCCGAGTTCGACCGGCCACCTGTTTTAGTCCCATGGTGAGGTGTTCTTGATGAAGATCGCTACTTCTGTCTTGTTAATATTGAGCTTGAGATATTTGGCTTTCATCCAATTAGCGACTTCAGTCATTCAGGGGACGAACTTGTTTCTTGCGTTGAGGGTTTTTTCTGAGACGGAGAGAATAAGTTGTGTGTTGTCAGCCTAGGAGAGGATGTTAATGTTGTTTATGCAAATTATGTTGGCCAGAGGAATCAAATATGCAGTGAAGAGGGTGGGACTAATTGATAAACCTTGAGGCTCTCCGCAGTTGAGTTTGCCGGCTTCTGAGGAGAAAGGTGCCAGGCACCTGATGATGGTGTGTGAGACCATGTTAGATGCTGCAAAGAGGTCCAGTAGAATGAGGGCTGTTGTATCTCCTCCTTGAAGGATCATGCAGATGTTGTGTGTAGCGGCGATGAGTGGTGTTTCTGTACTGTGGTTGGGAACAGACAAGAGGGAGGTTTATCAAAAATCAGGGAAATGTATTTCCCATTGACTTTCGTTGAAGTGGAGAATTTTTTAAGAGAATTCTGAAATAAAGTAATTTTGTCTTTAAAAATCCAGGAATCTTCCACCTGAATTATGCATGATAGTAATTATGGCTGATTGCTATACTTTTCAAGGAAAGTTATACTCACTTGTCAGCAGGTCTTTTAGCCTAGTAATGGACAATAGGAGCCCTTGTAAAAGGTGCTAATATACCACACTTATTATGAACAGCACCTACTGACACTTCTCATTGAGGTTGCTGTATTCATGGATATACCTGTCAAGCTTTGACGGAAAAAGAGACAGTGTTTTTTGTGCATAGATGCCAACTCTCCCAATTTTAACAGGCAGCTCTTGATTTTTAAAGCAAAGTATGGATTTATTTCAGATTCTCTTGTTTACAAAAGCCTCCTCTTCTATGCAAATGAATGAGGAAATTACTTTTCACTTCTTTATATAAACTTCACTCATTCCTGTTCCTAACTCTTGACATGCAGGTTTTAACAGTGCTACGAACACACTCAATGTGTTGCGAACAACCAAAGAAAGTAGCGATGTGGCAACTTTCTTATTTTCAAAGTCAACAAAGTATAATTTTCATTTAGTGATGCCACCCTACTTAGTTGGTTGCACATTTAAGAAATTGGGTTACTGGTTGAAGGGAGTGAACCCCTACTCAAGCAGCAATCACAATTCTTCCCAGAATGAAGTCACAAGAAAACCCTAAATGAACCTGTGCTAAACCCTCAGGTTGCTTAGCACAGAACAGCCAGGCTTAACTCCAAGGCAATGTGTAAAGTATTTGTGCAACACCTCCAACAGTAACACAGTGAAAACACACCATAAAAGAAGTCCACAACAGATTTAGAAAAATAGAGTCCAAAACAACAAAAGTCAAAATAGTAGAACTGGAAATATAACATTTTAAAGATTTCAGTGAAAATAAAGCCAAAAGGCATAAGGCGCCAACTTTTGATATCTGGTCGAGCGGGACCAGGACTAAGTTACAAGTTCAGGACAACCACAATGGAGCGTGAGCCGACTACAAGGACCCAGTTAGACCCACTGAACAGAGTACCTTAAATCCTTGTTTGCGAAGTGTTGCAAGGATCCGCGTCGAAGATGCGTCACACAGCCGACCGCAACCGCATCAACAAGCCTGGCGGCGAGATGGGCATCATACTCAATGAAACCATCCATTGCACCCCCACAAATAACAACACCCCCCGGCCATGGAACACCTCAACTTCTGACTCCAAACCAGCAAGCTATGTAATTTCCCACTCCACAATCAGGCACCAGACCCTTAGGTATGTGTACCTTCTTCTCAGTGGGTACTGATGAAATGCTGCCACCATCTGTGCTGGACTTAGCCCTCCTGGCTTTCAAGTCTAGTTCTCTTAAGCTCAGTTCCTGAGCTAATACCATCTTTCTCTCCTCAATGGCCAATTTTTTCTCCTCCAAAGCTCGCTCCTGATTCAGTTTAAGCTTGGCAAGCTCCAGTGTGAGTTTCCTTTCTTCCCTCCTGTCCTCCAGCTCCTCTGGAGACAGACCATTGGAGGATACACTGCTGCCTGCTCTGTGGGGATCCAACTCTCCTTGCTGGCTTGCCCTTCTTCCCACAGGTAGTCCCAGATTCTCCTCCTCAGAAACAATTTCATCCTTCTCCCCGGGGTCACAGCTGCTGCATCTCTAGCTTCTATCCAGGGCTTCAGCGCCTTTTTGAAGCTCTTCCTTTAAAAGAACATTTAAATCCTTTGCAAAATTTTTTGAGTTGGTTCACTGTGTAGGTTTCTAAAGCTTCCAGCTCAAACTCCATTACTGCAGATGTAGCTGCTGCCTCTCCAGGCTGAGACATGATTTTTGAGAGAATTCAGAAATAGAGCCAATCAGAAAATAAGAACTTGGTTTTGATCTCTGTGTGGATAGTAGTGTACACCAAATTGCTGTCAGGTATTGCACAACACAAGTCCCATCCTCACCGCTGATCACCTATATTAGAAATCAGGTCTCTAGGTGGCAGAGGTATGCACCCTGTCCAAGTAGGGACTGCAATTTTAGTCAGGGTAAGTCAGTCACACACTTTAGCCTGTGCTTACCGTGTGGTAGTTTGGCACAGAGCAGTCAGGCTCAACATAAGAGGCAATGTGTAAAGCAGTTGTGCATACATGGATACAGTAACAGTAAAAAACACCACAAAATTCTCCACAATTAGGTATGGGAATAGTATCTCTTTGAATCTTCAAAACAGGATAAAAACGATAAGAATCCAATGAAAGCATCTCAAGTTACGAATACTTCAAGAATATACAATGCTGAAAGAGCCCATGCGCTTTCAGTAGGTTCTTTACGGTTATGCTGGGGAAATAACAGCGATCCACACCGTGGATAAGGAACAGACTTTCTCCCCGAGTCAGCGCGAAGCAATGCTTCCAAAGTTATTACAGTTAAAATGCAAGATCAAGTTTGCGGGACACTGATCCACCCGCTCCATTTTGGGCCGTCCTTGAGAGCGCTGTTGGGCGGCTGGAACCTCTAAGTCTCAGAGCACACAGGACCTTTCTCAAGGGATTGCAGTGGTGCCGTCAGCCTCGGGATCAGGACCTGCATTGCTGGAGTTTCCGCTTGCTGGATACAATGTGGTGGGTGGAGTCATGGAGGGCAGGCGCCCGTCTTTCCTTGATGCGAGCAGAGTGCGCCGGGTCACGCTGGCTGCCTTCGGGCGCTGCGGCTTCGGCAGAGCCCTTGGAGTTAATTAGGTTGCAAAAGGTTGTAGAGAAAAGGTCCAGTTCTTCTCACCGCCCAGGTCAGAGGCAGCAGGCCAATACAGCAAAGCAGGTAGCAAAATGGCAGTCTCTCCTGTGCCAGCACTCCGCAGGCACCAGGACAAAACAGCAAAGCAAATAGCAAAGTCACAGTCCCTCCTGTAGCACAGCTCCTGTTCTTGGTAGCATCTCCTTAGGACCCCACAGTGAGCTATTGAGAGCGGGGCATAGACCCAATACTTATACCCAAATGTGTCCTTGAAGTGGAGGTAGCTACAAAGCAAAGCTTTTGTGGTGCACAAGGCTCCTTTCAGCCCAGCTCTGTCTGCCAGCCCATCTGTGGGGGGGGAGGGAGGGCGGTAAATTTCTGTTTTGTGTGGGATCAGGACCCTACCTATTCAGGTGTACGTGTCAGCTCCTCCACTCCCTCTTGCCCAGTATGCAGATGAATGCAAATGCAGCTGAGTGTCCTGTACTTGTGGCTGTCTAGAGGAAATACACAAAGTATAGCTGTCATCCCACCCCAGACATGTATTGGAGACAGGCTGTAAGGCACACAAGAGAGCTAAGAGCAGAGAAATGTCCACTTTCCAAAAGTGCCATTTCTAGATTAATACCAGATCCTACTTTACCACTAAAGAGGATTGGTCATTACCAATACAATGATATAAAACATAGAGCAGCTACTCCTCTGCAATCAGGAATTACACTTAAAAAGGGTATTTAAGGAATTCCCAATGTTAACTTATGAGAGGAGCAGGCCTTGCAGTAGTGAAAACGAACTTGGGTGGTTGTCACTACGAGGACATGTAAAACAAAAAGGTACATGTCCTACCTTTTCCTTACACAGCACCCGCCCTTAGGGCTACCTAGGCCCTACCTTAGGAGTGACTGATCTGTAATAAAAAGGGAGGTTGAGCAGGCCTCGAAAAATCCATGCGCAATGTCGAGTGATATTTTATCAGGTCGAGCTATTTTTAGCATTTACTCGTCAGTGCTGGCGAGTTAACCTAAACTGGAAAGAACAGGTGTTCTGTTCATTCAGCAGGGGCGGCTCCTCCATTAGGGCGGAGGAGCGTCGCCCTACTGCTTTCTCGCAGTGCGAGACGCAAAAAAATAAAATGGTATTTTAAATACCATTTTATGTTTCTGCTTCTCGCACTGCGAGAAAGCAGAAGGCAGGGTATGCCTGGTTGGGGGCGGGCGGGTGGGCGGGTGGGAGGAGTGGCTTGCCCACTGTTGTGGGTCCTGTTTGGTCGGCCCTCTGGGGCCGACAACACCAGTCATGCGTACTCTACATTTTCTCTATGTAGGCTGCATGCACCAATCACAACGCTGCCATTGCAGCATTGTGATTGGCTTACGGCAAGGGAGGGAGCATGCCTGTTCCTGTTCAGGAGCAGGAAAACGCCAAACGTGGGACCCGGCTCAGGTAAGTTTTATTTTTTATTTTTATTTTAACCCCGTTCTCCCCCGTGCGACCCCCTACCCCACACACCCGCGAGTATTGTGAGCCGCGACTGTCATTCAGAAAGTGCATGAGCAATAAAGATGCCTCTAAATCTTATTTTTGTCTTGACACATTTGCTGTCTGTTCAAGGACAGAGGTCGAATGTCAGTTTGTCTTTTTACTAATTGCTGCTTATCTGTTCCTGGGAAATGGTTTTTACTTTTCTTTCTCTTATTATAGATAGTGTTTTTTGTCAAGTGAGTTATCTGCCAATAATTGTGAAACAAAAGGCTCTCAAATGTCAGGTTTTTTTCTAACACAACATTTAAACAGCTTGTTAATGAATAGTACAATTATTTCAAAATATATCAGGAATTATGAAATAACTTTTTTTATTATTCAAAAGTGTGATGCAAAAAAAGATTTGTATAGGAACAAAACAAACCACAACACTTTACTTGGTGATGTGCAAATGACAAATATTTGCGAAACTCGATTTCCAGACATTGTACACTATATAGTTTTAAAACCAAATGTCAGTGGGAAATTCTGTGGGCATTTCAATGTAAAATCTGCTGATTGCAAATGACAGTGTGCTGCTACTTTATGCTTTAGTTATGTATTTATTAACAGCGGCAGTTTTTAAACATGAGTCGAGAAACATTCCTGCCCCTGCACTGATGACAATGCCAAACGGTCGTGTGTATCCTATATGTGGCTAGATTTGTTTTAAATATGGAGCAAAAGTTTAGTCTATTAAACTAAACAAGAGTTTTCTGCACAGCAGACATGCTGAACTTGCGTATTTGAAGGTGCTCTCATATATATAATATATGTGATAAAGAAGAAAATGGCGTCTCTGTGAATTAAAATTCTTGCCCAGGATCACATAATTTTAAACCAGTTTATGGGTCAAGACCATTATAATTAGGTTGATTAGATTATTTAAGTCACTAAACCTGCAGGTCTGGTAACATTTTTAGGATTTTGTGTGGCCTGTTGACGCTTGGCAAGTATTTTGAAATGCCAAGTCTAGGTGGCAGTAAACTGCGCCCTCAGGTCCTGCAGTGGCAGGCCTGAGTCAGGCTACGGCTGTGAGTGGCACAATCAGTGCTGCAGGCCCACTAGCAGCATTTGGTTTACAGGCCATGGATATAAAGTATACCACTTTACTAGGAACTTATAAGTGAACAAAATATACCAATCATGGATAAACCAATTGTCATCACGTTTTACATAAGAGCACATGCACTTTAGCACTGGTCAACAAAAAAGGGCCATTTTCAACAGTTTCCATTAACAAACTGTTTATATGTATGAAATGGTACTTCCATCTATTACATTTTGTGAACACAGGGAGAAACTGAGAAGACAGAGTGCCTGGTTCACAAAATCTACTACTGGATGCAATTCAAAATTCTGCAGCCAGAGATCTCCACTTCCACCTCTTCTATCTTTTTAGTATGAAGATCTCCAGCTAGGTCATGGGTACTCACAAACATTTTTAAAGGGACCAAAAGGTTTGGTCTGTGGCGTGACCGAGGACCGCATTAATGCCAGCGGGTTGGTAGTTGGGTAAGGGGGAGGGTAAGTGTGTAGTTTAGAGTAAGCAATGCATGCACATCTAGTGGCTCAATTGCACAATGTGAAACCATAAAACCTGGGATCAATCCCGGCTTCCCCAAGTGACCAAATTGTGCGATCATAGGCAATTGTTTTATTTCACTTTTCTGTTTTTCATCATTGTCACATATAACAGAACCTTGAAATACATGACTTCAGGATGTGCACTGTACAAACCCTACTCCTGTGTTTGATTTGTTATAAACTATAATGTTGTTCATTACAATATAATCTAGGCCACCCAAAGGGTGCACATAAGAACTGGCTAGCCTCTTAGTTCCCTGCTGCCATTGTTGTCAGGGTGAGGGGATTTGGGGGAAAGCATGAATGTTTCTAAATTCATGCTTGAAAACTATCATGTTAAAAAATACTTCTTAATGCATTGATATAATCTGATATCCTAAAGTGAAACGGTTTTGCATGTTAATGAAGTAGATTTTTTGAATTTTCAATAGATTTTGTATCAAAATTTTACAAGTTTGCTGCAAGAGGTCTTTAAAAATTAAGGTGTTCCTAAACTGCCAGACACCCTTGTTACTTCCTTTCTTTAACTTCAGGTAACATTGAAATAAATGCTTGCCCATTTATTTAACATCTTTTCAATGTTAGTGCTGAGTTGAGGAAACAGCAGCCCAGTGCTGCTGTTGACCAGGAGGCACACTTTGATTATCACCGATTTAGGTGGTAGAGATTTCCGCACATTTAGGTGTATGATTTTGTAGTAAAAATAACAAGGACCAGGGAGAGAAGTGAAAAAAGGAGAATAAGTACTTCAAAATGGCTGGGGTTAACGGTTAACTAAGGAGCCATTTAGGGAGGGATATGCTAATACAAACCTACACCCACAAAAGAGTAAGACCGTTGCACTTCACAAAATACACGTCAAAATATACTGCAGCCTTAATAGTGTCAAAAGAGGCTCAAATGTCCTCCAGCCCAGCCTTAGAGTAAATCCACTACCAAACGTGCCCATCCACTGATACTGCAACACACTCCTGTAGAAAACTATGTACGCAGGTAATTAAACTAAAACCCCATAGGAATTAATATTAAATTAATTTAAATGTTCACATAGCTTTGACTCTTCACTAAAAACACACAAGCGGCACCCCACGCAAAGTTGATATTCCTATACTTTTCAATGTAACAAAGCTATAAAAAGCAGCAAAGCTACAAATACCCAAAGCATTTAATCCAATCAAAGGTCTTTATCATTGATACTAAGTTTATTTACTCTTTCCAATACATACATAGTTATCAATCCCCTACTACCATTACACCAATGGAGTGTGTAGCCTTTTAAAAATTTCACAATTCTTCATCCCAATTATCTCAATTTCATCCATAGTCTTTAATCTCATTTTTGTTTGTGCAGCATTAATCACTTATTAAGCCATTGAGTGGGCTTCTTCCAAAACCTTTACAACTTATCACCAGTGGATGGTGGGGTATGAAATACATAAGCTATCTCATGCAAAATATGGCAGTTCAATATTTGTGAATGAATGCACTCTGCCCTTTTGGCTTTGTGTCTCCCTTTGCACTCCTGGTATGTCCCCTAGTCGATTATACCATTTTAAATCCTTTGTTCACAAATACATTTCTGTTGAAACTATGGTTTGAAACCAATTCTTGGTTTATTGAATTTTAATTCTTCGCGTTGAATTAACTGCTTCTTGTGAATTCTTCAAATCAAATATTATACTCTTCAATAACAATATGTTCAAACAAAATGTTTATGTTGATCCCCAGTGCATTTCGGACTATAGGTCCTTCATCAGGAGGTAATATTCCGTATTCCTCGGGTTATCAAAACTCGTGATTGTTCATACCCCATTTCCTCTCCTAAAGACAGAGGTTAATTTTTCAAAGCACGGCTTTTCCCGTGTTGCACCCCAACCATCAATAAATGTTCATATTCTCTAATGCAGTAAATCACTGGGATGAAGAAGCTTGGTCGGAATGATGTTGCCTCTCGTATCTGGCGTGCTCCAACACACAGTGAAAAGCCTTGCTTGCGATTTGAAGAATTCATAACAAGCAGTTATTTGAATGTTAAGATATAAAATTCAATAAACAGCGTATTGGTTTCAAACCATAGTTTCAACAGAAATTTATTTGTTAACAGAGGATTTAAAATGGTGTAACCCACCAGGAGACATACCAGGAATGCAAAGGGAGACACAATGCCAGAAGGGCAGAGGGCATTCATTCGATAGTTTCTAAACACCCTGGATCAGAGGGCGGTACCTTTTTACACCCTAAAAAAACTCAGATTTGGGGGACTCTTTGAATAACTGTGTAGTACATTGAAATTAACAAACATTAAGCTCAATATTTGTCACATGAGGTCTCCTTAAACCGTTGTCCTTATATCATAAAAATCAGTTTCTATGACCTCTCGTGTTACATTCCCACTTAGAAGTACAGTGGTTTTATTCCTATCTCAATGTTTCAAATGTTCAGGCATTTCCGCATCTAAATTGTTACATCTTGACTTTAAAGTGCTAAGTTGCTTTATTAGGAGAGATTCAAGTCTTCTCAGTTTCAGCAATCTCTCTCTTCCATGTTCTGATCTTTCAACATAACTAAGCATAGAAATTTCAATGAACCGCTCTTACCTTCATGCTTTTCACTATGCTGTCTTGCTATTGGATATTCATAATCCAATGCTTCCCAAACTTTTTAAAACCACAACCCAATTTTTAGAACAACAAAGTTTTGCAACCCACCTACCCTTAATGGACATAAGGCAAAGCCATTTTTGGAATGTAACTAAAGCATCGTGTGATAGCGCATTGTAATTTACAGACAGCACATTTTCCATTGAAATGGCCATTAAATTTGCACATACAGTTTTACTGATAACACTATAGCACACAAATAATAATGTGTGGAAATTGGGTTTCTGTGATTGTTTATCATTGGTGCATCACCTAGTACAGTGTCTTGATTCGTTTTGATCCTATTAAAATTTTTGTTTCCAGCACACTTCAAGATTACAAAGAAATTTGCTTAATTTTTGCTTTCCTATTGCTGATTGCATTCAGTTCATTTACAGGTATTTACATTTTGTTGTGTTACAAAAAAACAACATCCTGCAGCCTTACCTTTCAAACTCCCTGTACTCCAGCAAGATTGTGACATAATAATTCACTTTAAAAACTCCTCTCACTTTGCAGTCAGAGAAAAAAAAGTAAACACCAATCACCACGTTTAAAGTATAAGCATTAATTTGTCGTCGAAAGGCATAGCCTGACATTTGATCTGTCTTTGAAGTTCCAGCAAATGTGACAAGATAAACTCAGAAGTTCAAGGCATCTTTATTTATTGCTTTGACTATCCCGACCCCCCAAAATTCAGCTCACGGCCCACCAGTGGGTCAGGAGCCACAATTTGGGAAACCATGGCATAATCATCATTCTTAATGGCTTAGCGATGTTCCATTATACCCTTCTTCAATTAGTACTTATTGCTTTCTTTGTAAAGCATATTGCACAGCTAGTTGACAGTGTACACCACATATTCATTATCATATGATATCTTCTTTTTAATCGTGTATATTTCTTATTTCAATTTTCCACTCTGTCGGGGATCATCCCATGTTTACTTCCCTTATGCGGATTATTCATTATTATTATTATATTTTTTTTTAAACGATGTTAAGCATTAAACTTTTTTATTCATTAATGACCTCTGAAAAATGGTATTTAAATTGCACACTATTGTAGCAAAACTGCATGTGACATTCATCCGCTTTTTTTTAATTGCAAATAATATTTGAGTACATTTTATATTGTAACCGTCACATATCTTGCTTTCATTATTCTGTGTGTATTTGCATATATTAAAGGAGCATTATAAATGGACACAAAGTGTTAAAAGTACATGTTTTTGTATTGGAATCACTGTCGGTAATGCAAGCTGATCGTACAGTCACTCTATTTCTTTAGAGTTCCCATCCTAATAGTAAAGGCTTAACATTGATGAATCTTATATACAATTTAGAACATCTTATGTATGTGGATGCATACCTTGCCTTGGCGGGAATACACACTGTAAATTGGAAGCCAAAGTATTCTGTGCTTTTTGCCTTTTTGTCCTGTGAATAATATAAACATGAAAACTTGTTGTCTTGATCACACAATAACGTCTTGGATGCTTGTAAAACAATGTGGCATTTATTGATTAAGCCACTTCTTAAAATCTGGTGTTTTAAAAGGGCCATCCGTTTTTTTCATGGTATATCAGCAGGACCTACGAATGGGTTGATTAACTAGAAGAACAGAGCACTTATAGGAAACCCTCCCCAGTGTCTTTGAGCCTCTTTGAACAACTTCTGACCTTTATCCTTTTGTTTATATTTAGATTCAGTGTCTTTCCTTTTCCATAGAAACCTATACTCCTCAAAGGGGTCCAAAAGCTATTTTACGGGACAGACAAATAGCTGTTTGAGAGAACTGATATTTCAGTTAAACACATGGAGTCAAAACATTGCTCATTGTTTCTTGGCAGGTTTACTGAAGTGCATGGACTCTTGTAAGGCTAAGAGCTATTTCTAGAGAGATGAGGTCTCAGTTTGGTTTAATTGGTCTGCTTATATGTGCTGTTGATCTTATGAGGTTTAAAAATACAAAACCAGCAGAATTAATGTTTGTGATACTTGTGCTGTTTATGCAGTTTATTGTAGTTTCATCCCTTTGGATATCGATCAATCAATCAGGATTTGCAAAAGTGCGGCAAATCACTCGTGAGGGTCTCAAGGCGCTGGAGTTGCTAACTGCTTCGTGGTCAGCTCTTCAACTGAACAGCCAGGTCTTGAGTCCTTTCCTGAATTGCGGGAGCGATGAAACGGTCCTGAGGTGCAGGGGAAGGTCTTTTTAAGCTTTGGCCACCAAGTGTGAGAAGGAGCATCCTCTGCTGTTAAAGAAAAAGAAATGTGGGGAGTAGGAATAGGAGGAAGAATAAAATAAGTGGGGTGTAGAAGAGAAGGAGCGTAGAAGCATGGCTATGGAAAGGTAGGATAGGGATGTAAGAGTCTGACACAAGAATGGGAGGAGAAAGGAGATTGTGCTAAAGGACAGTCATTGAGATTTAACTAAATGTTGTAACACAAATTGGAATACACCCTCATTTAAACAAGTCCTCCATTTCTAAAGCTCGGTTATCAACACTGTTCAGTCTAAGAACCTAGGAATACATCAGGTGTAATCTGATGGAAATACCTTTGAGAAAAAACTTCATGAGCATTGCATTGGGCTCTGTTGGAAACTGTACATTATCTTCAGAGACCACCATGGCATAAAACTTGTATAAATACAACTTTGCTCTGCATGATTCCTTATGTACAAACTCCTTGTAGTTGTTATTGTGTCCGTGTTGTAATTTTGTGGTATTTATTTCACCCCCTAGCCCATGTATTTGCCTGTGTGGATGCGATCGCTGGGCCAACATCTTGGCTGCTCACTGGCCAGCAAACGGGTTATTTCTGGTTTGGCATCCGATGAAGAATGGAGACGTATTGCCACCACGAATCCACTAGAGCCAAAAAGTAGGAAGAAAAAGGGTCAAAATGTTTCAGCGCTTGAAGGCCAGAATTATTCATGGGAAGAGAGGTAAGAACGTGCTTATTATATGATCACATACCACATATAGTGGGAAATATTTCTTTAAAAAACCACCGTGATTTATTGGGAACTCCTATTAAAAAGGTTCCCACCCCATCATCCTCTAAATTTTGAATTGCCTTGTACGGTGATTGAGTAGCAGTCTAACATTGCTGCAGGAAAGAAGGAGATGCTTCTTATTTTTCCTATGGTGATTCTACCCTCAGACTCTGGTATCCATTTATTTTCTGCTAGTTTGACTAGTTTCTGTAGTGTTTTTTTATTTGTTATATTTTGTTCCTATTGTATCTGTACAGTAGTTTAGTATTTCTTCTATGTTGTGTTCATTATCCATTATGTTCCATTCTGGAATCTATCTCCAGTTGCTAGAAGAAAGGTCAGATCTTGTGGGCTTTCTGCTGAGCAACTGGCAATAGCTGTGGGTCCCTGTACTGGAAACTTGAACTTTGGAAATAAACATCTTTGGAACAACTCTTCGTTTTCCAGTCTCGTCTGTCAGCCACCCGATACTTCAGCTTCCCTATCTTCTCCATTGTAATACTCGAGTCTGAAAGCAGGGAAGTGTTAGATTTCTACTGTGTATTTCTTTCTTGCAATGGATCATGTTGTTCCTGAGATTCCTCAGCGGTAGCCTCTTTTGGCGCTCTTTGAAGGTGTTTTGCTAGAGCATGGTTCAAGCTTTTCATCTCTCATCTGCTTCTGTTTGGGATTCATCATGTAACTCTACTGGTGATGGAGTCCCCACTATGCTGATGTGCCTCTTGTGGGACACTTTGTGCTTGAGAAGCCATGGGGATCTGGCCATGCTATGCTGGAAATGCATATTTGAATTCTTGTAGGTGTGCCGCCTAAGGGAGAGGCCAGGAGGAGGGGAGTGTGAGTTTCCTCTCCCTTTACATCTGCCTCACATCAAAAGGTCCTTCCATCATGCTGTACTGTGCCGAGTAATCCAATCTTCCTATTGTCTGTTCCTGCCCCTCTCTGGCACAGCACCCAGGCTTTCAGTGCTGCTCCATCCATACTCCTTACAAAGCCGCCAAAGAACCAGGGTCACATTTCGCCGGTGCTACCATCATCCCTTCAATATTTCTTCTTGCAGTGGGCACACATTTCCCTAGCTAGGTGTGCCGAGCCACACCATTGCACACTGGCTGTTTTCATCCAGAGCATTGACAAGTTCAGGCATCGGGTGGCACATCAAAGTGGGGTCTTCAAAGAGAGCCGACGATCTAGTGAATATCTTTTGCCTCCATCACGCATGTGTTGCTCTTTGTATCAGACGGTTTATATCATGTCTAGCCACCTATGATCTGTTTTGGTTGTTTCAGGTTTTTAAAATAGAGTAGTCATAAGACTGCTAATTATTTCAAAGGGTGTATGAAAATGTCCCCTAAAGGAATTCCCACTGTAATGTAATGTAATGTAAATATAATTTATAAAGCGCAAACTCATGCCCGAGGACGTCTTGGCACTATAGAAATCTGATTAAGGCTGCAGCAATGTCAGCAACGGGTCAAGCAGGTACGCAAGTGCCTTCTAATCCTGTGTGAAAAGCCAGGTCTTTAAGGCTTTTCTGAAGGTGAGTAAGGAGGGGGCTGTTTTTAGTGTCAATGGCAGACTGTTCCAAAGCACAGCAGTGGTCCCAAAAAAACTCTTTCCACCCCAGATGGCCCTCCTGAATGGGGGGACAATCAGGTTCCTAGCAGAGCCTGAGCGAAGCGTCCTTGCTGGGACATACCATTTGAATTTCTTCTTAAATTGGTCTGGCCCACATCCGTGCAAAGATTTAAAAGCCAGACAGAGGGCCTTGAATTTACAGCTTTGCCTAACTGGCAACCAGTGTAACTTCCTGATGCCTCCTCTAGCCGATTCGTATTTAGGAATTTTAAAAAGGAAACGAGCAGCAGCATTTTGCAATGTCTGAAGCATCTTCAGGAGACCCGATGCGAGAATAAGGTAGAGACTATTGCAAAAATCAATCCTTGTAAGAACCAATGCCATGGTTACTGTTTTCAAAAGTTCGGGAGGCAAAAAAATGTTGATCTTTTTTATAAGCCTTAAAGAGCAGAATGAGGCAGATGTAATTTTGTTTACTTGGTCCTTGAACTTCAGTTCTCTGTCTACCAGGAAGCCTAGGTTTTTTACTTTATTTGAGAGTATAGGGAATGAGTCCAACTCTAGCGGCCACCAGTCCTGTGTCCAGAAAGAGGGGTTAATGCCAAAGATGATGACCTCCGTTTTTGTGGCATTCAGTTTAAGGCAGTTGCAATCCATCCAGTTGCTCACCTTACTCATGCATGTGCTGAATGCCGCACCCAAATTTTTTCAGAATTTGCTAGTGATACCACAATTTGGATGTTGTCAGCGTAAGACGCTAAGGTAAAGCCAGGGTCTTTTATAATTGACGCAATTGGCGTAACATAGAGGTTAAACAATGTTTGGCTCACTGACGAGCCCTGGGGAACTCCGCAGGACAGAGAGAAAGGCCTAGAAACAAACTTGTCCATCGTCACATTATGTTGTCTTTTTGCCATGAAGGATTGCAGGAGATCCAACGCGGTACCCTCTATCCCCAGGCCACGCATACGGTCAGCCAGGATCTCGTGGCTGACATTATCAAAGGCTGCGGAGAGATCCAACAAAATCAAAGCCACTGCCCCTACCCCCCCTCCCCTGTCAAGCAATTCTCGTATATCCTCTGTCACTACTACAAGGGCAGACTCTGTGCTATGATTTTTTCTGAACCCGTGTTGTGTAGCGTCCAGCAGAGAGTTTTCCTGTAAGTACTCTGAGAGCTGCTGATTCATTACTGTTGCATGCTGACATGAGCAGACACGAGCGTGACGTTCTGTCATAGCTCGTGGCTGTCTCGTGTCGCTGGGAGAATGTTTGGGTTTAAATGTATAGAGTGTTGTGGGATGACTGGATGGTGGGAGTTGGGGCATTCTTAACTTGGACTTCTTGATTGACAGACGTGTTCTCCATTATTAAACTCACGTCTCTACAACCTTCGTCTCCGCCTTCTCATTTTGTGCGGACCTATCGACTTCCTACACTGGCGACGAGGATGGGATCACTCCTCAAAATTTCTTTTTGGGCAATTTCGTCGGAAACTGATTGTACTTCGGACAGTACATTTTACTAAGCTATTGTTAAGCTTAGTCTACGCCGCTTAGCGCCTCCTTGCTGGAGTTCCTGCCTGTTCCCGCTTTACCTCATTTGAAGGGTTTCGGATGTATTCCTCGGCCACTTTTGCTTCAACAGTTTCTGTGTCCGCGAGCTCCTCTGACGGATTGGAATTCCGGAGCAGCCATTTTCACAGACGCTCTGGATTAGCCTTCACGTTCACTGTCATCACGTCATCACGCTCATCACGCAACGTGATCGCCCGACGTGACTGCCTCTTTGTTGTCTCTCCACAGCACTGTTACCTAGCAACTGCTTTCACCGGCATCACGAAGTGGCAGTACATCTCACGCTGAAATCGGAAGATCAGGACATCAAGGTTACTGTGGTAATATTTACCCTTCGGTGACACGCACACCGCGTGCCATTAAAATGCATTTGTACTGTTTTCACTTGTTTTTTAACGCTACATATTAGCGTGTTTCCCAGTCTTACTGTTGGTTTTTTTTCGTTTTTTTTCTTCATTTTATTTAACCATGTCAGGGATTGTTCCTCCGCCATCATTTCTATCTTCTCCTGGTGAACCTCCCATGGCCTGGGAAATATGGGAACCTGTTTTCTTAGCGTATGTGGAAGTTTTGGAAGGGGCAGAGTGTGAACCTGAGAGGAAACTTTCATTGCTAAAACATTGCTTAGGTGGTATTGCCTTAAAAGAATTCAAGACTTTGCCTCCTTTAATTAATCCAGGTAATATTGACGTATATAAGTATGCCTCCTCACAACTTAATATACGGTATGGTAAAAAGAAAAATATTGTGATGGAAAGGTTTATTTTTTACTCACGGAAACAATGATCCGATGAACCTATTGAAGATTTTGTATCCGCTCTTAGGTCACTGGCTGTTACATGTGATTTCGAGCACATATCATACGAGCAAGTCCTCAGAGACCAGATTTTAATGAGGACAAACAACAAGAAAGTTCAAGAACGTTTATGGACTACATCTGACATGTCATTGAATAACGCCATTGACATAGCCAAGTCCATAGAACACTCTGAGAAATTTGTGAAAGAAATTAGAGGCAATGATAAAAGTGACGTTTTCAACGTTTCTAAAGAGTATGATAAACAAAAGAAATTCTTTCCACAGAGAAATGATAACTCATCAAAATTTGATGGTAGATTTAAAGGAACAAAGTACGAAAAAAGGAATTCTCAATTACTTTGCTATAGATGTGGAAGCGACGGTCATTTGGCTGACTTTAAATATTGTCCTGCTATAGGAAAAACTTGTTCAAAATGCAATAAGAAGGGTCACTTTGGGAAATTTTGCAGAGCAGTTCCTAAAAGAGTGAATTACGTTCAAGACACGTGCGATCATGACCCTCCTTATGAGGACAATGAATACAAAGTCAATACTGTCATCAATATTTGTGGGGGTGGAGAATGTACTAAATTTCCTTCATGTTTCATTACTGTTAATGACATTGATTTGGAATTTCTTGTGGATTCATGTGCATGGTACACCATTATTTCTTTAGACATTTTTCATGACAAGTGGCCTAACGAAACACTTTCCCCACCTGATGTATCTCCTGGAGGTTACACAGGACACAAGATTGACCTTATTGGTTTTTTCTGTGCTAATCTAGTGTTTTCAGGTCGCGATATGTTTGGGAAAATATATGTAGCAAGATCAGGGCAGTCATTATTAGGGTGGCCGCATCAACAACAATTAGGAATCAAACTTGACCCTAGAGCGGACCCCCCAGTTTATGCTGTTGAATCTTACAATGTCACCCACAAAGACAACTCCCATTTTCTTGATAAATTAAAGAAATCATTTCCCAATCTTTTCAGTGGAGATATCAGGGTTTTGAACATGTCATTAGGCTACACGACAATGTTGTTCCAGTTCGTCATAAAGTGAGGAATGTTCCTCTCACTTACAGGAACAAATTGAAGGACATGCTTAAAGACTTGTGTCAAAAAACGTTATAGAACCCATTGAGTCATCACCTTGGGTTTCTCCCATTGTGATTTCCATTAAATCTTCAGGCGAGCTTAGGCTGTGTGTGGACCTTCGCAGTGTGAATAATGCTATTTGGGTAGATGCTCACCCTTTGCCCAATCTTCATGAGATGGTCTCTACGTTGGCTGGTGCACAAGTATTTTCATGCATCGATTTAGCTAGTGCTTACAACCAGGTTGTTCTTGCTGAGGAATCAAAAAACCTCACCGCTTTCATTACTCCTGAAGGTCTTTACAGGTTTTGTCGCATGCCTTTTGGTCTTGCTAGTGCTGCCTCAGTGTTCCAGAGATTGATGAGAGACACTTTGGATGAATTAAATGGTGCCATTGCATTTCAGGACGATATCCTTGTGTATGGTAAAAATGATGAGGAACATGACTTGAATTTAGAAAATGTATTTGCTGCCTTGTCAAGGAAGGGTCTCACTCTCCGCCTGGATAAATGTAAAATCAAGGCAAAGGAAGTAGAGTACCTTGGGCATACCATTAGTGGAATGGGAATCAAACCTAAGCGTAATCACGTTGAAAGTATTGTGAATGCACCCATCCCCACTACCAAAGAACAACTGGTGGCTTTTCTGGGTCTTATCGAATTTTATGCAAAATTCATACCTAATTTTGCTTCTAAAATCGACCCTTTTAGGTGTCTTCTCAAGAAAAATGCAAAATTTATTTGGACCAATGATCTGTCTAAAGTTTTTGAGAATTTGAAGTTGTTTATTGTGAATGCGCCATGTCTTAAACCTTTTGTTTGTGGCAAAAGGTGCATTGTTATGGTGGACGCTAGTAGCACCGGTTTAGGTGGTGTTCTTATACAAAGAGACAACGAGAAAGAGTGGATTGTAGCATATGCTTCAAGAGCACTGAGAGATGCTGAAAAACATTATTCAGTTATAGAGAGAGAGTTATTGGCTTGTGTTTGGGGAGCAGAGCATTTCAGGACTTTTTGTGGGGTACTAAATTCATCATAAAAACTGACCATAAGCCTCTTGTGTTTTTGATGGCTCCAGGCGGAGGGCGGACCATGTCTGCACGCCTTGCTAGACTTGCTTCCAGGCTACAGTCTTTCCAGTTCCAGATAGAGTATGTTCAAGGGAAGGCCAATGTACACGCTGACTGCATGTCCAGATTAACTTCTTCTGTCGAGTGTCCAATTAAGATCCAAGATGATGATTGTGAATTAGCTTTCACCATGCGTGATGTTAATTTAGTGTATGGTGAACAATCTAATTTACGGGAAGATGTTTGGCTCCAGGAGATGAAGAAAGATTTAGAATTATGCAATGTCAAGAAGTGTTTAGTGCAAGGTTGGCCTGAACAGAGGAAGTTGTCAGGTGACATGATGAGTTATTTCAAGGTACATGAAGAGCTTGCTGTTGAAAATGGGTTAGTGTTGAGAGGTGATAAAATTATTCCTCCCCATTCTCTTAGAAACACTATTCTTGAAATTGCTCATGAAGGGCATTTAGGGATTTCCTTCACCAGAAGACGTGTCAGAGAGTTTTTTTGGTGGCCAAGCGTTGATAATTGTGTGGATCATTTTGTACGTTCATGCATTCAATGCTCAAATAGTGACAAATCAGCTGTTGCTTTACGTCCTGAACCTCATCCTATAGATTTTCCTGTTGGTCCTTGGCGTAAACTGGGGTTGGATATTATTGGTCCGTTTAGTACTTTACCCAGACATGAAGCATTTGGCATTGTTCTAATTGACTACTACTCCAAATGGCCTGAAGTCAAAATGGTCAATGAGGTCACCTCACATAAGGTTATTGAGTTCTTGGATGAAGTTTTTGCAGGGAAGGGATTCCTCAAGAAATTGTCACGGATAATGGGCCCCAATTTGTTAGTAGGGAAATGGAGGATTTCATGGTGAAGTGTGGAATTACTCATAGGAGAATTGCAGTTTTCCATCCCGAGGCCAATGGTCAGGTTGAGCGTTTCAACCGTGTTGTGAAAGAAGCTATTCAATTGTCAATAAAGGGTGGTTTAAATTGGCGGAATGCTTTACAATCCATGTTATTGGCTTATAGAACTTCTCCCAATTCCGTCACTTTGATCAGCCCATTTGAACTTTTAAGAGGGTGCAAACCCAGTACCAAATTGGTTCCCTGGTGGTTGAAGAAAAATCTAGGTGACACTGATGAGTTTTTTAGAGTAGATTATGAGGCAGTCCAACGCAGGGTTGGTTTGTATAAGAACAAAATGAAACAGTCTATGAAAAAAAAAATGGGTTGTGCAACTAAACATGAGATAATGGTGGGCGATTCAATTCGTATAAAAAAAAAAAAGAAGGGGTTAATAAGGGGTTTCCTGTCTGGTCAAGTCCAAGAAAAGTCATTGAAGTTTTCAGGAATGCTGTTAGAATTGAAGGTGGTTCTGTTTGGAATTTAAACAGAATTTCTTTATTTAAAGGGGTTACTGATTTACAGGATGACCATAACAGCAATGTATTTTTAGATGTTGGACAACACAATGACCAAGGAAATCATTCCCTTCCTTCTTGCAGTTCTGAGAATCCTAGAGTAGTGCGTAACCATCGTCTTCCTGCTAAGTACAAAGATTTTGTCATGAATTGATTATGTACTCATTTTTGTTTTATTATTTATTTATTTATTTCTGGGGTTTTTTAAGGGGGGAAGGTGTGTTGCATGCTGACATGAGCAGACACGAGCGTGACGTTCTGTCATAGCTCGTGGCTGTCTCGTGTCGCTGGGAGAATGTTTGGGTTTAAATGTATAGAGTGTTGTGGGATGACTGGATGGTGGGAGTTGGGGCATTCTTAACTTGGACTTCTTGATTGACAGACGTGTTCTCCATTATTAAACTCACGTCTCTACAACCTTCGTCTCCGCCTTCTCATTTTGTGCGGACCTATCGACTTCCTACAATTACTTTCTCTGCCAGCTTGGCGGCGAAAAGGAGTCTTGAAATAGGACGATAGTAATTCAGGTCCAGGGTATTTAGATTGTCTTTTTTTAATAGGGGGAGGATCGAGGCAAGTTTCCAGTGAGAGGGGAAGATCCCTCCTGATAACATAATATTGAAAATTTGCCCCAGGTATTGTGCCACTTGAACAGGGATCATGTGCAATATACTAGGGGGACAGGGGTCTTGTGGCGAACCAGATTTGATTAGTGGAATTAACTCTATGACTTGTTCCACTGAAGGGGCCTTAAAGATGGAGAAACTGATTTTACCTGGCGGGTCAGTTAAGACAAGCTCATCCTGATGATTGTCTACTCTCTTTGCAGTGAATTTATTGAAAATATTAGCAACTTTTTCTTTAAAGAAGTTTGCCAGTGCATCACAAAGGTTTTGATTTATAACTGCATGATTTGGGCTCGCTGGTGTTACCAATTTTTTTATTACTGAGAAAAGGGTTTTGTTTGCATCGCAGGCGGCTTTTATATGCTCCGAGTAGTATGAGGTCTTTGCTGCTAAGATACACTTTTTATGCTTGGCTAATTTAGTTTTGTAGATATTTTGTCCCCTCAACCAAGAATATTTCTTGTCAACTCTTTCTCCATTTCAAAAACGCTCGGTGATGGCTTCTGAATATGAACAGCCGCGCATATGTGCTATATTTCATTGAAATTAGAATATGTTATCTATAATGTATTTATAATTTTGTTATTGCGCTATGCAACTAGACAGTAGTTGCTAAACTTGGGGGAAAAGGGGTAGCAGACATAAGAAAAATCAAATGAAGTCTAGTCAAAGGCTAGGCATGGTGGGGCGGTGTTGAAGTAAGTATGATATATCCTGTTATCAATATCTTGGTCAAATGGCAAAGGTGGTGTGTTCCAAAGTGTAAAGCTTTGAATCTACAGGGAACTTCCCCCTTACCACTTATAGCTCATTGGGAGCATCTGTAGGAATTCCTGGGATGCTGGATTTGGGTGCCTGGTCTACTGGTGAGGAAATTCCATTATGAATTGATGCTCCACTTGTAGTAAATATCCGAAATCCTGAGTAGTTTCAGTAAAGATTTTAAAAACCCCAGTAGCAGGAGCAGTAGCATCCACCAACCGGTAACATCTCCAGCTGATCATAAGATGCCCTGTCCCAACATTCCACAACAATAATACAATTCCTGTTCTACTGTTCTTAGGTAAGGGTTCCCTAACAGGACAAACTCGGCACACATATGGATAATACATTACAAAGCACAATATGACACACCTTCCCCTCCAAAATTGTAAAACAATAAACATATTTCAATAGCATCAAAATTCAATTGCACACAGTCATGACATTTCTTGGGTCTCATGAGTATGTGTCCTGATCTTCCCCTCCTCACATGACTACTTCCAGAAGAGGTGGAAGGAAATTGGTTGCTGCCATCCTCCTGATCATTACAGTCCCTAACCACATCTTCACTTTTACCACTAACTTCATTACCAGTCATTCTGGAACAATCCTCATCCAACAACCAATCAGATTTTTTAACATTCACCTCAGACGCTGACGCTACTTCTTAAACTCTTTTCTCTCCTTTGTATAAAGAAATGTTACTCAAATGCCACACCTTACCATCACTTAACTGGACCAAGTTACACAGAACCTTAACCACCTTCAAAAGGTTGAAAATATCTTCCCTCATTCTTTTTATAAACTCCCGGTTACTTGACCCTTACCCAGTCACCTAGTTGTACCTCAACCATTTTGCATCTATTCTTCTTGTCATGATACTTCTTGATCTATCCTGCGCCATAGTCACTTATTCCATAACCACTGCAGGGGTCCACTTTCTCCTCCTGGAACTGTGCATCCATCCCGAATTGTCCTTCATACTTGGCATTCTGCCCCTGACAAGTTTGAAAGGACTAAATCCTGTGGAACTGCACGGTGTAACCATGTAAGCCCACACGGTGCACCATATTTCTTAAAACCACGACAAATTGTTTTCTTTAGCCAATTGAATGGTATTTCTCAGCACCCTGTTAAAGCATTCCACAGCACCATTTCCAGCTGGATGGTAAATGGAGGTGGTCTCATGCACTATGATATTCCTTTTCAAAAATGTATTAAATACCTCATAACAAAATTGAGGTCCATTATCTGTTAAAATGACTTTATGCAACCCTTCTCTCAAAAACACTTTGTACAAAAAGCACACTATAGATTGGGCATCTACCTTGGATACCACCTCAATGTCCGGCTATTTGGCAAAATGATCAAACAAAACAACAACATAATTCCAATCCTTACCATCTTGAGCAGGACCCAATATGTCCAAACCTATCCTTTCCCACAGTATTTCAGGATACCTTATGGGGCACAAAGGTGGTGTGATGGTCACCAGACATTTTTCCAAATTGTTGCACAAAACACAACTACTAACTTCACACTTCTCATCAGTACATTTGTTTAACCCTGCTCTTAGTTTTTGTAATGCCTAAATGGCCCTCATGGCATATTTCCAAGATTTCATCCTTTAAAGAATCCGGAGGTACAATCTTCCCTGCACGTAACATTTTCCCATTAAAAGATTCTTGCCTCAACCCCCAAAATACTTTAAATTTGTTGTCCAAATCACTCTTAGAAGGCCAATCTTCCCTAATCCACTTACCAATTTTCTGCAAACTCTCATCCTTAACAGTGGCTTCCACTTATTCATTTTCCAAAATGCCATCGTTGATTCCTGCCACCCAACAATTCTCAAAATCATCCTCAGTTTTATCTGTCAATGGCAAAGGCATCCTGCTAAAAAAAACACAGTTTTATTTTTGGCCTCTGGTACATAACATACATCATAATTATAGTCTAAGAGTTTGATGGACATGCGAGCAAGCCTGGGAGAAGCAGTAAGTAATCCTTTTGTGGTAAGCACTTTAGTCAAAGGCTTGTGGTCACTTCTGAGGGTGAAATGTGATCCCCAAATATATGCTCTAAAGTGCTCTACTCCCTACACGTAAGCAAGAGCCTCTTTTTCAATAACGGAATACTTTGTTTCAGTTGGTGTGATTGAACATGATGCAAAAGCAACAATACATTCATTCCCACTTCCATCGATCTGGGTGAAAACCGCCCTGGGCCCTTACAACTGACATCAGTGGTGACAATACTTCTTAAAACAGGATCAAACCCCTGTAAAGCTGGAGCAGTGCATATGTCGTGTTTCACAATTTGAAAGGCTTGCTGGCATTCATCAGACCAAACAAATTTACATTTCCCTTTTAAAACCTGTGTAATTGGATACGTTTTGCTAGAAAAAATTCTGACATATTTAGCCTGAAATTCTGCCATGCCTAAAAAGGTCCTGATCTCATCTTTGTTGGAAGGAGCAGGGGCTTCCTTAATTGCTTCCACCAAAGATGCTTTAGGTTCAACACCCTTCTCGCTTATTTCATGGCTCAAATACGTAACTGAGTTTTTTGCAAATCTGCACTTAGTGTATTGTGCTGTAAGACCCTTTTCACTCAGAATATCTAGGACCTCATTGAGTTTGCAATCAAGTTCATTCTTCGTTTACCCCATGACTAAAATATCGTCTTGGAAGAATACCACTTTTTTCACACCTCTGAATAGTTTAAACATCAAACGCTGGAACATGGCAGCCGCAGATGCTAAATCGAATGGTACTCTTACGAACTGAAAACATCCTAAAGGTGTAATGAAAGCAGTTAACCTACGACTGCCGGGATGCAAAGGAACCTGATGGTAAGCAGATGTGAGATCGATAGTAGTGAACCATTTAGCACCTTTAGTAATAGATAACATTTAATTAATTTTGGGAAGAGGGAACTGGTCCATGAGTAGGTTCTTATTCAAATCTCTATGGTCCACACACAACCTGAGCTTGCTGTTAGCATGACGTGCTACCACTAAAGGTGCGACCCAGTCCGATGACTCCACAGACTCAACAATTCCTGCCTCCAAGAGTTTATTTAATTCATTTGAAACATCCTCTCTGACACTCATAGGAATGTTCCTGGCCTCATGTATAAATGGCCACGCACTCTCTTTTAATATGATTCTGTGTTAGAACCCTGTGAGTTCTCCCACCTTATCTGAAAACACATGAGGATATTCCTTCCAAATATTTGTACTGTTGTTTAATCCACTTTGTACCCCTAGAACAGGTTGAGACCCACTAGGATCCAATATGATACCGAGTTCTCCTTGGTCCCACCAGCCTAGAACGGATGGACCTGTTTTGGATACATATAATTTGCACTCAGCATCTCGGGACTTAAATCGGAATTTCAATTTAACTAATGAATGAATAAATGAATGAGCGCATGTATAGAGCGCACGTCTACTCAGCAAGAGTGTCCCGCGCTAAATAGTCTCCACCTACCTTTCCAAGCACCCCTAGCTGCAGAATAACCAGGTTTTAAGCAGTTTCTTAAAGACAGCCAGGTCAGTTACAGATCTGAGGGTCACCGGGAGCAGGTTCCAAGCTTGGGCTCCCAGGAACCTAAAGGAACTTCCTCCAGATCGGCCTCGGCGTATTCTAGGAGGCCGGGCCCATAGAGGATGACCTCAGAGTTCTGGCAGGCATGTACTGGGTTACTCTCTTTCTGAGATAGCTGGTGCCCCTACCTTGAAGAGCTTTGAAAAACAGCACCAGAGCCTTAAATCTAATCCTCTTTTTCACTGGAAGCCAGTGTAATGCCTTCAGGTGCAGGGACATATGAGTCCTGGGCTTAAACATAAGTGCCAGTCTTGCTGCTGCATTTTGGACCACCTGCAAGCATTTGAGAAGATACCCAGGGAGGCCTAAGTACAGGACATTAGCATAGTCCAGTCTGGAAGTAACCAACGCCTGGACCACGGTTTTTCTTGTATTCAGTGATAGTAGGGAAAGAAATGTTCTCAGCATACGCAGTAGGCCAAAGCAGGTACCTACTACCAACTGGACTTGAGATCTCATCGAGAGAGCACTATAAATAGAGATGCCCAGATTTTTTTACTGTGGTTTGCGCCGAGAGTGGAGGTAACATATCCCCAGGTCACCAACTTCTCCACTCTTCCGAGGGCGGGAAGCCAAAAAAGATAATCTCCGACTTCTCCGGATTACATTTCAATTGATTCCTCCTTAGCCAATTGAACACCTTAGTGAGGCATATTCTAATCTTCTCACCTTCAAAGTCTGCTCCCTTATCACAGGTGAAAATCAGCTGAGTATCATCGGCGTATGAAATTATTTTTGCCCCGCATACTTCTGCCAGTGGTGCCAGGGGGGACAAATATAGATTGAAAAGAGTGGAGCTCAGTACAGAGCCCAGCGGGACCCCCACTTTCAAACTGGGGATGGAGGACACAAAGGGAGGAGTCCAAGCTTCCTGACTTCTGTCCTCAAGAAAGGAGGTCAACCATTTTAACGCAGAGCCGCCTATTCTGAGTTCCTTCATCCTGTCCAGGAGCCTGTCATGAGGGACCGTATCAAAGGCCGCCGACAGGTCTAATAAAATTAGAATGGCTCTACCCCCCTGATCTAGCTTCTCTTTGATATGTTCAGTGACCTCCAGTAGTGCCGTTTCTGTGCTATAGTTAGCCCTGAAACGTGACTGACTAATGTGCAAAAGGTTATTTTTTTCCACATAGACAGAGATAACCATATTCACATATTTCTCCAGCACCTTAGAGAAAGACAGCAGTAGAGATATGGGCCTGTAGTTAGCTAGCACATTGGGATCGGCTGAAGGTTTCCTTAGTAGCGGAAGAATTTTCGCGTGTTTCCATATGAAAGGCATACTGCCAGCTGACAGAGAGGTATTAAGAACCTTATTTACCACTGGATTTATGGCCGTGGCCACCGAGGCCAACAATTTCGCTGGGCAAGGGTCAGCAGGAGAGCCCGACTTAAGAGCCTTAATGATATCCAGGGATACTTCAGGCTGCAGTTGAGGTATCTGCAGGAGAGCAGGGATTTCTCGGGTGGGCAGCTACACAGCAGGGACTAACAAGTCAGAGTGGTCATCAGGAGGCCCCCTTGAGAAGGAATTCTGAATAGTCACGATTTTTTCAGGAAAGAAAGTCGCCAAATGGTTAGAACATTCTCTAGAATGCGGGAGATCCCGGATGACGGCCGTCGGAGTAGCGAAAGCTTTCATTGGAATGGGTTCACCTGTGAAACATTTGGGAGAAATGTCGGGTGCCTCAAGGCTATCTCCAACAAGCATTGGCATAGCCAATAGGTCTCGCTTTTGGGACCTTATAAGTATTTAGTTATGCAGCACAATATCCTTGGTGCAACAACATTAACTGTTGCATGGTTAAACACTTATAAGGCCCCAAAGGCGAGACCTATTGGCTATGCCAATGCTTTTTTTTTATTTAAAGGACAAGCAGTGCTATCAGGCTCCGGCTGCCACTTAGAGGTAGAGAGAGAGAGGTGTGTAGAGAGCGAGAGGTGTGTAGAGAGAGGTAGAGAGGTATATAGAGAGGTAGAGAGAGAGAGGTAGAGAGAGAGGTAGAGGTAGAGAGAGAGGTAGAGGTAGAGAGAGAGAGGTAGAGAGAGGGGTAAAGAGAGAGAGAGGTAGAGGTAGAGAGAGAGGTAGAGTGAGGTAGAGAGAGAGAGGTAGAGAGAGAGGTAGAGAGAGAGAGAGGGAGAGAGAGGTAGAGAGAGGGAGAGAGGTAGAGAGAGAGGTAGAGAGGGAGGTAGAGAGAGGTAGAGAGGTAGAGAGAGAGAGAGAGGGTGGAGGAAGAGAGGTAGAGAGAGAGAGAGGTAGAGAGAGAGAGGTAGAGAGAGAGAGGTAGAGAGAGAGAGGGTGGAGGAAGAGAGAGAGAGAGGTAGAGAGAGAGAGAGTGGAGGAAGAGAGAGAGAGGGTGGAGGAAGCACGTGTGTGTACGGGTCCAGGAAATGGCATAGGGTCTCACCCAGAGGTAGGAAGTACGCAAATATTAAGGGTGCCAGGGGTGAGCCACCCAGGTTGTTGCTCGGAGGATCCACTAAGGGATAGTGGATTCTACAAGTAAAGAAGCGCCATGTGAGAATCACTGCATGTAGAAATCGCTTCACAATAAGTAGGTCCACTAATGATTGAGGAAGTGAAATCAATACGCGTTAATTATGGGCCATAAAGAAGGAAGAATTAAAATTCACCATACAAAGCTCAATGCACGTAAATATGGGCCACAGTGAAGGAAGAAAAGCCAAATGAGCATCAAGAATGTGCCATTATGTAGAGAATAGGCTCACTGTAAGAAGCGCAACAAAATTCTATTAGCCATGCAACTGTTTAATGTTTCGCAGTTGCCAAAAGTCCGCCCGTCTGCTTCCTCTCCCCGGTCTGGTTTGTTCCTCGGTCACGCCCACGGCACAACCTCCCGGAAGACACCACTAACACCTAAACTGCCCTAATTAAGGCCTGCAGGCAAGAGGAGTGGTACAGGTATTGAAAAGGGAAACGAAGATAAGAGGGAAAGAAAGGGGTGGACGAAAAGGAAGCCCGTTAAAGGGGAGCGGAGAGCAGAGATGAGGGGGAGAAGAAAGGGAAGGGTGGAGAAAGAAATGCGGCCGGAGAAGAGTTAAAGCAGGGTGGAGTTGGATCGGAGAACATCCACACAAATCGCAACAACCCAATTCACCAATGGGTGAATATGCCACAGTAGTCCCCACGAGACCTCACACTGAAACCAACAAAACGCTAGCCCGCCAAAGGAGAGCCTTGTGTCTTACTACTGATGGCAAAGCATGACTCACCAGCCTACGAAAGAAAAGCATTTTGTCAAAACGAAGAAATACCAGCTCACCAAAGCCGGGCATTGTGCCTCATAAGCAGGCCCAATGGAATTATGCGGCAATGGAGGACCCAATTATGCAGCAGGGTCATTCTAGATTATGTGGCAAGAAATGGTAAACAATGAGGCTTAATGTGACATTCTGTGGCAGAATTATGTGACTAATTTATGTTAACATGCATTCATATCGCCTGGGCAAAAGTTTCACTTCACAATTTGCCTTTTAATACTTATATACAGCAGCCAGCAACCGAAGGACGGCCAGTTACCTTTGAAAAAGGTCTGCCACTGAGCTTGAACATCACGCGGCACTTTTCTGTAGAAACGTTTGATCCATTTGAACTATTTTTGTTGAAATCTGCACATTGTGCAGACGATTGTAAATTATGTGGCGAGTACGGTAAAGACATCATTAAACAGGAAAGGCCTGCGCTGCAGAGCCGCACAATTCCTATGGCCCTCTGTGGGTCACGGGAAGGGAAACCACGAGGCACTGACGTCTAAAAGGGGAGGACTCGTCTGAGCTACGGTAAGCCTCGTGGGCTCACCACAAAGCCAGGATTTCACCTGCATATGCAGGATTTTAATGACAGGGTAGGCAAAAACACAATCCTACATGCTAGAAACATAAAACTGGAAAACAAACTTTACAGAGATCTAAACGACTTGAAAATGTATATCTTATGTGGTTTCACTGCTAGGAGTCTAGTGGCGGACAAGGAAACAGAGTTCTTATAATGCCGGAATATCTACTTGTCCAAACCGCGTGATCCTGGGCAAATGACCTCTGTCTTCCAGTGGCTCGCTTGCCTTACGTGCCAAAAGTCAACACAGCATTAAACGGGCCAAAACCCTGGATTGGGAGACATACACAAGCTACATATTAATTTACACACAAAAGCCAACAGAGCCAGGCAAACACACAGGATGGCCTGAGTCCGTGCACCCTCAAGTACCAGCGCACGAGCTGAACTCACCATGAAAACCTCGTGAACATAAAGGGTGCATTTTATGTTCAGCTCGGGTTGGGTGCCAGACCTGACGAGCACGACTCTTGCAGCTGGGCGGGCTTGAGGAAGGAAACAAGTGGGAGGGGTGGGGGGAGTGCGCGCGAAGCTTGTAGAAGGAAACAAGTGGGAGGGGTGGGGGAGTGCGCGCGAGGCTTGAAGAAGGAAACAAGTGGGAGGGGTGGGGGGAGTGCGCACGAGGCTTGAAGAAGGAAACAAATGGGAGGGGTGGGGGAGTGCGCGCGAGGCTTGAAGAAGGAAACAAGTGGGAGGGGTGGGGGAGTGCGCGCGAGGTTTGAAGAAGGAAACAAGTGGGAGGGGTGGGGGGAGTGCGCGCGAGGCTTGAAGAAGGAAACAAATGGGAGGGGTGGGGGGAGTGCGCGCGAGGCTTGAAGAAGGAAACAAGTGGGAGGGGTGGGGGGAGTGCGCGAGGCTTGAAGAAGGAAACAAGTGGGAGGGGTGTGGGGAGTGCACGCGGGCTTGAGGCTTGAAGAAGGAAACAAGTGGGAGGGGTGGGAGGAGTGCGACAAGACCTGCGGCTGCGAGACGCGCTCTGTGGTGGGGAGGGGCATTGAAGCGCGAGTGCGCGCTTGGGAGAGCGAGAGGAAAGCCAGATGGCGCCTCTGCTCGTAACCGCACGTTCTATGCCACCCGAAAAGCTGTGGTCGGCTTTTTAAAGCCCACTCACTAAATGTCTCGCCAGAGCAGCGCATGCGCTGGCTCAGGCGAGACCTAAAAACGAATTTGAATTTCTCGTCCCATAAAGCCTTTCTCACTATGGTGTAGGGAGAACCATCCACAGTGACAGTTATAGTTACACCACCCATATCAATGCAGCATATAGGTTTTTTCTATCACCCAGTGCTACCAACACATCCAAATCTGATTTGATGCTCAAAACACACATATTGGTGTGATTAGTCTCTATATCCTGGGACTCAGACTCTTCTTCCAGCAATTTAACTGCAGAATTCTGACTTCCTTTTTTCTTGCCTAACTTGAAAAACCGACCAATTATACCACAACCTGAACGCTGCTGGTTACCTGCTGGCTATTTTTTATCATTTGCCAAATGGCCCGAAAATCCACATCTATAACATTTTACGTCTTTGCTATACTCATATTGCTTCTTTTTGTAAGTAGTTTAGTATTCTTATCCCTTGTGGAAACAGATTTTTTGCTAGCTTTAATTTTATTTACTATCTCCTTTGCTCCTGGTGTATTATCCGATTCCACAGTCTTTTTGTTATCAGCTAAAACTGCTATTGTGCATCTTCCAGTGAGTTCACCCCTTTTAACAATTTCCACAACCTCTTCGACAGGAGATTCTCCCTTGGCCCACAGACTATCCTGTTTGGATGAATTTGCAGCATGCACCACAATTTGATTTCTAATGAGCTCATCATGTTAATGCCAAATATTTTTAAAGCAGACACTTACTCTTCTACTGTCTCTTCCTTCAACTGCTTCCTGTGGTAAAACTTACATCAGTCAATACTTACACACACATTATGGGCATAATATGCATCAAGATCATCCATTGTATGTAAAAACACATTTTTACCTGTATGTAATTTTTTAGCAATACGGTTATAAATTCTTGACCCAATGAGTGCAACAAGATGTTCCTTTATTTTTCAGCAGTAAAATCATCCTCTTCATCTAAGGTGGAATTGTAATTCAGGAAATACTTTTTCCATTCTTGCCATTTAAGAGCATTCTCTCCTGATCAAGGCAGAAATGGCTGAGGTGGAGTAAGGTTTAAAACCCCACTTGATGCCATAATGACAAATAGATATTTAAACGCTAGACAGGAAAACAAAAACATTTATTTAAAACTCTTTCTGCATAATGCTTCGCAGAAATTAATAGTACTTATTGGTGTGCGTATCACCGATGAAAAACGCACGAATGGCAGGTGTGCGAATCACCGATGTGAGCAGTATAACTGCATGTGCTTTACTAAGGGGTGCGTATCACCGTGAAGTGGATGCGCACAGTAAGTGCTGTGCTTCACAACAAGAGGGCGTGCAAGTCGCCGAGAAATAGATGCGCACTGAACATGTTTCACCAACCTAAGGTGCGCGTGTCGCCGAGAAATAGATGTGCACTGAACTGGCTTCAAAATGCCAAAGGCGTGCATATTGCTGCGTTGATCCAGTGTGAAGCGCAACACGTAGTGGGATGAATGCGTGCAAATGCGGCCCAAACAATGATGGCCACTGACGTATGATGTAGATTGTAGGCATCGGCGTATAATGTGGGTGAGACACGTCACAGGTTCCGAGATGGGAAATGGAGGAAGAACATGGAGACGAAGTTTGGAACTCACGTCTGGAACTGCGGAGGCGTTGGCACCTGCAATAGAACGCCAAGTAAGTTTAATACGCAGTACTGCAACGGTGTTGAAGATAATCACGACTCCTCGACGTCCCAAAAGATCAGGGGTTACTCACTGCACTGCACTAGCTTCCATGTAAAAGCATAAACAGCCGGCTCTCCATGCGCATCAGAAACAGAGCTTAAAGTTCAATAATTTAAAATCCAGTTTTCAGTAGTAGTAGCCGGCGTAGTTCCTTGTGCTGGGGTAACTCGTCGCCATACAATTGTTGTTAATATCCAGAATCCTGAGCAGTTTCAGCAAAGGTTTATTGTAACAAAAATGCTAGCAGCGGGAGCAGTAGCATCCACCAACCAGTAACATCTGCAGCTCATCATAAGATGCCCTGTTCCAACATTCCACAACAATAAGGTAAGGGTTCTCTAACAGGACAAACTAAGCACACATATGAATAATACATTACAAAGCACAATACAACACCACTGCAGCCAGCACTATGAAGAATCTTCTAAATAAAGGAAAGTGTTTTGCAGACAACGTTCTGTGGACCTGACCCACAATAGAGAGCCAGAAGAGTAGGAAAAATGTGGACAGTGCTTTTCAAGTGGCTAGTACTAAATTTGTGTGCTTTGTAAAGCTTGCAAACTCTTTCAGCAGAGAGTCCCAGATGGAGTTCATTGCAATAATCCATGCAAGAAAGTGTCATTGTGAGGATGAGGGCAAATCAGTAGTGATTTTGCAATAGAATACTCTTTGAGTGATGAATCACATTGTGTCATGCTATTAACTTGTCTTATGAAGCAGTAGTCAGACTCTGTGATTTCTGACCTTGCTTGGGGAAATTAGACCAGAACCCTTGGCGAAAGATCAATCGTACAGTAGAACTGAAGAGTGTCCTAAACTTAAAAGCATGATCTCTGTTTTCACTGCATTGAGTCAAAGCTAGTTTTGGTTTAATTGAAGAAGGTGTATTTGCCCATACCATTGCACGCCCTTTGTTTTGTTTTTCAGACTGTCAGATGCTGTGACTCCATTGTGGAGACTCGGGTATGAAGATCAGTTAAAGGTATGGAGAACTTTTTTGTGTCCACTTCATCTTCCCATCGTTGAATCTGGTGCCTATTGAGTTGTTTCTTTTAATATCTGTTAGAAAACTTATTTCACCTTTGTCAGCTGTGTCTTCTATTTCCCTTCTCTAGCTATGTGGAAAATTCTTCTTTAGCAGCTAATATTGTCTTTCTATGCATTGTGGATTAATGGATTTAATTCTTACTGAGGTAATTCGAGAATAATTTGAATTGGTTTTTAGGTCAAATTTGATGGTCAGACGAAAATTTTGCAGGCATTGGTATCCCGGCTAAAAGAAGTCAGTGGTGAACAAATGACTGTTCTATCAACAAGAGAAGATAGTTGCCCTCTTCAACCTGTTGTGCCTTCTGTAAGTGTCACAAGCTGCTACCTGTTTTTGTGTGTCAGATGAGAACTAATGAAGACTTTACTTCCTACTCTGTACCATAAACATATCAAACCAACTTTGCTCACATTCTACCATAATCTTCAACCGTAGACCGACCTGACATCCAATTTCACTGTGCAATGAGAAAATCCAGTCCCAGATTGAATTGCCATCTGCACTTCATATATAGGTTGCAATATTATTTGCTTGCTTGTTTATTTTATTTAGAGCCTTAATCCTCATGGTCACAAGTTTGAATCGCGGCGGAACCACTCATTCTTTCCACCTTTCAAAATCAATAACATTAGTGCTTTTGAGTTGGGTAGCAATAGACATCTGTTATTTCAGTGCCAAGATACCCATCTAGGTGAACTTGTGCTTTACAAATAGGTATGTTATGGATATCCGAATTACATTTATTTTAGATTACTGGCAAAAAGGTGCAGAACAAAAGAATTCTTAAAGAATGACAAGATGTGCTGAAATAAGAGAAGGGAGGGAAGACCATGCAAATGGTCAAGTGGTACATGGATAGAAAAGAGAAAATGTGCTCAGTCTGTGTACAAGTAAATAAAAAAAAGCACTTGTGGGAAATATGTTGTTATAAAATAATAAGGATAGGTTTAAGGACCTGGGTTGACAGCGTTGGGTAAGTTCAAGATCAGATACTAAATCAGTACTACAGAGTTAAAACTGAAACAGAGAAAATAGTTCCTGATTAAAGTTTAGCAAGACATAGAGTAGTTGAGAGGAGGCAAAAAGATTAAGGGCCATATGTACAAAGATTTGGTCGCAAAAATAAGTTAGCAATTAGCTACCAATATTTATATGACTAGTAAAGAATTTATTGAACCAATGTATGTACTAATAGATCGTTGCGTAAAATTTAGAATCAGAGTGAGACATAATCTGACTTACCTCATGAATATTAATGAGGCAGGTCCCAAATTGCAACTTACCTCGATTGATAGCTATCACATGGATGATGGCCAGTTAAGGTCAACAGACCACCATTAAAGTATACTTTTTCTAAATCCTTAAAAGAAATGGGGCTGCATTTTAAAGAAAAAAGATCACTTTTTAATAAACTTTGTTTGAGAGTTTGCAGTAGTCCGCTTCACTGCTGCTTACTCCCCAAGTTTTTGTTGTTGACAATTTACAAAGGTAAAGGGGTCCCAAGAGGATTCCCTCCCTTTTGCAGCTGGGTTACCATAACAACTTGGGAGATAGTAACTTTTCAATATTTTACAACCGGATTACAGTTGCAAAATATTGATATATTACATACTGAATCAGTATTCGCAATATGCCGCTTCAAACAGCGATTCTGCTAGGGGTCGGACTCCTATTTTAGGAGTAGGTAAAAGTTTATCTTCAATTGGATTTGTAAATTTGAACATTCATTTCTACGGTCACAAACTGTGAATTAGGTGGTTGTGACCATAAAAATGCTTCATACATCTGGACCAAAGTGCTAACGAAGGGCTTTTAGTAAAAGTTGAAACAGTGTGAAAGGCTGTCCTGGGTAATCAACGTAGAGTCATCAAAAATCCATTCAGGAAAAGATACATTTTTTAATCAGAAGATTGGTGGGGAACATTTGATGAAAGGACACATCTTGTGGATTATTGATTGCTAATGGCATCATTAAGTGGTACACGATAGCTGGAGAGTGGCTGGTTCTTCATATCAAGTTCTATTGCTGAGCTAGACGGACTGGTGTTGGGAAAGCCACAAAAGGAGCGTACGCACTGGAAGTAGAGGTGCGGGAAGGTGCTGCAGCACCCCCAAAAATAACTGTGCTGAAGCTCAGAAAGTCAATGAGTAATAAAGATGCCTTTAAATGTTATGTTTATCTTGTCACTTTGGCTGTACGTTCAAAGGCAAAGGTCAAATGTCAGGCTATGTCTTGTGACAAATTGCTACTAATTGGGGAAACTGGTGTTTACTTTTATTTATCTGACTGCAAATTGAGAGGGTTTTGCAAAAGCGATCTCTCTGCCAATCTTGCTGGGGTACAGGAAGTGAAAGGAAAGGGTGGCAGTTTTTCTAACACACAACAACTTTTAAATACCTGTATATGAACTATACACGTATTTCAAAATATATTGGCAATTAGGAATGCACAAATAAAGCACAACTTTTTTTCATATTTCTGAAATGTGATGTAAACAAAGATTTGAATAGGATCCAAACAAATCACTTGGTGATGCACAAATGAAAAATATTCACTGAAACCCGATTTCCACACACTATCAATTGTGTGCTATGCATTTTTACCAGTGAAACTGCATGTTTATGCTCAGTTAGTGCCCATTTCAACAGTAAATGTGTGCTGCCACGCTTGTGTTGCAAAAATATACCACCAGCTACATACTACACCCTTTCCACTCTCCTGATTTGATTTGATATTTATAGAGCGCAAACAAATACCCGGAGGTGTCTCGGCGCTAAAAGGTGGAGGGACATAGAAAACAAAGTTAGATTTTAGTGAAAAGACAGGTTTTTAAAAGCTTGCAGAAACTCCTGAGAGAGGGGGCTGATTTAATAGCCGAAGGAAGCTTGTTCCAGTTTTGAGTTGTACAGACCAGAAAGCTCCTACCTCCCAAAGAAGAGAGCTTGTAGGGAGGCACCACCAAATTCATGGGTCCTGTTAGGCACATACCTTCTAAGATTTCTTCTTAAGAAGGTTGGACCTTGTACCTGAAGCGCTTTATAGGTTATACAAAGCGCTTTGAAGAGAATCCTTTGAACAGGCAGCCAATGCAGTCTTACCAAAGCCTGTGAGGCCGACTGGAACCTCAGGATTTTCATCAGCAATCTTGCTGCTGTATTTTGTAGAATCTGCAATTTTTTCAAATGGATCTTGGGTAGGTTGACATGAAGACCATTACAATAGTCAATCCTGGGGATTACAAGGCAGAGGACCACTGTATTCAGTAAATTAGGCGGAAGAAATGGTGCTATTTTCATGATCATGCACAGCATGAGAAAGGATATAGAATTTACCTTATTAACTTGTTTTTTTGTAAGTAAGTTTGGCATCTACCAATACCCAGATTTTTCACCCTGTTCGCAGGAGCCGTAAGAGAACTCAATTCCTCCGGCCACCAGGAGGGATTCCAAAAGGAAATGTTATTACCAAAGAGGATAACCTCCGTCTTTGCAGAGTTCAAATTGAGGCAGTTCACATCCATTCAGACACCGACCTCTCGCATACACAGCCGGAATGACTCACTCATGTCGGGGACATTTTTGGAGAGGGACACGACAATCTGGGTGTCGTCTGCATATGAAACGGTAGAAAAGCCAAATTATTTCACCAAGGCAGCCAGCGGTGTAGCATAGATATTAAAAAGAGTTGGACTCATCGATGAGCCCTGGGGTACACCACACGGCAGAGAAAATGATTTTGAGGTGAAGTCACCCATGGCTGTTGTCTGGGTTCAATCTACCACAAAGGATCTGAAAAAGACCAAAGCTACCCCATCTACACCCAAATCTGCCAACCGGTGTATCAGTAGGTCATGATTGATAAGAGTCAAAAGCTGCCGTCATTTCGAGGAGGATGAGGGCAGCACTGCCCCCACCATCAACTGTAGCCCTGACCATTTCCATGGCTACAATAAGAGCCGATTCCGTAGAATACCTTATGCGAAACCCAAATTGGGAATCATCCAGCAGGTGATTGCTATACAGGAAGGCCGATAATTGAAGATTCATTTCTTTCTCCAATATCTTCGCAGGGAATGGCAGTCTGGATATCGGTCTAAAGATGTTAGGGTCAAGGGTGTTCAAGTTGGCTTTCTTAAGCAACGGAGGAATAGAGGCAGTTTTCTAAGCTTTTGGAAAGACACCGGTCTTAAGTACGACATTAAAGATGGGCGTCAGTTGGGAAGCAACCAGGTCAGGTATGAGATGTAAGATTTTTGGGGGACAGGGATCATGAGGGGAGCCTGATTTGTTTGAAAGAACCAATTGTCTGACTTGTTCTGCTGATAGAGAATTAAACTCAGAGAACGACTGCTTCTTAACGTCCCTAAGACAGTTATCATACCCCGAGGGTTGTATTGCAGTTTTCGAGGTGAATTTATTAAAAATGACTTCAACTTTATTCAGAAAAAATAATGCCAGGGAATCACAGAAGTCCTGATTAGTGTTTTCCAAACTCATGACCGCCGGTGAGGAGAGTTTGGAAACAACTTGAAAGAGGGCCTTAGACGAGCAGCTATCTGCTTCAATCGAATTGATGAAGTACTTAGAGTTTTCCTTCACTATAAGCTTTTTATAGTCTGCCAGCAGCAATTTGCAATTTTCTTTTTCATTGTTGTCATAATTTTCCCTCCCTGATGAATGGGTGTGACTCATTTGCTACACTTGTTCTTTATGTGACTCTTGGTTTTTTCACAATCCCTATGACTTCAATGATATAACATTAATGGCAGCACCCCCACTCTGAAAATTGTTCCAGTACCATTGAAGAGGAGGAGAACACAGACACAGCAGGGAAGAAAAAAAATGGCTTTTGCTCAAGCTTACCCTCCAGTGCAATAAAAAAGATAAAACATGTGAATGAATAGATTTTTGGAGCAAAGAGGCTACACAAGATTTTGGGAACTATTAGCTTTGAAGTGACATTTGACTTCTAAGGTGGATGTTGTGCAATACATCGGGAAAGTGTAGAAATAAAAGAGAAGAAGAATAAACTCTCCCTTTAGGAAACGTAAAAGGCAGTGCAGGTGTGTAAAATGAGGTATACAATTCAAACAGAGCCTTAGAGGCAAAATAGTAAAATGTTTATTACAGGGGCAGATCCTCCGCTATGGCAGAGGAGCATCGCCCAAGTGCTTGAAGACAGAAAACGAAAAATAAAATGATAATAAAACATTTGTATTATCATTATATTTTTCATTGACTCGGCTGAGTCACCCGAGTCTGGGGCAGGGCGGGGCCAGATCGCAGCGTCACTTGCAGGGCGAGGAGGAGGAGTGGGCACTGAAAGTGAGTCTGTCGGTTTGGCCGGCCAGCCAGACCTACATGCGCACTCCGATATCTCCAGGCCATTCCTTGGAGATATCTGCAGGGCTCAGGAGCACAGGTTCCCAGTCCCTGCTGAAGTGGGAAACCGGCCTGCTCCGTTCAATCCTAGCGCTTCTCTCATGCCGGGAGTACTAGCATGAGAAGCGCTGGGATTGCGTGGTGAGCTGGGAGCCTGTGCAAATGGGAACTACAGTGCCGGGAGCAGAGGACCAGTGAAACATGGTGCGGGAGCAAAAGATAAGTGTATATTTATTTTTAATTTATTTTTCCCTGCACTGCCCCACCATGTAGAATGGGTAGCAGCTGTGACTGGTCTATAATAAGTTAACATAGCCTACTTGCTGAAAGTATAGGAGAGCTTGTTTTGGGATAGGTAAAGTGTGTTACTTCCTCATAGCAGTCTGTGTTTAAAGTGAACGGTTGATGGGCGCAAACCAAGTTAAAAATAGGAGGGCACGGGTATAATTACAGAAGTTTAATGGTTAGTAATTCATTGAAAAGACTGAAACGCTCCATGCACATTTCCACTCCTCACATGCCACAAATGGCAGATAATTAATTTTATCAATGAGACTTGCTTTTATCTGTTTTATTCACTTGCAATGCATTTATTCTCTTTGTTTTGATTTTATACCAGCCTGTAGTGTATGGTTACCGGAACAAATCTACCTTTTCTGTGAACAGAGGCCCAGATGGGAATCCAAAAACTGTAGGATACTATCTGAGAGACAGAGGTAAGCGAAGGTAAAGAATTTAGAGAAGAACAATCCTTATATGGTGCTTTTAGAATATCTTATAGCTATGTGGGCTTGCTTGGAATCCAGTGACACTTAAAATTATAGATGGGTAACTGTGAGTAATGGTGATGTTTTTTACTGAGGGTTTCTGTCTGACATCAGCTAGACAAGATTGAAGATTGATTGGTCTAAACTGTCACGCAAAACCTCAGGAAAAACAAACATTACCTATAGCCACAGTTTCCCATCTACAAGTTCGTTATTGTGTCCCCAATCCTCTTCTCAAGCTCAGATCAACAGCACAGGTGAAGAGCCACATCATGGCTTCTCCTCCCTTAGCCCCCTTAATGCATGCTGTATTGTAATTGTTTGGTGCAGAAAAAGACACTGAACATATTATTCTTACCCATTCTTGTATGTATCATTTCAATAATAGGATGTTGTTCATTTGTGTTAGTTCTTGCTATTTTTCCCGGCCTAATAGTATTAGGAAGCAGTTTGTACATTTGTCCTAGTAATAACAATACACAAGCATTCGCAATGTCAATTAGGTCTGGCGTTGGCTGCCAACCTTTGACTCTGCCAATCTTTGTGGATGTTTTTTGTAAAACTGTATAAAGGGACTACTTTTTTGTGTGTAAGTGGATATTTTGTAAAAGCAGAATGTTCTCACTTACCAAGAGGTACGCTAATGGCTAAAGTGGGCTGACCTTGTGTCCCATACTGTATGCTGTGGTGGGCGGAACAAAATTGTGAATGGCACATTGACTGAACAATGGATCAAGGAAGCTAGCTGAAAGCCCCTATAAGTAACTATATTATATATATAATTGTATTAAAGTCAAAGGGGGGGGGGCGTGGCCAGGCCCCAAACACGGCAGCTGCCTGATTCCATGGCTCAGACCGAGGAGTCTTATCTACCCCATCCGACTGCACCGGGGCCCGCTGCAAGGAGAAATCGGACCCAGGACACACAGCTGATGGTATCTGGGTGCAGGGGATGAGCTTCGACTGCTGTGAGAAGTGAACATTGAGAAGCGGTCTGGGCCGATCCTATCGACATGACAGCCTGGTCCTGTTGAGACAGGCTGACTGCGTGGAGCTGCATTGTCTTGCAGGTAGAGCCAAGCGGAGTTGGAGCAGCTCCGACGAGCAGTACTGTTGCGAGCCTGACCCCCTTCTGGCAGTGACGTTGACCCAGATTATAGCCGGCCAGAGGATGCTGGGCTGGGGGAGGACACCGTGCCGTGGGGGAAAGCCCTGTGCGGCCTCTGCCGGAGAGCCCATGCTAGCCGCGCAGCGGCGGTGGGGCCCACTTTTGAGGCAGCGGAGAGACCAGAGCTGAGTGACGCCGGAGAGACCTGTTGTGACGGCATAATATACTGGACTGTGGCGGAAGGGAAATCATCCAACTGGACTGGCCCTGAGAGCGAAAGCAACGAAGGCCCAGTAAGCAGCAGATTTAGAAAGTTGAAGTTGGCTGGGTTGCGCAGGGTGCTGGCGAGATCTGGAGCTTTGGGGCCCAGCCCCTTGTTCCGGCGGCGCTGGTGTCTATCAAGGGCCAGAGGAGCATCAGGCTAGAAGAGGCTGCTGGGCAGCTTCGGGAGACCGGTCTTGAGTGTGTGTCTGCAGCAAGCCCCCTAATGGGGGACAGCTGGGCCCGGGAGGTCCTGGAACATGGAAACTGACCCTTTTGACTGAGTTGTCGGGCATCTTAACCTGTGCTTGCCTGAGGCTGAGTAGCCCTGGGGGGAACTGCAGTCCGCAAACATTCTTGATCTGTGGGCCCCGTTGCGCCCCTCAGGGACACTAAATTGACATAAGCAATGATCCTGCTTGAGCCCTAGGAGAGGGGGCCCTCGAGTGCCCAGGCCTCTATTGTTCATTGTGGAATGCCCTGTCTGCGCTGAACGATAACAAGTGTGTGAAGCATGAAGGATAGCTCTATAAAAACTATGCTTCAGCAGGCTGTGATGCGCCGGCCCCTGCAAGAAGAGACCTGTTGCCCCAACCCCATTGGCGGCACGGACGACCACGACCCCAACGCAGCGGGGAAGGTGTGACAAGAGACTTCTTCCTAGCGGCCTTTTGGGATCTTAAGGAGGAGATCCTCTCTATCAAATCTGACCTACGTGGCAACCTTCAGGAGGTACACACAAAGGTGACGGAGCTGAGATCAAGAGTCGAGAAGGGCCTCCATGAGCAGGTAGATGACTGCAATAAACTCCAACAAAGGATGTTTGCCCTAGAATAGCAATATGATCAACTTCAGGACAAGTATGGAGATCTCGAGAATAGATCAAGATGGAAAAATGTCCGACTTAGTGGGGTCCCCCTGGAGGTCCTCTCTCAGGACCTCACCACCTATGTTCAGGACCTCTTCGCTGTGATATTGGGGGACCCAAATCGACCTTGCATGCACCTAGATAGAACACATAGAGTCTTCATGGGCAAACCAATGAAGGACGCTTCCCCACATGGCCCCACATGGCCTCACAAGAGTACACTCCTTCGGAGGTGGCAATTTTTATTAGGAACTCTATGAAATTTTGCGAGCGTCAGATTCTAGCTGATGAAAAGGGCAGATGGCTATTGATGATAGGTGAGTGGCTGGGAACGCCATTGGCAATAGGTGCTGTCTACTGTCCGAATATCGGGCAGGAGGCATTTTTGCTTCCGGTAATCTAAAAACTGGCAGGTGCCACAGACACTGACATACTCATCAGTGGGTACCTTAACTGTGTCATGCACACCATGCTAGATAGATCCCAGCAGAGGGTGGGAGGCACTGCAACACTGTTGGCAGCAGGCCAGACACAACTCAAAGACTTTGGCCTGATTGATGCATGGCGTTACTAACACCCATTGCAGTCAGATTATTCCCACTTCTCCGCAGCGCATAATACATGTGCTAGAATTGACTACCTCCTTGTGGATCAGCGGCTGCTTTCTCAGATAGAAGAAGTCTATACATGAGAAGTTGTATAAACGAGCGCGTGTTTGTTTTCTTCTTCCCCCCACACTCGTGTATTTACGCTTCTTGGGCCTGATTCACAGAACTAACTTACGTCAAAAACGTAAAGTTAGTACTTTTGGTATTCACAGAATACACTTACTCATTTTGGTATTCACAGAATGAACTTACTCATTTCGGTATTCACAGAAGTTAGTAGTCCTAACTTTAGGACTCCTAAATGCCTTCTGTGAATACCGAAAGTCTTAAAGTTAGGATTTTTCTCAGTTTAGGAGTAGTAAAGTTAGGACTCCTAACTTTACTACTCCTAAACTGAGAAAAATCCTTTTGGCCTAGCAAGTGCGGCCTCTGTGTTTCAAATATTAAGGATGGAGATGCTGGAAGGACTCAGTGGTGCTGTGGCCTTCCAAGAATATATTTTGGTTTTTGGTAAGGATGAGAAAGAGCATGATTGCAACCTGGAGAAAGTTTTGGGGGCTTTGGAAACTAAGGGTTTGACTCTACGTTCAGATAAGTGTAGGTTCAGGAAACGGGAGGTGGAATATTTGGGGCATTGCATAAGTGGTGATGGTATTAAGCCCAAGAAGTTTCATGTTGATAATATCAGTAAAGCACCCATTCCTAATTGCAAGGAGCAGTTAGTAGCTTTCCTGGGTTTGGTAGAATTTTATGCTAAATTCATTCGCAATTATGCCGCTATGATAGATCTATGCTGTCTACTGAAGAAAAACGCAAAATTTGAACGGACTGACAATATGTCTGCCACTTTTGCTGCTGTAATGGACTTAATTGTGAATGCCCTGTGTTTCAAACCATTTGTAGTGGTGAAGCACCGCATTGTCATAGTGGATGCCAGCAGTTGTGGATTGGGTGCCGTTTTGGTAAGTCCTTTTGAATTGCTGAGGGGTTGTAAACCAAGTACTAAGTTAGTGCTGCGGTGGTTGAAAGACAAGAAAATAGCACAAGGTGATGTTGCTGAACTAGATTTTAAGGACATTCGTACGAAAATGGAAGCTTATAAAGCCAAAATGAAAGAAGATTTGCAGAAAATGAAAGGAGTAGGTGGGAGGCAAATTGTGCAAGTAGGTGATATGGTGCGACTAAAAAAGGGTACCATGGTGCGCAAGGTGTTTTCCAATTGGTCTGACCCTGTAAAAGTTATTGAGGTTTTTAAGAATGCTGTGCGTGTGGAGGGTGGTGGAGAATGAAATCTCAGCAGAGTGTCATTATTCAAGGGTAGAGAATGGTCTAATGTCAAGCATGACACAAATGTTTTTTTAGATGTGCATGAAGATTGTCTCTCCAGGAGTTTGTGTGCCAAGGACTCTTCGAGTGGCAAAGGAGGGGAAGTGGTCAGTGATCACTCCAGAGTGTTAAGAGCATGTCGTTTACCTAGGAGGTTGAAGGATTTTGTTCTTACATAAAAAAAAAAAATATTATAATAAGGAAAAGGGGGGAGGTGTGTTGTATACATGAGCGCATGTTTGTTTGCTCCTTTCACCCCCGCGCTCGTGTATTTACGCTTCTTGTGTTGTTGTTTGAAGTAGACACGAGCGCATGTCTTTGGGCTCGTGTCTGGTTTAAATAATGACTGGAGGTATCCTATGTCCGTGGGTCGGGAGGGCGTCTTTTGAATGTGGGTGGGATATATATGCTGGGTTTTGTAACGGACCCGGCATTCGTTGCTGGGTTGCTGTACCTCTGACTTGTGGAAATAAACGTGGAGCAACTGTACCTGTTATTTGTCTTCTTCATTTGGATGTGCGTGCAACAGAGGCACTTTTTCCACAATGACCATATTTGATCATGACCCTGAACAAGCTACTCTGTTGTGGCCTGCCTCAACCCAGTATCACAGGCAGGGGCTTGGAGAGTTAATGACTCCATCCTGTAGTACCCAGTGGTGCAACATGAGGTTGACAACAGCTATACAGGAATAATTGCACTTTAATCACACAGGTGAACTGCCACCTCCAGTCGTATAGGACGTGCTGATGGCAGTTATCAGGGAAGTCCCTATCAATGAGACAAATCACCTCAAGAGGTCGAGGGAGCTGAAACTTCTCTCCTCCATGCTAAAAGGGACCACAAAGACTGTCGCTACAGGGAACATTGGAGGTGCTTGATTGTCCTCCGCAGACAACTGCCGGCCCTGGACTATGATAAAGCTAACTATATCCTGGCCTGTTTGGGCCCTCGTTTTTACAAGGGGGGGTGGGATAACAAGGCTGACTCCCTCTTGGCCAGCATGCTTCGTGCTTAGCGCACCAAGGGTTATATCTGGGAGGTCAAGAACGCGGCCGGGCAACTTTGCACCACAGAGAATCTGAAAGCTGAGGCCTTTCATGAATGCAACAGCACTTTCTGTTTAGCAGACACCCCAGAGATGGGTTCCCAGCTGCGGGCATTTCTTCTTGGACTCCCTCTCCCACGCCTGTTCCAGGACGATAGTACCGTCCTGGATGAACCTATCACACAAGAAGAGGTCTTGCATGCTATAAAGCATCTCAAAAGGGGCAAGGCCCGGGGGTCCAATCTCATTCTTATGTCCTCTCCCCCGCAATGGCGGAAGCTACTATCTTGCTCATAGCGAAGCCGGACAAAGACCCGATGCAGTGTCTGTATTATCTCCCAATTTCATTGTTCAACCTGGGTACCAAAATGATAGCCAAAATTCTAACAACGCACCTGGAGACTCTTTTGCCCAACCTGGTACACGCTGACTAAACAGATTTTGTCCCAACCAGGTCCACAAGTGATAGCTCCAAACGAGCCCTCGATGTCATATATTTGGCACGGGAACGCTACAGAGAAGTGGTTTTGCTATCCTTGATGCAGAGAATATGTTTGCCCAGGTTGACTGGTCTACACTGTCTACACTGTCTACTACGGTCTACACTGCATCAAGCAGGATTTGGAGCAGGATTCCAGGGATGGGTCGATGTGCTGTATGCCTCCCCCAGGCCAGAGTTCATGTGATTGGGATCCAGTCACAGGAGAGCTTGATACATAGGGGAACCAGAAAGGGCTGTTCTCTCTACCCTATGCTTTTTGCCCTCTAATTGGAGCCCCTTCTACAGAGGATCCCAGACCATGGGGGAATCCAAGGGGTCCCATTCCACCAAGACACCTTTAAGGTGTCAGCCTTTGCGGACGATGTTCTTCTTCCTTTGACTGACCAAGTACACTCTATAGGACTTCTTCTGCCCTTTCCTGGAGTAATATGGAGCTCCTGCAGACATTAAAATCAACCTGGGTAAATCAGTGGGAGAGGTGGTCCCGGGGAAGAGACACTCCTCCGGAAACTACAGCTGGAGACCCCTTTTCAGTGGTGCTTGGACTCCCTGACATATTTGGGGTTGACCCTGACACCAGACTGCACACATATACGAGGGTGAATTTTCAACATCTTACCCACACCCTTAAAGCTTTCGCTGCTTCCTGGCGACATCATGCACTTTCCTGGGTTGGGAAATATCCTCTTTCAAAATGACTGCACTTCTAGCTGGATCTCGACCAGCTTTCTGCCATTTGTACAACCTTCATTTGAACAGACTGACGCCCATGACTCCGGTACCACGCAAGTACATTCTATCCGAAGCAATGAGGGCTAGGAATCCCCAGTCTCCAATTCTGCTACCTGGCAACGCAGGTGAGGTATATGGTGTAGTGGCTCATGGGGGAAACAGACAAGCCATGGTGTTTTGTTGACCAGAATAGAACTGCCCGACCACTAGCATAGGTCCTTTGGCTGCCCCATCACAATGCTGTTGTAATCTCTATATTTCCCTGGTCACTCTGGCTACCCTTGATGCCTGGGACTACCCCCCTAGACATGAGAGGGTTCACTAGCTACCCATCCCTCCTTACCCCAGTACATGGATACAGGAACTTCACCACGGGCATAGAGTGACCTCAGTTTCAAGCGTGCTAGATAAAGGCTGTTACCGCCTTTGTGATATGTTAAAAGGTAGCATCTGCTCCTTTGAAGATATCAAACTCACATTTCACATCCCAGAACAAGAGAGATTCAACTATTCGCAAATTAGACACTGGTTTCTGCAACCCCTGATGACAACGGCAGCTACAAGGCCTCTCACATACTTCGAGAAGCTCTTACAGACCCTCTCCACAGAGCGCACATAGTCACGCAAATATACTCTACACTACTCCCCAACATGCATCAGCTGTGCCCCGCATACAAGACTAGGTGGGAGGAAGACCTAGGCACTTAATAAACCGTGGGAGGCCATACACACACTCACGACCAACTTCACCAGACATTCCCAGGGTAGGGAATCGCTCTATAAGATTATGTATAGATGACATTACTCTGCAGCATACTTGCATTGATGGGATAACACCAGATCTGGGGACTGCTGGAGGGGATGTGCTGGCACTGTAACCCAATACCACATCATGCGGAGTTGCCCCCACTAGGACCGTATCTTGGGGGAGGTACTGGAAATACTTGCAACCATTTGAAGGGAAACCCCTGGCCAGAGATCCCCCCTCCATTCTCTTGGGGTTACCCCGAAAGCACTCCTACCCACTCCATTCCACTGGGGGCAAGAGGATATCCCATCTCCTCTTGGCAGAAAAACAGATCATCCTGAGCCTCTGTGGGAGGGACTCCATCCCGAAAACCTCCATGTGGCTCCAGAGACTATGGTATCTCTTGGCCAATGAAAAAATAGGGTATGATATCCAAGGTGCCTCTGATAAGTTGACCACTATGTGGGACCCTGTCTTAGAGTACCTTAGTCAATGCAACAGAGATCTCACCTGGTTTGATTGCCTCTGGGCCCTAGGCCTACTACTCACTACAGCTGGCAAACACGCGATGCTGCTTAATTGACCGGGGGAATCAAATACCAAGGCTCCACCAATTTTACTCCCTGCACTAACACAGTGGTGGCACCAGGGGAGGGGGGTTTGTTGGGGCTTCATTCCATTCCGCTCCTTGCAGATTGTTCGGTTTGACCGGTGGGTATGCCCACTCTATTGTTGTGTATGAAAACTCCAACACAAATCGAATGAAACTAAAGTCGAAAGGTTTTGGTTAATGCCAGACCTAATAATAGTGCTGGTATCCCTAATCCCTGGGGTGTGTCTTAAGAAAGCCCTACTTATTTAGGCCTGTTCTGAGTATTTTAGGAGTATACACTGGAGAAGAGAAAGTTTGGCCATCTATCTCTCTCCCAGCAGCTGATCATACCTCTCCACGCTGCTGGTGTGGACTGCTTTTTATTTGGCTTTACCTATATCAACCTTCATGAATGGGATCTGGTGATTTTGGTTCTTCTTCTGGTTTCATCAATATTTTGGGCTTGGGTTGATGATCTACGGACCATCTTCACTCCAACTTTGTTTAGTTGCCATGCCCTCCTCATGGCAGTTATGTCCAGGGCACATTTTTCATACCAGAAGTGTCAGATCCAACTCTGCTATGCGATCTTAGTTTCCGGATACAGTCAAGGCCAGTTCCCGTTTCTTCCTAAAGCTGCTGCCACCCCACTGAAAGCTTCTTGCACAGTCTTCATCTCTCCCAGTGCATGTGGAGAGTGAGTACTAACACAATTGTGTGGTGGTGGAGTTGTGCCAGCTCCCTGTCTAACCGAAACTCTTGCAGCCAGAGCTGTAATTGGTCAGGGTCTCCTCTGTCATTCACAGAGAGTGAGCGCTGAAGACACCACAAAGCACCGGCATTACCTGACTGTAACCGGGTCACTGTAGGACTAAGTTATAGTTTTGACCAGCTAAGTCACAGGAAGTGGCAGGTTACTGGTCAAATGAAGGCATTAAAATATTTATACTTGGTGTCCTGCAACCCACAGTATCAGTCTTAGGTCTTCTCACCCCTCCTTCACCCAAATGAAAAAAATGACTGGCATCCCACCCCCATCTAAACTTTCATAATTATATTCCCATTCCTCCCCATGCCATCCACTCCCACCACACTCGCATTACCCTCTCATCTTCCAACGGTATTATAAAAGCTAGTCATGTCTTGTCTGATAGTGATCGAAGTTACTCAGAGTTTCGGAGTTAATGAATGGAGACGTCTTTTGGTGGCTACCATGGAATAATTTGAACTCGGAACTGATCATCGGATTTTGCAGTGTTTACTAAATCTTCTTTGTAGGAAGAAATCGGCAAGCTATAACTATGGGTGTTTTTCTTTTCAAAGTACGATTTCGCCCTCACCTATACTCCTGGTTTAAATAATCTTTTGGCTGAAGCCTTATCTCGTCGCTCTATAGAGTCACTTGTCTACGATCAATGCGTAATTACCTTTCATTGTGTGGTTGAAATTGCACTGGCCTTCTTACAAAGGGTCAAGATAGTTTAATAAGGAATGGATTAAAAGGAGTCAGAGCATGGATTAAAAGGAGTCAGAGGATCTTCATCTTATAAATGAGTTTATATAAGTTAGCAAGCTATTTTATTTTTACTAAAGAACTACAGCTTGAGGTGATGTGTATGGGTCATGATTATTTTGCCGTAGGGGAGTGAAGATTACATGAGATCCAGTGTTATGATCTCATTGGTGGTCTGCTGTTAATTTTGATGTTCAAGAATATGTTCTTTCTGACCCAATTATGCTCAAAATATATAATCATATTCATAACCTTTGGACCTTTGCAGCTCTTACCAGTGGCTCCTGGACCACTGTGTATGTTCTCTACTGACTTTATAAATGATCTTCTGCCTTCTGATCAATAATGTTTACAGTAGACATTTTTTCAAAGATGGCACATTTTACCATTTGTCTTAAGTTACCACAGCAAAAGAAATGGCTTAGTGTTTCTTAACAGGCATTTTTCATCCTCATGGCTTACCTCATTCCATTATTTTTGACATTGGTACTCCATATGTTTCACGTTTTTGTAAGGCATTAGGGATTGAACACGCTCTTTCTTCTGGTTACCACCCTTGTTACCACCCTCAGTCTAATGCGGAGACAGAATAAACTAAGTAAAATCTGGAACAGCACCTTCGATGATGCTGTAAAGCTACTCAAGATAACTAGGCCTTTTTCTCTACCAGTTGCAGAATTTTCTTTTAACAATGTGACTCATAATTCTACCAAACTTTCAACATTTCTCTCCTTGCAAGAATTTCATCCCAAAGTTTTCCTTCGTATTGATCCTTGGTTTCCAGCAGCTACAGACTTTGAGTCATTTACAGAAACAAAGGCTGCTGCTTTCAGAAAGCTCAGGTCATTAAAATGAAAGAACATGCTGACAAATCAAAATAAACTCTTCTCCTTTTGCTTCTGAAGTTGATTTGGTTATCGTTTTGTAGCCTTCCCTTTCACATATTGCCAGTGACATTTTAACCACAAATATATATATATATGTATATAAATGTATATATATGTATATATGTATATTTTTTTACACTGTTGTCAGATAGGAATCCTGATAATAAATTGTTACTCCTAGATATTGATTTAGATTTTTTTCTTCTTTAATTGCTCCACAGCTAAGAACATTATCTGCGTGCGAGGAGATCACCTTGAAAACATACCTGAGAAGCACAAACAAGTGTCACTAGTAAGTATAAGGCAATGATATATGAAGACTGAACAGTAAATCTGAAATATGTTTGTGAGTCATTGTTAATAGATAATTCCAAGGCAGAACTCGACCTTCTGAGACTTAAAATCAGGGTAAGAAGGTGAGTATATATCTAACCAGACAACTCAGACTCAAATTAAAACACAACTATACTGGGGTGATAATGCTTTCATCAGGACAGCTAGCAGAAACTGAGAATAATAAACTAGAAGCTTTCTGATAATTTTATGCTTCCCATTGTACATAGTGTTCCCTCCTAGATGCAGAACAATTAAATTACTTACAATTTACCAATCTTACGCAAATCTGCCTTGAACAATGGGAGACCCTTAAGGCCCCCTATTTCGGAAGAGAAGGTATTAGTGGCCCTCAAATCAGTCAAACTCACCAGGCCCTGATGAGTACATTGCAAATTTCTTCAAAAGATTCTCTAGCAACTGGTACCTGATTTAACCACTTTTTTAAATGGGACCGTAACCCGTCAATGTTTGAAGCCCTTTTCTCTATAATTTTAAAACAGGGGAAAGGCTTAACACAGAGCGACTCCTACATGTCATTGCACTACTAAATTTAGATGCCAAACTCAAAACATCAGCACTGAGGTTAGAATATTTACTTTTGATACGTATACACTATGATCAATTATTTTTTACAAGGCAGACACATGGTAGCATTAGGAGAATAGTCCACTCGGTCAAAAGGGCTAAAAAAGAAGCCTTTGATCAGGAACTGGAATGTCTTACTGAAAACTTTACAATATTGAATCTTTGTACCAACTTTCATTAAGATGATGACAGCTAAATATCAATTTCTAGTCTCAAGAATAAATGTGAACAGGAAATACTCGAGGCCATTTCTTTTAGGGTGAGGTGCTTGAAATGGTTGCCTCCTCTTCCCAGTGTCAATTAGTAAATTACATTATTTGCCGATTATCTCTTGCTTTCATTAACATAATTGGCTACCTCGCTAAAGCAACTGCAAAATTAACTAAGAGAATTTGAAGTAGTAACTGGATTTAAAATAAATACCAATAACTCAGAAACATTAAATATGACTCCATCTCGTGCTGAGGTGGACACCTTAAATTCCCAAATCCCTTTCAACGAACAAGCAAGTCCATCAGGTATCTTGATATTCATATTACCCTAAAGCCTGTCAACCTTCATAGGGCCCGTTATCCACATTTATTGATGACCCTATGGGAAGATTTATGTGGGTGGACCTCACTTTTTCTATCAAGGCGGGGAAGGATTAATACATTAAAAATGAATGTGTTGCCAAGAGTTCTATTCCTGTTCTATGCAATTCTGAGGATTTTTTCTCTGACCTCAAATCAATGATACTACGGTTCATTTGGCAGGGGCATAGAGCAAGACTTCAGTATAAACTGCTATGACTTTCCAAATTGGTCAGGGGATTAGCCTTTCCAGACTTCTTATTACACTACAGGGCAAACTAACTCTGAGTCAGTGCAGACTGTTCCCTTAGAGCTACTGATAAACATTGGACAAATATGGATATGGCTGTAGTTGGTAGAACAATATAGGATTTAATATGGAACCCTGGAAGGTGTACCTAAGCATGCCCAGGAATCCTACACTAGAACTGTAGTATTCCCTTACTAGGCACTTCGAGGAGATCTCCTTTCTCTCTCCTCACACCCTTAGCCACCATAACCCTCCCTTCAAACCAGCTCTATACCCTTGATCTTTAGGCAAATGGAAACTAGGGAGCTTTTTGACTATTTCAAACTTAAAATAGTGACTTTTGAATCGAACAAGCAGAAATGCCACCTTGATGAAAGTCAATTTTAATTTCTACAGACAGCTAAGGCACTGAGTAATGCACAAGAGTATTAAAGAACTGTTACCCCAGATCTGTCCCCATTAGAAGAAATTGTGAAATCTGACGAGAAAACCAAAGGCCAAATCCTCACACTATCCAACATTGCTTAGCAGGCTACTTCCTCAATTACTCACCCTTGTATGACATGTAGGACTAAAATTACTGGGGTTAAAATAGATTACAAACAATGGGATACAGTATGGCGAGACATATCAAAAAACTGCCATAGTGTTCCAGGCAGGGAGGTAGGTCTATAACTGGTACTTGTGTCCAGTCAAATTATACAAATACTTCCCCCCATACAGGTGCATTATCCTGAAGAGGATGTGGCATGCCTAGAGATTTCAAACACATCCGGGAGACTAGCCACTGATCATGCCATACTGGGCTGAGATACTGGCGGCTATGAAATCGATACTGGGTTACCCCCTACAAGCCGATTTCTCCTCTATACTAGTGGGCATTTGACCCATCATGCTGCAACAGCAATCAAAAGCAGGTTGGATAATAATATGGAACTGCTTAGGGGCTTTGAAAAACAATCTGGTGGCTTTCTGGAAAAAGAAAGAGCATCCACCCATAGCCTTGGGGTATCTATGACTATGGAACACATTACCAGTGGACACATTCACACTCACTCACAGGCTCTCACAAAAATGTTGACACAATATGGGGTCAACGGTCGGAGATCCCGTCACAAGATACTACCTTGGTATCATGACTTTTGTGTCTAAGAGCTCTGGATGTGTTTCATTACTAGGAGACAGTATGCACCTGTAGCGATTTAGTAGGTTGCACTAAAGGAGAAAACTGCTTACATGTGTTGACGTTGTTCCAGCCTTATCAAAGCAATATGTTTGCTGTGCACTATGATGAGGTTTTCAATATCACAAATCCAAAGGATTAGCATAAAGATATCATAATGACTCTTCCAATCTTTTGAGAGGGAAATGTTACAATAATGTTGCAATATTCACTAAAGATGTGTGCAATATATGTGGACATTGATGTTTATACATGCAAGAACAGATTGCATTGGAAAATTATTTTAAAATGCGATAAAAATGACAAGTTAAAAAATATATTTCTAGAAAAAGTTAGTTGTACCTGAGAAATGGTGGTATATTGACGTGAAAATTCAGACTGTGGGCTCAGCTACTTTAAATAGAAAAGGGTGAATGAGGATGTAAAGTCTACACATGTATTTTTATACAAGTATGCTTGGATGATATGAACATCTTTGTTCTATAAAACGAATAAACACTTACTGAAACTTAAGCATGCACTTTGTATTAACAGAATTTATGGGCTAAAGATGGTCATTGTTCTTCTTAGTATACTGCTTCAAGCCTCAGAACATGTTAGATGACCCAAACACTCCGCCGTAAACCTACCGTTGCCTATTTATGTATTACTTTATTAACTGTGTGGAAGCAGATTCTCAAATGATCAAATCATGTGTTCAAATATTATTTAGTAAGTAAATTCACAGGCGTAATTTCTTCTGTATTTTCTGGAATGTATACTGCATTTGTCTCTTTTTCCTGATGAACTTTGAATGGTACATTACAGAAAGCTCTGGTTTCATAGTTTTATTTTGTAGTCCGTTCTGTTTGAATACCTCTTTGACTCAGCCAACGAGAATGTCTACATTTATTGTAAAATTGTTTCTACAATAGCATGGCAGTCATAAGCGCTGCAGAAGTCATGGAATAAAGTAGTGGTCTGTGATGGAGAAAATTGCCGTCATCTTCATTAGTCAGAAAGAAAACATATTTTATTTATTTTGAAGTTCAGATAATTAACATGGCCCAATAGCCCTACATACAACAGCAAAATTATAGAAAATGAGGCAAAAAAAGAAACAAACACCTGCATGCTTTTACCTACTCCACCCCCACCCACATTCCATCGTTAAAGCTTAAAAGAAATCCAAGTGTTAGATCGGTTGTGTCACACGTGCCCAACCAGCCCTCTCATAAATGTTTGAACTTCATTGTGAACCAGGTGATGCAAGGGACGGACTGGCAGCAACTCTATGCCCCGATAGTCTGTCCACAGCTTCCAAATCTTGGGGTGTTTTGGGGTGCAGCCCCTTGCTTTATAAACCGCCACTTTCACACCCATACAGTGATCCATCTCTCGCTTCCACTCAGCCGATGACGGGACATCCACGTCTTTCCATTCTCATGCTATATCTCGTTTTGCTAATGTCAGACCTAAAAATAACAGTGACAGTTTATATCTATCACCACCTAAATCGTCTGTAACATGGAGAATGGTGAGTCTCGGGTCCATCGGAATCTGCCATGACAAAACCCTGCCCAAACAGGTGGTTACCCCGCGCCAGAATTGACTCAACTCGGGACAGCTCCACACTGTATGAATAAACGTGCCGTCCCAGTATCACATCGAAGACAGGACGGGTAGTCGATCATCCCCATCCACCAAAGCCTATGGCACGTAAAGTAGACCCTGTGTAGATATTTGAGCAGGTGGGGGCAGGGCTGCGCATGGTGCGGGTGTTGGGATTCACTTTAAGGGGACACAACATTTTTGGGGAAGCTGATTGCCATTTCCCATGCAAATATTTTTTTTAAACAATTGGGTAAAATGATGTCCTTTTTCAAATAACAAGAACAAAAAGCAACAGCTTTCATAGGCTTTTGTACACAAATTTGGAATTTTGAAGTAGGTGGGTAGCTCTACCAGCTCGCTGAACATAACTAAAGGAGACCAGTGCTGACCCAGAGACTTCCTCGAGGCATTGTTCTTTTTTTTTTTTCACTGCAGCTTTTATCTGCCAACAGTCTTTGACTTGACTAAATCTGCATTGAAAACCTAAAATGGGAACCCTTCATATGTCCCCTGGGCCCTTCGTACTTCCATATGAAAGCTGCCGCATTCTGCAAAGCCCTTCAGGAACGGAAGTAGAAATTTGTGGAGCTCTCCAGCCATCAACTTCATTCACATTCCCTCTGCCCGATAATAAAGTATGTCCATACTCTCACTTATTGGTCCATGATTACATTCATACGTGATCATGATGTCACTTAACGGAATCAAGAGCACTGGCATGGCAATTGAGATCAAAGAAAGAGTATTTTCCTATTCCATTAAGCAGCTCTGTTAATGCACCCCAACCCTGCCATAAAGCTTCCTATACTTTCCCAGTATCAGGGTACACACACAGCTGACAATGGGATACCTCAAACCTGCCCTGCAGCTTCCTATCCTATTCCAGTGGTGGGACCCACTTACAACTCTGTCACCCAGACACCAGAACCATTCTATGGGTGAACAAAGTTGGCTTTGGCATTGCTAAAGCTGTTGGTGGGGCACAGTTTATGCTGATGCTGCCTCTCGCAAGTCTGTCACAGGATCTGATTTAGATGCAGGCTCAGAAGAACTTCTAACAGGAAACCAAACAGCTGTAAGTTAAACAGGATGCTTTCCAGGGAGATTAGTAAAAGCAGCAGCCTGCTTTGTGAAACTATGGCACTAAATTCAAGTTTATAAATCTGAATTAAGACCAGTAAATGAGATGTATTTGCAGGGATTTAATGCTACTATTTATAGTAACCAGCAGTGGGTAACTCTTACAAATCAGCATGGACCACTGACCACATGCTTTACTGTTGCCAATTCCTCTTGAATTGGAAAAGAGAGGTCTAGTTATACAAAACAAACGTTGAGCCACAGTGATCAATATGTGGATTAATCATACAGGATTAAACACACCCAGTTCACCGCCGATCTCCAAGAATCCAGGCGCACCTGCAGACGTCTCAAAAAGAATTGGCGAAACAGCAAAACGCTGAAAGACCGAACCACATACAAGAACGCCATGACAGAATACCACCATCTCATCAAATCAACCAAACAAACCTTCATCCAGAACAAGATCTCCACCAACGCCGGCAACTCGAAGGAACTTCTCAGCAACATCTAAGAATTCACCAAACCCGCCAGCGAGGCAACAGACATCACCCCTTCCCAGGGCCTCTGCAACAAGCTCAGCTCCTACTTCCATCTGAAAATCAAGACCCTCCGGACTCCGATACCACCCCCCCTCCCCCTCCATCAACACCAGCCAACCCACCTTCTCTGCCTGGACCCCAGCCACCACCGAAGACAACGAATCAACCATGAAAGGCATCCACTCAGGAGCACGCACGGAACCCTGCCCTCCGCACATCTTCCACAGAGCCGCCGCCACCATTGCACGGGAACTACGTCACGCCATCAACAACACCTTCGAAACCGGCACCTTCTCCTATGACTGGAAACGCGCAGAAGTCAAGCCCCTGCTCAAGAAGCCCTCGGCAGACCCTTCGGACCTCAAGAACTACCGACCCATCTCCCTCCTTCCCTTCGCAGCCAAAGTCACCGAGAAGACTGTCAATGCCCAACTAACGAAATTCATTGAAGAGAACTCCATCCTCGACCACTCCCAATCCGGATTCCGCAGCAACCACAGCACTGAGACCGCCCTACTCGCCGCCACAGACGACATCCGCACCCTCCTCGACCAAGGCCACACCGCGGCCTTAATCTTACTCGACCTCTCCGCAGCCTTTGACACCGTTTCCCACCGCACACTCGCCGCCAGACTCCACGACGCCGGCATACGGGGAACCGCCCTCGAATGGCTCCGCTCCTTCCTCACCGGCAGGACCCAAAGAATCAGACTGCCACCCTTCCTCTCCGAACCCACAGAGATCAACTGCGGAGTGCCTCAAGGATTATCACTCAGCCCTTCGCTCTTCAACATCTACATGGACCCCCTCGCCGCCATCGTCAGACAGCACGGACTCAACATAGTCTCCTACGCCGACGACACCCAGCTCATCCTCTCCCTCACCAAGGACTCCGTCACCACCAGAGTCAGCTTCCAGGAAGGAATGAAGGACGTCGCATCCTGGATGAGCAGCAGCTGCCTGAAGCTCAACTCGGAGAAGACAGAGGTCCTCGTCCTTGGACCCTCCCCCACTGCATTGGGACACCACCTGGTGGCCCACCGCCCTGGGCAGCCCGCCCACCCCCACCGACCACGCCCGGAACCTCTGCATCGTACTGGACTCCTCCCTCTCCATGACCCGACAGGTCACGCCGTCACCTCCACCTGCTTCAACACCCTCCGCATCCTTTGCAAGACCTTTAAATGGATCCTCCCTGAATCAAGAAAAAACGTCACCCACGCACTCATAACCAGCAGACTGGACTACGGAAACGCCCGCTACACCGGAATCAACAAGTCTCTGCTCCGCAAACTCCAGACCATACAGAACACCTCAGCCAGACTCGTCCTCGGCATCCCTCAACAAGAACACATCACCCAACACCTGCGAGACCTCCACTGGCTCCCCGTCGAGAAGAGAATAACCTTCAAGACCCACGCCTTCAAATGCCTCCATAACACCGGACCCCAATACCTCAACGAGAAAATCTCCTTCCACTTACCCAAGAGAAACCTCCGATCCGCCGACCTCGCCCTCGCCGAAACGCCGCGCATCCGCAGAGCCAGAACGGGCAGAAGGGCCTTCTACATCGCGGCCAAGACCTGGAACGAGCTCCCAACCGACATCAGACACGCCCCCTTTCTGAACATCTTCAGGAAGACACTCAAGACCTGGCTCTTTGACTGAACAGATCAGCTTACCCCCTTCCCCACCCCAGCGCCTTGAGACCCTCACGGGTGAGTAGCGCACTTTACAATTCCCTGATTGATTGATTGAGTTAGCTTCCTAAGAGATTAAAACATTTGCTACAGAAATTGATGGCCCCCCCTGCTCACACATATTCGAATACTAGGAAGAAAGCCATTGGGTTGGGTAATAATAACACTACTTATTTCTACAATGACTATTTTCAAGGGATTATTGGTTAGAGGGTGTTGCTCAAAGCTAACTCTGATAATTAACACTTACAATACCAGTGCAGAATTCCGAAAACCTTGCCTGTGCCAATCAAGCCATTAGCACCAATCTCTAATGCTTCTCAGTAGTGCACTTTATAGAAATGAAGAAGATGATTTCATTGGGGAATTAGAATGTTATCAATAAGAGACAGGAACAAGAGCCAGTAATGGATTTTCAGTGGAACCCTATATAGTGGCCTCAAGGCAATAATATCCGTGACTCATGTAGTCTTTTAAAATGTGTCTTAGCCCATTTTCTGTTTATTTGGGCCATTGTCATTTCAAAGGACTGAAAATATTATATTTCAACCTCTGTTCTACTGGTAGTGGGACTACATGGGACTGTATTTGCTGCAAGGCCTGCCTGATGACCTGGTTCTGCCAGTACCTTGACTTTGCATGAGGACTGAGTATTAGGCAGAGAGAAGGAAGGTTTTGTTTCTTGCCCATTGTACTAGCATATGTGACATCCGGGCTTTTGGAAGAATACTGCAAATAGTTTGCTGGAAGATTAAGTATTTGGATAGTTTGGATTTCAGATACGAACATAGAACAGAGTAAAGTAGGGGGAAGAATACTGACAGCTGTTCTTTCAAAATGGACTGTTGCCAGCTAGCAGAGTTTTACCTTGAAGATGAAGTGCCAGGAAAGCCTTTAAAGGCTTTTCACCCTAATGCTGTGCATTGTGTGTCGGATTAGTGTTGAAAACACATATGGCATTTAAATCTCCTCTAGTACTTCAGACGGAGGGGAAGAGGTGTAAGCTAGGTGGAGTGAGGATACATATTGACCAGAAACTATCTAGTGAGCCAAAAAGCATCAAGACTGAGTAACGGGCAGTGAATGCCCATTGCAGCAGCTGTCTGAGGTGGCATTGCTTCATACATAGTAGTTGCTCGCAGTTTCAAAACATCAGGCTTCTGGGAAATAGGGTGGCATGCAGAGTCTACACCAAGCTGCCTTTATGGTCAGTGTATTTGTGCCGTGGCCGTAGCTACTGATGCATAGTACACTAGTAATGTCTGTTTTTTGCTGCACGTTAAAATTATTAGATTCCACATGAGTGCATAACAGAGTAGTGGCTGTGTTTAGTGTACAAAGACTCATCTGCTTCCTGTGGAATAAGTAAAGGGGGTTTAAAACTGGCTCCTTTTCAATTATGAATGGATTGCCTACATCTAAAATGACTTTACTGAGTGACAGCAAGGGTTAGTTCTTCTCTGGGACTAGTTATCCAGGTTTAAACAAAGCTATAGCATAGAGACTGCTACCATTCAGGTAGTCAGCAATAACCTCCTGGTCACTAGCAAGAATGACGCATATTACCTGATCGCACTTGATCTCTTCACAGCCTTCAACATGCTGAACCACCAAGCAAAGGTACACAAACACTTAAATTGCCAATCAAAACCAATGCATTCCAATGTAAATCCTCCATCTTCTGCTGAATACGATATGACTACATTCAGTCCCTCATCAAATTCAGCCTTCACATGGAACTCTTTGGAACTGTAAATGGAAAAGTCAAGCCAGGGTGTTTGCAATGAACCTGGACAGTTTCATTCCTCAACTGACACCCAACACTAAATTAGTTGCATTCTTCCTCAACTCCAGCTCAAGAAAAAAGACTGCATTGTACCAGCGCTAACTCTTAAAGAAATATACCCTCCACCTTGAATCCAACTTCAAAACAGCTGCTCAAGTCTTAGTTCTCTCACACTTTACACTGGCAGTGCAGTGCTTTGTGAATTTCCAACCTGTGAAAGTCATCCTACATTCTGAACGGCCTTAAGAAATTCACCCATATCACTCCAACTCTGAAATACCTACTCTGACTCCCCGTTCAAGCATGCATCATCTTCAAAAACAGCTACATCATATACAAGGCCACCAGTAGTGCACACCTATATACATAGCTGAGACAATTACCAGATATTGCTAAACAAAATATCATTAAAAAGTGAAAGGGAGAAGATAGTCTACCTTCTCTATCTGCCTCTAGCTGCTGGAACAACACATCTCTCAACATCTGACTGCCTTCAATCCAGCTACAATTTTGAAAAGTAAATTAGGTGCACGTCTTCAATTAAGCTAAAATCTCTATGTAATAGGACTTCCCTCGCAACTATTTTGTCTCATTTGAATCAATTCTGTTAGGATGGGAAGTCTTCTGCTTGGCCCTGAAGAGTATGCTACCCTGCCATGTGTGGATCTCCTGTCAAGTCTTTTGAAAGTACTGTGAGCTTTCTTGATCTCTGCCTCAGTGAACATGACAATCATGCATATTCCCTGGGGGTCTACCTGTTTGCATGGATTGAGACCCTAAAGCGTGGCTCTGAGGTCGAGGGGACATGTAAAGTGCACCCCTCTTTTACAGAGAGTGGCTACTGCCCTCTCTTCCCAGGCTTTGCTAGACTGCCAGTGGTGGCAGCATTAATCTATACTCGGGGGTACCTGTACCCCTGTGCTCTTTAGGATAGGCTGACTACCACCCCCCATGAGAAAGTGCCCTCTTTCTGCATGGTTGCCCCCACTTTTTGCTGAATTGCTGATGTGCTTTGACTGAGTGTGCCCTGGGCTCCTGCTAATCAGGTACACAAGGCCTATGTTCTTTCCCTAAAACTGCATTGAAGCCTTAACCCAATTGGCATCTCTGGCCACAGGTCAGCCCCTGGTAAATGGTACCACAGGTACCCAGGGCATTTGTGACCAGAGAAGGCCTCTAAGGGCTGCAGCACTTATTGTACCATTACACTCACACACTGCCTTTGCAGGCTGCGTGTTTTGGTGCAGAACAAAGTGAAGAGTCAACATGGCACACATCCCTGTGTGCCATGCCTACAACCACTGCCCTGGCATAGATCAGTCACCCCTCTAGCTGGGTGCACTATACCAGTGGTGAGGGTACAGGTGCATGAGCCCTGTACCCCTACAGTGTCTAAGTCCATTCTTAGACATTGTAAGTGCAGTGCTGCCATTAAGAGTATATGGTGCTGGGAGTTTGTCATTACGAACTCCACAGCACCATAATGGCTACACTGAAAACTGAGAAGTTTGGTTTCAAGCTTCTCAGCACATTAAGCCCACACTGATGCCAGTGTGGGATTTAATGCAAAATGCACACAGAGGGCATCTTAGAGATGCCCCCTGAAAACTAACCTACCACTAGTGTCCAGGCTGAGTGTCTGCTTTCAGCTGCCACCACCAGACATCTTTCTGGACCCCTGGATCGAGAGCCTGCTTCTCTCTGGGGCCTGAAACAATGCACATTCTGGGACGAGGTGCCAAGCCTCCTCCCCCAGGATGGGCAGGGTTCACGAAGGGGAAGCTTCAAACGCTTGCCGCCTTTGTGAGTTTCCCCAGGCCACTTGCTACTCCCAGCAGCTGGTCCCCACTGGTTCTGACCCCCACTTTGGGTGGGAGAACCGGCGGGAAAAACAAGTGAGTAAGAGAGGTGTGCCCACCTCTGCCAACTCCACCCCTCAGGTGGGAGAGGCGAGGTGAAGCACAACTCTTAGTCCCCGCCATCTTGCAGATGGGGGACTCAGCCAACTGGGGAAAGGCTTATGCTCCCCTCCCACTGGAGGGTGGCATAATAGGGGGTGTACCCACCCCAGCGAAGGGACCCATTGGTCCCAACCTATTTAACTACCTGTAACACCCCTAAATCTAGTATTTAGGGGCACCCCTGAACCTTGCTTCCTCAGACCAGAAGAAACGACTAGAAAAGAAGAAGGACCGAACAGCCATGCAGAAGCTAACAAGAGGAAGACGCCCACTGCCTTGGCCCCAGCCCTACCGGCCTGTCTCCACCTCGAACCTGCTCCTGCGAAATCCTGGTGTGTCCTGCAGCCAGCAACCTCGAAAACCCCGGAGGACCTGCCTACCTTCAACCACAAAGACTGTGTTTCCCGTGAACACCGGATTTGTTCATCTGCAACCTCTGGCTCCGGCTGGACACCGCGAATCCGCCCCACTCTGCACCCGTCGTCCACGGCCCGAGCTCGAGTGAGCAAACACCACGAGGAGGTCCCCCGGCGATCCTAACCCGAGATCCGGCAACCTCTGACCTGCCTCAAGCCGACGCCTGCAACCTAAATCCGGAAGGTCCCCCCAACCGCGACCAGGAGCTGGTAAGAAGATCCGACCCCAAAAGGCACTCCTGCACCCGACGCCCCACGGCCTTGGGTGGCCAAACCGACGGTGCCTAACCAACCCCCAACTTCCCACTCGAAGTGGTGGTTGCACCGAGAAGACCTTCGTCCCCAAGCCTGCAGTGCCTTTGCAAACCGGAGGTTCCCCATTGCAAACAACAGGGCACCCGACGTCGAAACAGCACCCTGCACCCGGCCGCCCTAGTGCCGCTGAGGGTGCACCTTGGGTGCTACTTTGTTTCCCCATTTGCCCTGAGCTACAGTCTAGGAGCTTTGCTCCCACAACCAAGTGGCCTGCTCGTCAGCAGCCACCAACCGGAGGCCCCCTATCCCCCATTGGATAACATTGGGCCTCAGCACTCTGCACCCGGCCGCCCTAGTGCCGCTGAGGGTGTAACAAGAGTGCATCCTTGATCCTGGGGGACCCCTTAGTCTACCTCCAGAACCTCAACTCCCACTACCAAATACTTACCTTAAAACCGATAACACTATTTTCCTCCATAGGATAACATTGACTGTTTTTCTTGGAAAAAAATTCCAAGTGTGGAGTTTGAAAACCTAAAGAAATTCTTTAAAATTATACTGTTCAACAAAAATGCTTTTACTTACCTGTTTACAGGAAATGTCCCAGTGTAGTATCCAGGTATACTACACTGAGTAAGAAAAGTAATCTGAAAAGTAACTTACCTGGTATTTTACTGAAAAGCCCATTCAAGTCTATGTACTGTATTTATAAAGTATTGCATTTCTCTGCAACCATACTGTAAGTCAAAACTAAGTGCATATGCAATTACAATTCAAACTGTTTACAAACAGCATTACTACTGTAAAGTATTTATTGCTTACCTGTGCCAGGATTGCTTGGTTCTACAAAATAAAATAACTAAAAGAATATTTTCATACAAAAACAATTGGTCTAAAGTTCAGTCTTTGAGTGTGTGAATTCATTTGCTGACTGAGTGTGTACAACAAATGTTTAACACTGTCCTCCGATACTGCCTTACTGCTCGACCACACTACCACAAATAGAGAGTGAGGTGCTATCTAACTTTACCTCTGCCTACCTTTGGGGTTCCACAACACTGTCCTCCGATACTGCTTTACTGCTCGACCACACTACCACAAATAGAGAGTGAGGTGCTATCTAACTTTACCTCTGCCTACCTTTGGGGTTCCACTGGACTCTGTGCACACTATACCTCACTTTGGTATAGTATATACAGAGCTAGCTTCCTACACCCCCCTCCTAGTAAAGTCTGTGCAGTCTCTATCTGAAAGAGACACGTTAGTGACAGATTCCTTACCTTAGAATATCCCCAGGCGTCAGGCTGGATCCGGAAAGTTTTTGCGTAGCAGTACTTTTCCGCGTCGGTAGGCGGCGTCGTGCGGCTCCGCGTCCGTCGTCGGCGTTGTGATCGCCGGGATGACGTCGCGGGCAGTACTTAGACGCCGCCCCTGCGCGCTGACGTCAGTTCTTCTTTTTCCGCGCCAGCAAGCGCAGATCCGGGAAGAGCAGTGCCCTAGTCATTTTTTGACTAACTTTTTTGGTGAATTTTTTCACTGTTTCTTTCAATCGACTCCAAGGTGTCGTAGGGATGCCCGGCTTTAAACGTTGCGACGCCTGTGCTCGGATGATGTCCATCACAGACCCGCATCTGGAGTGTCTCTTCTGCCTCGGGCGAGACCACGACACGAAGTCGTGTTCCGACTGCCGGGCCCTAAACCCGAAAGCTTTGCGAGAGCGGTCTCGAAAGCTCCTCGAGGCCCGGCAGTCGGCTCCGCGCCACACCAAGCCCCGGTCGCGTGAGAGGTCGAGGGGTCGGTCGCGGAGTCCTCGCCGGTCGTTGGGATCCAAGTTTTCGTCGTCCGGTAAGTCTAAACACAAGAAGTCCAAAAAACATCATCGCTCTAGGACTTCGCCTCGCCGGTCTCGCGACTCGGCTGAGGCCCCTCCCGGCACCGTCCCCGCGGCCCCGGACATGCCTGTGGAGTCGCCCCCGCAATACCCGTCCTTCCCGGGTTCGGGGGCGGATCCGGCCCAAGTACAGGAATTCCTGTCGGCCATGGCCCGCCTCTTCGGGCCTCAAGGTCCCTCCGGTGCGCCTTCGGGCCCCGCGGGCCCTGATGGGGTTGCCCCGGCGTCGCCGGCGACTCCGGTCCCGGCGTCGCTCGTGCCTCCAGCCTCGGTCCCGGCTCCGGCTTCGGCCCCGGCCTCGATCCCGGCTCCGGTGGTACCGCAACCCCCATCGACGCCGGTCGACCTGACCACGCCTCCGCCGGCGTCGATGTCTCCGGTGCCGTTCCTGACGCCGCCCGGGGCTCCGGGCGGCGTCGTCCCCATGTACTCTCCGGCTCCGGACATGGAGCCGGACCGGCGTCGCTCGACGCCGGTTCCGGCGCCGATGGGACCTTGGGTCCCAAATGTCCCTCCTCCTCCTTATTTTGAACCGGAGGAGGACCAGGAGGACTGGGAGGGGTCTGAGGACCCTCTGGCACAACAGTGTCAGTATGATGAGGACTGGGCAGGGGAACTAGGGGATGCCAGTGGTCTAGATACTTCCCCTGACACTGGCATGCTGTCTCCTCCCGTGGCTACGGAGGAGGGAGCCAATTTTGCAACGGTGTTGCGTAGGGCAGCTGGAGCCTTACATCTCCGACTCCCTACGGTGACGGTCAAGACTAATCTCTTGACAGAAGTGCTTCGCCGGCAGCCTCCTCCTTGGAGACTGTGCTGCCGTTCAACGATGCACTAACTGACGTTCTTTTGGGCGCCTGGTCCAAGCCCAACACAGGGGCTCCTGTGGATAGGAACGTGTCCCGACGCCATCGCCCAGCTCCGGGCGACCCCTTGTTTCTCTCTGTCCACCCCACTCCTGAGAGCTTGGTTGTCCAAGCCTCGGCTTCCCAAACCGCCTTCCCTACCGCCCCTCCGGATAGGAAATCCAAACGCCTGGATCAATTTGGGAAGAAGGGTTTTTCTTCCTCCAGTGCTGGCTTGCGGTCCATCAACACCGCTTGTCTTTTGGGCCGATATACCCACTCCTTGTGGGATTCGGTGGCGACTGTTTTGCCCCAGTGTTCTGAGGAGGTCCAGACACTGCTTACCCGCGCCATTGCGGAAGGAAGGGATGCGGCCAAATACATCATATGTTGTGGCCTTGATACCGCCGACTCGCTGGGCAGATCTATTGCAACGACGGTGGCGCTGCGTCGCCACGCCTGGCTGAGAACCACTGGTTTTTCAGGGGATGTCCAGAATACTCTCATGGACATGCCCTTTGATGGAGTCGGTCTTTTTGGTTCCAAAGCAGACCATGCGTTGGAGCATTTTAAGGACTCACGGGCTACTGCCAAGTCCCTGGGCCTTTCTGCTACACGCCCTCCGCTACCTTCTGCTTTTCGCCCCTATCGTGGCCACGGAAGGGGCGCCCAGTCACGTCAGCAGCCCAGCCACCGGCCCGCGCAGCAGGCGTCTTCGCGTGGCCGAGGACGTGGATACCGCCATGGCGGTTCGGGCAACAGCATGCGGGTCAGGCCACCACCTCCAACCCGTCCGTGGCCTCCAAGCCCTCCTAGTCCCTCCTTTCAGGTGCACAGCACGCCAGTAGGGGGCAGGGTCCGCCATCACCTTCACCACTGGCATCCCATCACCTCGGACAGGTGGGTCTTGGACATTGTCCGAGCTACTCCCTCCCCTTCGAGACCACCCCCCAGCCATGCCACCTCAATTCCACCGCATGTCAGGGGATCACTTGGTACTTCTGCAGAAGGAAGTCACGGCCCTCTTGGCCAAGAGGGCCATCGAGCATGTTCCGACCCCAGAAGTAGGACGTGGTTGCTACTCCCACTACTTCCTGGTGCCCAAAAGGACAAGGAGGACATGCGTCCTATCTTGGACCTCCGGAACGTCAAACGCTTCCTCCGGAAGGAGAAGTTCAAGATGCTCACCCTAGCTCAGGTCTTGACTGCCCTCGACCCTGGAGACTGGTTGGTAGCGTTGGACTTGCAGGACGCCTATTTCCACATCCCCGTCCTGCCGGCCCACCGGCGTTACCTTCGGTTCACGGTAGGCCTCGAGCATTTTCAGTTCACCGTGCTCCCCTTTGGCCTTACCAGTGCCCCTCGGGTGTTCACGAAAGTGATGGCGGTGGTCGCAGCTCATCTGCGCCGGGCAGGGGTTTCAGTCTTCCCCTACCTCGACGACTGGCTGCTGAAGGCGGGCTCGTCCCAGGCAGTCGTCTCCCACCTCCAGACTACGGCCGAACTCCTGCACTCGCTGGGGTTCTCCATCAATGTGCCGAAGTCGCATCTGATTCCTTCTCCACAGCTCCTTTTCATCGGAGCAGTTCTGGACACGACGCAGTTTCGGGCCTATCCTCCCGAACGGCGAGTCCGGGATATTCAGGCTATGATTCCGACCTTTCAGCCTTTATCCTGGGTTTCGGTACGGATGACCCTGAGGCTGCTGGGCCTCATGGCCTCCTGCATCCTGCTGGTCAATCATGCCAGATGGCATATGCGGGCTCTGCAGTGGGACCTGAAGTTCCAGTGGGCGCAGCACCAGGGCAACCTGTCCGATCACGTCCAGATCTCGGAGGGGACTGCAAAACAGTTGCAGTGGTGGCTCTCGAACCGGCAATGGGTCATGGGCAGATCCCTCTCCCTTCCCCAGCCAGAGCACACAGTTGTGACGGACGCGTCCCTTCTGGGATGGGGCGGTCACATGGGAGAGGCGGAGATCAGGGGCCTCTGGTCTCCGGCGGAGTCCCGGCTCCATATCAACTTTCTGGAGCTCCGGGTGATCCGACTTGCACTCAAGGCATTCCTTCCCTCTGTCAAAGGGAAGGTAGTGCAGGTGTTCACAGACAACACCACCGCCATGTGGTACTGCAACAAACAGGGCGGGGTGGGGTCGTGGACCCTCTGTCAGGAGGCTCTGCGCCTCTGGACATGGCTGGAACATCAGGGCATGTTCCTGATGGTTCAACACCTGGCAGGTTCCCTGAACGCCAGGGCGGACGAACTCAGCCGCAGGTGCATGATGGATCACGAATGGCGTCTTCACTCGGAAGTGGCGCAAGGACTCTTTCTACAATGGGGAGAGCCTTGGTTAGATCTATTCGCCACCGAAGAGAACGCGCAATGTCATCAGTTCTGCGCGTTGGAATTTCCAAGGCGGCACTCGCTCGGCGATGCTTTTCGTCGCGAGTGGAGTTGCGGTCTGTTGTACGCCTTTCCGCCTATACCACTTCTACCCAGAGTGTTGAAGAAGATTCGGCACGACCGGGCCCAAGTCATTCTTGTGGCTCCGGACTGGGCTCGAAGAGTTTGGTATCCCGAGCTACTCAGTATGAGTGTAGATCCCCCGATCCGTCTGCCTCTTCGGGAGGATCTTCTGTCGCAGCAGCAGGGGACGGTCCTCCACCTGAACCTGTCCAGTCTACACCTGCTTGCGTGGAGATTGAGCGGCGGCAGTTGATTCCTTTCGACTTGCCTCCCGAAGTTTGTGATGTGATTCTGGCAGCCAGGCGTCCCTCCACTAAGGTGGTATACGCCTGCAGGTGGAACAAATTTGTGGCATGGTGCACAGCAAAGGCTGTGAATCCCCTTTCTGCCCCTCTTTCTGAGGTCCTTCTGTTCCTTCTTTCTCTGGCCCAACAGGGTTCTGCCCTGGGTACCCTCAAGGGTTATCTTTGTGCTATCTCGGCCTTCCTCAGGCTCCCTGATCAGCCCTCCCTTTTCAAGTCCCTTGTTGTTAACAGGTTCTTAAAAGGCATTACACACCTCTTCCCTCCTGTTCCGTTTGTAATGCCTCAGTGGGACTTGAACTTGGTTCTTACCTTTTTAATGTGCGCTCCCTTTGAGCCTCTACATAACTGTCCTCTTCGTCTTCTCACTCTGAAGACAGCCTTTCTGGTGGCCATCACCTCCGCTCGGCGGGTGAGTGAGCTCCAGGCTCTATCTTGCAAACCTCCCTTTCTGTCTGTTCATCCAGACAAGGTTGTTCTTCGGACGCGTCCGTCCTTCTTGCCAAAGGAGGTTACTGCCTTCCACATTGGGCAGACCATCACTTTGCCTACCTTCTTTCCGCCTCCGCATCCTTCCAGAGAGGAAGAGAGGCTCCACCGTCTGGACCCAAAACGTGCGCTCTCCTTCTATATCGACCGCACAAAACACTTCCGGGTGGATGACCAGCTCTTTGTTGGCTTCGTGGGCGCCAAAAAGGTCGGGCGGTGCACAAACGAACCATCTCCCGCTGGGTTACCTTGTGCATCAAGACCTGCTATTCTTTGGCTAAGAAGGAGCCTCCTGTTGGGCTGCGTGCCCATTCCACCAGGGCAACGGCTGCTACCACGGCCTTGGGCCGCGGTGTTCCGCTGCCGGTTATCTGTCAGGCAGCTACGTGGGCCTCGCTGCACACGTTTACGAAACATTACTGCCTTGACAGTCAGGTCCGGAGGGACGGCTTCTTTGGCCGTTCTGTCCTCCAGGACTTCCTTGTCTGATCTTTGTTCGCAGACCCACCACCGGGGTTGGTATTGCTGGGGTATCTATTCTAAGGTAAGGAATCTGTCACTAACGTGTCTCTTTCAGATGCACAAGTTACTAACTTGTGTAACGATATATCTGTAAGAGACAGTAGTTAGTGACAGATTCCTACCGCCCACCCATCCTCCCCGTTCTGCGAACTGATTTCTAGGGTTAAGGACATCCCTTTCAGGGCCCTAGTATTTTTCAGACACCTATGTCAGCTTCTTGCATGGCTCTGCGTTCCTGGCGCGGAAAGTCGTGTACAGAACTGACGTCAGCGCGCAGGGGCGGCGTCTAAGTACTGCCCGCGACGTCATCCCGGCGATCACGACGCCGACGACGGACGCGGAGCCGCACGACGCCGCCTACCGACGCGCTAGGGTACTGCTACTCAAAAACTTTCCGGATCCAGCCTGACGCCTGGGGATATTCTAAGGTAAGGAATCTGTCACTAACTACTGTCTCTTACAGATATATCGTTACACAAGTTAGTAACTTGTGCTTTACCTTTGTTCTTTTTTGCCTGTATGGTATGTGAGAATTGTATTTTGAAAACCAATGGGTGAGGATGGTCAGCAATTGTGTTTAGTATGAGCAGAGCTGGTATCTGTTCTGCTGGACATTACAGCTCTCCTGTGCCCCTACCTATTCTTAGTAGAAGCTTGGTGGGTTGGGGTAGGACCTAGCTCTTATCTGTGTTTAGCTAAGACTCCTTCTGCTGGGACGAACCCCATCTCTTTGTGCTGGGTGGTGGTCAGGGCCCCCTGGTCTGGAGTTAATTAAAATTCCTTTCTGGTAGAACCTTCCTCGCACAGACTGATCTCACAGTGAACATGCACAAAATATGCCCCAGGATTGGAGGGGCACCCAGGATGCAAAATTAGTGGACCCTCTGATTAGATTAGGCTGTTGCTCACACAATGATAAAAGGCTGGTCTCATCAACCAGTTGGTTGTTCATGGCTGTTCACTTTTCTAACAAGCCTCCCACAAGGGGTCGTCGAGGAAGCCGAGATCCACGAGTGGCGTTCAAAGGTTGGATTGCCATTCTCCTTTCAGGCCCTGGGATAGGGTTTGAACTTGAGAAGATGTCTCTATGATGGATTACCGGTTAAAGGAATTTGCCAGTCTGATGAAAGGAGCTAGGCTGTAGTGTGTCAGGCGGCACCAGAACAGAGATTGAACTGTCTGAGGCTTGCAGAGGCTATTCTGTCCTTCGGATCAAAAGAAGACTTCAGACAGCTGCTTCAGATAAGGAAATTTGCTGCACGTCAACATTGAGGGAGACTGGGGAAGCTCCATATTGTCAATGAGGGTGAGACTGCTTCACCCCTGGCCCCTCCTGTGTGCTGTGGGAGCCTGTGGGTGTTTCCAGTTGCCACCAGTAGCTTTGAGAAGAGTGCCTTATTGAAGAATGTACCCTTTGAACCCTTGATCCTTGCCCCAGGACTTGCATAGTTTCCAGCTTTGTCCTTGCTTGTCCTGCACTAATAGCAAGTAGCACCGTCCCCATGGGTGCCCTGCCATTAGCAAATCTAGACTGTGACCAGTGGGCTCTGTGGTACAGGCCCCCACCTATTTTGTTCCCACCTGAGGGCATCAGGGTGGACTGGCACCCTGGCTAGCCACTAGCCTCCTACAGCTAGCCCAGTGGCTACTGAACCAGAGGGACTCCAGTAACTGTGCCAAGACACCAGGCACCCCTATCCAGACCCCTGACACCACCAGAGCTGTGTCCTCACCAAGGAAGGTGGGCACTTCTGTTGCTTTGGGTGGTAGGATAGTGATTGGACCTGGAACATTTGACTTGTCAGCTGCTTAAACCTTATCACTGCAATTCAATTTTTGGTACCATTGCTCAAGATTTGAAGAGTAACCCTGTGCAAGGTGGTCTGTACAGTGCAATGTTACAGTGTTTCTATATTGCTCAGTGTCCAGGCACTGTAATGCTGTTTGAGGTCAGAACTCTGGCCTAGAGGGTTGTAGTCTGTGTGTCTTAGTTTTATGATTAGTATATTTTTATGGTGTATATTAAAGTACTTTTCCTTTATAAAGTAAATCATGGGCTGAACATTGATCTTATTAGCTGGTCGGTTTCAACTGTATTCTGAATGTCTAACCCACTCCTTGAGTAAGCCTTGAACTACTCTGCCTCTGAGAGTCAAGTGCTGAAGAGGAGTTCTTAATTATCCAGTTTTAGGTCCAGTAGTACTGTGGCCCCAAGACACCAGCAGTAAAGAATTCCGATTGATGCAAGTGGAGCCCAGTAACACCTAATGCCCCAGGAACCCGGCCGTCACAAATTCTGTATCGCATCTCTGGGCCTCCACCTGGGGTTAATGCTATGTTGCCCTCTAGCAAGGCCTGTTCTCTCTAAATACACAAACATACATATATAGTGTACAGTGACAAACTATCTGCATTTAGAATGGTCACTTCCGGTAGTTTGTCAGTATCATTCTGTCGCTCTTTCTGCTTCAAAGTATATCTGTTGGTTGCTCCCATTGCATTCATGTATTATTGCCTTTCCTGTTGTAGCTCAGCTTAGTACGTAAATTAACCCTTAACACTACAGCACACTCTGTTTCAACGTGACACACTTCCCATAACACTCACCATCACAATACATGATCATTCACAACAACATACCATCCCACGTACACGTCACACACTATGACCCCATATTCATCAACATGGCCGACATGACGTGAGCTCCTAAGGCTCCCGGCCGGCCCGCCACATAATCCTGAATTATCCTGCAAGTGGGCGCCCTTGGGTGCCATTCGACGTCTGGGGGGTGCTCCCCTTGCTCTGGGGGTCCTGCAGGAGAGCCCGGGGCCCTGGAGGCGCGGCATAGACAGCAGAAATCTTGGAGTGGGCCGTCCGGCCTAAATCGGCCTGCGCGGCTTAGCTGGAGCCTGATGAGGATCACTGGCGCCCGGGGGGCCTACTGGAGGACCTTGTCCAAGCGGCCATCCGGATCGGGAGGCCGGGCCAAGAGGCTGCTTGTTGACCGCCGACGCGTCCCAGACTGGAGATTAAGGAGGTGGGAGCCTCCGTGCCTTCCGGTGTGGGGACTGTGCTGGCCTGATGAGCGTGAGGGAGGCTGCATAAGCGACTGGGCCGGCCGGCGCTGATCTTTGGCCTGCCCTGCACCTGCCCCCGCAGCGACGAGAGGGGCGAGACCGGTGGAGGCTAGCGGCTCAGCGGGGGCTCAAGACATCGACGGCGGAGGGTCTACAGAGCGGCCGAGGCGGAGAGGCCCGCAGACCCCGCGGTATCCTGAACCGGGACTGCTGGCAGCCCTGCGTGCAGAGGAGTGACAAGGTGAGCAACCAGGGCCCCAGACGGGAATCAGGGGGGGGAGGGTCCCCATCCTTAGTGCTTAGAATCACGGCCACACCTGAAGGTAACGTGCCGAGGGGCCGGATCGGGGCCTGGGTGTCCCAGGACGAGATTGCTAGCGGGTTCCCCCTGCGGATGGAGGGCAGAGAAAAAGCCCTGAAGAGCGCTGCTGGGGCCCCGGACTGAAAACGCGAAGGAGCCTTGAGGGGAACAGAACCTGAGGAGGGCCCTATCTGCCGGAGCGCCTCACTCCTGACTGGGCCTGGGGCCTGCGTGGCGGCCCACACGAGCAGCGGCCTTAAACTTGGGCAGGACCCTCGCGGCCCTGCAGCGTTCAGTGAATTTCTAGAACACCCTCCCGTTGTCCTTAATAGGCAGGCTTGCTATCTCAAAGATGGTAATGCTTCCTAGGTGCCTTTACGCGCTCCAGAACTCACTCTGCCCGATTCAGACACGAGTATTCAAGCAACTGAACACGATCCTGACCTCATTACTGGGGCGGGGAAGAGGAGTAGAGTAGCCCTCAACACCTTGACACGTAGATATGAGGAGGGGCGTTTGGAGGCCCACGCTTTGATCTACACTACTATGCCGCTCAGCTGCAGCCTCCGGCTTGTTGGATGGCAGAGGGGGACAACTGGGAAAAACGACTGTTGACTGGCAGGGCGGACCCAGTGGCTCTCCAAATAGCGCTGATGAAGGGCAGGGGGGCGGAGAGGGACCTCCCTTATATAGAGCGACAAACGGCGAGCATTTGGCAGCGGTTTGTGGAAAAGGTGCTGCGTCGGGTGCCATTCCATAGAGAGCTGCCTATTTGGATCCTGGCCCCCATCAGAGAGATGGGAACACATGTCCTTTCAGGCCTGGAGAGACGGCGGTTGCGAGGTCCTTGCAGACCTTTTCCTGAATGAGACCTTCATAACATATGAACAGGCAAGCGAGAGGTTCCCTGATAGTTTCGCCCTTAGGCAGGGTCATTATCTGCAATACAGGGGAATTCAGGAAGTAGTCAAGGTCACCTGGCCCCAATATCCGGAGATCCCCCAACCGACACATACCTTAGACATTCTGCTTACGTGCGGATCCGGTCACAGGATGATATGTCTCCTACACAAAGCAATGAAGCAGGACTCTACTGCCCCACCACCACCGTCAAGGGTTGCTTGGTAGAGGGACCTCAATACACAACTAGACCAGAGGGCTTGGGTGGCTATTAGTGATCTCACACATAAAGTCTCCTGTAATGCTAGGTTCAAACTGATCCACTATAACTTCTTACATCGAACTTACCTCACACCAGTGAAGTTGAGACGTATCTCCCACAACAAGGATGGTAAATGTCCCAGGTGCGCTGCTGAGAGTGCGGACTTTATCCACCTGGCGTGGGATATATTATCAGGTTACCTGAAAATGTAAACAAGCTGTTTGTTGAAAAATAAGAATGATATTGTTCTTAGCAAAGTGGTATGCAGACACTAAATGAGTATTTCACTTGCAAATATAAATTTCCTTGTCCTGACCTCAACAGCCAGTCCTAGCTCCCAATACCGCTTGTACAACTTTTGGTTTTATATTTACTATTACTCGCAGGTTAAATTAGCAAGATATATACTTATCACCCTGGTTATACTAAGGATAGGATTAACCTTGGGGAGCATGAGTTATTAGTCTTTCAAGGAGGAGTGCAAGGGATTTGATGGGAGGCGAGAGACAGAAGAAGGTGCAGATAAGTGGAGACCTAAAAAAGATGAGAAGAGAAAAAGGGACAGTAGGAGGGAAAGAAGAGAAAAGAAAGGAAGGAAAGTTAGAGAAACAGTGAGATGGCGGGAGCTAGGAGGTAGAATGGGGAGATCTAGGAGGGAGGTAATGAAGAGGGGAAAGGTAGAATGAGAGGAAAGGGAGAGTTAAAGATTGAGAAGGGGCGAGAGAAATAAAAGGGAGAAGGGTGATGTCAGAACCCATTTCAAAGGGCCAATGGGCACGCAGGGGCTACTGTACCCAACTGTGCTGGTTACGGTCTTTTACTCATAATGTCCCCGGGCCCGGCCTACTATGGATCCTGAGCAACAGGGCCAAGAACCCCTTCTTCACTTGAGTCTCATTGGTAGCTGTGGTCGAGCAGTTAAGGCTCACTCGGTGGGATGTACATGCCGGTTAGTGAACATGATTCATAACTCAGAGGGCACACAGTACAAACAATAAATCAATTTCCAGTCAAATATTTGCTTTTACATAAACAAAAAGAAGCATTTTATTTCTAACTCTACACATGCAAAGGTATACGGCATTTACTAGCAACAACAAAATCCCCCTTTAAGTCGGGGATCTCATAGTTGTCAGGCATATCCCTGTCCTACCCTCCTTCGTGTAACATGTTCGCAGTGATTACCCATTCACTGTTGACCGCATCCAAGGAATGTGTAAGGTCATGCTCAAGAAGTCCTCTTTGACTCTTTAGGATTTTAGTCAAATCTATGGTGTCAACACTGTTAGCAGCAAGTCCCCCGGGGCCAAACTGGCCCAGTTCTCATCTTACCCACTCTTGCAGCACAAAGGAGTTTGGCAGAGCAACGGGTGCCCTCGGACATGCACCGCGAGTCCTGCTCAGTTCTGAGAAGGCGGGCTCTCTCTCCTGAGCAGCGCCGCCGAAGTCATTCTCTGTTGTTGGAGCAGTTCCCAGCTTGTGAAGACGCAGCAAGTTGGCTTTACCCCTGGGGGGGGAGGCATCCTTTCTTAGCTACCATCTGGAGCCTGGTGAGGGGTCAACTTGGGTCAGTCGGGTGCAGTTCATAGAGCGGGTCCAACTCGTGGAACATACCTTCAGTCTCGCCTTCGGGTAATGACCCTAATCTTTTGCCACATTTGTACCGGCAACCCCTCGTGGCATATGAGATTGATGCCGTGCTTAGAAAAACATGGGCAACAGCTTCCTTAGTGCAAGCGCCCATGCTGAGGTGGTCATGGGTCCCATCGAAGCAGTGCTAACTTTACCGGTGGCTCCTCTGTCATACGGGGTCACCTCAGCATGGCAGTATGGGTTCACCCAGGCCTGGACAGCGGTTCTCCCTTGGCTCAGTCTCCAGCAGCCCGCTCCTGGTATATGGGGTGTCACAGAGCTGACACGGCAATGACCCGATCGGTGCATAGCCTCACACCTCACTCAGGGAATCCTCTTTCAGGGCTTCCCACTGGACCTTGCTCCCTTCAGCACTCTCCTCTTTCTCACAGGGCACACTAGTCTTGACAAGCAGGGAGGCGCTAATGCTTCAGGCTCCAGGGCATGTGCTAGTGGTTTCCCGGTGATGTCCCCTCACACAGCAGGGAGACTAGCAAGCTTTTGCCCCCAGTCCTGGTCACAGGCAGAAGTCTTGCAGAGCTTCCCCTTCTCACACAGCCTGTTTGACTGCTTGGCAGATAACAAAGTGTGGGTTCTCAACTTCCCCTTCTTAGTCAGTGGCGGCTGATGAAATTAGAAAGTGGTAGGGCAAAAAACCCTTTGTCGATTTTATATGACAGGGTGTAGTTAACATTCCTAATCCACTGTTGCCATCAGATCCCTCTGATAAGTGTTGTACAGACCAGTTATTACATATAGTAATTGCTCTCGGGCAGCAGGTATGGTTTAATCCTTTTGTTTCAGGGCCTCTGGGTAGCTCTGCAAGAGTGAACTACATCTGTTTTTTTATATCAGACAGAAACAGGACTGAACTGAGTAGGAGCATGAGGGGACACGTGGTCGAATCTTTGTGAAACATAAACAAGCCCTCTCCTCTCTAACACTGACCTGAAGGAAGGAGCGGTGGCGGCTGCCGCCAATCAAAACCGGTAGGGCGGCGGGGGCGAGGGTGGTAGAGGAGCGGGTGGGAAATATATATATATATATATATATTTATATATATATATATATATATATATTTATTTTTTTTTAAATCACTTACCTGCCACTCCGCTCTGCTCCTGCTGCCGACCGCCTTGTTCCTCCTGCTCCTCTTGTCCCGAAAGCCCAGAAGTGAATGGGTCTAAAGGAACAGGCTCCCCACCCAATCCAGACAATGCTCTCTTGAGAGCAGCGCCAGGATTGGTCTGAGCGGCCTCGTTTGCCGCTTAGACGGTGCCTGGGAGCCTGTTGGGTTTCTCCAACCCAGCTGTGCAATACAGCCGGGTTGGAGAAACATAAGTGCGCATGTGTGTTTGGCCGGCCTAGGATGGATGGCAAACACACAAATGTGCACTTACAAGTGCACAGTACTCCTCCCTGATATGGTCCGGCCCCGCCCCTCCTGTCAGACATAAGTAACTCCGACAGAGATAAATAAAACGAAAATAACAATGTGTTATTATCGTTTTATTTATCATCTGCTGGCAGTGGGGTGACGCTCATCTGCCATTACGGAGGAGCCACCCCTCAGAAGGAGGGTCAAGAGGTGCTATGCTTAGGCCAGCCAAACAGGCTTGCAGTGCCATTGCACCAGCACCACTGAGACACAGCCTACATTGCCTGCTGCCGTATCTCCTCATGCCCCTAGCTGAATCCTTTGCCACAAGGCATGTCCGAGGCTCCCTGAAGTGTAGCTCATGCTGTGTTCCGCTGCTGTTATTCGCTTTAGGGGAAGAGTGCATGCAGCAATAGATCTGGAGGCCAGGACTGGGACATCGGCTGCATGAACTAATGAATCTCCAAGTGCACTGCACCTGTGACACACAAGAGTAGGAAGTACTTCTCATCTGCGCTTCTGCTGAGGTTTTACTCACTGTTGGTTGGATGCTACAAGGGAGTGGAGAGGATTTTGTGAGTCCATCTGCCTGATGGACCCCTCCCCAGCCCCCCCAAACGCCCAAGCAACAGTGAGCAGCATGTAAAAAGTGGGTGGAGCACAGGAATCCAGCCTGCACTGCCTCCTCAAATTTTTGACTGTGCTAGCTGGTCCTGCCCCCTATTTTTAAAAGCTAGGGTGCTGATTTGGCCCTGCTTAGGGTCACAATAATCGACCTAAGACCGATTATACCCCTGGCACTCATAATAGGATGCGCCCCTTTCATGACCCAAGCACTTTCCCTTGTGCCTCATCGGCGAGTGAGAACCTCGACCTGCACAAGCGCAGTTGCAAGTCCTGCAAAAAAAAAAATAACATTATCTCAGCCCTGATGAAGCAGCCAGTATTGATGTTTAGCTGCTTGTGTACTCCATCCTACTCCTCTTCCGAGTGGCAGAGCTCCGCCCCTTTCACCCACAAGCACCAGTCGCTCATGCTTATAATCCATTTCCAGACACAAAAATGTAATCTGTGTAGTGAGTCTTTGAAGTTTTATGTTGGGGTTCTCCTTCTTTTGAAGTGGACACTTCTCTTCTTTATTCATGAAAACCTGTCTGTCACAGCAGGCAAGACTCTGAAGCGGATTGTCCCACAAGACAATTCATGGGAGTGACTAGAGTTCACAGCTGGATGGCAGCCACAGTGATATGTGCATCAAAAGGTTAATCCCAGCCCCCCTTTTTATGATTCCGTTATCAGCCCCATCTCCCTTCCTGACATGTGTCCAGTCCCTGTCCTTGTGATCTATCACTGAATGAAAGAGCAGTCTTTTAAAGTGTAAATGGAGTCTCTTCCCTCCTGCGTGTGCCCCATCTAGCTCACAAGAAAGCAGCAATAAACAAATCTGTCTGGATTGATTCCTCTCCTTCTCATGTCTTCACCAGGCGCAACCTGGGCTTCCCAAAATGGAACCCAAGATCCTCCATGTAGCGTACCATTGCAAGCACATTTACTCAATGTACATTTGCAGCATACTTACTTTTCTGCTCTAATACCTCTATGCATTGAACCCTTACATGTACACATGCATCCAGCACATACACTCAGTCTGCACGCACTATTCAGCTCTGAAGCTTTTCTATATTCAGCCAAGGTGTGCTATTTACAAACATATACCCTGCCAGCACATACACTTACCATGTGCACGCTGCACAACACTTCACCCCTCATGTATTATACTTCACGCAGGCACACATACACCCAGCACATGCTCTCATTGCGCACGCACTTCACAGCACTACATCTCTTATGTGATGTATTCCTCTTGGGCATAAATGCACCCATTAGGTACATGCACTAACTGCACATGCACTGCAAGAATTGCTCAATCCTTGTACTGTACCCTGTCCAGGCACACATACATCCAGCACAGAGTCACTACTCCTGTGCTGCGCAGCACTCCGCATCTACCCGATTTAGGCCAAGGGTGAGTTAAGCACACAGCAGCGGAACTTTTAATAAGGTGAGTGCGCCTGTAGGCCTCACTCCAGTAATGTGAACAAAACGTGTTTTCTTTGGAAAAATTGCTACTCTAGTGCTATTGACTGTATATTCTATTATACGACGCACTCACCTGCATTCACACTATCCACATACATGGAGGGAACAGTATAATTACAACCCCTTTGCTAGGGACTACAAAACAAGAATTAAAAAAAATATATCGATTTATTTCTTTGTTTGTTTAAAAAAGCATACGCTTAACAATACATAGGTATACAATATCTCTGTTACATCAAAATCTCATCAAGAAATACAGTAGAGACATACAAAAATCATTAAAAACAGATTCACATAAAAAACAAGGAGAGTACACATAAAAGACAGAGGACTATGTCATTGAATGAACACATCCGTGATTATTCCATTTAAAGCCTGAGACCCGATACCATACATGAAATGAGCATTCAAAAGGTCCCAGTTTTCTCACGGATTGTGTTCTTTTTATCAAGCGTCGACGCGTTTCGATGGTGCCTTTATATAGCCATCTTTTTCAAGACCGAGTCATTTGTGACTCTCATAGACAATAGATAAAAACCAGGAACAATTTGGACCGCCTTTTATTGTGATCAACTAAAATGCACGATGAATCTCAATTTCGGAAGGTCTGATAGGATCCTAGGGGGCTTCTACCTCCCTCTGTCCTATTCGAGTATTTTAAACAATGTGTAGACGATCTGGAGCATAAAACAAACTGGAAGCCGAAAGGTATTGCCTATAGCAGTGAATTGGATTCACCCGTATCACAGCCCTCGATCCAGTAGTAGGTTTAAAAGATCTTTTAAAGATTATATTCTCTCTTGATGGGGACCGATGTCCATAAAATAAATTTGCGCTTTTGGTGCACCTTAATAGATGATGGTTGCCCCAGCATAAGTCCCTTTTCTAATTAGGGTTTGTTCGAGGATCGGTTCTCCTTCTGTGTGGCTCCGTTCGTGTTCCAGATGGAAATAAAAAATGACACTGGGTAAAAAGGTCCTGTTCACTACTACTGATTATTACATGGTGTGCTGCCACCTCTCCACTCATGCTGCCTAATTCCTGGTGAAGGCAGTAGCTTCCCACCACTATGAGAGTAGCACTTTGGGCACCACTCCTGGTCCAACAAGACCACAGTCCGTGAGACAGGCCTATGTCATGGAACACATGCATGATTCATGTTCACCTATGACAAAAAATCAACATTAGGGATCCAGACAACAGTTCAGCTGGGCACTCCGGGTAGGGATACACGCCTCTTACCATGCAGAAGACTTTTCCATCCCAACACGTGGGAAGCAAAATAGAGAGGAAGGAGGCAACAAATAGAAAGAAAAGAATAAGTGGCAAATCGAAGGCTGGAGAGAGGGGAGGAGAGTGTGATAGGAGTGTCCTGGTACTATCTCTGTTCCCTTGTGGTCCAATGTGGTTTACAGGTGGGTGATATCAGAATCTCATGAGACTTCTGGAGGAAGTTCCAACCCTGTAAGAAAATCCACCCGTGGCGTTTCCTTCACTATAGGAATAGTGTGGTAAAAGTATTACCACTGACAGATTCTCATCCGGTTTTAGCACTACCTGAAGAAATAGGAGGATTTTTCATTCCATTCCATGGGAGGAGTCGTTTCATACATTCATTTAATGACTTTACTGCTTTGTTCTACTTTCTACAATATGTCACTCAAAGTGTCACACACAAGGTACTGATATGTCATGCGTAAGTGCACTAAAAATATGAAAATCTCACCCATGTAAACTGAAAACTTGGCAGCTATGCTGTTGTCAAACGCATTTGAAACACCAGAAACTGCAGTAAACGAATGCTGATTGGACAGGAACTGCAAAGCCCAAGGCAACGTCCCCTTTTTATTGGTCACCTTGGAAAGTGTAAAGCTATGTTTGTACAGAAGCGCCTTAGATACAAGACATAAGCAGCTGTAGCCGTTCAAAAAAATGAAACGACTTTTAGGTACCCGGTGAGGTATAGAAACACCTACTTGGCAATAGTTTTGTTCCAAACAGGCCGCTCTAGGCGGCAGCCCCCAGATCTGTGACCATGGACTGGTGTTCTGGCTGATGGGTGCTGCGCAGGGCGTCAATGAGCCTGGTGTTAAAAGCAGAAATACTCTGAGGTAACTGCAGCTGCTGAGTGAAATGTACATTGGCAGATGATTCCCGTATTGTATTTGATTGTGGTTGAAGTGTGCGGCATTGCGAGTAGTGTCGAGGGACAGCTCTGTCATTCAGGTATGGCATTCATCACGTGATACCTGTGTGAAGAGGAATCTAACGCTGCTGAAGGCGAAGACCGGAAAAACAGGGCAAAGATGCAAACTGCGCGTCATCATTCATGCTACAGATGCCATGCAGTCGTTGCACACTCACAATCGGCGCGCACACTGCCCTGACTGAGTTACAGTGTTTGCAGAGATGCTATTGATCCATGTAAGATACAGCTTTGGACCTACTAAACATCTGTATGGTAGACAGCGTCTCACTGGACTCTTGCTTTTCACCCTTGCTTTTTCTGGGGTGTTTCATACAGGCCCGATTTGTCCAGCTTGGAAAGTTCTGTTGAAACATATTTACGGTACAGGTACAGTACCTTGAGGGTCCTGAACACTGCACGGGTATCCCTGAGAATAGCCCGTGTGAGGGTTGTATGCTCAACAGTGTACTATGTATGTCTGATGAAAAATAAGTCCTGAAGAATTCATATCTGATGAATCCAAATTCACGAAACCCATATTTGTAGAAATACTATTTGGAACAACTACTGCTTTGAAACGAGAAAAAATAAAGAAAAATTGCACAGACCCAGTATTTTAAGCTGTGGTTTGATGTCAAAACGAAGTTAATTTCGAGGAAACTCAGAATGCATACAGTTTCTAAAATTGAAAGAATAAAAATATAAATGTATTTAAAATATTAAATAAAAATATGAGAAACCAGAAATATAGGAACCTTGAGAGTCGCAGTTGAACTCATTCTAGTTCTACTGCAACAAGTGGGTCAGGAGAAGAGGCAGTGGGCCCAGAGCAAAGAGAAGCAGACACGGCTTCGAAAGAGAAGTCTCCCAGGAGGAGAAATCTAGGAAAAAAGGACAGCCATAAGAGGGGAACAGAGATGTGGTGGATGCCAGGCCATGCAAGGAAGGCTTCGATGAAGGAGGCAGGATTGGCCACTCCTGTACAGATAAAAAAGATACGAGCAGGGGTTAAAGAGATGAGGAGGTTCAGCAAAAGAGAGGAGGGCCTCAGCAGCTTCCACCAAGAAAGTCAAATAGAGCAGAGGATGAAAGAGTTCCAGGGAACAATCAAAGTTGATAAACAATTTTCCCCATGAAAGGTTTTCGGCAGGTAGGATTTTGCTGTTTTGTAAATGTAATTTAATAGAGTAATTTACACAAAAAAGGTTTTGTCAAATAGGACTGTTCAAGACAGGATTTGTCAGATCTTCTTTTCACCAGGACCACATCGATCTGTTCAATAATCATCAAATTAAGAGATAGCACGAATACAATCAGAAATATAAGCAAATGTGAGTTCTTGATGAAATGAAGAAAGTGATAAAATTGGTAGTGTTTAAAGCCATTCTCCTCCTAAAGAATAGCGAAGGGGGCATTCAAACCTCACTGTCAACTCCATTATGTGATGATAAAAAGCAATTGGCTTTATAAATGTTTAGCATTGCTTCAATAGGTTTCATTGCTTTAGCACTCCCAAATCAGCCTGTGCCATCAGCGTGCGTCTTCTGAATGCACAAGATTGCCTGTTCCATTTAACATTAAAAGTTTCAATAAGGAAAACCAATATAACAACATTGGAACTCTGATGTGGACTCAACCTTTCTATCATTGACGTGCTTGCTCCTGGACCTCCAAGGGACAAAAGAGCTCCAGGAGCTCTTTTCAGGAGAGAGAAAGAAAGAGAGAGAGAGACCAAAAGACAGACAGAACAAGAGAGAGCGAAAGACCTAGAGACTCAACAAAGAAAACGACAGCCTTTTATCAGAACGAACAGGGGCGCCCTTTGTGTCTTTGCTATCTAGTCATGTTTGTTTTGAAGTATTCTTTCAGCAGCTCAGCTACAACAATTGATTTTTGATCCCACACTGATCTATGTTTTAAGGACTTTCAAAGGTGTAATAATGAGGGATCAGATGATGGCTTTTGATATTTTATTAAACTGCTATGGCATAATAGTCTTTTCCATGAGCTTGTGGAGCATCTATGCAGTCAACGACAAAAGAACAATACTCAAGCTACAGCTAACAGGTACCTTGTCTCCTTTTTAGGTCGAGCCTCGAGTAGCGCGCAAGCGCTGCTCTGGCGAGACTTTAAGTAAGGGGGTTTCGAAAGCTGACCACACGCTCGTGCGTCGTGGCCTTTTCGGGCGGATTACGCGCGCAGGGCCGACATCTGTTTCCAATTATCGTAATTGGAAACAGATGTCTGCCCTGCGCGTAATCGCAGGCAAAGGCCATGACGCACGAGCGTCTGGTCAGCTCTGCAGGCTGCCGCGCTCGCTCGCCCCGCTCCTCTCTTGTTTGTCAGCTTTCCAGCTCAAGGGATGTACCCGAGTGACTTCTATCCCTCAGTGTTGTTGCGCTCCATGTTTCCACCCCTCCCACCGAGCTCTCCACACAGCTGGTTCGGCTGCTTGTTTTAATTAGCAGCTTGCGCGCCATTTGCACCCCCTCGTAAAAATCATTTAATCTCCCCCCGCACACAAAACAAAATTACTGTGTCCGTGTGTAATGTAATTTTCCGCATTGGGTTGTCTTTTGTCGGATTCTAGCAGGCCCCTGCATTAAAGTGAGCAAAGGCTTCCGTCCTAGATCCGATCTCTGGCCTCGCCTGTAACTCTTGCAGAAGCCTGTGTGGGGCCCTTGAGCCCAGGATTTGGTGGACTAGAGAACCGTTACTGACCGGGCTGCTCCAGTCTTGTGCCATTTAACATCGGTGTTGAGATGAGCCAAGTGGGCTCAGTGAGTTAAACGCTCCCTGCTATTATCAGCTGTGATCTGCATCCCACAAATCTGTATCCCGACAAAAGCAACGCAGTGCACCATTCTTCTGATGTTGGTGTGTTGTGTGTCATACCGGTAACACATGCTATTTACAAAGCTTAGAAACTGCACATATGGTGCACGAAGCACTAGCGAAATTACAAGTTGGTATTATCTGGAGGGAGGGACCCTTTTGAATTCTGATCATTTAGATGCCTTTGGCTGAGTACGAGAAAGTGGCTGTTGCACCTTACTCTTCGTATGCACGTTATAGATAAAAATATTTTTTCCACCGGAGTTTTATATAGAGCGAACTTGACCCGAAGGTATCAGAGCGCTTTACATGAGCACCAGTTAAGTTACAGACGGACACATTTAATAATTAATAATGCGGAAACAAGGAGCAGCTGCCATTTTACGACTTCCCACCAGAATAATGTGTAAAACAATGTCGTTTTCACTTTTAATATCTGCGGCTTTTCTTGATTTGTGTACGTTGCTGTTCCTGATTCTCTGGTAACTTTCCCTAAATTGGCATCAACATTAGTATTGATGACAAAGGATTTTAAGTGGTAGAGGAATGCATAATCAGGAACAATCAAAAGGTGATATCATTTCTGCCATGCTTGCAATATCTGGGGCACCAAGTGTATATTTCACCGCCTCGGATAAACGGTGTGTGTTGACTGAGAGATTGCTAGTTTTTGGAAGTGATCGGCGCCTCCAAGGATTCTGCTGCGCTACCGCCATCTAGTGGTTTTATACCAGATTCTATTGTGGCTGATTTATGAAAGTCTCAGCGACGTAGAGAATTTCGCTTGAGAATTTGAAATAACTGTGCTGTGATATGGCGACCTAATTTCCAGCCGGATGGAATCTATGCAGGCCTGCCAAGTATCACGCACCAGGCGTGACTCTAACGCATTTCAGTGTGGTGTTCCGCATCACCGCACTGAAATGCATTGTCACGCATTTTAATGCCGTCTGTCTGCTGTACCAGCGCTGAAGTATTGGCCACGCCTGACTGCTAACGTGCGCGCCTGTGACCTGCGCTGTTTCTGCTGCTCCCCGCAGACTTGCTGGCCCGGGAGCTGCCACCAGCACAGGCTCAGTCAAGTAACAGTTAATCTTGGGCACTCACCACTGCTGCTACAAATGTATCTAGCTGGCTCCAGGCTGCTGCATTGAAACTCCCGCCCGGCGCCGGCGCGGCTGAGTCAATCAGACTACAGCCGAGGCCTGACGTCACCGGACCGAGACAGTGACACCTGCCGGGCGGGGCCTGCCCTCAGTGGGCCTGCCACTCCACCCACTCCCTATTAGTGCCACTGACACCTTTTGGCGGCCGCCTGGGACACTATGTGCCGAGGATCACACATGGGCATATTTACTATCAAATTGGCGCCCTCTGCAGAGTGGGACCCGACCGCTGGCGCCTGTCTGTCAGGTCACGTGAACAGACTCCGACTATGTTGCACGGTTCGGACTCAGCGTGAGGCAGGCATCATTATGTGTTTTTTTTCTTCACTTTCCTGTCAATGGACCTGGGCCCCCAGGAGCTTCCCGTGCCACCGGCGGGAGTTTGATTGTCCTCCCTGACCTCGACACTTCAGGGCAGCCACGGCAGCAGGATGGTGTAGCACAGAGTTGAGACACACTATCGGCTTGGCTTTCCTCGACGTGCAGGGGCCTTCTTTTCCCAAAGTTTTAAGTTGGTTCGAGTTGCAAGGTAGGAAACATTTTTCTTTTAATAATAGTCGCGTTTGTTTCAGCTGTTGTGGTGCAGGGTCCCGCATGACAGCACGTCAGGCTTCCCTCTCCAGATGGAGTGTTTTCAATTTGGTTTCACTTTTATTTATTGCAGTGCAGAGGCTCGTGTGTTCTGTGTATTTGGAAGCGGGTGCAGCCATTGCTGAACCCGCTTACTTTTGTTTTAAAATTACTGGTTCCACCTGCGAGTGAGAAGGAGTCAGGGAATCGGCCCTTTTAACCACGATGATGTTTTCACAATTAAAAAACACCTTCTGCCGAAACCCTTGTGTCTTCAGGAGTTTTCTGGCAACAATTAAAATCATGCCAAGATAACTAAGTTGTGAATAATGTTCCTGCTGGACCAACATCAGCATTCTGTCAGTGGCAGTTTTCACCCATCCTGATGTAGCACAGAGGGTTAATATGCCTGCTGCAAAGAACGTGTACATCTTGTCCGGGACAGATTCTCAGACCTATCACCTATGCCGGGACCGGCCAACCCCGAAGCTGCTGTGCAAACCTGCCATCATGGGCAAAAACAAGACTCCCACGTGACGTTTGAGACAGCCCCGGCATTGGGGTTGGTGTGACAGAGAAGAAAACATACATAGATTCGGGCTTGGCATTTTTTTTACCTATGTTTCACTGGGGTACGTACCTACCGTGCCCCAGAGTGACGCATTATAAGAAAATCCAAACCCTTAAAACAATTTTGACTTTATCTTACATTCCCTAAAATTATTTGCATTTTCCATACGATGTTGTTTCTGCAGTGTTTTCATGAAACCGATATGAATCTACTACAGTGCACTCTGTTGGTTGGTTAGGTGTCTGAGCTAGTTAAAGCTTGTGAGTGAGTATTATGGGGCATGATAGAGAGCTGTGTGGCTGAGGCTGAAGGCATAGAGAGCTTCCCACAGTGGGTCGAATTAAGGTGTTTACACTATCCAAGCCATGGCCTCTCAGTAGAGAGATGATCATATGTAGGCCAATTGTGATTTCTATTTTTTATAAAAATGTGTGCAAGAGTATACGCAGATGTCGAAATTTTGATTGCATAACAAGAAAAGTGTGGTTTAAGATGAGGGAAGAGCGGGTTGGTAGGTGTGTCATGACAGGGGCAATACAAGTAGTGCATGCAGGTACATATTGAAAAACAAATGAGGATGAGGAAAGAGATGATGCAATATATGCAGATTAAGGTTTTCAAAAAGATGTGGAGAAAAAGAGGGAACAAGTGGCTAACAGTGAAAGACTGCAGATAAAAGCAGTGTGAAGAGAGAACAGAGGAGCGATTGGAAACTCCAAAGACCAGCAGCCCTTTCACAGATCTTAGTAATGGTTAATTACTGCTTAAATTTACTTGCGAGAAAGTATCACTCAGAGTGTTGCTCATTTGACTGTAGAATTTCACTCATACGCAGGGCCACTGCAATTATGCGGCAAGGGAGGGCCAAATTATGCGGCAAAGTTGAGTAAATTAAGGGGACAAGAAAAGGCAAATTATGCTGCACATTTTGTGATGGTACTACTTCATTAATTTGCCATTTTTAAGCTTGTTAACATTGTGTGGGCATTAGTTGTGCCTCATTAGTACCAGTTTAACACCCACATATAGAAATAAACTACCTAAAGTTGAGCAGTGAACCTTTGGAAAGAGCCTTCCACTGCGCGGCAACAGGTGTCAATGTGTTTTTACTAACTTTTGAACCATCTGAGCTAGAAACATTTCTTTTTTAATCTGCAGATTATGCAGCAGATGAAGGATTATGTGGCAAATCTATAACTATGCAAAAATCACTGCACAATCGCATAATTCCGGTAGCCCTGCTCATTCGCACACTGACACCACCAAAACGTCACACTTAAGTAGTCTGCAAACTTGGCAGCTATGTTTCTGGTGCTTTGCAGCATGTTTTAAGATCTCCTAGAGTTTCTCATTGCTGAAATGGGTGTGATTTCTGATATTTATATGTTTCCTTTGCCTTCATTGCTTTATTTTTGCTCGGGAGAAAGTGTCACTCATAGACGTTGAATGTCACTCATAATTACACTGAAATTATGAAAATGTCACACATAAGCAATCTGAAACCTTGGCAGCTATGTGTTCTGTGTATTTGGAAGCGGGTGCAGCCATTGCTGAACCCGCTTACTTTTGTTTTAAAATTACTGGTTCCACCTGCGAGTGAGAAGGAGTCAGGGAATCGGCCCTTTTAACCACGATGATGTTTTCACAATTAAAAACATCTTCTGCCGAAACCCTTGTGTCTTCAGGAGTTTTCTGGCAACAATTAAAATCATGCCAAGATAACTAAGTTGTGAATAATGTTCCTGCTGGACCAACATCAGCATTCTGTCAGTGGCAGTTTTCACCCATCCTGATGTAGCACAGAGGGTTAATATGCCTGCTGCAAAGAACGTGTACATCTTGTCCGGGACAGATTCTCAGACCTATCACCTATGCCGGGACCGGCCAACCCCGAAGCTGCTGTGCAAACCTGCCATCATGGGCAAAAACAAGACTCCCACGTGACGTTTGAGACAGCCCCGGCATTGGGGTTGGTGTGACAGAGAAGAAAACATACATAGATTCGGGCTTGGCATTTTTTTTACCTATGTTTCACTGGGGTACGTACCTACCGTGCCCCAGAGTGACGCATTATAAGAAAATCCAAACCCTTAAAACAATTTTGACTTTATCTTACATTCCCTAAAATTATTTGCATTTTCCATACGATGTTGTTTCTGCAGTGTTTTCATGAAACCGATATGAATCTACTACAGTGCACTCTGTTGGTTGGTTAGGTGTCTGAGCTAGTTAAAGCTTGTGAGTGAGTATTATGGGGCATGATAGAGAGCTGTGTGGCTGAGGCTGAAGGCATAGAGAGCTTCCCACAGTGGGTCGAATTAAGGTGTTTACACTATCCAAGCCATGGCCTCTCAGTAGAGAGATGATCATATGTAGGCCAATTGTGATTTCTATTTTTTATAAAAATGTGTGCAAGAGTATACGCAGATGTCGAAATTTTGATTGCATAACAAGAAAAGTGTGGTTTAAGATGAGGGAAGAGCGGGTTGGTAGGTGTGTCATGACAGGGGCAATACAAGTAGTGCATGCAGGTACATATTGAAAAACAAATGAGGATGAGGAAAGAGATGATGCAATATATGCAGATTAAGGTTTTCAAAAAGATGTGGAGAAAAAGAGGGAACAAGTGGCTAACAGTGAAAGACTGCAGATAAAAGCAGTGTGAAGAGAGAACAGAGGAGCGATTGGAAACTCCAAAGACCAGCAGCCCTTTCACAGATCTTAGTAATGGTTAATTACTGCTTAAATTTACTTGCGAGAAAGTATCACTCAGAGTGTTGCTCATTTGACTGTAGAATTTCACTCATACGCAGGGCCACTGCAATTATGCGGCAAGGGAGGGCCAAATTATGCGGCAAAGTTGAGTAAATTAAGGGGACAAGAAAAGGCAAATTATGCTGCACATTTTGTGATGGTACTACTTCATTAATTTGCCATTTTTAAGCTTGTTAACATTGTGTGGGCATTAGTTGTGCCTCATTAGTACCAGTTTAACACCCACATATAGAAATAAACTACCTAAAGTTGAGCAGTGAACCTTTGGAAAGAGCCTTCCACTGCGCGGCAACAGGTGTCAATGTGTTTTTACTAACTTTTGAACCATCTGAGCTAGAAACATTTCTTTTTTAATCTGCAGATTATGCAGCAGATGAAGGATTATGTGGCAAATCTATAACTATGCAAAAATCACTGCACAATCGCATAATTCCGGTAGCCCTGCTCATTCGCACACTGACACCACCAAAACGTCACACTTAAGTAGTCTGCAAACTTGGCAGCTATGTTTCTGGTGCTTTGCAGCATGTTTTAAGATCTCCTAGAGTTTCTCATTGCTGAAATGGGTGTGATTTCTGATATTTATATGTTTCCTTTGCCTTCATTGCTTTATTTTTGCTCGGGAGAAAGTGTCACTCATAGACGTTGAATGTCACTCATAATTACACTGAAATTATGAAAATGTCACACATAAGCAATCTGAAACCTTGGCAGCTATGTCTATGGCGTTAGCTCATTATTCTGCTCGGTTCTTACAAAATATAGTTGCATTACGAATTCGATTATAATTGCGACACCTCATATGGAGGGAGGGATTAAAGCCTCATGGCGTGCCGATATTGCTGCTTTACTGGGCAATTACGAGGAAAAACATAATCCCCAGTAAATATGGCATTTATGAGGCATAAAACAGTGTCTCCAGGGAGCAGAAGGGCTGAGAATGAATTAGATGGCTTTCGTTAATTGGCAAGAGATTGCCACGAGCTGAGGGATTAATTGCATAGTAGTGTGGCGAAGGTGGTTGTTATGCTTCGTGAGGGGGTGAGCCCAAGCTGTCACATGAATAGTGAAAACGAAACGCAGGCTGCAGGTGGGGGGAACAGATTAGACACCTGGGCGTGAGGCCACAGCATGTCAATAGTTAAAAATATCATGCACAAACAGCCACTACATAAGCAAAAAAATAAAGGCATTCTGACTTTTAAAGTTTAGTGATGAGCTAGGTTAAATCTAAGAGGTTGCCATGGGTTGGGCTATTAACACGGACTTAGCATTTGCTAACTATGGCTGTCACCAGATCACTTTCCTGGCAAATTTCACAAGGGAAGGAGGCACTTACAGATTTTCTGCCATTGAAGCTTTTAATATTAGGGAATCTTTTAATCCGTATAAACAATGCAGAGAAGTAATTTTCCCAATGAAATACATTATCGGTTCATTTGTGTCTGCCTTGTACATTTGCCCCACGCACAGTGCCCCACGAAGTTCAGCATACGGCAGAAATCCACACTTTTACCTTATTTTTTATCCAAGAACATATAAGTGACTTCTAATGAACACAACTAAGTTCATACATTCGGTGAAAATACACAACATATCAGTCACGCCTAAGTAGTGTGTAAAAAGTCGATTTAATGTGGGAAGTTTGAGGTCACAAACATTGCTACAATCGGCAAGCAAAATAATACAAAATAACGTCTTGACCCTCTCCCCCAACCCCACCCAAAAGTGCCAGCCTCTCGGGCCCAACAGCCTACCAACCGGTTCTTAACAATCAGTCCTTGAGCACATATCTTCCCAGCCTTTCTCCCTCCACAATCTCGTTTGTGACGTACCAGTCAAACCCTCTGGCCCTCTTTTCCACTTCTGAAAGTGCTCTCTCAACCTACACCATCAACCTGTCAATCACCGTCCTGGACCTACTGGCCTTCAGAACCTTGCTGATCAGTGATCTCACACTCACCACTCCATGCACTAGAAACAAGGGGAGATATTTACAATGAAAAGGCGCAGCGCAGTGCTGCAAGCAATTTAGCTGTGCCAAGCTGCTTCGTTTAAAAAATGCAGGGATGCGCCGTATTAACAAGAATATGGCGCACCCCTGTGCTCTCCCGTGCACCAGCGCTAAAAAACGCTGCCTAGCGCCAGCGCAGGCTCCCTTGCACCATGGTGCAAGGGTGCCTGCGTTGCAGGGATAATTGTGTTTGTGCAAGAAGGGGCTTCCTGCATAGAAACAATCATTAATGGTGTTTTGCTCCTTCTATCTTGCTGCAGAATGCAGTTGACATGCAGCAAAAAACAAGGAGAAATAAAAGTATTTCTCCATGTTGTGCCACATTAACGCCTCCTTTTGAAAGGTGTTAGTTTTTGGCGTTGCCTCAGATTTACAGATCCTTGTAAATCTGGGGCAGTGTAAAAAGCAATGGGTTTTGCATGGGAACAGCCACAGCAAATCCATTGCACACCTCTTTGCGACAGAAAACTGCGTCGAGGAGGGCCATATTTACAAGGTAGTGTTAAGCCACGCAAAGTGACTTAGCGCTGCCTTGTAAATATGAAGCACGGCACAGCGTCACCGGAGCGTTAGAAAAAGTGGCACTCCGGTGGTGCTATGCCCTTGTAAATATATCCCAGGGTGTCACCATTTTGGACCTACCAGACTCCCTTCTCTTCTTTCAGTTCCACTGGTTTTCCATATAACACTGGCTCTACAGCGTTACTGCGCTTGATTACTCTCTTTGTAATGGAAATGAGCCTTCACCATAGAGCACCTATTAGTTTACCAGGCCCTTCTGATTGCAGGACCCCATGGGCCCGCAGAGTGCCGGTTCACTCTGGAAAAAGGCCAACTGTTACTATCACTCTCCTACTGAAAGCAACCAAAATTAACAAAATCTTACAATTAATCATTAGACAGGTAGCTGGTTTCTGGGACAGACATGATGGAGTGTTCCATAAAGAAGTGTGTCTTCAACTAATTCCCTAAATTGAAGCAGCGTTAAGGTGGTCCTGATGGATACAGGGATGTTATTCCAGATCCTGAATGCATAGAAGGGAAAGGCCTTTTGCTTTGTTTTTTTCTTGTTTTATACTTCTTTGTTTCCAGTCTGGTAATGTCCTAGCTGCAGGTGAGCTGAGAGCCACCAGAGATGGTGAGCCTGTCCGCCTGATAGGCGCAGGTGTTGGTCTACATGGCTTTGTAAATAATGCAGCTGGTTTCAAAGATGGTGTGGGCTGGCAAGGGGGGCCAATGGAATTCCATCAAGATAGGGCGGATGTGATAATATTTCTTAAGGCCCTAAACACGTGTGGCTGGCAATGTCCTTCTATCCATTACCCTTATCTCCTTATAAGTACAACCACCATTTCGCTCTGAAAACACTATCACCTGGGCATAATAACCTTGAATATTCAAGAACATGTTACTTCTTCCAATGTGAAACAAGCATTGGCATAGCCAATAGGTCTCGCGTTTTGGGACCTTATAAGTGTTTAGCCATGCAACACTTGATGTTGTTGCACCAAGGATATTGTGCTGCATAACTAAATACTTATAAGATCCCAAAAGCGAGACCTATTGGCTATGCCAATGCTTGTTTAATATGAGCTTGACATAAGGATAGAAAGGGGTACAGACCTCTGAATGTATGGGGTGTTTGTGAATAGAACTACAGAAAAACAATTGTAGGCAGAACATGGCCTTACGCTCTAACAGCAGAGAATGCGGCTTGAAGTCTACCATTGTTTAATGCCTGTACTTCTCTTTTTTTCCTCAGTTATACGAGGAGTATATCAAGCTCTCACCTCTGGATCCTTGCTTACTTTTTCATCAGGGTGGGCACTGGCGTGAAATCACCGTGCGCACAAACCACACTGGAGACACCATGGCTATAGTTACTTTCCATCCCCAGGATCTGAGCCAGGTAGGAACATTGCCATGTCAACAGATCAGATGCATAGTCAGTGGCAGCAGAAGGAGCTTTCCCATCCATAGCTGACTGACAGCCATGTCTTCATTGCCTCACCCGCCCTTCATCCCTACCACAGACACCAGTGTAGGGCCCCTCAAGACCGGGTATCCCCTCTCCTCTGAAATTATTTTGCTATTCCGCTACCACCCCTTCTGTTCTTTGCCTTCCTTTCTCACTTACCTCCTTTACTTCTGAACCGTGTATTACTATCTCGTTTACAAAAGGCCGTGTACTTCTGCACTTTTGCCCAGTTTACATACATTCTCTGATTTATATCTTAGTGAAATGGCTTCTTTTGTGCAATGCAAATCTGTTGCTTTGAAGCTATAGAATGTTTGTTTTTTTCCTTTGAAATCATGCTTTCTTTCAGATGTTTTCCCACATACATGCGTATTATGCTTACAATAAATAACCTAATCACTGGGCATCAATATGGAACTGGGCCCAGACACCAAGTTCCGGCAGTAATGTTTACATTTCAAGAGCTGTGGTGGTCACTCATACAGTGTTGTGTCCTCTCGTTGACAGGAGGAGCTCTGTGGTCAAAAGGAGTCTTTGAAGGAGTTTTTCACCCGTGGGCCAGGCGCAGTTTGCAATTTAACCTCCCTCTATTTCCAGGAGAGGTAAGGCACACCTCTTATAGTATAGAGTGTGTAAATCAGACTGTACTTTGTATCAGTGGTTATGCAGTTGAATTAAACTGAACAGCAGGTTTTAGTTCACAAATTCTTACCTTGAGGATCTGAAAGTTCCATTTTATGGTGAGGTTTTCACACAATCGATTGATATGCAGAGGTACAAAGCAGAGACCGATGTGGGTAGGGGAACGACGTTCCCAAGCTTTATTACTTTGATCATAACAGTTCCCATACTTCTTATTTTAAAAAAACCATTTCTGAATGGTTGAGTTCCCGTGGGTTGAAAGGGGAGAAGAAGTGTCTCCTCTACTGTGAAGTGAGAGAAGGCAGAGGCAGCTGAAGAATAAAGAAGACTTCTCTTCAGGGTGCCCACTACCTGGAAGAAATGTAAATGTGTGCTGTTGCCTATTTGATGGAATCTGGAATGTCCTTTTAATGGAAACCTATAAAGAAAAGCCTCTTACTAAAAACACAACTTTTGAAAGCACTGTAAACATTTAAACAATCTTTCTGCGCATTTTGCAATAGCCTGTTGATACTGTGTGCAACCTTATATTGGATGTAATATATGTTTTAAACTAAGGACACATATTCACAGTGCTTCTCTGACCGACAGATTCAAATCAGTGTCCATCCCGTTACACCCACAGACACCTGAAGTGATTGCATTAACCAACCGAGCTTTCCTACCAAAAAATGCATTTCCCACTGATAAATTCAAGTTGCTTTTATTTTTCATTGATGGTGTGTGCATTATATTTAATAAGCAGTTAGCTGTAAGTGAAAGGTCAACAAAATAGAGAATATTTTGTTCTTTTTACCCATGTCTCAGATCCTGCCTCCTACACTTGCTGTCCCCGCCCCCGTGTACTCAGGATCACAGTTCCCATACTTTCCTTTATTCACTTCGATCTCTGGTACAAGGTTATGCTTTTTTGTTTAGAAGGCTAAAATAATGTATTTTTTTTCTTTGCAACAGTATGTGTTATCATTCCTGATTTCTGATCCTTGCCTCTGCTGGCTGATGTGGATTTAGGCCTTCAAAACTGCTGCTAAAAATAGGTACTTGCTCCTTCCTAATCTACTTTTTTATAACTCATATTAAAAACAAATTGGGTAATCTCAAAAGGATATTTATGACTGCGAAACACCTTTTGGGCGCTTCTTATGAGTACAGTACATTAAAGTACATATAAGCAGTTACTCGGTTATTAAGCATAGATGCATAATAGGTGATTCAGATGCTGGAAAAAGTGATATTATTTATAACGTTCACATGATATGGAAGATTGTTAGTCCATAGAAAGATAAAACAACATGGGCAAACATACCACAGCGTCTCAATATTTTGCAGATGATTGATGAGAAACATCTGTGTTTCAAATTACACACTTGAATATAATAATGCAGTAATGAAAGATAAATTGTACGACATAGTGGAGAAGACCCCCCTGGAACATAGACTGCTTGCAGCTCCACTGAAGACACACGCAATCTCCCATATAAACAAGACGCTTATAGCACACACTGACCTCCCCCTGGCGGCACTGAAGGAGAGATGGGAAAAGGATCTTAGAAGAGGGGAGCAGGGATGTTGATACCCCAGAGAGGTGGCCATTAGGGCCGGGTTCTTCCTGGTCCAGTTCAAGATGCTCCACAAGGCTTATTTTACCAGAACTAGGTTGCTGCACATGAGCAAGATAAACAGTGACAGATGTCTGAGGAGCTGCGGTCAAGTGGGTACTCTGCTTCACACAATTTGGAATTGTCCAAATATATGATCATACTGGGCCCAAGTGGAGGAAGTGATCACATGGGTGGTGGGAGAAAACATTGTCCTGACCCCAGCACTGGTCTCCCTGGGACTGTACTGGTGAGACGACCCTGTCAAGATATACAATGCTTTTCTGCAATGTGGCCCTGATTGTGGCCAAAAGAGACATAATAAGGCTGTGGGGCAGCCCAGGACTGCCCAGCGCAAAAGACTGGATACAAAACATGGGCTGTTGCATGAGGACGGAATAAACAGTCTCCACATGCCGAGGGTGGAGGTGCCTGGAAGGTTTTTGAAAGTAGATATCATTGTTGAGGTATGCTGGGCCAGTGTTATGTAGTGCCTTGAAAGGGTGAGTGAGAAGTTTCAATTGTGCTAGTTTCTGAATAGGGAGCCAGGGGAGCTCCTTCAGTTGGTGTTATGAGAGTGTGTTGTCGGAGTGTTAGACCTGGCATCTTTTGGCGTGTTTCGCCTGTCTTTTTGCTTTCTGACCTCCCGGTTTTGACTCTGTTCTTGCTGGTTTAGTGTCTCTGCACACTTTCTCACTGATGTTCAGTCAGTGTTAAAGTGATAGTGCTCCTATTGTAAATTAGATTATGGATTGGTGTTTCCATGATTGGCATATTTGATTTACTGGTAAGTCCCTAGTAAAGTGCACTGAGAGTGCCAGGGCCTGTAAATCAAATGCTGCTAGTGGGCCTGCAGCACTGATTGTGCCACTCACACAAGCAGCCTTTCAAAGGGTTCTCAGACTTGCCACTGCAATGTCTGCGCGCAGTTTTTACTGCCATGTCAACTTGGCAAATTCAACCACTTGCCAAGCACTAACCTTCCCTTTTTGTACATGTGAGCCACCCCTAAGGTAGGCCCAAGGTACCCCAATGGGCTGGGTGCAGTGTATTTGAAAGGTAGGACATGCACTGGTGTGTGTGTGACATGTCCTGATAGTGAAATACAGTATATTTCGTTTTTCTCTGCTAAAGAGCTATCTGTCCCGTTAGATAGAATGGGAAATACTCTGTAACATTTTGCGAGTATATCTTCCTATTGGGACAAGATAGAGAAATGAAGTTTAGTATGCCTGAAATCAGAATGTAGAAATGCATCTTTTAGTATAGATGATTTTTATAATCTGTGTTTGAAAATACCACTTTTGGAAAGTAGGTATTTTCTTGCTTAGCCATCCTGTGTGCCTCTGCTGGGTTGTGGATTGACTGTCCGGCTTTAGAGTGACCGGGGCTGGGGATGTGCATTCTCTTCAGGCAGCTACTGGAGGGGGGAAAGCAGGGGGGGGGGGGGTCGAGGTGTGTCCTGCCTTTGCTGGGTGAGTGGCTTGGGCTGCATTTAGAGTAGTGGGAGGAGATGTATTTGCTCCTTAAAGGGCCTGGTCTGCCTTGGACAATGCTGTCTCCACCTCCTGCTGGGAAGCTGGGCCCGAGAGGACAAAACTGGTTTGGACTAAGCACAGACACTCTCTGCTCAAGAGAACAAAGAGAAATGCAGTATAAACATTGGGGCCCAGAGCCCAGAACCTTAGAACTCGCTTGGGTCAAGGAACATGCCAAGAAGAAGAGCTGGAAGAACTGCCAGGAGGAGTTCTGCCCCTTTACTGTGTTGTTGCTTTGCTGGGCTGGCCTGCAGTTGCTGCTTCTGCATTGGGCAGTGAAAGGACTGGACTGAACTTTCTCTACTTTTTGCTGAGTAACTCCAAGGGCTTGAAAAGAGCTTGCCTCCTGTTCACGAAGTCTCAGTGACAGCAAAGACTTCACTTACCTCTGGGTACCGCCTCTGGAACCGTGGTTTTCAGTTGCCACAGAGGGGGAAAGCAGCCGACACTGTCATCAACACCACTGCAGGCTCCGTGTCCTGAAGGCACCGCAGAGGGCACCGCCGCACTTCGCACCGCAAACCTGGTTTCACCGACAACGACGGTCGCCACCGAGCCGCGGCTTGTACCATTACCTGTGGGCACTGCGCCGCCTCGCTTCACGCTGCCGTCCTAGTCTCATCGACGGCGTCGCTGACTGCGACACTTGTGACCGCACCGTGGTTTAGGGGCATAAGTTAGTTGACGCACCGCCCCGTCCCACACTGCAGTCTGGGCCGACCGACGCCAGCTCCCATCAACCGGCACAGTTGCTTGCACCGTGACCTGTCAGCACCACCTCACGCTGCACTGCAGCCCTGGTCTCATCGACGCCACTGGACGAACGTCACCGAGCCGCTGCCTGCACCATGACTTGAAGGCACCGCTACGCTTCACATCCCAACCGCGAGGGTTGCCACGACCGGCCCGCATCGACGCGGTCGGCTGGAACTGTTGGATTCTGTTGTTTTCAGTACTGCGGTAGCTCCAGACGGAGCTACCGGCTTCAAGGAACTGCATTTCTAAGTCATACTTGCAAAGTCCCTATTTTTGATTACTGTATATTGGTCTTTTATCGTTTGGTCTTGTTTGCACAGATAAATATTGGTTACTTTTCTAAAGCTGGTGTGGTGTCCTTTTGTAGTGTTTTCACTGTGTTACTGTTGGTTATGTGCAAATGCTTTACACACTGCCTCTGAAATAAGCCTGGCTGCTTGTGCCAAGCTACCAAGGGGGTGAGCAGGGGTTATTTTAGGAGTGTATCCCCCTTATCCTGACTAGAAGGAAGGGCCCCTATTTGGACAAAGGTGCAAACCATTGCCAACTAGAGACCCCCATTTCTAACTGGTAGGTTGAGATTGATTCTGGCTGCCAAGTTCTGAATTGTCAGCAGCCTTCTGGTGAGTGTTTTGTTGATCCCGGCATATAGGTTTTTCCCGTAGTCCAGCTTGCTTGTGACCAGGGTGTGCGTGACAGTTTTCAGGGTGCTGATCGGGAGCCATTTGAAAATCTTCAGCATCTTCAAGGTATGGAAGCATGAGGCGGTGACGGCATTGACTTGGGAGGTCATCGGGAGTTTACGGTCGATGATGATCCCGAGGGTGTGCGTTGGTCCGAGCTCTGTTGGCTATTAGGTGGAGTCCAACGGTGATGTGCCCTTGCTGAAGATGACGATTTCGGTCTTGTCAGCGTTCAGCTTTAGACAGATGGTCTTTATCCAGCGGGCTATTTCAATCATGCAGGCGTTGAACTTGATCCGGGTCCTGGGCGTCTTGTCCATAAGGGAGAGATTGAGTTGTGTGTCGTCGACGTAGGAGAGGATGTTGATATTGTGAGAGCGACTGATGAGGTTTAGAGGGATCATGTAAGGAAAGGCCTCTTTTTGCGTGGTGACCTCCAAGTTTTTGGATTGATGCAGCTGATTTTTTGACTGTGAGAGTGCACTGATGCTGAACTTGAATGCTGAACTTGACGTGGGCGAGGTCTGTCCAGTGGTGTGGGCTCATCAACTTGGATGTTGCCGAAGTTGGTGAAAATAGGGTCGAGGAGGTGTCTGGCGACATGGGTAGGTCCCTTTACTCGTTGGGTGAGGCCCAGGCTTCCAAGGTCTTCAGTGAGTGCTCTTGAGTTTGGGTCGGCATGGAGTTTCAGGTGAAAGTTCAGGTCTCCGATTAGAAAGTAATCGCTAGCATCGAGGGCGAGTGGTGTGACGAAGTCCATGATGGTATTGGTGAAGGTGGTGGGCGGTGCCATAGGTCTGTTGATGAGAGTGCCGCTTAGGGTGAAGTTGGCTATGATGTGGAGCTTGAACAACAGGTGCTCCATGTTGGAGGATGGCATGTCTGTGGTGCAGCTGATGGTATTTTTGTGGTTGATGGCAGTTTCGTCCCTGAGCCTGTGAAGTCTGTCTTGCTTGGCAATCTTGTAGCCAGGGGAAGGGCTGTGGCGATATCAGGTGCCAATGTAGGGTTCAGCCAGTTTTCCGTGAGAAAAAATAGTAAAGGGCATTGTCGTGCAGTAGGTCCCAGATCTATGTGGTTAGTTTGGTGAGTGAGCGGGTGGTGAGGAGCATGCCTGCGAGTATGGAGTGTTGTGTGGGTGGTTGCAGGACTAGGTGAGTGTCAGAGAGTGGGGTGTTGTCGGTGCAGTGAGTGTTGGATGTGGGTAAGTGCATGAAAGCTTACAGGAAGTGTAGAATGCTCTCTCAGTGTTGTGTGGTGCGGTGAGGCAGCAGCATGTGGAGCAGCAGCCAGGGTTGGTGGCTTGGAGGGTTGCAGCATGGTAGTGGCGGGAGGGAGAAGCAAAAGGGCTCCTGGTGCTGCGCACGGCCCAAACGGGCTTGCCTTTGGCGTGCCAGCTGTACGTCTGCTGTGCATCCACTCTGTGGCAGCCATTAAGTAGGTCCTGAGAGGGGAGAGGAATTATGTCACTTCCTCTGCAGATGAATGAGGAGAAATCCAGTGATGTCACTTCCTGTGCAGATAGATGTTGGGCATAATCAAGCCAAAAGATCACCATTGTGCAACAGATCCAAAGGCATTCATTTCACAAACGTTTTGAAAGTTGCTCTACTCACATTTTGGTAGCACAACCCAAAATAAACACTTGTTTTGTCAGAGTTATGTAGTTGTCTAGGAAGTACCAACAATATCTGTAATACATTAAAAAGATAAAGAACTTAAAAAAGTATGGAATACAAAATTAAAAGATAAAACTAAGTTGAAAATTGGCCACTAAATTCCAGGGGGCCAACCATTAACATAATAAGTATCAGGCCTAATATAAATCTATGCAGGAAGGTAAAACCTAAGAAAAATGACTACGCTTTAGTGAAACTTTTAGCCTGAAAAGGGCTCAATAAAGTCCAAACTTTTAGTGAATCCGGTCGTTGTGAGTAAAGTGGCAATGTCGAGGAAAGAAGTTTATTTTTTTAACATAGAAAATTTAGTCCATAAGGACTGGGTAGAAGGCACTGTCCTAATAGATGTACTCAGCTCCAGCTATAAATGGCAGGTCCTAGTGCTGAAGAACAATACTCAAGTCAAAAATCTTCAGGTGGGACAAGGTTTCTTCTGGATGCTAATGCTCTGTGCATGATTTTGGGTTGGGTTGAAGCCTCCATGTGGTTGTTTCTTCTTTTGCAAGCCCTATGGAGCTCGGAGAGGTCCAATGGGTGCTGCTAATGGGATGAAGTGGAACTGAGCTTCACAGGCCCAGACTGCAGTTGCCAAAGCTAGCTCTAGACTTTCTTTCAGGCTTTCGTTTTCTCTGAGTGCATTAAATACTTCTTCAGGCCAGGCTGGCTGCTCACTGTTTCCAACAGATGCTGCTGGGTGGTTCTAGTCCCCCGATGGTGCTTGAAACTTGGAAAGATTTCTTTGTGGCAACTTGAACCCTGCATGTTATGTTAGGTGTAATATCATACCCTGAAACTAAGTTTCATTAAATTAGTCAACATTAGGGCAGCTTGTTGCCAAGCTTCATAGAATGTGATTTCAGACCCGTTGTGCTTCTTAATGCATCCTATGGTCTGGCAGAGGCACTCAGATCTTGGCTTCAGGGAGCTGTTGCCAACTGTTGGCTCCTCTAGCTCCTGGACAAGACATCTACCAGCAAGGCACATAGAACTTCAGTCACTCAGGCGTTCAACAGCAAGTAACCATGATACCAAAGCAGACCTGGAATTGTTCTAGGCATGGGAGCTATGGCCAGGCACTGGTAAGAAGTCTTCAGACGAGCAAAGGTACCAGGTAAGGGGAAGCATTCTTCCTTTTTTCTGACTGGTGAAGTTGGGAATCTTCTTTCTCTAAGGCTTGTATGAGGCTATTCCAGCAGTCTGAAAAGGGACAGCTTGGCAAAGGAACTAGCCAGGGCACCTGTGGGGAGTAGGAATTCTTCATCACTTTTGTGGAAATTACTGCAGATTCTACAGAATGGTATGAACATCAATCATCAACTACTGTGAAAACGTCGGCAGCAAACCTGTACTGAGAAAGAAGTGGAACAGCACTTAAATCTTCTGGGAAAGACTGTGATGTAGTGAACTGCTAGGAGTAAAAACTGTTCTGCACTATTGTGGATAATATTGTACACTATACATGAATGACACAGCAGGCAGTATGATTGGTGGTCATCAACTACAGTCAAAACATCTATTATCAATACCAAGCTCATATTGGTATATCGGTTTGATAAATGAAGTTCTGACGGATACTTCTATCTGCAGATTCCTCACATGTAGAATAATCCCAGGCGTCAGAATGGATCCGGAAACTTCAAAGCTCTCACATCGCTGGCAGAAGAGTGCAGGCTTCATACCAACACATGAAGTGGCGTCAGGTGACATCAATGAAGCCTTTTAGCGCCCATCCTGGCCCAACAATGTCAGTTCCCCTTTTTTCACACCTTAGACGCAGATCCGGAACAAAGTAGAGAGTTTTTCCGTACATGAAAATCTCCTACTTCAGTGCCATGTCGCCTCCTAAACATTGGTGCTTCAAGCCCTGTAGGGATTGAGGAACAGATAATCCATCACTACCCACACACCATATACTTGTGGTCCTTGGGCTCTGACCACGATTCCCGTTCCTGCGTCTCCTGTCTGAGATGCACCTTAAGGCCATCAACAAGAGCAAAGCCAAGCTGTTTATTGCACAGGTCAACGATGGCATGCAGAGTCGCCGTCATTCCAAACCACAGTCAATAACTCCATCCTCGCATTCACCTGACTTCAAATCGAAGAAGGACAGGAAGCATAAGACACATGGCAGAGAGAAATCCCCTTGACGACTCTGGTCTCCCACAAGATCTTCAACCTTGGAGCCAGAGTTGGTCATAGTGGAGCCCTCCAGCCCCATTCCTGCCGGTTCCAAGCCTGTTCCACAGCCGGACCCGACTTGCGAGCCAACTCGATCGGCACCGGCTCTATCAAGCCTGGACCTCCCGGTGCCGCGTCCCTCCTTCTCGGAGTTCCTGGCGCTGCATCCCTCCTTCCCTGAGTTCTTGACACTGGGTACTCACCCAGCAGTGTTCCTCATTGCCATGTTCAGCATTTTGTCCAGGGCCTCTGCCCCATCTGGTATGCCCTTGGGTTCTGGACCACCATTCGTCCTACCCATATTCTTGTCCATAGTGCCATGTGGGTTCTGGACCACCCTTCGTCCTACCCATATTCATGCCCATAGCGCCTTTTGGCGCCGGACCCAATTTGTCACTATACTCAAGCTTTATGGGACAGCTGATTGCACTGCATGTCCCAGAAAAAATGAGTGCCCATTTCCAGGAAGTGTTGCAGGAGGGGCAGAATGCCTCAAGGCACAAAATCAAGTCAGACCTTAATACAGCGGAATTGGTGGGAAGAGCAATGGGTACTTCAGTCTCCATCAGACACCATACCTGGCTTAGGACTTCGGGCTTCTCGAGGTATGTACAGGCCAATCTCATAGACTTACCCTCCAATGGTTCCCGTCTTATTAGAGAAAAAGAAGATACAGCCCTAGAAAGGTTCAAGGACTCCAAAGCAACTGACCCACTCCCTGGGTCTTCAAAAGCTGCAGCCCTAAAGAGACTACAGGCAGTTTCATCATTTTCAGGAGTTTTCAAGGGGCTTCTCCTTTTAGCAAAGACAACCCTACCAGCAGCAAGCTCAACACTTCAGAACCATTTGGTCCATCAATACAAGCGTAGAGGCAGGGGTAAGAGGCACAAATCCGTCCAGCCACTCACCTCCTCCTTTTCCTCCCCTGCCCCTCCCAGTTAAACAGTCTTAGTTCTCTTCCCCTAACACACTTGTAGCCTGTGGGAGGGCGAGTTTCCTTCTTTCTGCTGACCAGGAAGGCCATTACCTTGGATCAGTGGTGTAGGAAGCTGGCTCTGTATATACTATACCAAAGTGAGGTATAGTGTGCACAGAGTCCAGTGGAACCCCAAAGGTGGGCAGAGGTAAAAGTAGATAGCACCTTACTCATTATTTGTGGTAGTGTGGGCGAGCAGTAAGGCTGTATCAGAGGGTAGTGTTAAGCATTTGTTGTACACACTCAATCAGCAAATGATGTCACACACTCAAAGACTGAACTCAGACCAATTTTGTTTGTATAAAAAAATTGTTGTTATTTTATTTCTAGAACCAAGCCAAGCCTGGCACAGGTAAGTGAAATAAATGCTTTGCAAGATATTATGCAGTGTTTACAAGTCAATGCAAGGTCAAATGCAGTTGTTTGAAATACTGGTAAGTCAAGGTATTGAAATTACTGTACAGATTACTTTTTCGTTACTTTTTCGATTACTTTTTAAGTTACTTTTTCTACTCAGTGTGATATGCCTAGATATCACACTGGGACATTTCCTAGAGAAAAGGTAAGTAAAATCAGTTTTGCATAATTGTAATTTTTCAGTTTCCATACAAATCAACTCCACACTTAAAACATTTTCCAGAGAAAAACAGTCAATAGATTCCTATGGGGAGAAATGAAGTTAACGGTTACCAAGTAAGTACTCGGTCTTTGGGGTTGAGTTTCTGGGGTAAGAACAAGGGTTCCCCCAGGGTCAAGGATGCACTCTTGTTACACCCTCAGCGGCACTAGGGGGGCTGGGTGCAGAGTGCTGAGGCCCAATGTTATCCAATGGGGCATAGGGGGCCTCCGGTTGGTGGCTGCTTACGAGCTGGGATTGTGGGAGCAAAGCTCCTGGTGTTAGGCTCAGGGTAAATGGGGATCCTGTTTAGCACCAAAAGTGCACCCGCAGCGGCGGCTGGGTGCAGGGTGCTGGTTTGGCGTTGGGTGCCCCGTTGATTTCAATAGGGATTCCCCGGTTTCAACAAAGACTGCAGGCTCGGGGACGAAGATCTTCTGGAGGTGACCACCGGTTGGAGAGGTAAGTTGGGATGCTGGGACACCGTCGGTTGGGCCACCCAAAGCCGTGGGGCTTTGGGTGCAGGGGTGTCTTTAAGCGTTGGGTTTCTCTTACCAGCTCCGGTCGCGGTCGGGGGGAGTCTCCAGAAAGAGGCTGCAGGCTTCACTGGGAGTTTCAAGGCAGGTCAGAGATCACCAGATCTCGGGTCAGAATCGTCGGGGAGGCCTCCTCGTGGTGTTGGGCCACTCGAACTCGGGCTGTGGGCGACGGGTGCAGAGTGGTGCAGACTCACGGATTTGACCGGAGCTGGAGTCTGTGGGTGAACAAATCCGGTGTTCACAGGAGACAAAGTCTTTTTTTTGGAAGGCAGGGCAGGTCCTCGAGGTTCTTGAGGTTGCTGGCTGCAGGACACACCGGAGTTGCGCTTCTGCAGGTTCGAGGTGGGGACAGGCCGGTAGGGCTGGGGCCAAGTCAGTGGGCATCATCCTCTTCTTAGCTTCGGCACGGCTGTTCGGTCCTTCTTCTTTTCTTTTTGGTCGTTGCTTGTCTGAGGAAGCAAGGTTCAGGGGTGCCTCTATATACTAGATTTAGGGGCGTTACAGGTAAGTAAAGGTTGGGCCCAATGGGACCCTTCCTTGGGGTGGGTACACCCCCTATTATGTCATCCTCCAGTGGGAGGGGGGCATATGCCTCACTCTGGTTGGCTGGGTCCCCCCATCTGCAAGATGGCGGGGACTGAGAGTTGTAGCTTCACCTCGCCTCCCCCACCTGAGGGGAGGGGTTGGCAAAGGTGGGCACACCTCCCTTCCTCACTTGGTTTTCCCGCCAGTTCTCCCGCCCAAAGTGGGGGTCAGAACCGGTGGGGACCAGTTGATGGGAGCAGCAAAAGGCCTGGGGAAGCTCACAAAGGCGGCAAGGCTTTGAAGCTTGCCCTTCGTGGACCCTGCCCATCCTGGGGGAGGAGGCTTTGCACCTCGTCCCAGGATGTGCATTGTTTCAGACCCCCGAGAGCAGCAGGCTCTCGACCCAGGGTCCAGAAACATGTCTGGTGGTGGCAGCTGGTGAGCAGCCACTCAGCCTGGACACTAGTGTTAGGTCATTTTTCAGGGGGCATCTCTAAGATGCCCTCTGTGTGCATTTTTCATTAAATCCCACACTGGCATCAGTGTGGGTTTAATGTGCTGAGAAGTTTGATACCAAACTTTTCAATAAAGCCATTATGGTACTGTTGAGTTCGTAATGACAAACTCCCAGCACGATATACTCTTAATGGCATTACTGCACTTACAATGTCTAAGAATTGGCATATGCAGCTGTACCCTCACCACTGGTATAGTGCACCCAGCTAGAGGGGGGGCTGACCTATGCCAGGGCAGTAGGTTGTAGGCATAGCACACAGGGATGTGTGCTGTGTCGACTCTTCACTTTGTTTTGCACCAAAACACGCAGCCTGCACAGGCAGTGTGTGAGTGTAAAGGTACAGGGCCTCTAAGGGCAGCACAATAAGTGCTGCAGCCCTTAGAGGCCTTCTCTGGTCACAGTGCCCTGGGTACCTGTGGTACCATTTACCAGGGGCTGACCTATGGCCAGAGAATGCCAATTGGGTTTTGTCTTCGATGCAGTTTTAGGGAAAGAACATAGGCCCTGGGTACCTGGTTGGCAGGAGCACAGGGCACACTCAGTCAAAGTACATCAACAGTTCAGCAAAAAGTGGGGGCAACCATGCAGAAAGAGGGCTCTTTCTCACAAGTGGGTCCTTCAAATGGTTGAAAGAGGCTACACCCTTCTCTTCCTTTGGGGCCCATCCCACCCCACCCTGATCCTCTCTCCCCACTCTGGATCACCTTATCATCCGGCAGCAGGAGGTGGTAGCAGTCCTGCAGAAAGGAGCTGTGGAGTTAGTACCGCAGCAGGAAAGGGGTCAAGGATGATTCTTCTGCTATTTCCTTGTGCTTAAGAAGGATGGCGGTTTACATCCCACCCTGGACCTCAGAGAGTTGAACTTTTTTCTCAAAAAAGGAAAAGTACAACATGCTGGCTCAAGTTTTGCTGGCCCTGGTAGCTGGAGACTGGATGGTGTCTCTCGACCTGCAGGGTGCATACTTCCACATTCCCTTCATGCAGGCGCATCAAGGGTTTTTGTACGTATGTAGTTTGTTCTATGTGCAACCAATTTGCTGTGCTCCCATTTGGTTTGAAATCAGCACTTTGAGTCTTTATGAAGATGATGGCAGTGGTTGCGGCCATCTCAGAAGTTCGGGTACCTGGACAAAGCCAGGTCGCCAGAGGTGGTCGCGCACTATTTGCAGTCGACCGTCTCGCTTCAGTTCGCCCAAGTTTTTCAATCAACAATCTGAAATCTCAAACGGGGTCCTCCCAGCGACTCTAGTTCATAGAGTCAGTACAAGGCGACTAACTTCAAGTCCTGAAGAGCCTGAGATTCCTATGTCTACCGGCTTCCTGCATCCTCCTAGTCACACACGCACGTTAGAACATGAAGGCCCAACAGTGGTACTTTCACAGGCAGTGGCTGCAATGTGAGAGACACCTGGCAAACCTGGCACTCCCCCAGCAATGTGGCGAAAGTGGTTTGGTGGGGGAACGAGGCCTGCCTGACCTGTGGGGAATGGCCTTTACTCTTCCCCAGACATGACTACAATAGTGACAGATGCCTCCACCATAGCGTAGGGAGCTCACCTGGAGGATCTAGAGATCAGGGGCCTCTGGTCTCCGGGTGGACAAGTTCTTAGTATCAGCCTGATGGCGCTGCGGGCAATTTGGCTGGCGCTCAAGGCCTTTCTTCCCTCCATCTAAGGTTGGTCCATCTAGATCTTGATGAACAACACAACAGCAAGTGGGAGTAGGATACCACCTCCTTTACCTGGAAGTGGTGATACTGTGGTCTTGGGCACACCGCCAAGGGATCTGGCTCACTGCCAATCACCTAGTGAGGTCTCTGAATATCGGAGCCAACAGCCTGAGCCAGCTTTATCTTGCCGATCTTGAGTGGCATCTTCTACCAGACAGTAGTCTTCACCCGCTAGGGCACTCCTCGGATGAACTTGTTTGCCTCCTCGGAAAATGCTCAAAATGCTCAATGCCAGCAGTTCTATGCCCTCCAGTATCCGTTGAGGGGAGCCTTGGGTAACGCTTTTCAGTTGAGCTGGAACATTCAGCTGCATTACGCCTTTTCACCATGCCCTTGATTCGTTGGTTTCTGAGGAAGATTCGCCAAAAGTTAAGAGTTGCCAAAACCAGGCCCAAGTCATTTTCATCACCCCGGATTGGTCAAGAAGGTTATGGTATGTGTACCTTCTGCACTTCTTCATAAGCCCTCTGTTCTAGCTGCCTTTCAGACCAGATCTCCTCTTCCAGTCTGAGGGGATGGTGCAGCACCCCAGTGTCTGAGGCTTCCACCTACATGCCTGGAGATTGAGTTGCAATATCTGAGGCGGTTAATGCTATTCTATCAGTGTGTCGCCCTTCCACAAAGTCATCTTGCTCTGGCAGATGGAGCAACTTTGAGGTGGGCTGCGCGGGCAACAACAAAGACCCCTCGCAAGACAAGTTGTCTTAGGTCCTGCTGTTCGCACTTTCTCGTGGCCACAGGAGGTGTGTGTTTGGTACTGTTAAGAAGTACCTAGCTGCACTGTCTGTGTTTCTCCCTCTGCCTGAACTGCCTTCCCTGTTCGAATCCTCGATTGTGATGTGTTTTCTGAAGGGGTTGACTAATATGTATTCTTCACCCCTCTTTATTGTTCCACAGTTGAACATTAATTTGTTTTTAATTCTTCTGATAGGGACTCTGTTTGAGCCCTTACATAGTTGTCCCTTAAGGATATTGACCTGAAAACAGTTTTTCTTGTGACAATAACTTCAGCCAGACAGGAGAGCGCGTTACAGGCTCTTAGTTCCCGACCTCCATTCACATTTTTTTTCCTGGACAAGTTGATGTTGAAAACCAGGCTGCTTTCCAGCCTAAGGAGGTGACTCCCTTCCATCTAATTCAGTCCATCACTCTTCCGACTTTCTATCCTCCGCCCCATCCCATGAAGGAGGAGGAGCGGCTGCATAGGTTGGATCCTAAGCAGGTAGTCAATTACTGCCTGGACCGCACCAAAGATACACAACTAGGTGACCAGCTCTTCGTTTGATGGATAGTTGTAGGGAAAGTTAATAAGATTCCGAAATATGTTTTGGCATTGCACTACTTTATGGATGTCATTCCGTCCAGCTCTGAGGCTTCAAAAAAATGGATGTGAATTAACATTGTTGCACCAGGGTAGGCCCTATATGGCTTCAGTGACGTCTTATGACACAACTTCCGATGTGCCCACAGGACCCCCTACTGGTGAAGTGAGAGCTTTGAAGTTTGTGGATCCAGTCTTAGAACCTGGGATTATTCTACACATGACTAATCTACTGGTAGATAAGAGTATCCACCAGAACGATTATTACCGCAGGAAAGTAACTGTTTTTTCTTGCAGATCTTTTGTGATCTGAACTGGAAGAGGTAAACGCTGTTTGATTTCCTGATTCCTACCTCTATCTAACAATCGTTGTCTATTATAGTATCTCCATACAGTTAGAGGCCCAGTAATTCCGTACATCTATTCAATTCAATTCTTCTTATTCGGATAAAACATATCCATAAAAGAGCGAGTCACATAACAACATGTTAAAATACACAAGTTCATATTAATCATTATGATAGCATAAAAACAAGTTCGATAAAAACATTATTCATAAGTGCGCGACGTGTTGAGGACGCATACAACAGTTTTCGAAAAGGTGCCCACTCAATTCATAATAATCATGAACAAACGTAGATCTATTGCTTGAGTGAATAGTTGTCTTTCATATTAAGCCATGATAATCTTGCTGAAGTCTGAGCTTTAGGCCGACTGCTACGCTGACGATTTTCGATGGTCAGAATGGGACTACGATGAATATAAACCCTAATTTCTGTTATGGGTAATAATCTTGGACTAATTTGTTTTATGTTTTCAAATCTACTGCTATGTAAGTAGCCATAAAGTGTCAAGACTTCGCACTAGCTGAGACATCAGCACTCAGTCATAGTCATACTTGTAATTTCGACTGTAAATCATATAACCATTTGTCCAGATAGTGATACCCTCAGCCACGATTTGTCTTATCTATACTAGTAACAATTATCAGGATATCCCCTGTTACGTGTGTTGTTACTCAGTAGGCTTTAATTACAGCCTCCGAGCACTATTTTCTCAAACAGCTGTTGCAGGCACGACACGCTCTCTTTTAACGCTTCAAAAAAAAATCTTTATAGCACGGGAGCCGAATGCATTTGCAATGCAATAGGTCTCGCATTTATGAAAGTTTGAGCTATTGGCATTGTAAATGACAATGCAACGCCTAAATAAAAGGCATTGTCATTTACAATGCCAATAGCTCAAACTCTCGTAAATGTGAGACCTATTGCATTGCAAATGCTTGTTTTATATTTGTATAAGCTAAATAAAATATTTCATAAATTGTGTACCTGCTTGATGAGTATTTGTTGTATGTTGTTTTGCAGTTCAAATCATCGAAATTGCTTAAGCCAGGGTCTCTGGCTTCCATTAATTATTCGGTGGGAGTCCCTGGATTCCAGTAACGATTCAGTGGGTGCCCCCAGATTCCAATAATGACCAAGTGGGGGTCTACAAAATTCAAAAGGTTAAGAACCACTGGTTTCAATGGTAGGAATTCTTACCAGTGCCACTACACATTTACCTACAGTTTTGAGCAAGGTTGTTGTGCTTTTAGTGGTGCATTACTGATTCAGCGCATATTTTCATCATAGAGCAATACAGGCACTTCTCAACATGTCTGTAAAACCTGTAATCACAGTACCAGCATTTCTAAATTTGACTGCCTTACTTTTACCGAAAAGTGCAGCACTTTTCAAGAGGGCTGCTATACATTTACTGGACTGATAAAGGATTATAAATCAATGGCAGCACATCTCTAAGGACTTGATATGTAATGCGATATTACAGGCATTTCTTGCAAGGGATGACACACTTTGAATTGGGGTGCAGTGACACATCTCAGCAGAACTGATTTGCTCCACCTAAAGTGAGCAAGCTCCAACTCTTCCCTGAGACCTAATTTGAAGTTGCACCTTCACCTCTTAGAAAGGGGTGTCATGCTTTTAATAGGAGAGTGTTTCCACTTCTGCCTCTGGCTTGCCTGCTTGTAAAGAAGCAGCACCAACACTTCTCAGCATGGTGCCATTATTATAATAAATATATACTTCAGAGTTAGATATGTCCCTGCAGTGCCCAACTCTTGCATAAATAGCACTTCCTTTGGATAAATAGATATTCTGTGCATGTATGTATGTGGACTACTGTAGTGTGAACTTAGCTGCAAATGGCAAGGTTTCTGGAGTGTCTGGACATCTGGATTCCACTCTGCGATGCTCCTTCAGCACATGTTGCTATGACCTCTGGACATCTTGATACTGGGTGACATTGTTCACTGCCTCATAGACAATGCTGTAGAAGGAAAATGTGTTATTATTGTTCTAGTTGTTACTATCATGTATACCATTCTCATCGGCATTATTATTAATACTAATAGATCAGTGGCAATTGTGGAAGCAGAAATACATGTTTTATTATTGTTATTATAAGTATGTTGTATCATTTTCATACTTTTTTAATCATTCATACTTTAGCCTCCTGCCATCCTGAGTAACAAGTAAATAAAAATGGCAATCATCCCAAAGATTTTTAACCAGTTTATTGGCAAAACATAAATCTCTCCATGTTTTGAATTATGCACATGCATGGTGTGTGTAAAACCTTTTACTTGTTTCCAAAATGCGGAGAGCCTGTAATAGAAATGTACACTTTTCTTAAGTTTCCTGACATTCTTGGTGAACTACTCACTTTGTCTGTAGTCACTGTAAAAAAGGGAGCGTGCCTTGCAGTTGCCTACTATCCCTACACTGCTTAACAATGATCTGTTTAGGTGTACGTTTAGAAGTGTAGGAAAGACATTCACCTCATTTGCATGGATAACTCCTCTGACACTTCCCTGGTAACACCTACTGTGTGTCACACATGCAGAAATATCAGCATTCATTATAGGCTCATGACATCACTGCAGTGACTGCATATAGCAAATACACAGATCCAGTTTAATGAATCAGCTCAGGTTTTGTGCATGATGTTCCAAGCTTATGTCTGTATTGTGTGCAGAAACTGTTTAGTAAATTATCCCAATTATATGTACATGTACTCATAAGAAAGAGTAGCATTTAAGATCATTCAGTATTGTAAACATATATCCTGGTGCACACCATAGTGTATGAATAAGCCTTCCACATATGTACAAGTGTGCCTCCTGCAGTCCTAGAAGAACACTTTCTCAACTCGGTTTTTGGCTGCTGAAGCAACCTTGGCAAAAGGAAAGAGAATGTCCTTACATAAGTATATTTTTTATGCGGTATTACATGATTGGGATTGATTAACTATATATATATTTGTATAAGATTTTGCAAATATGTGTTAAAAGAAATGTACATTTGGGAAAGTATTTGTGAACGTTGCATATAAAGAAGTAATTTACTGTTTACAGTAAGAAAGTATGTGTCAACTGAGCAAAAATAGGAGTCAGATTCACAAAGGTCTGCTATTACATGTCAGAAAAGTACTCCTGTAGGTTTCCTCTTATGCTTCAAATACATTTTCGTTTTTTTGGGGGAGTCACAAATCGGAAATCTACAGCAGTCATACAGTTCCATGAGTATTCTTACAGGCCTATTTTGACTCATGAGTATTTTCAGCTAAGTGGAATCTCCACGTGGGCAGCCGCGGCCTATCCAGGTAAGAGCGGTGGGGCCGGGTTGGGGGGCGGGGATTCGACAGACGACCATGAGGGGAAATTAAATAAATAAATAATTTTCCCTCGTCTTCGTCTATCGAAATCTGGCCCCACCGCTCTTACCTGCACGGGCCGCAGCTGCACATGGGTAACTCTATCTTTTTACTTTTTTCACAAGAAAGATATGTTTTCCTGTAGAGAAAGCCCTTCTCCTAAATTAACTTGAAAATTGGGTAAGTCCCATACCCAGTCAAAGCCAAGAAGCAAAGTTATGTCAACCTTTTTAGAAGTAACTTTAAAGATGGTAATGGCCATGCAAGATCTTTCTGAATACCAAAGGTCCAGGAGCCTGTGCTAGTTCCATGCTTTTAGCATGGCCACTCTGTTGACTTTCCTCATTCCAACCTAGAACCTAAAATTTGCAACAGTGGTTTTCCACCATCTTAGTGCACCTTTCAGTTAGAAAAGCCCACTTACCCTGACTACAAATATTTCTCGGAAGGATAGAATCACAAATGATTTTTATACCTAAACCTAGGTACTTACAACCCATTTTTCGATAAACTAACTCAAGAGGCGGACAACATTGTGACTGTATTCAACTATTGTGGTATCTTAAGCCACTTTTCAAACAATGAACATCCAAGATTCACTCTGTTTTGTGTTCTCATTCCAGTACGATGACCCGCTGCACCCATGAGCAATCACCTTATCAACTCCTTCATGGAGAGCCGCACATCTTCGAGGAAGTACTAGGACTGAAGTTCCGTATATCTCCTGATGCGTTTTTTCAAGTCAATACAGCAGGAGCTGAAGTTCTGTACAAGACCATTGCAGAACTGAGCCATGTCAACAGAGATACAGCTTTCCTTGATGTCTGCTGTGGAACTGGTGAGGAAAGAATCTCACATATCCTTTATGCTACTAGAAAGTGTTCTACTATTTTGTTCTCTGTCACCAGGCTCTCTCCTAAACACCAAAGGGTCCCTCATAATAGCATGTTTGCAAAGCCATAGGCACTCCTTGCAAGCCATCAGACAAGTTCCCACATTATCCTGGATGCATACATGCCACTCTCTGCTCCTCTTCTTACACTTGCTTAGTAGACAGGATCCATTCAAGGTTCCTTTTAACTGTTTAGGTTGGGCCAAGTATTTCGTGCTGCGTTTCCTTTACAAATTTGATCTACTATTTTCATTGATTGTCGCAAATTTAAAAAAATAGGTTTGCAGATGTGTAATTTGTTTTTCATCATAAGAATAAAATCAATCTAAAGTACATCTTCTTGGTGCAGCTGTGATATAATTGATATGATATAATTCTTCTGTTTTTATATATAAAATCGGAACAATGTATTCTGTTTTGTATTATCAGGTGCTATTGGCCTGTCAATGGCTAGCAAGGTGTCAGAGGTGCTGGGGATTGAACTGATAGAACATGCAGTTGAGGATGCCAAGTGGAATGCATCTTTCAATGGTAAGTAATACATCAGGAACTGCCTGTCCTTGAGTATATTAAGTTTGCACAAGTTTGAAACGTATCTGGAAGTCACTATTTAAAATGCCAGCAAAGTCAAGCTTTCCATTCTTTCATTACTGGTAAAAATGAGTACCATTTATGTGTGATATGGGCTATAGACATTTTCCTGAAGTACGCTTGAGTGTTGTTTTAGGATCATACACACTACTTAGAATATGTATGAGGGCGGCCACCATCCTTCTGTGGCTGGCGCAGGGATTTACTTGACTCAAATATTGAGTCTAAAGACCACATCCACCTGGTTAAGACCAATGACCAGACCCCAAAGAGCTTGACTGTATGCTAACTATCTGCTTCACTTAGCACTTTCACTGCACAGGCATTTCCATATCCCTACCTCCTCTGGGCCTCCCTGGTCTATATTTTCACATGGTGGTGACTTCTCTCCCAGTTCCCAGAATGGTGCAATTTCTCCACTACTGCAAGAATTACCTTCACAGGCCAGTGTTTGTGTTGCTGTGTTACCCCGCATTTCACATGGTTTCTCCACCACTACACTGCCCATCAAAAGCTGCCTACCACCACTGTGCATATCGGGGGATCAACCTCCTGAAAGGGAGAGAGAGAATCTGTCTTCCATTTCCTTCCCAGGTATTTGTCAGTGCACACCCCGCGATATCCAAATGTTGCTTACAGTACACAAGTTACCATTTCATTTTTGTGTTAAATCTCCACTATTGAAGCTCTCACGCTTCAGATCACCTCAAAGTTTTTTTATGGAATTGTTCTCTAGCTGGGGCACACTTGGTTAGACTTCGCACATTTTTTCTTTTTGTAAGTGAACTGCAATAAAAGAGTACAGAGTCATACCCTAAGGATATTCTGATTCTCCTCATTGGCTCTCGACCACCTCCCGGACCTTTTATTGCAGTGCACTTCTACCACCCGTGCAGCTCCTGAACTGCATTGAAGCAACAACTGGGCAAAGGAGTTCACAGGTGTGCCTCTGTCTCAGGAACAGCTTCTACAGGTGTATCCACACCACACATCCTGAATTATCTATTCCTTCTCCTCAGTTAATTGTTATCACCTCTTTTGCAGCAGTGGTCCGTCAGGTGGCTCCTTGCCTTTCCATCATAATGATGGTATGTTGACAAATGAGTGCAGTCTTTACAGGCGACCATCTTGGTGTTTCGCACACCTCTTTTCATCTTGTAGATTGGTTTTTTCTATCAATTTGTCTTCAAAAGTAATATCTCCTTGTTTCTTTACCACACACTTTTTTCTGCTGCTCGCTGTCAAAACTTGCGCTGTCACTGCCCTCCAGAAAATCAAAAATGGTTTATTTGTGTGCACTTTGGCAGTAATAGCCCTCCTCGACCCACCTCAATCTATTGGGGTCCTTTTAGATGTTCATTTGGTATTGCATTTCTTCATACTTGTCTTCATCGCAACTGTACTTTTGTCTACTGAGAACTCATCATAAAAATGTAGCAAACCCACTAACTAATCAGATAGCATGCCCACTTTTAATATATACAGATATATATGTGTGTGTGTGTATGTGTGTCAATTGACTCACTCTTTAATGTTAAGCTAGACTCATATAAGCAGATATCACCAGACTCCTCAGCCTTCACTATCTTGTTTATTATTTTGCAACATTTGGAAACATAAGCATGGAGTTTACCTGTCAGTGTCAGTGAGACCGAGTGGCCCGTCCAGCAACTGCTTCTGTAGTAGATTTAAAACAGAGGTTTATGCTCCCATTACCACATACACATGGAAATGTCATATGTGTGTCAGGGTCATCCCTGTTTATGCACACCCTCACCTGTTCATCTTTTCTACTCAACAGCGCGGATTAAACCTGCTTTTCTCATGCCGAGTGAATTTACTACATTAGTGCTCGCCCTTATACCTTCTGTCTTTTTAAACTATTTTTCACTTCTTTCCCTCCATCTCCTTCCTTTAGATCAGATAGCTAATGCTGCAATGCTGTGGCTTCAGTCCATGTGTGCTGTGCCTGCAAACGTTTGCAGCAGTTGACCTACCTAATCTTTGCGTGTCTCTTGTGTGTAGTTAACATTCTTCCAATGTGTGTTTCTGCTCTTTTTGCTACATTTGATATCCGGTCCCTCCAAAACCATCTGGCTTGCAAGCTGAGTATCGGTGCACCACTTTGTACAGAGTAAAGTACAGTATTTTGGCCACTGGATGTAGTGCAAAGTACCCTTTTTATCAGTGAGCTAGTGAGGTACTTCCTGCCTATAGACCATGCCTGTGCAAGAGGCCTCATGGAAGCAGCCTTCACAAGCTGGCAGTAGCTGTTAGAAAGACTGTAGGAAGCTGGCTTTTTATGTGGTAGTGCCAATGTAAAGGAACACCATGCAAAAAGTACAGACGATCCTTATTGGTTTATAGGGCTTAAATTACTAATCCCAAATGCTCAATCTGTGGTAGTGTGGTCGAGCAGCTTAGGCTTATTAAAGGGTAGTGTTAAGCATTTGTTGTACACACAGAGTCATTAAATGAGACACACACTCAAGAAGAAACTCAAGACCAATTTACAAAAATAATACAGATTTTATATAATTTTAGACACCAAGATTATCGGAATCAGGTAAGTACTTTAGATGTTATAGATTTTTACATGTAAGCAGCAGAAAATCACAGCTGTCAGATTTGAGACATGAGCATCGAATGCTGTAATGTTTGTCCTATGGGAGGAAAAGGCATGCACTGCATAGTTATACTTGCAAACTGTTGTAGAAGGTATCCTTTAGGGTTTAAGAGGCTTAGGGCCCAGGATCCAAGAAACCTCTAGCAGTTCGGGTCGCACTGCCCTGGGGTGTCTGGGTGCAGAGGTGCTAGTTGCATTGGTAGCATTGAGTGCTACGCGGTAAAGTTTAAAGGGACCTGTCAAAATAAAAGTCTGCAAGGGTGGACTTGGGGACAAGTCCGTCAGAACCCAAAGGAGGGCTCTGCTCTTGAGGGTCTCTTGAGCACAGGGATACAATCTATTTCCACAAAGCCAGGCTGGGGGGCTCGGGTGCAGATTTGTTTTGGCATGCAGGTCGCTGCGGTTAGAGACTCTCACTAGGCTTTGGTGACCTGGAGAGGGAGAGAAAACAGAACAGCAAAGGCACTCGTGGTGTTGGCCTCGGTGATCCTGAAGTCCCTCATCGGTAGGTTGGCTTCAGCATCAGTGGTGTCCAGACTGGATGCAGAACAAGCCTTGGTGGCAGCAAATGCTCAGGTACCCAGGGTATTGGTGCTGGGCAACTCCTTCAGGGCCTGGCGTCCAGACTCGGCAGGGAGACGGATGGATCTGACCTTCTGGAGCAGCAGAGACTTCTTCCTGGCGAGATGCTCCATCGGTGGACCCGATGGTCAGCAATGCGAGGTACAGGGCAAGTGCGGTCCTGCAGCTGCAGGGGGATGGCCCCTCCACCCCAAGGGAGATGCTGCTTGGTTGTTGAAGCACTGGACAGTCCTCCACAGGCTTCGGTGGTAGCACAGCTTTTGGACAAGCTTTGTCGGTGCAATTGTCGAGATACCAGCAGCAAGGCAGGGTTTGGTGACATGTTCAGGTTAAATCCTCAGTTCTCGTGGTGACTGCTCTCTTCTGTCCTTCTTCCTTTCCCAGGTAGATGAATCTGAGTTCCTGGTGTCAGGGGGCCACCTAAATACTGAATTTAGGGGCATTAAGGAGAGTTTATGGTAGTAGCCAATGGGCTACCTACCCCTGTCGTGATTACACCCTCTATATGACCACTTCCTGTGGAGAGTGGGCGTAAGCCTGACCTAGAGCTCCTAGTTTCACCAAAAACAAGATGGTGAAACCCTTCTTCGAGTCTCCACTTCAGGTGGTCCACCTTAGGGGTGTGCCTTGCCTGATAGTGCGACACGCCTACTGACTAGCTAATTTTGCCGCTTGCTCTGGTCCCAATTGGGCCCCAGGCCAGGGTGTGACATTCCCCAGGTCTCAAGAAAGCTGGGGTCGCATATCAATGGCAGCAGAGGTTTTGAAGCCTCTGGTCTTTGTGCTAATTCACTAGCCATCCTGCTGGAGGAGTTATGATCACCTTCCTTGAGCAAGAACTGTTCCTGACCTCTGAGAGTGTTGATTCTCCCAAGCAGGGGATCAGGAACTCTTCTGCGGTGGCAGGCTGAAGGGTCCGATCGGCCAGCACACTAGAAGCCTGGTAGGTTTCAGGGGGTACCTCTAAGGCGCACTCTGGGCACGACTGGCATCAGTGTGGATTTATTAAGAAGAGGTGTTTGATAATAATCACCATTATTTTCAGTCAGGCCATTATGTCGCTGGGTAACTCATAATGACCAGTGCCCAGTGCATATGCCTAAGATGGCTTCCTGATCACTTGCAATGTCGTGCCAATGGAACCAGACATCACAGGGTCATATCTGTTCATGCAGATATGTCCTCACATATAATATAATGCACCCTGCCTTAGGGCTCTAAGACCTGCTGTAGGGGTGACTTACATATGGTATATGCAGTGTGCAAGGGCATGGCACACAGGGAGTGTAACATGTCTGTTTTCAAAATGGTTTGCACAATTTTGTGCATCCTGCAATGGCTGGCTGCATGCTGCTTTTATGTGGGTCCCTTTGGGTGGCACAATACATGTTGTAGCCCATAGAGACCCTCTTTAGCACCCATACCCTGGGTTCCAGGGGTACCATTTACTAGGGACTTACAGGGGTGCTAAAGTACTTGCCAGTTGGGTTACAATTAAACATTTACCTTATTTTAGGTATAGAGCACTGGCACTGAGGGCCTGGTTAGCAGGGACCCAGTGCACTTTCAGTCGAAAAAGCATCAGTACTAGGGCAAAACATGGGGTGACCATGTCAAAAAGGGGCACTTTCCTACAAAGACCATCTGTCCTTCATTACCTGAGGTTTTGTTTCAGGTGGACCATGTTGTCATGGTTCAGAGAAAGGGTGTGAAGTGCAAGGGAGCCAAGGATCCTTTGGCATCTAGATCAGACTCTGTACCAGAAATTCAATTAAGCCTTTGAGCAAAGCTCAGCTCCACATCTTGGCTCAGAAGCGCCAAGCATCCATTGCATCAGTGGGTCAAGTTTGCTTTTCCTTCTAGGTGTGGCGCTGAAGAACAAGTTACTCACCTTCTGTAATGCCTTATCTGGTAGACTGGATCTGGAAATTTTTTGTGACCAGTATCCCTACGCGCCGGTAGTTGGCGTCATTCCGCCCCACGTGGTGTATTCTGTGCCAAAAGTAACGTGTGCGGTGCCACTAAGAACACTTGACCATTGATGTGCAAAAACTAGGGCCCTTAAAGGGAAACAGCCTTGACCCTAGAAATCTGTTTGCGGGGAGGATGTATGGGTCGGTAAGGAATCTGCGACTAGATAGAGTCTGTACTAGATAAGGCTTCACCAAATGTAAGTAACTTGTTCATCTGATAGAGACATCTAGCCACAGATTTCTTACCTTAGAATAGATACCCAAGCAATACCTTCCCCGGAGATGGGTCTGCAAACATGATTTAAACCAGAAAGTCCTACAGGACCGAACGGGCAAAGTGCCCATCCCACAAAACCTGACTGTCTAGGCAGTAGTATTTGGTGAACGGGTGCAGCGAGGCCCACGTTGCTGCCTGGCAGATGTCTAGGACCGGAACCCCGTGTGCTAACGCCAAGGTTGCAGCATTTGCTCTGGTGGAATTAGCACGCAAACCCACTAGGGCTGGCTTCTTGGCCAATGCGCAGCAGATCTTGATACAGAGCAAAATCCATCTGGAGATGGTTCGCTTCTGCACGGCGCTTCCCTTTCTTGGCCCGACATACCCCACGAAGATTTGATCATCTACCCGGAATGATTTTGTGGGGTCACGGTAGAACGACTATGCTCTTTTTGGGTCCAGTCGGTGGAGCCTCTCCTCTTCTTTAGAGGGATGTGGCGGGTATGAAAGGTAGGCAAAGTGATGGGCTGGCCTACGTGGAACAGGATGACAACCTTCAGCAAAAAGGACGTTCAAGTCCTAAGGACCAGCTTGTCTGTGAAGAAAGACACATATGGAGGCTGCGATGACAGCGCCTGCAGTACACCGACCCTCCAGGCAGTTGAAACTGCCACTAGGAAGGCCGTTTTGATAGTGAGAAGCCTAAGAGGGCAGGTATGAAGCGTCTCAAAGGGAGTGCACATCAGAAAAGTAAGAAACCAATAAAGGTCCCCTTGAGGCATTACAAATGTAGTCGATGGAAACTTGTTGGAGACCTTTAAGGAACTATTTACATTAGAGGACTTGAAGAGGGAAGGCTAATCTGGTAGCCGCAGGAAAGCAGAGATGGCAGATAAGTAACCCTTTAAGGTGCCCAATGTAGAGCCCTGCTGGGCAAGGGTACGGATAAACATGACCTGAGAAAGGGGGGCGGTTGAGGCATCCATCTGATGCTCAGCACACCATGCCACAAGTGTATTCCACCGGCCGGCATATACCTTCTTGGTGGAGGAACGCTGGGCTGCCAAAAGAACATTGCAGACTTCGGGCGGAAGGTCGAAAGCTGTCAACTGTATCCGCTCAATCTTCACGCATGAAGGCAGAGCATTGACAGGTTCGAGGGAAGAACCCTGCCCTGCTGCTGTGACAGCAGATCCTCTTGAAGGGGCAGACTGATTGAAGGACCGATGGCCATCTTCAACAACTCGGGGTAGCAAACTCTCCGAGCCCAGTCTGCCGCCACAAGGATGACTTGGGCCTGGTCGTTCATGATCTTCTTGAGAACTCTGGGCAGGAGTGGTATGGGCGAAAAGGCTCGAGCTGAAAAACTTCACCGAGTGAGAACTGCCTTGGAAACTCCAGCACTCAATACCAGTGACATTGCGTGTTCTCTGTTGTGGCGAACAGATCTAACCAAGGCTCTCCCCACTGTTGAAAGAGACTCTGCAACACCTCCGAATGGAGACCCGTTCTTGATCCACTAGGCATCTGCAGCTGAGTTTGTCCGCATTAGCGTTCAGAGAGCCTGCCAGGTGCCCTGATGTTCCAGCCATGTCCAGAGGCACAGGGCCCACTGCGGAGCCCGCATATGCCAATGGGCATGAATCACAAGCAGGAGGCCATGAGGCCCAGCAGCCTCAATGTCTGTCTCACCGAAACCCAGGATAGAGGCTGAAACATCAGTATCATAGCCTGAATATCGCGACTCAGCATTCGAGAGGATAAGCCTGAAACAGCACTGTGTGCAGAACAGCTCAGATGAAGGGGAGCGTCTGAGAAGGGATCAGGTGTGACTTCGGTACATTGATAGTGAACCCCAGCAAGTGCAGGCGGTCAGCCGTAGTCTGGAGGTAGGAGACGACTACCTGGGACGACCCCACCTTCAACAGCCAGTCGTCGAGATAGGGGAAGACTGGCACCCTTGATCTCGGCAGATGAGCTGCAACTACCATCATCACCTTGGTGAACACTCGAGAGGCACTGGTAAGGCCAAAGGCCAGCTCTGCAAATTGGAAGTGCTCATAGCCCACCATGAACTGCAGGTAACATCTGCTGGCAGGCAGGATGGGGATGAGCAAATAAGCATCCTGCATGTCCAACTCTACCATCCAGTCTCCTGGGTCCAGGGCAGTCAAGACCTGTGTGAGTGTGAGAATTTTGAATTTCTCCTTTTTCAGGAAGGAATTGAGAGGGTGCAAGTCTAGGATAGCACGAAGGCTTCTGGCCTTTTTGGGAACCAGAAAATATCAGGAATAGCAACCACAACCTACTTCTGATGCTGGCATCCTCTTTATGACTCCCTTAGCCTAGAGAGCTGCTTCTTCCTGGTGGATCAAGGATAGATGGTCCTCCGTTAGTCTGTCGTATGTGGGTGGCATGGGTGGAGGGGTAGCTACAAGGGGAGGGAGTAGCCCCATTGGACATTCTGGAAAACCCACTGATCTGTTGTTATTGACATCCAGTGGTGCAGGTGATCGCATATCCTGTTGCCCAATGGTTGCACATTATCGTCGGAAGGCAAACTAAATGGGCTTGGAGGCTGCGGCTGCCGGGGACGGCATAATACTGGGCAGACCTCTGGCTGCCTGACCCACGAGGTCTATGGATACCACATCTTAAGCCACGCAGGGCCTGGAAAGCTTGCGGGCCATGGTGGCTGGGCGGGTAAAGACGCAGCTGGTAGCCCCTTCTGTGGCCACGAAAGGCTGACTGAGGTTGGCAGGGGCCATGGAAAGGCCTATGGACCTGGCCGTAGCCCTGCTGTCCTTGAAGCTCTTCAGCACTGAGTCTTTCTTGTCCTCAAAGAGACGGAAGGCATCAAAAGGCATGCCCATAAGTGAAGCTTTGACATCCCCTGAAAAGCCAGCTGTTCTCAGCCAGGCATGGCACTGTAAGGCCACCGACAACTAAACTGCTCTGCCCAAGGAGTCAGTTGTGTCCAGCCCACATCTGATTGTAAACGCAGCTGTGTATCTCCCATCAGCCATAGCCTTGAGAGAGTATGGCCCGGGCCTCCTCCGAGACCAGGGGCAGCACCTTTGCAACTGAATCCCACAGGGAATGGGAGTAACAGGCCAAAAGGCCTGCAGTGTTCACAAACTGCAATACCAGGCTTGTGAAAGAAAAAAATTTCTTTCCCAAGGTGTCCAGCCTCTTGGATTCTCTATCCAGTGGGGCGGTAGGAAGTGCACCAGGATTTACATGGAAGGTGGAGGCTTGGACATCAAGCTCTCCAGGGTAGGTTGTTGTGTGAGGAAAGAGGGGCCCCCAGAGGCTGGGCGACAGTGGCATGCAGTTGTCCTGTCCACAGGATTCCCGGTGCCTGGCTTGGACCAAGCCCCGAGCCGGACGTCCATAAGGGCTTCATTAAATAGGAGAAGTGGTTCTGAAGCGGTGACTTCCAGTTGAAGCACCTCGTCAGGGTGTTTGTCTTGACAGCCACAGAGGGCAACTGAAGGTCAAGGACCTTGGCCTCCCTCCTCACCACCATATCAAATGTGACACCCTCCTCTGTAGCCACGGTAGGAGGAGAGATCAAGCCAGTATCTGGAGAGGTGTCCAGTCCACTGGCATCCACCAATTTCTCACACCAGTCCATGTTGGGGTCTAGGGGCTGATATTTTTCAGGGTCAGTGGTCCCTCCCAATCTTCCCCAAGTTCTAGCCCATAAGAATAGGGCTCAAGCTCCGACCTGAAGGGAATGGCTCCATTTGGCGCCGGAGTCAGCATCGGCCGACGCCCCTCCGGCTCCATGTCAAAGTCGGGGATAAAAATGAGGACGGGAGCGTCAACAAGGGGACCGTCGTTGTGGAAGGTCGAGGTGGTACAACTGGTGCCAGTTTAGATCTATCTGTGGATACAAGGGGCCCGACTCCGCCGACGCCACGTGGAGCCGAACGCCACCATCTACCGGCACGCAAGGGTACTGCTCACGAAAAATTTCCGATCCAGTCTGACACCTGGTGAAAATTCTAAGTTAAGGAATATGCGGCTAGAAGTCTCTGTCAGATAATTTGCTTCACCCAGAGGTTGACTTCATCTTCTTCCATGAGCACAGACCAGCGGAGTAAGTTTCCTCCCCCTGCAGCCACACCACAGACCATTTCCTCCTGTGGGTGGTTTCTGTCACACTCCCAATGGCATTACTCCATTTGTTAAGACCAGCATCTGTTTAGGTGGCTGTTGAAAAGTGAAGCACCCCCAGGTAACCAGGAGCGAGCCTTGGACCAGGAATGTAACATGAGAATGGCCTCATTCAGTGTTTGGATGCATCTAAAGTCTCTTTCTGAAATACAAAAGAAAACACTGGAAAGAATCAGCCCCTTCCAATCTAACTTCTCTGGACATCATCTGCACCAGTCTTATTGGCAAGTCATATAAACACAAGAGGGAGGCACTCCGTTCTACAGAGTATGTGACTCTTCACTCTGCTGTAGTGATCTATTTTCTAGAGAAGCAAGATGTGGCACCGCTTTCTCCAGTGCAGCCATTGGTCCCTAAAAAGACCATCCTTATGTCAGAAGAAATTCTCAGGATAGGGGCACCTGGGACAGAAGTGGCCTCACCTCTCGGATTACAGGATTTTCTCTCATCCTGCCCTAGACTCTTCCATGAGCCTCCTCTTGTGCTAGGGACAAGCAGGCCAAGTGGAGATCCTTCTTGTGCAAGAGCACACTTACTTCTCAAGCCTCAGGCAGGCCAAGTGTAGTTGGTTCATTGACAAGAGGAAGCCCACTTCCCCAGCCGACATGAAGGAGTACCAGTGTCGTCTCCTTGGAGTATCACACTTCTCTTCATCATATGAAAAGGTCTACTCTACAGCAGTGGGGGAGAAAGGCTTTACTTCCAATACTACAGATGGGTCCAGATTATCAAACCGGCATTGATCCTCTCAGTAGTGTAGAATGGCTATTAACTGCAGCAGCAATGGCAATCAGCTTCCTGGCCATGTCAGACCAGTCTGTATACCATGAATTTCTGTCTTCAGGTGGCAAGAGAGCCTCCTGTATTGTGGACCATTCAAATTGGTTCCTAAGTAAATTTTACACCTGTATGATCTCAACCAATTCCTCTCCCTACAGAAGATCAAAATGATGACTTTGGCCCAGGTATTAGCAGCATTGCATATAAAAGGCTGGATGGAAGTTCAGGCTATCTACTCTCACATTCTTGCCCTCAATGAACACTCAGAAAACCCAACGTATCAGTACAGGACTGTGCCATTCATGTCAGTGTCACTACTCTGGTCTTTATCTAGATCCTGATCCTTGTGGTGACCTTCAGGTACAAGAAGAAAGTCCACTGTTACCCGTCCTTAGACCGCTGTCTCACTTGAGTGGCGTCCAGGGAGGGCGCAGACTTCATATTAAAACTACTTCCCACTGGAAGCGCTATACAATGAACCACTCTAGGTAGGTTTTGGGTTCCTTTCATAAGGATGTAGCTCATAGGACCAATTCTGCACTGTAGCCTGAAATAGTGCTTCCCTCCTCCAGAGATGGTAAATGCTATCAGGACTCCAAGAATCCTACATAGGTATGATACCCTCTGCCAGGTATCACATGCACTCGCTGTAACTCTATTTGAAGCAATAGGTCCAGTTGCGAAAGACTAGTTGAAGATCATCAAAGTCTATTCATCCTGGTTTCCAAACTGTACTGAGCTTTTGCTGAATTGTCACAACAACTGTTCATGATCACAACTAACTTCTCAGCTTGGGGAAAATATTACCAGGAACTCTCCATCAGTGTTGTGTTGGATAAATCAGATGTGTCCTTGCATATGAGCTGAGCTTCTAGGTTGAGAGCAAGTGATGTTGTGGCCGATAAGGTCAACACCACAGCCCTCTTGCAACAGGAAACAAAGGGGAACACACTCCCAATATCTCGGCCAAGTCGTTGTAGAAAATGCATCAATGCATGTCCTTGCTGGTCTCCCACATTGCAATGACTGACAGAGCTGACAGACTAAAGGGGCTTCTTAATTTGTTGCACGAATGGGAGATACTCCAGAAAACCCTCAACTCTATCTCTAATGCCTGACATGGAACTCTTGTAGACACCTATATAACACAACTCAGCTTTAAATTTGATCAGTCCTTTCCTTGGTTGGGCTGGGGGCCCTGTTCTGTGGAGAATGGACGAGCATTGTACAAGAGGGCGGTTTTTTTATGCCTTTCCAGTGATACTGTCCAAATGAGTTATTAGGAAATAAGGGTGAGACCATTGTGCTTGCCTAGTCGGTCAGGCCTCTCCATCTTCCACCGAGGGAGCACTTTGGCCTCTGCCAGAGAACAGACCTCATGTCTTTTGAAGGAGGGAGAATGTGGCACCAGTATTTGCTTAAGCGTATGGTTCCTGAGGAGTTTCAATGCCTCAGACTGTCATCAGAGAACTTTGATATTATGGTGCCTGCCAGAAAGTTATTCACTGGAGCACAGTGTAAGAGCAAATGACTGTGGTTCTGTCACAGTGAATAAAAACCATTGACTTGCTTAGTTAGATAATGTGATGTCATTTTTAGGTCGAGCCTCGAGTAGCGCGCAAGCGCTGCTTAGAGGCGAAGACTTATTGTAAGCGAGTTTGAAAAGCAGTCCCAAAAACGCTAGTGCGTCGTGGCTGGCCTTTTTGGGATGGGTACGCGCGGCAAACATGTGTTTCCAATTATCGTGCCCAGACGCGGGCGCGATAGTTGGAAACACATGTCTGCTGCGCGTACCTATCAAAGGCCAGCCACGACGCCTAGCGTTTGGTCAGCTCTGCAGGCTGCCGCGCTCGCTCGCCCCCGCTCCTCTCTTGTTTTTTACTTTTGCACTGGGGGGGAGGATGGCTGGGATAAGGGCATGGCCAATGAGTGCTACAACCTGCTGTTAACCCATTAGCATAACGCACTCTTTCCATCACTGGCTGTGGTTCATTCCTTCATGAACCGTTGTTTTCTTAAGCAAAAGTAGGGCAACTGTTTTTGTAAAATTAAAAAAATGTAATTCGCCATAGATCTCACCCACTTCGATGCCTGGGTTTGAGGCACAATAGCAACGCAGCGACGACAGCTGCTGTCATAGGCTGTGGATATAGTCACGTGTGAGCACGTGCACGGCGTGTTCAGTAAAATAAAGCAAGATGTTATTAGCTGATATTTCAGTACAAACATCTGCCGCTGGTGAAGTCACAGTCATATAATATAGAAAACGAATCTTTAGTCTCTTACTGTAGTGTGCTGCCTCCAGCACCCTTTTCTGCCCATTCCCTACCTGGTGCATATCAAATATCATCTGAGCCATACGTGCACCAAGTAAGGAATTTGTGCTGATTCGATATCATTGTGCGATGGCATAATTTCACCCAAACTGTAAGGAGCAGTGAACCAGTGAAAATTACTTTTACTAGTCGTTCACTCTAAGTAGCATCACAAGACGTGATATCAAACGCTGACCCCTTGTAAGGCTGCAGCATGTTGATACACAGAGATTGACGATGGAAACAAACGCCCTGTTGTCCCAAATGAAAATGAAGGTCATAGGTATTTTTAATAGTTCAGCAGTAATGTTTCTTAATTCAGAAATTGTAAATCAGTCCACAAGAGTTGCATATGGAAGCTTAATATGGCGCTCATACCACTCTGATATATCTGTATATTTATTTTGTTTATAAAGAACTGCCTGTACGGTAGAGAAACAATTGCATTATTTATTCTGAAGTCAAAATGAGAGCATCTTCTCCTTAATTTTGCGAAATTAACAAAATTGGGTGAACACAGAAAAGATGTCATTTTAAGGCGTTAGGAATCTTCCTTATTGTACTAAAGAAATGTTATAGTTTTTGTGGTTTTATATTTTTTTAAATAATCTATACAGATATTTGCATACTCCAATCTGAATAATTTTCCTGGTGAAAATTTCTGTACGCCTTTTCTACTGTATAATTTTGGGGCATATGTGTTTTTGTGCGCTGGTGTCCATTTTGTAATATTAATTATTGTTCTTACTAACAATGCAGTTATTATCCTTATTATTGTAATTGTTGTTTTTGGTTATATTTTTATTGCTATTTGTATGCTTATTAATTTTAGTAGTAATAGTTCAGTAGGGAAAAACGAGGAATGTTTTACTGGCTATATAAAACTGGCTTTTGAAACTAGTAGATGTACTGGGCTTTTCTCCCCAGTAGTTGTGCAAAAACCATATGATAACATTATAATTTATTTTTATAACACCCATGATTGCTGCCACAGTTTTGCTGTTTGTAGAGCTGTCTTTAATGGTACTCAGTATATCCACGTAGTAAAGATGGAACCTTTGCTGCCAGGATTTGAACTTGTGGAGCAGAGGTCCCACACACATAGAGTGCAAAAGTTTAATTCACTCAACTAGGTTACGCATTTGTAACTGGTCAACAGGAAATCACTCCAGGATTGCTCTTAATATCATGGCAAGTAGAAGAGAAAGTGTCCCTTTCACAATTTGTTTTCTGTTGAATTGATTCGGCATGTTAAGATTTTTAATAGTTTTATAACTGTGTGCATTTCACTGTAATATTCTCAAGTAGAGTTAGAAGATGGTTGCTTTGAAGCATTTAGCAATGATTCTTTTGATTTAGTTGTGTTTCAGGTGTGATGTTAGCACGTAATCCTCATTATATTATTTTAATAAGTCGCCTTCTGCAATGTTTTATTTAAAAGTTAGAATATTTTTAACTTACCTATTCATATTAGTGTCCAATAAATGGTCTCGAGACAACCACCACTTAGTGTTCATAGCTGTGCATTTACTTCTTGCCTCTAATGTTCTTACACTGCTTAATTGAAGGAATATTTTTTCATGTGAAGTCAAACATCAACTGTTTATAGTACCATGCATGCCATTTTTTATTAAATCTTCATCTCTGCTTCAAGCAAGAACTCATAACGTCAAGTGCCATTCCAAAAATACTAGTGTTTAGACATTTTTTTCTTTTGCTCAAAATAAATATATTTCTTTACGTTGTGCTCACTGAAGGCTTACTTCTGTACAGTATTAATTATACGGAATGTGCAATGAATTAAAAGGGCTGCCTTTGTAAATAACAGTATTTTCTGTTGTGTTTTTCACATCTCACTTGGCTCTGCCAGATGGGTCTGTATGAAGTCCCCATGGAAGGTCTCACTTATTTTTAGGTCGAGCCTCGAGTAGCGCGCAAGCGCTGCTAGGCGAAGACTTTAAGTAAGTGACTTTCAGAAGCAGTCCAAACGCTCGTGCGTCGTGGCTGGCCTTTTTGGGATGGGTACGCGCGGCAAACATGTGTTTCCAATTATCGTGCCCAGACGCGGGCGCGATAATTGGAAACACATGTCTGCCGCGTGCCCATCCAAGGCCAGCCACGACGCACTAGCGCTTTGGTCAGCTCTGCAGGCTGCCGCGCTCGCTCGCCCCCGCTCCTCTGTTGTTCAAGTGGTTCCTGGCCCCTTCAATGTGTGCGGTCTATAGCTTGTGTGAGTCGCATCTCATTCAAAGGCCGCCCGCCTCAGTTGGAGACGGTCTATTCCACTCCCGCAGCACCCTTCCCTTCGCGGCCGCGGCGCCTCCTCCTCCGGCACACGGGCCACAGAACCAATGCGGCAGGAGCTCACCCTCGGCCTTCTTGAACTCGCGTCGATTCCCGGATCACCGGCAGCATTGCCTCTCTTACTTTTTGGTTCCCCGCTTGCCCGATCCTCGGTTTCCCTTTTCTCAAGGCTTTACCTTTGTGTTTCGAATCTCCGATCCGTCGCTGTTTTCTAAGATGGCACCGCCCGACTCTCCGGGGCTTCCTCGAGTATGCTGCCTTCCTCCAAGTGGGTATAACTTTCCTTTTATTTCTTTTCACTGGTGGGATCAGGCTTCCGTTCCTTTGTCATATGCTCAGTTTTTTGGACCAGGATATTGTAGGATGTGGGCGAACTGTCAGGCTGTCGGAGGGAACTCCGGTAAAAGTGACTATGCAGCCATCTTGTTACGCCACACCCCCATGCTAGGTGCAATATCCTCAAGATGATCATACAGTCCACTTCCTATGGACAGCTTAACTGCAGGCAGCTACTGTTGTGCCCATAGGAACATTGCTTCCTACCAGTTATTTAATTGAATGCTTTTAAAATATTCACCACTGTTGGGAGACAGCTTTCATTGTAGGAGTATTTGGACATGAAACGTGGAAGTTGCGGACAGGTCTCAGCAGAGGGTTCAATAAACCAACACTGATGTATGTCATTATGATTGGAAATTGTGACTAAAACGTTACATACGCATCCTTCCAATGGGTGTATTAACTTCCTGAGCTTCTGTCCTCCAGGATACATGAAGATCACTGCACATACCCACTCAGTTTTCCGACCGGTATTAGTATCAGACCGGCAGGCTACACATGGTTCTCTGCAGGCTAATCATTGAACTGTCTGAAAAGGATTGTAACCTGTGACTGCTTAAATCAAGACGAACATAAGCATCGTTTTTTCCGGTTTTTAGTGGTGTTCTTTGTGCGGTGGTGATGGCAGTGTGGCTGAACTTAATAGAAAACGCAGGCAGCCTGCACTCTTGCAAAGAGGCCCTTCGAATCGTCAGATACTTTGGCTTAGAAATATAGCTTTCTCCAAGGGAGGATGCGTGAGCATCTTGAGAGCTGGTAAAGTGGTAGAAACAGAAATCGGGAATATGATACATTGCTGTTTTCCTTAAAGAAACTAGTGCATTTATCTTGTAACCATTCTTTTGTTACAAATTTTGTTAAAGCTTTGAGTGTATGCTTTCTAGCGCATTTGGTGTGAAATGTGTTTTCTGGAGAATACCAACCAGGAATAAATATCTTTCCCAATCTCCCAAAACACTTCATAATTGTACAGTACATATATACTTCCTTCTCTTTGGCATGTTCTTTTTTTGTAGGATATAACCCAAAAAGACTTCAATGCACACTTTTTGGCGCTTTTCATCCATTGTGCAGGGATGCATAGAAAGTGATGTCAAGAGACATGCAAAAGGCCTACTCTGCTTCTGTCTCATCCTATAGCAATACCTGCTAACTGAACCTTCTCTCAGCTTTACCTTACTTTCCACTCCTCTGGTGTGTGGGTCCGTGGCTTTTTAAAGTATTCTCTGCATCTCTTCCTTGCTGGGGTGAATTTGCCGTTGTTTGCTAAGGGTGCTCTTGCATAGCTCCTATTCCATTATTAGCAAAGTGGTGCTTTGAACATCTTCCACTTTACACACGGGTATATTCAACTGAGAACTACACCTGGCCACAAAGTCTTGAATGCAGAGAAGACCCTTTTGCTCTGGTAAACACTAGTGATTTCTTTCACATCAGCCTAGTCCAGAATTAAACATTAGGGAAAAGTTATTTCTTCAAAAACATTATGGGGACTGTGCTTACAAACCAAAAACAAGCATTGGCATAGCCAATAGGTCTCGCGTTTGGGACCTTATAAGTGTTTAGCCATGCAACAGTTGATGTTGTTGCACCAAGAATATTGTGCTGCATAACTAAATACTTATAAGGTCCCAAAAGCGAGACCTATTGGCTATGCCAATGCTTGTTGTCTAACTGGAATAGGTGTACAACTTGATACCTTAAAGACATCCTTTCTAGCCTCTATGGCTCATCGGAATAGGCCATGAAAATCCCTTCTCTACTCTCATTCTTCCTTATCCCCAACCTGCTGAATGAGGAGGATGTTCTTTCTTCTCATATCTCCATACATCCTCAGATGAGGAGATCCTGTAGAATTTGAACATGTAGCACTTGATTGATTTTTATCTGAACTGAACCAGACCAATTACTTTCTGACCTTTGGGAGTAATGATGTGGTCAAACAACTGCTAAGTCCACCACTGTCAGATGAGTAATATCATGCATCACCCATTGTGACACTGTGTAGATTCATCTTCCGTCCATTGATAGGGCACGCTCCATCAGAGCTAAGGTGCCATTGGTGGCATTCTTTAGGCATATACAAGTCAGGGATATATGCCACGCGGCTGTGTGGGATATCCCAAACAAATTTTGCACACTCTACACTGCACTCTGAAGGCTTGTTCCAGGAGAAATGCAAAACTTGGCTTTGAAGGTCTGAAAAATCTATTTGCCTACGCCTAAGCTGTTCATTGCTGTCTTTATCCTCCTTTTCTGATTTGCATTTGCTGTGGAATCTTCCTACAGTCTGGTAATGGAAAAAAAGTGAGGACTGAAGCGTATGGTGATCCTGTTATTCTAAGTCTGTAGATTCTTACCCGTTATCAACACCCTCTTGATGACCCCTCAGCCATCGCTAAGAAGTCACCACTGATCAGCCCCATTTTTAAACTGAAGGGAACAGTGAGGTCGTGCATATGTGGAAAGACAGAGACGAGTTATTTATGATGTATACATACATGGTACCGGCGTTCATAGCTCTGTATTGAAAAGTAATCGGAGCAGTTAGACGGCACAAATACCCATAGGTTGCTGATAAAAAAGAGCCTACAGACTAAGAGTAATAAAGTTTTAGAAACTGAACAGTATTCCAGACGTTTGTGTTGATCATGGGCAGTACAGTGAGCTCTAACAGCAAGCATTGAAGTTTGCAGATGTTGTAATATGGTACTTATTTTCAGTGTTCACCAGAAAGTTGGCAACCAAATTCTGAATCCTCTGTGACCTAACTGTTGCACATTTGTGGAAACCCATGAAAGCTATACCATAAACCGTCATTTCAGAGCACATAGGCTTACCATTGTGAGCAGATTGGAAGATGAAGTGTTGGGGTCACTGGGCAAGTAGTTTTATGAGAGAAGCAGCATAGCATTGACAACAATGCCGAGATGTTGGTACACAGAATGTAATGAATACATTTATACATTCTTATAGTACTTACTGGCATGCTAAGATGGATTTACTTTAATTTTTGCAGAATGTCAAATTAATGAGAATGGACAGTAGAACTCAAAACTCAAATCCGAACTGAAACTCAGTAAAACATAAGGGGGCAATTTCTTTTTTTGTGATTCATTTGAAGGTTTCTTTTGTATGTTGGTGTGCAAAAATGGAACAGAACTAGAATTGCATAGAAAGAAGGAGTTAGTTAGATTTCTGGTTCCTTGTGTGCCATACCATCGTACAGTAGTTGGTCTTTCATGTGGTATTGCTATAGCACTTGCCTAGAAAAAGGAAGTGGAGCTCTGTACATAGTCTTGGGCAGTATATATTTGAATCCTTGGAAAGCTACTGCTCTTGTTGCCATCCCTTGCCCTTCTCTGTAAGAATAATGTCGGAGTCTCACCTTGAGCAAATTATTCATCTGACTGCTGTGTCTTTGATGTACAGGGATCTCTAACTGCAAGTTCCACTCTGGGAAAGCAGAGGTGGTACTTCCAGAATTACTTTTGACGCTGCAAGACAACCATCCCTTTACTGCTGTGGTGAACCCATCCAGGGCTGGACTGCGTGAGTATTACGCTACTTACTTTTATGGCCATTCATTTCCAATCAATTACAATTTTGCACTGCATGGGTATGGATTGGGTGTTAATGAGCTTGGAGAATGCTTCTTTTCTCCTGCTGTACACCCTATAGGAAATATTTCTGTTGTGTTTGGGCAAGTTGCATCAGGGCTGAGTGAAAATTTAAATCGTTTGGTCTGAATTACATATAGCTCCGGCTATAGATTTGAAAAAGAGGTTTGAAAGCACAGAGAAGGGCAGTAGAGTAGAAGAGAGCGAGGAAGAGGAAAATAGGCTCTGAGCGTAGGGTGAGAGCATAGGAAGGAGCAGGGAAGGGTGAACAGTGCAAAGCATGGGTATACTGGGGCCATTTTGCATTTATTAAAGGAAACAGACAGAACTAGGAGGGAATTACTAAAATAAATAGAGCAAAAGTGAAGTGGGGCTGAAGTGGTAGATGATAAAGAGCAAGAACGAGAAAACTGGTTTAATGGGGCACAACCCACGTTTTTGTGAAGGAAATTAATTGAAACCAAAGAAATCCAAACCAGAGGATTCAAACCAATTTGCTTTTCTTTTCAAATAGTAGTTTTCAAACCATTTAAATGTGAACGTTTGATTTGAAACAGATGAAATTGAAACTAATCCCATAAAACAATCAACTACTTATTATACGTCATGACCAACTTATAAATGTTGAAAATAGGGCCTGCCTGATTAAGACACTGTTGAACGTGGATTACTAAAGGCAAACTTGGTTATGCCGATGAAGTGTTTGAGAAATCCTGCAATTGATGAAAAGGTATTACCACACACGGAATCACAGAACTAGCCTAGACTTTTTCCACGAGATTACTCTTGGAAATTAACTGTCAATTATACACTTCTTTTTTAGATTATCGCGTAACTAGAGCAATTCGAAACTGCAGGAGGATTAAGACCCTGGTTTATGTGTCCTGTAAGCCTCAAGGTGAAGCCCTGCGAAATTTTTGGGAGTAAGGCTTTTTTTTCAATGTTATTTTTCTCTTTGTGTTGCCTGGTCTCATGTTTCCATGCCTGCTTCATTCCCTCCATATCTCCATAAATTATCTATCCAACTTCAATGAGTTGCATAACAGTTCCACTGGTTATCTAGCTTCTAAGATGCTGTGGCAGCCTGCTCCATATAAAACACAAGTTACAGTTATTATAATCGATTTGAATCCTAAGCTGTCTCCTGTATCTTCTCCTACTCTGTCTTTACTAATAGTTTGATGGAGTGCCCTTAGATTCCTTCGCCTCTTGGCATTATTGTAATCTCAAAGCATAGACTGTTGTTTGCAGGTTGTGTGTTTTCCAAGTAGACTGCCCCTGTTTGGGATGTAGAGTGGCTTGTGATCTTCTAACGTGGCCAGTGTGAGTACAGACCATGATTTTGATAAGGTATTTGGCCAGTTGGTATTCTGCAGGATTGCAACCTTCCACAAATCTTCTGTAACTGTGATCATGGATGCCTTCTGGTTGTGAGTCTCCCTGTTGGAGGAATTCCATTGATGGGGTTGTCTGGATCTTTTGACCTCCCACCTAATTTGTTCGTGCTGTTTAGTATTGTCATCTGTAGTGAGTCCTCCATGCTTAAGAATACTTGCAACTTTCCACTGAGCCCCTATGAGGGTAAGTCTGTGTTTTCAGTGTATAGTGTTCATATCTTCATGATTCAGTGTCTGCATAGAAGTGTTTCCTATGTCTACCTTTCCTCATGCCGTGTAAGCAAGTTTCCATTCATTATCACTTTTTATTTTTTAAATTGCCTCGCATGAACATCATAAGTCACTTGACTCCACTATGAGTATGTTGAGCTACATAACAGTTGTAAATATTTACAAAAGGAAGTTCAATATAGAAAAACTAACATATCTGGATAACCTTTGATTCCAGGCTGTGTTGTCCCCCAAATGATCGCAGAAAGCTCCATGGAGAACCTTTTACGCTAAAGATGGCTGTTCCAGTTGATATGTTTCCACACACAAACCACTGTGAACTGGTGCTGCTTTTCGAGAGGTGACCTGCGAATGTTGGTGTAGAGATGGTCAAGGATGCTCACGACATACAATGGAAGCAAAGGTGAAAATAGTGTGGATGAGCCTTAGGTGTTACTAGGATACACACAATTAAGAAGCGGACATTGTTTAGCTATCTGCAAGTAGACTGTATGAGTGGAGGAATGCCAAGCTGTGAAAAGCATGTGGAGGAATACTTCATAGTGGAGTTATCTTTTCATGTCCATCTGGTGTCATTCATTTTACAAGTGCGCAAAGGAAAAAATAAATAACTATCGAAAGAATGCAAGATTGCACAGAAGTAAACCATAGACTTCTAAAGACATGTTATATATGGTTCGATTTTATTTCTGAATTTTGGCACGTTTAACTAATGTTATTAAAAAAGAAAGAAGTACAACAAAACAGTTAATTCTCTGACATTTAGCATGTCAGTGACGAGAAAAATATCACATGTCCCAAAAGAGAGCTTCTTGCTTCAACTGAAGTGCAGCATTTTTGGAGGAGGAGACGGGAGTAGGAAACATATCCACAAGAGCCTTGGGAGGATAATCACTTCTTGAACAACGTTGGATATTTCTAAAGACGCTCAAGGGCAATGGAAGAGAGGAAGTTACACGTAAAAGGGCCAAAAACCTAATGGGTAGTCAGTGATCGGTTACAATAAGGAGTCAGAAGATGTGACGTAAGAGTGTCCATAGTGTATTAACCTTTATGGAGGAATGTGAAGAGGGAGTTAGATGTGCACATTTCAAAAGATTATGCAGACTAAAAAGTTGAGATTTTGGAATATGACCTGAGAGGGGTTAGGGCATTTGGAACAGAATAATGAGGATGGTGTTTGAGGGTGATGGTCTGACGTTTCTGGATATTGAGAGAGGTGAGAGTATCCACTAGAGGGGAGACATGGTGATAACATTTGGTGGACAAACAGAAAGATTCATGTTCGAGGCATATGAGCTGCAGATCACACACTATGCATAGATCGCCATCTGGTGTTGGGCCCGGATGTTTGCACTTTGTTGTTGTATTGGAATAAGTCTTTGGGAGTCACGAGATAGGTGACTCCTCCTCTGGACAATAGTGCGCATGGGCATCGACTCCATCTTCAGATTGTTTTTTTCCGCCATCGGGCTCGGATGTGTTCGTCGCGCTCCAGTTCGGTGTCGCTACCGTTCTAACTTTCGACGTGCAATCCTTCACCCTTTCTTCGGTATTGTTTTCGATCGCGTTTCCCTTTTCGACGCGCATCTCTACAAACTCGAATTCTTCGATTCCGGTCGTCGACACAGGCCTTCTGGCCTAGCTGCGCCATCAGGCCTTTTGGCTCATGGAAAGGACTCCTTTCAAAAAGTGTCCTCAATGTGGATCCAAGTTTCCCCACGCCGATCTTCACGATGTGTGTAACCTCTGCCTTTCGCCCGAGCACGAGGCCAAAGTCTGTCCAGCTTGTGCCTCTTTCCGCTCCAAGAAAACAATGCGGGATCGTCGAGCTCGAAGAAGCATGGCTTGATCATCGACATCGATACCGGACGATATCTTCCAAGAAGGCATCAATGTACCGGAGCAGGAACAACTCGAAGAGGGCATCATCAGCGCCTCCGAAGCCGACGATTCCGACGTCGAAGACATCACTCCTGGGCAACGGGTCGAAAGTACTGACGTCGACCCCTCCCCCCATCCATTCCTACAAAGGCTTCGGTAACACCTTCACCTTCGGGCCTAGGTGCACACCGGGACAAAACTTCCCACGCCCCGCCTTCCGGCTCGGCAAAGAAGTCAACACATAAGCCTTCAGGCCGCTCGGGCTCGAGCCAGCCTACCCTCGGTACCGAAACCCCATCCCCGGCACCGAGACCAAAAGACAAACCCAAAGACAAACCACTGTCTTCGCCCGCACCGAGGCTTGGTTCCACATCGGCGCATTCGGCACCGAAACCCACTGGCACTGAACCTTCGGATCCGAAAAAATCATCGGAACCAAACAAACAACCGGTTCCAAAAACCGCTGGCACTCAACCTTCGGAGCCGAAAAGATTATCGGAACCGGTTCCAAAGACCCCAACGGAACCGAGGAAAACTCCCGTTTCCAAACCTAAGGAGCATAAAACAACTCCAAAACTGGTGCCACACAAACACTCCGACCCCAAAAAATCGGCACCGAAACAACACACTCCAGAGGAGGAGCTTTTCCAACCTGATCCAACCCAAAAGACTCTGGAAATAGACCCAAATACAGGTTGACTTATAGTTAGTCCTTCCAGGAAAAGGAAATTGGACAAACCTGCACCAGCTCCACTCCCTCTAAAGAAGAGAGACATTGCCACTTCTCCTTTGAGAATTCCTTCTCCACCTCCTCCTCCACACCACATCTCTCCTATTCCATCTCCAATACCCTCACAATCTCCTCCACCTCAGGATGATGAGGACCCTTCTGAGTACGAAGGCGATGATCAACCTTTGGGAGAACCTAGTCATCCTAATATCCCAAATGATCCATGGGACAATTATGGCACACCAGATGTTCCTGATACACCACAAGATGATATCTACCCATCTAGACCATCCCCTCCAGAGGACACTATAGGGTTCACTCAGCTCATACACAGAGCTGCAGAATACCACGGTGTAGATTTACACACAGACCCTATAGAAGAAGACTTCCTTATGGACACTTTTGCACCATCTCAAAGGTCCACTTCTATTCTCCCAATGTTAAAAGGGGTAATCAAACACGCTCCTGAAGTCTTTAAAGATCCTGTAAGGGCTAGAGTCATTAACCCCAGGGTAGAAAAGAAATACAAGTCTGCCCCAGCTGACCCTGTTTACATTAAAGGACAACTTCCCTTAGATTCCTTGGTAGTTTCCAACGCCAGGAAAAGGGCTAACTCTCAAACCTCAGGCGATGCTCCACCTCCTGATAAGGAGTCAAAACTGTTGGACGCATCTGGTAAAAGAACAGCGTCCCAAGCAGCCAACATATGGAGAATTGCCAACACACAGGCTTTGCTGGCTAGGTACGATAGGGCACACTATGACGAACTAGAGACCCTACTACAACACCTTCCAGATCAATATTAAACAAGGGCCAATGATCTCATCCAGGAAGGCAAAATTATAACCAATACCTCCATTCGATGTGCTCTGGATGCTGCAGACACAGCCTCACGAGCTATTAATACCAGTGTCCTTTTGCGTAGACATGCATGGCTCCGTATTTCTGGGTTCAAACCCGAGGTTCAAACTGCCATACTAAACCAGCCGTTTGACCAGGAACATTTATTTGGGCCTAGTGTGGATTCATCTTTAGAAAAGATGAAAAAAGATACTGATACGGCCAAATCAATGAGAGATTTGCAATCGCAAACTCCCAGAAGTTCCTTTTGTCGCTCCTCTTATAGGGGCGCCTCTAGAGGTTTTACCACGGATAACTCCTCCACATTCTATAAAAGTCCCACCCAGACCTCATCTACCAGTGGTTATTACAGAGGAGGCTACAGGGACAATAACAACAAAGGTAGAGGCAAGACCATCAATACTCGTACTGCCTCCTCCTCCAAACAATGACTTCCCTCCACTCCCCCCAGACCATTAAACTCCGGTCGGGGGAAGATTGCTACAGTTCCTACCTGTCTGGAACACCATTACCATGGACAGGTGGGTGAGACAAAATATCCAATCCGGTTATTGCCTGGAACTCACTTCAACTCCCCCAAACATACCACCCAAACAGCGTCCAATGTCAACAGAGCATTTGACGCTTCTCAAACAAGAGGTACTTTCCCTCCTACAAAAACATGCAATAGAACCAGTTCCCCTGCATCAGCAAAACACAGGGGTCTACTCACTGTATTTTCTCATTCCAAAGAAGGACAGAACCCTCAGGCCCATCCTGGACCTCAGACCATTAAACCTCTACATACAATCAGACCATTTTCATATGGTCACTCTTCAACAAGTCCTTCCTCTACTCAAACAAGGCGATTTCCTTGCCACCTTAGATCTCAAGGACGCCTACTTCCACATTCCCATCCTCCCTGCTCACAAAAAATATCTTCGATTTGTAGTGGACGGTCAACATTATCAGTTCAAGGTTCTCCCTTTTGGAGTCACCACAGCACCCAGAGTCTTCACAAAATGTCTGGCAGTGGTAGCAGCCCACTTAAGAAGACAACAAATTCACGTCTTCCCATACTTGGACGACTGGCTCATAAAAGCCAGGTCGCATACCCAGTGTGTAAATCACACACACACCACAATCCAACTATTTCACGACTTAGGGTTTATAATAAACCTCACAAAGTCTCACCTCCAACCGTCCCACATCCAACAATATCTAGGTGCCACAATAGACACCTCAAAAGGCCTTGCATACCCCAATCCAGCCAGGATAGCAAGCATGCAAGCCCTTATAACAAAATTCCAGCCGCAACATTCACTTCCAGCTCGAGTGTTTATGCAACTAATAGGGATGATGGCCTCTTGCATATTCATAGTACCGCATGCAAGACTCCAGATGCGCCCCTTACAGGAATGCTTGGCACGTCAGTGGAACCAAGCTCTAGGTCAACTAACAGATCTGGTGTTGGTGGACGGCCGCACACATCGCTCTCTGCAGTGGTGGAACACCCAAAACCTTTCCAAAGGGCGACCGTTTCTAGAGCCGGTTCCACAGATTGTGCTAACAGCAGACGCATCGCTCACCGGATGGGGGCTCATCTACTACATCACACCATACAGGGCACATGGACACCTCAGCAAAAGCTACTCCACATCAATCATTTGGAGTTACTAGCAATCTTTCTGGCATTAAAATCATTCCAGAAACAGATATCAGGCAAAGCTATGTTAGTCCGGACGGACAATATCACAGCAATGTATTATTTACAAAAACAGGGGGGGCGCACTCTCTGCAGCTCTCTCAACTAGCTCAGAGCATATGGAGGTGGGCTATTCCTCAAAACATATTCCTTTTAGCCCAACATCTTCCAGGAATTCAGAATCAGATGGCAGATCTGTTAAGTCGTCAAACACAACAAATTCACGAGTGGGAACTTCACCCACAAGTTCTTCAACCATTTTTCCAATTGTGGGGGCATCCAGAGAGAGATCTCTTCGCCACACATTACAACACAAAATGCCCAAGCTTCGCCGCCAGATATACACACCCATTGTCCAAAGGCAATGCGATATGGATGAATTGGTCAGGCAGATTTGCGTACGCTTTTCCGTCTCTCCCACTCATTCCATTAGTGGTGCGCAAGCTGCAACAACAGTCACTAACACTGATTCTAGTTGCTCCAACATGGGCCAGACAACCAACCATGGTACACAACATTGCTGGAACTATCCGTAGTCCCGCACCAAAAAGTACACCTCTCCCCACAACTCTTAACACAGAACCGTGGAGAGATCAGACATCCAGATCCAGCACAGCTCAATCTAGTGATCTGGCTCCTGAAGTCCTAGAATTTGGTTACCTCAATCTTCCACCTGATTGTATGAACGTTATCAGAGAAGCTAGGCGCCCCACCACTAGAGCCTGCTATGCAGCCAAGTGGAAAAGATTTGTTATATATTGTACCAATAACACAATCAATCCTCTAGATGCGTCCATTCAACACATCATATGTTACCTGCTGCATCTTCAAAGATGTAATCTAGCATACACATCGATTAGATTGCATCTCGCTGCCATAGCAGCTTACCTACAAAATAGACAACATTTGTCATTGTTCAGGGTACCAGCCATTAAAGCATTTATGGAAGGCCTCAAAAGAATAATTCCTCCCAGGGCACCACCCTTTCCAGTGTGGAATCTAAACATCGTCCTCACTAGATTAATGGGCCCTCCATTCGAACCTCTACATAAATGTGAGCTCCAATTTCTTACATGGAAAGTTGCTTTCCTTGTGGCCATCACATCTCTCAGAAGAGTCAGTGAGTTACAGGCACTAACTATTCAAGAACCATTTTTACAACTCCATCATAACAAAGTGGTTCTCAGGACAAATCCCAAATTCCTTCCTAAAGTTATTTCTCCCTTCCATCTCAACCAGTCTGTTGAGTTGCCAGTGTTCTTCTTGCAACCACAAACAGTAGCAGAAAGAGCTCTTCATACACTAGACGTGAAAAGAGCACTCCTTTACTACATTGACAGAACAAAACCTTTTCGCAAAACAAAACAACTTTTTGTATCCTTCTCACCACCACATAAAGGCAATCCTATATCAAAATCTGGGATTGCAAGGTGGATTGTCAAATGTATACAAATTTGCTACCACAAAGCAAAACGTACAATTTGCTACCACAAAGCAAAACATACACTATCTATTCCCCCTAAAGCCCACTCTACCCGCAAAATAGGGGCTTCCATGGCATTTTTAGGGAACATTCCCTTACATGACATCTGCAAAGCAGCTACATGGTCTACACCGCACACATTCACAAAACACTATTGTGTAGATGTGCAGGCAAAACAATAAGCTAGTGTGGGCCAGGCTGTACTCAAAACACTATTTCAGACTACTGCAACAGATACTGGTGGCCGCTAAAGGAGGTACTGCTATGCAATCTATGCATAGTGTGTGATCTGCAGCTCATATGCCTCGAACGGAAAATGCTACTTACCAGTATGCATCTGTTCTTGGCATGTAGAGCTGCAGATCCCACACGCCCACCCACCTCCCCGGCTACCTTTATCTGTTCCAGTATTATCTTAATTAGATACAACATACATGGACATCTCTTTCTGTTTCTCACAAAATTCCATCATTTCCCTTCTTGGCGAAAAAACAATCTGAAGATGGAGTCAATGCCCATGCGCACTATTGTCCAGAGGAGGAGTCACCTATCTTGTGACTCCCAAAGACTTATTCCAATACAACAACAAAGTGCAAACATCCGGGCCCAACACCAGATGGCGATCTATGCATAGTGTTGGATCTGCAGCTCTACATGCCAAGAACAGATGCATACTGGTAAGTAGCATTTTCCTTCTTTAGTTACTTTCTAGGGCAAGGCAGAAAGAAAGAAAAGAAAGTTTAAAAGGAAAAACATAGACCCAACATACTTATTGAGTGTGTGTACAGTATATAGGTATAAAGTTTCTATGTTGCGTGGCTCATGGTTATTCAGATCTTCTTTTCCTGGTGCAAAGTGAATGAGAAAAGTAAAAGAAAAAGGCGTACCTATCCTTGCATTCCAACCTCAGGAATTCAATGTGTTTGTAAACAAAACTGGAAAGATATTATGTGGTATTGCAATATCACTCGACACCGGAATTTACAAGTAAACTTGTCCATAGAAGCAGAGGTTCTGCATCTGAAAAGTGATTTATTATGTTGTTTATCCTGTTGCATCCTCCTTGATGGCGTTATTGACACAGTACAATCACACCACTGTGTTTTCCTTAAAACGCCCTCTTTACAGTATGTTATATTACGTATTTATAAAGCGAACTGTTGTTCAAGATAAGGTGTGTGGCCCTATAGGCAGTTCAACTGCATGCTCTGCATAAAACATCAATTGCAAATGTAGAAACAGCAAGGTCTTGATTATTTTTCTTAAAAAGAGGAAAGTTGGTCTCAAGTCTGATAGAGTCGGGTAAGTTATTCCATTTTCTTGGAGCAAGGGAGTAGAAAGCATGGCCACCGGCCCTACTACGTGTTATCCTTGGCTTAGTGTGCAAGCACTCCTCTGTCGAACAAAGATTACATCTAGGACGATAAGGAGCAATCGTTCTTGTCAGATATCTGGGACTCTTCACTTGAAAGGTCCTGTGTACTAAACATAAGGAAGAAGAAGCCTACTTGAGGAGAATCCTTTTTTGGATTGGAAGCTAGTGAAGTGATTTTATTGAGAAAGCTATGTATGCTATTCTTGATAGCGTAAGGTCCAGTCTGGCGGCTGCATTGTACACCATGTGAAGCTGGGACACCATGCTGTCTGAGCACCTCAGTAACAATAAGATTCTATAATCTAGTCTGGATACAATCTAGACTTGATTGACTGTTTTGCGGGCCTCAATAGAAAAAACCTTAACATTTTGTTAAGCATTTTTAGGATTGAAAATCGTGTCCCAACTACTTTGTTTACCTGGGTGGCCGTGATTAAATTACAGTCCACCATGAATCCCAAATGTGTAGCAGAAGCAACTAGAATGAAAGAAGCCTCTTAATTATGCTGGCCTCCACTCATTATTCTAAGTATGCATTTGTTTACCAAACAGAATAACCTCTGTTTTATCTGAATTTAAATGAAGGCAATTCGGATGCATCCAGGTGCCACTGCCCTTATAGAGACTGTAAAGTTAGCCTGGATGGCAGTCATTTTGTGGGGGATGGGGACAGTGATCTGTAAATAACCAGCATATAACAGTATCTTGAAGCAAAAGGAGTGAACCAATACAGCTAAAGAACACATGTAAACATTAAAAAGCGTTGGGCCCAGAGATGAGCTTTAAGGTACAACCTGATCCCCAGGTACAGTAGTCAAGCTGAAAGAGGTAAGAGTTACTACCTGTGTTCTATCAGTCAGAAAAAAAACTGGCCTAAAACCGCAGACAGGTCTAAAATGACCAGCGCCACATCTGCTCCTTGGTCCAAAGTCTTATGCAAGATGTCCATTACTGCCACCAAGGCCTTTTTCAGTGCTGTGCTTAATATGAAAGCCAGATTGTGATATGTCAAGTAGGCCATTCAGGTCTACGTGGTTCTGGAGCTGAGAGCTAATCGCTTTTTCCAGTATTTTCGAATGTTCAGATAATAACGAAATGGAACAATATATAGAACTTTCTTCAAAAGTGGAAAAACTCTTGCTTGCTTCAGATCTTAGGGACAGTTGCTGCACTAATGGATAATTTACATAAGGTGGTTAAAGGGAAAAACAACACATCCACAGCTAGAGCAAAGAAACGTGAAGGGCAGCGTTCCAGAGGCGACACAGATTTAGTCATCAAAAGAAACGTTTTTACTTCTGCATTTGACAGCGGGTAAAGGCAAACAGTGTCGCTCCATTAGAGGATGAAGATTACGCCACTCAGCAATTTAGAGAGCTTTCAAAATTGCTGTGGATATGTGTAACTGTTTGCAAAAGAAAATGGAAATGTTGTCACATACCTCTTGTGTTTGCACAATGCCCTCCAAGGAGACTGCTGACCCACTGTTCCACATTTCATTTTGATGTTACCTTTTAATCTCCATACTCACTATCCGAAAGCCTATTAATTATATTCTAAACGCTCTCGTTCATGAAGAATAAAGGTTCATTTCACTTACTTTCTTAATCCAAATGATACCCAGCACTGTCACATCCATCTTTCCACAGAAGGATTACCTGGAGACAATTTTCCCCTTCAAATCATGTTGCCTCATGGAGCTCTTTTATAATGATTTGGAAGCCGGTCTGGCTGGACAGACTTGAAGATGGTGAGCTGTGCCCCAGGGTTTTGCTGTCTGTGCTTCTAATAACAGATAGCAGTGTGGTGCAACTGCCCCAAGAATATGAGGTGGAAAGCTTATAGAGCTGGGAGACACCATGAATCTTCCCCACTCCCCTGCAGCAAACTAGTAACATCAACTACTGGCAGTATGTTAAATGCATCCATGCAGCTCCTTGGAAAAAGCCCAGTCTACTACAGTAAGGGTCTGATAAGCCTGTAGCTTGCCATCAGAAACAGGTTGGAAGGAGCTTTGACTTTGCTGCTGTTTACAAGAGTTCTTCGCTTAGGCCTCTAGGATGGGGGTTGCAGAGGCAGAGAGGTATTAAGTGGACTATAGGAATCTGAGAGGATACAATTCACTTGGATGTCAGTATAAGATACAAGGATAGAAAATTGAGCACTATTCTATTTATAACACGTACATATTGTAATAATATTCTTATGTACGTCAGGTTTAATGAAGAAATCCTTATTAATCATCTCCTGTATTTACTACTTCAAAGGGAAAAACTTGTTGTTTCAGATGAAAGAACAGCAGTTATGGGTGGTGTAAGAAATTGGGATATCTGAAACCAGTGTTGAATGAAGCAATAAATAAGTACAGATGGTTCTGAATGAATCGTCGTTGGTACCCAAAGTATATCTGTATGTTCAATACAGAGCTTCAGTATTAGGAGGAGAATGAAAAATAAAGGTAAATAGTATTGAAATAGGAAAAAGATTTTTCAACAGGGACCTATTCTTGCTTTCACGCATAATCAGAATATTAAGGAAATAATAGACTACAGAAAAACGAGACAATCAAAATAATAAATAAACAGTATAGCTAACCCTAAACAAGCAGGCAATAGGTCACGCCTTTGGGACCTTATAAGTGTTTAGCCATGCAGCACATTATCCTGGGTGCTGTGCTGCCAGGGATTGAATAGCTATACAAGTCCACACTTTTTTGCAACTACTATCCTAGTTATGTTTTCCAGCAAGATCGAGTTTTGCGGGAAAATTCTTCCCGAAAAAGACACCCGATTTAAAAAATATTTTAAATTAAGTGTGAAAAATTTAATTAGATACACATCACCACAAAATTCACGGTACGTACAGGCATGTACTAGCCGTTTGTAATTTGGTTCTGTGGCCTACTTTGATATTTTAAGCAAAGGGCCTACAAGTCCCAGCATGCTTAGTGTTATAAAGAAGCGAGGAATGGCTGAAGGGGGTCACATGACAAATGAGCCGTGGGCTTTTATATAGTAAAAGGAAAACGCTTTGAAGTGACTGTTGGAGACTGAGTTATGTGAAAACTGTTGAACTAAAAGTACAGCATGGGTCCGAAACTAATATTTTAGAAGGGCCAGCTTGAGAACACCGGGCTGAAAGAATTAATCACTCCTGACATGGGACACAGAGAGTGGGAACACAATTTCACTCTGACCGCATTACTGACTTGAATTGTGCCTCACATCTTTGTGCAAAAATGTCACTTACTCTTGACTATTCAAATTAACTCGTTAATTTTAATGGAGGGTCACGCTCTGGGAACACTTACTCGTTGAGTGTGAGTGCGGATCATGCCTTAAGGCCCCCAATGGCCCCCGCCGATTGCTTCACCGAGTATCACACACTTGGAGGATTTCGTCGTCTTCATAGTCCTATTGCCTTTAACGGAGGCTTACACCGAGGATTCTCCGTAATTATGATAAAAATAGGAAATTGTAGCCCACGAAAGCCTACACTGACACACGTAGGAATTTATCAACAAGAAAAACATTTCTGGCGTGCATATCTTTTGTGTGTGTTTTTCACTACTTAAGGCCAGGAGGAGGGGTTGGGGCTGACTGGGGGAGCCTGTTGATCTGCAAATTTTGAAACCAGAGAGCTTGAAAGCCAAGTCCGGCGCAGAATCCGTGACAAAGCCGGTTTTCGGGCAGAAACCCCTCTCTTCAGGACCACACAGAGGTAAGGACACAAGGGCCCGCAGCTGTTAAAACAGCAAGGATGAGGAAGGGGGTTAAATGCAAGCAAGGACGGGGTAGGGGGATGGGCATAGGGGACAGCACACAGATAAATGGTAGGTGGGAGGGGAAAGCAGTAACACAGGAAACACAAGGCAATCAAACTAACGTATTGATCAAACAAAAGCCGCGTGGGCTCCAAAAGCATATCATTAAAAAAAGTTTGTTTACACATGCATACACACGCTACCGTCTTGTTGGAAAATGCAAATGTCGCCAGCTGAGCGTGTTTTGCTCAAAAAGCACAGAAACACCACATTCCGAAAACACAAGCCGAGAAGAAGAAAATAATTGTGCACTGAAACGAGCATAAATAGACAAGAGGGAACAAGTACATGTAATAGAGCCAGTTGCCATGGGAGAGAACCAAGCACCAAAAGGATGGACAAATACAACCCATGCACCACTGAAAAGCCAGCACACAAAAGGACTAATGAAAATCGTTGGGTGTCCTGGAAGCCTACAGAGTAGATACAGCATGTCTCAAAGATATAGCACATGCACTGCCTAGGCGAGATCTAAAAAGGTACCTTTTCCTGTTTGTAGTGACCAGTGTCAAGAACAGACTCAGATTGGAACAGAAAAAATACCGAAGTAGTACACAGTTTAAAAAAAGCAACATGTATCAACTCAGAGCTAAATGGATCCAATATTTTGAGGTCGAGCTTGTTGACGGGGACTGGTTGACGATTCTTCTCATATACCCAGAGTATTCAACAAACGCGCACCTCAGATTACTGCAGTTCAACTACGTGCATCGCACATACCTCACTCCAGCCAGGCTACAACGATTATTCACCAATGTATCCCATAGATGTCTAGATGTGGCAGTGATGAGGCAGATTTATACCATTTGCCCATGGCATGGAGTGCACGCTGATCTTTCTAGAGTAGTGTGTGCAAACTGGTTCCTCAGTTGACAGGCAAGCGGCACATTTACATGTCCAAAACGTGCCATCCTAGGTTTAATGCCTCGTGCCAAATCTGACAGGGCCGACAGTACCTTTACGTCCCTCGCCTTGTCTCTGGCAAAACATGTTATCACAATTAATCCTGTTTCCCTCCATCTATAGTAACTTGAAGGTCGGAGCTTGTGAAATGGGGCCCAGGCTGAAGACAGTGTTATCAGACACTGGGCTGGGAGACCTACGGCAATGACAGGATGGAGAACCCGTCTCCCTCTGCTGTCTTTGTGATTTGCTGTATAAGTGCTCCCCAAAAAAGATTCCACTAGTCCCACTCACTACTTAATTTGTGCCAGTGGTTTCCGGTGCTTAGCATCGGCACTTATTTCACAGGGCTGGGTCTATTTAATTTTTCTCCCCTTGGCGGGGGACCCAGTAATTATTAAAAATAAATGTACCTGTCCTCTTTGGTTTGGATGTCTGCCTGGTATATCTCCAGAGAATGACCCACCCAGGTCCAGGCATGATGACTGCAACACATTAGTGATGTCAGCAGTGCACGCCTGCATCGTCATTCCTATTGGATAATTGTGGTTGAGGGCTAGCTGATGGGTGAGCTATAGGCGACACAGGCTCGGAAAGTTCAGGACAAACCTAATGCGACATCATGGAGTAAATTAAAAGTATGTAGCGTACTTTTCTATCAGCTCGCACTGAAATGAAACCAGCTCGCACTGAACTGAAACCAGCTGAAGCAGGCCATACATAATTCATTCAGCCTTTTACATGCTTGTGGCATGGGCTCACCACCAACTGCAGTCCCCGTCAGACATCGATGTGCACATGATGCTCTGCACTGGCACAATACAAAAACTGTCAGCGCCCTAATCGTCCCTACAAGCAGCAACTGTGCAGAAGGCATGGCAGGCCAAGCTTAACTGTAGACGTCCGCCTGGCCAGTACAGATAGAGCACAAACCCACAAGCGTGAGAGTGACCTGCTGTGACCAGCGATCGTCACATCACCCCTCACTGAGCAGGTAAATGGAGGTGTATGGGCCCTTGCTGATTCTGGGTGTGTATGCGTGTGTCATTTGCCGATTCTGGGGAGTGTGTATAAATGTGTGTTTTGACGATTCTGGGGTTGGGGGGTGTTTGCCTGCCTTGCAATTGAGGTGGGAAATGACACAGAAAGCTTGAGTGTCTCTATGCCATGAGGGAAAGAAAGGCACGCCTGCCCCTGAAACCGTGCAAACCAAAAGAGCGAGGGTCTCATCAAACTGGCTTGTATATAATTTCCTTTAAACTGTGTGCTCCGGTTTTGTCTTCTCGGAGGACATCGGATTGTTCATAAAGGAAATTTCCTGCCTGTTAGGTCTATGAGACATTGTTTCTACAGGACAATCTCTACCTGTGAGGACTGGCAAATAGTAAGTACAGGAGGATCTCTGTCTGTAGTTACATGCGCAGGCTTCTTGGTTGAAGAGTCTGTGAGTGCTAGAACAGAGTGTCTTTACAGGAGGACCTCTGTCTATCAGTACCAGGAGACGGTGCCTTTATGGGACTATCTGTGCCTGTGTTTGCAAGGACCCCAGCGTCTCTCACTCTAGGACTGGTGGCGCTCTGTGCACCGCGTGGGTCCCAATACTCGGATTCTTTTCGATGTGTCCACTGAGGTGTGCACGGGGTCTTCTCGCTCTCACAGGAGGTGTATGCATGACATTACTCCCAGGAATGCAGATCTTGCGCCCCCAGCCGGTGGCGGAGAACAGGTAAGGAGCTTGTGTGTGGAAACAGGGAGGGTGTGCTCTCTTTTCATAAGTACCTCTCTAGGGTGCGTATGAGTGTAGATAAACTTCCACCGTTGCAGTTGTAGTAATTCCTTGCAGCAGAGCCGGAAGCGTTAAAATTCCCAACCCCCGGTGTACTGTGCACTGGCTCTTTGGTATTTTTCCTGAATGTTGGCGCTGGGACTCAAAGCTTCATTTTGGGGAATGATTGCTGTCAGGGGTGGCTCCTCCACTAGGGTGGAGGAGCGTCGCCCCACTGCTTTCTAGCAGCGCGAGAAAGCCAAAGCATAAAATGGTAATAACTTTTGGTTATTACCATTTTATGTTTCTTTCCGCATTGTGGACAGACGGGTGGGCGGAGCTGCCCGGGCAGGGCAGGAGTGGTTTGCCCACTCCTGAGTGCGCATGACTGGTTTGGTCGGCCCTCTTGGGCCGCCCAAACCAGTCATGCGCACTCTGCTCTTCTTCATGCAGGCTGCATTGCAGCCTACATGGAGAACATGCCATCCCCTGGGCGGCATCCCGAGCAATCACAACACTGGAGCGTTGTGCTTGGTTTAGGGGAGGGGAGGGAGGCTGCCTGCTTCCTGTTTTTATTATTGACCCCCCCCCCCCACGCGCGACCCCTCGCCCGCCTCCCCACCTGCGAGCCATGCTGGCCGCGATTGCTGTTGGTATTAACTCTCCCCAGTACTCGCACAAATACATTTTATTTAGAAAGGCCTAAGTGCTGCAGTTTGAAAATGCCGGTCTGCTGGGCTGGAGGAGGCTGTGGAGTCAGCAATTTGCGAACGTGTGTCTGTGCTTGGGAAGGAGCCTGTGACTTGCCTGGGAAGGAGGAGGAAGAGAGCCCTCTGCTTGTGAAGCCCCCACCAGAGCCGACGGGACAGGGAGTGGATCCTGTCAGCCGTAGTAGGGACATAGCCTGTGAGGTGCCGATGAAGGAGCACCTAGGATGCACTTAGGATGCCGACAAAGAAGCCTGTGAACTGGGGAAATAGCCTCTGAGGTGCAAGGAAAATACCCTGTGAGTTACGGGGCTACGAGAAAAGAGCCTGCTAAGTGCCTGGAAAAAAGCGTGGGTTACGGGTAAAGAGCATGTGAGCTGTGGAAACATCCTTTGAGGGGCATGGAAAAGAGCTGATGGACTACTGAGGTGCAAGTGGAAGAGTCTGTGAGGAGTTGACGAAGGAGCCTGAGAGTTGGGGAAATATCCTTTGAGATGTATGGGAAGCAGAAAGTGATATGCCACAGACTGAGCATACGAGCAGCTCCTGGAGAAGGAACCTGTGAGGTGTTTGTTAAGGAGCCTGTGGCCTGGAAAAGGAACATCCGAGGTGCATGGGAAGGAGACCGTGATGTGCTGCTGGTTATGCCTGTGAGTTGCGGGGAAGGAGACTAAGAGGTGACGAGGAAGGTTCTTGGGAACTACCAAGGAAGGAACTTGTGACTTCTGGCATTGAGCCTGGGAGGTGCATGTAAGTTGCTTGAGGCGAAACTCGTGGGGCAAGGTATGAGGAACCTGTGCAGAAGCATTTGAGTTGATAGGGAAGGAGCCTGCAGGGTGCAAGGGAAGGAGCCTGCAGGGTGCAAGGGAAGGAGCCTGCAGGGTGCAAGTGAAGGAGCCTGCAGGGTGCAAGGGAAGGAGCCTGCAGGGTGCAAGGGAAGGAGCCTGCAGGGTGCAAGGGAAGGAGCCTGCAGGGTGCAAGGGAAGGAGCCTGCAGGGTGCAAGGGAAGGAGCCTGCAGGGTGCAAGTGAAGGAGCCTGCAGGGTGCAAGGGAAGGAGCCTGCAGGGTGCAAGGGAAGGAGCCTGCAGGGTGCAAGTGAAGGTTCCCTTGAGGTGTCAAAGAAGGTCCTTAAGAACTGCTCGGACCTCCATGTACATTTAGTGGTGTAGAGCGTTGCCATTCTCTACGCAGTGATAAACATACTTTGAAAGTCAATTGGGCATGCAGACACGAACCACTCGCTATCCAAACATCAGAGTAAAGTTCAGATTAATTTTTATGGAAATATGGAGTTTAACTTCTGTGATGATTTATTTGGACAGAAATGCCATATAGGCCAACCCGTGTTTCATGAGAACAAATTGCTCACATCATGTGATACTGTTCTGTGTGCAGAAACACTTTATTACATTAGCCTGCAATGTACAGATTCATGCAATGTTTTGAATACATGCTCATTTTTGTAGTGTTTTCTTTTCTTTCCGACGGGTATCAGTTTGCACTGGCTGTGGACCCCAGAAGTGAAACTGGCTCATTGCAAGGGTTCAACATGTCTACAATTATTAGAAGAATTAGCAGAAATAAAATATCAGCTATCTGAATTAGAAGGATGTTTCTTATCAACAAGTTGCCTTTGACTTCCCCAAAATGAAAAGACGGAAAAGCTTTTAAAAATTGCATTCTGCCCATCATCCAAAATCAAATGGATGTGCTTCCTGATTTTAATGTTAATATCAATGGGCTGAAAAAGGCTAGCTAAAGGCATAAAAGTACTTCTGTACAAGAATTCCATATACTTGCTGCATTGTTTCTGCAAATTTTATTTTTTGTTTGTAATATAATAATGTATGTGAGCGAAAACGGGTGGATTTTCAAATACATTTCCACTAAACCTTTGTTATGGCAATGGGGTCTGAGTTACTTTCTCTGCTTAAATTCTCCATGGGTGGAGGGCGTGGCCAAGGCGGCCAAGATGGTGTTCGAGCTTTCGTGAATCGGTGGCCTGACATTCCTGCTGGCCCTTGGGCCCATCTGGAGCTCCTGAAGACTCCCTGCTCCTGAATCGGCCGTCCTGTCTGGGCCCCGCTTGGCTGGTGGGATGCCAGCCAAGCAGCTGTAGGCCTCCCCGCCGTCCTACATCCATCGGGACCTCCTATGTGTTGCCTGCCCTGGGCCTGGGGGCGGGTGACCTGCCTGCCCTGGTCCTGCTGTGGTGCAGGGGGTGTGGACCACCTCCACACTGCCCCCCTGTGAGGCTGCGCTGAGAATGGCGACTGTAAGCTGCTGCCACTTTCCAACTGAAGACCTGTGGTGCGTGGCCTGGACAGCGACTGGCAGGGTTCTTGGGCTGCTCATCTGAGGCCCTACGTGCCTGTGGGTGAGCCGGCTGCAGTGGAGGTGCTGCACCCTATTTTGCTGGCCGACCTGAAAGACATGGTCCTGGAGCCAGCGACGATGGACGAGTGTGGCCTGTCCCATCTCCCTTGGTGGTGAGTCTTATTGGATCCTGGATTGGGGCCTCGCTGAAACTTGCCTGGCTGGCCCTGCTTCCCTGGGGAGACGCTCAGACTCTTGGTGACATTCAGCAGAGTGGGCCCCAGATTGGTGGACTGGGGCTTGTTGTGGGCCTGGTGGCGAGTACCCGTGGCGGCAGTGTATGTGGCGTGGATGGGCTGGATCCGGCCCTGAGTGCCTGGAAGCTGGGCCTGTTGTCGTGGGACCCCATCTGTGGATTGCTTCTGTGGGGGACTGTTTGCTGCCCACTACATCACCACCGGCCCTCCGCCATTACCCCCCACCCCCCCTTTGCAGCTGAGACTTACATTGCTGGAGTCCAGAGGTGCCTACTGAGCAGGACGGGGCATACCCTCTAAATGGTAGCTGCTACCATCTCTGGCTTTTGACATTTGCTGGGCCACATATATTGTTTGGGGGCCTGGCTGCCCATCGACTGCATAAACAGGCCGTGACACCCGGATCCACTGGGCTCCACTGACTGCTACACCTGCTCACACCCTTTATTTGTTTTGTCACCTGCCATGCACCCTGCCGCCACTCCCCACCCTTGTGGCGTTTCCCAGATTGGTGACTGACCACTCAGTGGCCTCCGGTGTGGCCTGTGGACACTGCGACTGTGGGGGGACCAACTCTTGAGGCATCCAATGTTTGCAGTGGGCAGGCTGCTCGTGCTGCAGGCCTGCCCCACCCAGGCCGTTCTGTGTGTAGTTGGGCCACATGACATCTTGATGATGGTGCGTGGAATGCTCCCACCACCATCTGCTCAGACGAAAATGGACCAATATACAGTCCCCCTATCCGACCCCAGGGAGAATGCTGAGACCCCGGTGGCCACCTCTGCGCAGCATGCCGCAGCAGACCTGGAAGTGATTCTTAAGGGCATCCAAGACTCGAGAGAGGCTGTGAAATCCAAAGTTGATGGCCTCTGAGTGGACCTTTCCTTACTGCTCCAAGATCTGTGTAACGTAGCGGCCAGAGTGACAGAAGCTGAGACGTGGATCTCTACGACCGAGGACGAGGTTGCTACACCTAAACGTCAAGTGTCAAAACTATCCACCTCTGTAGCGACCCTCATTGAAAGAGAAGAAGACGCAGGTAATCGCTCGAGGCATAATAACCTCTCGCTCATAGGTCTTCCTGAACCCTTGAAGCCATCAGATCTTGCTGAGATGCTGGAGAAATGGTTCCGGTCCTGTGTCCCCAAGGGCAGGCTTTCAGATTTGTCTGTCATCAGGGGGCACATCGTTCGCTGGTGCTGAAGCCCCCGACTGGGGCCCCTCCTCGGCCTGTGATACTGTGTTTGCTCAACTTTAGAGACGGAGACACTATCCTGCTTGAGGCCCGCTCCCAAGCAGAGCTCCGACATTCAAACTCTAAAGTCCTTACCTTTACCGATAATACCAAGGCAGTGCAACAACGTCGCTGCTTCTTTGAGGAGGTGAAGCAGAAGCTCCGCGCTCTCAACCTCCGTTATATTCTTCTCTTCCCGGTCCACCTGAAGGTGATCTTTCAGTCTACTACCCTTTTTTTCGATACCCCGGAGCAAGCCTGGGAGTGGGCCACAGAGCAACATCCACTGCGGCGATCTTCACCTGAGATGCACCTGATCGGCGAACCCCGGGAACGCGTTCGGATGCTTCCTTGTCGATGGAGGGGAGTCGCTGTTGCTCCAGAAAGTCTAGAGTTGAACAACGAGAGGTTGCCACATCACCGGACTCAGCACCGGAGGAGGGCAGACCACTGGTGTCATCAGCCACGGACAAGACTTTTACAGATACTCCATTGATCTTTCAAACCTTCAACGATGTTCCAGGCTCCCTTTCTCGACTCTCCGCACCTCCTTAATCAAATGATTTCACGACTTTCTTGGCTTGTGGTCTGCCTGCACGGCGGTCATTGGCGGGCACTTCGGGGGCGCATGGGCAACCTGCTCTCACTCCCCACTGTTAGCTGGGATAGACATTTACCCGTTGCTGCTCTTCAGTGCTGCTCCTGCTGCCCCCTACCTGGACCTGCTGTTGACTTAACCGCCCTGGCCTAAACGGTCATTGTTTTCCTTGGATTATTAACTGTATGCTGTCAGGATCTTCTCCTTTTTATTAGACGCCTAGACACCACAGATAGCTTCCCCCTGTTTTCTATATTACTGATGTAGTTTTTTTAAGGGTGACAGAGGCTTCCTGGGAAGAAAAGGGGGCTGGGGGGAGTTGGGGGGAGAATTCAGTTGGCCTTTAGGTCTGGCTTTGTTGTTCTAACCATGTCATTTCTTTTCAGGGTTCTCTACAGCAAATACCTTCAGGGTTTTTCTGGTATGTTTCTACATCATTTCAGATTAATGTCCATGGTCCTCGGCGGGACTGTCCACACCTTCCCTCCCTCACTAAGTCTATCCCTAATCTGACAGTCCTCTCCTGGAACACCAATGGTCTCCTGGACCGGATTAATTGCTCCGCGGTGCTACGCTATGTTAAGAGACATAAGCCGGCAGTCGCTTTCTTACAGGAGACTCACTTATTGGGCTCATGATGCACCTTTCTTGGCCGCCTTGGATATGACAGGGTTTTTCATTCCGGGTTTGTGAGGGACTCCAGGGGGGTAGCCATATTGTTACACAAATCCTTCTCTCTGACTGTCACTAAAATCAACTACGATCCCTAGGGGCGATATGGGGAGCTGAGGGTCACCTGCCGGCCAAACACTACAAATTCATTCCATGCTATGTTCCCCTGCTGTAATTGCAACCCACTCTCCAGATGCTGCGATCCTTTATTTTGACCCTCCCCTCGAGGACCACCGGGATTGGCAGGGACTTCAACAAAGTTCTTGACCTCGAGCTTGATGCTTCTATGGCCTCATACCCAGGCTGATGCACCCACTCGGCATGGTTGTCCTCGTGGGCCCACTCAATCGGTTTGTGTGATGTATGGCATCACGGTAAGACCTGTTGTGGCTGCCAGCGGCAGATCTCCTTTCTGTCCAATCAGTGCAAATTCTTCCACTTGGCATCTCTGACCATGCGCCCCTCTTGATGAAATGGTGTACTTGGCCCAACACCCTCCGCCCCACCTGGAGATTCAGTGCCTGTCACTTGCAGGCCCCTGAATGTGTCACATTTGTGGAGGAGGAATTACAGGCTTTCTTCCAAGTTAATGTGGGATCGGTGTCATTGGCGATCATGCTGTGGGCATCGAGCAAACCCTCCTTGAGGGGTCACCTGAAGGGCTATGTGCATCATTGTGAGGCACGCCAGCTGGCGCAGATAACTGATATTGAGGGCCAGATAGTGCGACTGGAGGCCAATCTATGCTGCCGCGATATGGAGGAGACTTGTCGCCTTCTGGCCATGGTGCGCACTGATCTGAGACAAGTCTCCCTTGAGGAGACAAAACAATGCTGAAGGGCCTCCACCCAGAGAATCTATGAATCTGGTGATAAGTCTGGCAAATTGTTGTACTGGTTGGTGACCTGTGGCATTTCTGACAGGGTGGTACCTGCGATCTGGGTCTCCTCAGGCCACCTACAGGAGGGACTATCCGATATTGCCCCCACCTTTGCTGACTTTTATCAAGCCTTATATGCCCGATGTCCTTCGCCGGAGATAGTGGATCCTATCCTAGGTGATATCCCACTACCGTCCATCCCTGACTCCTTGTCCTAAGAACTAGATCAGGCCCTCACTGTAAATGCAATAGATTCTGCTATAACGGCGCTGCCGTCCAGAATAACGGTGGGGCCAGATGGCTACCCCATTGAGTATTATAAGCAATTCTGAGACATTTTTACCCCTCACTTGTTACATTTTTACACAACCCCAATACAACGGGGCTCCTTCCCACTAGAATTCGACTGCACCACTATTGTTGTCCTTCCTAAGGAGGGCCTTCCCAGGGATCAATGTTCATCTTACCGTCCCATCTCTTTTATTAATGCTGACGAAAGCCCTGGCGACCTGCCTGACCCTTGTTCTTCTCTACCTTATTCATCCAGATCAATGCAGATTTATACCAGGTCGGAGCACTCACCACTGCATTTGTAGAGCACAGACGCCTCTTTCTCGGATGCAAGACTTAGACGTGCGCTGGCCCTCCTGCTTGTAGATTTCTCTAAGGCCTTCGACACAGTCTCTTGGGACTTCTTGGATATGGTCCTTTTGCGGGCAGAACTGGGAGTTGCGTTCTGTCGAATGGTCTGTCTTCACTGTAATCCGACAGCCCAGTTCCAGGTGAACTGTGTTTTGTCCGCCCCCTTTCCTATCCGGCAGGGTACGCACTGGGCTGCCCGCTTCCTTCCCTGTTGTTTGCCCTTGCGATAGGGCCCCTGGCGTGTCTTATACGATGCGACGGCCGGGTGTGGGGATTGTGGTGGGGAAATGGCTTTGAGTACCGCATAGTGCAATAGGCGGATGACATCCTCCTGTTCCTTGGGGACCCCCTGACCTCTGGACCCCAGTGCCTGGAGATCCTTCGTCTGTATGGTGATGCATTGGGCCTTCAAATCAATGCTGGCAAATCTGGCCTCGTGGAGGTAAGGGGAGATGTGGGGGACGATTCTGGTGTCCGGATATTCCCACCCGGCGCAATTCTTCTAAGTACCTGGGACTTCACGTGTCCCACCTCCCCGACCAGGCTTGGGCTCTTAACTTTCGGGGGCTTGCTCAGGCTCTTGATCTGGACTTGCACCACTGGGCCACCCTCCCCCTTAATCCCTTGGGGTGCACCGCACTGTTTAAGATGGTGTGTCTGCCCTGCTATCTTTATATCCTGGGAAACTATCCCTACCCCATTCCCCACAAATGGTTTCACTCCCTGACTTCTAAATTTACAAACTTTGTGTGGCAGGGTGGGAGGCATAGAGTGGCTTTTCAATCGGCGCGCAGATCCCCCTTTGATGGTGGCCTCTGACTGATATATACCTTTATTACTTGGCAGCACACCTGGTTCCAATTAATGATCGGTTCACTGGGGTTCTGATGAGTCTGCCTACCGCCTAGAAGGCCATCTGGTGAGTCTTGATGGTCTTGTTGACCTCTTCTATGGAGCTCTTTTACCCCCGAAATTACCTTCCTGCATGCGAGAATCTCTTGCCTGCTTAAGGGTAGCCTTATGTCTTATCCATTGGACTGCCATCAGACTGTGATGACTCCTCTGTGGTGGGGTACATGGCTCCATTACCTTTCTACTTTGGAGGGCTTTACTCTGTGGGACTGAATTTTCATTTCTTATTTAGGGGATGTATACAATGGGGAAAACCTAATGTCCTTTCAAGATCTGAAAGACTGATAAAACACTGGCTAATTTGCAGTTTTTTTGCTTCCTTCAGCTGCGACATACCCTACAATCACATATCCTCCCAGACACCCCGCTTCCTGAATATAGCCCGCTCTAAGCCACAAACTTTTTGGGACGCCTAGGGAAGGAAGCCATTTCTAAGATCTATCGCTCACTGGTCTTCCATGCCCCTGAAGGACTTGAACGGCTCAGATATTGTGGGTGGGAGACGTCAATGAGGACGAATGGAGAGAGGCTTGCATGGCGCCCCGGAAACTGGCGATCTCCTTCCGCTTGCACATGATTCAAATAAATTACCTCCACATGACATCTCTCCCCACGCTGCTTGCACCGAACACCACCCAACGCCCAGGTTGCTTGCATGCGATGTGCACGTCCGCAGGCGGATTTCCTTCATGTAGCTTGGGATTGCCTGGCGCTGCGCTTCTTCTGGGAAGGGGTGAGTCAGGAGCTCTTGGTTCTTGGACGCCCTCTGGATTTGGCCCCACGTAACGTGTTGCTGGGGCTGGTTGCGGAACTAGGTGGTCCCACTGGCTCAGAAAACTTTCCTTGAGGTGACCTGTTTGGTGGCCAAGAGAGATGTAGCTCGCACAGGGAGGCAACGGACACCCCCTTCGATGCTCTGTTTGCGAATGGCGGTAGACTGATATGCGCAACAGGAAAATCCTATTTATGTTGCACGTGGGTGTCCCCATAAGCATGAACAGGTGTGGTGGAAATGGTGCTCTTTCTATGGACTGTCAATGTAATGCAGTTGCTTGTTTCCGCTGCGATGTGACCATGTCTTGATGTATCATTCCATGCACAGTTTCATCTGTATGTGCTAATGAATGTCTGACGCAAAACTTTTAATGAAGTTGGTTATTAAAAAGAATTGTCCATGGGTGATTTTTCATATATTTAAAGCCCAAGCAACATGTCCTAACAAAACAAGCTGAGCTTTCATGAGAGGCAATCATGTGGCGTCTTAGTCTATCAGTTGTGAAGTACTTGTCTGTCCTGGCCTGGGTTTGCACCATATAAAACTACCAAAAATAAAATGCAGATTCTGTCTGTCACCCCAGCTCTAATCTCATCCGATGTGAACTAAGGAAAAAGCATTAATATTTGATGTCAGGAAAAGATACCCATCTAATCATTTTGGCTGAATTGCACAGCGTAAAACTGGAGAACCTGGGGTCAATCCCAGCTCGCCTGCTTGCCCAAATCATATGATCATTCGCAAATGCTTTATTTCACCAAGCTACCTTTTTATTCATTATGACATAGGTGAGGACCTTCAAATACATGGGCTCACGATGTGTGCTGTACAAAAACTTCTCGTTTTTGATGTAATAGCCTTTAAAGTTGCTCAATCTATAATAAGAATGTAGGCCAAATTGAGTGTCATCATTGCATGGGCTGGAATTCTTCTGACTTCATGTTTAAAAACACTCACTTTTAATAAGTACTTTTCAAATAATCTGAAGTACTAAGGTGAAACAAAAAATAAAGAAATAAACTTTTTTGAATTTTTAACACATTGTATCCTATTTTAACACAATGTTTGCTGCATGAGTTACATTCCAAATATTTTCAAGGCTTGGCTCGTGTAGGGGCATTTAGAGCCAGAGCTGACACTTGGCTTGGTTCTGACATGGTTCTCCCTGTTAATCTGTTGACTCGCCCACCTCTAGCTTGCGAGGTCTCAGTTCATGAGCATCCACTAGGCCTAAACATCTCTAAACCTCCTGCATTCAAGTGAAGCATCAGCACAGTATCAGTTGTGTGAAAAAAATCTTCACACGTGAGACGGTCAGAGACTGATCAAGATCTAACTCAGTACTCACCTAACTATCTTTTCCCGTAAGCCCAAAGTCAGTACATAGTCTTTCAGTGGAGGTCGAAAAACCAGCAGTGTCTGTGTCTGATAGTTTCAGATGACATGGGAGTGGACCACTTGCCAGTGATGAACAGAGCTCTCAAGAATCTGAGGTTCATCCAGTTTTGACACTCCAACGAGGGAATCGGTGCCGCCAGGACGCGATTATTTTTCATCACGCAAACGGAATTGGTGGACACATACACGTGTTCGACCCGGATCGGTCCGGATTACTGATATACGTTTGAAATCATTTAATTTTCATAGACAAGGTCTTTTGATACGAATTTCACTTATGCTCTACTGGCGGTACGGGTCGTTTATCATATCTTATTGGTTCACCTTAGAACACCCGTTGCCTGCATGCTTACTTAGATTGGACTTCAATTGAGTTTTGTCGGATTGGAATCTTCACCGGCATTCCGGTGAGATTACGCGATTCTGCTGTGCCACTTTCAGATTTCTCACATCTTAAATTTTAAAAATTTTGGATTCTTGTATTTAACGTATACTTGTGCCCTACCGGGTTGGAATTATCACCGGCCTAGGGACTATACAGAGTGTAGACTACTTGTCTCAGCCCTGAAGAGTCGGGGATTACTTTTCTCTGACGAAACACGTGTTGGCTGGTTGCGGTTTTGTTGAAGAATAAAGAAATCATGACACTACTCAAGCATTCTGTACAATTTGCCTCTAATTGATATTTACATATTTTGTTGGATTTTGTATGTGAGCACAGGATTTAGACATTATTCATCCAGTTTAGGTTTTACCTTTACACTATGGATTTAGTAATCCTGTTGATTTTTGTTATGAAAACTACACCACAAATAACAGATGGTAAAGAAAAAGGACAGTATGATATCCTGATACCTGGACCTGGGAAACATGAGAGCTCTGGAAGAAAAAGATCGAACACCTCTCCTCATCCTCCAAAAAGATGATAGTGCATTTAATGAAAAGTATGCGTTAAGCAGTTAGGGTGAGCACTGGGAAGTTGAAAATCCCTTGTTACAACATTGTAAAAGTTGTGCACTATGATACATGCTTGAACTTTGACGGTGCTGCAGTTTGTGGTACATGCTGCTATTTGTAAGAAAGATATTCAGACTTCTCTCAGTAGCTCCTGGAGGCATACATGACTCCCTCTTTGGATTTCTCAGGATGAGAAGGCGAGGGACAGTGAAGGTGCGGTGCATGACCCAATTTGAGAGTGAGGCCCTGACTGAGTTCCAGTCTCTCCCCAGCAATGCCTGCTTTCTCAGTCTTCCACACTCAAGTCCTTCTCTCCACAGCAGTGCTTGCTTGAACTCTCTCCATTCCCTTCCTCCCTGGATGTTCTTTTCTCAGTAGTCATTGCTCTCTCTCTTCCTCCCCAACCCCTTGCCTACAAACCTCTTGCTCTCATCCCTTTTGCTCCCTTTGGCCTCTCTCTCTTCAGCAGTGCCTGCTCTCTCACTCTCCCTCCACCAGACTACTCGATTCTCAGTACTGCCTTATCTTATCCGCTCCCTTTCCTTGGCCACTCTATTCCCAGCAGTGCCTTCTTTCTCTCCTGTCCCTTCTGGTCGCTCTTTTCTCTAGCTTTTTGCTCTGCTTTGTAAAAGAGATTGTTCCGCTTTCTCTGGTGAGACTTACTTCAGCCCAGATCTTGGTGCAGTGTATGCACAAGATGTAAGTTATATATATGGCTGTTGTGAGAAATTGGGTTTTTGGTTGAGGGGAGTGTGAGCCCTTCTAAAGCAACAGCCACAATCCCTGATGGGGTAAACAACAAAAGTTACTAAATTGACCTGTGCTTAACCCTCTGGCAGCTTGGCACAAAAGCAGTAAGGCTTAACTTAGAGGCAATGTGTAAAGTATGTTTGCAGTACACAAACAGTAATCAAGTGAAAATCCCACACCAATTTAGAAAAACAGAGTAAAAGTTTATAGATCATTTGACACCAAAAGGACAAAAATCTAATTAGTATAAATGAATATGTGCAATGTTAAAGATTTAAAATTGGTATTGTTCCTAAAAGCACAAAGCGCCACTCGCAGTCATCTGGTTGCGCTAGGCCGAGGGAAAGTCACAAGTTCAGGCTGACTGCTAAGATACAGGGCCCAGATTAAAAATGTTACGTTCTCAAAGTCCGGTGGGAAGAGTCCAGTTCACGATGGAGGAGGCCGCGAGGAGCAGGGAGAGTGTCGCGGATGGTTGTCGATGTAGAGCGAATAGCAGGCCGGGCATTGCGATGGTCATCACTCTAGCACAAGGGTCCTATCAGGCGTTACAGATGGTTGTAGAGGGAGCTTTGCGTTGGCAATCACAGCAGGTTGTCAATGCTGTAGCACGAAGTGCAGATCTCGCATTGCCAGTTGTTGCTATATGCGAAGTCAGGTCCACCGGAACTTTGCGTTGGCGATCAACGCGGGTGACAAGATCGTGGCGCAAATGGGCCTGTTCACGGTCATGCAGAGCTCAAAACTTCAGGGAAAGCTCAACTGATGCCAGACAGTGGCCCAGGACATAGGGAGGTGGCTCTTGGGGATCAGGAACTCATTCCAGCAGATGCCAGCAGGGCTCAGGCATGTCCAGTTGCAGGTCCATGGCAGCAGATCAGCTGGGCAGTTGCAGTGAGGCCTCTGGAGTTTTTTATGTCCCTGTAGCTCTAAACAGGAGGTCATTCAGCTGACCCTTGATGTCACTTCAGGGAGCCTGGGATAAAGGGGACAGGTGCAGTCTTTCTTCTCAGCAAGCAGGGCATGACTCAAACAGAAGGCTGTCCTCCTTCTGTAGAATCCACATGTCCAGGAGTATATTGAAGAGTTGGGTCTGAGGGTCCAACCTTAATACCTGGTGCCAACATTGAAGTGAGTGAAGCTTCTAGAGTTTTCCCCCCACTGAGGTGTGTGGAATTTCCTTCCTCCCTGCCCTGGCCCCAGATTGCCTGGGATCACAATAGACTAGTGTGAAAACCTTTGTGATTGTGCTGAGGCGGCCAAATTTGAAGTGCAAGTGTGGCAGGTGACAGCTCTGCCACCCTATCCTGAAAGAGATGGTCCATCCTGCCAACACCTACTCCCCTTTTGTGATACTGTCTGGAAGGAATATACAAAGGCCAACTGCATCTAGTCATGTGACCTAGGAAACAGGCTGCAGGCACCAAATGGTTAGGACAAAAAAATGCCAACTTTCTAAAAGTGGCATTTTCAAAATTGGGACTTAAAATCTGACTTTACCATTAAAGAGGGTTTTAAATTGCACTTTATAAGAGACCAAACTTGACATTATTACCTACTCCCAATCAAACGTTATCATATATTACATGTAATGAGGTAACACAGTGTTATCCTATCGGAGAGGTAGGCCTTGCAGTAGTGAAAAAGTAATTTAAGAGTTTTTCACTACCAGGACATGTAAAACTCAAACGTACATGACCAACTTTTTTAAATACACTGCCCCATGGCATATGTGCTGTTCAGGGCCAACCCTGGCGGTGACTTATATATCCATTAAAAAGGAATGTTTTGGCCTGGCAAAAGGTTTATTTTGCCAGGCCGATATTGCAGTTTAAAACTGCATGCACAAGCTGCAATGGCAGGTCTGAGGCGTGTTTAAAAGGCTACATAAGTGGGTGGCACAATCAGTGCTGCAGGCTTACTAGTAGCATTTAATATACAGGCCCAAGGGCTTACAGGTAAATTAAATGTGCCGATTGGGTATAAGCCCATTTTACCAAGTTTAAAGGAGAGAGCACAAGCAGTTTAGCACTGGTTAGCAGTGGTAAAGTGCACAGAGTTCTCAAAGCCAACAAAATCGGGTTTAGTTAACAGGAGGGTGAAGATAAAAAGTTTGGTGGTGACCCTGCCGAGAGGGCCAAGTCCAACAGCTGTATTGTCAACTGCTTCAGCTCTCTATGCCCTACAGCAAGCATGTTCCATGTAGGCCCATCAGATTTTGAGAAAGGCCACATAGAGTGCATTGCAATGAATGCAACTGGAGCTCTGTTACATAGTGTTTTTCTTGAGCATCTGGCATGAGTAGCAAGATTTCATATTGTACTCTGAGTCACCTATGGTGGCTCTTCGTGTGCTCCCTGTCTCGCCTTCCAACGCGCGGTTCTAATTTTCTTTTTTTTAGTTGTGAGCCAGCAGGCTTGTAGGTAATCGAATCCTGTAGTGATAATTTATGTCTCATTGACTTACAGCATGAAGTCAAATTAGCTGTGTCTTATGTGCAATGTTGCTCTGTCTTTTTTTCCCTGCATGGTGGGTGTTCTTTTTAATGGATCCCTCAACCACCACAAAGGAATAGCTTGACAGCCCAGGCTATAGTACAGCAAGGAGCACCATAGACCGTCCATCAACTGTTTCATGCTACTGAACCGAGTTGAATCTGTTTTAATTGTCCTTTTCAGGCTGGTTCCCAGGCACAACCTTTGTGTAAAGTGATGCTTCTCAAAGCAGGTAAAACTGGGCATGACTTCAAACTAGAGTACCCACAACATGGCACAATTTAATTATGAGATCTCTGCACCTGGTTGTCATCAACCTTTTTGAAGCAACAATGAAGAGCATACAAAAGGGCAGGTTTGGCCGAGAAACTTTCTGTCCTTGAACAACGAATTGCAGTCTCATCTGCCCCTATACTATTCACCAATTGGCAGTTCTCTGGAAGAACAAATCAGCGGCCCATTGCTAACAAGGCCAAGGCCCTCATTGAATTTGTAAGGGAAACCCTTCACGTCAGTGCTTGGGTCTCCACCCTCTAGCTACAGGAATGCAGGCAATTCACGATCACAGTCTGAAGGAAGCCATGTTCACCAATGTCTTGTGCCATGCTGAACCAAGGTCATCCAAAATGGATCTCACTTTGCTTTTGTAGTAACACTGAAACCCTAAGCTTAAAGGTGAGCCAAACTTTAAAAACTTTCTGTGTCTTTTGAATGAACGCTGTGGGGAAGGGGTATGAATTGAAAAAGGCCTGAATTTGGGTAGGCAAAGTAGGATCTATTTGGGTTGTAATCAGAGTCATGGTAATAGATGCATAGGTGCAGATAAATATTATGTTTGCTCAGAACTGTGCCTGTTACATCAATTGACATCACACTTCACACCTTTCTAGTGTGTTTTCTTTCACTTTGCTTCCCTAGAATGTCACACACTGGACAGAAGAAAAATTCCAGCTACTTCACAAAATCTAAGCCCAAAGATGATGACGAGTCTACTAGAAAACTTGCTAGAAAAGACCATGGCCTTACAATAATGAAGGGAACAAGAAAGATTATGAAGTGCGAGAGAAGGCACTAGATGAGTGACACCGCTACTAGCAGCAGTGCTATCTCACCTACAGAAGGAAAGACACAAGATAATCCCCTTAGAGATGATCAGCATCATGTTGTGGAGATTGATACAGAGGAAACAACAAGCACTAGCTAACAGTTTGACACATTATCACTTTAACCACATACAGCCACAGTTTTTATGAAAGACATTCTTCCTAAAGGTTGGAAACGTGACCAGAAAATGTATTGCCAACGTAAGCATCCGTGGTTAATTGTTAAAGGTCGTAAACTTCGCTGTTCTGTATGTTGCCAAGTCCATGATCATGGTGCTGAGTAATCCTGAGGAATGAAATTGTCCAAAAAATAGACTGAGTCTACTGTAAAGGCATATGGCACCAATAAAGACCAACAGCAGAAATCATTGAGGAAAAAGATTGCAGAGCATGTACAAACTAAGGCTTATGTTGCAACTTTAAAGATCTTAGAAAATGCTAAAAAGATCCTTTATTGCAAGTAACTGCAAACACTCAATCTGTACAAATATCAGCAAAAGCCAGAATATTCTGTGTAGCTTATAGGGAAGCAAAGCAGAGCAGGCCAGCGTATGGTTTTGAAACAGAGATAAACTGCCCCCAGTTGAATGGACTGGATATGAGGAAAAGTTTGCACTTCAGTGTGGCTTTCTCAAACATACAATGCCACATATCCTTAGAAATGAAAAGAAAAGTATTTGCAAAAATAATTGAACTTTTCCCAAAGGTAAATATTTAATTAGATGAAGCCACAGCTTTAAATAGGAAACGTTCTTTCATTGTGTACATACAAATGGAGCTACCTGGTATGGACTCACCAGCTAATATCTTTGTTGACCTCATTGAGCAAAGTTATTTCTCAGCTGAAGGCATAGTAAAAGTTTACTATTTGCACTAAAGAAAGATCCAATTAACATAAGTGAGGGCTTTCTCTCCAAATGCCTAGTTTCAGTTGCCTATGATGGGGCTTCAGTGATGTTTGGCCACCACAGTGATGGTGTACAGAGGTTACAAAAAAATAATATCTCCCACTATTGTAACCTGGCACTGCTCAGCACATAATTTAGAGCTTGCAGTTCATGATGTCATGAAGGATATTAGTGCTTCAAACCATTAAATAAAGTGCTTGATAAGCTGTGTTCTCTATTTGCCACATCTGTTAAAAACTGTTTGGAGTTAAAAAATGTGCAGTAGCTCTTGAAATTCAGCTTTGCAGAATTGTTAGAGAGTTAGATACTCATTGGGTTGCATCAAGCTTTAGAACAGTAGAAGCTGTTTAGAATGCTTATCCTGCTCTCTACAAGCACTTTACTAGTGCAGCTGATGATGGTTTCCGTGACAATTCGACATAAATTATGTACGCAGGCCTAGGTAGGCAGTTATCATCTATCCAGTTTGTTTCTAATCTTGGCCTCATGTATGGTGCTCTTCAGGAGTTATCAGAGTTATCACTTTAGTTACAGAAACGTGACTCTCATCGAGGTATTTGTCAGCAAATAGCAGTGTTTGAAGCATTGGAAGACAGGCAAGGGAACCATTTCTCACAGTGTAAAAAGGCCATAGAAGAAAATATATTCCAAAGTATGATGATGCACAATGATAAGACCGCTGACAAAATAATTGAACTGGGACAATTTTTTCGCAGGCTTGTAGAAAATTTAAGAAATTGTTTGTTGTCTACAGGAGGTATTATTTCTACTGACAAAAAGGCTGAGTATGATATACTGATTAGTGAAGTGAAAGTTTTGTACAAACATTACTGACCTGATGAATTATCTGCTCTTATTTTGAAAGTGATATTGAGTCTCTGTGTAAAAGATTCAACAGTGGCGGTCAAGAAACCATACGTGCTTACAAGGAGTATAAGTAATCTGGAGGGAAAGAAATTAAAAGGCAGTTCAAGGAGCTTTTGATAGCCTTACACACTATTGCTATCACTACTGCAGAATGTAAGCGGGACTTTTCTCAAATGAATCTTAAATGCACATCTAAAAGAGCATCAATGCTGACTGAAACAACATCCTCTTTAATGTTTTTAAATCTTGTTGGCCCACCATTTAAGCAATTCAACCCCATCCCCTACGTTCAGTCATGGCTTGTGAAAGGACGAAGAGAGGCTGATAACACTAGGAGGAAAGCAAAGAAAGAGCAATACTTGGAATGCACAAACAATTTAGAGACTTTGTGGACTTTTCTGGAAACATAGATGCTAGTCCAGTCCAACTGGCAAAACACGTGCCATTGCAATGTTTTGAATATGTTAATAAGTTAGGCTTTACAGTATTTAGATATTTAATTATTGTTCTAGTTTATATATATTTATATATATATTATTTTGAATTTATAACACTTTGACAGTGTCAATTTATTTAATATTTTGCAATATTTATGCGTCTTCCTAATTTGTATGTTATATTTATTGTTCTATTTCATATATTCTATTTATTTCCTATTTATAAGACTGTATTTGCTTTTTCTTTTTTTATTTCAGAACGTGTATTTATGTGCATTTGTATATATTTGTATTTATGTATATTTTATGTTTAGTTATCTTGTCTTTATTTATTTTGTATGGCACTCTTTACTGTCATCATTTTGCACTAACAGGTATGACTTGAAATAAGGTCCAATTCAAACTGCCCAGCCACTACCTCCTTTTTGGCCTAGGTTCCAGGACCTTTTTTGGGAGATGACATTATTCTGTGCTTTATGTTAAGATACAAATCTTCCATTAAAAAGTGAGAGTTTGAACGTGTCTCTTTTGTAATCTCTGTCCTGTCTGTGTGATACAGAACTACATTTGGAAACGCCAGTTAAGTTCCATGTTTTTTCCTATTCCTAATTTCAAATAAATGCACATATATTACTCCGGGAGAGTGAGTAATAGTAACAAGCCCAATTGGTAATATTCTTTTTTTAATCTTTCTCTAAAACGAATCGCTTTGAGGGAATACTTAACTAGTTATGAACCAAACCCTTTCGGCCACTGGAAGTGACAAGTGACTCATTCCAAGTGTATTATATGATTTTATTCAATTTATCTGTTCAGAGTGTTTTCAGAACATTTTGGTTTATTTTGTCACATAAGATATGAAAAAGTTGTATCTTTGAACTTGTGACACACAATTAGATTTTGTTAAAAATGACAACACAAAGCATCTTTGCACATACCCCAGTATTGTCCTTTCCCCAAATCGGCACAAAGAGCACTCAAATATTTCAGGTGTCCCCTTTAAGTGCATTGATCATTTTTGCCAATTTATGCCAAAATTGTACTTTAAATGCACTTTTTGATTTTTATTTTTTCCCCAAACTTTTCTCTGGAGGGACCTTCTATCAAAACAGTACTTGAGGAAGGCTCGCTCGCTGAAATTCAGATCAGGTGTTACATCTGACTTTCAGCAGTGCCAGTTGTGGATGTGGGTGGAGCCCTTGAGGAAGTGGGTGGAGCCAGTGGAGTAAGTGGGTGGAATCATGGGAAGTAGGCGAGACCTCCTAAAAAGAATTGGGGCACCTGCACTTAATATTTTACAAATTAAGCACTGATCCCACTAGTTTGTCTGTTTTCTCTTTACTGCTCTTCCCACCGTCCTTTTGCTTCTACATTATGTTCCCCCGTCATGGGGCACTGCCAATGTATCATTATATAATGCCTAAAATATATGTGTAAACCCAATAAAGAGCAATTTACCAAAAAAAAGTAACTTGGGACTGATGGAGTCTTTAAACCGATGGCAAAAGATATCAGAATGTGTTTGGAGGTATATGGAATTTAGGTATATGATTGAGATAATATTGTGTTTATGAATGTTGATTCATGGAATTGCAAATATTATGAAAAATCCAGTAACGATCTCTCAGAAAAGTGCATAAATTGGACTCAAAGCACTCGGGTTACATAAGCATTTGAATTATTATATTTATGTAAAGGAAAAAAAAATTAGATATGTGTCCAAATATTTCAAAAGCGCAAGTAATTGTTTCAGATCAATAAAATCGTACACAAATAAACATTTTTAATGTATTAAATGGATATTTCCGTATGAAGAGTTTAGATTAAAGTAAACCTCAGCATGTCGAGGCAGAGAGCAGGCTGAGGGGCGGGCATAGTTAGTAAGAGGCACCTGTGCTCCAGCCAGTCGGGAGCAAATGGCAAGCAGCTTACAGACAAATAGGGATTGGCGAGACTGTTCCAAGTAATCTCAGCACCATCAAACGACTTTAAATAACCGGGCACTCTTTTACTATCGACATACAAAAGCGACTGGTTCATTTATTATTCCCACTCTAGCTATATATTCCAAGTTAAGTACCAGGTCAAGATTTTGGTTTGGTTATATTAAATGAATGTCAGCAAGGCCGGCTTTAGTGCTGGTGGCACCCAGTGACCTCCTCCTTCATGAATTGCCTCACTGCCCCCCTAGAAGTGTATCCCTCATCTCCCTAAACCCAGTCTCTCTCATATATTTAATTTCAATTTATAGTTCTACCAATGTAGGGTGTCAGAACACTTTACATCACACCCACATTATGCAAAGACAACGAATCATACTAGTGTGTAAATCATAGTATAGCAAATGTTACATAAGACAATGAGGACTACAAGATGTAGGAGTCACTTGTCATCCATACTACTAAGCAGTATATTTTAAGAGTGCTTGGTCTGGAGAAGAACAAACACTGGATTTAAATGTAATACTGAGTTTGGCGTTGGCCTTATTAATAAGAATGTATTTCTACCTAAACAAACACTTTTTAGCAAACTTAGGATGACGAAAGACTGGAGGGGGGGCCATAAGGTTCTTAACCTATGCCATGCAGTTTGCATGCAGTACTTTGATGCCTGTTCAGACATCACTGTGCTGTATTAGAAAGATTGTGTTAGACCTGGTATCCATGGCCTGGTATTCCCCCAAACTTTTTGCCTTCTCTCCTCTTGTTTGCTGAATTAGTTTTTCTTGGCTTTAGGACTCTGCACACTTTACCACTGCTAAGCTGTGCTAAAGTGGTGGCGCTGTCTCTCCCTAGATTATGGTAACATTGTCTTACACATAATTGGCACATTTAATTTACTTGTAAGTTCCTAGTAAATGGTAATACATGTACCCAGGGCCTGTAAATTAAATGCCACTACAGGTCTGCGGCACGCATTGTGCCACTCACTAAAGTAGCCTTTTAAAACTTTTCTCAGGCCTGCCACTGCAGCCTGCTGTACAGTTCTAAACTGCCATTTCGATCTGGCAAAGTAAACCTTTTGCCAGGCCTAAACCTTCCTTTTTAATACATTTAAGTCAGCTCTAAGGTAGGGCCTGAAGGCTTATAGGGCAGGGTAACCTTGTATTCAAAAAGTCGAACATGTGGATTTAAGTTTTTCATGTCCTAGTAGTGAAAAACTTGTAAAGTCATTTTTCACTATAGGGCCTAATTCTTCATTGACTAGCTAAGGGTTGCCTTATTACATTTAATAAGTGATAACCTTTGATTCGGATCTAACAGAGATATGCTGTTTAGACTCAAATTAATTGTAATTTAAAATCCTCTTATTTTAAATTCTAAATATTTTATTATTTTCTTAGAGACGGTACAAAACAGAAAGCATGTAATACATACATATATGAAATCTACTAGAACATGCTAATTTCAATAAAGATATACATTTCTTCCACCTACAATGTACGAAGGGAAATGTAGATAAACTGAACTTGTCTGCAGGCAGAAGGTGATGCATCACAACGGCACGGGCGACATTGTGTTTTGCTAAATAGAGCATATAAACATAGTAATGCATAGCCCTAACAAACACAGATGTGGAAGAGGGTTACAGTAGGCATACCTAATATGAATTATGAGCAGGAAGAGAAAAGAAGGGGAGAAATAGAAGGAGTAGGGGGGAGGAGAACCACCATGTGGGTGAAACAGTAAGAAAAGGGTGAGAATGACAGCTATGATTGAGGACGGAGCAGAGTAGACGAAGAGGGCATCATTTGATGGCCACAAAGCTATCCAGTGTGTACCAAATGGATTGAGCCGCAACAGGGTAAACTCTTAGGTGTGCTTCTAAGATACGTGATCCATGCCCACCAGTTATTATGTCTTCCAGTCCAAGAGAATGACTTTAATGGACACTGTTAGTAGAAGATCTAGTAGAGATAAGTCTTTGTCAGGTAAGTCTAATGGAAGAGTGGAAGCATGGGGTCCCAAAAGTATAAGGGGTAGGGATAGTGCGAAATCCACATTGAAGTTAGCCTTAAGTCGCTTGTTTATGTCGACCCTGCAAGAGGAAAGCCGTTTGCATGAAAGGAACATATGCACAAAGTCCCCAGGGGCTTCATCACAGGACCAGCAGGAGTCGGAGTCAATCAGTGTCAGTATGAATAATCTCGATGGAGTCCAGTATGAGAAGTGTGCTGCAAGAAATCTTGTCTGGGACAATATTGAGATCAATTTATTCTTAAGGAGATTGGTGGAAATTTTGGGCCAAGCAGAGTCTGGTAAGGGGAGTGTTTGCACCATTATTTCTGAATCGGCGGAATTGGGGTGGACTGTGAGCTGTGTATGAGTTTGTAAATTTTAGATGCCAAATGGCCACCTATACTGGCTTGTTGGATAATGGTATAGTCAGATTTTAAGTCACAGTTCTGAAAATGCCACTTTTAGAAAGTTGCCATTTACTTGTCCTAATGATTTGTGCCTTCTGTCAACATCCTGGGTCACATGATTGTGAATGGCTCCGATGTTGGGGTTTATTTATTCCTGACAAACAGTGAGACAAAGGGAATTGGATGTAGGCAGGATGAACCATAATGCCATGATTGTTGGGTCGGGCTGCTCTTTGCCTGACTTACATTTCAAAGGGCTTGCCTCCAGTGCACACAATAGTACTTGACACTATTCGTTTGTCACCCCAGACGTCTTGGAGCCTTGACAGGAGAAGGGAAAAATTTTCCAGAACCAGATGTGGGGTAATATAGGGAGTCCCCTAATTTCAAAGGCTGGTACCAGGTATTAATATTGAACCTCAAGCACCACCCTTCACTACACTCTTGGACCATTGAACATTACAGAAGAACTGCCTTGTTCCCCAGAGGACGGCCCTGCTGCTTGAGGCCCGTCTTGTTGTCTGAGAAAAAAGTCTGGTCCTCCTCCCTTTATCCCAAGCTAATCTGAGTGTCTCCAAGAGTCAGTTGGTTGACCTCCTGTTCTGAGCTACATGGACCTCCTTACAACTTCCCAGCTAACCTGCTGCAACTGGACCTGCCTGAGCCATGTTGGCCTTTGCTAGAGTGAGTCCCTGATCCCCAAAAGGTCCCTTCCAAAGTCCTGGACCCTTACCTGGCATCACAGTGCACTCCTGTTCAAGAAAGTGAGAAATCCTGAAGTTTTGGGCTCTTTGCATCTGCAAACGGGCCTGCTTATGTGAAGAAACAGGCTTTTTGCCGTGTTCCATTCACCCCACTTTTTGTCTCTGTTTGGACAACTAGCTCCTGGTGTTTCGAGCATTCTCTGAGGCCTGCTAACCAGACCTCAGTGCCAGTGTTCTAACTTCTTACAAAATGTCTGTTGAACTGGCTTCCTCCAATTGGCATAAGCTGACTTATTGATAAGTCCTTAGTGTATGGTACCAGGGCATGTAAGTTAGAGTGTCCACCCAGGGCTGCAGCTATGATTGTGTCACCCTGGGTGTGACAAAGTACAAAATGGCTCTCAGCCTTCTACTGCAGCCTGGAGAGCTGCTAAAATGACTTTGTCATTTAAAACAATGGCAAAGCCCCCACTTCCCATAACAATATATATGTCTCCCCTAAGGAAGGCATATCGAGCCCTAAGGAAGGGACCTGTATATTATTAAGAGGTACATATATTTTAATATGGCCTAACAGTAAAATTTGCAAATTGTCTTTATTGTAGAAAAGCTAATAGCCTCATTGGCTAATACAGAGTTACAGGCTGACATCTCAGTCCTGCTAACTTCTGAATGGGACTACTAAAATGGGTACTTCAAAGTATCAAATTAGTCATGGCATTAAACCTGACTTGATGCCCAAGTTGAATTTAATGTTGCTTTTAAGGAAAGGCAACTTTTAGAAAGTTGCCATTCTGTTGCCCTGTTTATTTGATGGCCTTTCACAGTTGCTGGACACCAGACAGCCTTCTGCCCTCCTGGGGAGTAGTGTGAATGACTCCTAGGCTCAGGAACAATAAAGGACTGCTGCAGAGAGAGGGGTTTCCTCCCCTTTTCAGGAAGCCAATAAGAGTGTTGGCCCAAATGACGAGCTTCAAAGGGGAAGCCATCTTTGGTGGGCAAATGGCGATCAAACTCAAGTAGGGCTATCTATTTGTTCAGATAGACACGCTGGTGGTGGGAACAGAGAGGAGAAAACAGTTGCCAAACCTGTTTTTCTGTGGGTGTGTAGCCCTGAGGTAGCCGCACCTCCAGGGCTTCCAAGTTCCTAACATCCAAGGAAGGGGTCATACATCTTGAGAGTGGGTAGAATAGTGCCCTCTGGGATTGATAGGCACCACACATAGGCAAAAGTCATCATAGGGTGGATGGGATCCTGGTAGCCTATTGGGTAGTGACTGAATCACCTTCCCCCAGGGCATTTTCTTGGCATAAATGTGGCACCCCTAGCACCCTGTACCTCAGATCACATCTGGACTGGAGAGAAGACTGAAAAAGGGCTGACCCCTGGGCCTGGCAAGAGAGGCTGCACCAATTGCTGGACTGCACCTGCTGCTCCTTTGGCTACCAAAGAGAGGACTGTGCCTGTGGTGCCTGGCACTAGGAAAAGTGTCTCATGAGCCCCAGACCGAAGTTGTGACTCCAAGTGTTAGTCGCCTGACCCCCCTGTTTCAGCACCAGGGCCACAGAAGCAGAAGTCGCCTGTCCTGGCCAGTCAGTATCCACTCACAAGGAATTGCCACTGAACCCCGACGTGCAGCCAAGAAGACCACCATTGAGGACTCAAATGTTTCACCCATGTCTGCTGAACTCGGGAAAGTTGCCAGAGTATAGATTGGTCACAATAGATGGACACTGGACTCACCGTGACCAGAGATTGGTAGCCCAGCTGCTGCTGGGCTTCTACTGGCTCAAAGAGGACTTCACGCCAAAGTCTCCCCACCGTACCCGTGGACTGAGGTATAACCCCTGGAAGGCCACCATCGACTGCACAGCACCCAGAGCATCTTTCAGCATCCTCAGCATCAGGACCCTCCATTGATGTCCATGGCGGTCTTGATGTAATGGGTGGAACTGGACTTTACACTGCTTTGGTGACCAGATAGCTGTCCAGATACTCCTTATTGCCTCCCCGACCTTCTCCCTGTTGGAATTGGTAATTTATTCCAGGCCTGAGTAGCCAAACAGAATTCTTTCAGACTTTCCAAAAGTTTACAAACTTTACGGTTACCAATGCTTGTTTTCACTTTGGACTAAAAAGCTGATATTTATGCTTTATTAAAAAATCTATATCTCCCGAACCCTCCAGTGGATTTTGCTCATCTTGATGTCTAAAAATTCATAAAAATATAAGTTGCCAAACCTGTTTTTCTGTGGGTGTGTAGTCCTGAGGTAGCCGCACCTCCAGGGCTTCCAAGTTCCTAACATCCAAGGAAGGATTCACACATCTTGAGAGTGGGTAGAATAGTGCCCTCTGGGATTGATAGATGCCACACATAGGCAAAAGTCATCATAGGGTGGATGGGATCCTGGTAGTCTATTGGGTAGTGACTGAATCATCTTCCTCCAGGGCATTTTCTTGGCATAAATGTGGCACCCCTTATAATAACTCGCTTAAGACGTCACGTAAGTTATTAAATAGTTTATTGGCAAGAGTATATAAATTGGCTTCCTGACGCTACTAGCCTCTAGTCTCAACTGCCCTGTAATCTATTGAAAGACCCCTAACCTTCTAAAGCAGAACACTTCCCTCACACCATTCCTAAGCTACATCATAATGCCAGTGCATGCATGCACATCACATCATTACATTCTCCCCCCTCCGAAAAAAAAAAACATCAAAGAGAAAACATTTTAACAATGTTCAATTAAACGAACGGGTTTCTTGAAAATTCTTTCAGACTTTCTGCTTAATTGTTTGTCTTGAGAAACATTTGGCTGAATATTTCCACATTCGGTAAGATTTGCTTTCTTAAAGAATTACGTATTTCTTGTTATTATCTTGTTTTCATTTTCCGCTGTTAGTGCTGTTCCACGAATTTTTGTTATTTCCAATGGCATTGGGTGAAATCTACTTTGCGACTTTTTTACTTGCTGTTGTCGAACCAGAACCAGATCACCCACTTGATATTCTCGATTCTGATATCTTCCTTTGCTTTCCGCATAGTATTTCATTTTTTCTTTTGCCTCCTTATCTTTCTTTAGTACTTCACTATGAATTTCCGGCGGATTTGCTGGCAAGTGCGGTAAACGAGTATGCCTTGATTGCCCGAACATTAATTCTGATGGACACTTTCCAGTAGACGTATGTGGAGTGTTTCTATAATCTCTAAATACTTGACATAACGCTTGATTTATCGAAACTTGTGTCAATTTCGCTCTTTGCACAGCTTTCTTAATGGTGGCCATCAACCTTTCCACCATTCCATTAGCTTGAGGCCACATAGGAGTCACTCTCTGATGCACAATCCCCAGATAGTTCATACATTTTTGGAATTCACTTCCACTGAATGGAGGACCATTATCAGTTTTCAGTACATTAGGTATTCCCCACGTACAGAAAATTTCATCAAGAACTGGAAGTACTACTGAAGTCGACGTTGAAGATATTACTTTAACAATAGGGAATCGAGAATATTCATCCATTATGGCTAAAAGATAGTGCCCTGAATCCAAAGGACCATAAAAATCTGCTGCCACATTAACCCATACAGCGTCTGGCAACTATGACATGTGAAGTTCTTGTGTTTCTCTTTCTCGTGATGTACATTGACATATGTGACATGATTGAACTACTTCTTCCACTTGCTAATCTAGTTTTGGAAAACAAAGTTTTTCTCTTAAGAAATATTTAGTGGCGGATATACCTCTATGGCTCTCATGAGCTAAATTAATAACTCGCCGTTGTAGACAGACTGGGACAATTATCTTGTTTCCTCTAAGCAATATTCCTGAAGAGGCTACTGATAATTCTGATTGTATGTTCTTAAAGGCCAAAATGTCATTCTTTTTCACATTTGGCTTAAAACAATTTGCAGCATTTATCAGACTCCAGTTATTTTCATGTATGGTTTTATTTACTTCTTGAATAGTATCATCCAAGCATGTGGCTTCAACCAATTCTTTTTCTGAGATGACTCCAGGTATTGCTGATTTTATTAAAATACAGATGTACTCTTCTGCCTCTAATTGTTGTCTTGCCTTTGAATCAGAAGGATGTCTAAACAAATAATCTGCTGGATTATATTCTTTTCCAGATTTATGAATGATTCTAAAATCGTAATCCATTAGTCTCATCCCCCATCTTTCTATTCTTGGAGGCATCTTTGTCTTTGGGTTCCCAAAAATGGAAATAAGAGCTTGGTGATCTGTTATTATTACAAAAGGCTTTCCATATATAAAGTCATGGTAATGTTCGCATGCCCACACAACCGCCAAACTTTCTTTTTCAGGTTGAGAGTATTTTTGTTCAATCTCTGAAAGACTTTTGCTGGCATGAGAAACTATATATCTTGGAGTTTCTCTTCCAGGCTTGTGTTGTACCAGAATAGCACCTAGCCCTACAGGACTAGCCTCCACTACTAATTCTGTACATAGATTTGGATCAAAGTACTTTAAGTTTGCTGCCATGGTTATTTGTGACTTTATTTCCTTGAACGCTTGTTCACAATTTTCATTCCATTCAAATCTTCGACCCTTTCTTGTCAATTCTCTGAGAGGCGAGCTTAAAGTTGCAAAATTGTTAACATACCTCGCACAATAACTGGCCATTCCTAGAAATGATCTCAAGTTTATGTCCTTGGGTCTTTGTATTGCATTTAGGGCAACTATTTTCCTGGGATCCGGCTTCATTCCCTCACGAGAAAATATATGCCCATAGAATGTTAATTAGGTTTTATTTAATTCACATTTCTTGAGATTGAGAGTTAATCCAGCTTTAAGGAATTGTTGACATACACCATCCAAGGCTTGATAATGCTCTTCTTGATTTTTACCAAAAACCAGGATGTCATCACTGTAATTCATGCTGTTTTGTACTGGCCTTATAACATTTTTTATAATTTCTTGAAAAATTTCAGCAGCAGAACATATACCAAAATTCAAACGTTTATACCTGAAAAGACCCAGGTGCGTCGAGAATGTTGTAATGTATCTTGATTGATTATCAATCTCTAGCTGATGATATCCCTTACATAAATCAAGTTTTGTAAAAACAACTGCACCATTGATATTACTAATCATATCATTTAAATGAGGGCCTGGATATCTCTCTCTTTCAATTACAGTGTTTGGAACCCTCATGTCCACACAAATTCTAATATCTTCAGTGTCCTTTTTAGGAACGATTACAATGGGAGATACCCACGGCGTTGGGCCTGTTACTTCTTCAATTATGTCTTCTTCCAATAATGCCTTAATTTCTTTTTCAACTTTTGCTTGCATATGGATTGGAACCCTTCTGTGAGTTTGAGCTACAGGCTTTATTGTTTCATTTATATGTAGGGTGATTGTTTTATCTTTCAGTTTCCCTAGACCATCAAATGATTTTGGATATTTTCGGAGAACAGGATGATCAGTTGTTAGATTACAGGTTACTGGTAGTAACCCCATAAACTGAGCAGTTATGTTACTTAATAAGCATGGTCCTGGAACCTCTCCTTGCAAAACATGCATTTCTTCTTTGCTACTTATTTCTTGATGTTTTAGAATTTCCTCAAATTTTCCCAGACGGCATGCTTTGCTCCCCATTAAAAAACACTTAGATTTGATGGTTTAAGAGGAGGCTGTTCAGACATTTTTGCATACTCAGTTACACACATTATATTGCATGTTACTCCATTATCCAGGACAAAAGGTACTTTTTGAGAACCTACCAACAAATCAACTGAAGTTGTCTTTTTGATATCTTCTCTTCTTATCATGTTAAGTTGTTGAACTTCATTTTTTTCTTGCATTATGTATAGTTTTTCACTATGTTCAAAATCTTCTTCAGATTCTTCTTCTCTTTCAATTCCTTCCATTTCTCTTATATGTTTCACGTTTTCATTTCTTTTTTTTTATCTAAACTAAATTGTTTATTTCCACTTTCTTTCTTTGTCCAGTTTTCCTTTTTTTCCTTTCTTAAATTTACACACACTTGCAAAATGGTTGTATCTCCCACATTCTTTACATTGTTGTCCCATAGCTGGACAGAATTTTTGATGAGGAAACTGAAATCCACATCTGTAGCATAGTCTTTTTTCTCTGTAACGCGTCTCCATTCTTTTTTACTGTTCACTTTTAGTGACATTTGTCTCACTTGCTCCAAGGTCTTTATTCTTCCTTCTTCCATATTCATGGCATGTTTTTCAGCCCGAAGTTCTGTTCTTGCCATGCGCAAAATTTCTTGTAGATCATATGTCTTCTCTAAAAGTTTTTTCCTGAACTTCTTTGAGTTGCAACCTTGTATAACTCTTAACCTTATTGCTTCTTCATTATTGAATTTATCAAATTCACAAAACGTTACCAATTTCTTAAGTCTGGTGACAAAATCATCAATTGTTTCATCCTCTTTTTGACATGCCATGTTAAAATTATATCTTTCAAAATCTAGGTTTCTGTGAGGATCAAACTTATCATTTAAGCATTTCATAAGTCCCTTATAAGTGTTTCGCTCTTGTTGAGAAAATGTAATTATTAGGTCTTCTACTTCATCTCCTACAAGATTGAGCAGCAAATCTTTTGCCTGTTCATCAGTATGATTTTTACACGTTGCATTTAGAAAATGTTCAAATCTTCTTGTCCATTTTTCCCACCTTTGAGCAACATTTTGCTGTTCTGAAAGATCAAAGGACAATGGTCTCCTAAATACAGTACTTGATATTTTTCCTATATCATTTTCCTCATCATCTATATCAGAATTCTTATTTACCCTTATTTCTCTTTCTGTCATCATAATTGTTATTATTAATTTATATCTCTTCCTTTTGGTGTTTATTGTCAAAATTGTATGTGTTGACATTTAAATAACAATTTCACAACTTTTGTAAGTGCTCGTTTTAATGAAGTGTAAGTTTTCCTTTTTTTATGTATATTTTGCTTTCTCAAAGAAACAACACACATTTTGATCAAGTGTGTGTATCACTGATTGCTTCTCGAGTGACACACATGTAAAATTGAAGTGTGTGTGTCACTGGCAGAGCTGAAACGGGAAAAATGTCTGGTTCCAAAATGGCCGCCAGACGTGCGTGCCATACGTGTGGAACAGGTCAGGCAGTCAGGCACTGTGAAATGGCCACCGTCACAACATCAGCTCGCGGCAGAGGCTTGCGACAAAGAGGCCACAACACCGGTGTCACTAAGAATCACAGGTCCGTTAGGCAAAAACGCTCAGAAAGTGGGAGTTCACGGCGTGCGCATGTGCGCCCCAAACACCCCTGATTGACTCCGTGAGCACAGCGCAGCACAGAGGCCAACACAATTTCACGGGAAGAGTTAAGAGTCACTCACCGCGACCATTGTTGCCCTCACGAGGAATTTCAAATGCAGACAGAGTCGCTTCCGCCGCACTTGGGCACTTCTAATCCTTACAGAGTCATGAACTGCGATGCCTTCAATCTTCAAGGAAACGGACACAGTTTCAGCACCGCAACTTTTCCTCTTCAGCTTGAGATAGCGCCGACGTCTCTGCAGGGCTTCCCTCAGGTTCCTCCAACTCGTCACCAGTATAATAACTCGCTTAAGACGTCAGGTAAGTTATTAAATAGTTTATTGGCAAGAGTATATAAATTGGCTTCCTGACGCTAATAGCCTCTAGTCTCAACTGCCCTGTAATCTATTGAAAGACCCCTAACCTTCTAAAGCAGAACACTTCCCTCACACCATTCCTAAGCTACATCATAATGCCAGTGCATGCATGCACATTACATCATTACACCCCTAGCACCCTGTACCCCAGATCACATCTGGACTGGAGAAAAGACTGAAAAAGGGCTGACCCCTGGGCCTGGCAAGAGAGGCTGCATCAACTGCTGGACTGCACCTGCTGCTCCTTTGGCTACCAAAGAGAGGGATGTGCCTGTGGTGCCTGGCTCTAGGAAAAGTGTCTCATGAGCCCCAGACCGAAGTTGTGACTCCAAGTATTAGTCGCCTGACCCCCTGTTTCAGCACCAGGGCCGCTGAAATCGCCTGTCCTGGCCAGTCAGTATCCACTCACAAGGTATTGCCACTGACCGCCAACGTGCAGCCAAGAAGACCACCATTGAGGACTCAAATGTTGCACCCATGTCTGCTGGACTCGGGAAAGTTGCCAGAGTGTAGATTGGTCACAATAGATGGACACTGGACTCGCCGTGACCAGAGATTGGTAGCTTAGCTGCTGCTGGGCTTCTACTGGCTCAAAGAGGACTTCACGCCAAAGTCTCCCCACCGTACCCGTGGACTGAGGTATAACCCCTGGAAGGCCCCCATCGACTGCACAGCACCCAGAGCATCTTTCAGCATCCTTCATCCCCAGCATCAGGACCAGGATCATGGCATTAAGGCCATGGCGGTCTTGATGTAATGGGTGGAACTGGACTTGACACTGCTTTGGTGACCAGATAGCTGTCCAGATACTCCTTATTGCCCCCCCCCCCCCGACCTTCTCCCTGTTGGAATTGGTCATTTATTCCAGGCCTGAGTAGCCAAACAGAATTCTTTCAAACTTTCCAAAAGTTTACAAACTTTACTGTTACCAATGCTTGTTTTCACTTTGGACTAAAAAGCTAATATTTATGTTTTATTAAAAATCTATATTTCCCGAACCCTCCAGTGGATTTTGCTCATCTTGATGTCTAAAAATTCATAAAACTATAATCTATTTTTATAAATTGGTGCCGGATTTCATTTGTGTTGTGTAACTTTCTTATTTTGTTGTTTGGTGCTTCTAAATGCTTTGCACTAGTTCCTCTGTTTAGGCCTTTCTGCTCAAAGCCACAATTGCCCAGGGTTGAGCTAGATGTTTGGCAAATGAGCATGACTGGACCCAAGACCATTGTGTGAGTATATTACACTGTAAGGTCACATAACCATACCATATAATATACCGCAATCCTCACATTGGATTTAATGTTGTGGGATCCAGAACTTGTGTTTAGCTGTAGCAGACAATTCATAAGTTAGTAACCACCAAATATCCACCAAGGCGATGCTGAGAAAAGGTTCCAGTAGTTTTTGCCAAGTTCTGAGTACCCAAGGTACCATTTTCCAGGATTCTACCAATTTGCAGTAAAAGTTCACAAAGTTTGAAATCGTTAGAAAAAGTTTGGTAAAAGTTCCTGCTGAGTCTCCAAAGGATGGAAAACATGGAAATTGACTTGGCCTTCTTGTACACACTCAAAATCAATAATCTGAGTGCTGTGCAGGGACAGAAAACTAAATCTGGGGATCACTGCCAAAAAAGAGGACCTGGAAAAGGCCCTCAGAACCTGGGAGCAAGCCAGGAGAGATGAAGCCCCACTTGCAGAGGAGATTCCCCCTAACAGTGGGGATGAGGATGATGGCAGAGATCTCTTTGATGAAGAAGTCGAGAGTGTGGCCCCTACAGTTAGTTCAAGGCATGCCTTAACATTTGGGAGTGAGTAGGGCTCCACTTCAGTGAGGGGGCCGAAGGACCTAGAGGCCCCCTCTTATAGCTACAAGAGAGGAAGCTGGCCCTAGAAGAAAGGAAACTGGGCTTGGAGGATAGAAGGGTCAAGCTAGGACTGAAGTCCCAAGGACATGGCGGCAGCAACAAAGACGGGTAAATGCAGGGGGTGCCTATCACCCTAGGTTGCCCAAGGCTATTGTGCCAAAATATGTTGAAGCGAATGATATAGCCAAATGACTAGCATCTTATAAGAAAGCGCTCAGGATTGGAAAGGTGGGTGCCCACCACTGGGGATCCTTACTTATTGTGGGAACTGATTCCAACGGTGGGGAGGGTTAGGCTGCTGACACTAGAAGATGATGTGGCAGTCATATTCACACATGAAGGTGGCACTCATTGAACTGTTTGGTCTAACACCTGAAGAATACAGGCAAAAGTTCAGAAATATACTCAAGGGTTAACTCAGACATGGGTAGACTTAGTAGATGCGTCTGAGAAGTCGCTGGAAGTCTGGATCAAAGGTAACCAGGTATATACCAGTGAGGGGCTCTACAATTTAGTGGTAAAAGAACACACACTTACAAATTGTACCTCAGAGAAGTTACACCAGCATTTGTAGATTCTAAGTTACCTGGCCCCAGAGAGCTGAACAAGGTAGCAGATAACTGGGTTATGACAAGAGTACCCAAGAAGATCCAGAGGGGTGACCCTAAGAAGGGGGTGGCGGGTTACGCTCACAGAAGGGAAAAGGGGGGGTTAGTAAACCTACCAAAGAGATTCCCTCAGGACCCCAGAAACATAAGGAGGGGGTCAAGACCCAGCCCACCTCTAGTAAGCAGAGTAGTGGGGACCCAGGGTTAAAAACAAATCTTGGGAAAGAGGCTGTGCTTTGGCTGTCAGCAACCAGGACCCTATACAGGGGATGATGCATGCCACAAGAGAAAGCTTACCACTGGGGTGGCTAGTGTAGCCTTGGAGGAGGATACCACAGATGATGAGGTTGTAGTTGCTTTTAATTGGGCAAAGGGTGGGTCCAGATGGTACGTTTGTGATCCCTGAGGGTGGTAGTAAGCGCTTCCACCAACTCAAGGTCAATGAGGGCCCACCACTACCCTGAGAGACACAGGTGCCAGTTACTCCATAGTGGTGGGCAGGTTAGTGGCCGTGCACCAGTATTTGCCAGGAGAGATACAGAGAGTAAGGGCAGCTCCAGGGGAGGTCACAGACCACCCTGTGGCCTTAGAGATAGGGAGTACCCTTAGCTGGCATTGTGTGGTAGTCAGTCCTGACCTCCCCCTAGATTGCCTATTAGGCAGTGACTTCCCAGAGGTTGGTTTGGGCCCAGAGGGGCAGCCGCCCTGGGCGCTCTCAGTCTCAAGGATCCTGGGGTCCAGTCCCTAAGGTTATGAGACATAGGCCCCAGAGGAAAGGAAAGGGTGGGAAAGGAAGGCCACTCTTAGTAAGAGACCCAGGGAGCCAGGGGCAGCCTAACCTTTAGGGGAGGACTGCCAACATTGGCCCTGAGAAGGTCTCTCTTGACCCAAAGGAAGCCCTGGAATGTCAGGCAACTACTTAGATTCCTGCCACCCCACCTCCCCCCGGACTGATAAAAGGAGTGGAAGGAGTGTGCCTGCCACCTGAGGTGGTAGCCCCCCACCTTGAAAAGATAGAGAAGCCCCAAGACCAGATACCACAGCAGCCCAGTCCTTCAGATATCCCATCCAGCTGTTAGTGGAGAGCTCAGGATGTGGTTATGGGCACTGACAGTTGTCAGTGTCCTCTCTTGGGTGCTTGCCTTCGTGGCAGCACTATCCTTGGCATGGGGGTCAGACCCCATGATTGGGAAGTAAGGTAGGCCACCTGACCCTGTTGGTCATGCTGGGGTTTCTCAAGTGTTGGGTGACCTCTTTGGGTCTGCTAGGTGTTGTCCTAGCTAAGGCAGGGCTAGGTGAGGTAGGTACCTCACAGTCCCACGCTGAGGTAAGAGACAAGAGTGGTAGAGACACAGTCTCAGCCAATATCCAGGTTAGGTTGGGGCCTCTCATAGTTGGGGTAGGTCAGCTCCCCAGAGGGAATGACCCTTACAGAAGGATGTGAGGCAGAGTAGGCCCTGCGTTAGTCAGCCAGTTTCCCTACATCCTTCTTTGCTGAATAGACAAGGTGAATTACAAACGGACTGTTTAAGTTCTCCCTGACGTATTAGCTGAGGGTGAACTGCTTCCCTTCCCGCACAGCTCCGCCAGGTAGCTGCTGCCCATGACCCTTGCAGGTCTGAGTTCGAGGCCCTCCTCCACCCGCAGGCACCTGCCTGCATCTCATCCCTGTCTCTCTGCTTTCTGCCTTTCTGATCTTTTCTGCTTTTGTCACTTTGTGTCTCTTTTCTTTCACTGTTTCCTCTTTTCACTTTTTGTGCCTTTTTCCCTCCTTGTCTCTGCTGCTGCTCATCCCTCGCGGCCCTGCCTCCCTCCAGTGCCGCTTTCCTGCTTTCCCGCCTTTCAGCTGTCCAGCCCTCCCCCTCACACTACTTAATGGCGCCCGCTGCGTTGTGAAAGGAGCAAACTCACTGACCTTTTCAGGGAACTGCTTCCCTTCCTGCACAGCTCCGCCAGGTAGCTGCTGCCCCTGACCCCTGCAGGTCTGAGTTCGAGGCCCTCCTCCACCCGCAGGCACCCGCCTGCACCTCATTCCTGGTGGTCCAGTAGTGAGCATCTCTGCTCTGCTGCTGCTATGCCCTCTGTTTCTCTGCTTTCTGATCTCTTTTCCTTCCTTTCATCTTTTCTGCTTTTTGTCACACTTTGTCTCTTTTCTTTCACTCTTGCCTCTTTTCACTTTTTGCGCCTTTTCCCCTCATGGTGTCAGTCGCATCCCTTCAAGGTCTCTGGCATCGGAACCAATTCCTCACCTGCTCCCAATGTTTCCTGAATTTCCTGGGCCGCCATCAACTCCGAAGCAGATTAAGGTCTTCAAGGAGCCAATGCTGCAAATCTTCGGTGTGCATCTGGGTCCCTTGGATGAACCTTAAGGCCCCATTGAGCTTCAGGGGACTCCAGCCAAGTTACCGCTGGTGGGTCCATCCCTGGTCCCACATGGGACCCATTACAGAGCTCTTACCAACACTGGTACAGACTTCTACTCCAGCCCCAAAATCTCCATTGACAATACCCCTGGTGGCAGAGGATAAGCTGGTGCCGACGCCAATGTTGGACTCTGTTGGAACTGACACTTTCTGGATGACTGAGGCGATGCCCCAGCCAGGCTGAACCTACCACTCCCATCAGGGGTAGGTGATTACACGCACTGTATAACCTGCGCTCACCTATGGGTAGCTTGACACTGAGCAGTCAGGCTTATCACGGAGGCAATGTGTAAAGAATTGGCACAGCACACACACTCAATAAATACACTGAGCATCACAAATGAGACTTCACACGGGGTGTATGCAAATAAAGACTGTATTCAACACTCACATTAATCAACACAACATGAATATCATTTATTTCTGGGCATAAATTAAATTTGGAAATATTACTAGCAGTACTACGCCCAACCATTTTAAAATGACATCAGTAGTATTGTTGTGTGGTTTGTGGCCTCATTGTCTACATTGCTAAGTTTGCTTAGGCCTGGCTGCCATGATGCCTTTTTGCACACGTTACTTTGTGACTTTGTTTTTCCAGCCTCTGCTTGTGCCCGGCTATATTAGAAATGTCTGCCTTTTTGCTTTTCACCTTTTCTCCTGTTCCCTTTGGGTTTCGTCTGCACAACATGTACAAGGTCAAAAAACAACGTCCCTTGTTCTTGCTGATCTGGCCAGCCCCTCGCACTTAGACATAACACGAAGTACAGCTGCACTGGAGAAATTCGTGTGCTTTTAATATTGTGATTTTGATGTTTGTGGCACTTGGAGAAAAACCTTTCCAGAGAGAAGAGCTGTACTTGTCTAATGATGTAAACCTTGCATCTAGATATTGAGGTATGGGGGTCCGCCTGACAAAGCCCAGAGGTCTTCTATTTTAATAATAAACTAGTTATTAGCACGGGGAGGGTGGAAAGGCTATTTAGCCCTATATCCACTGTCTTTATATAATGCTGTCCCCGTTTGTATTCTATGGAATTGTAACTATGCTTATTATTTTATCATTATGCATTATGCTGATAGTACTGGCACGTGTACTTTATCTTAGAGCACGATAGTTGAAATAAACATTTTAAACTATACTGTGTCTCTTATTACGCACGTTGTGGACAAGTATGAGTGAGTTATGAAAGAGTGTTCTTGCTCCCACGAATCCTGAGAGAGACCGTGTTCTGGGTTGTCTAATCATTGGTAGCTGCGCTGCGAATGAGACGCTAAAGCTAGTCGGATTGGGATTGTGGGTACTAAGGTGCATGGTTGGCGCACCACTATACTCCGAGGTCCTATTATCCTGTGCATGTGCAGAATCCCTACAACATGGCACCCAACGTGGGGCTTCTTATCTGCGAGACGCTTGAGTAGTGCTTGTGCTTGTCCACAACACCCTTCGCATACGCTTCCGGAAACGTGTGTGAGGGTGATACCTCCTATATTGATGTTTTTATAGGTTCTTTCAAGCTTGAAGTTATTAAAAGGTGTTTATGTTAACCCTATATTGCGCTGCCTCACATTAGGTTGTCGATCATTCCAGGTCTTAATGGCGGATATAAATATACCGGCACATAGCCGCGCCAAGCTCCGGGCTCATTTACTGGCTTATGGAGTGCCTGACGCGGGTGTCGCTCTCATCTTTGTGGTGCAGGCTGACCCGGCTCACCACTTTGAGGTGTTTTACTCTTAGGTCACTTTTCCGGCAGTGGACGGAGCTGACGACTTGTTTCATGTGTACACTCTCACTGCCCTACCCAATGCTTATCGGCCTTATCAGGCTCTTGAAGTACCACTGACGGCATGGCAACACCGTATTTGGTTTAATGGCGCCCTCCCACATCCGGTCACCTCGGTTCGTTTAGGCCCCTTATCAATAGACGGGGCCACTTGGCCAGTCTTGGCCGGCTATACCCCACATCCGAGTTATTTGACGCTTGCGGTTGATGAACTGCGTGCATTGCATATGTCTTTGATACACGTTCACAGAGCTTTAGTACAGTATGTTACAGGCAACGTACAGGGAGCCCCTCCTGGAAATGCGGCGCATCCAGCTGGACCGGGCGGTGTAACCATAAGTCCCGTCATGGTTAATTCGGTGATGGGCAAGCGCCCACAAAATAAGGATGATTTGCCTTATTGGCTTGCAGAAAAATTTGACCAGCTGGAGGCAGTTTTTCCCAATACTTCTCCTGTGGATAAACACAGGATTTTGAGGATTAGTTTGCCGAAAGACTTAATTCCCGAGTTGGCAGAATGCAACAAGTGGGGCAAGGTATTCGCCGCAGTATATGCGAAGTGTTTCAGCACCCCTTCCATGACGGTACTCCCCTCTGTAATTAAACGAGTGCAGGATGAGCATGGCCCTGAAGCGGCTGTGGAATTGGGGATGAGACTGGTGGGAGTGTTCGATGTAGTGGCTGATCTAATCCTTGCGAACGTCAAGGGCGATGCAGTTAACTTTCAAGTAGCTAATGCTTTGGCTTTGGTCCCAGAGCCGGACAAGCCACGCGAATTACCGAAAATTATTGCACAGGCTTATAAAACCATTGGCCGCAATAGTCTGGGAGTTAAGCCTTTTGCTAAAACGCAAACTCAATCACAGCCACAACAAAAAACTCAGTCTGAGAAAGATGAGAAACCGTTCTTTACTAAAAAGAGCTGGAGGTTGAAGAAACAGGGTAAGCAACAGAAAAACCCAGGGTCGCGTGCAGCGTCCCCGGTTTCCGTATCTTCTGAACGCACTTTGCGCGACACAGCGAGAATTAAATCTCCAGAGAGATTTCAAGTCCCTGATCCGCGTTCTCCTCGTTCTTCACAGGCACCATCAACCTCCCAGATTGGTGGAGGAGATCGCCAGGATAGAGGCAGGGGTCGTAAGGCCCCACAGGGACGAGACCAACCTCGACAACAAGTCCGAGGGAAACCGGAAGAATTTGCACGTTCTCGCCCACAGTTTCAGAAGAAAAAAGTTGCAGCTTTAACAGCAAGATATGCCACAGACGGTGAGAACAAGACTCCTGAATTGGACGTGGGCAGTGATGCTACTAGACAGCGCCGCTGAAGTTACCATAGTGCGGGAGGCACTGCGTCCTCATGTGGAGGCGACAGCAACTGATACATTCATTACTGTCGAGACAGCTGACACTAGAGTGGCTCCCCCTGACAGACTATTTAACATTGTCATTCAAATTGAAGATGATATTGAGCGTGTAATTAAAGGGATTTTTTGGGAAAATCTGACCTCTTCTTACGATATTTTGTTAGCAGAGGCGGATTGGCCGCCCCCATTCGTACTTGCTGCTCGTAGAGGGGAGGAGGTAATCCTTCCGAGCTTTTCTCGTCATGTCCCCAAGGACAAAGCGGAGGCTCTCGCAGCTGAATGGGCTGGGGCCCTGGCTCCGGCGCTATACCGTAACCACGTGGGCTGGGATGAGGATTCTCCACCCCATGATATACCCTTGCGGTCTCTGCCACAGCCACAACCCCAATATCCCATCCGGCGGGAAGCTAAAGGTCCTGTTTCAGACATTCTGACACAGTTAGAATATCAAGGAGTAATTGAAACATGCGTATCACCAATGAATAATCCCCTTTTTGCGGTTTCTAAACCCGATGGATCGTACCACCTAGTTTTGGATTACCGACATTTGAACTCTCATTGTCGGACCTTCGCGGTACAAAATACCCACAGTTCTGTGCTTGTAGACAGTCTTGTTCGTAAAAAATATAAAACGACACTTGACCTATCCAATGGATTTTACACACACAACTTGTCCCCGGAGTGCAGCCAATGGAGCGCTTTCACTTCCGGTGGAAAACCATTCAAATTTCGGCGTTTGCCCATGGGCTACAAGAACAGCCCGGTTGTCTTCGCCGCCCGTGTTGTCTCTCTGTTGGACAGCATAGACCCAGATGCGTGTTCGTACGTCGACGATATCTATCTCACAGACGACGAATTATGGCCGCATCTTACACAAGTGGACCGCATTATTCTTGAATTTGCGGTCTTAGGATACAAATTTAATTTTGCCAAATCTCACATTGCTGAATTTACCGTTTTGTTTTTGGGCTATGAGCTCAACAATGAAGGTAAGGGTTTAGCACCCCATTTCTTGGAGAAGTGCGCACTTTGCGCCTCCAACCACCCTGAAGAAGCTTCAGTCATTACTGGTTTTCTAAACTTCGGGCGTACTTACATTCCCGAATATACCCAGCGTATCAAGCCTCTTTATGCCTTGATACAACCTAACTTTTCGAAGTCATGCTGGCTTCCTGAGCATTCCTCTATACTGCAATCTTTGCAGTCTGATCTACTTGAATCTAGATTCTTGTTGACTTGTGATAACCACACGAACCTGGTGATTAGAATCGTTCCAGGGCCAGTGGGTTTCACGTACTTAACCTTTAACGAAGGTGACACAGTACCGATTGCATACAAGTCACATCTTTACACTTCAGCGGAGTTGCGCTTTTCCTCTGTGGAGAAAGTTTTGACTGCAGTGCAAATGGCGATTCTAAAGCAACGCGCACTGGCACAGGGAAAACGCATTCTGGTGGTAACACCATATCCTGCCCTTGAGGCAGTGACGAAGGCAAGTGTACCGAACTCTAAGGCATTGCACCCCCGTTGGATACAATGGGCTACCTCTTTGACGTCCCCGGATGTCACTTTTATCTTTGATTCCTCTCTTCAGACACAGGTGTTCTTACAGTATGAATTTGTTCATCCTCCTCCTCTGTCTTTGCTGCCGCTTGAGGAGTACAAGTGTATTATTTACACCGATGGTTCGGCACAACCGGCCACGGGTTCTAAGCATGCTTATTCCGCAGCATGTGCTATTGTTGCAGGTACTATGGTGAACGGGGAGTTCAAGTCGAGTGCAGTGCACACACAGGCACTAGGTGACAGTACTGCACAATTGGCCGAGCTGCGTGCATTGGTGCTCGCACTTGAGTTTGCGAATCCAGACGTGACGACTCTTATTGTATGCGATTCTTACTACTGTGTTCAATCATTTAATGACAACCTCTTCTTTTGGTCGCAAAACGACTATAGAGATGCTAAAGGCAGCACAATCAAGCATAAAATGCTTTGGGTTCGAGTGGCAGATCTTAAACAACATCTGCCTCTCACACAGGTGATTCACACCCTTGGCCACCAGCGTGTGGGCGCACACGCTGTCGGTAACAGTTTGGCAGATGAAGCTGCCAAATCAGCAGTAGCCACGTGCTCACTAGCAGCAGTTACACGATCCATGACTAAAATAGATAATGATATTTTGGCAGCTATTGCTGCAACAAAGGAAGGTGCTAATTACCCACGGGGTTTTCCTTCCAAGTACTCTTATCAAATAGGTCCCGAACAGGTTCCTTACGTAAGAATTCCAGACGTTGGTGATCGGCTGATTCCCAACGCGGACCGCAGACCTTCCTTGATAACGGCCGCACACGAAGGCTTGGCTTCGGCCCATGCTGGCGTATCTGCGACTGTTTCCATCTTGCAGCAGCGTTACTGGTGGCGTGGTTTATATAAACAGACCCTTACTTTTGTGCTTTCTTGTGACGTTTGTCAACAGATTAAGCCTGCGACGGTTACACGTCCACCACAAACACAGCTCTGCATTTCTAACAAATCTTTTGGGTGTGTTTACCTTGATCACTGCGGTCCATTTTCTTCTGACACTGCATATAAATACATCTTAGTTGCAGTGGATTCGTGCACACGTTTCATCTGGGTTTGGCCACAACGGAGTGCTGACGCTCGAAATGTCATAAGGGATTTGCGTGTCTTTGTGGGAATTTTTGCCTGTGGCATCTTCCATTCCGACCAAGGTCCAGTGTTCGCCTCTAAGGCGTACAAGGACGCAATGGGGTCACTGGGGGTGCGGGTGCAATTTTCGTCTCCATATAGACCTGAGGGTAATTCGATTGTGGAGCGAATGAACCGTGACTTAAAGCAATCCTTGACAGCTAGAGTCTTAGGTACTGGCAGGAACTGGCTGGCCCACTTGTATACTGTACAACGTGCACTTAATAATCTCCCTAGAAGACCTCTGGGTGGGCGGACCCCATACGACATGCTCTTTGGCATCCAAATGTTTGTGCCAGACCTTGATGGTCTAGACATGGCGGCGAGTGCCGCAATCTTTCACGTAGATAATCATTCTACTATGTTGCAGGACTTACAAGAGACTCGTGACAAACTTGCAAAAGAACATTTACCTTTAGCCACAGACACTGCGCTGCAGATTCCGGTTGCCGGCTGGCTTCCGAAGGTTGGAGATCTGGTCCGAGAGAAGGTGGAGAACAAAAAAGAATTTGGCCCCTCTTATCGTGCACCGGTTCCAGTCCTTGGCTTGAAGGGTACTCGTACTGTCATCTTACCACCGCTTCCTTGTCGCAAGGACAACAGATACATCTCAGTGGACAATGTCAACCTACAACATCTGGCCGATCCTGAATAGCGTAACACCAGCGGTCTCCTGTCCAGCCATTTCTAGGACTCATGTTTGTGGCCCTCCAGCCCGCACGGACACTGATGTTGCCATTGAGATGGGCGATTTGCCTGATCACCTGCTTGACTTCCCGGCTTCCTCCTGCAACGAGGAGACCGAGTATACCTATCCCGCCACCGAGTCGGTGGCTCATTTACCCACAACGCCACTGAGCCCAACCCTTTTTTCCTTTGATTCGGATTCCACCTCATCACTTATCCCGTCCAGCTTCAGTATTTTTGTATCCTGGTTCAGAGACAATTTTTTAGTCCCGCCGTGGACATACATCTGGTTGGTACTGTTTCTGATTTTTCTGTTCATGTCCATTGGCTTTGTGACAGTTTTTTTCTTGCTCATTAATGGTCACTATTTACCAGAACGCTCTGCAGTGAACTGTGTCGCTGGAACTTTGGCTACGCATTCTTCCTCTCACATCATGAAGCGTGACCACACATTTGTGAACATTTCTGCTTTCCCAGTCGCTGATGGCATCATTTGGGATGCGGTAAATTTCCAAATTCATGGACCAACCGAGATTATTAATGTACCAAATGTCCTCCGTGTATCTATGGGTGATGTTGTTAAAAGTAATATCCATTCTGACGATTGGGATGTGCATGCCGTTGAATCGTTATTTTCTGATTTGAAATATTATGCTGCTTTTAATGCTGAAGATCTGTATTTAAATTCTGCAAGTTATGCTGACCTATATTGTTACCAGCATTGGGGCAACCACTTTCTCCATAAACCAAGTACTCTTCGGGGTAATTTTAATTACACCCAATGGGAACATTGTCCGACCCCTTTGCTAGGTAGCTCGCAAACACTTAAAAGTAAATTTACTTATTTTACAGACTTTGATAGGTCAAACCCTGGGTCCTATTATTTTAAGTTGAACACTTCGTCCACTCAAAAGGTCATGTTGACCCACACCAAATTGCTATATTCGGGTTCCTTTTTGGCCGCATTGGCAGTGGGTGGTTATGAACACTGGCAGGACACCATTGACTTAAAATCTATTTGGGGCACCAAATCATGGCAGGTGCGCGGCGCGGAAGCCTGACACCGTGCTTGCATCATCCCAGCCCAAATCTTATTTTTAAATAGTACGATCTATCAAACAACCTGTTGGGGTTTGGCTACTTCCAAACAATTAAATGCACCTTCCATTCCCGTATTGTCTTCTACTCCCAACGAGAGCTTGCATTTCAATATTTCCCTTGCCAATTTGCAAGCTTTGTTTCAAAACAATTCGTTTAATGTCTCTACGTTTGTTCAGTCACCATGGTTGGCTTGGCCCATAGCATCGAATGCCTGCCAACTGCGTTTTCATGACTCAGCTCCTGGTTACAAACAGGATAGGCCAGATCTGAGGTTTTCTGACTCTCGTACTGTTACAACATATTCTGTTGGTAAATTGTGTAAACAGTGGTTGCAGCACTCTTCCTTAGAGTCTGTGAAACAACATTTATCCCTCCTATCAGGCAACATTGATCTGTCCGATTTTGTTCTGGGGCCTCGAGGTCCTCGACCTAAGAGATTCATTTATGAAACTTACAATGAACTCTGGAAGCTTTCGCAAATTGAAGCTGCTTCCCGTTTACGGGAAATCGATCAAGCAAATTTAGAAAAAGTGCTTGCTGTTGTTGACAATAGTATTAATACCCTGTCTTCCCGCATTTATACATTAGAGAATATTGTTTCCTCTGTTGTTGATATTGTACAAGATGATGTATCTGTGTTATATCATGGGCAAAATCAATTGCGTTCAGTAATGCAGTTTGCGTGGACTTTGCAAACACTAAAGATGGGTAAAGTTCCTTGGCATTTTTTGAACACCTCTGCCTTATTCTTGCCGTTTAATTTAACTGAGAAACAGCAATTGATGTCCATGAAAGATGCAACATACACTCTCTTACATATCGAAAAAATAGAGCCCTTACCATTCTCTGTGGCGGAATTGGATTCTGCAGTGTGGCTAGTTCACGGGGTTATCGCTTTGCCTTTTTCTTTATTTGAGTTCAGTTCCTGCATGAAACATTATCCTGTTGGCCGTTTTCAGCCTTTAGGCAGTGCCTTCTTGCATGAACTTTGGTCCCTGCCTTTCATGTACAGATGCCTTAGGGACGGAAAAGAAGTTTTTCTCACAGGAGAGTCATGCGATTCTACTGTGGGTCATTCCCTGATTTGTAAAAACATTAAATTGCACGGGGCTTGTAATGTTTCGGCTCCGAATCTTGCTTGTGTTTTAAAGGGCATTCCTGCTCCTGCTATATCACCTACTTTTACTGTGCTTGCAAATGGTTGCTATCTCCTTCTGAATAATCAGGACTGCTGTGGAATGCTGGCCGGCATCCCCTATATTGTAACAGTTTCCCACCGGGTTGTGTGCTGCAAAAATGTGCTTTTTCCCCCTCCGCACGACATAATAGATAGTTCCATTTGGCCTTCCATTCCGACTTTGAAGGCGGATTTCAATAAATTGAGCAGAATAAAGGCGCTATTATTGAACCAGGAGGTTATGCTCACATCCGCACGGGAGACATTAATCTCCAGTGAGATACAGGCCCTTTTGAACACAAACCTCCCACAACATTTCGGTGAGCTTATTCACCGTGTTTTCAATGCGTCGAGAACTGAAGGTCTTGTGCACTTTTTTAAAGTTGTGGGTTCTGGCCTTGTTACCTCCTTTCAAACTGTATTTGGTGTAATACCGGCTTTAATTCATTCTATTTTTTCCAGCATCTTTGGCGGCTTTCCGTTGCTCCTCGCCTTAGCGGCTGGTATATTGCTTTTGGTCTGTTTGCTACGCAATGGCTGCACTTCCTGGGGGCCTCCTCGACCAAGGTCGACTCCGGATGCTCCGTGAACGCATGCTCATCGGTTTCGGCATCCTGCCATTGGCGACAGTCGGTGTGTCCTATAGACTTTCTTTTCACTTTGCGTATTTCACTTGCGTGCAACCTGTGATGTCTTGCATCCGATGTCCTTTCTCTTGGTCCTTGGATTATTGCCTCTCCAATACGTCTCTGCCTGACCCGGATTTTGGCCAGTTGATGGGTCCCTTAGAGGCCCATGAACGGGACTGTTCCGGCGATGGCTTGATGGCGCGTGCGGCTGCACTTGGAATTTTGGCGCAATGGGATGTCTGGGCAGCTGCTCAGTCTCTCCTACAACGAAATTATGTTGAGTATCACGCAAGTTGTCCCGCAATGCTGATCACTGCTCCCTCTTGCGAGGAACATGAATGCAGTTTTGATTTGTTGAACTGGATGGCGTCTCTTTTTTCAGACGGTTCCAACGATGTCCTCTTGGAAGGTGTGGCGCTTTTTTGCACTTACACTCTATTGGATTAGGTGACCTCCGCTTTCAGCGTCCTGCATCTCTGGATTTTTTTTTGCCCTTTCTGGAATTTTTTAATCCTAACTTTTTTATTCCATTCCTTCGTTGGGGACCCTTTATGGGTAGACGTTTACATTCTGCTCCATCTATTTGAACTCTGGCTTCGTCCTATTTCTGCGCCTATGGACTGGCCAGGGGAGGGTGTCGTGTGGTTTGTGGCCTCATTGTCTACATTGCTAAGTTGGCTTAGGCCTGGCTGCCATGATGCCTTTTTGCACACGTTACTTTGTGACTTTGTTTTTCCAGCCTCTGCTTGTGCCCGGCTATATTAGAACTGTCTGCCTTTTTGCTTTTCACCTTTTCTCCTGTTCCCTTTGGGTTTCGTCTGCACAACATGTACAAGATCGAAAAACAACGTCCCTTGTTCTTGCTGATCTGGCCAGCCCCTCGCACTTAGACATAACACGAAGTACAGCTGCACTGGAGAAATTCGTGTGCTTTTAATATAGTGATTTCGATGTTTGTGGCACTTGGAGAAAAACCTTTCCAGAGAGAAGAGCTGTACTTGTCTAATGATGTAAACCTTGCATCTAGATATTGAGGTATGGGGGTCCTCCTGACAAAGCCCAGAGGTCTTCTATTTTAATAATAAACTAGTTATTAGCACGGGGAGGGTGGTAAGGCTATTTAGCCCTATATCCACTGTCTTTATATAATGCTGTCCCCGTTTGTATTCTATGGAATTGTAACTATGCTTATTATTTTATCATTATGCATTATGCTGATAGTACTGGCACGTGTACTTTATCTTAGAGCACGATAGTTGAAATAAACATTTTAAACTATACTGTGTCTCTTATTACGCACGTTGTGGACAAGTATGAGTGAGTTATGAAAGAGTGTTCTTGCTCCCGCGAGTCCTGAGAGAGACCGTGTTCTGGGTTGTCTAATCATTGGTAGCTGCGCTGCGAATGAGACGCTAAAGCTAGTCAGATTGGGATTGTGGGTACATAGTGTGAGAAGTTGGCCTGGCATATGCTGTCCACTAATTATAGTGGGCACCTTGCACCAGTCCAAACAACCCCTTATTGGAGATAGGTTAAAGACAACCTTTATTGAAAGCTATCCTAGTGGTAGCTATGGAGAGCAGCCTTCAGGCTAAGTCTTGAAGGAATGTAAAGCAGCTTGTTTTACCAGTCTATAATCTCTTGAGTGACCAAATGAAAGAGGACCACACCAGGTATATATTCAAAATATATGTATTTATTGCTAAACACACCCCTCTAGTCTCTTTATGAGGCTAGAGTTCAAGTACATAAGTTATAAGTTAGTTATCTACAGTAATAGCACAAATACACGTTTGAGCCCTAGGGGCGTACTCAAACCATATACCAATAAAGTGGTATAAGAACCACGACTGAGCTAGACACAAGGCCTAGAGCCTGTAGAAGTGCTTGGACCACAAGGAACCACCCAAGGTAGTGACACAGGGGACCCACGGGGACGCGTGCAGTGTGAGAACACAGCCGCGAATCGCCGTTGACTTCTATGGGGAAAGTCGCGGTTGGAAGTTTAAAGAAAAGGGACACTTAGAGGAGGACTTGGAGCAAACCCTTTTAGGACTAGGCTGTTCTAGTGTCAATACCCACGGGAGCACCGGAGTACTCGAGTTACCTCACCCAGGGGAGCCGGGTGCATAGGTGTCTTTCGGGGTCGGGTTTCGTCGTCGTTTTCAATGGCGATCTGCTGCAAAGTGCTGCTGGCGGCCAAGTCGAAAGTGTTCGGGTGGATCCAAAAGTGGATCGAAGATCTGAAGAACCTGAAAGCAGAGGGGACAGAGTCTGGGTCACTAGCCAGTGACCAGGAAGGCGATGAGCAGATGCCCACCGATGTCAAGCGCTTCAGGTAGGTTGACGGTCGTCTTGATTCTTCAGCCACGAGGTCCAGGAGGCGTCGACGATGACCAGGAGCTGGATTCGAGCTGTCCCACGACGTCTGTCGATTGCAAGGGTGTCGGCGACCGGATTGGACCCAACAAGCCTTGGCAACGGCAAGTCTCGTGGAAATGGAAGAAGGACCATGGTGCAGACCAGCAAGGTCTGTGGGACTCACCCAGCGAGGGTAAGTCAGGGCACGCCTGGAGCAACCAGGGAGCCCAAGCAGAAGAAGATTGGACTTCGGGAGGGCCTACTAGCCAACGGACTAGCGACCGCGAAGGAGCCTCGAGTGGACGCACTTGGAGCTTGCTCACAGGACACTCGTGGAGTGGAGGCCAGTGATCTTCGGTGCAGTCGGTGCTGAAGGCTGGGGCTACTCGGAGCCCAAAGCACAACTTCGTGGGAGACCCAGAAGAGGATGCACTTGCAAATGCGATCGGTGTCCAGGGGTCACGGTTCCACGTTACCCACGACAGCTACGGGCCTCAGCTTTGCTGGGGACTCAGGGCAGCCTCGGGGAAGTCTGGAAATCTACCTCTGGTGATGCAAAGACTTCGGCGTCCGGCGGGAGCTTCGGCGATGCAGACCGGACAATTGCTTCTTTGGTGCCTGCCAAGCAGGGGAGTCACTCCTTGACCCCAAGGGAGATTCTTCAGTCCTCTAGTCTTAAAGTAGAGCATCGAAGGTCCAGGATTCTGTGTCAGAGTTTCATCCAGGTAAATCTAAAGTCCTAAGGACTGGGGTCCCATACTTATACCAAGTTAGGGGGTTGGACACACTCTGGGGACCCACCTATGGGAGGGTCAGGGCAGAGGGGTGGTTACACCCTTTCCCTTTGTCCAGTTTTGCGCCAGAGCAGGGGCTGGAAGCCCCTGAGCCGGTTTGAACTGGAGTTTGCACAGGGACACCAAATGTGCCCCCAGTGCAGGACTTCAAAGCACCAGAGAGTGCTCCCGCCCAGCCCCAATACACACTATCCTGTCTGGGGAGGTGGTTACACCTCCCTGGGACAGGAAACCTATTGTCCAGGCCTCCCCTGCCGGAGTTTCGGTCAGCAGCAGGAGGCCAGACTCGTGTCTGTGGCAGCGGCATCCATTTTGTGATGCCAGGGCTTGGAAAGAAGTTACCGGGCAGGCCGGTGTGTACATGTCTCTCCCTCTAGAAGGGTGGAATGCTACCCCCACCGCCAGAACTGGCGGGGGGGTAGTATTCCAAGATGTTTGACACCAAACACGACATGTTTCCGTGCAGCCATCCCAAAGTTAGCATTTAACCCGAGGTTATAATGCGCTTAAGAGTATATGGTCAGGCTGCACTACAAACAGCATCAGAGAAGGGTCTCCGAATGCTGCAGAGGGGCTCTGCTCATGCAGGGGCACCCTCTCACATAGGAACCAAGCACTCTGCCTTCAGGATTGATAAGGCCTGCCATAGGAGTGACTTATAGGTTTATATGTGTGTATGTATGTAGTGATATAGGTAGCCTATATCACAGTAAGGGGTGCATGCACCACCTTACCCAGGCTGCAGTAGCAGACCTTTGGTGTCATTTTGGATGGCCTTCCAGGGGTGGCACAATACATACTGCAGCCCCTGGTAGGCCTCTGAGGTACCTATGCCCTGGGTACATAGTATACCATATACTAGGGACTTATAAGGGCACTCCAGAATCCAATCAGAGATGTGCCTAAGGCACATGGAAACCATTTTAGAGAGGAAGCAGCTAGGCTGGGGTTCTGATTAGCAGGGCCCCAGCCAGACTAAAGTCGAAAAACAGTGAAGCATCAGCAAAAAGTGGGGGTACCCATGTGAAGCAGATCCTACTCTCCTACACAACCCCCCCCCCCAAACGTAGGAACATTAAACTAACCTTGCCCAGTTAAGTCTTCATGTTCTAAGTGGAAGTACCTAGAGAGTCCATCTGCGTTGGCATGGTTACTCCCAGGTCTATGTTCCACTGTGAAGTCCATCCCCTGTAGGGAAATGGACCACCTAAGCAGTTTGGGGTTTTCACCCTTCATTTGTTTTAGCCATAAGAGGGGCTTATGGTCTGTTTGAACAAGGAAGTGAGTACCAAACAAGTATGGCCTCAACTTCTTCAGAGCCCAGACCACAGCAAAGGCCTCCCTCTCAATGGCTGACCAACGTTTCTCTCTAGGGGTCAGCCTTCTGCTAATAAAAGCTACTGGCTGATCCTGACCTTCATCATTCAATTGTGACAGTACAGCCCCTACCCCCAATTCAGATGCATCTGTTTGGACAATGAACTTCTTGGAGTAATCAGGACTCTGTAGAATGGGAGCAGTGCACATTGCCTGCTTTAGGTCATCAAATGCCTTTTGACAGCTAACTGTCCACTGAACCTTTTGGCCATTTTCTTGGAAGTTAAGTCATTCAGGGGTGTCACTATTGATCCATACCCCTTGACAAATCTCCTATAGTACCCAGTCAGGCCTAAAAAGGCTCTCACCTGAGTCTGGGTAGTTGGAGCAGTCCAGTCCATGATGGTCTGGATCTTGCTCTGCAAGGGTTGAACCTGGCCTCCACCCACAAGGTGGCCCAGGTACACAACCTGACTCTGCCCTATCTGGCACTTGGTGGCCTTGATAGTCAGGCCTGCTTTCTGCAGGGCCTGCAAAACATTTCTGAGGTGGACCAGGTGATCCTCCCAGGTGGAGCTAAAGACAGCAATATCATCTAGATATGCTGCACTATAGGCTTCCAGACCTGTAAGGACTGTATTCACCAACCTCTGAAAAGTGGCAGGTGCATTCTTCAGACCAAAGGGCATCACCACAAATTGATAATGCCCACTAGGGGTTGAGAATGCTGTCTTTGGCTTTGCATCATCAGCTAGTCTGATCTGCCAGTAGCCAGCTGTCAGGTCAAATGTGCTTAGATACTTGGCTGAGGCCAAAGTGTCTATTAGCTCATCTGCCCTAGGTATTGGATGGGCATCAGTCCTAGTGACTGCATTGAGACCCCTGTAGTCCACACAAAACCTCATCTCTCTTTTCCCACCATTGGTGTGAGGTTTTGGCACAAGGACCACTGGACTAGCCCAAGGGCTATCTGAGGGTTCAATAACTCCCAAATCCAACATCTTCTGGACTTCTGTCCTGGATACAGTCCCTGACATGGTCAGGTTGCCTATAAATCTTATTTTTAATAGGCAGACTGTCCCCAGTGTCCACTTCATGAGTGCACCAGGTGGTCTGACTGGGTGTCAGTGAGAATATGTGCCTGAACTGATTGAGCACCTGTCTGCAATCAGTTTGCTGCTGGGCAGTGAGGCTGCCTGCCAAGGCTACACCATCCACTGACCCATCATCAGGGTTCTGTGAGAGCAGGTCAGGGAGTGGGTCACTCTCTTCCTCCTGTCCCTCATCAGTAGCCATGAGCAAGCCCATGTCTGCCCTGTCCACATATGGTTTTAACCTGTTGACATGGAGAACCCTGTGGGGACTCCTGGGTGTTCCTAGGTCTACTAAATAGGTAACCTCACCCTTCTGTTCAACAATGGTATGGGGTCCACTCCATTTGTCTTGGAGAGCTGCTGGGGCCACTGGCTCCAGCACCCACACCTTCTGTCCTGGCTGGTAAACAGTGAGTACAGCCTTTTGGTCATGCCAGACTTTTTGAAGTTCCTGGCTAGCCTCAAGGTTTTTAGTTGCCTTTTTCATGTACTCAGCCATCCTGGAGCGGAGACCAAGTACATAGTCCACTATGTCTTGCTTTGGGGGCTTGAGAGGTAACTCCCATCCTTCCTTCACCAAGCACAATGGACCCCTGACAGGGTGACCAAACAAAAGTTCAAAAGGGCTGTAGCCAACCCCTTTGAGGCACCTCCCTGTATGCAAATAAAAGGCAGGGCAAGAGTATGTCCCATCTTCGCCTAAGCTTTTCTGGGAGCCCTTTAATCATGCCCTTCAAGGTTTTGTTGAATCTCTCAACTAAACCATTGCATTGTGGGTGATAGGGTGTGGTGAACTTGTAAGTCACTCCACACTCCTTCCACATTGCTTTCAAGTATCCAGACATAAAGTTAGCACCCCTGTCTGATACAACCTCCTTAGAGAAGCCCACTCTTGAGAAAATTCCCAGGAGGGCTCTTGCCACCACAGGTGCTGTAGTGGTCCTAAGGGGAATAGCCTCTGGGTACCTGGTGGCATGATCCACTACCACCAGGATAAACCTGTGCCCAGATGCTGTTTGGGGATCCATGGGACCAACAATGTCAATCCCCACCCTTTCAAAGGGAACCCCACCACAGGTAGTGGAATCAGGGGGCCTTTGTAGTGCCACCTGCCTTGCCACTGGCCTGGCAGGTTACACAGGAGCGACAAAACTCCTTGGTGTCTTCAGACATGTGGGGCCAGTGAAAGTGAGGGACAATTCTGTCCCAAGTCTTGTTCTGGCCCAGGTGACCTGCTAAGGGAATGTCATGGGCTAGGGTCAATAGGAAGCCCCTGAACTTCAGAGGTATAACCAACCTCCTGGTGGTACTCTGAGTACAAGAGTCCATCATCCCAATACAGTGTATGGGGACCACTAGCTTTCCCAGCAGCCTCAGCAGCAGCATGCTGTCTGAGGGGTTCAAGAGAGGGGCAGCTCTGCTGCTCCTGGCTCAGATCTGCCCTGGAAGGACCCCCTGTCCCCAAGAACTCAACCTGGTCAGGTTCAAGCTCCTCTGGGACAGTTCCTTCCTCAGGACTGAGATCATCCCCTCAAGAGACTGATCTTCCTTCTGAGCCAAGGGGGAAGGCACTGCCTTTACCCTACTACTCCTCTTCTTGGAGGGCACTTGGTCCATTATTCCAGAATCCAAGGCCTGTTCAGTGTTAGACATTTTGGCTTGTGACCTGGTCACAGCAAACACATCTGCAGGGATGCCCAGCATTTCTGCATGGGTCCTGAGCTCCACTTCTGCCCAAGCTGAAGTTTCTAAATCATTGCCAAGCAAGCATTCAACTAGTAGGTCTGCACTTACCACAACCTTCTTAAGGCCAGTTACCCCTCCCAGGAGAAGTTAACAACTGCCAGAGTATGGTCTGTTCTGACATTGCTAGCATTGGTCACTTGGTACATTTCACCAAGTATAATCTGCCCAGGATTCACAAGGTCTTGTGTCACCATGGTGACACTTGCCCCTGTGTCCCTAAATGCCAAAGCCTCTTTTCCATTGATTAAGGGCTGTTGCCTGTACTTGCCCAGATTACTGGGACTCACAGAGGAGGTCACATCCATGCCTCCATCACAGACTAGGACAGCCTGAGTGAGTTCTCTGACTAGGTCAGAGCTCATCTCCTTACCCAGGGTCAGCCCTACTAAACCCTTGGCTTGTGTAGTCCCACCACCAACTGTAACTGCACTAGGGGAGCAGGTGCCTTAGGGGCATTGGTGGGGGCTGGAGTAGAGTCTTTGGACTTGGTGCAATCACTGGTCCAGTGGGTCTTTTGCTTACAGACCTTGCACCATGGTTTCTTTTGGCCTCTTCCCTTGTTAGACTGTGAATCCCCACCTGAAGAAGATTTTTGGGGGCCTTGTGAAGACTTCTGGTCTTTACCCTTCTCCAGACCCTTAGCAGAGTTTTTAGAATCTTGCTTCTTAGGGTCACCACCTTGGTTCTGTACCTTCTGCCTCACCCTGGTTCTGACCCATTTGTCTGCCTTCTTTCCCAATTCTTGGGGAGAGGTCAGATCAGAGTCCACCAGGTGCTGATGCAACAGCTGATTTAGACAATTATTAAGGATCTGCTCCCTCATGATAAGATTGTACAATCCTGGGAAGTCACATACCTTACTGCCCAATAACCAACCTTCCAGAGCCTTGGCAGAACAATCAACAAAGTCCACCCAGTCTTGAGTCTGTGCTTTTTGGGTATCTCTGAACTTTAACCTGTATTGTTCAGTGATTAGGCCAAACCCATCAATCAGAGCACTCTTCAAGACTGTGTAATTATCAGCATCCTCCTCTCTAACAGTGAGGAGCTTATCTCTACCTTTGTCTGCAAAGGAGAGCCACAAGATTGCTGCCCACTGCTCCTGAGGGACCCTCTGTACTTTACAGGCCCTCTCCAGTGCAGTTATCCATTTGTGGATGTCATCCCCACTCTGGTAGGGAAGGACAATCTTGCTCAGGTTTCTATGGTCATAAGACCTTTCCCTATCTCTGGGGAAATTGCTGCCACCATGGGACTCTAGTCCCATCTTTTTCTCTCTTTGTAGAGATCTAGGGACTCCTGTCTATAGCCAACTGCTGTTTTCTGAGTTCAAGCTGGGCTTGCTCATACTGAATCAGTCTCTTTCTCCTGTCATGAGAGGATTCTCTCCTATGAGAAGAGACAGAGGTCCCTATTGAGGTGTCAGAGTGGTTAGACTCCTGAGAAGGAGATCTAGACCTTCTGGGCACACTCACAATTCTTCCTGGGGGGACAAAGGGGAGGTCATTCTGATCCTCCTCCTCCACAGGAGTAATTAGGTTCTCCAGGTCAAGGTCATTTTCACCTTCCTGGCCAGTTTCAGAGGGGGGGGCCTGGGTTTCTTCACCCCTGACCCCTTCCTCATCTTCTGCCCCACCCTCTCTGCCTACCCCTTCAGACCCTAGGGGCCTGCTGAGATCATCAGCTAGTAGCACCTCTCGGAGGTGTTGGGTGCTGGCACTTTTGCCTGCCTTCAGCTTCCTAGTATTGCATAATGCTCTCAATTCCAAGAATGGGAGTTTATCATACTTGGAGGGAAGAAACCCACTGGCTTCTGGCAAGGACTCACTGGGTCCTGGCTTTGAAGACCTTACTAGTGAGGTGTGGTGTATGCACTACCTACTCTAGTGTGGCCTACTAAACTCTCTTGAGTTGTAGAAAGGGTGTGCTCCCTTAACACACAACTCTAAGTTCAGTAGAACTTACTGTATACTAAGCTTGATTTATATGTACCTTAGGTACCCTTAGTGGTTTTCAGTTGATCAATTCAATTGAGATTATCTGGTAAAACAATAGCAAGCTGGAATCCCACCGCTGCCACCAATGTGAGAAGTTGGCCTGGCATATGCTGTCCACTAATTATAGTGGGCACCTTGCACCAGTCCAAACAACCCCTTATTGGAGATAGGTTAAAGACAACCTTTATTGAAAGCTATCCTAGTGGTAGCTATGGAGAGCAACCTTCAGGCTAAGTCTTGAAGGAATGTAAAGCAGCTTGTTTTACCAGTCTATAATCTCTTGAGTGACCAAATGAAAGAGGACCACACCAGGTAAATATTCAAAATATATGTATTTATTGCTAAACACACCCTCTAGTCTCTTTATGAGGCTAGAGTTCGAAGTACATAAGTTATAAGTTAGTTATCTACAGTAATAGCACAAATACACGTTTGAGCCCTAGGGGCGTACCAAACCATATACCAATAAAGTGGTATAAGAACCACGACTGAGCTAGACACAAGGCCTAGAGCCTGTAGAAGTGCTTGGACCACAAGGAACCACCCAAGGTAGTGACACAGGGGACCCACGGGGACGCGTGCAGTGTGAGAACACAGCCGCGAATCGCCGTTGACTTCTATGGGGAAAGTCGCGGTTGGAAGTTTAAAGAAAAGGGACACTTAGAGGAGGACTTGGAGCAAACCCTTTTAGAACTAGGCTGTTCTAGTGTCAATACCCACGGGAGCACCGGAGTACTCGAGTTACCTCACCCAGGGAGCCGGGTGCATAGGTGTCTTTCGGGGTCGGGTTTCGTCGTCGTTTTCAATGGCGATCTGCTGCAAAGTGCTGCTGGCGGCCAAGTCGAAAGTGTTCGGGTGGATCCAAAAGTGGATCGAAGATCTGAAGAACCTGAAAGCAGAGGGGACAGAGTCTGGGTCACTAGCCAGTGACCAGGAAGGCGATGAGCAGATGCCCACCGATGTCAAGCGCTTCAGGTAGGTTGACGGTCGTCTTGATTCTTCAGCCACGAGGTCCAGGAGGCGTCGACGATGACCAGGAGCTGGATTCGAGCTGTCCCACGACGTCTGTCGATTGCAGGGGTGTCGGCGACCGGATTGGACCCAACAAGCCTTGGCAACGGCAAGTCTCGTGGAAATGGAAGAAGGACCATGGTGCAGACCAGCAAGGTCTGTGGGACTCACCCAGCGAGGGTAAGTCAGGGCACGCCTGGAGCAACCAGGGAGCCCAAGCAGAAGAAGATTGGACTTCGGGAGGGCCTACTAGCCAACGGACTAGCGACCGCGAAGGAGCCTCGAGTGGACGCACTTAGAGCTGGCTCACAGGACACTCGTGGAGTGGAGGCCAGTGATCTTCGGTGCAGTCGGTGCTGAAGGCTGGGGCTACTCGGAGCCCAAAGCACAACTTCGTGGGAGACCCAGAAGAGGATGCACTTGCAAATGCGATCGGTGTCCAGGGGTCACGGTTCCACGTTACCCACGACAGCTACGGGCCTCAGCTTTGCTGGGGACTCAGGGCAGCCTCGGGAAGTCTGGAAATCTACCTCTGGTGATGCAAAGACTTCGGCGTCCGGCGGGAGCTTCGGCGATGCAGACCGGACAATTGCTTCTTTGGTGCCTGCCAAGCAGGGGAGTCACTCCTTGACCCCAAGGGAGATTCTTCAGTCCTCTAGTCTTAAAGTAGAGCGTCGAAGGTCCAGGATTCTGTGTCAGAGTTTCATCCAGGTAAATCTAAAGTCCTAAGGACTGGGGTCCCATACTTATACCAAGTTAGGGGGTTGGACACACTCTGGGGACCCACCTATGGGAGGGTCAGGGCAGAGGGGTGGTTACACCCTTTCCCTTTGTCCAGTTTTGCGCCAGAGCAGGGGCTGGAAGCCCCTGAGCCGGTTTGAACTGGGGTATGCACAGGGACACCAAATGTGCCCCCAGTGCAGGACTTCAAAGCACCAGAGAGTGCTCCCGCCCAGCCCCAATACACACTATCCTGTCTGGGGAGGTGGTTACACCTCCCTGGGACAGGAAACCTATTGTCCAGGCCTCCCCTGCCGGAGTTTCGGTCAGCAGCAGGAGGCCAGACTCGTGTCTGTGGCAGCGGCATCCATTTTGTGATGCCAGGGCTTGGAAAGAAGTTACCGGGCAGGCCGGTGTGTACATGTCTCTCCTCTAGAAGGGTGGAATGCTACCCCCGCCGCCAGAACTGGCGGGGGGGTATTATTCCAAGATGTTTGACACCAAACACGACATGTTTCCGTGCAGCCATCCCAAAGTTAGCATTTAACACAAGGTTATAATGCGCTTAAGAGTATATGGTCAGGCTGCACTACAAACAGCATCAGAGAAGGGTCTCCGAACGCTGCAGAGGGGCTCTGCTCATGCAGGGGCACCCTCTCACATAGGAACCAAGCACTCTGCCTTCAGGATTGATAAGGCCTGCCATAGGAGTGACTTATAGGTTTATATGTGTGTATGTATGTAGTGATATAGGTAGCCTATATCACAGTAAGGGGTGCATGCACCACCTTACCCAGGCTGCAGTAGCAGACCTGTGGTGTCATTTTGGATGGCCTTTCAGGGGTGGCACAATACATGCTGCAGCCCCTGGTAGGCCTCTGAGGTACCTATGCCCTGGGTACATAGTATACCATATACTAGGGACTTATAAGGGCACTCCAGATTCCAATCAGAGATGTGCCTAAGGCACATGGAAACCATTTTAGAGAGGAAGCAGCTAGGCTGGGGTTCTGATTAGCAGGGCCCCAGCCAGACTAAAGTCGAAAAACAGTGAAGCATCAGCAAAAAGTGGGGGTACCCATGTGAAGCAGATCCTACTCTCCTACACAAAGGTGCATGGTTGGCTCACCACTATACTCCGAGGTCCTATTATCCTGTGCATAGCTCTGTGTATGTGCAGAATCCCTACAACCGTATGCACACTTGCGAAAGATCCTACTTTACCCCCCAGCACCCTTATGCGGTGAGAAACGTTGTCAGAACTAGGCTCACCCTGGCAATTATTACAGTTCAATACCACACAGTTATAGGGTCCCCCCAGATAACAACAATATCAAAAATATGTACACACAGATAATTACAAGACTTTTAAACAGCACCGTGGGCCTAGGCCGCACAGATGAAAACCAATGTCAAACGTAGTATTCTTTTGGCAAGGAATCATAATGTAAAGCAATCCCGCCATGCGGTGTAATTAGTAACAGGAGGTCCTCATGCAGTCATTCTCACACACTCACTCAGCACTGCTACGCAGTGCAACGGATATCAGGCATATCCATATGGTGCGCACTCATACCCACATGCACACATGACTGTAATGCAGTGCAACTGATATCCGACAGGTCAATTATTAATACGAATGCGAACCCTGTGGCCCAAGCCCTCCTCCACCTTTTAGCTAAACCCTACGCCCACGGGTTGGAGATAAAAACCCTCCCCCTGATAATCGGCAGATTACGGCCAGAGTCACACTTAGTCAGGGTCCCAGAGAAGAAGGTGGGGGCAGGTAGCAGGGCTAATTAGGTGGCAGTCGACAAATGGAGGTTTGGCCACCACTCTGGAAGTTCACCCTTGGTATGGGGAGTATAAGCGGGCTGAGGGCGATAGTCGTTCAATCAAAGGGCTCCACAATTGGTCTTCCAGCACCAGCCCAGTTCTGCGAAGCACAGGGGATGGGCACGCAGTCTCTTAACCCGCTTCCAATTGCTCACGAAAGCGTTCCTCAGCCCAGTCAAGTACTCTCACCACCGATGCCCGATCCGGGCAATGCTACCTGGCAACACAAAGTCGTCGGGCCAGGTGAGGAGAGAGCAGTTGATCTGACACACTGAGGGCATACAAGAAACAAATCAATGAATGGAGGGTGAAGCAGGGGAGCCTCTCAGAAGAAGGAGGCACCCAGTTAGACACATGTTGATCAAAGTAGCACCCAGGCAATCCGGGCACAATAGAACATGAATCCACTCCTCTGTACCTCCCTGGAAATGAGGCACAACCTCTGGTGCATGTTGATACGAGTCACACCAGGCAGTTACGGTCACACACACTGAAGAGTCGCAAACTCAGCACCTCCCTGGAAATGAGGCACAACGTCTGGTGCACGTTGATCCGGGTTGCACCAAACACTACAGGTCACATACAACGAAGAGTTGCAAATTCCGGACCTACCTGGAAATGAGGCATGTCTGGTGCACGTTGATATGGGTCGCACCAGACACTACCGGTCACAGAGAATGAAGAGTTGCAAATTCCGTACCTCCCTGGAAATGAGGCACAACGTCTGGTGCACGTTGATATGGGTCGCACCAGACACTACTGGTCACACGCAACGAAGAGTTGCAAATTCTATACCTCCCTAGAAATGAGGTACAACATCTGGTTCGCATTGATGCGGGTCACACAAGACACTACCAGTCACACACAGCGAAGAGTTGCAAATTCCGTTCGTCCCTGGAAATGAGGCACAACGTCTGGTGCGCATTGATAAGGGTCACACCAGACACTATCGGTCACACACAATGAAGCGTTTCAAATTCCGTACCTCCCTGGAAATGAGGCACAACGCTTGGTGCGCGTTGATACGGGTTGCACCAGACAATTCCGGTCACACACACAGGATCAAGTTCAGCAGTGCCGCATGAGGGAGAATGAGGCTCTACTATGGGTACGTCCTCCCTCCAAAGGGTCGCAACCTGTGACTTGGACATGCAATGAGCATGCAGTCGGCATGTCGCACAAAACAGATGCGGCACGATCGACGAAGCGGGTCATGCTGGATCCCGCAACCAGTGAATCGGCTCACCAAGATGCTTAAGCGTGTTGAGGCCCCCATGATGTAGGGGCCACAATTCCTAGATGCAGGCAATACTTTTGGGGCTCCGCACGAGGCAATTCGGTCTCCAGGCACAATACTTAGTTCCACTCTCACGCTGCGCTACCAGTTGGGATCCAGCAGATGATGTGAGCACTTAAGAGGGCACCACTCTCCAGGTGTCACACGTAGACTGTGTGGGTCCCTTGTGGGAGATCTTTAATGTCCCTGAGCCCTCCACAAGAGAACAGCGGGCAAGCCAACAAGCCCTTGGAGAGCACACTTCAGGGTGCGACACAGCAGCAAGTAGTCAGCCCAGGCCAGCCACTATTCGGGAAGGGTGCACGGTTCCTTCCAATGGCAGTAATCCTCATTGTGCATAACAGATTCCTCTGGCAGTGTGCAGGAAGTAGTTCCAGGATCTCCAGTCCCACGTCCCCACAAGTGTATCTCTAACCTGCTGAACTATGGCACCAGTAGTTATACTGTAGTGTGCCTTTGAAGTTGGGGCTGGTTCAGAGGGTTTTTCCTTTGAACCAAAGATGTCTCCCCTACATTTCAGGCCTGTCTGCCATGAGGCTGTGGAATGCAGATCTTAATCTTTAGTGGCGCCATGATCTGCCTTCCCAGAGACCAAGTGTCAAAACTTCTCCCTCCAATCTATCCAGTCAGGGCTTCAAATGGCAGAGGTCTGTCATTCCAGTTGCATGCCCAATGTGTATAGCTGTCGCTGGAGAATTCACAGATGTGCTCCCCCAGCCTCCAGTGCAGACTGGAGTCAAACTAAAAGGCACACAAAGAGTTTTAGTGCAGAGAAATGCCCACTTTCTAGAAGTGGCATTTCTACATTATTAATGACAAATCCACGTTTACCACAGGAGTGGGTTTGTCATTGTGAATCCAATGATATGAAACATTATGAGGCTGCTCCACTGCAAGCCACTATTGCAGCTTGAAGTAATTTCAACCATTTTCCTATGTTAACCTATATGAAGAGCAAACCTCATAGATAGTGAAAACACACATGACTATTCTTCACTACCTGTGCAGGAAACACATGTGTATCTATCCTGTCTTTCACCTACCACTTGCTTCACCCCTCAAGACGTATCCTAGGGGTGCTCTAGTGGTGGTGAAAGGTCCCCTCAGGATTGGCCAGTGGTTTGGAAAGGCCAACCTGAGCATAAGTGCAATTGCGCACACACAGGCCTGCAGTGGCAGGCTTGAGACATCTTTAAAAACATCATAGGTGCAAGTGCCCAACCACAGGCCTGGAATGGCAGGCTTGAGACATGTTTAAAAACATCAGGTAAGCACCACTTCCTAACATGTGTAGGAAAGGCGCTGGCACTTTCACACTGCATTTACAGTGGAAAAGTGCCCAGAACCCTAAGGCCACAAAAAGAGAATTAGAAAAACCCTTGTGCTGTCCCATGGTAAGAGCCGACCTCCTAGGTAGGGAAAACGCACATGGGGGTTCTTTACTACCTGAGCATGGAATGCCCATGTGAACCTGCCCTGCCTTTCGCCTACGACTTACTCCGCCCCTCTGGGCTTACCCTAGGGGTGCTCTAGTGGTAGTGGAAGGCCCACTCAGGGTTGGCTAATGAGTTAGAAATGCCAACCTGAACATAAGCGTAACTGCACACCCACAGGTCTGCAATGAAAGGCTTGATACATGTTTGGAAGGCTATTCTGGTGGGTGGCACAGTCAGTCCTGCATCCCACCATTATCCAGTGCAGTGCCTGCCCTGGGTATGTGGTGTACCTTTTTACAGGGCACTCACAGGTGCAACACCTAAACCAATTAAGTAAGCACCACTTCCTAGCATGGAAAGGAAGTACGTGCGCACGTTCACACTGCATTACAGTGGAAAAGCGCCCAGAGTCCTAAGGCCACGGAAAGAGAACCAGCAAAAAACCAGGACGGGAAAAAAAGCAAACCATTTTAGGGAAATCCCTTAAGAAGGGCCATGTCCAACAGACTCCAAACCGACTTTAGCTCGAACCCGACAGATGTCATGCTATGAAATAACAAAAGCGCAACCAGCCACCCTGCAACCTGACTCTAACCCATGCCTCTACCACATTGTACCAGCAGAGGCTCCATTATACTTTTAGTACTGACTCTGATCCTATACCAGAGCAGGGTGCACCCCAAGATCCTAATGATGATGATGACAACAGTAATGGGGATAGGTTGCTCCTCCGTCACTGTTCTGACGATGCCTTAAACATTATTTACAATATGTCAGTGGGTTGGACAACTCACCTGAGGCAGAGCTTGACTCCCCGCTTGCACCGCCAGTGGACGAGAGTGCTTTATTTGCAGTGGTGACTGGAGGGCAGCTGAAGCACCAAAATTGTAGCTACCCCAAGTTTAGACCAAAACAAATTCTCTAATGGGGATTTTGCAGCCTGGTCCCGTGACGTTTTAGCATTGCTTCCTTATAATGATGCCCTCACTGATACTTTGTTGGCCACTTGGTAGAAGCCTCCTTCTTGCCACCCTGTGAATACGCAGGTGGCCAGATGTCCCAGACCGATGCCTGGTGACCTGGATTTTCTCACCAAGCACTTAATTCCACAGTTTCCCATTATATAGGCCTCGACCAGTAAAGTGAACCCAAACTCATTACCTACCACTCCTCTGGATAGGGATTCCCATAAGATTGATGCTTTAGCACCGTGCCCTGTAAATGCTGTTTGTTTGCTAAGCCACTACACACATGCCCTTTGGAACATGGCAAGTGAGATCTTGCCCAGAGGTCTTGGAGGCCTTAGGTCTTGTTTGACCCAGACAATCTATGAGGGACAGGATACAGCCAAATAGGTTATCAGCGCAGATCTGGATACTACAGATTATCTGGGTCGGGCAATCAATACTAATGTTGTCCTTCATCTACATGCATGGATGTGTTCCACAAGATTCTCTAGCAAAGTACAGGCATTTGTGTTGGAGGACTTTAAAAACAGCAGAGTTACAGTGCGCTTCTTAGGGCTGCTGACCGCTACCAAACAGTTACTGCATGTATTCAGAATGTTTAAAGGCTATTCCAGAGGACTGGCATATAGACAGAGACAGCCATTCCAAACAGTGATGCATTAGGCACCCAGTCCTTTTGGGGCATGGATGTGGGTCTGGCAGGCAGCATGTGGGCCAGCAGGGCCATCAGTCTTCCAGTTCCTCTTCACCTGCTGCAACGGCCACCAAACCAACTTTAGTCTGCCCTTAGTCAATAAATTAATCAATTAGTACTTGTATAGCACGGCTAAGCACCCCAGAGGGTATCAAAGTGCTGTGCTGCAGGTATCAGTCGAAGAGCCATGTCTTGAGTCCCTTCCTGAAGTGGGTCAGTGAGGGTGCGGGCGGAGGTGAAGGAGGAGGGCGTTCCAGTTTTTGGCAGCAAGGTGGGAGAAGGTGCATCTTCCACAGTGGTGAATACGTGGTATCTGTGCAAGGGTGATGTGTATGGAGCACAGATTTCTGGTAGGCGTGGGTTAGAAGCTTGAAATGGCATCTCTACTGGATGGGGAGCCAGTAGAGGTCCTTCAGGTGCTGGGTGATGTGTGTCCTCCTGGGCAGGTTTAGGATTAGTCTGGCTGCTGCGTTCTGGATTGTCTGTAGTCTTTGCATGAGTTTGGTGGTGGTGCCTGCATACAGTGCATTGCCGTAGTCCAGTCGGCTGGTGATGAGGGCCTCTGCCACAGTTTTCCTGGTGCTGATGGGGAGCCATCTGAAGATTTTGCAGAGCAAGCGGATTGTGTGGAAACAGGCTGAGGAAACGGTGTTGACCTGACATTTCATGGAGAGTTCACTGTCCAGGATGATGCAGAGGTTGCAGGAGTGGGGGTTGGTTTAAGCTCCACTAGCCACCAGGTGTTGTTCCAGATGGCGGTGTGTCTGCCGAAGATCAGAACTTCTGTTTTGTCCTTATTGAGCTTCAGGCAGTTGTCTTTCATCCACGCTGAGACGCTCTTCATACAGTTGTGGAAGTTGATCTTCGTCATGGTAGAGTCCGCTGAGAGCGAGAGGTCGAGCTGCGTATCATCGTTGTAGGAGATGATGTTGACGTAGTGGGTCCTGATGATGTCTGCGAGTGGTGTAATGTAGATGTTGAAGAGGGCTGGACTGAGTGATGAGCCTTGGGGTACGCCGCAGATGGTGTGCTTGGGTTGCGAGGTGACGCGAGGGAGGCGGACTCTCTGTGTGCATCCTGTGAGAAAGGATGTCATCCATCTGAGTGCATCATCTGTCATTTCGATCTAGCGTAGTCGATTGATGAGTGTGTGGTGGCAGACAGTGTTGAAAGCTGCGGAGAGGTCCAGGAGGATAAGGGCGGCTGATTCTCCTCTGTCAAGTAGAGCGCAGATGTTGTCTGTTGTGGCGATCAGGGCTGTCTCAGTGCTGTGGTTGGCTCTGAAACCTGATTGGGACGGGTCCAGCAGGTTGTTTCTCTCCAGGTGTTTGATGAGTTGGAGGTTGATGGCCTTTTCCTGGACTTTGGCGGGGAATGGGAGCAGGGAGATGGGGCGGTAGTTCTGGAGCTACCTGGAGTCTGCCAAAGGTTTCTTGGGGAGGGGCCTAACCTCCGCGTGTTTCCATGCATCAGGAAGGGTGGCTGTGGTTAGGGAGGTTTTGAGGATGGTGATGAGCTGGTTGCTGATCTCGTCTTTCCCGAGGTTGAAGAGTCGATATGGGCATGGGTCGGTGGGTGCAGCTGAATGGATGGAGTCCATTAGAGTGGCTGTGATCGGTGTGCTGAGTTGTTCCCATGCGGTGAGTGGGAAGTCAGTGGTTGTGGTCGATGGGTTGCTAAGAAGGTCATAGGGTTGGGGATCGAAGGTACTATAAATGGTTGCTATCTTGTAGATGTGGTTGGCGAGAGCATCGCAGAGTTTCTGTGAGGACGGGATCGACTTTTCTGTGGCCTACGAGCAGGTGAACTCTCTGATGATGTTGTAGAGTTTCTTGGTTTGGTTAGCGCTGGTCTCGATCCGTTGGGTGAGGGCCTTCTTTTTTGCAGCTTTGAGCTGGCTGAGGTAGCCATTGAATGCTGATTTGTAGGTGGCTCGGTCAGTGTGGTTCCTGCTGGTGCACCATTTTCTTTCCAGTTGTGTGCACCTGCACTTTGACGTGCTGAGTTCCGGCGTGTACCAGCTGGTTTGTTTGGTGGATTTGTGCGTTTTGGCTAGTTTGGTGGGAGCAACTTGGTTGGCGATGCTGGTGATCCAGGCATTGAAGTTCTCTACTGCGTGGTCCAGGTTGGGGGTGATGTTGGGCTGTGTGATGCTGAGGGCGTCGGTCAATTGTTGCTGAGTGACCTTGGTCCAGCTGTGGTAGCTGGCACTGTGGCGGTTGGGGGGCGGTGCAGAGAGGTCCACTGAGGGTGAAGTGTACGATGGAGTGGTCTGACCAGGTGAGTTTTGAGGTGTGGCTGTATCTCATTCTGTTGCTGGATGTAAAGATTGGGTCCAGCATGTGCCCTGCTTTGTGTGTGGGGTCGGTGACGACCTGCTTGAGGCCGATGTTGTCAAATCTTTCCAGGAGGTCGGTGGAGTTGGTGTTGGTGGAGGCGTCCAGGTGGAAGTTGAGGTCTCCCAGGAAGAAGTAGTGTTCAGATTCGACGGTGGGTGGGGTGATGAATTCAGCAATGGCTTTGCTGAGGCCTGTTCGTTGTCCTGGCGGTCTGTATGCGAGGGTGCCTTTGATGGTGGTTTTGCCGTCGACGCAGAACTGGAAGTTCATGTGTTCCATGATCGGTGTGGTATCGTCATCAGTGATGGTGCAGGTGCAGGTGATTGATTCCTTGTGTACAATGGTGATGTCGCCTCCGTGTCTATTGGTACGGTCACTGTGTTTCATCTTGTAGCTGCTGGGAGTTGCCGTGGCAATGTCATGGGCTGATGTGGGGGTGAGCCAGGTCTCTGTGATGAAGGGCACGTCAGGGGCGAAGGTGGAGATGTTGTCCCAGACTTCGGTGGCATGTTTGCAGGTCGATCAGGCGTTGATCAGGAGACAGCTGAGTTGTTCCGGGGGATGTCTGCATCTGGGGCTGGCGTGGCGCTGGTTGTTGTGGTGTTGGTCGGTGCTGGGGTGGAGATGAACCGGCAGCAGATGCAGGTGAAAGGTCCAGCTGTGGAGCGTGGTGAAGCGAGGCAGCAGTTGTTGTTGTGTCCTGTGTCCAGGGAACAGAGTTCTGCGGCGGAGTATCTGTGGGAGTTCGGAGGGCCAGGGTTCCTGGCGCTGGGCGCGGTCCAGGCGCGGATGGGCGCAGACGGGCTTGCCTTCGGCAAACCAGCAGTGTGGCTGCACAGCGGCCTCCATAAGTAGTCCTAGGAGGTGAGAGGGGCTGTGTGTAGTAGGTGGGGGAAGAGGGCTAGAAACAGCGGGACGAAGGTACAGGGAAAAGAAACAGAGCACTATAACAGTAATGAGTGAGCAGTATTGACTAATGTAGGCACAACAATAGTATTGGAAAAATAAAGCAAAAACAAACGAATACCAGCGGGCACACCAATTAGGTAATTTCAAAACAGGCAGCTATAACAGCACAACTCAAACTAAACAATGCCAAAGGGACGAGGGACTCGAACCGTGGTTCGATGAGAGCTCAAGTACTGAGACGTTGCCTCTGTGTCACGAGGAGAGGCATCAGTGGGATCGGCAATCAGGACCAAGAGGTTGAGGGTTACTAGACCTCTTGGTGCAGTGGCGCATGCTCAACCAGTGGGGGTGGGATGTAACATTTCCGATCCATCACGCCTGAGAGATGGCTCTTACAGATTGTTCAAAATAGCTATGCCTTTTTTTCTGTCCCATACACTAGCCCTCCCACACCAGAGCAAATTTCAGATGAGCAACTGCCCATTCTATTATAGGAGGTGCATTGTTGCTCTCCCAGGGTGCTATTGCGAGAGTTCTGCATCAGAGAGAGGAGTAGGTTGGTACTCTTGTTATTTCTTCACTCTGAATAATGACTGGGGACTCATCTTTGGCTTCTGAATACCTTTCCGCGGAAGGACACATTCAAAATGTTGATGCTGGCCCAGATTGTGTCAGACCTGGACCTGGGTGACTGAATTGTGTCCTTGGACCTGCAACACACATAGTTTATACTTCCTGCAGTCCCACAGATGTTGTCTGTGGTTCAAGGTAGGCCATGAGTATTTTCAATTTGCTGTGCTCCTTTTTTGCCTCATCAGCGCCCATCGGTTGAACACGAAAGTGATGATAGTGGTAACTGCCCATCTTTGAAGGTCGAGGGATACCAGTTCCCATACCTTGATGACTGGCTGTTGAATCGACCACCTCCAAACTAAGGCAAACATCATAGGAGTTTACTAATAACAAGTCAAAGTCCCAGCTGACTCCCATGGAGAAGCTAGCGTTCATTGGAGCAATCCTGGACACAGTGGAGTTCAGGGCTTTCCCTCTCGCACAACGAGTCCAGGGCATTCGGACTAAGATCCTGATGTTTCAGGCTCCATCATAGTTTTTGGTAAGTGCAGCTCTGAGTCTTTTGTCCTTCTAGCCTCTTGCATGCTCCTTGCCAGCTATGCTAGATGGCACATGTGGACTCTGAAATAGAATTGGAAGTTCACATGGGCCCAGTATCAAGATAGTCTGACTGATGCCATTCGGGTCTTGTGGGAGACGGCTCGAGATATGCATTGATAGCAACTTGAACGCAATGGTTTCAGCAGCGGACTCCTCTCCTTTCCTCACGTACTGGTGACAGATTTGTTGCTGCTGGGTTGTGGAGGTCATCTGGGAGAGGAGGAGATTGGGGGACTCTGGACTCCGGCAGAGGTCCGGCTCCACATTAATCTGCTGGAGTTACGGGCCATTCACCTGACTCTGAAGATCTTCCTGATGTCCATTAAAGGGAGGCTGGTGCAAGTTCTTACAGACAACACCACAGACATATGGTACTGCAACAAGCAGGGTGGGGTGGGGTTCGTGGGTCCTGTGTCATGAGGCGTTGCTCCTCTGGAGGTGGTTGCAGTGCCAAGGCATTTTTTTTTTTGCGAACCACCTGGCAGAGTTTCAGAATTCCAGAGTGGATGAGCTGAGCAGGTAGCGTCTGACAGATTATGAGTGGTATGTCCATCCTGAGGTGGTGCAGGGCATATTTCAACAGTGGGGAGAACCATGCTTAAATCTTTTCATCAAGATCAAGAATGCACAGTGTTGAACGTTTTGCACATTGGAGGTGCAAGAACACTTGTTAGGAGATGCATTCTGGCTGGAATGGAACAAAGGACTCCTGTATGCCTTCCTGCCCCTTCCTGTTACTGCTCTCCTGTCCCAAGTTGGACAACGGGGGCCAATTTATCCTAGTGGCTTTGGATTGGGCTAGGAAAGTATGGTACCCAGACTGACTGGGCATGAGCATTTGTCCTCCATTCAGACTGTCACTTCGCAAGGACCTCCTGGTCAGGGTCCTCAACGCTAATCTGTTCAATATACACCGACATGCATGACGATTGAGCCACATTTTCTGAATACCTTTGATATTTTGTCTGAAGTGGTGGCCAAGTACTATTCCATGAAATCCATCTACGTTGAGCACTGGGACAAATTTGTGACCTAGTGTGGAATTTGCAAGGCTGACCCCTGACGAGCAAATCTGTTGGATGTCTTTTTGTTTTCTTTAACTTTTGGCCTAGAAAGGCCTTGCTGGACCACCCATCTTTATTTAAAATCACCTGTTGTGATGAGATTTATTAAACGTTTAACACAGATGTTCCCTCCCAAACTGTTTGTTATGCCACAGTGGGACCTTAACTTGGTATTGCCGTTACTCCTGTGTACACCTGTGGATCTGTTGTGTAGCTGCTTGCTGCAGCTCCTCACCCTTTAGAACGACTTCCTCATTGCGATTACATCAGCTCGTTGCATGACTGAACTTCAGACTCGTTCAGTGCAACCCTCTTTTCCTGGACAAGTCATTGCTGTGGACTCGGGTGGACTTCTTTCCAAAGGTAGAGACTCCCTTCCATGTGCGGCAATCCATCAGTCTGCCAGCATTCTTTACTCCCTAGAAAGAGGAGGAGAGCTCAATTGAGTGGAACCTCAAAAGGGCTTTAAGCTTTTACATTGATCGTACCAAGGACCTTTGAGTGGATGATCAGCTTTTTGTGGGGTTCTCTGAAACAAAAAAAAGAGTAGACTGTGCAGAACAAGCCTTGTCGAGGTGAATGGACCTCAGCATCAAGAAACAGCCTCTGGAAGTTCTGAGAGCCCTTTCCACCAGGGATGTGTTGCACATGCAGTGCCCGTCTTTGACATCTGGCAGGCTGCTTTGCTTCCCACCTGCCCAGCACCCTGGAAGCTGCTCTTTATATTAAAAAGCATGAGTCTCTTTCAGTTGTGTATAAGTGCAGCATTGGAATTGGTTGCGCCAATCAACACAGAGCTCCATTTGAGACCAAGGGGCTGCAGTTTTAGTCCTGCTGCCTCTCTAATACAGCACTGGTTCAGAAGTCTTAAAGTGTGCAGGTGGAGTTGGCAGTGCCCAGCGCTTGTCCAGACTAACGTGCTCTTTTATTTATTGCAGTCTCTGTCACTTATCTAAGCATTGCAAGGTGGGAGACCACACATACTTAACTACATGACTAAAACGTTTGCAATGCTGACCCTAAAGAAAATATTGGGCTAATAAAAAAATAATGCAGATATCAGATAGACTGTTGCAGCTCTTAGGCAGCTGGTCACTGCCCGATGATGAATCAGGGCTTGGGCACTTCTTTGTCTTCTGGACATGTGACCCTCTCTACTAAAAAAAATAACAGTTTCACCTGCCCTATGCCCAGAAAAGGGCAGTGCAACTGGTCCTTTCAGAGGCCGGTTTACAGAGAATTATAACACTAGCAATTGCTTACAAATGGAACCAGGCTTACAATATTCATGTCCAAAGTGGCCTACAACCTCCACAACAATGACTCTCATCCCGGTCAATCGGCTAATGGCTAGCGGTTCATTGTAAGTGCTGAAGCCAGGTAGTTGGGCTGGGTTCAGTACACATCACTATGATCACATGTGGCCTTCTGCATTGTAAGGAGCAGACAGCTCTTTTGGGAATAAGAGAGACTTCAGTTGAAGAGACTGCCCTCCTGAATAAAGATAAATTGTTAATTTGATTTCATCCTTTGTGGAAATGCCATGAACATGTGTGTGCCCTGCACTAACTGGCCTGAGTTATGCTGTTTGAAGGATGCACACCATTTCATTTGCCATAGGTTCCCTCCATGGTTGCCAAAGGTGAATAAGACCTGGCCTTTTAGGTCCCTCTGTTGTACTACCTTTGGACTCGGAATGAAATCTGCAGGTTAGAGAAGGCGCATGATCAAAACATGCAGTGTTACTATTTTCTCCAAGGCTGTAACCAAATCTAGAACAATGGAGCCACCCCAAGTGTGCGCTCTGCACTGGAAGAAGAGCTGCTGGACTGCTAGAACAGGAGAAGAGCTTTCCTGGCCCAGATGGAAAGGAGCAACGCTGACTGAAGACCTCAATGAAGGAACCTGCCCAGGATTCAAAAGGATATAGTATGCTAGTTGCCCCTGAGTAACCCAAGAAACACCTGAACATCCAGGTGGCCCATAACATTCAAGATATTTTCAAGCGTTACACTTGTGTTCAGCCAGTATTGCTGCTCAATCTGCCCTTAACCTCTCTGACGTTGAAGGAGACTGTATTGCCTTATTGTAAGCTTACACATGTTTGTTTTCTTCCACAATAGAAACATTCTATATATATTATTTATATACAACTGATAAGTGTTACATTTTAAAGTTGCAGCTAGACTCTTGCCCTAAATCCCAGTTATCCAGTAACATGGGGGCGACCACTAGCTCTGTGTGAGCCCTCTATCCTATGGGTGCTCGTGCCACCTGGCAATTTAAACTGTGGCCAGCGGTTTCAGCGAATGTGGTGTTCCTCAAGTGCGGTGCCCCAGGAAGCCTGTCTTATATGATAAGCCTCCTTTCAGCACAGCAGCCGCCCTGTTAGGCCAATGATTTGGGGACCAGTTGGAACTCCACTCTGGTGCTCCTCAGCACTGAACCCTTTCCCCTCCTGTCACTGACCACCAGATACCCGTAGCCTTGTTAAATGAACACAAAAACATTAAGTTTCAAACCAGTTTATGAAAAAATAAATTCTAGTGTGTGAAATCCCAGTTCACATTTCGCAGGTTGGATTTCTGCTTTGAGATTTGTTGACTACTTTTCAGAATTCGGCCCACTCTCCTTGCTAGCGCTGAGCTCACCTTTCAGAACGTGTGCTTGGCGCTAACAAGGAGCGTGTGCCGTATTATGCTGAATGTGCTGCCCCAAGGGCAGCTACGAAGTCATGCTGCCCTTAGGACAGCGCATTCAAGTGAAATACGGAACGGCTTTGAATCAGCCGCTCCTTGTTTCACTGCCCGCCTGCACTTTTAAGGGGGAATTAGAGATCCCCTTGCAGGTGGGTGCAGTGAGTCACTGCACCCGTCTGCAAGATGATGTCTGGAGGGGTCCGTAGGACTACCTCCCTCCCCCTGTAGAGGGTTGCCATCAAGGGGCATGGTGCACTGTCAGTGTGGCTCCTGACAGCTTCTATGCTTCTGTACCCGCGTCTATAATAGGGCACGGGCACAGAGGCAAAAGGATTCCCTCATTTGTGTGGGGTCACGCCCCCATGCAAATGAGGTAACATCCTCTAGTGATATGTCTGCCAGCGCTATCTGTAATACAGAAGGGCTGTACAAGCGTCTGTGGCCCTTTCTGTAAAACCAAGCGGGCACACTTTTTATAATACGGCCCATGGATTCAAACCAGTCACCCACCACCAAATCGAGAAATGTTAACATTAAGGGGCTTATTTACAAGTCCCTTGCGACGCTGGTACATCACTTTTCCCCATATTAAAAGTGACACACTGGCGGTGCAAGGGGCTTGTAAATAAGCCCCCTCTCTAGCACCTTGAGTGACTATGCACAGAAGGTAAATCGGAGCCCCAAATCTTTATCCTGCTTATGCAGTAATGTGTTGCAGCTCAGAATATCATGGGCGTGTGCAGACAATGTTAACCTTTGAACCTGAGATCACTGAAATTGTGATCTCAGGCTGGAAGGTTAACATTGTCTGCACAAGCCCATGATATTCTGAACCGCAACACATTACTGCATACGCAACATAAAGATATTTAAAGTGAACCTCTGCCTCAGCAGGTGCTAGGCCTTTTTATTAAATGTAATTGTAATGCTATGGATTTATTAAATATTATTTTAGTAAGTATATTAAGACAAAGTGTTTTGTAACCATTTTAAATAATTACTTTCACCAATACACACCGTGTTTTCTTCTATTGCATAAAAATTGCCCAAAAGCAGTTACTAACTGGTGAAATTCCAAGCGACCTATGAATCATCCTCCAATTTATTAATATTCAATTTAATAAATGAAAGGCATAACCATTTCTTTCTTATAGTTAATAACATAGAGCCATCCAATAAAATGTGACTGAGGTCACACTTTACATTAAGGTCCACAAATATACATGTTCCATTGGGTTTTGATATGAGAAGATAAATCAAACAATGACCAAATATGATTGATGCCCAACCGCATTCTCAAAATTGTATTCCATATTTTTTGGTTCTGCTAATTTTATTAAATAGAGATTGGAATCTTTACTCTCCAACCGGTGCAAAGTTACCCAAATTGTAAGAACAGACTTGTACATAGGCTCTTCCCATTACCAACGATTGGCAATGTGCCAAAGACCGTAGAGTTTTTTTCATTACAGACAATGAAATGCCAATCTAGTTTGGGTCTATTAAAAATAAGTCTCACAACTGAGTACTTTTCCTTTTGAACCACCAAGCAAATTCCCTGTTCCCTTCAACACCGACGACCTCGCCCTCGCAGAGACCCCCCGCATCCGCAGAACCAGAGCAGGAGGAAGAGCTTTCTCCTACGTCACAGCAAAAGCTTGGAACGAGCTACCAGTCAACATCAGATGCTCACCCACCCTGCACTCCTTCAGGAAGAACCTGGCTCTTCGCTTGAACCGGAGCTGCACTCACCCCCCCCCCAGCGCCTTGAGACCCTCACGGGTGAGTAGCACGCTTTATAAACCCCTGATTGATTGATTGAACGTAAAGAGACTTTTCGCTTGGGAGGACAACTGCAGAGAGTAGAAATATCTTTAAAAGTGGATTTGTGCTAGCTAGTTCCCACAAATAAGTCTATCTCCACTCTTATTGCTTGAAGCATTGCACCTGCTGGAAGTTTTAGAACTTTTTTTTAACAGATGCTTGCCAGCCGATCAATGCAAAGCCATTCAGCTCCATGCAGAGGCTGGGGGTTGATTTTAACTGAACAGCTTTTAAGAGAGGCTCACAAGACACTCCACCTCATTTTAAATTATTTGTTTTTTGCATCGCAGATTAGAAGACAATATAATACGAAGATATTTGTAATAAGAGACATGCACAGGTTTTGATCTACAGAGCCAAGAAGAAGGTTTGATATACTTAAGGGCAAAGAGTATAGTTTTAATCTTGTCAGGTATTAACCATTAGTTTATTCAAAGAGCAGGAGCTTTCTATTGGCACTAGCATGCACTGGAGCCCGAACTAGGTATAGTCCATTATAATAAGATCATCAGCAAAAGTGCTAAGTGTTTACACCTCATCTTGCTAGAAAAGGACTATTTTGCTTGTAATGCATGTGTACGATCAGCCAGAGAAAGAGCAAAAAGAAATGGGTCCAACATGCACCCCTCCTTTAGGCCATTATTGATGGAAATACTTGTGAAAGCTGACCATCAAGAGCAGTTTCCACTTGGATTCATTTGTCATTATGGAAAACTTGCAAAACACTAACCAGCCCTTGTGAGAAGGCCCATTTATGTGTTTAACCCACAGGATTGAATGATTGGCCATATCGAAGGGTGCCCGGAAGTACACGAGGCAACAGTGTTGATGCTGAGGTGCGTCTGTGTACCCCCAGGGATCCGTCCACAGTCTGAAACAGTGGTCCACTGTTGATTGATTGCACTGACCTCCAGCCGACTCCCACAGTATAATTCCAAGAGTGTTTTCACCACTAACCTATATTTCCGAAGTGATGCTGTGGCAACATGGAACCCACCTGTCTCCTGCCATGTGACAGTGCCAAACACGTCTAAGACTGCGCTCAGTGCTAACAGTGAAGAAGTATTATGAGGATTGGAATATGAGAAAAGGCACACAAGAGACGTCATTGACTTGTAGTCACACAGCTTATCTCATCAGATGAAGATTCTCTGGGATTGTATGCAGACTTTGAGAAGTGACAGCTTTTTGTCCTAAACAGAACACAAGACTACAGTTACTGTCTGCTGTAAATCAACTTAAATACACGTAGGTTTTTCATTTATATGGGTTTTGTGTGTATTGTAACTTTCTACAGGAATTCTGATATGCATAAGATTTACACTATTAACTGATGCACAGTGGTGAACATTCACCATATCAGTGGCACAGTACCTTTATCAAGTTAGATCCAAAACAATCATCTTTAAACTGGGCTTGTTCTGATGTCCTGTATCAGTTGTTAATGCTGCACAACTGGAGGCATCAGTAAAAAACAAAGGTTCACACACAATCTGCAAATAATACCATAGAGGCCCAAGAGACAGTTGTTACAGCACAACTTTGGCTGTGTGATAGAATTCCAGTACAAGGAATAGTGTAGGGGCCCAATAGGACTCGCAGAATCCACACAAGTAATTTCTAACTCTTCCAGGCTATTCCTAAAATAGTGCCTCTGACGACAGCACTGTGAGAGGTCCAATAATGTCAAGGATGCAAGGAAAGTCTTCAAGGTGATGCTGCAGAAGGAATTTCAAGAAGCTCTGTAACGGAAAACTTCTGGGAAGATGTTCTTGACTTCTGGTTTGAAGACAATTGTGATTGGAGAGCCAGGGACAGAGATGAAGAGCTGAGACCAAGCAGAGGAACACAGATGAAGAGATTGGCCCAAGCAGAGGCTTTGACTCATCAACAGGGAGAAACCCCAAGCACCTAGCAATGCCCTGGGTGTGGCTTTTATAGATTGTGGGATTCTCAAATCCTGTAGTACATTTTTGAATCATGCAATAGATCCTTGAATCCTGCAGTAGATCCTCAAATCCCACTGTAGCCTGCCACTCAGATGGGGAATGCGGTCACAGATTTTGAGATGCCCATAAAGGGACAGGATTGACTGGTGGTGAGGGGTTAACAACTGCGCAGCACACATTTGACAGCTACAATCCTGAGTAGCATGGCCCCTGTCATATAATATCCTGGCAGGCATTGCCCCGAGTAAGGGGTAGGATGGGCAGTTAATAATATCCATGACCAGAGGTGGATGGGAGTGAGCGCAAGCACCTGTGACAAGCCATGACAGCACCCTGTGGCGTGATAATAGAGTTAATATATCACACAATTGTCTTCCTCCATCTTTGCTGTTGCGTTCTTGGCTAGAACTACAAACCCATAAATCTCTCAAAGTTCCCTAAGCCAGGATGCCTGAAACAACTAAATTGAGTACTTTTCTCACAATATATTTAAATTGTCTGGCTCTCTCAATGTTCTCAACCCATGAGTATTCCACAATAGGAGCCCTAGCCCATGGGGGAAGCCCATTTTCGTATGTAACATCACTCAATGCTTTGGCTCACGTCCTACTTAAAATTGAACACAGAACATCTTAAAATGTGCCATTATCTTTCAAATAGGTAGTGCTATCCCGGAAAATGTCTCAACACACCCCTAGGGGATCCCAACACTATTACGCAAAAGGGCTTGATCCCTAGTGGATTCCACTTCTGTACGAACATCAATGGGCTATATTGAAGAATTTAATTCAACCTGGTTTTCTACTAGGACAAAGTGATAAACTAGGGCCTGCTCAATTTCCCTTAAAGGTAGAATCTCCGGGGCTTCCTGAGTTACCAATTCAAGACCTTCATTTGCCAAAGAGGTTTTGCAGATTTTCTTGATTTCCTAACAAACACTGAATGTAATGTTCCTTTAGTTATCTGCCTGTTTTGATAGGGATAAAACAGACCAACTTTAGGTCTTCAGATCTTATTGAAACTAGCTTAGTATTTTTTTTGTAAAATAGTTTTTTTTGCTTCTGCTTAAAGGATTTTAAAGGATTTGATTTATCCTTCCTTTTCCCAGAAAGCTTTGGATGCAGGTACAGAATTGGATCAGGAGAGGACATGGGCTCAGATAACATAAGGTGAGTTAACAGAATAGCACCCTCTGGGAGTGGGGTTACAACATTTAAAAATGCTAGTTTTATTCACACTGCACTTCCACTTCCGGTGATCCCAGTCAATTTATACTTTTTTCTTTTGTGTTGTGTCTTGTCTTCCCCTTCCCTATTGCTCCACCCCAGGCGTTGGGTTGCGCAGGGGTGTTTTGAAGCAGCCCTATGATGAAGCATGTCACACAACTGTGTGAGGGAGGGCAGTATTTGGACACATAGCACGTGCCACCACACCCAGAGATATTTTATCACCCCCTAATCCTTTTGGTGTGTTTAAGCTGTTCCTTGGGGGACCGGAGTAGAGGGGTCCGTATCCCTCACCCCTTCTCGTTTGTGTTGAAGATGAAGGCAGTGTTCCCTGTGAAGGGCAAACAGGCACTGCGGTAGCTGCCTTCCTCAGGGACTTAGCTTTATCAGCACTGAGCGAGAAGAAGAATCTTCAAAGTGTGCCGGTGTAGGAAGCTGGCTCTTTATATATCAAAAAGAGATACACTATGCAAAGAGTCCAGGTATTCCCTTATAAGTGGACAGGGACTTGCTTTAGCAATCCCAAGGTGCTCATCTATGGGGTAGTGCGGTACAGCAGCCTTAGGCTTATCAGAGAGGAGTGTTAGACATCTGAAAATAAACACAACAGTCAATAAATGCACATGACTCAAGAAAGAGATCCACACCAATTTAAAAAACAAAAAACGTATCTTTATACATGTTTAGGCACCAGAATCAATATGATCAGGTAAGTACGTTTTGCAAGAGAAATACTTTACATTTTACAAAGTCGACAGTGCATTTTTCAGAAGTTGCAATGTTATCCTATGGGAGGAAAAACATGTACGGCACTCAGGTACAGTACAGCGACTTAAGAGGTCAATCTCCTGGACTTAATGTGAGTATGGGGCAAGGTCCAAGGCGCCTGAGTGCAAGACAGCGTTGGCGCCCAATGTTAGTCAATTGAGACTGGTCTGCAGGAAACGAGGTGCATGTTTGGACTGGGAGGCCAGTTGGGCCCAGATCTGGGTGCCAGACTCACTGTGCTACTGAAATCAAGCTATACCTGGCTCAAGAGCCCTAATAAGGCCGAAACTGGTCTTGGTCTGCTTGTGTTCCGGTTCAGGGAGGACCTTGCCTGGCAGTTTGGGATGAACTGATCCCATGATGAGCATGGTCAAAACTGATTTGCAAATGGCTGGGTCCAAAGTGTGGTGGCATTGTGGTGAAAAATGATGGATTGGCATCAACAGGGAGGCTAAGGCCTCACGCTGCTCATGGAGGTGGGGACACCTTTGGTCCTCTTCTCCCCGATAAGGGACAACGGGTGCAGAGGTGTCCTTAGGCAGCACCGGGAGCGGTCGCGGTTGAGGGGGCCTGCAAATAGAGGCTGTAGGCAGCATTGAGAAGTCCACAGCGGGAAACCCAAGGTGGTCTTTGAGTCTGGAGGGTCTGGGGACCACATTGACACAGTTGACCCACTTCTGCTCAGGCTAGGTGGCTCGGGTGCAGTGGTGTTTTCGGGCGTCAGGTTTATGCAGTCTTGGAGCTCCACAGCTCAGTCTTTGGTACCTGCAGGGTGCAGGGGAGCAGTTCCGCAGTTCCACAGGAGTTCTTGGTTCCTGTGTTAAGTGCTAGCAGGTCTCCCAGGCTTTAGAGACACAGCAGCTGCAGGACAAGTCATCTTTTGGTGCAATTGTCGAAGTCAGCAGGCAGGCTGGCAGGGTTGGTGCCAAGTTAGTTGCTGGGTCTTCTATTCTTGCTGTTTGCAACTCTTCACATCCGTCTTCTTCATTGATATCGGCAGGATCTGATTTTCTGGTGCCAGAGGCTCCCCTAAAGACTGAAGTTATGGGTATTAGGGGAGTGTAGAGTAGTAGCCAATAGGCTACCAACCCCTGGGGTCACTACGCCCTCTTTTTGACCACTTACTGTCAAAAGTGGGCATTATCCTGTCCTAGAGTTCCTAAGTTTGCCATCACAAAGATGGCTAACTTTGAAAAGTAGACTCCACTTCAGGTAGCCCACCTCAGGGGTGGTACTAGCCTGAGGGTGGACACGCCTATCTGACTATCTAATTTTCCCACCTGTCCAGGTGCCAAAGGGCTCTGGACAAAAGGGGGCAGCATCTTCTCCTCTGAGAAAGCCAGATTTGTAGTGGGCTCTTTTAAGCTCCCCTGCCTTGGAATGCTAATCTGCACATCATTCTATGGGAGGGGGTGCAAACACCCTCTGCTCGAGCAGGCTTTGTTTCTGACCTCCTGAGTGCAAAGACCCTTTCCCTTGGGAGTCAGAATCTAGTCTCTGATAGCAGGTTGGCTAAAACCAGTCAATCAGCAATCCAACAGCTGGTAGCTCTCCTTGTGTTAGCTTTTCAAGGAGCACCGCTAAGATGCCCTCTATGTGCATGTATTTATAAATCAAACACTGGCATCAGTGTGGGTTTATCAACATGAAATGTTTGATACCAAACATTCCTATTTTCAGTGAAGACATCATGTAGCTCAGGAACTCATTTTCACCAGTGTCCAGCAGATTTACTTAAAATGGCTTCCCTGTTCACTTGTACTGGCAGCAATGGAACTGACCAGCACAGGGGCATATCTGCTCATGCAGTTATGCCCTCACATGTAGTATGGTGTACACTGCCTTAGGGCTGTAAGGCCTGCAGTAGGGTGACTTAGCTATACTGCATGCTATGTCTGTGGGCATGCACACAGGGTGTGTGCCATGTCGTGTTTTCACTTTTGTCTGCACCAAGACACGCAGCCTGCAGGGGAAGTCTGTATGTGTTTAGTGAGGGGTCTTTAGGGTGGCACAATTCGTGCTGCAGCCCCTAAGGACACTCTTTCACCTCCTTGCCCTGGGTACCAGGGGAACCATTTACTAGGGACTTACAGGGAGCGCTAAAGATATTGCTAATTGGAGAAATAATTGTACAGTTTTGCGAAAGAGATCCGGCACTGGGGACCTGGTTAGCAGAAACCCAGTGCACTTTCAGTCGAAATCACATCAAATACCAGGCAAAAAGCGGGAGGTGACCCCCATGTCAAAAAATGCCACCACAGCCGGCAGAAGGTGAGATGATCTTCTGCCAGAATCTCGTGCAAAAATGTGCACGAAGGAAGAACTCTCCTAACAAATGGCAGTCCTTATATACTAAATCTTATCAGAGATTGGAATTTCTGGCATAAGATGACGTCAATTCAGACTACGCTATTTTGGCTATATGTCTGTACTTACTCTTATTTGACCTTGACGTGGTGATGGAGCAAAAATGAAACTTGCTTGTATGCAATCTTCCTCATAGTATTAATTTATTAAACTTGTACTGTCAATACTAATCTTTGCATTCACAAACACAGAAGGGATAGACGCTTGCCTAGGTGTTTTACTAATGAATAACGCTTGTCTATAAACCAAGATGGCCGCTAAAGCGTGGGAACCTCAATGCGCATGTTGCAACCTGATCACATGGTGTGACGTCTTTCTTTGCTTGGTGGGAAACTTCTGCTTCTGCGCAGTGTGCACTAAAATGGCCACTAAATGTTTTCACATGCTTCAGCTTGCTCTCATGTCATTATTAAATTGTCGTTTTCTTAACGCTACTAATGCAGGATAGTATTATGATTAAATGGGAATAGAGTAGGGAAAGTGGGTATACAGTGAAACTTTTTATTTGTGATTTTAATATTTTCTTCTTGCACTTTTAGTAATTCGTAAACTTGGGCCTGGGTTGGTGTCTTGAAACTCGAGAAACAGAGGGTTCTGCGCATGTGTCCTGTATGCCTGCCAAGTGAAGTCAACTTGGACGTCTCCCAAGGCCACGACCTATTGGCCGAAGATGATGTACCCAATGTTTCCGGCGGACAAATTGTTACTTTTCTCCTGTAAAATATATAACATTTGTCATGAGACGGGTGGGAAATAAAGCGAATGTATTAATTTGAAGGGGAGGGAACGTAAAGACAATAGGCTTTACAATTTAGGCCAAATCGATATGGTGCGAGAATCCACCCCTGTCCCTGTCCAATCAGAAGTAGTGGTCCCATATTTTAGCAACATTAAGGGGAGGTACAGGGGCGTAAAAGGGTATAATAGATATAGAATTAGCTAATTAGTTAGCACAGGAGAGCGGAGATGCTGACAGAAGAGCTCCAGACTGCCATGCTGATCGGTTGCTGACTGAATCCCTGTCCAGAAGAGGTCCTGAGGAGGGGCGGCGGAGTCCATTAGAAGGAAGGCACGGGAGAATCGAGAGAAGTCCAGTATCAGAGAGGGAAACGGCACAGGCGTCGTTGTAGAGAGGTTACCGGTCCTGTCCTGATCCTGGAAGAAGTCTTTACTCTTCATCCTTCCTGGGTCCTATCTTTTCCAACTCCTTGGCTAAGGGGCTTGGTTCTCGCATTTTAGGTAACTATATTGCAACCTTTAGTTGCGCTGCTGTCTCTATCTTCTCCTCTTCCTTAAACACCGTCATTTATTAGCAAAATCATTTCTATGCTTTTTCTTGGGTATTTCAATCAAGTACCGTGTTTTCTGTATTTTACTCTGCTGAAACTTTAGATAAATATTTTAAAACTTCCTGACTCAGTGGTTATTTCAGGATTATGTACTATAATGAATGTCACTCATTTTAAACTCCCCAATTAGCAAAGGATCCATTGGTAAGTTATTACTCTTCAATCAGAAGGTAATTGGTAGCAGGAAATTTGATAAAAGAGTACATCTGACATCCAGCGTAAGTATTAGTGTAGTGTGAATGTATGGGCCCAAGTGAGTATGTGGTGTATGAATGTTATTGGCTAATATTGCGCTGGATCAGTTTTCTGGTAGCAGAGGATGGTTTTTGTTACTCTTTGTTAATTGGGTAATGAGAATTTTATTTCTATTTTTATGAACTAACATCCGCTTAAATTTTGAGGTTTTTTTTGTTTTATGTTGTCCAGAATACCCCGGGGTAGGTAAAAAGAATAGTGGGTGGCAAGTGGAAGCCATACTACAGTGAGGTTATCTGTCAGGCAGAAATAGTACTGAGAAGTTAAGCAGGACTTCAAGTACTCGTTAGGGACTCTATGCGTGTGAGTAATAGCAAAAAGGGTACGCTGATAAAAATTTGATGTTATATCACCTAGTAAGGGTAACATTGGAGAAGTAACAGGTACTTCTGGAGCATGGGTGAAGAGTAGACGGAAGTGTTTTACTCGTAGTATATGTATTAGTAAACGGAAAGGTTTTACTAAAGTGTGGAAGAAACTATCTTTTTCGAAATTAGTGGAAACTGGCACGATAGCGAATGTTTTATGTTGTTACTGAAATTTAATTAAGATTTGTAGAGAAAATAAGTTTGCGTAAATTTTTGTAAAGGGAGGGTCAGTTGCCGGAGAGGGAGCTGACGTCACAAAACGCCGCGCTGTGGTAGGTTGAAACAGCGTGTGTGGAAAAACCCTTGTAAAGGAGGGGTCAGTAGTCAGGAGTAGTATTGACGTCACAGGTGCCGCGCTGGGATTGGTTAAACCAGCGAGGACAGAAAAAAGCAGATTGTAAAGGAGGGGTTGACAGAGAAACGTCAGCAAAAGGCCGCGCAAGGATTGGCTCGGAAATAAAAGATAGCAGACATTTGATTGGTCGAAAATATAGAAGCAAAATTCTTAGTGGATAAGGATTGCATGTTAAAACGTGACCGACTTTAACAGGAACTCGTCCGGATAGGAGATTCCTAGGTTTTGCAGAATATAATTTTGTACACAGAAGATTAGATAGAATGTACGGAGAAAGAAGAAAAATGTCATTTTTGCAAAAGATTAAGAATTATTTTAAAAAGGACAAACCAATCAAAACTAGAGAAGGAATTATTATTCCACCAGCTAAAACGCCAGCATCATTTATGATGATGGAGAGAGGTTATCATACTTGTGTATGGATGGAGAATTGGATAGAATACACCAAAAATGATGGAGTATTAGCATTTCCCGAGAATGGTACCTTCAATGGAAGAATTCTTCAAAACTTGAGATTGAGGATGAATGATTTAGAACCCAGACCTAGATTAACCCAGTATGAAGCTCTAGAAGAATGGGAAACCGAGGCATTTGAGCGGGATAGATCTAGAAGTAATAGGAGTTACCCAGGATTTTACCCCAGATATTTACGTGAGTCAAGAGAGGGTCAGATGAAACAATGGAGAAGGGCAATGATTACAGAGGGACTGTATCCATTATTCACAGAAGGAGAAAAATCAGGAGGCAAATGTACAGAAAAGACAAAACATTTAATGAGAAATGAGGATTTAGAAGACGAATTTATGGAAGAAATGTTAAGAAATCCCCCACCATATCAGGAAGGGACAAGTGGATGCCCTCCTAGTGCACCACCACAAACTCCCATGGTACCAAAGGTAATGCATGAGTTCACCCCGACTAGAATACTTCATGACAAAGAAAAAGAAGCCCTAGAAAAGACCTGAACAGAATTAATACAGAAAATAACTCAGATAAAAGTACATCCTGATTCGTTGACCATACCTGTAACAATTGGTCCAGTAGTTCCATTATATGGTACTCAGGGAAATTGTCCACCACCCATACGTGCACCTACTCTTGTGAATAACCCCAAACCTGAAGCTCCAGTTATAATTGAGGATCAATTTAGTGACTGTGAATCTACAATATCACTCATGGATTTACCTATTCGAGGTTCTGTAAATAGTACTCCCAGAAAAGATGTACCTGGAGGTTCAAAAGATGTAAGTTTAGTAACTTCATCAGGAACGAAAAATGCTACCATAGTAACACCTGAAGATTTAGAAAGATGGGTACAAGGGTCAGTCAAACAGTGCACACCTCCAAAAGTATTGGATATCCATAAATTAAAAGTTGAATTAGAAGAAATAATAGCAGGAAATGTAGGAGTAGAACGCTTGAATACCTATGATGAAGAAGAATTATTATTCTTGTGCAGGAGTATCACTAGAAATGTAAAGATATTCCATGAAAAATTGTCCAATTTAGCACTACAGATGGGAATTGAAATAGGGAGATCAAAAGTATTACAGAAACCATATAGAGCAGAATTTGCAGATAAAGATTTAGAAAATATGAATGCATCTGGAAGAAGACTACAAATAAGAGAATTAATGTTAGTTTTACAAAAATGGGGAGACCTAGATAAATGGAGATCTAGGTGGGCCAAGAAAAAGGAAGAAGCACGAACAAGTAGAACAGCATCAGAATATGTGATGAAGGAAGCAGGAAAAGCAGATCAAATGTATCCAATGCGAGAAGTTGCGGGAGGAGGATATGTACATGTCCCATGGAGCAGACAGGATATTTTATCATTTACGAATGATTTTCCAAAATTGAGAGAAAAACCAATTGAATGGTATAAGCAGGTTGAAAGGTTTGTGAAGGTGTCAAAGGTATTGTTGAAGGATTTGGATGGTTTGTTTGACATAGTGGTACCTGCCGATTTATGGACAGATTGTAAGATCACAGTCGATTGGCCTAGTGATGAATATCCTAGAGATCCGAAAACAGGTGCCCCGTCAAATGATGTAATGAAAAAGTATCAGCAGGTGATAACCTACCTGAAAGGGAAAATACCCCGAAAGAAACAGATTGGGTGAAAATAGATCGAACAACCCAAGAAGCCAGTGAAACAGTACATTCCTATTATGAGCGTTTATTGCAGGTGTTTAAACAGTATAGTGGATTCGAGGACATTGGAGACAAAAACATGAGTCAGTTTGTGTATCGGTTTGTTTACGGTCTGAAGCCAGAGATTTGCCAGATGATTAAACAACATATGCTGTGTTGGCAGGGAAAGCCCATAGATGAAATTCTGAAGTATGCAAAATATTGTGGAGACGATATTGAGGATAGACACAAGAAATTACAAGAAAAGGTGATGTGGGCACAGGTGAAAATGGCTGAGAAACATTGAATTAATTTGGAAAATCCGAGTGAAAATCAAGGAAAAGATTCTGGAACAAGTGGTGATGGGGAAATGGTGGAAAATTTAGAGGACGAATGAGTAGAGAAGAAGCTAAAAAGAAATTTCCTTGTCATGGATGCGGAAAATTGGGCATTGGAAGGATGAATGTAAAAAGATTCGGAATAATAATGGCCCAAATCAAAACTTAAATCCACAGACACAGAATGATTCACAGCAGGGTGTAAATCCCCAGAGACAATTACCACCTCCACCTGTTCAGGGTAATGTAAGCAGAGCAAAACATGGTACAGGCATTGGTTACCCAGGAGGGAGTGGTAAGAATGATTATATGACATCACAATTTCTTTTGCAGGACAATTATTGTAAATTCGACTCATGACGGTGCCTAGGAGAGGGGAAGAAGGAGTGCATACTTGGCGCATCCTTACAGGTAGATCAGTCTGGTCCATATGTTGAAGGAAATGTGAAAGGTAATGATATTACTTTCCTTTTGGACACTGGTGCTACCAGGTCTACTGTGAGATCAGCAGACATCCCAGACCTTCCTCTCTCTGGTGAAGATATCCAAGTAGTGGGGGTAGCTAATCAAAGAATTAGAACACCTCTTACCGAACCAATGGAAGTTAAAATTGGAAACTTCAGAGAAATGCACCAATTTGTAGTGAGCGATTCTAGCCCAGTGAATTTATTAGGTAGAGATTTATTGTGCAAAATGAACTGTACAATTTTCTGCACGCCGGATGGTGTGGCAGTTCAGACACCAGATGAGGACCATGTATATAAAATTATGGTTGCAAAACAAGGTACAGAAATAGATGAAATGTTTTCGTTGATAACAAAAGATGAGTTGCCAGAAGAATTAAAAGGTACAGTAAACCAAATAGTATGGGATTTCACCGGAAAAGAAGTAGGACTTATGGCAAAAATAGATCCAGTTCAAATTACGGTAAAAGAAGGTGCGATTTTCCCAAATACTAAACAATACAAAATGAGTGCAGAAGTAAAAGCAGGAGTCATTGAAGAAATCAATCGAATGGTAAAACAAAACATTCTAAAAGAAGTAATGAGTAGCCCATGTAATTCACCAATCATGGGACTAAAGAAACCTAGTGGAAAATATAGGATTGTTCAGGACCTGCGTAAAATAAACAAGATTGTGGAACCTTGTTGTCCCATAGTACCAAATCCTGCAGTAATTCTATACCAGATCCCTTGGAATGCAGGATGGTTCACAGTAATTGATTTGTGTCAAGCATTCTTTTCAATACCATTGCATCCAGACAGCCAGTATCTTTTCTCATTTAAATTTGAGAACAAAGTCTATGTGTGGAACCGTGTTCCTCAGGGGTACACAGAAAGTCCTTCAATTTTCAATCAGATACTGAAAAAGTGCCTTGAAAAACTAGTGATGCCAGGAAGCTCAGTTTTAGTTCAATATATCGACGACTTATTAGTAGCATCGACCACCAGAGAAGACTGTGTTGTCGATTCCATAGCCTTATTAAATCTTTTGGCTGAGGAAGGGCATAAAGTCTCACCTGAAAAGTTACAGTTTTGCAGGACAGCTGTTAAATATCTGGGACACCAAATTGAGAGGGGAAAAAGAAGAGTAACCTCTGAAAGAGTAGAATTAATAAAGAGAATGCAAATGCCTGTAACCCAAAGACAAGTGCGAATGTTCTTAGGAATAGTAGGCTACTGTCGACAATGGATACCAAATTTCTCCATGTTAGCTAAGCCCTTAATTAACATGACGAAAAAGAAAGCAAAGGACCCTGTTGAGTGGGAAGATGAAAGTGTAGAAGCTTTTGTAAAATTGAGAAACGCACTTTGTTCAGCACCTGCCTTAGGCATGCCTGATTATAAAAGAGAATTCGCATTATTCTGTCAAGAGAGAGAAAATTGTGCACTTTCTGTCCTAACTCAGAGACATGGACTAGACAGACGTCCTATAGCGTACTTTTCTGCTACATTGGACCCAGTAGCAGCCGCGTTGCCAGGATGCTTAAAAGCAGTGGCAGCAACTTGTTTGAGCATTGAACAAAGCGAGTCAATTGTGATGGGACATCCTGTAAAAGTGTATGTTCCACATGCAGTCGTGATTCTGTTGACAAGAACCCGAACTCAGCATCTTACTCCTAGTCGGCTGACTAAATATGAGAGGATAATAATGGGTGCTGAAAATGTGACCATGGTAAGGTGTACAATAATAAATCCAGCAACTTTATTGCCGGACCCATATCATGAAACAAATAAAGATGACGAAGAAGACGAACATGATTGTGTACAAATTACAGAATTGTGTACAAAACCACGTCCAGACATAGAGGAACAGCCTCTTAAAAAGCCAGATAGGGAGCTATTTGTCGATGGTTCATGTCAAAGACATGAAGATGGTAAACTAACTGCTGCCTATGCGGTATGTGAATTAACTGGAATAGTCGAAGCATCCTATTTACCAGGAGTAAAATCTGCACAAGTAGCTGAATTGATTGCTTTGATAAAAGCTTGCCAAATTGGGAGGAATCAGAGAGTAACTATATTTACTGATAGTCAATATGGTTACGGGGTTGTGCATGATTTTGGCCAACTGTGGATGCAGAGGAATTTCATGACTTCTTCAGGATCCCCCATTAAAAATAGACAATTTGTAAGGGAATTGCTAGAAGCAATACAATCACCAAAAGAATTGGCTGTGGTGAAATGTGCCGCACACCAGTCAGGAGATGACTGGGTGGTAGTCGGCAACAGATATGCAGACCTGGTGGCTCAACATTGTGCCAAAACCAGAACGTCAGTCAATAAGAGGTGGAAAGAATGGGAATCAGCTGCCAACTTATGTTGTATATGTCACCAGAAACTTGGAATGAAGTAAAGAAATTGCAAGATGAGGTTGAGGAAAGTGAGAAGAATTTGTGGATCAAAGTGGGTTGCTCCCAAAGAGGAGAAGATGAAGTGTGGATCAGTGCAGATGGCAGACCAGTCATGCCAGACTGTTTACTCTCACAAATGGCTAGAATGCATCATGGAGACACACACATAGGGAGAGATGCAATGATTAGACTGTTCAGACAAAATTGGTACAATCCCAAATTCAGGGCTGTTGCAGAGAGTCTTTGCCAGAGATGTCTAACTTGCCAAATGCATAATCCAGGCAGGAAAACGATAATTGGGTTTGGAAAGATTGGAAAGGCAGAGGGCCCATTTTTAAGACTCCAGTTCGACTTCATACAGTTACCACCATGCAGAGGACTAAAATATGTACTAGTCATATTGTGTCTGTTTTCAAAGTGGGTGGAGGCTTACCCTACTAGGAGAAATGACAGTATTACAGTTGCAAAGCTGTTGTTACGTGAGCTCATACCTAGGTTTGGTTTCCCAGTATCTTTGGAATCAGATAGAGGAAAACATTTTAACAGTGAAGTAATCAAACTAATTTGTGTAGCATTTCAAATTAAACAGAAATTGCACTGTGCATATCGCCCAGAGGCTTCTGGAGTGGTTGAACAATTGAATGGCACTATAAAGTCAAGATTGGGAAAAATGTGTGCATCAACGTCATTAGAGTGGCCAGACGCATTGCCACTCGTCTTGATGGGAATCAGAAGCATACCTGACAGAACAACAGGATTGAGCCCCCATGAAATAATGATGGGAAGAGCAATGAGACAAACACATGTTCCCACAAACAAACTGGTGAATATATCTGATGATATGGTTTTGGATTATTACAAAGGATTGGCTGACCTAGTGCGTTCTGTCTCTCATCAGGTTGGAGAAGACGCAGTTTCCAGGCAGCCTGAACTAGAACATGATCTGAATCCTGGTGATTGGGTGGCAGTGAAGAATCACACCAGAGAAACGTGTCTATCACCCAGGTGGAGCAGACCTTGTCAAGTCATATTGACCACCAATACAGCAGTGAAGTGTGCAAGATTTCCTAATTGGATTCACGTAAGCCACACAAAGAGAGTACCAGACCCTGAAGAAGAAAATACACAGACAACGCCAATCACTGAAGAAGCTGAAGGTTGCCCAACTGAGGAATCTCAGGCTAGAGGTTCGAGAGAAGCGGACGGAGAACAACCGAGCACAAGTCAGGATTGGATACCAGTGGTAGAAGTTCCTGAAGTATACCACAGAACAAGAAGTCAAGCGAAATTGGAAGAAATTGAAGAAGATCAGATAGGTGAAGAAGAAGAAGTTCAGGATCAAGAAGAAAAGATAGTAAAAGATCCTGAACTAAATCAGATAGGGAAAGAAAATTGGACTAAAAACAGTGAAGATTTAATTGATTTTACACAGGGAAAGACAGGTTTAGAAGAATCAGGTCAGGCTGCAGAAGTTCACAGTGCAATAAGCCCTGATCAGAAGCAGTTAGATCAAGAAAAATTCACTAAAGAAAAAGGGGTAAATACAAATGAACATAAAGAAATAAAAAGGAACAAAGCCAACATTTTGAAAGTCATTGTGGAGCTACTGAAAATAAACCAATCAGACCTGAAAAAGAACAAACAAAAGAGGCAGTAATCAAAGAAAACAAAACAGTATTAAGCAGTGAAAATAACGAGATCTTTGAAGACGTAAACAGAGAAACAGTGCCAACAAAGAAAACAAGAAAAGGAGATCATTGGCCAAGTGTCATTAAAAGAGTAAAATACCACATAACAACCAGAAGTGAAGATCCAGAACAAGTACCTGAAGTGACAAGATAAACTGAACAAGAGAAAAAGTCAGGAAAAAGAAAAAGTAAAAGACTGAGACTTGTGAATAACAAATTCAAGGGTCCCGATTGGACTTATATCATTCTTGAAGATTTTGAAAGCTCAGAGTCAAGTGACAGTGGTGGCGAAGGAACAAGTGCAGAACTAACATACGAAGAAGAAACAAGACCACCCTGACTAAACAAAAGAATCATCTAAAGAAAAGAAGAAGAGATAAGAAGAGCAATCTTCCTTGTCGGAAAATGCCTGACGATAGAGTTACTGGGAGACCAAAACGAAATTGTTGTAGGAGATGCTGTGCAATATGAATATGTAGTCTAGTATTGGTGCTTATAGTATGGTTAGTCCTGATTGTAGCAATTCCTTACCTTATGATAATAGATAAGAAGATTAATAATGAAACTAAAGGGAGGACAGCAAACATGAAGGGCAATAGAGTAGAATTAATGGCAGAAGATGAGGCAGAAATTCATCATGAAATAGCTGATAACGACACTAGTTTAAACGTTTTCACAAAGTTATTGTTTCAATATGTAGACACAATGGAAGTTAGTAATTGTTATGTCTGTATGAAATTACCTGAATCAGTAGCAGAAGGATTAACATACCATCATTTACCACTGACATATGGCATCTCATGTAGTGTATTAACAAGTTTATTTTATAGAACAGGTAGGCTACAGTATTATTATTCAAACTTAGATGTGATATTTTCAGAGGTTCCGATTCGCAAGAGTATGAACCCAGTGCTTACTAGTCAAAACGCACAGTTTATGGGAGAGTTTTTCTTAACAATGAAATCGATAGACATAACATATGCACGTAGACACAATCTAACATGTTCTTTACTAGAAGAAGAAAAGATATTTTTGAATTTAGTAGAAGATAGAAGACATGATTTTCAAAAGAAAGCTTCAGAGCATAAGGCTCAGTTGCCACCTTGGGTGGAGAAGGAAGGAGTTATACACCTGGTAAAGCTCAAGCTGCAATGGCTCTGGATTTCGTAAAGAAAGGGAAAATTTGTCTTCATAGGTTAAAGACTGATTATAACAATGTTTTCATCGGTACCAGTGAATGTGAACACAATTATTGGAGGTTGGGGACTCAAAGGAGGAACAGATTCAGTTTTTCCTGGAATCTATTATGTATGTGGGAATAAGGCTTACTTTAGGCTTCCTGCACGGTGGTTTTGAAGTTGTTATTTTGGAATAGTTTTTCCAAAGATATACCACGTAAAAAGAAACACTGGAAGCAATGAAAACAATAATAAGTTAATACGTAGTAAAAGAGCTAGTTTTTCAGAAATTGTAGGTGATATATTTGGTGCATTGATACCTTCAGTGGGAATAATTCTGAACTCAAGGAAAATATGTAAATTGTCTACAGTGGTTGATCGTTTATCAACGGATACTGCTGGAGGTTTTCTAATGATTAATACAGAGATGGTTGCGATTAGATCTATGGTGATGCAAAATCGACTTGCTCTTGACATTTTATTGGCAAAGGAGGGAGGAGTCTGTAAATTATTGAAGACGAAACATTGTTGCACTTATATTCCTGATAAGAGTGCAGAAATTGGAACGTATATTCAGAACATAACTAAACTTGAGAAAGAACTAAAACCACTGGAAGTTGATAGTGTATGGGAAAGATTGACAAATAGTATCTCGTCAATTGGAACCTGGTTTGCTAATATAGGGAAAGGACTTATAGGTCAAATATTAGTAGCCTTAGCAGGGATAGCAATAATAATTTTAGCAATAACAATATGGTGCAAATGTTGTAGAAAGAATGGAACATATGAAGTGACAGGAAAAGGAAAGAAAAGAAAACTGGATGAAATCGAACTAGAAGAATGGAGAAGTGATTTATATAAGAAATTAAAAGGAGACTGTAAGAATAGAAAAAGTAAAAATGAGAATGAAACGAATTGCTAGAAGTTGGCATCTGATTGAGGGTAGTATTTTTGATGGCTCAGAAACGCCATCAGAGAGAGGATAGATGGAGCAAGGTTTCAAAAATGAAACTTGCTTGTATGCAATCTTCCTCATAGTATTAATTTATTAAACTTGTACTGTCAATACTAATCTTTGCATTCACAAACACAGAAGGGATAGACGCTTGCCTAGGTGTTTTACTAATGAATAACGCTTGTCTATAAACCAAGATGGCCGCTAAAGCGCGGGAACCTCAATGCGCATGTCGCAACCTGATCACATGGTGTGACGTCTTTCTTTGCTTGGTGGGAAACTTCTGCTTCTGCGCAGTGTGCACTAAAATGGCCGCTAAATGTTTTCACATGCTTCAGCTTGCTCTCATGTCATTATTAAATTGTCGTTTTCTTAACGCTACTAATGCAGGATAGTATTATGATTAAATGGGAATAGAGTAGGGAAAGTGGGTATACAGTGAAACTTTTTATTTGTGATTTTAATATTTTCTTCTTGCACTTTTAGTAATTCGTAAACTTGGGCCTGGGTTGGTGTCTTGAAACTCGAGAGACAGAGGGTTCTGCGCATGTGTCCTGTATGCCTGCCAAGTGAAGTCAACTTGGACGTCTCCCAAGGCCACGACCTATTGGCCGAAGATGATGTACCCAATGTTTCCGGCGGACAAATTGTTACTTTTCTCCTGTAAAATATATAACATTTGTCATGAGACGGGTGGGAAATAAAGCGAATGTATTAATTTGAAGGGGAGGGAACGTAAAGACAATAGGCTTTACAATTTAGGCCAAATCGATATGGTGCGAGAATCCACCCCCTGTCCCTGTCCAATCAGAAGTAGTGGTCCCATATTTTAGCAACATTAAGGGGAGGTACAGGGGCGTAAAAGGGTATAATAGATATAGAATTAGCTAATTAGTTAGCACAGGAGAGCGGAGATGCTGACAGAAGAGCTCCAGACTGCCATGCTGATCGGTTGCTGACTGAATCCCTGTCCAGAAGAGGTCCTGAGGAGGGGGCGGCGGAGTCCATTAGAAGGAAGGCACGGGAGAATCGAGAGAAGTCCAGTATCAGAGAGGGAAACGGCGCAGGCGTCGTTGTAGAGAGGTTACCGGTCCTGTCCTGATCCTGGAAGAAGTCTTTACTCTTCATCCTTCCTGGGTCCTATCTTTTCCAACTCCTTGGCTAAGGGGCTTGGTTTTCACATTTTAGGTAACTATATTGCAACCTTTAGTTGCGCTGCTGTCTCTATCTTCTCCTCTTCCTTAAACACCGTCATTTATTAGCAAAATCATTTCTATGCTTTTTCTTGGGTATTTCAATCAAGTACCGTGTTTTCTGTATTTTACTCTGCTAAAACTTTAGATAAATATTTTAAAACTTCCTGACTCAGTGGTTATTTCAGGATTATGTACTATAATGAATGTCACTCATTTTAAACTTCCCAATTAGCAAAGGATCCATTGGTAAGTTATTACACTTCAATCAGAAGGTAATTGGTAGCAGGAAATTTGATAAAAGAGTACATCTGACACCCAGCGTAAGTATTAGTGTAGTGTGAATGTATGGGCCCAAGTGAGTATATGGTGTATGAATGTTGTTGGCTAATATTGCGCTGGATCAGTTTTCTGGTAAGCAGAGGACGGTTTTTGTTACTCTTTGTTAATTGGGTAATGAGAATTTTATTTGTATTTTTATGAACTAACATCCGCTTAAATTTTGAGTTTTTTTTTGTTTTATGTTGTCCAGAATACCCCGGGGTAGGTAAAAAGAATAGTGGGTGGCAAGTGGAAGCCATACTACAGTGAGGTTATCTGTCAGGCAGAAATAGTACTGAGAAGTTAAGCAGGACTTCAAGTACTCGTTAGGGACTCTATGCGTGTGAGTAATAGCAAAAAGGGTACGCTGATAAAAATTTGATGTTATATCACCTAATAAGGGTAACATTGGAGAAGTAACAGGTACTTCTGGAGCTTGGGTGAAGAGTAGACGGAAGTGTTTTACTCGTAGTATATGTATTAGTAAACGGAAAGGTTTTACTAAAGTGTGGAAGAAACTATCTTTTTCGAAATTAGTGGAAACTGGCACGATAGCGAATGTTTTATGTTGTTACTGAAATTTAATTAAGATTTATAGAGAAAATAAGTTTGCGTAAATTTTTGTAAAGGGAGGGTCAGTTGCCGTAGAGGGAGCTGACGTCACAAAACGCCGCGCTGTGGTTGAAAATTAGATACTTGACCCAGACTGATGTTGCATCAGGTGGTAGATTTATGCCATTAGTCAAACGACCTGACACAATCACAGTTCTTAGAAAGATATGGTCAGACAACATCTGCGTCAAATGGCAGACATGACAATGATTCTGCATAAATTAAGAAAGATGGCGACATTCGTTCTCTAAAATGGTGACATCTATTGTCTAAAATGGAGATGGCTCCTACTTAAAATGGAGTGAGACGAGTCGAACCATAAGGGCTGTAGATCAGTTGGATGGTTTAGATTTCAAGTCCAACCTTGCCGCGTATCTTCACTGAACTGTTTGTTCCACATATTACTTAATGGCACAATTTCCTGTGGCTACCAGAAGCATTACTAAATACTGTAGTTATCTGGCTGCCTGGTGTGGTTGTAGTAGTTATTCATTGTTTATCCTGCGAACCGTTAAAAGGTAGAAAAATGTGCAGTAGTCTTAATTTATCAACACCGGGTACTTAACATATACTTGACAATTTAAACGGCTACCAGATACATCGCAAATACTTTTCTAAGATGTGTCAAACTTCTGTATAAATATCACGGACATCATTCAAAATGTACCCTCTTGGCGGCCGTCTGCTAGGCAGGAAATAGGAGTTGTACATCAAGGGACGGACAAATCGCTAAAACAGTGTGGTTGCTGGAGTCATAGCAGAAATCATGTAAGGTCCTGGGCAATACCTTAGGCTTGCTTAGCTTGCGATCGGTTGGCACTAGGACCCAGTGGGTTCCTTGTCCCGGCCCTGCCGAGGCTCTAGCTAGTGCCGTGCCGCTGCCCGCTAGTCTCCTCGCTTCCTCGCGCTGTGGGGCTCTGGCTCGATGGTGAGGCTCCCCACTACCTCCTGACGGAGTAGACCTGCACGACCGCTCACCCCGTCTTCCCCATGGCCTCCCCCAGGACCGTGACCATCGTGGCCCTGTCCGTGGCTCTCGGGCTCTTCTTCGTCTTCATGGGGACCATAAAGCTGACCCCGCGGCTCAGCAAGGATGCGTACGGGGAGATGGTGAGTGCCGCGGCGGCTGGGAGCGGGCTGGGGTGTTAAAGTGCCTTTTGTCTCCTCCTTGGCGCCTCGATGCTGCCAGGGTGCCTTGGCACGGCCTTGGAAGGGGCAAATGAGCCGGGCGAATGCCTTCGTGTCTGGTGCATTTCCGAGAGCCTTCCAGTGGCTCAGCTGCTCCTGGCACCCGTGGTTATTTTGAAAGACACATTCAAAGTAGAAGTGCACATTTAGACTCGGTGTTAGTACACTAGAAGCTTGATGAATGCATGAATATTTGCACGTTAGCTAAAAGCCGTTAATTTATCCGGTTATTCACCGGCCGGTGCAGCAATACCGGTCCTCACTCCGACATCAAAAAGCAAGACCCTTGTATGATGGTGCCATGGGGTGGGGGGAGGGGTGGTTGGGCGGTGCAGGGGTCATATGGCGACCCCCAGTAAGTGGCTGTCCACTGAGCTCTCAATCCTCCAGACGGATGTCCCAGCGTGACACCTCTTAGTGGAAGTCTTCCAGCCGGCCGGCGGCCGCTATACACGGCTGTGGAAGCTTCGGGAAATGGCTTCTGGGTATCGACACGGAAGGCAGCAGCGTGCCATTTGGAAATGCTTTTCTATCCCATAGGTCATATGTGCCAGCGTTTGAGAATATCAGTGAGGTAACTGAAAGAGAACTATTGTGACAATTCCAGTTTAAAATTGCTTTTAAGCAATGTATATTTTTAATAGGGCAGTAGGAAAACATTATGAAATGCCACCACTTGGGATTTAAAAAAAATAAAGCTCGCTGATTGACAGAGGTGGCATTAATGCCGTTTGAAAGCAGAGGCACGACGCGCTCAAATCATGGAAAACAATAGAGCTAGTTTCGAGCGCTTCTCTTCAGGCTTCCCCTACCCAACATCTGCTTATAGTGCATGTATGCGCGCCCCTCCCCCGCCTATAACGCCTTTGTATACATTTTAAAGCCAGTGCTTAACATATTCCATTAATAATGAATCGAGGGGAGGAAGGCGAAAAGTGACAGATTTCTACAGAAAGGGAAAATAACATTGGAATAAGAATTACACACTGAGCACATTAGCCGAAATGGGTCCTCAACCGGTCACTCGGGGTTCTTTTTAAATAACAGACAGAGGTAATGCTAATTTCATGAGGTAGTATTGCCACTGTAAAATGTTGTTTCAGAAAAGGGTGCCACGAAAACATAAGTACTTTCACACAGCAGTGGCTTAACGAAACTTGAGGGGGCCCCCCTGCAAGGTACATGAAGTCCTCACCCCCACACCCCGCTGGACTCAACCAGGAACTCTCAGACCAAGGTACTGTGCTGAGGGGGCCCCCTGAAGATCGGGCCTTCTCCCCCCCCCCCACCGCAGGGGCTGCGGGGGGCCTCTGTTACACCACTGTCACACAGGGGCGCAACTAGACCCACACAGGGGGGGGGGGGGTCTAAGACTCCCAGCCAGGGCCGGCTCGAGCGCTGGTGGCGGCCGTTATGACAGCCTTTTTTAGTGCTCTCCTCCCCGATAACCTCCTCCATGAATTCCCTCATTACCTCTCTCCAACAGTGCACCTCATCTCTCTGTAGCCTCTCCCTGAGGTACATTTCAGTTTTTTATAGTGCTACTCATAGTTCACTCACACTCAGTTCTGTGATCTGCATGGTACACGTTCTTTACAGTAGGCACATTAACCCTCTGTGCTACTTTACGATGAGTTAAAACTGACACTAGACAAAATTCCGAACTCTCACTAGTAGGAACATTAATCACCAGTTATCTCAACATTTTTATTGTTGCCTGAAAACTGCCTGATACACAAGGAAGCTCATGTGCTTTTAAACCCAAAATTATTTTTAAACACTCCGCCCCCCACCAAAGTAAACGCCAGGTGCGGCTGCACCGGTCGCACCACCCTAAAGCCAGTCCTGCACCCATCAATCGGGCAGGATAAGCATTTCCATAAATGGTGTCAGAGCAAACCTCATGGCCATTATATGAGGGAAAATATCTATGTAAGTGGTGGGGTGTGATACTTTCCCCAAATTCCAGCAAGCAAAACAATTTAACAGATTTGTTGAGGATGATTTAAGGAAGAATAGACTTCTCCCCTGAGAAGTTTTTGAAATATTTGGGATCAAATTTCTAAAACGCCGCAGACGCTTATAGGGCATTCATAAAATATTCCAGTACTTTCATGCTGCACCAGGAAAGCCTGGCCTTTCCTAGGAGTAGATCTCATGTTTTTTAAAATGTCTGAAGTCAGAAATGAATTCCACTATACCAATGTCATCATTTTTTCATGGGTGAGTCCCTTATGCCAAGGAGTACATTCAATATGACAGTGCCAGAAATTTACCATGGATACTTCAGCCACAGTCATGGGTACCTCTAAAAATTCCCTCCGGTATACAAGGGTCAGCATTTTTCCATTGACACCCCCTATAAAATGAGTACAGGAAATATTATGACAAGAGTTACCTCAAATATCAGTTCCAACATTTTGCAATGGATCCACCCTATATGTTAAGGATTACGTGCAGCGTGTCCGGGCATTCTGCCGAGTGTGGTGGCGCGTGTTCTGTCCCTGCCACTGGGAATGACTGGGTTAGTGGCTTTCTCAGTTAGACAGTTCGAGTCCCCACAGCAAATGATGGTGTCTTCATAGAAGCATGTTGCGCCTGCAGTTTGCCGTAGGTAACACCTCCCATCAATATGCTATTAGTGCCCGTGTCCATAAGGCAAGAATAACCTCAAGTATGCCAGATCAGCAGCACACTTAACAGACATACACTCACACACACATTCTCACTGTATCTCTTGCACTCTTTCGTACCTTTGTACTCTGTCACACACACACAGACACACTGCCACTCACACTTCCATTAGTCAATCTGCTTTTATTGTGTTAGAAAAGCTTGCTCCTCTGCTTCTGCTTTACCTGCCTTGCCTTTCAGTGAAGCTTAATAAAAACATATTCTCTATATGCAATTCAAAAATAATAATATATTGCCATGTCAATGTTTCTTACAAGTATGATATGAATGAAAAGTGCTCTTCCTTAAAATAGCTGTATGGGGCTTATATTTGGTTTGACGTGTGGATCAAGTAGTTACAGTATTGGAAATTAACTAATCCATGTTCTAACATGTAATATCACAGCATCCAACTGATCTTATGAAATGCTTGACTTCTTTGGCAACCATGGATGTCATCCAGTAACACTATGCATTTTTGGGTTTTTGAGACCCAACTTACAATGTGAAAAAAAACTTGTGTGTCCCGGAATAAAGCATTGTGGTGAATGGAAAGCCTTGAATGGCTGAAGCTGTCACACGATCCTCCATCCAGCACCATACCCCAGAGCCTCGGCCGTAGTCTCCCTCCTTGTGCCAGCCCACATTCTCAGTCCACTCTCCCCTTTCCACCAGTCCCATTGTTGAAGATGGATTAGGTAGGCATAAAGATCTATGTATGTGTACCACGGAAAGAGCAGGTATTCTGTGGGTGGTTTTGTAGAAATATTTGTCTATTCATGAGCGTTGTGTAATTTTTATATGTGCAGAGTAAGAAGTGTGCTCATGTAAGTGCTGGGTGATGGTGAATAGCGTGAGTGAGTGCAGCATGAGTGGTGCAAGTGTAGGGCAAAAAATGTGCCAATGTGAGGGTCAGGTGAGCTGCATGAATGCAATGTGAGAGGAGGGCCCATGTGAGTGTCGGGTGAGGGGAGTGAGTGCAGAGTGAGAGGAGTGAGTGCAGGGTGGTGTGAGCGGTGTAAATATAGGGTGAGTGGTGTGCCTGTGTGTGGTACAGGATGAGCGGCGAGAGTGAAGGATGATCTGTGAGAGTGGCTGGTGAGTGCATGGTGAGAGGAGTTAGTGCAGAGTGAGTGGTGTGTGCCTATGAGTTCCGGCAGACTATTGTCCCTGTGGGCAGGCAGAATGAACAGAGTGCCTGTTTGAATGCAGGCTGAGAGGTTTGTCCGTGTGAGTGTAGGGTGAGAGGAGGAAGTGCAGGGTGAGTGACGTGACTCCAGGGTGAGTGCTGTGCTTGTTTGAATGGTGTGAGTGCTGTGCCCGTTTCAGTGAAGATGTGAGTGAAGGGTTAGCTGTGTGAGTGACAGGAGTGCCTATGTGAGTGCACAGTGAGCGATGTGACAGTAGGGTCAGAGAAGTGACTACAGGGTGAGTGATGTTACATACGAGTTTGCGTGTGGGTGAAAGTGCAGAGTGGGAGGAATGAATGCGAGGTGAGTGATGTGCTTGTTGAGTGAGATTGCAAAGTGAGCAGTGAGAGTGACAGATGAGTGAAGTGTCACATGAGTGCAGGGTGAGTAGTGTGCTTGTGTAAGTGCAGGGTGAAAAGCGTGAGTGCATGGTGAGTGGTGTGATTGCAGTGTGATCAATGTGAACGCAGGGTGAGAGTTATGCTCATGTGACCGCAGGGTAAGTGGAGGGAGAACGGCATATGATCATGACGAGGGGCATGAGTGCAGTTTGGTTGCTGTGAGTGCAAGATAAGCAGTGTGCTCGTGTGAGTGCAGAGTAAGAGGAGGATGAACGGTGTGAGTGTAGGGTAACAGCGTGAGTGCCATGTGATCGCTGTGAGTGTAGGGTGAGCGATGAAAGTGACAAGTGAGTGGAGTGTCATGTGTGTGAAGGGCTGAGCGGTGTGCTCATGTGAGTGCAGGGTAGGAGGAGGGTGAATCGCTTGAGTGCATGGTAGGCAGTGTGAGTGCAATGCGATCGCTGTGAGTGTAGGGTGAGCGTGAAAGTGAAGAGTGAGTGATGAGAATGAGGAGTGAGTTGTTTGAATGCAGGATGTATACCCAGACACGTGGAGTTTACTCAGCATTGTACTGACAGCTGGCGTAGGGTTTCAGATATGTGGTATACTATTGCTATTATGGCATCAATCAGGGATGGAGGGTGGAGAAAATAAATAATGTGCTGATGCTGCAACAAACTTTCAGTCTCCTGATTAGGGTTGCCAGCTGATCAGAATTCTACCAGCACCACCGGTATTTTGATGTCGCAGTCAGTACAAAAATAAGCGAAATCACCTAAAGCCGGTATTTTTAGCACTCATCTGTGCACAGTTCAAACAGCACATACAAATAGAAAGCACTATTACATGTGTTCTAGGGATGCATTAATGATCCATGACTAATATTTACAGTTTAAGTTTAATTAAACAAAAGGAAACAAAGACAGAAAAGTCATGTTACAAATGAATACATACCATTTTATTTACAGCCCTATTCAGTTTCAAGGCAAGGCCTTTGCAGACTCTTTAAACAACAACAAATGGCTGGTATTTTCCTTTGGAAAGGTGGCGCCCCTACTTTTCATGAAATGCATTCTCCCCCTGCACCCCTCATCATCCAGGCTAGCTTGAATCCAGTGGCACAGTGAGCCAGGGACCCACGTCTGGGCATACCTGCTGCACTTAAGGCGAGAAAGCGAAAGACACACAAATGATGGACGGAATGCGGAACAAATCAAACATTTACCCCCCAGTCAAGAGATGTGGGTTAAATCGATTGTTCTTTTTCTCACCATGCCATGCCCGGACGTGGGTCCCGTGCTCGCTACGACACCTAATTCCAGCTAGCCTGGCTGATGAGAGGTGATATCCTGAAACTGGCCCCAGGATGCTTGTTTCTGGTCCAGGGAGCACCTGGCCTAGCAGTTCGGGCTGGACTGTTCCCATGGGGAGCAGGGTCAAGACTGATTTGCATATGGCTGGGTCTAAAGTGGAATGGCGTGGTGTGCAAAAAAACAATGGATTTAACCCAGATCTGTGACTGGGGTGGATGTTTGATTTGTTCAGCATTCCATCCATCAACTGTTCTTTTTGCATTTGTTAGAAAAGGGGGCTGGTGTATCAAAGGGGTTTACCCATTTTGTGTCTGTGGGTTAATGTGCTAGTACATATTGACCAATATTCTTATGAACCAGCATTTTCACCAATCAGTAAAAGAATTAAACACTGCCTAAAGCTAAAATATGAATTTAATAGTCTTAGATTCTGTAGTGTATAAAATAATTAGATCAGACATAAAACATGATTCTAAACCCTGCACCTTTAATCCAGGCAGTCAAAACTGGAGGAAATATTTTAGTGACATCCCTAAGTAACAAAGCTAAAGCAGAATAATGTTAGACCAGTCTTTCTTGCAGCTACCTTGTACAACAAAGTTACATTGAATTGGCCACTCCAGGAAGAAATAAAAATGGCTAATTCGCTCTCACTTTCCTTTCTTTGAAAGACATTTTAGTTTGTGGTTGTGCAAGTGGTTATCAGTGTGTGTATGTTTACACTGATGAGGATTGTTTTCCTTTCGGTGGGGTTGATCAGTTATTTTAGGTTTAAACCTAAAACAAGATGGCCTATTTATAAAATGCAAGGGATAGTCTCATCGTAACAAATACTCTTCCCAGATTGTACTGCCCAGCAACTTACTCAAATAAGGACCCATACGTGGAAGCAAAATTCCCGTAGCATTCTGTGAGTACAAGACAAGCTTCCACTTGGGTACTTCCTGCACCAACACAGACTGGATCTTAGCACTCAGTGGGCGGATCTTCTTGTTGCCCACCTGATGCCCAAGGTGGACTACAGAGGACTGCCCCACCACCAATGGGGTGTCTTCATGATCAGTTTTGCTCCCTGTGTCCTGGCCAACACCTGTTTGAGGTGCCTCAGATGGTCCTTCTACAAATTGCTAAATATCGCAATGTGGACAAGGTAGTCCGCACAGACCTCTTCAAGCTCTGCTAGAGCATAAAGTACCAAGTGCTGAAAATTGGCAGAAACATTCGTAAGCCTCAAAGGTACCACCATAAACTGGTACAAGCTCTCCGACGTTAATAATGCGTTTTTCTTTTTGCCACTAGGCACCAGTGTGATTTGGCAATAGCCACTGGTCATATCAAAAGTGGTCAAGAAGAAGGCAACACCCAACTGGTCCAGTAGCTCATCATCTTGGGGCATCAATAAGATGACAAAGACAGATGCATTTTTGAAGGCCTCGTAATCCACACAAAAGCACAAGTCAGTGCAACCTTGCTTAGGCACCAACAGCACACGACTAGCCCATGTTCATGGACTACAGAAATGCTCAAGCACTAGTAGTGTCAACATCTTAGCAGCCTCAGCTTTGAGCATTCCTGGACTCTATCTGACATCCTATATGTCTTGCTATCATTGACAAGCCTTCTCCTGTATATTTGTCCTGCGCACAGAGGTGTCAGCGAGAAGAGATTGGAAAATCGGCCCAATACCTCTCTTTTTTTTGTTTAAGAGTCAGTTCAGGGGGCATGTTGTACCCCTTCTGATGACCCATCCTTCTCATCCATATGCAATAAGTCAGGGAGTTGTTCGGTGTCCTCATCAACCTCCTTTGTCATTATCAGTATGTTCAGTGTAAACTCTCTCCAGAGGTATGGCTTCAGCTTGTTCACTTGGAACACCTTCTTTGGTTCCTGGATAGTACTATCCACCAATGTCAGGAGTCTTTCATACAATGTTGTATGGCCCACACCACCTATCCTCCAAAGTTCTGGGACAAATGGGCTTCATCTCCAACAACTCCTTACCCTCTTTGTGTCCAGTCAGTGTGACCTTCATCCGCTCTTGGCATGCTCAAATGTTTTTTTTGCCTGACTCATGTACTGCGTAAAGAGTTTCCTGAGGCCTATCACATTTTCCATCACATCATTCCGAGGTTGCTCAAAAGATCCTTCCCACCTTTCCTTGAGTAAGGTGGTCCTGCAACACAGTGGTTGCCCTAACAGAAGTTTAAAGGGATTAAACCCAACATCTTTCTGTGGAATTTCTCACTAGGTGAACAAGAAGCGTGGCAGGAGAAGATCCTGCAGCCTCTTGAGGTTCTGAGGTAGAGTTCCCCTCATGCTGTTAAGTGTCATGTTAAACCATTCCACCAACCAGTTGGTCAGGGGGTGGTATGCCACAGAAAAAGTGGTAGGGCTCATGAGCTTGCTCCCATATCTCTCTAAGTTTATTCCCCAGTCGGAAATCACAGTGCTGGGAAATCCAACCATTGAAAAGGTCCAGAGGAGTGCCCTGGCTGCTACCTTTGCAGTTGTGCTCCTCAGAGATACTCCTCTGGATATTGTGGCATGATCCACCACAGCCAAAATAAACTTGTTGCCTGATTCCTTGGGGTTAGGGAGTGGTGTTTAGAATGGGCCAAAAATGGCAATGCCCAACCGCTCAAATGGAACACCTAAGACTGGCAGTGGCAATAACTGTGCCTTGGTCTTAGCTCATGACTTACCACTTCATTGGCTAGTAGGACAAATCCTACAGAACATCTCTGTGTCTCAGCACATCCATGTGCAATAAAATGAAGAGTCTGGTTTTTCCTGGGTTTTGTTAATGCCTAATGTTCCTGCTAAGAGCATTTCATGGGCCAGACAAGAGGCACTGCACAAGGAGAATCACTCGCCTCTTGCTAGCTCCTGGCTCTGGAGTCACTGGTTCACTGTACAGTAATCTATCCTCCCAGTCAACAAAATGCCTTTTAACCACTCCCTTCATGGCCTGGCCTTGGGCTTTCTTCTGAAGTCCCATAAGTGTATGGCTGTTAACTTGTGCCTGGTGGAATCACTCCCTACAGCAGCTAACAAACTTTGCAGCTTTTGGAGTGACCCACACTCCAATGCCTTGTTCGCTTTGGGTACCTTATCGTCCATTGTGTATAGATAAAATCAATGGGCACCTTTGCCTTTGCCTTCTCAGTTTGCCCTGATCTGCTCACTACCCTGCTCTGATCTATACAAATCTAGGATGGTCCCAATTTGTCCATGAGACGGATTGACAGCCTGTGCTCTAGTCCACGCAGCTGAAGTCTAAGCAATCTACGCTTCTGATCCTGATATGAAACAAGGGACAGAGAAGTCGTTGCCCAAGTGACATCCAGTGTCTTGCTTCTCTCTTAACAATACATCGATCATGGCTAATTTGTCTTTGACCTCAGCCTCATCTTGGGCAATTGGGTACTCCATGTTCTCCCAAATGGCTGCCAAGCCTATGCCACAGGCACCAGGATGAATCTATTCATGCTTGAGGTATCTCCTCTCAGCAAAAGTTCTGTAAGCACCTGAATCGCTGACAGCAGGAAAATCCCTCAGATTTGATAATTGCTTTCAACACTGATCTCATGGTATTTGTATGGATGTGATTTGGGGCATCGGAGTCCCTTTCCAAAATGTCCTTACATATCCACTAGATGGAGCACCCCAGGGTCCTCTTGGGACCCCTTACACATAGTCATTCACTATAATGGGTGCAGCTGGCATGGGGTCTTTCAGCTGACAATCTCTTTTATTGTGCCCCTCCTTGTGACTACCCATATTCTTTTGTTCCCTTTTGCCAGTGTCCTCCCCTGGGCTGTTTGGATTTGCACTTACACTTATTCTACACTTGAAACAAGTATGTTAAGAAATCCTCTCTCCCTTTGGCTTAGAACCATGCTGCTCCATCCCGCTCCATCCCTTTGTTAATCAGTTGTCTGACCACTTATCAGCCAGCACTGCACTCCTCTTTGAGTCTCTCTGTTACCATCAACTAGTTAAGGACATGCAAATCTCTGGACTCATCCCTCTTACCCACTCGCAACACACCATGAATACAAGTTTCAAATACATCATCTTCTTTCCTGCTTTCTTTCAGTGTCTGAAGGTATTGAGCTGGCTTTTCTACAGGCCATCTAATCAGAGCTTCCTTCATTCACTCATAGTTTATCTGGTCAGCTATAGCCATCCTCCCAGTGACTGCTTAACCGTTTATGGGCAAGCAATTCATTAAAGTTGCTGCCTCTGACAAATGATTCAAAGCATGCACTCTACAAGTTGTCTCAAAACTCACAAACCATTCCAAAATATCCTGGCTTTTTACATGCAGGTACACAAGGTATTTTGAAATCTTTGCAGGTTCTCCTGCAGTTAGAGGAGGAATAACCTTTCCTAGAGTAGCTGTCTCTGTCACTGTTCTGAGGTTCTCATTTTCTACAGCTATCCTTTCTCTTGCCAATTCTTTGTTTTTCATATTCAAGCCTTTCCTTCTCCCTTCCTCGCTGTCCCTTTTTAGGTCTCGCCTAGCGATCGCAGCGCATGCGCTGCTTCGCCTTGGCGAGACTATTGTTGTGGGTTTGGTGCGCGAAGGGAGACAAAACATGTGTGCGCCCGGACATCCGATGTGCACGCGCATGGCGTCTGCATCAGCTTGGGCCCGGACAGCACATGGGCACGCGCACGGCGTGTCTTTCAGCTTGTGTCTGGACAGCCAATGTGCACGCTCGCACGATCACGGCGTCTCTTTCAGCTTGTTTTAACATTGCAACGTGCTCATGTTTGTGTATAGTAAAGGTAGCATTTATAAACCTCAGCAGATCTCAGGTAGCCCTGTGTCTGCAGTGGGGTGCGCATCCAGTGTGGCTGTTTAGCTCACAGCGGTGGATTGCGGTAAGGAGTAGCCAGAACAATAAAATAAAGCATTTTGAACTGTACATGGCATTGAATGAGCGAGCAGAGTGACCGAGCCCCGCCGTTTCTGTGAAGGTTCATAGGAATTGTTTCCCTGAGGGAAAATAATGCAAAATGATGCCTTCCAGCACAATTTTAAAATAATTCGTCCAATGAAGAACAGATGCCTATTTACTAGCCTTTACTTCTTTAACTAGCCTTTACTACTTGCCTTTTTTCTCTTTTCCAGTCTGTCCTTTTTTCTTTCCAGCTTTCTTTTATTCTACATTGTGCATCCTCTGTTTCTCTCTATCCTCTCTTTTGTTTTTTTCCTTCTTAATATGAATCTTTCTTTCCTCTCCATTCTCTTTTCATTCCTTATTTATTTCTGGCCGTTTTTCTTCCCTACTGCTTCTCCTCCTTGCTATATTTCTGTTTTTCTTTAAAGTTTTATTTCATATTATTTGCATCTTTCCTTCTTCCCATCCATCTACAATTCTTTTTTTCCCTTCCTTATCTCCCTGTACTTCTTCCAATTTTCATTACCCCATCCTTTCTTTAAAAATGTCTCCTTTCCTTTGCTCTTACTTTCTTTTTCTTAGCTTTATTCCTTCACTTATCATTCTTATTTTCCATTTTTCTTAAGTTATTTAATTCTGCTTTCTTTCTTTCCTTCACTCTTTCATTCTGTTTCTTGCTTTACTTCCTTCCATTCTTTACTTTTTCCTATCCTTGTTCCTTTCTTTCTGGACATCGTATTTTATCTTTCTGTTTCTGACACTCCATTAGTATCTTGCGTATTTTTTTTTATTTTCACAATTTCTCCTTCTTTCTGTCAAGTGTTTCATCCATTTGGCGTCCCCTTGTCCCCAACCAACGGCGTTATGGTAATTTCATCTGTCCTGCAAAGTAAAAATGTCTAACATTTTAATGAGCTGCTAATAACCATGTTTTGCCACTTTTATAATTCTTGAAAGTAGAAAGACCTTTGCAATAGCTCTAACTTACACCTCATGTCCTTTAAATGCGACCTCCAGGGAGGCATCGAACTGCCATGCATCTCGCATTTGTTAAAGTTAAAGCTCTTAGTGTTGAAACTAACAATGTTTTTTACTTTTGCTTTTTTATACTTATAGCAATAGTGCTATGCAATTATTATTACTCCACTGCAAATAAAAAAAATTAGTAAAAAACATTCACATTTTCAAAGCCAACATCTATAACTTGAAAAAATGCGAGACCTATTGCATTGCAAATGCTTGTTCTTTATTTTTGCGCCATTCCTCCTACTTCACACCTCCTTTCCTCTTGTTACTGGCAAACTATCTTCAACTTCTCCCTTTCAATCTCTCTGGCCTTCTCTTCCTCAGCCTTAGTTTTCTGTAGCACCATCTGCAAGTTAAGGGTGTTAGCTCTAAAGTCGGACACAGCAGTACCTTTGAAATCATGGCGTCGGTGGGTTGTCTTCGGGAAACAATGGAAAGCAAATTTGCAAACGCTCTTGGGGTGTGTCTGGGTAAAAGCTGTGCTAATGTGCTGAGAAAGCCAGATGCTACAGCAATCCCTACTTGAATTCCTATCTTGGTACCCTCCCCAGAGTCCATCATAGTCTCTTCCCTAACACTCAGTTTCTCTAACTGGTCCTTAACAAAACCCACAAGGATCTCTCTATCCTTGGTCCTGGGAACCTTCTACCCTCTCTCTAAGTATAGGTCCCTTAACGGTTCTTAGGACAGGATGTCAAGGACTACTCCCACCAACCTTGTGTCTTTTATTACAGTATGAAGGTAATGCTGTCTTTAAGCTGAACGACTTGTTCTGTTCAAGATTTATTAACTGGTTTTCACAGATATTACATTGCTTGCTACCAATTGCCAGACCCTGTTCAGGAGCTGCAAGGCAGACAGGGACTAATAAACCGCAGCTGTGGTGGTTGAAGACTTTTGCCTCTGGTGGTCTGCTATCTATCCTACTATGGCTCTGCAAACTGATCAAGTATACCCCTTTCACACTTAACTCTCAGAGTAGAGAGTGCTAGCAGTCCAAGGTTTATCAGGGAACTAGTGTAGGGGCAACGACTCAGAGCTCAACAATCAACCAACAGCTACAGTTCATTGTCTAGCCCAGTGCTTTTCTTTAAGAAAAGAGAAATGCTTTAATGTCACATCAAAACCAAATACTACACAAATTAATGGGATACATACAGGGTTCAGTACTCCTGCCTGCTAGATTGCGCACCATCTATAGTGTTTCTACCCCACGTCATATGGGGTTCCCCCCGGGTCTGAAATATTTCCAGAGAATGACAGGGTCTAGGCAGTAATAGCACAGGTATGAGTTTTCTGGGCAATTATCATTCAGTGACCACCCATTGGACAATTGGTGTTATTTAGAGCTAAAAAGAGTTTCTGTTGCTATTGCTATGCCTGTAAGGCAAGCAGGTCTTTATAGTTCAAGGTACAGTTTCAATCTCTTTCAGGTCCGTGTTACCTGTTTTGAGGGGGTGCGGGGAGCTGTGAAAAGCTATAGTAGTTCTGTTTGCCGCAAAATGTCTCACAGCAGTGGGAGCCTCAGAGGTTGCACTGGACGGATGATGGCCTCACTCCTTGCTAGCATCAGTTGTGTGCACAAGGCACCTGGCCTTGTTGTTAGGTGCTATGTCCTAGGCAGCTGCGACCTTCAGGTCTAGAGGGTAGGCTTCCTGCTTCAGTGGCGATGACGATCCTCTTCGGCACCTCACATGGTGATCAGAGGCAGCACTTACTTATCTTGGTACACAGCAGTTTGGCTGGAGAGCACACAGTGTTCTTGAGTTGCAAGTTGTCTTCCTGTGATTCAGCTCCTGAACCTGCAGAGAGACAGGGGGATCTCTCACATCTTAGGTGGTATGGTAGCACTCCCAGTTGTCGTCCGCTTCTTCTGCTTGTTTGCAAACACCTAAAACATGTCTGGACTTCTCGTCCGAGACAGTCTCTCCTCTTTCTGGGGTAGGCACACTCCTTTCTTCTCTGAGTAGACAGGCAGGATTGTCACTGCTAGGCACATCCTCAGCTTCTCAAACAAGTTGCCCAGACTTCATTTGATCTCCCCTCACCTCTGTGAGATTAGCTGTCTGGCGGACACTAGCCCTGGTCACACAGCATTTTTTCCAGGATTCTGCAGAGCACTCCCTTCTTTGGTCAGTGAGGCAGCTCGGTACTGTAACAAAGTGGGTGGTTTGGTTCCCATTTTTATACTCATATTTCAGATAGGGGATGTGGATCTACTGTCTAGGGTACTGGAACCGGTTTGAGGTAGCTACCTTTCAAATGTCATTTTCTAGCTGAAATGCAGACACAGCCTTTGTGCAAAATGATTGCTCTCAAGCAGGTAGTGATGATTTTGGCTCCAATTAGGAGTATCCAAAACATGCGCACAATGTAGAGTGAAGACTCTGCACCAGGCTGCCTTCAGCCTTTCCGAAATAGCAATCAGATAAAGATAAAAAGTGTAGGCCCTACCTAGAAACTTCCCTGCCATTAATAGCTGAATATGCTGACTCACCCCTCTCCCCTAGCATCCACCAAATGGCAGTGCTCAGGAAAAACTAATCAGTAATCCCTTGCCTAAATGCCCTCATAACATTTCCATGTACAGCCCTGTCTCCATCCTTCCTCACTTGAGTGTCTGGATCTCCACTCTCCAAACACTGGAACGCAAGCAATACACTACCACTTTATGTCGCCAACCTTGGGGATAGACAGTAGTCCTATGGCATCCTAAGAGGGCACGCTTGGTGCGCAGTCCAGGTTACCTTGGCTTTACCGTGGATAGGCCTAGACTTCCGTGCACATCCTAGCGGGGGCCAACAGAAAAGGATGTCAGTTTTACATCCAGTTGGGTCACTCATGGCAGGGGAACACCTGAATACCACACAGTGAACGTCCCCGTCCTAACATATGTCCACCTAAATTGTTTGTTGTGGAGCTGTTCTGGTATCTTCCTGGTCATTACTTTTCAGTCTGGGGAGCGGCAGCCCCACTTCTTTCATGGATGGAGAGCCTTATTCTGTTGTTGTCTGCACATCCACAGCCTTTCAGTTTCAGCTCCTGGTGGTGAAGGAGAACAGAAACCACTTTTAAAGGAGGCAATTCTGTTGCTTAAAGTTCAGTGATAGCTGTTGTTTTCTGATGGCACATTGCTCCTGAGGTTGCTTCAATCAATAAACATTCATGTAAAAGATGCGATTTAGGGGATTCTTCCTCTGTGGTCTCTCATTCCCTTTCTCCTCCCTATACATATGGATGGAGGTTATGTCAGTTTACATAATGCCGTGGACCTTGACTCCAAGCTGCATCTCGTTGCAGAGGCAGTTGTGGCTCTCCATATTACTGCTTCCCCTCCTTCCCATAGGGCAGATGGAGCTTGTGTTGTGGGTTCTCTGATTCAGAAGATGGTGGTGTGGAAGTTGCCAAGGCAGATCAGAAGAGCATATACTTTACACATGACACCCTTTCAGGATCAGCTGATAGGACACCATGTGCTGATGCAAATGGACAACACAATGACTGTGGCATATGTCAGTCAGCAGGGGGACTTGGTCCAGGTCTCACTTCAAGATTTAGGCAAAGTCTGTTGTCCATGAGCACTTTCCAAATCAGATGTGAGAGCAACATGCAGGTGAACAGGCTAAGCAGGGGCTTTCGATTCTCCAAAGATCTGTCCCTTTGTCCAGCCATCTCCAAGACCTATTTTGCAAGTTTGGTAGACCGAGTGCAGTCTTTTTTACCTCCCCAGAGAATGTTCTAGCTTCCTGCTTCCCAGTTCACAGGGCTTGAGTGTACATGCACTGACCCTGTCCTGGCCACGTCAGCTTATGTATGTCTTTCTTCTTTCTCCTGATCCCTCACTTACTGCTATGGATTCAGGATGAGTCAGCCAACCTGATAGTAGTGCCCTTCTGGCCACACAAGTCTTTGTTTCGCCTCCTTCAGTCCATGGTTCTACAGCAAGCTTGGAAGTTTATTCTAGTTCTTTCTCTGGTCCTTGGGATGCCTGCTGGTGGGGTGTCACTTTCTCTAGGTACGGAGGTTGAGAGGATTGGGTTGCAGAATCAAGAACTCCATTGGCACCTTGCTCAGATCGTTCTGAAATCCCAGCGCCCTTTCACCTGGAAGGCCTTGTCTTGCCATTTTCTGCCTTCCATGAAATGTGGTCTTCCACCTGTTCTTCAGTTTCATTGGCAGGGTTTTGAGATGAAACTTTTAGTTTCCACATCGTGGACCAGCGGGTGGCAATTAAGACTTTCCCTGAGCGCTGCGGCAGTCTTGGTAATGATGAGCTGCTTGCTTCTGATGTTTTTAGGGGTTTTGCCTTTTCCTACCCCATCATTCCTCTTCTTGAAAGTGTTTTCTCTTCTCCCCCTTATGAAGATTTGTTACATTCTTTGCATGTGAAGACGTGAACCTGATTTGTCTTGACAGTTTTCAGCCATTTCATACTTCTAACGATCTTTTTGTTGCTTTTGGATTAGTGTGGCTGGGTCGTAAAGCGACTGCTTCAATAATAAGTAGCTGGATCCACTCCACTATTGCACTTGCATATTCCTTGACTGGAATTCAAGATAAGTCCTGATTCATGGGAATCTGGGTAAGCCTCTTGTGGTTGGGCCGCAGTGGCCAGAACTTTAGGGAGCCCCATAAGCTGAAATTTGTAGGGTAGCAACTTGGGGCTCCTCTCTTAAACATTGTACACCATTAACAGATTTAAGGCGTGGAGCTGGAACATTTTTCAATTGAACAGGGGGTACTCAGTTCCATTCTTTCTTGATCTTGTTTTTGCCATTAATAAAATCATTGGCCGTTGTAGCATAAGCCACTTGTTGTGTTTTCTTAAGTCTTTAACGGCTGGTTTTGACCATGGTACTCCTGATGAGTAATCACTGGGACTAGGCTGAGGGATGGGCGGGTAATGTCACATTTACTTAGTTTTAGTCCTATTCGTCCTTGTCACCCTCATTGCGATCCACCGGCCCTCAACCAAGTAACCTGGCCTTCAATGGGGCTTCGGTATGTCAAGATGAATTTTGGGAATGCTTGCATATTATAGCGCTCAGCTTGGGTGGGCGGCACTTTGCATTCTTGCATGCTTCTGACTTTCTTGTTGTCTCAAGGTGTCATCACCTCTAGTCTGATGATTGTGATGGTAGGAGTAAGACTAAGAGTAGTGATGAGCAGCAAGTAATTGGGAAATTTCTTAACACCAATCAGTAATCTATCCAAAATTCTCAAGAGAATTGCAAGCAAATGATCGAGAGTAGAAGGTTTTCTATTTTTCTATTTGTGTTTTTTGAAATAGGCACATAAGTGATGGAGTTCAAAGGTTGACAGAAGTTTCATATGACTGGCCCTTTCAATAAAAGTTGACACAATATACTATAAGTGACCAACCTGCCCATTCCCAAATTCTCATGGATAGTTTTGAATGTTATTATCCAATATAATAGGTTGGTGCATGTGGTATAGATTCAAAATTAAGCGTGTCCTTTATTTCAAGTGTGAATATGCAAAACTGTATTGCCTGGGATGGCCGCATTAAATGAGCATGCTTTGAATATAGTAAATATAATATGCTGTTACACAACAGCCATGCTTCAATACATCTCAGGTCATATTATGTTACTGCCACTGTTCAACACTCAAGCTGCCATTGGAATGGCAATATATTGCTTTGTAGGCCTGGTGGCATTCCTCTTTCCCATCAACAGCTCTGATACACCATGCAGAGGATGTATAATTGCATGGGTGTGGGGTCGGGTGAGACCTATCTTAAATAGTCACATGTTGTTTTTGATAGACTGTAGTGTGTTGTGGACCATGTTACTGTGTACCTGTGCCAGGGTGTGTGGGGTCATTCGTTTTTTTGTTTTTCAAAAATAAACTCCTGCTTTGGAACTATAGTTTTGAGAAAGAAAAAAAAGTTAAAAGTTTGGTGAATGGCCGTCAAAACTAATGGCGGGCATCCACCAAACTCTGTGACAGAGGTTCCTTTCAATGCATAGAGATGACCACTGGGGAGGCGGTCATCTCTAAATTTGATAGAAGGTAGACCTTCAGGGTGGTGGAGGTAATATCCTCTGCCACCCTGATGGACTGTAAATAAATCAGGCACTAGGTTTAAGGTGCAGACTGGAATATGTGTGAAAAGAAAAAACTTCTAGATTTGTTATCTGCTGCAATGAAAGGCACAAGAAATTCCAGATCTTAAGTGATTTTGAAAAAGTGAATGGGCTTATATGCAGGAAATATGCTTTGGCAGAGTTCAAAAGTTAGCTGTCTGTTTAGAGAAAGACACTTTCAATGCAAATGTACTTTCATGAAATGTGGCACTGACAAAAGATGCTTGGCACGAGCAGATAGTGCATTTTTCTGATAACGGGCAGGTTTGGCCTGTAGGAGGTCATGGCAAGTGGCATGCAAGGTTTTTATTTTATAAGTAAATAACAAATATGTACTATTTTAGATATTTATATTTATTTATATTTTAACTATTTTAAATACTTTTATTTAATTCAACATTATTTCCTATGGGGTTTTATTGTAATTCTCTACCTCCATTATTTTCTATGGGATGGTTTTGCAGTACCAGTGGTTGGCCATGTGTGGTGCTGGACTTATTACTGTTTTCTTTTTTAGTAGTAACCTACACTCGGATTTTGTGAATAAGCAAAAAGTATTTAACTTACTCAGAAGTGTAAGTTATGTTTGTGAATTGGGCCCCAAATCTTTTAAATCTGGCTGTCTTTGAGCGAGAGCACTAACAGATAAGATTAGAAGTGGTTCACCGAGCTATAAAAATCACCTTGGACGTTCTGAGGTGCAACGCTTGGTCTGTCATCTCATTTGTGGTTTAAGTAGAATTTATTTATAACATATGTTGAAAACCCTGAATACTTCAATATGCAGATGCAAAATGTTCAACATCCACAACGTGCAACAAAATAGTCCTCGGCATGACTTGTTTACACAGAGCACCATTTTATAAAGTTTGCTTTGGGGAATCATGGCAGTAGTAAACACTGGCATGGTCGTTCCCAAAAGTGGTCTTTGATCTTCTAATACTTTTCAAGTATTGGCATATTTTTATTGAAACTTCTTCCTGCAGATTCATAATTTTATGAATATTTCCAGGCACCAGACTGTATCCAGACACTTTTTCTTTAACAATAGATCTCATGCACCACAAGGTGGCGACACACATTGCTCTTTGCAGCATCACCTGCGAGGAAATGATGATACTCTCCTTTATATGTTGGCTTTCTGGTTTCAGTTCCTGTTGTTTTCATATTTTACATATGCTTATCCTATGCTCTTCAGTTTCACGGTCTTCTTTTGTGATTCCAACAATGCTTATCAGGTAGAATAGAACAAATGACACTTCGCTGACCTTTAAGGAACTACAAAATACATACCACCTTGAACCTATAGGATTCTACTACTTCCTGAAAGTAAAAGCTGCCATATCCAAAACAAAAATTTCGACCTCACCGCCTTCCTTGCCAAAATATTTCTTAAAATTAAACTCCCTAGGCCACCAAGTTTCTTGGATATACCGTCTACTAGGCCCCAAACATTCTACACTCAACGCGAAAACTATTTCCTTTTGGAATTCACACTGTACCACCCCGGTCTCTGATTCTGACTGGACCTGGACGTGGAATTCGATATTTAAGAACAAAATTAGCCCGGTACTGTCCCAAACTAAGTTCTGGCTTCTCCACAGAGTATTCTGGACGCCCTCCCGCCTACACAAACATAGACTTCGAGATGATGATGTCTGTTGGAACTGTAAGAATGCAGTAGGTGACCTAGAGCACCTGCTACTGCTCTGCCCCTGCGTAACATCCTACTGGGACAGGGTCTTCAAATTCATATCTAACCTCTTTCCCTTCGATGCTTGTAAGGACCTGTCGTCACTTCTGTTCTCTCCCACAAGAACAGGCTTCTTGAGTGAAAACGACAAAGCACTCCTTGACATCCTTATCATAGCGGCTGTCAAAATCATCCTTACCAACTGGAAGGATACTAGTAAGGCGTCCTTTAACTGTTGGCAAAACTGGATCACCAACCTTCGAGGGCAGACAATATTGTGCTTCATAACTCTCCATGGAAAAACCCAGTCAGACATCTTTGGCTTTCTCTTGATATTTTCTTCAAATCACATAAACCACCGTGAGCCCCCGACTACTACCATTAAACAACCACTCACTGCGACTACCAGGGGATAGTGGATTGCTCTGCTTGTGACAAGCACTGTAATTGTGAATTATAATTGTAGTTGTAACTGTAACCCTAACAGTGTAACCCTAACATTATCTCCTTTAAGACCCCTAACCAATACATGAGCCCAGTAATGTAAAAAGGTACACAAGGGGACAATAGAAATGCGAAACCGACTTTGGGATATATATACTTGATTTAGACGATACCTTTCTCCTAATACTTTGGTTTTTATAAAAATTGTTTTGCTGTGTATTGTATTGCGTTGAACAAAGTATCTTGATTGTACATTATTATCCTTTGTTTTGTATTTATCTTTTTCTTTTTTGTGCATTATATATATGTTTCTTTTATATTTTTGCTTTTGTCAATGTATATTTGGACAACCAATAAAAATTTATTGAACAAAAAAAAAAAAAAAAAAGAACAAATGACACTTCCAGAGGAATATTTGTTGATGTTGTCACAAACAAATGTACGTGTCCTATCTACATACAATCTGCATGTGGTGCTTGGGGCCTCACCACAAACCCTCGATTTAGACTACTATTCCTCCCTGCACGCGAATGTTATCAAGGAGTATGAAGTTAAGTTGTTCTTTGCTTGGGCTTGTAAGGGACCCATTAAAAGTTCCCTCTCCCTTCCTTCAGGTAAATCTCCTGACAGTAAGCGATCTTGCAAAGTTTTCTAGCCAAGAAATAGCATAGAAAAGACCAGTCCTCTGCTGCTTCTTTGAAGAAAGAGTCCTGCTGATGTCTGTTTTTGGAAATCTGGCAGCACCATTCTTGATGCTGTCTTCCTCTTCTGAGTCAATTCTGATTCTCAAGAAGCTTCTTGGGTTTCCGGCTCCATCTCTTGATCTGTCTCAGGTTGTGGCTCTTGGGCTTACCATGTTGGACTTTTTCAGGACTACCCTGCTCTTGTGCAACTTCTGGACTCCATGGATGGGCCAGACCCTTCAGCCCCAGGTATTCCAGCAGCTCTGTCTCCAACTGAAGTCTTTGGCAGGAAAGCAGATGCCTCTTGGAGTGCCCCAAGAACAGCCGTACAATAGCACGCTGCCTAGCAATGACTTCCCCTGTTAAACAATTCCACCAGCACTGCCATCGGTTTTATGATTTTTCTAGAGTCCAGCTTTTGTCTCTACCCTCCCAGCAGGGCCAGACCCTACAGCAGTTCTTTTGCTCTTTAATGTGTACGGTGGATCTAAAGGACTCCAGCAGCAGCAGCTCCAGTGTTCCCTCTCTGCTGTTTCTGCAACCTTAAAGCTTCTTTGATTTACCGCCAGCTTCTGATCGGGGATTGCCATTTTCTGAGGCAGAGGGAGTCCAACACCATGGATCGGTGGGTATTCCAGTTGGTCTGCAGGGGTTATGCCCTCCGTTTTTTTCTCCCACCTATAGAAAATCCAGCGTCCATTAGGAAGTGTGCACACCAGTCCACTCCTTGGTGTTGGAGGCATAAGTAATGACGTTGCTACAAAAAAAGAGCTGAAGAGGTGGTACCATAGAGGAGAAGGGCACAGGAATTTCTTCCCTTTACTTTTTGATCCCCAAGAAAGATGGGCCTCAGGATCATTCTGGGCTTGGGGCTTTTGTCCGTCAGGACAAATTCAAGATGCTGTACCTGATTCAGGCTCACTTAATCATGAACAAGCAGGGTTGGATGGTCTTGCTGGCTCTCCAGGATGCTAGTTTCCCTTTGCCGATCCTCCCAGCTAACATGTGTTAACTCTGCGTCATGGTGGGGTCTCAACAATGCCAGTTCACGGTATTGCCTTTTGGTCTTGTGACTGCACAAAAGACCACCATGGGACTTGTTGTGGTCGCAGCCTCCCTCAGAATGCCCAGAGTCCATGTATTTCTTGTTCTTGGCCAGTTGGCTGGTGATGGCAGGTGTCAGGATCCAAAGTTTTTGTTGTGTGTGGCACAGTGCTCAGAAATGGCCCACCTCCTGGCAGCACCAGTTGTGCTCTAAACGTATGCAGAGGGCCATTGTGGCCAGGTGAGAGGAAGGGGTTTTTTCGGGGAAAGGAACTTCAGAAAAAGAGACATGCAACAGGATGACAAGATTACTCAGTGATTCTAAGTTGAGGGACTACTTAAGATCAGTCAACAACTAGGTTGCATTAGGGTTGATTATACCACCTTTTGAATTCTGGATCCTTTCATAATGAGTTTTTTCAATTGGGATCCTTAGAAGCTCTCCCATAAACGTGCAGTGCTATAGATACAGGATTTGAAAACAGTGGTTAGACTAGCACACATGCAACACAGTTCTATCATATCATTATTTTCTCAAATAGTTATTAGCTCACACTTCTTCTCAGCATAACATATCATTCAATAACGGGAGACTCGAAGGTCCTTCTTGACTCTGTCGTTTCGTCGCACTTGTACACTCATTGACTTTGATTAACAAGACGTATTTTTTCCTTATTATTACTTCACAATTGTTAGTACCTGGAAAAGTCTTTTACAAGCGCCTTTGTTAGCAGCACTGGCTTTGAGATTTATGTTGTGTGACTATTAAAAAAAATACCAAGTTCCACACACTTGTGTTGGTTTCCTCTGTGCTGACTTATTATAGGGGGGTTGACTCAACGTCGTCCTGGAAACTGTAATGTCTTTACCAGAATTCAGGCCTATATTCAGCTAAGCCTTGGGGGCAAAAAGAAAGTATCCTTTGAAGGAGGAATATTTAAAATGTGCGCAACCACACTCCTACCAGATTCATTTTAGAAATGCCATAAAGTTCCTCAGACCTTGGAAGTGTACCAGGCTCACCTCCCATTCTTTGCAACGGGATTCTCTCACCAGGACTCCTCTCACGCTGACTGTTAACACTACACTGAGCGTGTTTCCTTGGATGTGGTTGTCCTTTATAGCGGGAGCCACTAATGGAACTCTGGATCTTGTGGTCCAGACTTATGCATTCATTACACGAGAATTGGGGTTAACTGCTTATAGAAGTCAAAATGTTTTTTTAAGTTTACTGAAGTGAAATTTGAAGTTTAGTGAAGTGGAAAGACCCCATTGTGTTGGTTTCCCGAATGACTTGTCTCAAAGGACTTCACAGCAGGGTCCCCCTCCCCTCCGACTTCAGATTATCTGACGGGCAACCTGACTCTTCTTTATTGGTTGAGCTTCTTCATTGATAAACAGAGGTCCCACCTTTGTGCAACTCAGAGCTTGGCCTTTATTGGAGCGATCGGGACATTTTTTGCATGAGTGCTTTTTCTTCACCTCAAAGGATCTCGGACAACCAGGATCTGAATACAGTGTTTTACTGTTTTACACTTAAGCTCCAATTCTGGTTCTGAAGGTTCTTTTGGGTATGATAGCTTTGGTATCTTTCACACGCTCGGTGATGGATAAAGTCCATCAACTGGTTTCAGCATCAGGGCAGCCTCTCTGCTCATGTGGAGATGTTCCTCTCAATCCTTCCAGACCTCTATTGGTAGATGTGCCCCTCCAGCTTCACAGTGGGTTTTGCCTTTCTATCTTATACAGTCGCTGGCTACTTTTAATGTGGGCGCCTCCTGATTGGGCTGGGAATCTCATCTGAGGGTGTTGACAGTGTGACGCCTTTGGTCGCCATCAGAACAATGAATGCACATCAGTTTGTTGGAGCTGAGAGCTGGCTGCCTAGCACTGAGGATATTTCTTTCCTCCCACTCCAGTCATGTGCTGGTTCCTTTGGACAACACTACAGCTGTACACTTCCTCCTGGGGGGTGGGGGGGCTGTAGTTTTCCCTGCACACGTGGTATTTCCTAGGTTTGTGGCAGTGAGCTCCGAAATGGGGAATTTTCCCAGTGACCGCTTATTTGTTAGACACCCTTATTGTGAAGGCAGCCTTGGGTCGCCTATTTGTGGAAGATCATGAATGGGTGCTCCATCCCAATGTGAGATCTCAGGTTGGGGCTTCCATGCACTCATCTCTTTGCTCCAGCTCTAAACAGGAAATGCTCTCTGTTCTGCACCCATACTTCCCACCACAATGGTCTCTGCGGGACGTCTGCCACTTCAGCTGGTCCTGCTTAACGAGTTCCCTCCTATTCCACTAATCTCAAGGAAGGACAGCTTGCAGCTGATTCTCATCATCCCTGACCGAGTGAGAGGATGTGGTATGCCAATCTGTTAGGACCCAGTATTTGGCCTATCCTTCCCATTCTGGATCGAGCAGATCTATTTTCACAGTAAGATGGCCAGGTCCTTCTCTCCAATCCTTTGATGCTTCATCTGCACATGTGGAGATTGAATGGTCCCGGTTAGAGACTTTTCATTTACTATCAGAGGTGACCGATGTCAACTTGGCTGCCCGAAAACTCCACACCAAGTCTGTTTAAACTGGAGTCTGGAACAAGTCTATATGTGGTCCTAGTGCCAGGATCTGGGCTTAAACCCTTTTGGCATTGTCTGTTTGGGAGTGCTTTAAGATTTCCCACGCTCAACAGGGTTGGGCAGTTTCAACCATGAAGGGACACTTGGCCACACCTTTTAGTTTTTTATGCATTCCAGACCATCAATCCTTGTTCAACTTGACCCTTGTGGCTCATTTATTGAAAGGTTTGATGTTTATGTTCCTACCCACAGCTTTTGTTGCTCTGCAGTGGCACTTGAACTTGGTTCGTACCTACGTCAGGATATCACTGTGTGCAATGTAACACAATTGTTTGATTTGTCTTTTGCCTCTCAAGACTGCCTTTTCATGTGGTGATTACTTTGGGTTGGAGAGTTGCAGGCCCTGTCAGTCCAACTGCAATTTACTGTATTTTACAGAGACAAGCTACCCTTGTGTATTTGCCCCTATTTTCTTCTTAAGTTAGTGACTGCCTTCCACTTGGGCAACTCTATCACTTTTCCATCTTCCTTTCCGCCTCCTCATCCTTGCAGTGAGGAGAAGCAGTTACAAAGACTGGAGCTTGGGCAAGGTGCCTCCTATTATGTTGAATGAAAGGCGATGACCAGCTTTTCGTTGGTTTCACTACACATGAGTAATGCAAAGCAGTCACCAAGCATGCTATTTCATATCTGATCCCTCTTTGCAGTACACTTGGCCAGGAAAGTTGACATTCGTGCACACTTATTACAAGCCTTGTCAGGTTCTACGTCACAGTGCTTTCACCCCTTTGTCGGTTCATAAAGAGGTAGTTCTTCAGTATCCAAGACACCCTCATTTATTTTGGCTGAAGTAGGCAATTCTTTACCCATTTTATTTTAAATTTGTTCAATCTTTTTATCCTTCTTGATCCCTCTGGGGCCCAGTTAGGGAGGAAAAAGTGTATCCTTTGTTGCTATACACCAGGGTGCCTTTCTTTTTGACAAATGCCAAAATTCTATCTCTTGCGTCAGTCACCCAGCGGGTATCCATACAAGGCCACTTATTTCTTTTATTATCTATACCATATCTCTGCGACGTTCGGGTCCTTGGCTGTGTTTATATCTAGAGGTGTCAGGAAGGGAGTTGCTGAATCTTTGCATCCCTTGTCCCACATTTGACAACCTTTTCATCGTATTCTCTGACCTTTTCTTGAAATTTAACTCAACTGTGGTGAGGTCTGTTCCTCGTTTTCCAGTGATGAAGCAAACTCAAGCTTTCCTCTTCTGTTTCACTAAGCACTGTCCTAGGCTAAAAGCTCCCTCTCAAGATGGCCACCATTTATGGTGATCCTTCACTTAACTGACAGCATTTTGAGGCTGTTTGCCAATTTTCTCCCAGGGGCCGATACTAGCACCTTTACTATGCCCCCCCTTCACCCATGTAAATGTTTCTGGACCTTTACACCTACATCCTTCAGGAATAGCTTGGGCAGGACTTCTGAGCAGGGGGAAGTCAACTGACGAAGCCCCAGTTTGATGCACTGAAATATAGTGGAATTTGTCCCATTTTCTTTTTAAAAAAATGATTTTTATTGGCATTTTTCTTTTCTTTTTTGGTTTCAAAACGTAACATGACTGTATGTAAGTTACAAGCGATTTTGCTGATCTTGGACAGCAGGCATACAGTACATCTTGATATGCAATAAAGAACTTTACAGATCTGGTGTATGCAGCAGAATGATTAACAGAATTCACTGACAACAGTGGTGAATACAACAGAAAATATGACTGTATGCAGGCAATGACAAGCCGTTGCATAAAAAAGTTGCATATATTAAGACTGTTGACAACTGCAGTTTACAAAACTCAAAGAGAAAGTTCCTACGCTCACTCAGTGTGACAGAGGTAGTGGTATGCGGATTATATCTGCGGGAGGGGCGTTGCCTGGGACCAATTGCTCATCTGTACACAATGATAGGGTCTCAACCTTTGACATGGGCATAAGTCACACTATGGGGAGGGGGGTTCACAGAGGGTGTGGAGGGGATTGGTTTGCGCCCTGCCCATCACTGGCAGTTTCTCCAAGAGTGTATCCTAGTCATCAGAAATTAGGTATTTGCGGAGACCTTTCACTACCTCCCTGCATAGCTCCACACTCTCCGCTGTGCCCTGGCCAACATAGATAGCACCCACGCAGTTGTGACAGAAGGTGTTGCCACCTAACATTTACGGGTGGTTAGTCTCTTCACCAAGATAAGGACCAGGTCCCTAAATTGTGTCGCTGCTCCTGTTTTTCTTAGCGCAACAACTGCAAACTAGCAGACATACCTCCCAGGTGTATTCCACGGTGGTACCCATGCAGCATGTCAGGTGTGTGGTGACCCCCCTTCAATATTCTGTCAGTAGTGGGGAGGACCAAAGGATATGCAGGAGTTTCACGTCGGGGGCAAGGGAGCCGAGTCAGGTAGCGTTAGTATGGTTAAAATATCGAATCATTTTATAGGAGGTTAAATAGGCTCTATGTAATATGAAAAATTGGATTAGCTTAAAGAGACGGTTGGGAGACACGAGTAGGATAAGCCAGGATCGCCTGCCACTCTTTGTCCGTACAGTTGCCCAGTGTCCGCGCAACGCAGTGAGAGGGGTAGCCGTGTGTGTGCGCAGAGAACTAGCCAACCATTTGGTCAGGTGCTGCCTGTTCCCTGTACGTGCAAGTATTGCATAGTAAGATGCTGTGGGGGCTCCTGTTGTATGTCTCCCCAGGATTGCCTTAACACTCGAATAAAGGAAGCATGTCACAGGAATTGACCCGGCAGAAGCTCAGTGTCAGTCAGTACTTAACCTATGGGTAGGAGGGTCCCATCCCTATATAAGTCACCTATACTGTGCAGTCCCACTTTGTGCCAGAGCCCCAATTCCCTAAGGGAAGTTGACGTGGAGCCCCGTGGCATACCTAGCAGTGGAAGTGTGGGTGCGTAAGGTGTAACTGAACACGTGATAAATAATGTCCCACGAAAGCAGCGATATGCAACCCGAAGGATAAGTGCGTCCGGCAGCTCAGCTTTGGTAAAGGAGTTAAAAATATTAAGCAACTGTTACAGATCCCATTGAGGGAGGAGTATCGCTGTTTCCTCCAAATTGCAGCTAGCAATCCATTGTGCCACCCTCTCCAGCTGCGAGGCCAAGTAGTACTGGTCTAAGTTAGGTACACCGCTCTTCGCCTTGAGATAAAGCTTGGTGAGTGCTACTGTATGGCACTTATTGTGCCATATAAAATCGCACATCAAGCTTTCTAGGAAACGAAAGAAGGGTCTATGTATGTATAGGTGGAAGATTGACAAAGTACTACAGTAGTCTTGGTAGTACCACTTTTTGGTGAGGGCCACTCGCCCGCAACTGATATCGGCAGTTTGCCAGAATAATATTGGTGCGCTCAAGGCAGTGACTACGTGAACAAGGTCACCATCCAGGATATCTTCAGGTTGTGATAAACCTTTATTCCCAGATACCGGAATGTAGACACAGCGGCAAATTTGTCTAATAGTTGTTCAATGGTGGGCGATATGGACTGGATATTGTTAAGATAGAGTTACATATCACTTGCGTAAAGTGAGACAGAATGTGTACCATCTCCAAGGGGAATACCCCATTGCTTGCTCTGGGCATGCAGAAGATGTGCTCGCGGCTCCAGTGCTGAAGAAAGCAGGAGAGGGGACAGTGGGCAACCTTGTCGGGTGTCCCTCTGTATCCCAATGGGCTCTGATATATGGCATCCTATTTTGTTTAAACTTGTTTTTATTGGCACTTGAATCAATCATGCATAAGCAGACACAGGCAGTGTACTCGACCGTTCTCCCACAGCATTGCATTACATTACATCACCACGCCCAGAGGGCGGGATTCATTAGACAGTATGCAGAGCTATCATCTATATTGTTCGACTAGGATAGTGCCAAAAGCAGTACATATAATAAGGGATGATGGACGCAAATGAAGACACAGTAGCAAAGATAGGCCTATTACAGTCTCAAACTCAGTGCCTTGGACAGCTAGAGATGCCAGCGGAACTACTGCGTCTCCATTCTAAGCTCTAACAAAACAGTCATGTGCTGGGGAATATACTTTTCAGATCTGCGCACTGGGGTCGCCTTTCCAACTAAGAACAATATATCCAACATAGAAAACGAAAATTTCGGGAGAAAAGGAGAGGAGAAAGAGCATGAAAGAAGGGAAGAGAAAGAGAGACAAAGAAGAGACAGGGCGGGGGGTGATCCGTAAGTCCTTAGTGCTGGGAGCGCGGGCTAGCAGGACTGGGGTGTTATGATATCCGAGGTCAATGGTTATCGCGGGTTGCATACAGATGTTGGTCGGAACTGCCTAGGCCAGGGAGAGGGGTGAGGTGTCCGGGGCCTGCGGTGAAGGCGCCGCCTGAGGGGGTGTTAGGGCGACATCATCGGTGTTTCTCCAGAGGCCATCAGCAGTCGGAGGGTAGACAGCGTCCTCAAAGAGGCGTAAAGCCTGTAGCTTTGGAGGCTGAAGACGGGCATGTTCCAGCCTGCAGAAGTAATCTACAAGCGATTGCCATATTTTGGTGAAGTTAGTGTCTCGGAGCTGCAGACGCGCCGTGAGCAACTCCATTGCCATCGTGTGCCACAGGCGGGTGAACCAGACGTTGATCGAAGGCGTTTCAGCTTTTTTCCAGTAAAGAGCAATGGTTTGCTTGGCGGCGCCAAGCATGTGGAGGCTTAAGTGCCAGTCTCGGCGGTTCATGGCACGTAGGTTCACCGGCCGGAGGCCCAGGACAGTCGTGGTCGGATCGTCGGGCAGCGGGTAGCCAATTACCAGTTTTATGTGGCTAATGTCCTCCTTCCAGTAGGTGGTCAAGAGCGGACACGCCCACCAAATATGCAAAAAGTCACCTGGGGCAGCTGTGCAACGCCAGCATAGAGGCGAGGAGGTAGGGAACATTTTATGTAGCCTGTGAGGGGTATAGTACCATTGCGTCATGAACTTGTACGCGGTTTCCCGCTGGGGTATGCTACGGAAGACTTTCGGGATATCTCGCCACAGGTGGTCCCATTGTGCAGGTGTAATGTCGGCGTCCGAAGCCAGCCGCCACCGCGACTGGTAGGCATGCGGGACAACCCGCTGAGAGTGTTGGAGGACTTGATATGTACGAGAGATTAAGCCCCTGGAATTATCGAAGGAGCGCACCAGTTGCTCAAAAGGAGTAAGAGGGCCAGTGGCCGCCTGTGTCAAGCAGGACGCCTGGACCCAGTGTCCCAGTTGAATGTATTGAAATCTGGCCCCTTCGGGAAGCTGGAAGTCCCGCTTGCATTGGTCAAAAGTTTTGAGGGAGTCCCCCATGAGGAGATCCCGAATTGTCCGACAACCCCCTTCAGTCCAGTCTGAGAAGTTGGGCGGATGGCATCCTATTTTAACCCTTGCCGTGGGGTTGGTATGTAGTAATTTAACCAATCGGAGGAAGCGGGGCCCCAGACCATATTGTGCACAGACTGCAAATAAGTAAGGCCATTCGAGGGAATCAAACTCCTTATGTAAGTCCAGAACCAGGCAACACGAAAGTGGTTGTGTCTGTGGGGCATGTGTCAATACCCGGAAGAATTGGCGTAGATTCAGAGGGGGGTTCCTGGCTGGCACAGAACCATTTTGGTCGGGGTGTACCAGCTGTGGCACCACTGGGGCCACTCGGTCTGCCAGTATCTTCACCAAAAATTTGTAGTCTGTACTTAACAAAGCAAGGGGCCTATAGGAGGATTTCATCTCCAACTCGTCCCTTCCCGGTTTGGCCGATGAAATAAGTAAGCAAAAGACACACAGATGATGGACGGAATGCAGAGAAAATCAAACATTCACCCCCAGTCAACAGATCTGGGTTAAATCCATTGTTCTTTTGCTCACCATGCCACCCCAGTTCAGATCCAGCCAGATGCAAATCAGTCTTGACCCTGTGCTTTATGGGAACAGTCCAGCCCGAACTGCCAAGACAGGTCCTCCCTGGACTGGAAACAAGCATCCTGGGACCGGTTTCGGGGAATCACCCCTCATCAGCCAGGCTAGCTTGAATCCAGTGACACAGTGAGCCCGGGACCCACGTCTGGGCATACCCGGCGCACTTAAGGCGAGAAAGCAAAAGACACACAGATGATGGACGGAATGCTGAGAAAATCAAACATTCACCCCCAGTCAACAGATCTGGATTAAATCCATTGTTCTTTTGCTCACAATGCCACCCCAGTTCAGATCCAACCATATGCAAATCAGTCTTGACCCTGTGCCTCATGGGAACAGTCCAGCCCGAACTGCCAAGCAAGGTCCTCCCTGGACTGGAAACAAGCATCTGGGGACCGGTTACGGGGAATCACCCCTCATCAGCCATGCTAGCTTGAATCCAATGACATCATCTCCTTGTCTTTGCGTTGTTCGCCCTAAGTTGGCAGGGTATGCCCAGATGTGGGTCCTTTGCTAACTTTGCCACTGGATTCAAGCTAGCCTGGCTGATGTGGGGTGTTACCCCGAAACCGGTCCCAGGATGCTGGTTTCCGGTTCAGGGAAGACCTGGCATGGCAGTTCGGGCTGGACTGTTCCCATGAGGCACACGGCCAAGACTGATTTGCATATAGCTGGGTCTGAACTGAGGTGGCGAAGTGAGCTAAAGAACGATGATGGATTCAACCTACATCTGTGACTGGGGGTGAGTATCTGAAAGGTTTCAGCGCTCCGTCCATCATCTCCTTGTGTTTGCTTTATTTGCCCTAAGTTGGCAGGGTATGCCCAGACGTGGGTCCCTTGCTCACTTTGCCTCTGGATTCAAGCTAGCCTGGCTGTGAGGGGTGTTACCCCGAAACCGGTCCCATGAAATGAAATAGCATTTGTAAAGCGCACAGCTACCTCCGGAGAGGTGCCCCGGCGCTGGGGGCCCTCAAGAAGATTAAGTGAGCTATTGCCCAGAGTCACATGGTGATGGGCTAACCTGCCACCGGCACCGGGGATCGAACCGTGAACCCCGTGGTCCGGAGTCAGGCACCCTGGCCGCTGCACCACACCTCTTCCACGATCCCAGGATGCTTGTTTCCGGTTCAGGGAAGACCTGGCTTGGCAGTTCGGGCTGGACTGTTCCCATGAGGCACACAGCCAAGACTGATATGCATATAGCTGGGTCTGAACTGAGGTGGCGAAGTGAGCTAAAGAACGATGATGGATTCAACCTACATCTATGACTGGGGGTGAGTATCTGAAAGGTTTCAGCGCTCCGTCCATCATCTCCTTGTGTTTGCTTTATTCGCCCTAAGTTGGCAGGGTATGCCCAGACGTGGGTCCCTTGCTCACTTTGCCTCTGGATTCAAGCTAGCCTGGCTGATGAGGGGTCTTACCCCGAAACCGGTCCCAGGATGCTTGTTTCCGGTTCAGGGAAGACCTAGCTTGGCAGTTCGGGCTGGACTGTTCCCATGAGGCACAGGGCCAAGACTGATTTGCATATAGCTGGGTCTGAAATGAGGTGGGGAAGTGAGCTACAGAACGATGATGGATTTAACCCAGATCTGTGACTGGGGGTGAGTGTCTGAAAAGTTTCAGCACTGCGTCTATCATCTCCTTGTGGTTGCTTTGTTTGATGAAATAAGTAAGAAAACAAAAACAATGGTTCTGTCGGGTTTTCTCAATTATTTCTTGTAAGAACGCCTAGGCGTTCTTACAAGAAATAATTGAAAAAACCCGACAGAACCATTGTTTTTGTTTTCTTATCCATACCCAGGTTCTGAGGGACACAGGGTCGCCCCATTATTGTTTAACTATGATGAAATAAGTAGGCATCCCTAACCGTAGGAGGCAGTGCTGCCTCCAAGTGACGCGCGTCATATAATGTTTTAAGCGGGGTGCCAGCAATGGAGCATAGGCCTTATAAAATTTGGACGGTAGCTTGTCAGGGCCAGGCGTTTTGTCTGGGACCAGGGCATGTATCGCCTCCTGTATTTCGAACACAGTAATTTCCCCATTAATTTCCTCCCTATTTTTGAGTGGGGTCCTGGGTAAGGTGAGGCCAGCTAAGAAGTCGTTAATCTCCCCTGGTGTCTCCGCAGATGTTGCATACAATGATGTGTAGTGGCGCCTGAAGGCGGTGTGGATCTCCCGCTGTGTATGTAGTAACAACCCCTCCTTGCCTGACCGTATAGACAGTACAGGGCGTCTTACGGATTCCTGTCTTATCAACCATGCCAGTAATGAACCAGGCCTGTCGGCCTCAACATGTGTTTTTTTTTAGTCTGAGCGGCATAATTAAGGCAACACAGTCTTTCCAGAAACGCTATGTGATCGTTTTTGGTTTTGCGCAATCGCACTCGGGCATCGTCCGAGTACCTCGCCAATTCCTCAAGGCCCAGCAGGCGTCCTTCCAGATGAGTGATATCTTTGGTAAGGTGTTGTCGCATGTTTGGTGTCAATAGAAGCTCGAAATGGAGGGTCTTCCAATGTTGACACCTGTGACCTCCAAGTGGATGTCGGGGAGGGGTGCACACCCATCGCTATTGCAATGGAGTGGGTTGTGAGAGGCACATGGACTTTGACTGTGTCTTAAAGCACGGGTGTTAAATGGATACACTCCCCAGCCCTCCTCAGCAGTTGATAGCCGCATAGGTGTAAAAACAATACCTCTGTGTATACAGTAAAAATAAAAGCTGATATACTAATATTGTATGCATAAACCAAATTAACTGTCAATTTAAAGGATATCATCTGATGTTTGAGGAGTCGCCGTGGGCATCACTTCAGAGTTCGGGGGGAATAGATCTCATGTGCTGGAGTCCTCATCTCCCGAGCATTGAGATCCAGCATCATCTGCATCGAAACATGGTACGGGGTCTCAAAATTCCACCAGCGCCTGCAGTGCCTTCTGACGCTCCTGGATGTCCTCCTCGAGATTTGGCGATCCAAGCACGCGGGGAATACTCCCACTCCTGGCAGCCCATAAATCAGACCAGGCTTCATTTCTCAATTCAGTCTTCATTGCCATCAAAGTGGCTTTATACTCTTTGCGTGCAGTAGAGATTAATCCTCTTTTTTGGAACATGTTTAAGGGCCGCCTTCAACTGCCTGTGAGCTTTCAAGCATGGTGCGTTGAACCACTGATGGAAGGAGGGAGTCGAAGTGTAGCGGTTTATAGTTAAAGTCGGTGAAATAACTGAGCCAAACGCAGGCAAAGTCCTCTATTGTTGCATGCGGGGTGGCATCCGGGGTCAAACGCTTATATATTGTGGCATAGTTTTTAGAAACAACATTTTCCCAAAAAAGCACTGGGCCAATCTACTCCCATTTCAATCTGAGCCCATTATTGGAGCAAAAAGTAAGAGAGGCCCCTTCCTGACTCGGTTCTGCTAGCACATAGTCTATTTCGGGGAACCTACCAATGGTTTAGGGTCACTGGCACAATTGGGGGAGATTTTAAATTCATCTACTAAAAAGTTGAAACCACTTGAAAGTAAAATAAAATCAGTAGTTGATGAAGTAATTATTCGACCCCAGGGAATTTCCGTTCCCATCCATAAGTTGTTGAAATATGTTATGTTTACTTCTGAAGCCATTGTGGACCTCGGTGATCATACATCAGCTATCGTTCACATTGGACGCACACATCAAATCCACTTTTATAAACGCAGAGACTATTAGAAAGAGGGCAAGCTCCAAGCCCTGGCTGTGCTCCTTGTTTAAGGCAGACATGGCTTACTGGGCACCATAATTTATACCTTTGCTCAGGGCAACATTTCAAACAGCACTTGTCCCCAACTCATAGAAAGGCTCTATCTTACACCCCCTATATTAAGAAAGGCGATCACAGACCAGGGAAACTACCGGCTAGTTGCACTCCTTGTTGTTGAAGCAGGCACAGCACTGGCCTTGTTAGCATCAACCCCTGGTTTCAGAGGCGCTATACATCAAAAGACAAACAGGAGCAGCGGCTGCCAATATGCTGTGAAAACAGATGACACGGCTGGGATTGAGCCAGCCACTTAAGAAGGCTTAAGGCTACTCAAAGCGCCTTAATTGAGGTCTTCAGCATGTTTCTGCTTGTATACACGATATCATAATTTCTTCAATTAGCCTCATTTGTTCAGCAGAAATTCGCAATTCTTTGACGTAGCTTAATTTCGTACCGGAAGGCGCATGGCTTCATTTCAATACTGCCGTTAGAATACACATAGAAGCACAAATATATGTTATGTATACGTTATTATTCATCCCTATCATAGTTACAGGCTGGTGTCCTGGGCTTACCTGTGCATCGCCATAAGTGTTCTGAAAAATCACAGTCCCTCAAGAAGGCGGAGCAGCAATTCCAAAGAACGTCTTCGTTGCTACAGTCTGATATGTATTTTCGTACAAATCGCTGGGATTATAGCCTTTTCTTTTTAAGCAAGTGTCTTCTTTACGTCTTTGATCTTTTCTGAATATTTCCCGAAGTAAAGGGTGAGATTCTGAGATTGCTGAACACTTTCTTGAGATAAAAGACCTCTTGGCAAATAAATAGCATGGCAATATCGAGTCTCAGCAGGGACGCTCAAAATCCTGTGATTCTGGGCAGGGCACGAGTCGGGGGTCCACGCGGGTGGACGGCGTCCCCCCACTTCTTTCACAGGGTGGATGCCGTCCACCCTGCCAAGAAGTTGGGCCCCACTAAAAAAGATGCTGAATTCGTCCCGGTGTAATTTCCAAACACCGGGACACATTCAGCAGCGCCTGCACATTGTTGTCTGCTTTCGATCACAACAACGTGCAGGCGGGGACGGGGCTCTCTTAGTTCTGACTCCTGCTGGGCCCATAACAAAGGCCGAATCTGAGGGGTCCTCAGGCCTCCTTTTGTTTGAGTCTCCTGGTTGGGAGCAGTCAGGAGCCTCACACCTGATGCAAATGCAGCGGAGGGGAAACAAAGGCTCACACCTCGTTAGCACTTCACACATACTGAAGAGAGGCAGCTTTTCACTTCCTTCAGTCCCTGTTTAGGAGATATGCATGCACTGTAAGAATGTCAGATGTGTTGATCTTTCCCAGTATTTGCACTAAATAAATTGCATTTATATACGCTTATTACCCTTGAGGAGGCGTTGTAATGATTTAAATATCACCATTTCTTTTAAAGCACTATGGCTATAGAAAGCTGAACGCTGACAAAAGATAACATTGCTTTATATGTAGCGTACAAAAGTGTGAATCTTCTGCCTAAATCAGGAGGGTTTGCAAGTATACTCGAAATGTGCTCAAATGTACTCATGATACACCTGCTAAACATATATGTGAGGGCTTAAGATCTGATGTCACTTCTTGTGATGCCAGTTCCTGTGATGTCACGCGCTGCGATGGCACGCGCTGCGATGCCACTTGCATACTGATTAACTAGGTTAGTCCCCCCACTTCTTTTTTTAGGACTTGTGCCCTGATTCTGGGCAAATTTGAGTTGTGCGCGGTAACTTGCAAAGTGGAGTTAAAATGGCCTCTGTGTCAGTTGGGTGCTGGTGCTGCACAGGTTTGTTTTGCTGCACACGTTGTTAAAAGTCTAACGGCCTTGTATCCAAACTTTAGTTCTTCCCTCCGGTACCGTATGGTGTCAGCCTTTCTGTGTGATGGGTAACATCCTGGCTCTGATGATACTGAGACTGCCTGCACATAAACAAATAACAGCCGCTTCCTGTCAAGTTATGTTTGTAAGTCAGCACAAAGACACCAGAAGCAACAAAGCAAGGAGAGGATGTAGCCTAATGGCTAGAGCGTCGACTTCGAAGCTGGGGGGATTCGAGTCTCGGCAGGGACGCTCAAAATCCTGTGATTCTGGGCAAATCACTTAACCTCCCCGTGCCTAACAAAATGAATGTGTCCGTCTGTAAGGCAACTGGTTCTCGTGTAAAGCACTCCGATTCCTTAAGGTCGAGAACCCGCTGTATAAAACTCTGGGGGGGTAGGGAGGGACTCGGATTAGGAGATGGTCTCTGTGCACAAGGTCGGACTGCAGCAGAAAATAGGACCGGGCACGAAAATAAAAGTGGCCCCCATTAGCGAATCAGATTGCGAAAAAAGTGGCCCTTGTTTGTAAACAGGGCAGTTTTGAACCTGTGATGACATGCTGTATATGTGTTTTGCAATGATTTGAGTTCCTCAAAGAACTCCACTGCTCCCAGTACAGAAGAGATGCCAATTCAAGATACTGACCCACAGGTACAAGGCCCTTCACAACCTCGGACCTGCCTACATCAACCGACGCCTGAGCTTCCACCAACCTGCCAGACAACTCTGATCCGCCTCCCTATTGTTTGCCCACACTCCCCGCATCCACAGAAGCACCAGCGGAGGGCGCTCCTTTTACTACCTCTCAGGGAAGGCTTGGAATGGCCTACCCTTGCAGAGCCGCACCTCCCCATCGCTTATGGATTTCCGGAATGCACTGAAGACCTGGAAAGCACTGAAGACCTACCTTTTCGACTGATCCTAGCACATTGCAAGCCCTTGGATACCCTCGTGGGTTATTAGTAGCGTTTTACAAATCGACAGATTGATTGATTGATATGCTTTGTGGTTGCTGTGGTCCACTTTGTGGTAATATCCGGGAAATCAACAGTTAAAACTGGCTCACCTCAACTTAAAACAGGCCCACGAACAGCCATAAAAGCCGGCCCAAGCATTGACTTGTCAGACTGGCCCTTCTGGCACTGCCAGATTGCCTTATAGGCAAGTCCGACCTTGGTTTTGCAGGCAAAACATTTTTTGCACTAAGTTGCACACCAGTTGTGCACGAGGTGGACAGGATCAACATTTAGAGATGTATCACGATAATGAGTGTAGTGTAAAGTTGAATAAAGAAACGCATCCAGGTAGTTTCAACTTTAATGGAGCACATAATCATCTGATGTTCACACAGACAGGGAGCACCTGGCCGGAGAAATGATGTGTGCATTAATTGACACTGCAGAAAGAAACAGGTCTCTAGTCCGAACACGGCTGAGAGTTGGACGTAGCTATAGTTCAGCCGCGCTTTCTGGTGAAAAGGCTTGATTTCCCTATAAGTTTGGTCCCTGCGGATGAATCTGTATCAATTGTGACAAACTGTTAGCAAAGTTCAAGCATGCTGATTTTTGAACATTTTCAGAGGGGGAGTGGGAGGGAAAGTTAAGGAGGTGAAAAATGTGTATTTTCACTTCAACTCCCATATGAAAGTTGTTCTCAGTGACAGCAAAAACTGCCAGATTTATGCCAACTTGGCATAAAAGTAGAATTTTACTCAGAACTTGTGCTTTCTGTGATATACTGTAAATCAGTTCACCGATTTAAAAGGGTGCCCTGTGCATACATGCCAACATTTTGGAAGAGGAAAGTGGGAGCTTTTTGACAAATAATCGAGAGAATGTATTTCTCGTATTGACTTCTATAGCAGCCTGCACCGGGTCTATTAGCATGCATGGGACTTGCAAGTGTGCTGCTGCAGGATCAGATATCAGAAATTCAAATATAAGCTTCTTCCATACCTGTCAGGAGCACAGAAAAATCGCTATGGCAGACAGAGTAAGTGTGACAGAAATGTTGTGCACTTGCTCGCAGGAGCAGGTTACTGGCAGCGCATAGTCCGAGTCACACAAGGCCAGCCCCTGCCATATGAAGCCCACTGAGGAAATGGGTTTCTGCATGCAGGAATCGGGAGGCGGGAGACTACCTTGAAATCGGTAGTCTCCCGCCTGAATCGGGAGGGTTGGCATGTATGTCTGTGGGATGCAGTGCCTCATAAAACGAATAGTTCACTGCAAAAACACAACATACACATTAACTTACACTGCCCATCATGCTCAATACACCACTTTGCCAATGGCACAGGAAAACAGGCAGCCTATCAAGAGCAAAAAAATGGGGGCAGTAGGAGTTTTGGCATGTCTTGTGCACGTTGCAAACCATAACTGGTGAATTAATGGGTTTTTCTGGTTTTAATTCACTGAACTAGAACTTTTAACTGTGGTTTTGAAGTGAGTATATTTAAGCTTACATAGAGCTGAAATACTATGCCTAACTGTTGTGTCCGAAAAGCAAGAGACAGTTCAAGAAGCAACGCTTTAAATTATGTTAAAAAGGGCAGCAAAGGCACCGCAGGACAAGCCAGCAGCCAAACTTGACTTCAGCGGACAAGCGGTGTAATGTCCAGCCCAACCCTCCAGCCCTGGCAACAGAACCTAAATGTACCGACACTCAGAGTGCCCCATCTCAGATGCAACACTAACTCCTCCCCCTTTACCACACAAAATCCGTGAAACATGCAATTGCCTTAAGAATCTTAATACTTTTTGGCTTCCCGGAGACATTCTTCTTGCAATCATATGGTCTTCTGCAAAATGATTGCACTCCCTGCTGCTGTGCAGGAGGCTTCCTTTATCTCACTATTCACTGTCCCACTGTCACTACCACCTGCATCCGTGCAGTAGATGTTACCAGTAAATTGAATCCTATTGTGAGTTGGTGATCCACCGGATAATCCATATTTTCACAAAAATCTCCTTACAAAATCTCGAAATCTTGTCGCGAGTGAGTGAGTTCATTAAGTGCAGCCACGCATCTGCTTCATTTCAGAATGCAGTATTGGGAAGATCATGTAAATAGATTTGTGTCACTACATTTCCATTTTTCGTTGGTAAATTTTGAAGTTCCTGATTTTGGCAGTACATTGCACCCTAAATGTATTTTTCACCATTGTCAGTGTTATTTCAATAAATAACAATTTGCACAACAGATGAAAGTTTTAAATTACCCTAATCCATGTGTTCAATTCGACTGCTTTGAAGGTTTCTCTATAGTGATAATGTTGTTTTCCTCTGGATTGCATTTTATTGAAATCAATTAATACATTTTACTTTGAGCACACACTCTAAGCACTGCACTTTTGAAAAAGATTTAAATAAATGATTGCCTGGTGTTCAGTTACTCTTTGCCATGAGTTATTTTTTTCCCTCTGTCTTAAACCACTTCATCAGAAAAAACAGCTTTGACTTGAGTGCTCAGCTAGTAGCCGAGTGACAGCTTTGCACATTCATTATAAATGTGTAGTTCTACACCACACTCAAGCGGTAATCATTTATCAATATAAGTTCTAACCCCAGGTTTCCTTTTTCTATTACTAGTTTTATTTGACTTTATGCAAATAATTACAGCGCCTTTAAATGTCCGTTTAGTGTGGACGTTTTTTCCTCCAGTATCTTAATTATATTTATTTGTATTTATATCAAGTTAAGTGTCGGGCACTGTCTAAAATGTTCTTTAATTACATCTCCTCCATTTTTTGGGATAGGAGTCAATAAAATGTAATAATCTTAACTTGACGTATAATTTTGTTTTCTATGCCATCTGATTTGAAAGTTCAACCTTAATCAGTGATAACATAACAGAAATAAAAGGAGAGAAGTACGAGATATATGACAAAATAAAACTGGAAGCATGCAAGGATCGGTGGTACATACTGCGGTGAACCTTTCTGCTACATATAGAATTATAACTGGTTAGCGGAAAATACCAGGGTTGTTTTTCACTTCGGGTGTTCCTAGTGACACCACGTAGACAACAGGGCGAATCCATGGCTGCCAAGTTTTCAGTTTGCTTATGTGTGACATTTCCATGGTTTCAGTGTATTTAGGAGTGACATTCTACAGCCGAATGTGTGACACATTGAGTTACTTATTTTTTACTGTCTGTAATACAATTAATGACTTGCATAGTTAAAGTGCTTTCTCAATTCCATGATGGAACCTCGTAGTACTATAAATAGTCAAGTCACTATTCCCTAATGCTCCAGCCAGGATTCTATTCTGTTCATCTATGGTTACCAAAACACACAAACATCTGCAGAGATAATGCATTAACCGATTGAGGTTTCACATGTAAAAAGATGCATTTCCCACTCATTACTTGAACTTGAATTCATCTTTCATTTAAGGTGTGTGTGTTATTTTATGTGTAATGGGTGAAGGTGAAAGAGCAACAAACAGACAGAATTTTATCTTTTTAACCACGTTTTCACCGTGCCTGCCTCCACGCTCTGACACTGCCTCCATTGGATTCAGTTTAGTGCTCTGCTGCTGGACTCACCTGTGCTAACCAGAAGTGATTGCCAGAGCAGCAGAAAGCGTCTTGGAGCTAGGGGGACCACCGGCATGCAGGCTGTGTGCTGCCCTTGATGGTTGTGCTGCCTAAGTGCAGCACTGCCAGCAGTTTTCACGCACGGCTGACAGGCTCTGGTGGAATCACGGTCACTCTGCCTTTGGTGCCGCTCAGAGGGTAGACTTGTGACAGCTGAGGACAGGCTGGCCAGCGCTTTTAAAGTGTGCGCTGGCCGCCGGCATCGGACCGGTCGACAGGTGAGCCCACCCGCGACTGGGGCTGGTTGGAAGATTAGGCCTCAACTTGTTGATTTTTTTTAAGTCAGCAGCAGCCCGGGCTGTATGTTCAGGGGCTTAGAGAGACTCATAGCAGAGAAGAGAACATTGCCCACTCTGTCCATGTCTTAAAATGGCTCTGCAGTTGAGCCAAGTCTGAGCCAGTGGTCTGGCGCATCTCTAAGTGCCAGAGAGCATACAGAACCTTCAAAATATTTGTGATGCAAATTACAAAACAAACAAAATCTAAGAACATGATAAATACTTTAAATTGTAGAAAGTGTTTCTTTAACACATGGAAGTGCCTCAATGTAATATATTAGCTCACAACATTGCATTGACATTTAGTAGAATTGGAAGTTTCTAAACATGAACTTTAAAACATATATTAACCCCCCCTCCTAACAAAGCCAGGAGTGTACAAAGCGTATGAATTGTCAGGTGTCCCTTATGTGATGGCTAATATTAATTTTTATGGCTGGTGGAATAATACAGGCCATGAAAGTATATACAAGTGATGTTTTTACACAGGATCCATCTTGAACTGAATTACTTGAATGTGCTCTCAAATGTCACTGTCAAGTAAACTAGACACATGAAGTAACTCCATTTTACTTCAATCATACAATTTAGTCATGCAGGTGTGCCAGGATTTGAACCCAGGTTTCCTGGTCACACAGCGTTTTTGTACAATTCTATCAGATGAATAATACACTGTGTTAAGTAAATACAGATCACAGGTTAATTTGGCACAATGTCTAAAAACAAAAGGTACATAGTGACGGTGAGAGACTGTGGGACACCATATGCTAACGCCACTGGCTTTCTCAGTGGTCAAAGAGGAATAAAAAAAATTATGGATACTGTGATCCTGAGTGCAATGGGGATGGCGTCAGGGAGTGTGGAGGTAGAATCAATGGCGTGGGTAAAAAGAACAAAATATTCTGTGACTATTTTTTGATCTTTCACCATTCAATGTCATACATTCACCTCAGTACAGAGATCTCGGCCTAAATCCATCGCTTTTTTGCTCCCCATGCCATTCCAGTTTAGACCCAGCCATATGCAAAACAGTCTTGACCCTGTTCCCCATGGGAACACTCCAGCCCGAACTGCCAGGCCAGGTCCTCCTGGAAACAAGCATCCTAGTACCGGTTTCGGGGTATCACCCTCATCAGCCAGGTTAGCCTGACTCCAGTGGCATGGAGAGCACGGAACCCACGTCTGAGCATGCCCACTCGGGTGACAAATGCAAAAAGAACAATTGATGGACAGAATGCTTAACAATGTCATACATTCACCCCAGTACAGAGATCTGGGCCTAAATACATCATTTTTTTGCTCCCCATGCAATACCAGTTTAGACCCAGCCATATGCAAATCAGTCTTGACCCTGTTCCCCATGAGAACAGTCCAGCCCGAACTGTGGGCCTACATTTAGGTTAAAGACAAAAAAGTGTTTTCAAAGGGTAGATTTTAGTGATATGGAGATTACACCTAATGGAAACAGTTTTACAACTGTCCATTAAAAGCACATGCTCCACAGCTCATCTTGGAACACCCCTACAATACCTCTCAAAAAGAATAAATCTTTTTCTTCTGGAAGTTTAAAATGTCTCCATCAATTAACGCCACATCTATCGGCTCCCAAGCAGCCTTTACATTTACAGTTTAACCAACTACACAGGTCTACATTTCTTTTCAGACAGCTGGCATCCTGGTGAGAAGGCTTGTTTCTTGTCTATGTGTCTGCCGATCCCTCAGGATCACCGCACAATGCTATCGTTGAAATCTCCATCATGGAAAACGGACATTAGGGTTAATTCACGGACAGTCTGTGAAAATCACGGGGGGAGGGGATCACCCTAGGCGCAGGAGGTAGAGCTGCAACACTCAAACTGCCTGCCTGGGCCAATCATTAGGAGCACATGCTTGAAAACAACAAGGCACCATACATGTGGGACTGTGTTCCGGATCCTGTTCTTTTCACATAGACTGATGCCATATCCACGTACCACAGAGAGACCGGGCCAATAATGTATTTACTGCAAACATGATCTGAAGCAGTTTACTATTGACTCATAGTTACTAGCCTTGAAAACGTCACCCCTCGTGGCCGGCTGAGCCAGTGAGCAGCTGATAGTGATAATTGCGGCAGGGCAAGCTGAAGTGCACTGGCTGCCTTATATGAATGAATTGTACTTTATAATGTTGGTCCCAGGCGCTATAAAACGTGTGACTAATGCACTGTAGTGCAGTGATAAGGACACTAGCACAAAAATGTGTGGTAGTCTACCCCCTGATGTGCTGGCGAAGCTCAACTTGTCTATGAGGTAATATGGAAAACTTTACATTATTGCCCGTTCCTCATTTTAGTTGTATGTTATATATGCCTCCCCTGCCCCCAGTCTACTTAGCCTGCTCAGCTAATCCCCTGGATCAGCTTAACAAGCGCAGTGGACTCATGCACAGCATTGCTTCACTTCTCTCAAGCCCCCTTCCACTAGCTGCCCCTTGAAAAAATATACCAGGGGCACAACAGACGTTTGCATCTGCTCTTTGCGCCACCAAGGCATTTTGGTATTACAGAAAGGGATGCTGATGCTTGTGCATCCCCTTCTTTAATATGAGCTGCACCGGCTCTAAATGTGCACCAGTGCAATCATGTGGGAGTATGCTCTTGTTTGCATGAGCACCTGGCCCCATGCAAATGAGGGAATTCTTTTGCTCACGGCTTATTTATCACTGTCCTCTTATCTATAATATGCTATCAGGAGTCACACTGATTGTGCGTCACATTTGAGGTAGCGCACAGTCAGTTCACCCCTAAGTGCTTCTCTTTGGAGTGGATCATGAGGGTCTAAAGGACCCTTGCAAGCCGTCCACTTTCAGGTGGGTGCAATTATACAATGCAGTCTCCTGTGAGGGGATCCCTACCTCTATTAAAAGGGAGGCTGGCAAAGACAAATCTGCAGTTTTAAACCGGACTCCATCGTTCACTAATGTGCTCTCCTCACCAAAGAGATAGGCTGGCAAAATGCATGCATGCGCTGGGGACAGCACAATTTTGGGCGTCTTTGGGAGGACAGCGTGCCCAGTGTGTAACGTAGGTCAAGTTGTCCTTCAACCCCCCACCCCCAACCTTATGGCCAACACTGCACCCAAACACTGAAAAACAAATTACCATTCTACCACCCTGCCCACCGTCCTTGAAACTACTCTCTCCCACCGGATTACCTAAAAAACATATCTAGCGCCCTGAAACCTTTCGGCACCACCTCCAATAACTCCTTCCCTCTCCCTGCAGAGTACATGTTTGGCTGCCAACCTCCCACACCACCATCTAACATTCCCTCCCTGCCTTAAACAGTTCTTTCCAAGTAAAAGCAGAGATTCGGTGCTGCACTAACAGGGTCTGTGATAGCCACTCGCAGCACTGCCTGCGTTTCTCTCAACAGCCACAGGAAGATGGCGGTTGCTGTCGCAAGTGAGGCAGTGAAAAAACAGAACTTGTATTTTTTCCACTGCTCTTACATCAGAGGAGTGAATAACCAGGTTTCCAAACCTATGTTTATGAAAATGGCTTCCTGCAGGAGACATACATTACAATGCGATTTGTGTAAGTGTCAAATGCAGTTTGTGATTATCACAGGCCAGAACTACACTTAGACATGCTGGTTTCAACATCATATTCTGAAGTTTGGCCTGATGGCGATGTAGTCGGTTAAGTGAGTTATACATCTGGAAACCTCTGTCAGTTACACAACAGGTATGAGCCTTGTGTTAATATATTTTCTTTTAAAAGCTTTTTTTCTTTTTTTCAACAAATAATGCAGCAGACATTAGTACGTAAACATCATATACACAACACTTGGTGTCCCAAGGACAACATACTGCTAGATGTAATATTGCAAGTGACAATGATGGTGAAAAAACATTGTGTTAATATAATATTAGCATAACAGGCAACATAGTCTTTATGGAATTTTTACGCTTTCAAATATACACATAATATAATTTCCCCTTCATTATTCGCCATCTTTCTTGTATTCACTTTATGTCTGCAACATCTGCATATGTGTGTTGGACATCATTTTAGCAAAAAGATTGTGGCTATGTCAGGCTACTGAAGATTTGGGCCAAGATTCAGAGTTTGTTAGACTCCAGGTGTTTTTTATTGCAACAGATGAATAACGATACCCTGGGGTGCGTTATTTATCGGGTGAGATAAATAGCACCGATAGCAAGTTTCTGAGGAATAAAAAGCAGATCTTGTTCCATTATATGGCCACAAGTGGAAAAAAGCCCGTTTATGGTCCAACAAGCAATTTAGAAATTGTCTTTCCCACACTGTATCACTCATGTGCCTTAAGATCTTCTTTGGTAAAGAGCAATATGGCCACAGCCAATTTTCTTTCTGAATTAACTGAATTTGTTTTCTTCTGTTTCATTCCAGAAACGTGCCTACAAGACCTATGTTAAAGCCCTTCCCATGCTGAAGAAGATGGGAATCAACTCTATTCTCCTCAGAAAGATAATTGGCTCACTGGAGGTGGCTTGTGGCATTGTCATGACTCTAGTTCCTGGTCGCCCAAAGGATGTAGCCAATTTCATCCTCCTTCTCCTTGTACTGGCAGTACTATTCTTCCATCAGCTGGTTGGTGACCCCCTCAAGCGCTATGCCCATGCCTTAGTGTTTGGCATCTTGCTTACCTGTCGACTACTAATTGCTCGTCAGTCTGATGAGCGACCCAAGAAGAAAAGTATCACACCTGAGAAGGAGGATCAAATTCCACAGAAGGGTGGATCTGAAAAAGGGAAGATGAAAGTCTCCTAGTTTCCCATTGCAAGGACATTCCAGGCACCTGTCCTTGAAAGAACATGACTTTTTTGTTGCTTTTCAGACTGTACTATTTAGTTTTTGTTTACAAAATGTGATAGTATGTTTCTCAGTGTCCTAATTTTGCTCCCTAACTCCTAAATATTAGGGTATCGTTGCTTATAAAACAGGATCAAAAGTATTGTTAGCACGTGTGGGGACTGGAAGATTTCTGATAAATCAGTCTTAACATTTTACTTGTCACAAGTTCTTGTTGGTGTAGAATAAGTAGAAACCATTAGAGATTTGCCTCTTCTTTCCAGAGCTTTGCTCCATTTTCAATCTTTCCATTACTGAACCTGAACTGAACCTGGCACCAAAGAGTACGTGGCAGCTTCTGAAGGATTTTCAGCAAATGTATATTGTGAACATTTAGTTCTAAATCTGAGTTGGGGGAAGTGTGGATACAAGTTAAGGAAAAAAATATTATTAAAATATTGACACTTTGTCTAGACACACCATCAGCCAGAGAATTACGGGTACTTAAATCTGTCTCCCTTTATCCACAATAAGAACGCATGGCCCTATGGCCACGACATATGCACATTTAGTCATATTTATGGAGTGACTTGTAGTTTTAGAGCCACTTTCTCTTAAACTTGACAGTATTATTGATGTTACTTTGGACAATACTGTAAAAGGAGTTACCCAGGTTAGTAGTGCTTATTTTGTGAAAAAACTGCTGTTACATTCAGAATGATGAGTAAGCGGTCAATGTGAGTTCTCAAGGAAACTAAAGTTTGGAATTGAACTTATCTTCACTTCACCAATGAGTGCCATAGAAGCAGAACAGATCACAAGGAAGGAACATCACTACACACGAAGACCTTGTACAACCGGTGTTTCTGGTTCATGATTCAAGGCAGTGTAATATCACTGGAAGATAAATGTTTTTCCCATTCAGAAACGGTAACTTGGGAGACTTCAGAATGACACTTAACATATCATGGGATGATCATTCAAATAATAAAGACTAGTTAGTGTTAATCGCTGCCGAACATTCACTGCCTATGGTAACTCGGTGAACTCTTCTCCAATACTAGTGTGATTGGTAAACTTTTGATTTGGGTTAAATTGGTATTGGGAGGTTGAAGAGAATGGAACTTGGCTCGTGAAAAATAGTGTCACTCGTTTGTCAATGCTTTTATAAGTGATACCGGTTTAAAAAAAAGAAGGAGGTTTTCTGTGTTCGTGCTAAGCTGTGGTTTTTTTGTTAGGTCTGGTGTTTTATTTGCAACTGGGTGATTTAATATTTTATTTCTTGCTGGTACTGATTAGACATTTTTTTTAGTAATTTCCACTCAAAAATAAATCTTTTTGAAATGTTTTGGTGTCTTTGTTATACCTGACAGGTGGTCCGTCTACCACCGTGCAGTACGAAATAGCATTTAAGGAAGACTGGTGGAGATGGACATAGATTCCCATCTGCTGGATCCTTTCCTGATCACCTTTGGAAGTCAACTCCTTATTTTGCATCTGGTTATTAGCTGTTTCTAGTGCCCCCAGCCTTCAGCTAGAAAACAACACAGAACATGAAGCACTGACCACGAACACACACATCAGAAATCATATTTCTTTTAGTTAGGTAGCACATGCCAAGTACTACAATGCACTATAAGGTTCAGTCAAAGATACACACAAAAGATGAATATTATCCACTAGCATTTGAAACAACCAAACAACAGACTGAGTTCTATAATGAATCCTCAAGACAAGGGCCTGAATGTACTTGAATGCTGAAAGCGATGGAAGCCCACAATAATGACAGAATACATGCTATACAGATCTTTATAAAATAACAAAACATTTCCTCAAAGGTATCCAAGACTATAAGGCCCAGCTACATCCAACAACTAATGCTGAATCAGCACTATGTACGAGGCAGTGATGGAGAGGATTTCCAAAGAACCCCATCCAGCTCTTGGTAGAGAGCTACAGCAGTCACACCCTCAATCGAATACCACATGGATCATCTTGCCTCAGCTGAGTACCTAGCTGGCCTCTGGGTGGAAAAAGGCCAGGTGGGAACACATGGTATTATTGCCCAGCAGATACAGTAGGTGGGTGGAACTTCACTGTAACAGGGCCTGAATGACTTATGTGAGCTCTGTTTTTGGCTTATGCAAAGTAGAGAGCTTCATTATATACAAATTGTTCATTGACATAGGAGATCATTGCTGAAGGTAAGCCCCCTATTTTCTCCCATTCTTTTGCCAGTTAAAAGGGAGAGTTGGGGTATGGTCAATCAGATGGTGGTCCCCTATTAGCTGCCTGTCAAACACCTGTCATGTAAAAATTGGGTGGCTGATGCTTTTTCCATGGCCTGGTTGGGAGAAAAGATAGTGGTAGGACCATCTTTGAAATTGGGTTATTAGTTGAGAGGTGTGGTAGCTCCACTCAAATAATAAACACAATCCTTGTCAGGGTGAGCAACAAAAGTCACTAAATAAACCTGTGCTCTACCCTCTGGTAGTTTGGCTCAAAATCAGCCCTGCTTGACTTTGAGCCAATGTGCAAAGTATTTATGCAGCACTCAAACAGTAATAAAGTGAAAACATAACAGCAGAAAAATCCCAAAACAATTTATAAAACATAGGACATTTTAATAAATAAAATGATACTAACATGACAAAAAAAACAATAAGTAGAACCGGAGTTACTTTTGAGCAAAAAAAGAGCACCAAGAAGCACAAAGCGCCAATTGCAATTATTTAGTTGCACTGGGATGGGGCAAAGTAGAACGTTCAGGCTGACCGACATGGAGTACGGGTTGGATACAGGGACCAAGTTCATTCCGGTGGAAAGACTACCTTAAACTTAGCCTTGTTCTACGCAAGAAGTCTTGATCTGCACTTCGCATTGGCAGTGCGGTTGTTGTCGGCGTGTAGAGCTCTTGGTGGTGAAGTCCAGGGTCTGTGTTTGGGAAGGTAGCGTTAGCAGTCGGACACAGGTCCCACTTTAGCCTCTTTGAAGTCTGCTCACTTTTGCAAGGAGACCGGGGACGATTCTTTTGGACGCTAAGGGCCCAGAACGTCTGCTCTTTCACCTGGGGTCCAGTTCTTGCACATTTGGCTTTGGAGGAGAATACCACTAACACCATCCAAAGGCCAAGGATCTAAAGGGGCACCTCATGGGGGTTAGGACTCCAGCAGAGTGGAGCAGGAGGGTTCAGGTAGGTCCAATTGGTACTGGTCAGCTGGGCAGTTGAAGGGAAAGGCCTCTGTAGCTCAACCAGGAGGTAAGCCAAATGACCCTTGGAATCACTTCTGGGGCCCTGGGCTCATTGCAAGCAGACCCAGTCTTCCTTCATACTGCAGACTGCAGGACAGTCCTTCTTTTGAGTCCCCACAGGTCCAGGCGTGCTCTGATGAGAGGTTCTGAGGGTGCCACTTTTATACCCAGTGCCAGCCTGTGTGTATGACATCCCCTTTGCCTACCCCTAAACTCGTTCTTGTAAGTTCTCCACTTTTCCTGGGGTTTTGTTTTTTTGGAACACATTTTATTAGTTTGCATTTGATAATTGCAACACGGGCAACCTGGACTTTTCCTGGGGCTTGGTTCCTATCTTTCTAGGGTAGCACAGTGCAGGCAGCCCAGGTGTTGGCTGCATTTGCTACTGACAGAGTAGGCATCATCAGAAATCAGGAAGGGGCTGGGTACAGTCCCCAGACTACCATTTGAAGTTCAGGAAAGGCTGAGTACAACCCCCAGGCCATCCTGCTCAAGGCGAGGAACACCCTTCCCTCATCTAAGCCCCTTTTGTCCCCTGTCTCGAAGGAATACACATCACACCACAGGAGAGCCATTAATGGTCGTGTGACCCTCGACACTGGCAGAAAGGCACATTTGGTTTGGGCATAAAAATGCCAACTTTCTAAAACTGGCATTTTCAGAATAGTAATTTAAAATCCAACTTTACCATTAAAGAGGATTTGATAGTACAATTCGAGTGAGTGGAAGAAATATTTCTCTATCTACTCCCAAGCTGAAGTTATCACTTATTAAGTGTAATAAGGTAACCCAGTGTTAGTCGAATGGAGAGCTAGTCTTGCTGCAGTGAAAAACGACTTTTTTTTTTCACTGCCACAACATGTAAAACATAATTACACATGTCCTAATTTGTAAATATCATGCACCCTACCCTATGAGCGTTTAGGACATACCTTAGAGGTGACTTATAAGTATAACAAAACAAGGTTTAGACCTGGGAAAAGGTTTGTTTTGCCAGGTCAGAATGACAGTACAGGCTGAAGTGGCAGGCCTGAGACATGTTTTACAGTGCAATTAGTGCTGCAGCCCACTTGGAGCATTTAACTTACAGGCCTTAGGTACATGTAGTACCATTTACTAAGCAGTTATAAGTAAATTAAATGTGCCAATTAGGTGTACACCAATTTTACCATGTTTGGAAGAGAAAGCAGAATCACTTTACCACTAGTTAGAAGTAAAATGAGCAGAGTACTAATGCCCACAAAAATGGTTTCAGAAAAAAAATAGGGTGGTGAAAGCAAATATCGGGGAGAATACCGCACAAAGCATGGTAATTTCCAACAGACGACAAAGGTCTGACCGGTTGCTAAGGTCTCATCCCCACTATCAGAGCATACGAATTATCATGCTAGGAGGAGGAAATTCGGAATCCCAATTGATTTCCTGAGCCCTGGGAGGGTGATAGTTTGTAATATCCTAGTACTCCAAGGCACCACGGTAACTCTTAGCATTAATGCCCCAGGGGTGCACAAGCACCTTATGACAACAAGCCATGGCAAAGCTGGTTTCGCCTATGCAAAAGCTATGGGCTTTGCCAATGTCTTTTAGCGTGTTGTATAGCAGCGTGGAGTGGCGTAGAGTAGAGTGGAATACTGTGAAGTGGCAAAGAGCAGAGTGGTGTACAATGCAGTGGCAGAGTGGATTGGCAGAGTTGAGTGGGGTAGACTAGAGAAGCGTAGAGTGGAGGGGCATGGCATAGGTTGGTGTAGAGTGGCATGGAGTAGAGTGCCATTTTGTGGAATGAAGTTGGGTAGAGTGGCAGAGAGGGGTGGAGTGGCGTAGAGTGGGCTGGTGTAGAGTGCAGTGGTGCAGAATAGAGTACTGTACAGTGCAGTGGCATAGAGTAGAGTGATGCAGAGTAGAGTGGTGCAGAGTGGAGTGGTGCAGAGTGGAGTGGTGCAGAGTAGAGGGAAGTGGCACAGAGTGCAGTGGTGCATTCTAGAGTAGAGTGCATTGGTGCAGAGTAGAGTGGCAGAGAGTGCTGCAGAGTAGAGTGCAGTGGCTTAGGGTGCTGTGGCATAGAGTAGAGCTGTGTAGAGTAGAGTAGTATGGAGTGCAGTACCACAGAGTAGAGAGGCGTAGAGTAGGGAGAGTAGAGTGCAGTGACATACAGAGGAGTGGCGCAGAGTGCAGTGGCCTAGAGTTAGTGGTGTGGCGCAAAGTGCAGTGGCCTAGAATAGAGTGGTGTAGAGTAGAGTGGCGCAGAGTAGACTGGCGTAGAGTGCAGTGGCCTAGAGTAGAGTGGTGGAGAGTAGATTACAGTGATGTAGAGTTGTGCAGTGTAGAGTGCAGTAGCGTAGAGTAGAGTGGCATAAAGTGCAGTGGCATTGAGTGGTACAGAGTAGAGTGGCATAGAATCAAGTGGCGTACAGTGGTGCAGAGAAGAGTGCAGTGCCATAGAGGGGTGCAGAGTACAGTAAAGTGGCGTTGAGTACAGGGGCGTTGAGTATAGGGGTACTGGGTGGGGAAAAAGAAGCAACATGGAAGGGAGATGGATGGGAATGAATAGAAGCTACATGAACTGGGAAATGGACTGGAAACACAAGTACTCGTATGGAGAGCTTGAACCCAAAGAAAAAAGATGCTCCAAAAAACAGTGAATTGACACAAGTACTTGGTCCGTGCTCCAGGGAAGGGCCAAACACAAAAAGAGGACATGAAGCACATGCCTTGACAAATGGGGACTAAGGGAATGAGATTGGCACTGAAGCTAACAAATGGTAAGCTATGAGTGGGCTGTAAGCCCACTGTATGTAAACAACGTGTCTCATAGAGACAGCACATGCACTGTCTAGGCGAAACCTAAAAAGGAATTTCCAGGGGTTTCCCTTTTGGTACTGGGGTGATTGCTCACCCCAATAAAGGTAATGATAAGGATTACTATGATCCTTTGAGCCTTCTGGGGTGTTAAAAACCCCAGTGCTCGGCAGTGCAGTGAGGTTCTTGCGTTTGCGCCAAATTTGCGTTCTGCCTAGTTCTCTGCAGTGCTGTCAGGAGGAATAGAGACATCAGCATGACAGTATTTGCAAGTGCCGCCATGATGATGATGTCCACCCCACCATTCTGTTTTCTCAGCTTGGCCGTCCTTGTAAACATTTGCAGCTGTGGGAGAACAATGGTGGGTGATTGCAGTGGTTAATTTGTATCCTGTGGTTGCAGGTAGGGCCACTTATTTCTGCCAACTGGGACTGTTTTTTTTAGGTCTCCCTCAGGCCCAGTAAAAGAAAGATAAAGTCACACTGCACTGTGCTTGTCTGTCATGTTGCTTTTGGCCCACCAAGGCCCTGAATAGATCAGGTACCTCGGCCCTGTGGGTGGGGGTGGGGGGTGGAGGCAAAAGAGCAGGTACAGTGTAATGGTTCTTCTGTGATCACCCGGCCGGTGGAGCTTTTGACATTTTAACTTAATTTCAGTGACTTTTTTTTTTTTAAACAAACTTGATTGAGTTTTCTATTTTACATGGCATAGGCAACATGGCATGAACATATCATGTATTCATCAAAACATGTAGGAGCATGTCAAAGAAGTAGCAGTAGCATATGATGTTGGTAACAAGTAATAAAACACAATAGTGAGCCTGTTCCTAAACTATGAATCCTGTGAGTTTAGTGTGGCATAGTCCGTGGGTGGATGCACTCGTCGGTGGGATGTCTGTTCCCCTATCTGACATGTTCGCTTGAAGGGGCTAGGAATACGCAGTGAGGGTTGTTAGCGGAGATGTGTGTAAGGGCAGGGACGTGTTGTTTATGTGCCAGACTGCGGCGGCCTGGTGTCATCATCGGCTTCACTTTGGAATGTAAGAAGCAGACCATCCCAGGCGGCTGCGATGGGGCACCTTCGGAGACCACGTATCAATGTCACGGACTCTGTTGCAGCCCAGTGGACAACTGTGCTGTGCCATTGTGTAGCTTTTGGCAATGACGGGGCTTCCCATTTCATTGCATTTGTGCACATGGCTATTAGCAGGGCCAAGACAATAAAGTGGTTGATCCCCCACCCCCGGTGCTTATGAACCCCCAGAATGCTGCTGTCTGCATGGTTCAGGTCCTGACGACCTGTGGCCCGCGCAGGGCTTTAAGTGGGATAACAAAACTGGGGGGTCTCTCAAAGGGGCGTGGCCAATGTAATTAAGGGCGTGGCTTAAACATACGCTACAAATCTGTGCTTAGCATAGTGTGCTGCCTGACTGTTATTTTGCTGCTTCTTTCATTGCATCCAGATATATAACACAACAAGTAAGATTACACCTGCAACAAGCTAAAACTATTGGTGTTGTCAATGGTTTTTAGTTGCATAAAATATTTAAGTACCAGCTACGGCTTCATTGTATATACCTTTGAAAGTGCTTCAGTTTTGAAATGATGAGTTTGAAAGAACTGCAACGAGTCTCTTTGAAGTTACATCTAAGGCAGTGAAGGGTGGTACTTCTGCAGAGTTAAGATTTTTCACCCTGTGAGCAAAAATGGAGAGCCCATTGGGACCCGTCTCGGCACCTGCTTTTTTTTAGAACTGCTGGTGCTGAGCACTGGCAGGACCCGGCCCACTTAAAGCCCTGGGTCCGCGTGAGGATTGTGCAGACTTCATCCCAGAAGGTTGGCATGATCAGGCAGCCCCAAAACATGTGAAAGATGTCTGCTGTGGAGGCATGGCAGTGGGGGCAATCTGGCAATGCTGTGGGGTAGATTTTGTGGAGTCTAGATGGGGTTAAATAGTCTCTGTGTAGGATGTTGTGCTGTACGTATTGGAATCCCTCATTGCGGGAGACCTTACATGGTTATGAAAGTGCCCTATCCCATTCCTTGGAGCTCAGGGGGCGTCCTATCTAGTACCCACTTCTGTTGGAGAGTAGCTAAAGGGACACAGTCTTGTCCGGTATGGCTTAAGCAATCCAGGAGAGGAGTCTCCTTCCAGTTCCCATTGTAAACATAACTTGTGTTAAAGGATGAGCAGGGGGGTCAGAGACCACCATCCTCCATAGGTGCTCTAACTCGGCAACCAGGTGCCTGTGCCTCAAAAACTGTCCCATCGGGAGGCCGGTCTGCTCAGACAGTAGATTGAATGGGATCAGGGTGCTCTCCTGAAACAGGTTCGACAAGCTTGCCCACTCTTGTGGACTCCCAAGTCTCCACCATCTCAATCAATCAATCAGGGAATTATAAGCGCGCTACTCACCCGTGAGGGTCTCAAGGCGCTGGGGGGGAGGTTCTGCAGTTCCGCTCAGTCGAAGAGCCAGGTCTTGAGAGCCTTCCTGAAGGTGTTCAGAGAGGGGGCGCGTCTGATGTCGAGTTGGAGCTCGTTCCAGGTCTTGGCCACGATGTAGGAGAAAGCTCTTCCCCCTGATTTGGCTCTGTGGATGCGTGGGGTTTCGGCGAGGACGAGGTTGGCGGATCGGAGGTTTCTTTTGGGTACGTGGAAGTTGATTCTATCGTTAATGTATTGGGGTCCGGTGTTCTGGAGGCATTTGTAGGCGTGGGTGAGTATCTTGAAAGTGATTCTCTTCTCGACGGGAGCCAGTGGAGATTCCGTAGGTGGTGGCTGATGTGCTCGTGTCGAGGGAGGCCGAGGACGAGTCTGGCAGCGGTGTTCTGTATCGTCTGGAGTTTGCGGAGTAGTGACTTGTTTATGCCGGCATAGAGGGCGTTTCCATAGTCAAGTCTGCTGGTTACGAGTCCGTGGGTGACTGTCTTCCTTGACTCAGGGAGGGGATCCATTTGAAAGTCTTACGGAGGATGCGGAGGGTGTTGTAGCAGCTGGATGCGACAGCGTATACCTGTCTGTTCATGGAAAGGGAGGAGTCGAGTATGAAGCCGAGGTTTCTGGCGTGGTCCATGGGTGTCGGAGGGGTGCCGAGGGCGTCAGGCCACCAGGTGGTGTTCCATGCTGATGGGGTGGTTCCGAGGACTAGGACTTCTGTCTTCTCCGAGTTGAGCTTCAGGCAGCTGTTGCTCATCCAGGATGCGACGTCCTGCATTCCTTTCTGGAAGTTGAGTCTGGTGGTGGTGGGGTCTTTGGTGAGTGAGAGGATGAGCTGGGTGTCGTCGGCGTAGGATACTATGCTGAGGCCGTGCTGTCTGACGATGGTGGCGAGGGGGGCCATGTAGATGTTGAAGAGGGTTGGGCTCAGTGGCGATCCCTGGGGCACTTCGCAGTTGATTTCTGTGGGTTTGGAGAGGAAGGGTGGCAGTCTGATTCTTTGGCTTCTTCCGGTGAGAAATGAGCGGATCCAGTCGAGGGCGGTTCCTCGTATGCCGGCATCGTGTAGTCTGGCAGCGAGTGTGCGGTGGGAGATGGTGTTGAATGCTGCTGACAGGTCAAGTAGGATCAGGGCTGCGGTGTGGCCTTGGTCGAGGAGGGTGCGGATGCCGTCTGTGGCGGCGAGTAGGGCGGTCTCGGTGCTGTGGTTGCTGCGGAATCCAGATTGGGAGGGGTCGAGGATGGAGTTGTCTTTCATGAACCTTCTAAGTTCTACGTTGACGGTCTTCTCAGCGACTTTCGCCGCAAAGGGGAGGAGCGAGATGGGCCGGTAGTTCTTGAGGTCTGTGGGATCTGCTGAGGGCTTCTTGAGCAGGGATCTAACTTCTGAGCGTTTCCAGTCATTGGGGAAGGTGCCAGTGTCAAAGGTGGTGTTGATTGTGTGTCGTAATTGTGGCGCTATGGCGGTGGTGGCTCTGTGGTAGATGTGTGGTGGGCAGGGGTCCGTGGGGGCCCCCCAGAGTGGATACCTTTGATGGTCGAGGCGCTCTCTTCGGTCGTGACCGGTGTCCAGGAGGAGATTGTGGGCTGGCTGGCATTGCCGGAGGGCGGGATGGTTGCAGAGTCAGGTGTTTGGGCGTTGAAGTTGTCGTAGAGATTTTTGATCTTCAGGTGGAAGTAGGATCCGAGCTTGTTGCAGAGGTCCTGGGAAGGGGTGATGTCTGTGGCTTCGCTGGGGGGCTTGGTGAGATCCTGGATGACGCTGAAGAGTTCCTTGGAGTTGCTGGAGTTGGCGAGGATTTTGTTGTGGGTGAAGGTCCTTTTGGTGGTTCTGATGCGTTGGTGGTATTCCGTCATGGCGTTCTTGTAGGTGGTTTGGTTTTCGGGCGTCTTGCTACTTCTCCAGTTCTTCTTGAGGCGTCTGCAGGTGCGTCTGGCTTCTTGGAGGTCGGTGGGGAACCAGGCGGCTTTTCTGGGGCGCTGTCTGTCGGAGTTGCGTTGTGGGGCGAGCTTGTCTGCGCAGTTGGAGATCCATGTGTGAAATTCACTGGCTGTGAGGTTGGCGTCTGTTGCAGCGGTGGGGGTGTCGCGGTTGAGGCTGGAGTTGAGCTGCTACTCGGTGACTCTGCTCCAGTTCCTTCGCGGAGGGCGCGGAGCGGGTTTGGGCGGCTTGGGTTTGTCGACGAGGAAGTGTACGCAGTGGTGGTCAGTCCATGGGGGTTGCGTGGTGTGGCTGAAATGGATGCTGTTTCCTCCGGTGAAGACGGGGTCGAGGGTGTGTTCTGCCTTGTGGGTCGGCGTGGTGACGAGTTGTTTCAGTCCGATGTTGGCGAGGTTGTCTAGGAGGGTGGTGGAGTTGGGGTCGCTGGGGTTTGTCGAGGTGGAATTTCAGGTCTCCGATGAGTATGTAGTCCATGGAGGCGATGGCGTGGGGTGCGATGAGGTCGGTGATCTCATAGCCTGTGGCCCTTCTAAAGGTACGTATAGATCTCTGGTGTGTATCTTACTGTATCCGGAGAGGCTCGCAGTGCCATTTGGTAATTGCCATGGGCTATACGAAGCAAATTATTAGGGGCCACAGGTCAGACCAGTTTAAGAAGGAACAATTCCTGGACAATTGCCAGGAAGCTCTGTCCCCCTGCGCTCACCTCCACTAGGTTGCGGCCGGATAGTCAACAAGCTGGCCATTGGAGCTGTGCCACCAAGTAATAGTGCCCAAATATCAGAGCCCCCTGACCTCCTCTATCGGTGTGGTGTTGTAGCTTGGCTAGGGCAGCTCTGTGCTGCTCTTTATTCCTGATCAAGTCTCGTAATTTTGTGCTTTCGGCTTTTAGGCCCTATTTTACAATTTATTCTTTCAAAATTCATAACTCCAGTTCTTCTGGTTGGATTTTTTGGTCTTGTTTTATTTATTAAATTCAGCTCTATTTTTCTAACATGGTGTGGGATCTTTTGTGTAGTGTTTTCACTGTTTTATTGTTTGAAATGTTACACAAATACTTTACACATTGCCTTTAAGTTAAATCTGACTGCTCTGTGCCAAGCTACGAGGGAGTTGAGCACAGGTTAATTTGGGGTTTGCTTGTGCCTTCTCCTGACTAGGATTGTGGTTGCTGCTTGAAACGGGCTCACAGCGCAGTCAACCAGTAACCCAATTTCTTACACTGCATATTTCACAGAGGGGGATAGAAAGAATGCTTTAATTATGTTAATTGTAGAAACCAAATGAAAGTCAACCTATACAAGGCCAGGACGGGGAGTGCCCTTGTCAAACTGCCTACCTCAGTTGTTATCCACATTCAGCTGAAATTAGAACTATGTGGTGGAGAAAATCAAGAGCTTGTCAAATGGTAGTTTTCTGGATTTGAAGTAACTGAGGTAAAAAACACAGGACTTTAAAAAAAAAAAAATAATAATAAAGATTGCAAGATAGTAGAGATGACTGAGCACTACAGGACCTTACATTATGAAATGCAGTCAGGTGTGAGCCGAAACTGGGCTGTAAATGTGATTCTCATTGCTTTTATTGTTCCAGTGGGTCCTAAGTAGCAAATCCTATGGATGTATCCAACATGTCTCCTCCCCTGTACATGCGCCGCCACAGTGCCCTCCAGCATCAAGAAAATGGACTTGCATGACTCCAAAACCCCTAAGCCAAAATGCCTATTCCCACAAAATGATTCCTGGATGATTGAAGACCCTGCATATTCAGTTCCTACAGGAACCATGTTGCCACCCTTTCTACCTACAAGCAAGCGGAGTATTGCAGAGTCCCTAACAATGGTCAAACCTTATGGAAACAGACAGGTACAGTATCTGATGGGCTGAGTCACAGGCACAACATCCCAGGTCTGTATTGGGCTTAGCTCATTCTTCAGTGTTTTCAAAGCAAGCTCAGGGTTGGGGTGTGCAAACTTTGGAGCACAAACCCAGATCTTTACCAAAGGTAAGATAGAAGGATCATTCAAGGCCTGTTTGAACTACAAACCGCCGACGCAACTCGAGCCCCAAGACAAAACAAGCATTTGTAATGCAATAGGTCTCGCATTTACGAGAGTTTGAGCTATTGGCATTGTAAATGACAATGCCTTTTATTTATGTGTTGTTATTCAAACAGATAAATAAAAGGCATTGTCATTTACAATGCCAATAGCTTAAACTCTTGTAAATGTGAGACCTATTGCAAATGCGTTCGTGCTATCAATTATTTTTTTTAAAGCTTTTGGAGAGAGCGTGTCCTGCCTGCAACATCTGGCAGGACAAAGCTATTTGAGAAAATAGTGCTCGGAGGCTGTAATTAAAGCATACTGAGTAAGAACACACGTAACGGGGTGTCGCCATGGGAGGTTACAAAATAAGACAAGGCGGTATCAAGAAGGGACTACTAAGCCTATTGACCAATGAACAGCTACAGTATACAGAGGACAATGAAAAATATGGGCGGAGAGTGGGCGGAGCTTCAAGTGTCTACCCGAATACAGCATGCCTCGCCAAGCAGGGCATGCGCTGTCCAGGCTCGACCTAAATAAGCAGAAGACGTAGCCTGGCATTTGACCTCTGTCTTTGAAGCACAGCAAATGTCACACGATAAATACAGAATGTAAAGGCTTCTTTATTTATTGCCTAGACTTTGGCGACTCACCAAAAATCGGCTCGACCCCGAACCACAGCTTGAGGAAACACTTGCATAAGGGTTTTTATTCACAGTATTCCTCCTCTAAATCTATTATTAACCCTATACCTCTGTCCCTATGCATATCCAATATTATAACCTACTAGTAACCAATTTCCCAAACCCTACCCTTATTTCTAGGCTGCCAACTAACCCATAACATATAATCCAAGGTAAGCACTTTCATGTAGCCTACCTCTAAACCCCTTCTGTTTCCATAAGCCACTCCATGTAGTGTTTTTTTAATGATTTCAAAATAATGATCTTTATTTCTCACGTTTTGTTTTTCTCACTTTTTTTCCACATTCTTTTCTCATCTGGGACTTAGGACAAGGCCATCCCCACCCTGGAACGCTGACTTGTTGCTCCCAGGTGTAAGATTTTCTTATGCACAAGAATACACCATTTGGGGGTAACACTGCATTTGAGTAATTGTATATACAAGAACAAGAGCACGCTTTGTGAATAGCTTCTCCTCAGGAGTAAAGCCATTTGCACTGTTAAGTTGAACTTAGATGTGCAAATGATTTTGAAAATTGGGCCCAGTGTGTCAAGGTGACACTGAAACATCTTGTAACCCCATGCAGCAATAATGCATGGTGTTACAAGATGTCATGAGTACTGCATGCATAAATGCATTCCTACTTCCCATCTTTAACCCCTTCATAACCCCTGGTGCACCTTGACCTACACTGCATTTTGCCTCTTGAAGAGGAAAAAGCTCAACTAGGACATGGTTGCTCAGGATGTATTCCTAAAATGCACCAAGAAAGATCATTTTCACGCCTCTAATATTGTATTTAAAAAATAAAGGTATGTGGCCCTACTTACAGTTGTCAAAAGTCATCTCACCAATATCAAACCCTCTGTTTAGTGTATATCGGCATGCCTTTATGTTTTACACTGCCGAAGGCCATTATTTAAAACACTGCCTGAGATACAGGGTGTGGGAGTGTAAAAATGATTCAATTTTGCAATGGTCACAAAACGACGGTTCTAACGTGCAGGGGGCGGGGGGGCGGAGAGGGCAGAGGCCGTGGCAGGACACGAGTGTGAGGGCTGGGGCATGGCAGGTAGTGGAGAACACGCGGAGACAGGGGATGGGAGGAACCGGTGACCTTTCGCTAAGGGCGTCAAGAATCCTTGCACCGACCACAGACCCCGCCATTAGTGAGTTAATAGTCTGTTTCTCTGTGTTCCCCTGCTGGAGCACGGCCCTACCTGCACTCCCACACCCCGCCAATAAGGGGAAACAAGAATTTGGACCAAAACACATGCAAAGTAGAATGAGAAATGACAGGCAAATGGAGCAGCTGGGGTGATGCGCCTCCTCAGTCTGTGACATTGTAAGGCGCCATAACTGATCCTAGTTCGGAAGCGCACTGTACAGCACAAGGCCGGCAACTAGAGGTAAGTGGATTATTTTTCACTATGGGGACAAATAATATTTGTTATAAATGCTTGGAAGACGCTGGTGTCCAGAATCATTATTTTAAGCCTTCATCAAGGCCTTCTTTTATGTCACTTCCTTTGTAGGTTTGGAATGCAAGTGAAGCGTTAATCACTGGATCTGGTGGGAGGGTAGGGGCGGGGATGAGCGCGCAGATGCGGGTGATGCGGTGGGGGTCCTTTTGTGGAGTGGCATGCAGAATTAATAGTCTGGTAATTAAAACCAATAATAAGGATGCCTGCTTAAGTAGCATAATTAAATGGCACATCTTGTTGAATGTAATTAAAAGAACTCCTTTTATTCCCTGGGCTAGACACAGCCATGGAGTTCTGCTTTGTTTGGGTTTTTGCTTGCATTTTTCTGTGGACCATCCTCCACTGTTTCGGAGCTTAGGCTGGGCCTGCCACCCAGCCTGCCTGCCTCCATTTGCACACTAAGACCTCACACCACAGTGTTTATGATGAATCCGTTGGCAGATAGGAGGCCAGAGTTCTGAACAGAGGTCCATTCAGCGGGTTGCCTTCCCTGGCCATGCTACATTAACCATTCAAAATCAGCCATCCCTTCTCCTCCTGTAATAGACACAAACTCCGTGTGGTCTTGGACGCGCCTGCACGTCCCTTAATCACATCTCAGGTAGTTCTGGCACGTGCAAAAACGTCTCTACATTCACCAAGCATCTTACCTGCACAGATCCCTCACTGATACAGCACTGGCCCCTGTGTATTGTTGTTCTGGAGCTGTGTTCTGCGTCCACTAGCTTTCATGGCCAGTCCACACCCCCTGTGCTGCTGTTTGACGACAGAGCATCCCCATTCCCCGGTGAACTACCCCAAAAAGAGAGCAGGTTTTTTTTGTGTGCAGATTTATATAGCGCGAACTTGACCCGAAGGTATTGGAGCGCTTTACATGAGCACCAGTTACCTTACACAAGGACACATTCATTTTACACAAATTGATAAGGATTTCCGTGAACATAAAAAACACGCCACGTTCCAAGACCATGCCACTGTTTTGTAAAACATTAATCATCGATCGTTCACGCACTAAAACAATCAGTCAAAAGGGCAACAAAAGAATGTTCATCCCATTGGGATGGTTATCCCTAGAACTGCACATACGGCCCACCCAACTCTGTTATCCCTTCATTACTGCAGTCCACAAATACCATTGCTAATTAATTCAGTGCCGAAAATCTCTTTTGAAATATAAGCAACGACTATAAGGAGTTTCAAGGCGCTATATGTGATTCATGTGTGCTGGTTTGGACGCAGGCAGGCCTTAAAGAGTCGTCTAACTGCCAGGTTTTTTTTAGTAGCCCAGTGGCACATTCAAAAAGTATTTCATAGTTCCCTGCAAGCGCCTAGAATTCCCAGCTCTCGTCTTCTGTAAACATTTGATGGTTAAAAGATCTCAGAGGAGGGTTGGTTGGCAGCAAACTATTGAAGCGTGATATAGATGCCCAAAGAGAAGATGCAGCATAACAAAAGGCCCTGAGAGCCGGAGTGTGTGCAGGGAGTGTGTGCCCCTACACCAGTGGGATACGATCCCATATGCTCCTCCTTTCTGGCAGACCTGCACTGCGGCCTGTTCTGAGCCCACGAAAGACTCGAAATTCTACCATTTGCCATGCCAGTGCCGACTGCAGCCCTGCCAAGTACCACGCATCAGGCGTTAGACTAACGCATTTCAGGGGGTGGTCCGCATCACCGCACTGGAATGTATTGTCACGCATAATGCATGTCTCAGCTGTCACTGTCACAAACAGTAGCATTCCACTGCAAACAGTGTGGCAAGTGGCAGTGCGCCCCTATGGCCAGGGCTGCTACCGAGTCCCATAGGCTTGTGGTGCTCCCAGCAGGCACACAGTCATATACGATGTATCTCTATTGTTCATCGATTTTCCGCCACGCTCTGTAAGTCAGGCAGCCTGACGTCATGGCCCGGGCAGGGGTAGTGCCCAATTAGCTACTACCGAGACAGCCTGCCGGTGCCTGCCCCAATCAGATTGTGTGACACACTTTGTGACGATGGTGCCGCGAGTGGAAGTGACGCTACGCCCTGCTGCAGACTGCGCCGGTGGGGCAGTTAGCCGGCTGCTGAGTGCTTGGCTGCATTAATCATGGTGATCGGGGAGTCGGGGGCTGGCTCACACCTGGCCTGCCTGACCGGGACGCCCGCACTGTGGGGCTGCTTAGTATCTATAATGTCCTGTCCGCACCTGGCCTGCCCCTACCGGGCCGCCCGCACTATAGGACTTAATAATATCTATAATGGCCCACCCGCACCTGACCTGGCCTGCCTGGCCGCCTGCACCTTGGAGCTTAATAATGTCTATAAAGCCGCCCGCACCAGACCTGGCCTGGCCGATCGGACCGCCAGCACTGTGGGGCTTAATAATAATATCTGTAATGGCCCACTGCCGACAGAGAATTATCAAAGCCGGACCTGACGAGTCAGGTCGGGTTTTGCAGCTGCAGGAGTAGAGGACAGAGAGTTGAAATTGCCATGGGGGTCACTGGCTGTAGCAGCCAGCTTGAGCTGCCTTGGAGTCACGATGACCCAGTCACACTGCCCAGCCTGGCTCAGGCTGAAAGAACAGAAAGAGTAAGTAAAATAACAACGAGCCACTTCAAGTTGTCAGTGAGTGTCACAGTGTGTAACACAATCAAATTAAGTTTAATGTGAGCGCACGATCTAGAACATATTAAATGGGTGTAATTGCTGGTATTTATGTTTCCCTCGTCTTCGTTGCTTTTTTTGAGCAAGTGAGAGTGTCACTCATAGTCATTGAAATGTCACTCATAACTGCACTGAAATAAGGAAAATGTCACACATAGGAATCTGAAACCTTGGCAGCTATGCGACTGAGTATGCCATTACAGTGGTCAAAAAGTTCTCAAGAAGCAGCAGCGCTTGTTATGCCTCTTTAATAGTAGCAAACAAAGGAAAACCACGTTGGGCTAATTTAAGGCGAGAATAAAGCCTACGGTTCCCGTCATCTCGTGAATGTTAGGTAGAGTTCGCAATACACTAACCAGTGGTGCGCGCGCACCACAGAGGAGCGGGGGAGGGAGCGCGGCAGCAGACGAACGCGCGCTGCTGCGCGTTCTGGCCACCGTCTGGAATGGGCGCGGCAAAGGCGGGACATGCGCCCGCCTTTGACCAATCGCGTGCCATCCCCATAAAAAAAACGGACGCACCAGCCAATGCGGGCTTCTGAAAACAAAACCACACGCACGAGCGTGTAGGTCGTTTTCAGAAGCCCTTTCTAGAGGTCTCGCGCTGCGCGAGCAGGGCTGCGCACTGCAACGCTAGGCGTGAGACCTAAAAAGGTCCCATTATTACCTAGAGAGTTTTCCACCTGTGCAACAAAAGCCCACCTGAACGCTAATAAAGCACCTAAACTCCTCCATATTGATCACCACTTATACATGTGGGCTCACAGTACCAATACAAAGGAACCAACTGCTAAATCCAAAGGAACCACACCAATGTCTGGAAATGAGGCTGGAATCATGTTATGTTTAATAATGGCTTATACCACACTAAATGCAGCCCAAGGTTGCTTCAGGGGGCTTATTTAAGGAGCAGTCCCCAACAACTTCTGCATATACAGTATCCTCACTATTTCTCATTGGTCCTAATAAGTTCTATGTTTTTTTATTTATTATTTAACAATAGTTTGTGGAGCCACACTGATCAAGAAGAATCCTTAAACAGCAAACTGTTGCTCCTCAGCAACACAGTCAGGAACATGGTAGCTAGTGCACACATTAAGAACAGGCAGGCACAAAAACATGTCAAACTAAGAAAGACAAGGAAGTATCCCCATTGGAGAAGATCTCCTTCCGCTACTAGAATCGCTGTAAAACATTTTCTAAGTGTGCTCAGGATTTCAACGGATTGGGATTCGAGAGCGGTGAATGAGAATTCCGAGAAGAGGTCAGCAGTCTTGTTCTTTTGTGCGCGTGAAAGCAGTGTTATCAAATGCGCATGCTTAGAAATAAAAAACCGCGCTTCAACTGAATTCCGTGAGGCACCAGTGGCGTCTTTTGTCAGCGCATGACTTTTGAAGAGAATTAACTCAAAGTTTGATACCAAATAGTGTCTCTTTGCCGCGCATGATTTGCGTGTGACCTTAGTTATACATGCTTCCTCTCGAGTAGTGTTCGATATTTTGTGCAGTTTAATTCAAGACTAGAAGAATTTTCAAAAACGTAAGCAGAGTCTCCAGAATATATTCTTCAATCAGCAACTCAGAATTAACGAGGTATTTGGTGAATTGGGGCATCCTTGTAGAAGTTCTGGGAAGACCGTGTCGGAGAAGAAAAGACTCAGATGACATTCATTTCTTTGAGAATAGTCTCTGTGCATTAACGTGCTTTCTAAGCTACAGGGCTTTTGGATGAACTTTAGAAACCAACTGTGTATATATAAAGAACTCTTCAGGAGAATACCAATAGAGGTCGCAACGTCAACACACATTAGCGAACTTCATTGCAGAAATATAGATATATATATATTATATCGAGAGAGGCTTCCACCTTGCAATTCATTGGGCAATTTTCCAGTGAACTTGTGTAACATTTAAAGATTAGATTCTAGTACGTAATATTACAAGAAGTGTATTGCTCTCTTTATTTTCTTGCAGGTGTAACATTACAGAGCCCATACTAGGAGAAATAGGAGGTCAGAACAGAAGAAGAACTGAGAATTTCTCCTCAGCAAGGCTGTCTCTCTTGTTATCCACTTCCCCTTTCCCCCCTGCTGATACCCTGCGCGAACAGATGAAATTCGGTTGGCGTGGACAACAGTAGAGGGGCTTTGGGTACATCTTCGGCTCCTGAGGAATTTGATTGGACGCTGCCTGACAGATTGAAGTGCCACTATATTATATTCCACCTAAGCTGAAGATGGCGGAAGGATTCGATTTAAAAACCTGGGCAGGAATTCTTGAAAGTATGCAAAAACAGTTAACTAGTACTATAGAAGAGAATAAAGAATTAAGAGATGCTATGAAGAGTTCCCAACAAGAGACTTATCATATTAGACAAAGAATGGAGGAGCTAGTGGCAAGTTCTTCCCCTTTACCTAGTAGTTCTGAAGCCTTTAAAAGGTCAGACTCATGTGACATCAGGAGTAGCAACTCAAGTGATTCATTCTGTATCAGCTATTATTCCATTGGCCAATCCAGACAGATTTAGCGGGACCCTCATAAGGCACAAGTGTTTTTAACACAATGCTCATTACATTTCCTATGTAGGCCCGTAGTTTTCGCAGAAGATCAATCCAAAGTTGCGTTCATGCTGTCTTATTTGAGTGGGGATGTGGCTTCTTGGTCCATGCCATTGATATCTCGAAATGGTCCAGCCTTATATGATTTTGAGCGATTTAAAGCTGAGTTTTTAAGAATCTTTGACCGAAGATCAGCCAATCAAGCTACCGATAACTAATTATTTGAGTTGAGGCAAGGAAATCGTGATCTCATAGCGTTCATTGCTCAGTTTAATAAATTAATCGTGGAGACGGAATGGCCAGAAAGTAAATGAGCTGCCATTTTTTATCGTGGCCTTCAGGATGAACTTAAGGATGCCTTGGCTCAGATTCCCAATCGTCCTCAAGAAAGTTCTGAATTAATAAATTTAGTTTTACATATTGAGCACCGGCTTTACAAAAGAAGATCTGAAAAGAAAAGAGATTTTTACCCTTTTACTCCAAGATTTGACAGAATCAAAACTGAATCAAATAAACCAGAAACCAATTCAGGAGAAGAGCCCATGCAAATTGGATCCATTAGAGGCCCCCTTTTCAAAGAAGAGAAGGAAAAGAGAAAATCAAAGAATCTGTGCATGTACTGTGGTAGTTCTGGGCATTATGTGAAGATTGTCTAAAGAAACCAAAATTAAACTCACTGTTAAAAGACAGATCCCATCAGTAGAAGGAGTTGCTCTGATGGGAAAAGATAAGGAGTCAACTTCAGGAGGTCAACAAGTTGCGAACACCCTTCAAGCTGCGGCCCGCATCTAATTGTTTCTTTAACGGCAAACTTTGGGCATTCTGAGATCAGAGAAGTGACAGTTATGATCGATTCTGGGGCCACAGGCAATTTTTGTGACTTGAAGTATGCCAAAGAAATGTGAATTTGAGCTATTAAGAAGAAAAATCTTGAAATGGTCCGAGCTATGGATGGGACTAACTTAACTTCAGGACCCATAACCGAAGAAACTGAAACAATAGAACTGTTTGGGTTTAAAGGCCATCAGGAGTTTTTAAGATTCAATTTAATAGATGCTCCTCAATTCCAGCTGATTCTTGGATTGCCTTGGTTAACAGAACACAATCCCAGGATTGATTGGAAGAAACGCACAGTGGAGATGACTTCAGAATATTGGAGAGATCACTGCTTTCTTGGCAAAAAGAAAGGTTTGGAGAGATCACCTGCCGCTGAATTAGCTCAAATGCCAAGAATGATTTGTGTCATGGATCTGAAAGAAATTCCAAGAGAATACCTGGATTTGTCCCATGTTTTTGACAAAAAGAATGCTGAAAAATTGCCCCCTCATAGAGAGTACGATTGCAAAATTGAACTGGAGCCAGGGGCCATTCTTCCATGTAGTCGCATATACGCCCTTACCGGAACAGAGAATCAGTATCTCAAAAGGTACTTGGAAGATTATCAGAGAATTGGGTTTATTCGACCTTCTCAATCTCCTGCGTCTTCTTCCCCGTTTTTCATCCAAAAGAAAGATGGAACCATACGCATGTGTATTGACTACAGAGCCTTGAATCAGGTGACGGTTAAAAATCGCTATCCTCTGCCCTTGATTTCGGAATTGTTGGATCAAGTCAAAGGAGCAAAAATATACACCAAGTTAGATCTGAGGGGGGCATATCATTTGGTGAGAGTGACTGAAGGTGACAAGTGGAAGACAGCCTTCCGAACTAAGTATGGCCTTTTTGAATATCAGGTTATGCCGTATCGTTTATGCAACGCCCCAGCTGCCTTCCAACATCTGGTGAACGACATTCTCCGACAATTTTTGGACAGGATTGCAGTAGTTTACATCAATGACATATTGATTTTCTCAGAGAATGTTGAAGATCATGTGAGACATGTTAGAGCCATTCTACAAAAGCTGCTCGAGAACCATCTCTATGTGAAATTGGAAAAATGCTCTTTCCACACTGATCGGGTGGAGTTTTTAGGATTTATCCTTTCAGCAGGTGGAGTTGCTATGGACCCATCCAAAGTAGAAGTCATAAAAAAAACTGGCCATCCCCGAAGAACGTAAAAGAAATCCAAAGCTTTATAGACGGTTCATTCCCAACTTTTCTTCAAAAGTCAGTCCAATCACCCAATTGTTGAAAAAGGGAGTTAAATTCTTGTGGACAGAAGAAGCTGAAATGGCGTTCACCTTTTTGAAAGATACATTCACTACAGCTCCCATTTTGATGCATCCAGATCCTGGGGAGACTTTCTATGTGGAAACAGATGCTTCAGATTTAGCGACTGGAGGAGTACTCTCTCAAAGAAATAAACAAACCAGTCAATTACATCCAGTGGCCTTTCGATCCAGAAAGTTATCAGCGTCAGAGGCCAATTATTCCATCGCGGATAAGGAACTGCTGGCAGTGAAGGAGGCCTTTCAAGATTGGAGGCATTATTTGCTAGGAGCCAAACATGTGGTGACGGTCTTTACCGATCATCGTGATCTTCAATTCTTAAAGTCTGCCAGAACTCTCACTCCACGGCAATTAAGGTGGTCATTGTACTTCTCAGATTTCAATTTCGTGAAAACTTACAAACCAGGAACGAGAAGACAAATCCTCAATCAGAACCCATAATTCCATCTACGAAAATTGTTAGCGTTACTCAGTTTGTTGATTTCACTAAGAAAATACAGGAAGGCTTATCCAGAAGAGATATGGAAGAATGGGCAAAAGGAGACCAGGAAAGAAAAGTCCAAAATGATTTTCCTTATTTTAAGGATGCTCTATACTTGCCATCAAGGAGTCTTCAAGAATTGGCGTTAAAGAGTTGTCACGATGATCTCATGGCAGGACACAAAGGAATAAAGAAGACCATAGATCTGGTCAAGAGGCAATTTTGGTGGCCGGGCATGGTCGCTCACATAAGACAGTATGTAACTACCTGCGAAAAATGCATAAAAGGGAAATCAATTAGACAAGCTCCACAAGGGTTATTGCAACCTTTACCCAATGCTCCTCATCCTGGGTACACAGTGTCCATGGATTTAATTGTGGACCTTCCTCACAGTCAGGGGTACAATACCATTTTGGTTTTTGTAGACTCCTTTACAAAGATGAGTCATTTCATTCCCCTAAAATCAATTCCGACTGCCTCGCAGTTAGTACGATTGTTCAATCAACACATAGTAAAATCCCATGGAATCCCAAAAGTCATAATTTCAGATAGAGGGTCTCAGTTTGTGTCAAGGTTTTGGAGGGCGTTCACGAACAAGTTGGGAATTGATGCTCTTTTTTCCACCAGTTACCACCCAGAAACTGATGGACAAACAGAGAGTGAATCAGGAGTTAGAACAGTATTTACGCCTCTATTTATTGGAACAAGAAGGTGACTGGTCAGATCTACTCTGGTCAGCAGAATTTGCGCATTATAATGCGGTGCATGACTCTACAGGTTATACACCACTTTACTTAAACTCAGGAAGACGTCCAAGTATAGTTCTAGGGAAAAGTGATGAGTCAGTCCTGCAGTCACAGAAATGATTAAAATCTTGCAAAACACCTTTAAAACAGCTCAAAAGAATTTAGTAAAAGCAAAGGCATCATATAAAAAATATGCTGATGAAAAGAAAAGGTCAGGTCCAACTTATGTAGAAGGAGATCAGGTTTGGTTGTCAACCTGACATCTGCATTTGAAAGGAAATAGAAAGTTTCAACCCCGATTTATTGGTCCTTTTAAAATCCAGAAGATAATAAATCCAGTGGCAGTTAAATTGCAACTTCCAACTCAAATTAAGATCCATCCAGTCTTTCATATTTCTCATTTAAAGACGAGTCCTCTGAACATAAGATTGCAAAAGACACCCAAGGCAATAGAAGTAGGTTCAGGAGAAGAATTTGAAGTTAGCAGAATCCTGAACTCCAAGTTCACTAAAAATCAATTGTATTATCTGATTGAGTGGAAGGGTTTTGGTCCGGAGGAGAGATCATGGGAGCCATCCTCCAATGTTCATGGCCCTAGATTGGTTGAAGCCTTTCATAAACTCTATCCAAAGAAGCCTAAAATGGGAGGAGCCTTGTTGAAGGGGGGTACTGTCAGGAACATGGTAGCTAGTGCACACATTAAGAGCAGGCAGGCACAAAAACATGTCAAACTAAGAAAGATAAGGAAGTATCCCCATTGGAGAAGATCTCCTTCCGCTACTAGAATCGCTGTAAAACATTTTCTAAATCTGCTCAGGATTTCAACGGATTGGGAATCGAGAGCAGTGAATGAAAATTTCGAGAAGAAGTCAGCAGTCTAGTTCTTTTGTGCACGTGAAAGCAGAGTTATCAAATGCGCATGCTTAGAAAACAAACACCGCACTTCAACTGAATTCCGTGAGGCGCCAGTGGCATCTTTTGTCAGTGCATGACTTTTGAAGAGAATTAACTCAAATTTCGATACCAAATAGGGTCTCTTTGCCGTGCATGATTTGCGTGTGACCTTAGTTATACATACTTCCTCTCGAGCAGTGTTCGATATTCTCCGCAGTTTAATTCAAGACTAGAAGAATTTTCAAAAACGTAAGCAGTGTCTCCAGAATATATTCTTCAGTCAGCAACTCAGAATTAACCAGGTATTTGGTGAGTTGGCGCATTCTTGTAGAAGTTCTGGGAAGACCGTGTCGGAGAAGAAAAGACTCAGGTGACATTCATTTCTTTGAGAATAGTCTCTGTGCATTAACGTGCTTCATAAGCTACAGGGCTTTTGGATTAACTTTAGAAACCAACCGTGTGTGTGTGTATATATATATATATATATATATATATATATATATATATAAAGAACTCTTCAGGACAATACCAATAGAGGTCGCAACGTGAACACTCATTAGCGAACTTCATTGCAGAAATATATATATATATTATATCGAGAGAGGCTTCCACCTTGCACTTCATTGGGTAATTTACTAGTGAAATTGTGTAACATTTAAAGATTAGATTCTAGTACGTAATATTACAAGAAGTGTATTGTTCTCTTTATTTTCTTGCAGGTGTAACATTACAGAGCCCATACTAGGAGAAATAGAAGGTCAAAACAGAAGAACTGAGAATTTCTCCTCAGCAAGGCTGTCTCTTGTTATCCACTTCCCCTTTCCCCCCTGCTGATGTCCTGTGCGAACAGATGAAATTCAGTTGGCGTGGACAGCAGTAGAGGGGATTTGGGTACATCTTTGGCTCCTGAGGAATTTGATTGGGCGCTGTCTGACAAACACCTATTGGGACACTATGGATACCTCCAACATATTGTTTTACAGGGGTAACCCCCCTTGCTCTACTCTGTACCAGCCCTTGCTGGTGAAAGCATTTAACATTTTTGGAATGTAGTAGCTACACCCAGTAGACCTACCTACTGACCTATGGACATACCCCGCACCCCGTTTTTTTTCTCAATGCATGATCGCAAACAAATTCCCAAGTTTTGTAATACTGACCCCAAAGATCAGGGAGAGACAGAGAGAAAGAATATATATATATATATATATATTCAGTGAAAAAACCACAGGCTTTAGGGATGTTATAGTTAGTCTGACATTTCACTCGTACGAAACCAGAGAAATTCAGCCGTTATAGTTAGCTGAGCTAACTATAACTCACGCCCCCGCAATGCACTGCTGATGACATCACATATTACATCACTCATGACCTGGTCAGTGACATCACTGATGACATCACTGATGGCGTCATCCACTTAATCTCTGATGCACCTACTCACACCCTAATATAACCTTTCATACACCCACTCTAAAATACAGACTACCATTCTCGAAACCATAGACACACCAATACCAGTTAGTACATACCCACTCACTGATTCCTAGGTCTACACACACATCCACTCACTCACCCATACAGTCACTCATACATGCAGTCACTCATCAATATGGCCACTATTATATGTACCGATTCACCCATACAGACACTCACACACCGCCACTCACCCATAGAGTTATTCACATATCTAGTCAGTCACCCAAAGAGTCAATCACAATGCCATTTACTCACCTATACAGTTATACACACACCACCTCACTTATTCATACAGATACTAACACATACTTACTCTCATACAATCACTGACACAAGCACACACTCATCCATACAATCACTCACTCTCACATACAGTCACTTATATACTCCAACACTCACATATACTGCCATTCACATATGCAGTTACTCACACATATACCACTGAGACAAACATTCACTCACCAACACAGCCATATGCACACTCACCCACCCATACAGCACCTCGCACATGCACTCATGAACCCATACACTCAGTGAATCACCAACTCACACATCCATGCAGGTAGTCACACAACATACAGACACTCAGGCACCCATACAGGTACTCAGACAACCAATCAATAACCCATATAGACACTCATGTACCTATTCACCAACCCATGCAGCCACTTACACACCAACTGACAGACTGATACAGACATTCACACAGATTAGTCACTCACCCATACATTCACCCAGACACGTATAATCACTCACTTATACAGTCAGTCACACAGACTGAATCATCATATATATATATATATATATCACATTCTTAAACATTTTAGAAACACTCAGTCACTGAATGATGTCATAAGTGATGTCATTTGAGATGTCATCAGTGATGTCACTGACCATGTCATGAGTGATGTAATATGTGACGTCATCAGCAGTGCATTGCGGGGGCGTGAGTTATAGTTAGCTCAGCTAACTATAATGGCTGAATTTCTCTGGTTTCGTACGAGTGAAATGTCAGACTAACTATAACGTCCCTGAAACCTGTTGTTTTTTCAGTGAATATCTAAGGTTTTTAAAATGCTAATTTCTAACTATAACGTCCCTAAAACCCGTGTTTTTTTCAGTGAATTTTACCCGTATGTATTCAATTTCCTCTCACGCTTACACGGAAGGAATCAGCACTCAGTTTGTAGTTTGGAAGTATTTAATCTCCAAAGGACGCAATCCACACATTTCGGCTCGTCAGAATCTTGATAACGATACAAGACGTCATTGTAGCTTCCTTATTTAAATGTACCAATGCCTCTAGTTGCCAACATTAACAAAAGGACTACATATTACATTAATCCAAAAAGCTGGCAGCCATATTGGCCTGGTCACTATGCAAAAATCAGGAATTCATACAATAAAGAAAAGAAAACAAGTGTTAATATGCACACAATGGCATTTCAGCATATCTTGCCCTGTGACCGCCGTACCTGTATGTTCGTCAACGTGACTTGTTCATAATAAACATACTTATAATTGCAAACATCAACATAGATGTTAGACTTGGCACCATTGGCGTGGGTCTCCCTTCCATTTTTTTGCTGTTGCCTCTTATGTTTTGCTGGTTTTAGATGCTTTTGGGCACTGTGCCACTGCTGTTCAGTGCCACAGTGCAAGTGCTCCCTACTGTAAATTGATGTATGGATTAGTGACTCCATGATTGGATGATTGGTTTACTTGTCAGTCCCTAGTACAGTGCACGGAGTGTGCCCAGGGCTTGTAAATCCAATGCCGCTGGTGGGCTTGCAGCACTGGTTGTGCCACCCACAGAAGCGGCTTGTAAAATGTGTCTCAGGCCTGCCATTGCAGAGCCTGTGTGCAGTCTGTGACTGCCATGTCGACTTGGCAAGTGCACCCACTTGCCAGTCCCTAAACCTTCCCTTATCTTCATATCAGACACCCCTAAGGTAGGCCCAAGGGCAGGGTGCATTGTAAGTATAAGGTAGGACATGCCCTGGTGTGTGTGGCATGTCCTAATAGTGAATTACAGCCATTTTCGTTTTTCACTATTGCAAGGCTACCTGTTCTCCATAGGCCAGAATGGGCAGTTTTGATTATTACACCTTATAATCCTAACTGACCCAGAGAACATGGTAGAAAAACGAATTTAGTATGCCTGAACTCAGAATGATAAAATACATCTTTTAGTGAAGTTGGTTTTAACATTCTTTGTTTGAAAATACCACTTTTAGAAAGTAGGTATTTTCTTGCCTAAACCATCCAGCTGCCTCTGCTCAGGTTGTGTATTGTGTGTCTGGGTTTGTGAGTGACAGGGGCTGGGGGATTCCAGGAGGCAGGGTGAGTCAGCACTAGGCTGAATAGGTCTGCCTGAAGGAGGATGGGTGGGAGGAGTTGCACCTGGGTCTGAATAGGGCTGTGCCTGCCTTCCACAATGCTGGCTCCACCTCCTGCCGGGCGTCTGATGGCTCTGCCCCTCACTCTCAAAGGAAAGAAGGAGTCAGAAAAACAAAGTGCTCCAGGACTGACCAGAACTGGTTTGGACTAGGCAAAGGCCTCTCTGCCTTCAGAGAACAAAGGGAAAAGGTGTATAAAAAGGGGACCCAGACCCCTAGGAAATTAGATCACTTCTGGGAAATCAAGAAACCTGTTGCCAAGGAGAAGAACCGGAGAAGCTGAAGGAGGAGTACTGCCCCTGTGCTGTTTTGCTGATTGGGGTTGGCCTGCAGTGGTTGCTTTCTGCCAAGGACAGGAGAAAAGACTTTGCTGTGCTTTGTCATCTTGAAGAAGAGAATCTCCAAGGGCTTGAACTAGAGCTTGCCTCCTGCCTGAAGTCTCAGGGATACAAGACTTCACCAACCAGCTCCCCCTGCATTCCCTTGCTGGGAATTGAAGTGCCTGCTGTTGTGCTGGGCCTTCTGAGAGACTGCGTGTCGCTGGGAGCTGGAAGCGCGACGCAACAACGAGAAGCGTGTCGCCGCCGCAGCCGCGGTCATCGCATCGCCGAGGAAGCGAGACGCCGCTGCCGCTGTCATCATCGCATCGCCGAAGCGCGGCGCATCACCGGAGAAGCGAGACGCTGCCACAGAGGTCATCGTCGCATCGCCGGAGAAGCGCGTCGCAGGGCCTGTCGCGGCTCCAAAGATCATCGAGTCGCCGCACGGCCGTCGGGCGTGCACGCATCACACCAACGTTGTCGCATCGCAACCAAGACGCCATTTTGTCGCATCGTACCGGAGAAGAGTATCGCATCGAGGTGCCATCTTGTCGCATCGCACCGGAAAGCAGTAAGAAACCGACGCATCACCTCCCCACACAGTAAGGAAGCGAGCATCAACTCCCCTGCGCAGCAGTAAGGAACCGACGCATCCACTCCCCTGAGTGTAAGGAACCGACGCATCACCTTCCCTGCGACCCTTTTGTTTTCTTTGCGTTACGCATTCAAGGTACATTGAGAGTAAAGTGTCGCATTTACAACTTGAGAGAACTGAACTATTTTATAACCTTTTAAAGCCTATTTTTGAGTACAGTATTGTGGATTTTTGCTATTGGGTCTTGTGATAAGTCTATATAAAGATTACTTATTTTTACATAAACAACCTGTGTGGTGTCCATCTGTAGTGTTTTCACTGTATTACTGTATGTGGTCACAAATGCTTTACACACTGCCTCTGAGATAAGCCTGTCTGCTCGTGCCAAGCTACCAGGGGGTGAGCAGGGGTTATTTTAGGAGTGTTTCCCCCTTATCCTGACTAGAAGCAAGGGTCCCTATTTGGACAAAGGTGCAAACCATTGCCAACTAGAGACCCCCAGTTCTAACATTGGTGGTCAGCGGTGAGGATTTGGACTTGCATTTGTGATTCATATACAGTGATTGGTGTACACTACTAGTGAGTGCAGACCAATACGCGACCACATACATTTTGATAGGACTTTTTTTCCTTGGAACCTTTATTTTTGTTGAGAACTGCCAATTTTCACCATGAGCAAAAAGGATCCATTGCACCTGCAGATATTGAATTTGAAGAAGATAGGGTTGATACCTACACTGTGCCAGAACTCAAAGCTGTTTGCAAAAAGTTTAAAATCTCTATGAGAGGCCTCACCAGGAAGGAGGAGTTTCACAAGGCACTGAGAGCCTGGTTGGAAGCACGGAATGCCAGTGGGCAGTCCGAGGAGCCTGTGGAGGAGGCAGAGAATTTAGATGGGCAGCTTGAGGGGCCATTGGGCTTAACTGGGAGGAGAGCGCCTTCCAGGGAGGGCAGCAGTGTTTCTCAAAGGGCCTGTCTCCAGAGGAGCTGGAGGACAGGGACAAAAGCAGGATGCATGAAATGGAGATGGCCAAACTGAAACAGGGAAGCCATGATAGCCTTGAGCATAAGAAATTGGAGTTAGAAAGTAAGAGGTTGGCCATGGAAGAAAAGAAGATGCTTTTAGAGCATGAGAGAGTGGTGAGGGAGCTAGAGCTAAAGGCTAGAAGCCTAGAAATCACTCCCTCTGGTGGCAGCACACCTCCAGTGCCTGTAGAAAGTAGAGTGTACATCCCCAAGGAGGTTATTAAGGATTTCATGAAGGGGGGAGGACATTGGGCAATGGTTTAAAGCATATGAGATCGCCATGACATCACACCGGGTCCCTGAGAAGGATTGGGGAGCGGGGTTGTGGGGCCGCTTTGCAGGTGAGGGAAGGGAAACCTTGCTAGCCTTGCCCACAATTGATCAGATGTCCTATGCCCACCTGAAGGAAGCTTTAGTGGCAAGGTATGGGTTAACACCAGAGCTTTATAGGCAGAAGTTTAGGAACTGCAAAAAGCTGGAGTCTAGTACCTGGGTGGAGTATGTGTCTTATTTTTGCAGAGCATTGGATGGATGGGTGAAGGGTAGCAAAGTAAATGACTTACAGGAGTTCTATGATTTAATCGCATGGGAGCACTTGTCCAGTAGTTGTTTTCCAGAGCTACGCCAGCACCTAGTTGACAGTAAGCTGACTAATCCTAGGAAGCTTGCTGAGGAGGCGGACCGCTGGGTCAGTACCCGGGTCCACAAGGGTCTTGTGGGAGACTCCGCCAAAGGTGGGCAGGGTCCCCAGCAGAAGAGTGGGGGGACAAGGGTAAACAGAAGGAGTTCCAAAAAGGGCCCCAAAGTAAACCCCAAGGGAACCAAGGTAAGGGTTCCCAGCCTCCCACTGAGAAAAGACCATGGGTCCCAACAGATAAGTCTGTTCAGAAGGGGCCCAAAGCATGTTTTAGTTGTGGTCAGGTGGGTCACTTTGTAGGAAGTCCCAAGTGCCCCAATACCGTGACCACTGCACCCACTGGTGCACCACCCCGGCAGATGGCTAGTGTAGCCCTGGGGGAGGAGTTGGGTGCCCAAGGTGGGTGGGGTCCCGCAGAGATGTCCCTGGTCTCTTTAGGAGACAGTGAGATGGTCCCTAGGACCCAGCTGCCTGATAACACTAAAAAATACAGGCAGTGGGTGACCATCAATGGCCATAGGGTGGAGGCTCTGAGAGACACCGGGGCCAGTGTGACAGCTGTCAGTTGTCGGCTGGTGTCTGAAGAGCAGGTGGTCCCCAACGTATTCTACCCTGTAGTTGCCGCTGACAACTCAGAGAGCCACTGCAAGGTGGCCCAGGTTCCCTTTGAGTGGGGGAGGGTCTCAGGTATCCTTCAAGTAGCTGTGAGGCCAGCCATGCCTGTTGACTGTCTGCTAGGCAATGATTTGGAGAGCTCCCCTTGGGCGAAGGTGGAGCGGAGGTCTCATTTGGAGATGTTGGGTCTGCCAGAGTGGGCGTGTGTGACCACTCGGTCAATGGCAGCCGATAAGGGTATTCAAGAGGACCTGGAGCCTGGAAGAAGGGCCCAGGTGCCTGCCTTAAAGAGAGGAGGCAGGGGCGCGGGAAACCGGCCCCCGAAGTTCCCACGGTCCAGGAGGAGGCAGACCTTGAGGGGGATGCCCTGGAACCTACAGGGGAACAAGTGGCTGAACTGGGGGACCTGCCTGAGCTGACCCATTGGCAGCAGGAAGGAGGCCCCTCCAGGGAAGAATTCTGCGAGGAGCAGAAGAAGTGCCCTTCTCTTGAGGGCTTGCGGCAACAGGCTGTAAGCCAGGCAGCAGGTGATCAGTCTGGATCACACTGGATCTACTGGGAGAATGGTCTCCTGTATAGTGAGCCTAAGGTTGCTGAGCCTGGGTCAGCCCGTGTGCTGGTGGTACCCCAGCGCTTCAGAGCCTTCCTACTGGGTCTGGCTCATGATGTGCCTTTAGCAGGACATTTGGGGCAAGACAAGACCTTTCAAAGGCTTGTCACCCACTTTCATTGGCCCCAAATGCGCAAGAGTTCAGATACTCATTGCAGGACCTGTCAGACTTGCCAGGCAAGTGGTAAGAGTGGGAGGAAGCACAAGGCTCCTCTCCAACCTTTCCCTGTTGTCAGTACCCCCTTTGAGAGGGTGGGTATTGACATTGTGGGGCCTCTGGATCCCAAGACAGCCATGGGCAACAGGTTCATCCTGGTCTTGGTGGACCATGCCACCCGGTACCCGGAAGCCATCCCTCTTCGGACAGTGACGGCCCCCGTGGTGGGACGTGCACTGATGGGGATTTTCTCCCGTGTGGGGTTCCCCAAGGAGGTGGTGTCTGACCGTGGTACTAACTTCATTTCCAAGTATATGAAGTCCCTGTGGCAGGAGTGTGGTGTAACCTATAAGTTCACCACTCCTTACCACCCCCAAGGTAATGGACTGGTTGAGAGATTCAACCGGACCCTTAAAGGCATGATTATGGGTCTGGAAGAACCCATGAGGCGTAAGTGGGACGTCCTCTTGCCATGCCTGCTCTTTGCTTACAGAGAGGTGCCCCAGAAGTCCTTAGGGTTCAGTCCCTTTGAACTGCTGTACGGCCATCCTGTAAGAGGACCTCTGAGTCTGGTCAAGGAAGGCTGGGAGAAAGCTCCCAGGAAAACTCCCCAGGATGTATTTAGTTACATGCTGGCCTTCAGGAACCAGACTCGGCGTTTCAGACAACTCGCTGAGGCGAATCTGGAAGCCAGCCAGGAAGAGATGAAACGTTGGCATGATCAGAACGCCACTCTGATCGAGTTTCAGCCTGGACAAAAGGTTTGGGTCATGGCCCCAGTGGAGCCCTGTGCGCTCCAGGATAAGTGGACCGGACCATTTGAGGTGGTGGAGCGCAAGAGTGATGTCACCTACTTGGTGGACTTGCAGTCTCCCAGGAACCCCTTGCGGGTCCTGCATGTGAACCGCCTGAAGCCCCACTTTGAGAGGTCTGAAGTGGGCATGCTCTTAGCAACAGATGCTGGGATGGAAGAGGAGACTGAACCTCTTCCTGACCTCCTGTATGCAAAAGAGCAAGATGGGTCAGTGGATGGTGTGAACCTCTCTCCCACCCTGACCCCGGAACAGCAGAATGACTGTCGCCAACTGTTGGGACAGTTTTCTGATCTGTTCTCCCTGACTCCCAGTATCACTGAATGGTGCATCCATGATGTGGATACTGGGGACAGTCCTCCTGTGAAGCATAAAACTTACAGAGTGACTGACAGGGTGAGAGCTTGCATCAAGGAGGAGGTCTCCAAGATGTTTGCCTTAGGGGTGATTGAGTCCTCTAACAGCCCTTGGGCCAGCCCAGTGGTCTTGGTCCCAAAGGCTGCCGCGCCTGGTGCCACACCCGAACTCCGGTTCTGTGTGGACTACCGAGGACTCAATTCAGTCACAAGGACTGACGCGCACCCCATCCCCAGAGCTGATGAGCTCATTGATCGGTTAGGGGCTGCCCGGTACCTCAGCACGTTTGATCTAACGTCTGGGTACTGGCAGATCGCCTTAACTGATGGGGCCAAAGAGAGGTCAGCATTCTCCACACCAGATGGGCACTACCAATTCCGGGTGATGCCCTTTGGGATGAAGAATGCCCCTGCCACCTTTCAGAGGTTGGTCAACCAGGTGTTGGCTGGGCTGGAGGATTTCAGTGCCGCCTACCTGGATGACATTGCAGTGTTCAGCGCCACTTGGGAGGAACATCTGCACCACCTCTGGGAAGTGTTGAAGGCGCTGCGGAGGGCAGGCCTCACGATCAAGGCGAGTAAGTGCCAGATCGGGCAGGGTTCTGTGGTGTACTTGGGACACCAGGTAGGGAGCGGCCAGGTGGCGCCCCTACAGCCCAAGATAGATACCATCCTGGCTTGGGAACCCCCAAAACCCAAACAGAGGTGAGGGCCTTCTTAGGACTCACCGGGTATTACAGGAGGTTTGTCAAGGGGTATGGCAACATTGTTGCACCCTTGACTGAGCTGACTTCCAGGAAGCAGCCCAGGAAAGTGAACTGGACTGATGCCTGCCAAAAGGCTTTTGATGCCCTGAAATCTGCCATGTGCACGGCGCCCGTGCTTCAGGCGCCCAACTTCTCAAGGGAATTCATTGTGCAGACAGATGCTTCAGAGCATGGTGTTGGGGCTGTGCTTTCACAGATGAATGAAGAGGGCCTAGACCAACCTGTAGCCTTTATTAGTAGGAGGTTACTCCCACGGGAACAGAGGTGGAGTGCGATTGAACGTGAGGCATTTGCTGTGGTCTGGGCGCTGAAGAAGTTGAGACCATATTTGTTTGGGACTCACTTCCGGGTTCAGACAGACCACAGGCCCCTCAGATGGTTAATGCAGATGAGGGGTGAGAATCCAAAACTGTTGAGGTGGTCCATTTCCCTACAGGGGATGGACTTTACGGTGGAACACCGCCCTGGTACAGAACACGCCAATGCTGATGGTCTGTCCAGATTTTTCCGCCTTAGTGATGAGAACTCCCAGGAGGAAGGGTAGTTCTCCCCACATTTCAGCTGGAGGGGACACGTGTTAGACTTGGCACCATTGGCGTGGGTCTCCCTTCCATTTTTTTGCTGTTGCCTCTTATGTTTTGCTGGTTTTAGATGCTTTTGGGCACTGTGCCACTGCTGTTCAGTGCCACAGTGCAAGTGCTCCCTACTGTAAATTGATGTATGGATTAGTGACTCCATGATTGGATGATTGGTTTACTTGTCAGTCCCTAGTACAGTGCACGGAGTGTGCCCAGGGCTTGTAAATCCAATGCCGCTGGTGGGCTTGCAGCACTGGTTGTGCCACCCACAGAAGCGGCTTGTAAAATGTGTCTCAGGCCTGCCATTGCAGAGCCTGTGTGCAGTCTGTGACTGCCATGTCGACTTGGCAAGTGCACCCACTTGCCAGTCCCTAAACCTTCCCTTATCTTCATATCAGACACCCCTAAGGTAGGCCCAAGGGCAGGGTGCATTGTAAGTATAAGGTAGGACATGCCCTGGTGTGTGTGGCATGTCCTAATAGTGAATTACAGCCATTTTCGTTTTTCACTATTGCAAGGCTACCTGTTCTCCATAGGCCAGAATGGGCAGTTTTGATTATTACACCTTATAATCCTAACTGACCCAGAGAACATGGTAGAAAAACGAATTTAGTATGCCTGAACTCAGAATGATAAAATACATCTTTTAGTGAAGTTGGTTTTAACATTCTTTGTTTGAAAATACCACTTTTAGAAAGTAGGTATTTTCTTGCCTAAACCATCCAGCTGCCTCTGCTCAGGTTGTGTATTGTGTGTCTGGGTTTGTGAGTGACAGGGGCTGGGGGATTCCAGGAGGCAGGGTGAGTCAGCACTAGGCTGAATAGGTCTGCCTGAAGGAGGATGGGTGGGAGGAGTTGCACCTGGGTCTGAATAGGGCTGTGCCTGCCTTCCACAATGCTGGCTCCACCTCCTGCCGGGCGTCTGATGGCTCTGCCCCTCACTCTCAAAGGAAAGAAGGAGTCAGAAAAACAAAGTGCTCCAGGACTGACCAGAACTGGTTTGGACTAGGCAAAGGCCTCTCTGCCTTCAGAGAACAAAGGGAAAAGGTGTATAAAAAGGGGACCCAGACCCCTAGGAAATTAGATCACTTCTGGGAAATCAAGAAACCTGTTGCCAAGGAGAAGAACCGGAGAAGCTGAAGGAGGAGTACTGCCCCTGTGCTGTTTTGCTGATTGGGGTTGGCCTGCAGTGGTTGCTTTCTGCCAAGGACAGGAGAAAAGACTTTGCTGTGCTTTGTCATCTTGAAGAAGAGAATCTCCAAGGGCTTGAACTAGAGCTTGCCTCCTGCCTGAAGTCTCAGGGATACAAGACTTCACCAACCAGCTCCCCCTGCATTCCCTTGCTGGGAATTGAAGTGCCTGCTGTTGTGCTGGGCCTTCTGAGAGACTGCGTGTCGCTGGGAGCTGGAAGCGCGACGCAACAACGAGAAGCGTGTCGCCGCCGCAGCCGCGGTCATCGCATCGCCGAGGAAGCGAGACGCCGCTGCCGCTGTCATCATCGCATCGCCGAAGCGCGGCGCATCACCGGAGAAGCGAGACGCTGCCACAGAGGTCATCGTCGCATCGCCGGAGAAGCGCGTCGCAGGGCCTGTCGCGGCTCCAAAGATCATCGAGTCGCCGCACGGCCGTCGGGCGTGCACGCATCACACCAACGTTGTCGCATCGCAACCAAGACGCCATTTTGTCGCATCGTACCGGAGAAGAGTATCGCATCGAGGTGCCATCTTGTCGCATCGCACCGGAAAGCAGTAAGAAACCGACGCATCACCTCCCCACACAGTAAGGAAGCGAGCATCAACTCCCCTGCGCAGCAGTAAGGAACCGACGCATCCACTCCCCTGAGTGTAAGGAACCGACGCATCACCTTCCCTGCGACCCTTTTGTTTTCTTTGCGTTACGCATTCAAGGTACATTGAGAGTAAAGTGTCGCATTTACAACTTGAGAGAACTGAACTATTTTATAACCTTTTAAAGCCTATTTTTGAGTACAGTATTGTGGATTTTTGCTATTGGGTCTTGTGATAAGTCTATATAAAGATTACTTATTTTTACATAAACAACCTGTGTGGTGTCCATCTGTAGTGTTTTCACTGTATTACTGTATGTGGTCACAAATGCTTTACACACTGCCTCTGAGATAAGCCTGTCTGCTCGTGCCAAGCTACCAGGGGGTGAGCAGGGGTTATTTTAGGAGTGTTTCCCCCTTATCCTGACTAGAAGCAAGGGTCCCTATTTGGACAAAGGTGCAAACCATTGCCAACTAGAGACCCCCAGTTCTAACAATAGATAATGGACTACACATTACTTTAAAGTGAAAGGCTATCGGCCATATCGATCTGGGCAGTTTGCGTATTATAATGGTTCTTACACGAAAGAAAAAAAAAAAAAAAAAGGTGTTAATATACACACACTATCCCTAAATAAAGTTCTAGTGATTATAGTTCCATTCCATTCACAGCTCATTTGAGATGTCATGAGTGATGTCACTGACCATGTCATGAATGATGTAATGTCTACGGTCATAAGCAGTGCATTGCGGGGGCGTAAGTTATAGTTAGCTCAGGTAACTATAACTGCTGAATTTCACTGGTTTTGTACGAGTGAAATCTGAGTCTAACTATAACGTCCCTGGAATCTTTGTTTTTTTCAGCGAATTTCTAGTTTTTTTAAACGTTAAGTAAGATGCCTATGACAATGGATGTGGGGGTTTGGAGCAGGGCCTGGCCTGGCATTGTGCTGCCCCCACCCAAGCTTGCTGCTCCTGCCTCCCCTCCTCCTTGCCATCCATTGTCCAAGTCCATGCCCCTACTCCCTCATTACAGCCCTGTGTGGCCGTTGTTATGCCACTGGCCTTCCCGCCTTCTCTGAACAGTTAGCTTGCTGCCACATCCGCTTCCTCCCTATCCTCAGTTGTCTGAATCCATGCACTAGCCTCCTCCCTCCTGCCATGCATGGTCTGATGTGCTGCCACTGCTCTCCATTTAGCATAATGTCCCAGTCCACTCCTCCTGCCCTTCATTGCCCAATTCTATGCCCCTTCATTGACCTCCTGCTTAGTCTCTGTGCTTAGCTTGCTGCCCCTACTCCTTCCCCCTGCCCTCCGATGTCTGTGTGCATGCCCCTGCTCCATCCTTTTTTCCCACCATGTTCCATGGACCTGCCCCTCCTATCTACTCGGAGTGTTCTGTTGAGCTGCCACTCCCCTCCCACCTGCCTAGCATGGTCAGATAAATGTAACCTGTCCCTGCCTCTCCACGTTCCATGCCCCTATCCCCTTCCTCCTGTCCTCCATGGTCCATTTTACTGCCACACCCTTCTGCCCTCCCTGGTCTGTTGTGCTGCAACTGCTCCTCCTGCCTGCCCCACATGGTCTGTTGTGAGGCCCCTTTCCCTGAACTCTCTTGTCTGTGCCTAGCTCCTACCCCTCCCTTCTATCCTCCATGGTCCTTTGTGCATGCCCCTGCCCCCTCCTTCTTGCCTATCATGGCCATTGTGCTGCCACTAACCCTCCCGCTTGCCATGCATGGTCTTCTGTGCTGCCACGGCCCCTCCCACCTTCCCTCCATGGTCTGTGTGTATGCCATTATAATCTCACTGTTGCCCTCCATGGTGTGTTGTGCTTCTAGTGCCCATCCTGCCTGACCTCCATGGTCAGCTTGCTGCTCCTGCCACTTTGCCCCATGCCCTCTGTTTTCCATGTGCAGACCCCTATTCCCTCCCTCCTGGCTTGTCTGTTCCATTGTAATGCCCCTGATCCCTCCCTCCTGCCCTTTATGGTCCGTTATGCTGCAGCTTTCTCTCCTGCCTGTCCATTATGGTCAGCTTGCTGCCATTGCCTCTTTCTCCTCTGTTCTCTGTTGTCCATGTGCATGGTCCTGTCCCCTCCCTATTGCTTTCCATGGATTGTTGTGCTGCAGCCGTTCCGCATGCCCTGTGTGGTGTATTGTGCTGCTGCAAACCCTGATGCCTGCCCTGTAAGGTCAGTTTGGTGCACATGTCCCTCCTGTCCTCTGTTATTCGAGTCCATGTCCCTACCCCAATTCCTCCTGCTTTCCATGATCCAATGTACAATACTTGCTAACGTTTTGAACTTGGTAAGAGGGAGAGTTTGAAAAAAAACTGGGGAATTGATTTTCCCCATTGACTTACATTGAAAAAGAGGAGATTGTAGACAGGACACAGATAAAATAAAGCCCATTTGGGCTTAAAAACATTGGGCGTTTCCTAGCTGAATCAGGTCTGTTGGCATGTATGGTTGTACTACCACTGCCTCTTCCTTCTGCCCACAATGGTCTATTATATTGCCACAACCTCTCCTGCCTGTCCTGCATTGTTGGTTTGTTGCCCCTGCCCCCCTTTCCACTGCTCTCCATAGTCTGTTGTGCTGCCACTGCCCTTCCTGCCTGCCCAGTGTGGTCAAAGTGTTGCCTCTGCACCCTCCTACCTGCCTTCAATTTTCCGAGTCCGTGTCCCTGACCTCTGCCTCTCAACAGTATCCTAATGAACAACTAGATTGCTAACATTCTATGTTTATTTCAAAAGTGTGGCACGCCTGACGTCATCTTGATGTAATCAAAACTGTAATACCTAAAGCATTTCCTTTAGAAATTATAGAAATGAGAGGGTCTTATTTGCATCGAAATTATGGTTAGTGCTCTAAAAAACTAAAACGAGGACATATTTTCTGAGTTCTCAAATAGCGACAAAGCACTTTTAAATTATTTGTTATCTTTAGTTTTTTTTAATCCAGTTGACCACTTGATTAAATGTTGCACTTAGGGGAGAGGATGTGGTGTTACTTCCAGAGCTGCAGACTTTGCAACTGGGGAACCAGGTTGGAGTTTCTGCTTCAGCTCGACATTTTGTGATTCTGGTCAAATCACTTAATCTCCCCATGCCTACAACCAAAATGAATTTGTCCTTGTGTGATGTCACCAATGCTCGTGCAAAGCACTCCAATACCTGACCAGTCTGCACTATATAAAACTGCAAAAAAACAAAAAATAAAAAGTGTTTTCCACACTTCTGTCATTGGGCTATACGTGGGCTACATCTGGGTGATATTTGTGCTACATTTGGGCTCCTTTTTCTCTGGTGCCCATCTTGGGAGAATTCAATTCAATAAACTTTATTCGATCCGATTTAGAAACATAGATCATAAAAGTGTACATAAAAACAGTAAATCCTCTTTCTTAATACAATGAGAATTAATTAAAACCAGTTGGTAAAAACGGGTGTTACAAAGCCCGGCTCAGAGCAACTTCAGTTTAACAGAATAGTAAAATTCAATTTTCGCAAGATCAATCTCAAGTACTTCGTGCAAAATACGCAATAAGGGGTCCAAGTAAGATGCAACGCTCCAATACCTGACCAGTCTGCACAATAAAAAAACTACAAAAAATAAAAAGTGTTTTGCACACTTCTGTCAGTGGGCTACACGTGGGCTACATCTGGGTGATTTTTGTGCTACATTTGGGCTCTTTTTTCTCTGGTGGCCATCTTGGGAGACTTATTTGTTGTGAAGTTTCATAATTTCCTCATTTACTGCAGTCTCCTCAGTAGGAAATGCTTTCAGTTTTTTACTTTGATTCCATCAAGAAGGAATTCAGATGTGTCACACATTTGCCATATATTCAGAATGTTAGCACTCTAGTTGCTCATTAGATCACTGTAGTAAAGCTACTGCTCACCAGGGAGTTAACTGGAAGTCTGCTGCTGGTATTGAAAGTGCATGTTTCAGTCTGCATGTCAGAATTTTTTATGAAACAGAAGAGGATTTGAGAAGTCACTCAAAATGTGCCCTAATTTTTCTTTCTGCAGCACTAATCATAATTTCTGTGGCAAAATGAACCCCCTCATGTTGTTCCTTTTTTAAATTAAATGTTTTAAGTGTTACCAGTTTATTCCAATCAAAATGGCTTCAGGTGTGCCATACTTTTGTCATAAGTAAGACTGTTCGCGCTCTATTTGTTCTTTAGAACACTCTGGGAAGCTGCAGTAGAACACAAAGGAATCAACTGACAGTCTCTGCCCTTGTTGGATGTACATAATTTACTGAGAATTAAAAATTTGCAAATATTTGTGACAAGAATTTTCAATTCTATTAAGGACACAGAGTCGAGGATTAGGTTTCTCATTTCTTCACTGTTTATTTCACAGCAGCCAATAAAATAACACTTAACCAAAAAACTACAATACCCATGAACACTTTAGTGCCACATAACAACCCTAGAGAGCATCCACATATAAACCCTGACTGAGGCAACCACGTCCTCTTTCTTTGCATGATCATAGAACACTTAAGTCCGAAAACAGTAAGAACTCGATCTTGCAGAACTAGCCTTTGTGATGAAGGAATCCTCCACGTAAAGAATCATCTTGAAGCCCAACGGGGCTGAACCTTTTAACTTGGGACTTGACCCAACGAGATGCGAAAAGTCCCTTGGACAACTACGCCAATGGATCATCCTCGACAGATACTTCAAAATAATCCAGCGTTGATCTTCTTCACGCTTTATTTGCTATCAGCTCCGGAAATAGAAAGGATAATCCGTAATACCGATAACCCTATCTGATTTCGTAATCATCACAATCAGAAAAAGAGGGGGGAAACAACATAATCATTTATGCAGTATTAAATACAATGCAAATATTAATTTATAAATACACATAGTCTGGGTGGGATAATCCTCGCCTCCGTGTCCTTAATAGAATTGAAAATTCTTGTCACAAATGTTAGCAAATTTTTAAATCTATGTCAAGACCGGAGGCTCCAATTATGCTTGTTCAAAGCTTAGCCACCACCACCGACGCTACATCAACAATGGGCTTATAATAGAATGACTTAAAAGTGGTCTCAGTTGACCAGTCAGCTGCATTCATTACATCCGAAAGACTGACTCCTAAAGAGAAAGACTTGGATGCCATTGCCCCTCGAACTGAGTGGGCACCAAATTTCGATACATCAATGCCTGCTTTGCCCATGAACCAATGCACCCATCTTGACAAGGTGGCTGGAGTCACTGGGCGAAAGGGCTTTTGCAATGCAATCAGTAATTGACCCTTCATATCTGAACGAAATTCAGCAGTACTTACCTCATACGCTTTTACACATTGAACAACACACAGCTTAAGGTTGTCCGGAAAAGCCGGATAAGATACCGAAGAAGAATTGCATTTAGTGCGGTTTGAGATAATAAATGTGACTCCTTCTGGCGAGAACCTACGTCCCGCTAGATCCAAAGCTCGGATATCAGAGACCCTTTTGCATGAAACCAGGCATAGCAACATGGTCAATTTGGCAGACAGCTGCTTTCTTGATAAGTATTTGTTGAGAGGCCAGGCTTCCAAGAACCTCAAGACAACAGATACGTCCCACAGAACTGAGTATTTAGGACAAGGGGGTTTGACCATCCGGATACCTCTAAGCAGCTTGCATACCAGGGGATGCTCACCTACTGGTTTGCCATCCACTGGAATATGCCCTGCTGAGACGGCAGACGAAGTTGTTCACAGTCCTGTAAGCTAGGCCAGATGATGCAATGGAGGCTAGAAAATTCACAACCATAAGAGATATTTGCTTTAGTGGGATCCACTTCCCGTTGAGAGCACCAGCTATACCATCTTTTCCAAGCTGATGAGTATCGCTTGTGGGTGTTAGCGGACCAGGCCTCGCTAATGAACCTGTCAGCGTCTCTCGAAAGTCCCAGGATTTTCCATCTGTCCCTGAGACCCACCAGGCTACCAGAGGGAGTTGCCCTGACTCTATCAACGAGTGCGGAGCCTTCTGAGGGTCCGGCAACAGGTTCCATCTCTGTGAAAGAAGGATCGGCACAGCACATGACATCTCCAGAAGGACTGGGAACCATGCTTGCGCTCTCCACAATGGGGTGATTAGGATTAACTGATTGCTGACGTCGGGTTTGAGCCACCCTGGGTATCATCATAAATGGAGGGAAGGCATAGCACAGGACTGATGGCCAGTTCTGGAGAAACGCGTCCGAGGCGATCGCTTCCGGATCCGGACGCCAGCTGTAGAAGGCTGGGAGTTGCCTGTTGAGGCGTGATGCGAACAGGTCCAACTGGCATGGGCCCCAAAGAAGATTCAGCGCCCGGAAAACCCGGGGATGGAGTCTCCAATCGCTGAAGTCCTGAAGATAATGAGAATGCCAATCCGCCACCTCTTTGTTGCGCCCTGGGAAGTATTCCGCTACAACCGAGATTCTGTGAAGGAGGCAGTAGTGCCAAAAGTCCTTGACGATCTCCGCCAGAATTCGGGACCTCGTCCCTCCTAATTTGTTCACATAGTGAACCGCAGACACGTTATCCATGCGAAGCAGGATACAACAGTCCGTCTTCCGAGGTGAAAGACTGCGAATCGCAAAAGAGCCTGCCAGCAGCTCCAAACAATTGATGTGTAATGAGAGCTCCTCTTGTGACCAACGGCCCCCTGTGGACAACTGACCGCTACGGGCTCCCCAACGGCTGGCATCCGTCTCGATCACTACTTCCGGGGTGGATCCGAAGATGGCTCTGCCGTTCCAAGACTCCATGTGGTCTAGCCACCACAGCATCTCCAACCTCGCTTCCTCGGTGGGGGGTATCCGTTCTGCATATCCAAGGCCTTTGCGGAGATGCTGAATCTTTAGTCTTTGGAGTGCACAGTAGTGAAGGGGACCCGGGAAGATTGCTTGAATCGAAGAGGCCAGCAGTCCAACTACCCGGGCCACTGACCTCAAGGATACAATCTGCTTGTTCAGAATCAATCTCAATTCTCTCTTGACTGATCTGATCTTCTGAGCTGGGAGGAGAAGCTGGCAGCTCCGTGAATTGATCTGAAATCCCAGGAACTCGATGGACTGTGCCGGGGATAGTGTTGACTTCTGTGGATTCACAATAAATCCCAGACTCTGCAGCAGCGTGATTGACCATTCGAGGTGCGTAATCACTAGCTGAGGGCAGCGAGCCTTGATAATGATGTCGTCCAAGTAAACGATTAATCTAACACCGCGTGCCCTCCAAGATTCTACCACAGGGCAGAGGAGCTTCGTGAAGCACCATGGTGCTGACGAAAGACCGAAGGGAAGGACCTTGTACTCGTAACAGACACCTTGCCAGTGAAACTGAAGAAACCGACAGTGTGGGGCGTAAATGGGCACAGACAGGTACGCGTCCTTCAGGTCCAGACGGACCATCCAATCCCCTTCCTGAAGAAGGTCGCGCAGAAGATGAATTCCCTCCATCGTGAAATGCCGGTATATTACCCATTCATTGAAGTCTTTCAGATTTAGGACTAACCTGGATCCGCCCCCTTTCTTCTGGACCAGGAAGATACTGCTGATAAAGCCTCAGGGATGTGGTTATGTGGCGACTATAGCTCCTTTCCCCAGAAGAGAACCTATCTCTTCTGTGATAAAGCTCTGTTCTTGTTGGGAAAAATATATTGGAGGGGGAGGAGAGCCCTGACTGGGAGTACCATACAGCTCCAGCTTGTAGCCCTGCACTGTCTCCAAGATCCATGCATCTTGTGAGATCGTGTGCCATGCGTGCAGAAAAAATTGGATTTGTCCCCCCAACATTACCTCCGAACACAATATCAGTCTCACCTGAATTTCCAGCATCCTGCTGGCCACCCTGATTTCCTCCGTATCTGCCCTTCCGGAATCTGTTCTTGGCTCGCCGGGTTGGGTAGAAGGAGGAGTTGCCGGTGTAGTTGGGGTCCTGGTAACCTCCTCGCTGTTGGTGATATTGGCCGCGGGGGTGCCTTGGTTGAACCCCTGGCCGAACGACGGTCCTCGGTATCGTCCAGCCCTGCCGAAAACCGGCCAGAAAGCCCGTTTGAGGGAGCCCTGCACTTTATCCAAACCACTGAAAGTGGCTACAAACTTTGTAAATTCCTTAAGGAAGGGCTGTCCGAATAAGAGGCCCTGAGCCAAGGGCCCTGACTCCGAGGAAGATAGCTCTGACAGCTTGGGGTCTAACTTGGGTAGGATGGAACGTCTCCTCTCGCTTGACATGGCGCAGTTCGCGTTGCATAGCTGGCACACCGCCCTTTGCGCCCACCCAATTAACTCGTCTGGATCGATCACCATCGCAGACTCCTTGGCTCTAAAGCCCAGCTCTAGGATCTTGGTTAGGGGACCCGACATGTCCAATAATTTGTCTTGGCATGATTTCCATGCCTGATCAATTCCTTTTTTAGGATCTTTGGCATACTTCTTCATATATGTAAGCATGGAGGGGTCCACCTCCGGGTTTTCCGCCACTTTGCCTGCCAGATCCGGTCTTGGGCATTCCGACCTCAGGCGTGCCCTGACATCCTTGTCAAAGGCCTGCCGGAGGTGCGTTTGGACATAATCCGCAACCTCCTGCGGTGGGAGCCACGCGGTAGAATTAGGGTGGACGATGTACGCTGGCTCAAAAGTGAGGAGCGTAGGCTGGGGGGGGAGGGGGTATCCAAATGACGCTCCTTCTTGGATCCTTTGGAGGGTCTAAGGGCCTCCTCCTGCTCCGAAGCATGGTCTGAGGAGGTGTCCCCATCATCATCCTGATATGCATCAGTGGCCACTGCCTCCTTATCTGGGGTGCTATAATTGTGATCACCCGCCATAGCCTTGGCTAGCTTCGCAAAATCAGCCGCATGAGGATTGAGGACCCTTTTGCCACTGGGTTTGGGACGTGAGCCAGCGTTGGGGAGCCAGCCCTGCTGCCGGGCATAGCTACATAAGTGGCGCTTCAGGGGTTCAATAGCTCTCACAAGGGCTGTATTGACAGAGTGTTGCACCCCTGCGTCCAGTGCCTCCAAGAGGTCCTGTTCCATAGACCCTGAGGGTTCCACCTCGAAGTACTCCTCTTCATAGAAGAATTCGGCCATAGCAGTAAATAATAGAGAGTACTATAATACCCCACAGGAGATAATAGGAGGGGTTAACCCACAATCAAGTATCCAGCTAGTGGAGTCCAAGGGGGAGAGGTACAACCCCAGGCAAGCCAAATTGCAATACAGTAAGTATAAGGTGGAGGGAGGGCTCGCCAAACCTCTCTAGGCAAAGCCTATGCTCAATTATTCAGCCCCCAGCAGGAAATTTACTGAGGGCGTCACCGGGAGCCTGAGGACGAGTCGAGTGTAATCACAAGCAATTAGCGCTGCTCCCCCGCTCAGTTTAAGCCGTGAAAGTGACCAAATGTGGGCAAAATGGCCGCCGCGCATGCGCGGTGACGGCCGCTCGTCCCAGTAAAAAGAGGACTGCGCGTCGAGCTGACGCGTGACCTCGCTCCCCCTCACTCCCTCTCCATTAAGTGACTGCCGTGGGCGCGATGCACCCGCCAGGGGAGGCAGAGCGCTCCCGACGCGCGACACCAAGTCGGATTACAATAGCGCGCGCGGCAGAGCGCTCGTGAACCAACACGCGGAGAAATCACAAGGCAAGTGAAAGTTGCCAGAGAGCCGGCAATGTAGATTCAAACCTCAATAGCTACCGTTTCAGAAAGCGCACAGAACAATGTAGATTTAACCTCAATAGATACAGTTTTCACAAAGCGCATACGATCGCCATAAGCATTAACATATTAACCCATACACTACCATACCACAAAAGCATAAGTAGTAAAGGGAAGGCACTTAACTGGCTGCGGAGCAGCAAACAATGAGGACGTGGTTGCCTCAGTCAGGGTTTCTATAGGGATGCTCTCTATGGTTGTTATGTGGCACTAAAGTGTTCATGGGTATTGTAGTTTTTTGGTTGTGTTATTTTATTGGCTGCTGTGAAATAAACAGTGAAGAAATGAGAAGCATAATCGGAGCCTCCGGTCCTGACATAGAATGGCTGACTTCATTCTCATATGACTGAGAAAGATAATGTGAATTTACAGAAAATATGCTTTCATTTCAGCTTCTGGAGCCCCTACCAAACCTCTATGGGAAAAGCATGAGAAAATAGTTCTCTCTCAAACATGATTCATGATATCCCAGCAGAAGGGTTTTTCACAGGGTAAAATCAACTTAGAACACACCACAATTCCTAAAATTAGTATGGTACCATCAACAAATGATTTATAATGTAACTAAAGTCCGTTATCAACCTTTATACGTTCTCCTTTTGGAAACCCTCAAAACCTTCCATCCACTACAATGCATTTTAATGGGGTGCTATAATGTATATTGGTCCCAAAATGGCTGCCAACACTTCTTGGATGAAGTGCTGACAGCCAATCAGATCTCACGATGAGATGTGTGGTTAGGCTCCGCCCAGATATACAAATTTCTTTTTCTTTAATATTTGAAAAACTACTGAACGGATTTACACCATTTAAAGCAAAGAGTGCACTCTGGACCAAGAGCTACCTTCCTGCCAAATTTGGTGTAATTCCGTTCAGCAGTTCAGGCTGTAGCCGCGACAAAAGTTTCCTATGGAAATTAACATGGAGAGCACACGTTTTGGGACCCCCCTTTTTTCTCAGCCCCTGCTTGACGAAGCACCCCGAAACTTTCAAGACAGGAGCTGACCGGAGCGCCCTATTAGTTTTGAACATTTGGCGAAGATTCGTCAAACGGCGCCAAAGATATTGGCAAAAGAAAAAACGCTTTTCCTATGGAAACAAGGTCCTAACTATAACTACCTATTGGCAACCGCCAGTAGGCAAAATATATATATATATATATATATATATATATGTATATATTGTAGGTTTCGCCTTACACCATCCAGTTTTCAGGAAAACAGACGAACGCGGACCCATAAGTTTAGTGCACAGGATTTATTAAATGCCCTGCACCGCCGCCATGACGCGTTTCGGCCTACAGGAGGCCTTGTTCACATAGCACGCATGCGGAGTGCCTCCAAGTTTTTAAAGTGCTAGTGCAATAACTCGTGACCAAACACATGGTACAATCATAGACATAGAAGAGTCAAATTTGAACAGTTCATGGTTTGCGCATCAAAACTTCACAGTATAAATACAGGTGAGAAAGTGCTGGCTTATTGAATATAAATACCTTAAAATTCAAGTAAAATATTTAAAAAGAAAGCCAATGCACTTACTTGTAAAAAAAACCGAAAGATTGTGTACATATAAATATGAAGCATTTATTATTTCTTTTTACACCTGTTTTACTAAAACACCGAACTTTAGAGAGGTACATGTGTTGTAGGGATTCTGCACATACACAGAGCTATGCACAGGATAATAGGACCTCGGAGTATAGTGGTGAGCCAACCATGCCCCTTAGTACCCACAATCCCAATCCGACTAGCTTTAGCGTCTCATTCGCAGCGCAGCTACCAATGATTAGACAACCCAGAACACGGTCTCTCTCAGGACTCGCGGGAGCAAGAACACTCTTTCATAACTCACTCATACTTGTCCACAACGTGCGTAATAAGAGACACAGTATAGTTTAAAATGTTTATTTCAACTATCGTGCTCTAAGATACAGTACACGTGCCAGTACTATCAGCATAATGCATAACGATAAAATAAGAAGCATAGTTACAATTCCATAGAATACAAACGGGGACAGCATTTTATAAAGACAGTGGATATAGGGCTAAATGGCCTTACCACCCTCCCGTGCTAATAACTAGTTTATTATAAAAATAGAAGACCTCTGGGCTTTGTCAGGCGGACCCCCATACCTCAATATCTAGATGCAAGGTTTACATCATCAGACAAGCACAGCTCTTCTCCCTGGAAAGGTTTTTCTCCAAGTGTCACAAACAGCGAGATCACAATATTAAAAGCACACGAATTTCTCCAGTGCAGCTGTATTTTGTGTTATGTCTAAGTGCGAGGGGCTGACCAGATCAGCAAGAACAAGGGATGTTGTTTTTCGACCTTGTACATGTTTGTGCAGACTCAACCCACAGGGAACAGGAGAAAAGGTGAACGGCAAAAAGGCAGACAGTTCTAATATAGCCGGGCACATGCAGAGGCTGGAAAAACAAAGTCACAAAGTAACGTGTGCAAAAAGGCATCATGGCAGCCAGGCCTAAGCTAACTTAGCAATGTAGGCAATGAGGCCACAAACCACACTACACCCTCCCCTGGTCAGTCCATAGGCCAAGACATAGGACGAAAACAGAGTTCAAATAGATGGAGCAGAGATCAGCATTGCGGGACAACTTGCGTGATACTCAATATAACTTCGCTGTAGGAGATTCTGAGCAGCCACCCAGATATCCCATTGCGACAAAACTCCAAGTGCAGCCGCATGCGCCATCAATCCAGTGGCGGAACATTCCCGTTCATGGGACACTAAGGGGCCCATCAACAGGCCAAAATCCGGGTCCGACTGAGACGTATTGGAGAGGCAAATATCCGAGGACCAAGAGAAAGGTCATCGTATACAAGACATCACAGGTTGCACGCAAGTGAAATACTCAAAGCGAAATGAAAGTCTATAGGAAACACGGAGTGTCGCCAATGGCAGGATGCCGAAGCTGAGGAGCATCCGTTCACGGAGCATCCGGAGCCGACCGTGGTCGAGAAGGCCCCCAGGAAGTGCAGCCATTGCGCAGCAAACAAATTAAAAGTAGTATTCCAGCAGCTAACGCTAGGATCAACGGAAAGCCGCCAAAGACGCTGGAAAAAAATAGAATAAAAGCCGGTATTACACCAAAAATAGTTTGAAAGGAGGTAACAAGGCCAGAGCCCACAACTTTAAAAAAGTGCACGAGACCTTCGGTGCGAGACGCATTGAAAACACGGTGAATCAGCTCACCGAAATGTTGTGGGAGGTTTGTGTTCAAAAGGGCCTGTATCTCACTATGGGTACTAGCCACCTGGAGGATGAAGGTCTCCCGTGCGAATGTGAGCATAACCTCCTGGTTCAATAATAGCGCCTTTATTCTGCTCAATTTATTGAAAACCACCTTCAAAGTCGGAATGGAAGGCCAAATGGAACTATCTATTATGTCGTGCGGGGGAGGAAAAAGCACATTTTTGCAGCACACAATGCGGTGGGAAACTGTTACAATATAGGGGATGCCGGCCAGCATTCCACAGCAGTCCTGATTATTCAGAAGGAGATAGCTACCATTTGCAAGCACAGTGAAAGTAGGTGATATAGCAGGAGCAGGAATGCCCTTTAAAACACAAGCAAGATTCGGAGCCGAAACGTTACAAGCCCCGTGCAATTTAATGTTTTTACAAATGAGGGAATGACCCACTGCAGAATCGCAAGACTCTCCTGTGAGAAAAACCTCTTTCCCGTCCCTAATGCACCTGTACATGAAAGGCAGGGACCAAAGTTCATACAAGAAGGCACTGCCTAAAGGCTGAAAACGGCCAACAGGATAATATTTCATGCAGGAACTGAACTCAAATAAAGAAAAAGGCAAAGCGATAACCCCGTGTACTAGCCACACAGCAGAGTCCAACTCCGCCACAGAGAATGGTAACGGCTCTATCTTCTCGATATGTAAGAGAGTGTATGTTGCATCTTTCATGGACATGAATTGCTGTTTGTCAGTTAAATTAAACGGTAAGAATAAGGCAGACGTGTTTAAAAAATGCCAAGGAACTTTACCCATTTTCAGTGTCTGCAAAGTCCATGCAAACTGCATTACTGAACGCAATTGATTCTGACCATGATATAACACAGACACATCATCCTGTACAATATCAACAACAGATGAAACAATATTCTCTAATGTGTAAATGCGGGAAGACAGGGTATTAATACTATTGTCAACAACAGCAAGCACTTTTTCTAGATTTGCTTGATCGATTTCCCGAAGACGGGAAGCAGCTTCAATTTGTGAAAGCTTCCAGAGTTCATTGTAAGTTTCATAAATGAATCTCTTAGGTCGAGGACCACGAGGCCCCAAAACAAAATCGGACAGATCAATGTTGCCTGAGAGGAGGGATAAATGTTCTTTTACAGAACCTAATGAAGAGTGCTGCAGCCACTGTTTACCAACAGAATATGTTGTAACAGTACGAGAGTCAGAAAACCTCGGATCTGGCTTATCCTGTTTGTAACCAGGAGCTGAGTCATGAAAACGCAGTTGGCAGGCATCTGATGCTACAGGCCAGGCCAACCAGGGTGACTGAACAATCGTCGAGATATTAAACGAATTGTTTTGAAACAAAGCTTGCAAATTGGTTAGGAAAATATTAAAATGCAAGCTGTCGTTGGGAGTGGAAGACAATGCGGGAATGGAGAGTGCATTCAATTGTTTAGAAGTAGCCAAACCCCAACAGGTCGTTTGATAGATCGTACTATTTAAAAATAAAATCTGGGCCGGGATTAGGCAAGCACGGTGTAAGGCTTCCGTACCTCGGACCTGCCATGATTTAGTGCCCCAAATAGACTTTAAGTCAATGGTGTCCTGCCAGTGTTCATAACCACCCACTGCTAATGCCTTCAAAAAGGAACCCGAATATAGTAATTTGGAGTGGGTCAACATGATCTTCTAATTGGACGAAGGGTTCAATTTAAAATAATAGGACCCAGGGTTCGACCTATCAAAATCTGTAAAATAAGTAAATTTATTTCTAAGAGTTTGGGAGCTACCTGGCAAAGGGGTCGGACAATGTTCCCATTGAGTGTAATTAAAAGGACCCGAAGAGTACTTGGTTTATGGAGAAAATGGTTACCCCAAAGCTGGTAACAGTATAAGTCAGCATAACTTGCAGAATTTAAATACAGATCTCCAGCATTAAAAGCAGCATAATATTTCAAATCAGAAAATAACGATTCAATGTCATGCACATCCCAATCGTCAGAATGAATATTACTTTTAACGACATCACCCATTGAAACACGGAGGACATTTGGTACATTAATAATCTCGGTTGGTCCATGAATTTGGAAATTTACCGCATCACATACGATGCCATCAGCGACTGGGAAAGCTGAAATGTTCACAAAGGTGTGGTCACGCTTCATGATGTGAGAGGAAGAATGAGGTGCCAAAGTTCCAGCGACACAGTTCACTACAGAGCGTTCAGGTAAATAATGACCATTAATGAGCAAGAAAAAAACTGTCACAAAGCCAATGGACATGAACAGAAAAATCAGGAACAGTACCAACCAGATATATGTCCACGGTGGAACCAAAAAATTGTCTCTGAACCAGGATACAAAAATACTGAAGCTGGACGGGATAAGTGATGAGGTGGAATCCGAATCAAAGGAAAAACGGGTTGGGCTCAGTGGTGTTGTTGGTAAATGAGCCACCGACTCGGTGGCGGGATGGGTATACTCGGTTTCCTCGTTGCAGGAGGAAGCCGGGAAGTCGAGCAGACGATCAGACAAATTGACCAACTCAATGGCAACATCAGTGTCCGTGCGGGCTGGAGGGCCATACACATGAGCCCTAGAAATGGCTGGACATGAGACCGCAGGTGTTACACTATTCAGTATCGGCCAGATGTTGTAGCTTGACATTGTCCACTGAGATGTATCTGTTGTCCTTGCGACCAGGAAGTGGTGGTAAGATGACTGTACGAGTACCCTTCAAGCCAAGGACTGGAACCGGTGCACGATAAGAGGGTCCAAATTCTTTTTTGTTCTCCACCTTCTCTCGGACCAGATCTCCAACCTTCGGAAGCCAGCCGGCAACCGGAATCTGCAGCGCAGCGTCAGTGGCTGAAGGCAAGTGTTCGTTAGCAAGTTTGTCACGGGTCACTTGTAAGTCCTGCAACATAGTAGAATGATTATCTACGTCAAAGATTGTGGCATTTGCCGCCATGTCTAGACCATCAAGGTCTGGCACAAACATTTGTATGCCAAAGAGCATTTCGTATGGGGTCCGCCCACCCAGAGATCTTCTAGGGAGATTATTAAGTGCACGTTGTTCGCTATACAAGTTGTCCAGCCAGTTCCTGCCAGTACCTAAGACTCTACCTGTCAAGGATTGCTTTAAGTCACGGTTCATTCGCTATACAATTGAATTACCCTCAGGTCTATATGGAGACGAAAATTGCACCCGCACCCCCAGTGACCCCATTGCGTCCCTGTAGGCCTTCGAGGCGAACGCTGGACCTTGGTCAGAATGGAAGGTGTTGCAGGCAAACATTCCCACAAAGACACGCAAATCCCTGATGACATTTCGAGCGTCAGCACTTCGTTGTGGCCAGACCCAGATGAAACGTGTGCACGAATCCACTGCAACTAAGATGTATTTATATGCAGTGTCAGAAGAAAATGGACCGCAGTGATCAAGGTAAACACACCCAAAAGGTTTGTTAGAAATGCAGAGCTGTGTTTGTGGTGGTCGTGTAACCGTCGAAGGCTTAATTTGCTGACAAACGACACAGGAAAGCACATAAGTACGGGTCTGTTTATATAAACCACGCCACCAATAACGCGGCTGCAATATGGAAACAGTCGCAGACACGCCAGCATGGGCCGAAGCCAAGCCTTCGTGTGCTGCTGTTATCAAGGAAGGTCTGCGGTCCGCGTTGAGAATCAGCCGATCACCAGCGTCTGGAATTCGTACGTAAGGAACCTGTTCGGCACTTAAGTGATAAGAGTACTTGGAAGGGAAACCCCTTGGGTAATTAGCACCTTCCTTTGTTGCAGCAATAGCTGCCAAAATATCATTATCTATTTTAGTCATGGATCTTGTAACTGCTGCTACTGTGCACGTGGCAACTGCTGATTTGGCAGCTTCATCTGCCAAACTGTTACCGACAGTGTGTGCGCCCACACGCTGGTGGCCAAGGGTGTGAATCACCTGTGTGAGAGGCAAACGTTGTTTAAGATCTGCCACACGAACCCAAAGCGTTTTATGCTTAATTGTGCTGCCTTTAGCATCTCTATAGTCGTTTTGCGACCAAAAGAATAGGTTGTCATTGAAAGATTGAACACAATAGTAGGAATCGCATACAACAAGAGTAGTCACTTCTGGATTCGCGAACTCAAGTGCGAGCACCAAAGCACGCAGCTCGGCCAATTGTGCAGTACTGTCTCCTAGTGCCTGTGTGTGCACTACAGTCGATATGAACTCCCCGTTCACCATAGTACCTGCAACAATAGCACACGCTGCGGAATAAGCATGCTTGGAACCCGTGGCCGGTTGTGCCGAACCATCGGTGTAAATAATACATTCGTACTCCTCAAGCGGTAGCATAGACAGAGGAGGAGGATGAACAAATTCATACTGTAAGAACTCCTGTGTCTGAAGTGAGGAATCAAAGATAAAAGTGACATCCGGGGATGTCAGAGATGTAGCCCATTGTATCCAACGGGGTGCAAAGCCTTAGAGTTTGGTACACTTGCCTTCGTCACTGCCTCAAGGGCAGGATATGGTGTTACCACCAAAATGCGTTTTCCTGTGCCAGTGCGCGTTCCTTTAGAATCGCCATTTGCACTGCAGTCAAAACTTTCTCCACAGAGGAAAAGCGCAACTCTGCTGAAGTGTAAAGATGTGACTTGTATGCAATCAGTACTGTGTCACCTTCGTTAAAGGTTAAGTACGTGAAACCCACTGCCCCTGGCACAATTCTAATTACCAGGTTTGTGTGGTTATCACGAGTCAACAAGAATTTAGATTCAAGTAGATCAGACTGCAAAGACTGCAGTATAGAAGAATGCTCAGGAAGCCAGCATGACTTCGAAAAGGTAGGTTGTATCAAGGCATAAAGAGGCTTGATACGCTGGGCATATTCAGGAATGTAAGTACGCCCGAAGTTTAGAAAACCCAGTAATGACTGAAGCTTCTTCAGGGTAGTCGGAGGGCGCAAAAGTGCGCACTTCTCCAAGAAATGTGGCGCTAAGCCCTTACCTTCATTGTTGAGCTCATAGCCCAAGAACAAAACGGTAAATTCAGCAATGTGAGATTTGGCAAAATTAAATTTGTATCCTAAGACCGCAAATTCAAGAATAATGCGGTCCACTCGGGAAAGATGCAGCCATAATTAGTCGTCTGTCAGATAGATATCGTCGACGTACGAACACGCATCTGGGTCTATGCTGTCCAACAAAGAGACAACATGGGCGGCGAAGACACCCGGGCAGTTCTTATAGCCCATGGGCAAACGTCGAAATTTGAATGGTTTTCCACCGGAAGTGAAAGCGCTCCATTGGCTGCACTCCGGGGACAAGTTGTGCGTGTAAAATCCATTGGATAGGTCTAGTGTCGTTTTATATTTCTTACGAACAAGACTGTCTACAAGCGCAGAACTGTGGGTATTTTGTACCGCAAAGGTCCGACAATGAGAGTTCAAATGTCGGTAATCCAAAACTAGGCGGTACGATCCATCGGGTTTAGAAACCGCAAAAAGGGGATTATTCATTGGTGATACGCATGTTTCAATTACTCCTTGATATTCCAACTGTGTCAGAATATCGGAAACGGGACCTTTAGCTTCCCGCCAGATGGGATATTGGGGTTGTGGCAGCGACCGCAATGGTATATCATGGGGCGGAGAATCCTCATCCCAGCCCACGTGGTTACGGTATAGCGCCGGAGCCAGGGCCCCAGCCCATTCAGCCGCTAGAGCTTCCGCTTTGTCCTTGGGGACATGACGAGAAAAGCTCGGAAGGATTACCTCCTCCCCTCGACGAGCAGCAAGTACGAATGGGGGCGGCCAATCCGCCTCTGCCAACAAAATATCGTAAGAAGAGGTCAGATTCTCCCAAAAAATCCCTTTAACAACACGCTCAATGTCACCTTCAATTTGAATGACAATATTAATTAGTCTGTCAGGGGGTGCCACTCGGGTGTCAGCTGTCTCGACAGTAATGAATGTATCAGTTGCTGTTGCCTCCACATGAGGATGCAGTGCCTCCCGCACTATGGTAACTTCTGCGGCGCTGTCTAGCAGCGTCACTGCCCACGTCCAATTCAGGAGTCTCGTTCTCACCGTCTGTGGCATACCTCGCTGTTACAGCTGCAACTTTTTTCTTCTGAAACTGTGGGCAACGACGTAGAAATTCTTCTGGTTTCCCTCGGACTGGTTGTCGAGGTTGGTCTCGTCCCTGTGGAGCCTCACGACCCCTGCCTCTATCCTGGCGATCTCCTCCACCAGTCTGGGAGGTCGATGGTGCCTGTAAAGAACGAGGAGAACGCGGATCAGGGACCTGAAATCTCTCTGGAGATTTAATTCTCGCTCGGTCGCGTAAATCATAAGTGCGTTCAGAAGATACGGAAACCGGGGATGCAGTACGCGACCATGGCTTTTTCTGTTGCTTACCCTGTTTCTTCAACCTCCAGCTCTTCTTAGTAAAGAACGGTTTCTCATCTTTCTCAGATTGAGATTTTTGTTGTGGCTGTGATTGAGTTTGCGTTTTAGCAAAAGGCTTAACTCCCAGGCTATTGCGGCCAATGGTTTTATAAGCCTGTGCAATAATTTTCGGTAATTCGCGTGGCTTGTCCGGTTCCGGGATCAAAGCCAAAGCATTAGCTACTTGAAAGTTAACTGCATCACCCTTGACGTTCGCAAGGATCAGATCAGCCACTACATCGAACACTCCCACCAGTCTCATCCCCAATTCCACAGCCGCTTCAGGGCCATGTTCATCCTGCACTCGTTTAATTACAGAGGGGAGTACTGTCATGGAAGGGGTGCCGAAACACTTTGCATATACTGCTGCGAACACCTTGCCCCAGTTGTTGCATTCTGCCAACTCGGGAATTAAGTCTTTTGGCAAACTAATCGTCCAAATCCTGTGTTTTTCCACAGGAGAAGTATTAGGAAAAACTCCCTCCAGCTGGTCAAATTTTTCTGCGAGCCAATAAGGTAAATCATCCTTATTTTGTGGGCGCTTGCCCATCACCGAATTAACCATGACGGGACTTATGGTTCCACCACCCGGTCCAGCTGGATGCGCTGCAACTCCAGGAGGGGCTCCCTGGACGTTGCCTGTAACATATTGTACCAAAGCTCTGTGAACGCGTATCAAAGACGTATGCAATGCACGCAGTTCATCAACCGCAAGCGTCATATAACGCGGATGTGGGGTATACCCGGTCAAGACTGGCCAAGTGGCCCCGTCTAGTGATAAGGGGCCTAAACGAACCGCTGTGACCGGATGTGGGAGGGCACCATTAAACCAAACACGGTGTTGCCATGCCGTGAGTGGTACTTCAAGAGCCTGATCAGGCCGATAAGCATTGGGTAAGGCAGTGTTAGTGTACGCATGAAACAAGTCGTCAGCTCCGTCCACTGCCGGAAAAGTGACCCAAGAATAAAACACCTCAAAGTGGTGAGCCGGGTCAGCCTGCACCACAAAGATGAGTGCGACACCCGCGTCAGGCACTCCATAAGCTAGCAAATGAGCCCGGAGCGCAGCGCGGCTATGTGCCGGTATATTTACATCCGCCATAATGACTGGGAATGTTCAACAACCAAATATGAGGCAGCGCAATATAGGGTTACATAAACACCTTTTAATAACTTTAAGCTTGAAAGAACCTATAAAAACATCAATATAGGAGGTACCACCCTCACACACGCTTCCGGAAACGTATGCGAAGGGTGTTGTGGACAAGCACAAGCACTACTCAAGCGTCTCGCAGATAAGCAGCCCACCATGTTGGTGGCGCCATGTTGTAGGGATTCTGCACATACACAGAGCTATGCACAAGATAATAGGACCTCGGAGTATAGTGGTGAGCCAACCATGCCCCTTAGAAACCACAATCCCAATCCGACTAGCTTTAGCGTCTCATTCGCAAGGCAGCTACCAATGATTAGACAACCCAGAACACGGTCTCTCTCAGGACTCGCGGGAGCAAGAACACTCTTTCATAACTCACTCATACTTGTCCACAACGTGCGTAATAAGAGACACAGTATAGTTTAAAATGTTTATTTCAACTATCGTGCTCTAAGATACAGTACACGTGCCAGTACTATCAGCATAATGCATAACGATAAAATAAGAAGCATAGTTACAATTCCATAGAATACAAACGGGGACAGCATTTTATAAAGACAGTGGATATAGGGCTAAATGGCCTTACCACCCTCCCCGTGCTAATAACTAGTTTATTATAAAAATAGAAGACCTCTGGGCTTTGTCAGGCGGACCCCCATACCTCAATATCTAGATGCAAGGTTTACATCATCAGACAAGCACAGCTCTTCTCCCTGGAAAGGTTTTTCTCCAAGTGTCACAAACAGCGAGATCACAATATTAAAAGCACACGAATCTCTCCAGTGCAGCTGTATTTTGTGTTATGTCTAAGTGCGAGGGGCTGACCAGATCAGCAAGAACAAGGGACGTTGTTTTTCGACCTTGTACATGTTTGTGCAGACGCAACCCACAGGGAACAGGAGAAAAGGTGAACGGCAAAAAGGCAGACAGTTCTAATATAGCCAAGCACAAGCAGAGGCTGGAAAAACAAAGTCACAAAGTAACGTGTGCAAAAAGGCATCATGGCAGCCAGGCCTAAGCTAACTTAGCAATGTAGGCAATGTGGCCACAAACCACACTACACATGTTTCTAAATTTGAGACGCCGTTCAAGACCCAGAGTTAATATCATGCAAGTGCATATTAACTACTATGATCCTAACAGATCATAAACATTTCGATCCTGATTTAGCAGTCTAAAAACATATTTGTACCTCAACTTTTCAGAAATTTTATTACTGTTGTTGTTGTAAAGTGCTGGTGCATAACAATGTAGCCCACAGTGGGCATTAAATCTCTCCATCATTCGCTATGAAAAAGTGCAAGTGCTCTAAGGTGTCACCCTGTTGAACCAGCCACGGTTCATAAAGTGCCAAGTGCTCAATGTATGAAGACTCTAAGGTGAGTGAGGGTCTAAGCTAATTAAAAAATTATACATATATATTTTCTCAAGGTTGTGCAAACGAGCAAAAAGAGGACGCTGAGATTACAGGCAAGTGTGAAAATCCTCACTGGAGTTGAGGCCGAAAGGCGTCTTTGTGTCCAACTCCAGGATATACCTAGTTTCCAGTTGACGTAAACGAGCCTCGCGGTTACCTCCCCTTCTTAGTGGCGGGATTGTATCTACAACGTAATATCTGAGATGTTCAGGGCTTTTGCTGTGGGTATCATTGAAATGCCTCGCAACCGGATAGGATGGGTCACAATTAGTGATTGCCCTGATGTGCTGGAGTACCCTCTTGTGAACCTGCAACTTAGTACTAACCAAGTACCGCAGGCCACAGGGACACTCCAGCACATAGACCGCGTACTCCGTCTTGCATGTAAGCATCTTAGTGATGGGTACCGGGTCCGGTCTGAAAGGGCTAGTGTAGGATGTTTTATTGTTAGCAAACCTACATGCTTTGCACGAGGAACATTTAACGAATCCCTTGCGAGAGGCCAGCCAGTTCTTAGTACTTGTTATCTCGGGACTACTTTTCACCAAAGTGTTGCTCATTGAGCGAGCTTTCCTGAATGTTATATCAGGGGTTTTGGGTAGTTGGTCTCCCAGGACAGGGTCATTGCGAACCAACCCCCAGTTTCTGTTAAGTATCCTACGCAGAAACTGGTGTTGTCGATTGTAGGTAAGAATCATTCTAGTAGGTTGGTTGGGTTGGTATAGAGTTGTATATTGCGGGCTAAGCTTACTAGATAAAGCCTCTGCTCTTGCAATGGTGGTTGTTTTGCTGATTGCATTGTCCACAATCTGGGTAGAGTAGCCCCTAGCCAGGAACCTTTCTCTACTTTCTTGTTGGGCAATATTACAGTCTCCGACTGTGCTGCAGATGCGCTTCATACGCAGCATTTCCCCATACGGTATACTATGGATGAGATGTCTGGGGTGGTGACTAGTGGCGTGGAGTACTGTATTACCAGCTGTAGGCTTTCTATGCATCCTGGTCTCAATTTTCCCATTACATATGTACACCTCAACATCAAGAAAACATACTTTCTCTCTACTCATATGGGCAGTAAATTGCAAATTAAGGTTGTTGCAATTGATCTGTTATATGAATTGGAGAGCCCGATCTTCGGGGCCTCTCCAAATCAAGAACAGGTCATCAATATATCTAAACCAATGTAACACATGGTAAACCAGTGTATCTGCATGTTGTACCCTGAGGACTTGCTCCTCCCACAGACCCATATGCAGGCAGGCATAACTGGGGGAGAAGCAAGCCCCCATCGCCACGCCTCTGGTTTGTTGATATACCTGATTTTGAAAAAGGAAAAAAGTTTTTCCAAACATGTCATGATCATGCTGACTAGCATCTTATTGTCGCGATCTTGAGCCAGGGAGAGACTCCGGGTCCGTTAGCTCCCTCATCCCCTTGTAAGGTGTGCATGTGGAGGACAAGGGGGAACAGGGCTCACCATACCTATGTGAGGCACAAAAACTACAGTGCCCAGAATGCCGCGGGACATCGTCAGGTGCAGCACGGCAGGAGCCGCCTCGCTATTTGCTGGCTATATAAGCTCCGCCCCTTCCAGGAAACGGGGCTTGACAAACAAACAGATGAGTCCGGTCTTCTTCAGCGCTAGCGGACGGTATTCCCCGCTGGAGGACGAGCGTTGGAGATCGATTGCTGAGCCACCGTTTCCTTGCTTTTCGTAATCCCCGAAGACACGGCCCTTAGCGGGGGTTGTGTGTTATCGGCATTCGGCCGGTATTTTCAGCGCGCCAAAACTTCCACAGGGCGCGGAAGCCCTTTCAGGTATTTAGGATTTGGAGGGTGGGTGAAGAAGAATTCTCCACTCGTTTACACCTAAAGATTTCTTTTCTGTTTTTCACTGGGAAAAGAACCCGTTCCCGGAGCCTTACAGGGGTAGGCTCTCGTCATCGCTGACATTGTGCTTTCTACCGCTGTGAAGTTAACAGCGTTTTGGTAATGCTCACCAATAATAGAGCTGTGAGGAGAACAGCTTCTTAACTATCCACGGAGAATTACTGGAACGTATCGTCTCCATCTTGCTGAAGAGTGTGCCCTGCTTTGCAGTCTTGGTCTACGTTTCTTATTCCTCAGGAGTCTCTGTGGAACCTTAAGTGAGTACGGGAGCATAGGGGAGCTAGGTGTGGGGGAGGTTGTTTGACTGCTATCCAAGGGCATCCCTCCACTTCACACTTCTTTCTCTGTTGTTTTCATCCACTTGCAGTTATCCCCTGAGTGTCCTCGACTCGAAGCTGGACCGCCCTTCCTACCTGGCGCAGTCCAAACACTATACCAGAAACCACAGAGTTTTATCGTTTGTTTCTTTCCCTTAATCCCCGGGGAACTTCCGTTTGCAGAGGTTTTTATGGTCTTCTGTGTGGGGTTGTTCTCAGGGAAGGAAGGGGACTCTCTTCACGCCATCGTCCCTGCTGGCCGATCTTAGAGGTTAGTGGCCTTCTTGGTTGTATGATACTGACTCGTGACACTTATTGTGCAAATATAAAAACATTGGTCTCATATCTGAGTAATGTTCAACAGCCTTAATTCCGTCTTGATGCCGGATGCTGGTATACAGTGAGGTGACGTCCAAAGTGATCAGCATGCACTCTGAGTCCCATGTGACCCCACTGATCTTTCTCAAAAAGTCACTCGTATCCTGCAAGTACGATGGTAGATTTCTCACATGTTCTTGTAAAAAATAGTCCACACACCTCGAGGTATTCTCCATAAGGCTGTTGCATGCAGAAATGATGGGCCTGCCTGGTGATTTGGCTGCATTTTTATGTATTTTAGGGATGAAGTAAATTGCGGGGATGACAGGATGTTCATTCTTGAGGAATTTAAATTCTTCCGTGCTCAAAAGTCCTGCGCTCTTCCAAGCTAGGAGTTTGGTGTAGTAATCATTCCATGCTAGCTTGACACTCTGCATATTACTCCTCCTATAGCAGTCCTTATCATTCAATTGAGCAAGGGCTTCCTCCATGTATAGATCTCGTGGCCATAGCAGGACATTGCCCCCTTTGTCTGATTGGCGTATGATGATGTTATCGTTGCTATGTAATTTTTTCATCAGCTGAACATAGCAATTATTCTGCCGGCTGAGAATATGTTGGGCACGTGTAGTGGATCTATAAAGTCTCTTCAGTTCAATTGTCACCTGTTCATGGTACACATCCAGATTGTCATGAAGCATCACAGGCTGGAAAGTGGACTTGGGTTTAAAAGGTGTGCGAATTGTACCACTGATGTTTATCGGGCTCATGCCCATTCCAGCATCGTTATGCTCGCTTTGCAAACGGTGCAGGTCTTGTAACAGTTCAACATCCCCTGCAACCAGCAGGGATGGACTTGGGATGTTGTCAGTTAGTTGTGTGGGCTGCTCTTTATTTTGCTTGGCCTGCAGTAGGTGATATTTGCGTAATTTCAACTTGCGTATGAATCTGAAAACGTCCATGCGCGTTTCCGCATAGTTGAAATTACTCGGGACTGTAGGACAATCCTAATGCCAAAATCTGTTTCTCGGCCAGACTCAGATTGATGTCAGTTAGGTTGATTACTGCGTTTGAGTCTATGGGGTTACCATCACGAATTAGTTTAGTTTCCATTTGGCATTCGCCGGTTTTCTGTTGATTTGTTTTCCGCTGGTTGCTGCGCTGCCGTCTTTCATGGCGCTTCTGGTTGTTTCTTTGGTGTTTTGCACCTTCTGTGCGCGGGGCCGCAGTGTCTGCCGCCTGTCTTGGCAGAGGCAGTCCACTTCCTGAGCGAGGGAAAGTTTGGTAAACCCCAATTCAGAGCTGGCTCGTGCGTGCTCATTGTCGGACTCGCTCTCAGGCGCCGAGCTCAACGCCGAAGCTGACGTGGAAGCTGGTGTCATACCGCTTGTGCTGGCTTGGTTCATAAGCGGATTACCTTGTTTATTCCTCACCTTGACTGCGTCATATTTGCGCGCAAAGGTGAATACCTGGCCATTTTGATAATCCAACTTGTCCCGTTTAAATTTATATGCCTTACGTTTTTTAATCACCTCCTCATCCTTCTGCAGGCGTATCAGCATGTCGTCTCGATATTTTTTAATGATGTCCGTAGTTTCCAATTTGCTAATCTCATCATTTACTTCATCAATCTTCAATTGCAATACAGCTTGATCACTCTATGCATACTTAACGAGTATCTGGACCAATTTGCATGAAGATTCTAAATTGCAATTTGCCCATTCTGCGAGCATGTTGGGGTCCAGGTTCTCGTAGCTTGGCGCAAGCATTATGCGTAACCCCCTGGGAATTCTGCCCACCTCCAAATATCTTGTTAGGGATTTGTGTTCCCACCATTTCGATTGCTCAGCTCTCATAAGTTTCTCCAATTTTTTTAACAGGTCCCTTGCATTGGGGTGTCCTACTTGTGTCACACTCGTTTGCACAGTCAATATAGAGTCATTGAACATTTCACTCGCTGCCTCCTCACGATAGATATATATATATATATATATTCACTGAAAAAACCATAGGTTTTAGGGACAGTTATAGTTAGTTGGACATTGCACTCGTACAAAACCAAATCATCCATTCAGACACTTATACACCCACTCATTCTTCAATACGCCTTTCCCTATATATATTAAACATATTTAAACTTTACAGAAACACACATTCACTGGATGATGTCATCAGTGATGTCATTTCAGATGTCATCAGTGATGTTATCAGTGATGTCACTGACCATGTCATGAGTGATGTAATATGTGACGTCATCAGCAGTGCATTGCGGGGGCGCGAGTTAATCTGCTGACATGCAGCTCCCCTTATGGAAAAGCAATCTGCTTTGCTTCATTGAAGCGAGAGCAGGTTTCCCCGCTCTCGCTTCAATGAAGCAAAGCAAGTTTGCAATGACAGGGCGGGAGCCGTGCGGCTCCCGCCCTGTCATTGCAAACAGCAGTGTCCCGGGGTAGGCACCCGGGACACTGCAGGAGCCGGCCCTGGGGGTGGCGGTCCCCAGGGCCACCACAGGCTCCAGGAGGGGGCCACGCAGCCCCCTCCCAACATCTACAAAGCCCCGGGAGGTGGTGGTCCCGGGCTTGAGAGGTCCGAAACGGACCCCCACATTTCTTTAATTAGTGCCCCGGGAGGTGGCGGTCCCGGGCGTGTGGGGGGCTGGAGCCCCCCACACAGGTAATTTTTAATTAAAAAAGCCCTGGGGTGCCGGTTCCCGGGGCTGGGGGGGGCCGTGTGCCCCCCGCCATCATTATAATTTGAAAGCCCCGGGGGGGGTGGCGGTCCCCAGGGCTTGGGGGGCCTTAGAGGCCCCCCCAACTAACATTTAAACCCACCCCGCATGCCCCCGGGACTTGGCCCACCCGGGGGCAAAATACCCTTGAAGCGTGGGAGCCCGCGCTTCGTTTTTTTTTTTTTCACGGCGGGATCCGTGCATCCCGCCGATTTTTATTAAAAAAAAATGCTTAGGGGGTCCTTGTGGGACCCCCCTAAGCAGGCCTAGGGGGTCAGGGTGTTTCTACCCTGCCCCCTTTTTGCGTTTTGCTCACTTGTTTCTTGTGCCTCCGTTCTACCGAGGAACAAGATGGCTGCCAACACTTCCTGGTTTGGAGTGTTGACAGCCAATTAGCATACAGCTCGTGATCGGGAAGGTGCGCTCAGGGTGCGCGGACCCTCCGCGGCCATAGATATATATGTGGTTTTACTTTTGATTTTCTCAGCAACTACTGAACGGATTTACACCATTTAACAAAAATGGTTCTTTCTGAACCAAAAACTACCTCTTTGCCAAATTTGGTGTAATTCCGTTCAGCAGTTTGGGCTGTAGCCGTGTCTAAAGTTTCCTATGGGAATTAACATGGAGAAAACACGTTTTGGGACCCCCTTTTTTCTCGGCCCCCGCTTGCCGAATCACACCGAAACTTTCAGGATAGGAGCGGACCGGAGCGCCCACGAGTTTTGAGAATTTCGCGAAGATTCGTCAACCGGCGCCAAAGTTATTTCAAATAGAATGTTGTGAATTTCCTATGGAAAATAGGTCCCAACTATAACTATCTACTGGCGACCGCCAGTAGATTATATATATATATATGCCATCTTCTGAATTGAGGAGTGATGCTCCCCATAGAGGCGCCTTCCCACAAACCCCTCTAGACTTCTTATTAAGGGATTCCAGGAATTCTCAAATGGGCCATTGACAGGGTTATTGGCCCCATCAAGAATTACAAGGTCTGCGGAAACACAGCGGTCCTTTCATGTTTTGCCTGGAAGTTTGGCTGCTAAAAGAAGCTGAAGTACCCCCTGTAATTCTTCGTTACTAAACAAATCCTCCAGATTCAATTCATAATCTCTATTAATTCTGCGCTGTCAGAGTTAATGAGGCCCCCCACTATTAACTCTTGGGTGTGCAGAGGAAACATGCTACCACCCCCCACACGGGGGCACTTGGAATGAAGTCCAGAGAAGGGAAATTCTGTCCCAGCCTGGATGGCTGGATTTTGAACATTTGTGTAATCATAGACGCTAGCAGTGGGCTTCGTCTCAGCTTAATTTACACCACTTTGGACACAGATCTGCGTGGAAACTCCTGCTGTTAGTGCTTCCGGAACGTAGTGCTGTCCATTCCCCCTTGCTAGAAGAAGCTTGACGACCCTCCTGCAGTTCTGCTGACTTTGCCGGTGTTTGAAGCTCCATGGCTTAAGGACTTCAGAGACACCGACAGTCAGGCTTTTTCATTATGAAAGATGGGAAAGGTAGTATTCCTTAATAACTATGACTCTACGTCTTTTGCCTATGACTTAAAATTCACCACTTTTACACTCTCTAGATAGACAAAGATGAGCAGTTAAAGCCTTAGTCAAGGAGCTTGATAGGACATAGAGACAGTCAGGGCTCGAGTCGGGGTACCACGCGGGTGGACGGCGTCCCCCCACTTATTTTACCGGGAGCTCGATAACTGGAGCAAATGGAGCCACACATTCACTCTTTGGCCTCTCTGGGGCGAGATCGGAGCTCATTCAGAACGCTGCTCACACGCTGGCTTCTCTGATGCAATTGCATCTAAGGGGTGAGCGAGGGGAGGCAATGAGTCTGATGGTGCAAGCCACCTTTCGTGACGTCACTTCCTGTCGTGACGTCAGCATCCCCCCACTTCTTTTTTTAGGACTTGTGCCCTGGTGACAGTTACCACAGTTGCAATGATGATGACCCGCCAGAGTTGTGATTAAACGAATCTTTAATAATGTCTCAAAATATATACCACCAAAAGAAGTTCTTACAAATATGGGGCCACTAGAAAATAAACATTCCGGTTCCAGCAAAAACAGCACATAGCATGCCCATTAGCAAACCAGTTCAGCTGAAGGGTTTTAAATGTACACACTTAATCACAAACTGTCACTAGGTGGCACTATTTGACAATTTAAGTAAGCTATACTTTTACTGAAGAAAAAAACAAAAACAGGTGCACTTACTATAGTTGCACAACATATAATTATTTATCGGTTCAAGATTCCGGTAAACAAAGTTTGCTTGATAACAGCTCCTAAAGCGCAAACCCGATGGAGGCATTGCCAAAAGTTCACTGTAAATTATGATAATGACAGAGTGGAAGGGAACAGTCCACTCTTGTGCAGATTCAGGTTAAATGCGCGATCAATGTGCGAGCACAGAACTGAAATCACCCAAGTGGCACGAGCGCTTCTTACAAGCGGCCAGCCAATGCATTATGGGAACTACTGAATTGGATGCCTGCTTGTGCCCCGGTGGATATGACAAAGCACCCACTACCTAGTTCCCCCGGGGGCACTAGGTAGTGGGTGCTTTGTCTGGAGCGCAGAGAAGAAATAAAAGGCACGTCCGAGGATCTCCACGGAAATAACAACAGTGCGCTGAACCCACAGCACTTGGGCGACGTTGTAACTTTAAAGCAAGGGTGTAGCTCTTATTTATTTTTATTTTGTTTTCCTGATCATTGCTTGAGATGCTTAAAAAAAGTTCCAAACCGGATGAACAGTAGTTTGCCGATGGGAAACTGATAAGAGAAACACATAGGGAAGAACAGGAAATAGAATGCCTGCAACCAATACAAATTTAAAAGTAAAGTGACATGGACCAATAAGAAGTGAAGGCGGGATACACGTCCCTTTAAAGATATATTTAATACAATACATTTCACAAGCACAGCGCTGTGCAGGCGAAACCTGAGAAGGGTAGAGCAATAGAGCACAGTGATGAAACCAGGGCCCCTTGCTATCTGAATAGGATCATTACACTAGGATGCAAAGGACTGCAATCCTTCTATCTAATCTGAGATACTACGTTAGAGTCCCCAGACTTTACTGTCACGACCTCAGTGTTGGGAAAACCACAAGACAAATATATTCAATGCATATTTTAAGGCAAAGTGTTACAAAGTGCACGTCTTAACCTTAAAATCTTGGAAAGTTACAAATTGTACTTCTTAACCTTAAAATCATGGGCATGTGCTTAAGAGTTCAGAAAGTAAATGTAAGCCTAAAACCTGTGCTTAAGAGGTAGTGGTATGGCTGCTTAAAATGGTTGATATCTCACTGCCTGAGGCCCTAGAAGCTCCAGGTAAGTGGCTCTTCAATAATGTGGACCAAAATTGATGCTAAAGATGGGAGACCACAGACTGACTCACAGTACAGGATGCAAGACTAACGTGTGACAAGTTTTTATATGTGCCTTAATGTTACATATAGTACAGTCGTGGTTGTATGCTTACATGGTCACTGTTTGTACATTAAAACCATTAGAATGCATGGGGAAAGTACAGGGCTTGGGAAGCAGGCCTGCTCGTGTTCTAACAAAGATCAGTTTAAATTGTGCAGCTAATAAAAAAAATTAGCTTGCTTGCCATTGCTATCCAAGACTCACCCTAGCAAACCAGAGAAAGAAAATTTCCATTCTCTCGTCCTCTTTTATATAATCAGCAGCTGAAATGCGGTTACAAGCAAAGACAACCTTGCAATTTCTCTCTTATAGGAAGAAGGGAGAAAAGTAGCAGTAGGCGTCTGTGTTATTACTATATTTTGAACAAGCATTGTTCACTCTAAAAAGTGAACAAGAGCCAAGCATGAACTAACCACTCCTCGCTCAATAAGCGCAATTTATAAGAAAGGTATATAAGATACTAGTGTAGGAGCAGAGTTACCAGCACAGACTGATTACTGTAGGGATGCGTAAACATGGAGTTCTGACTTCAAACCTAATGGCATGATAAACCACGTGAGGAAGCTTTACATGACTTGGCATATAGTTATAGACTAATACGACTATGCTGCTAGAAAGCTAGTTTTAGCTAAAGTAGGAATTAGACTAACTGATTAGAGATATGAGAGGCAATATGATTGGGGCTTATTTAACCTTTCCCCTAATATGTATAATAATTGGTGAGCTGTTCATAATATCTACAATCGTTCTAATGCACAATATTTGCAGACAAACAGTTTATCAGAAATAATCATAGCCGGGTGCAAGGACCCAGTTAGGCCTGCTGAACAAAGTTCAGTTAAATCCTGGTTCGTGGAGCATTGCGAGGATCCGCGTCAAAGATGTGTCGCACAGCTGAAATGATGCATAGGTTCTAGGTGCGGCGAGACTGTGGTTCAAAGTCCTGCATCATCACGGAGGATCCCGGCAACGAGGGCTTGTGATGGGAACTCCAGCATCAAGGATGCGTCACGCTGTCGGGGCAATGCATCAGCTCGAAGGAACTGCGAGGCAGCGATGCGGAGTCCAGCATTGTCGTCGAGGCTGACGGTGATGAGGGATGCTCGGGCCTGTGCCGAGGTTGCATCGCGCAGTGGCGGTTCTGATGAGACAACGGGCTATGATGCAATGCAGGTGTTTGCAGCAGTTCCGATCCACACAGCAGCAGCGATGCACCAGTTCTGCTCGGGCTTGCGCTGCGCAGTAGAGGAGATGCTTTGGTTCTGCTGGATCCACAGAGGCTGGCAGAGCACCTTAAGCCCACTTCCAAGGGTCCAGAACCGGGGTGGCACCACTTGGCAGGGTAGACTTGCACCTGGACTCTGCCATCTGTAAGGTTTTTGGAAGCCTATTGTGTCCCTGAGGCTTCAGATCAGGAGGCCAGCAAACTAGCCCTTCAAGTCACTTTGGGGTTCTGGGTTCAAGAGACAAAGGTCCAGTCCTTCTCACCCAGGCAAAAGGGCAGCAGGTTGGCAGAGCAGGGCAGCAGTCCTTCCTGGCACAGTATCCACAGCTCTACACGTTTACTGAAGAGTTGGCATCTGAGGTCCAGTATTTATAACCAGTTGTACCACTGAAGTGGGGATAAGCTTCTAGAGGCAACACTTTGAGGTTCACAGGTGCCCTGGTTTCTTGGCCCTGGCTATAGATTAACTACAGGGGTATGTAACCCTTTGCGTGCAGGTAGGACACAGTCTATTTAAGTGTAAGCGGTTCTTGGCCAAGCCACTCCATCCCATCCTGCCAGTGATGGCCCATCCAGGCACACCTAGAATCCCAAATGTGTGTGGCTGTCTAGGAGGAATACACAAAGCCCAACTGTCAACTACACCCAGTCATGTGACAGAGTCAGGCTGCAGGCACCAAATGGCTAAGGCAGGAAAATGCCAACTTTCCAAAAGTGGCATTTTCAACATTGTAATTTATAATTTGACTTCACCATAAGTGAGGATTTTTCATTACAATTCCAAAGACACCAAACAAGATCTAGGTACCTGGTCCCATTTAGAAATTACACTTATTAAATGTAATAAGGTAACTCCAATGCTATCCTATGGGAGAGATAGGCCTTGCAAAAGTGAATAACGGATTTAAGAGTTTTTCACTACCAGGATATGTATTACTTAAAAGTACATGGCCTACGTTTTAAATACATTACACCATGCCCTCTGGGCTGTCATGGTCCCACTTATTTGTATTAAAAAGGAATCCACAGACTACAAAAGCAATAAAGTAGCAGTGCATAGCTAAATGAAATCCTGTTCAGGGTAGAGAAAAAGACCAGCCGTGGTCCGTGCAGGTAACAGCGGTGGGCGGGTAAGGGGGGATTTCGAGGGACGATGCAGAGGGAAAATTAAATAAATAATTAATTTTCCCTTGGCATCGTCTCTCGAAACCTCCCCCTACCTGGCCCCACCACCCCACCGCTGTTACCTGCATGGACCGCGGCTGAAAAAGACAGATCAGCTGTTAACCTTCATTCAACTGTGAAAGCGAAATACAGAGTAATGAGAATGAGACAGTCACTCCCAGTGGTGATGGTGCCAAATCTGCAGCAGTGCCATTCATGGAAAGCATTTTTGCAATGCTGTCCACTACCACACATGGCATTACCTCACTGACTGCGTTACAAGAGGTTGGGAAAGAAATACAGAAAGAGCACGGTGTTTTGCCTGCCGTAGGCTGAGATATGAAACTAACAGGCAATATTGATACTGTAGTTGAAGTAGTTCTGTACAATAGTAAAAGCGATGCAGCTCTTTTGGCCATATGCCAAAGCTACGCTGCAACTCAATGAAGTCAGAAAGAAGTGGAGTTACTGAAGACTACCTGTTGAGTTTATGCGTTCATGGGAAATTACATTCGGGCTACAATACTACAAAAATCTCAATTAAAACCCAAATTTGAGGTTGATAAAACTTGAAAGAAAGAAAACAGGTTATGTAGCGATCCAAAGGGATGGATGTCAAAACCTAAAATATAGAAAAGAAATAAGGGCTCCAAAGAGATATCAATCCTCTGATGAGCTTTAGTTTCCTTTATTCTCATTTTTGATAGGATCGTGGAGAAAAGAAACTAGATCCACATAAGGGTGCCCATTCTGCTGATAGACCTAACATGGGACAGAAGCACCACTCTCAGAAGAAGACTATAGCCACAACAAGAAGACAGGATGCCGCATAAAAAGAGTGCCCTGTTCAAGAGAGGGGAATGGGTGGTGGTCATTGTAGACAGTGTGGCAGAAATCACAATAGCCCCTCCTAAAGCTCAAACCTCCTGATCACGGAGAAGACTAATGACTATGTTCAGGCTGAAACATCGGATCTGCATTTGACTAAACCCGGTTCAGATAAAGGAACAGGGATCCAAACTGAAGGGGACATTGTGCAACCTTGTTGATTTACCGAACTCAATTACCTGCGTCTTATGAAAGCACACTTGCCGAGGACTAGCTCCCACAAGTTATAAAGGATACTACAATTGCAGAGGAATTTATAAAAGGAACCTGGTCTCCACTTGTGCCCCGGCCACTGAAGAATCAGTATGACACAAAATGGGCATTACAAATGTCTCCTGTACGATAAAAAAAAAAAATCAAGAAGGTTGGGATAAAAATGCAATTCTACACATAATGCCTTTGTGGGATGAGCCATGGATTCAGACGCAACGTCCAATAAAATTTTAAGCAAAGCAGGATTTAAAATGCATTTTATATAATTTGCTGTTTTAGGGAATAATTATCCCTTGCCCATCGACAGCGAACATCCCTATTTTCTTGGTATTAAAACCAGATAAATACTGGAAATTAGTACAGGACTATGGAAATTTGAACTGGCATTGCAAAACCTGCACCTTACAGAACACACAGTACTGGATAAGTAATGCTAATTAAACTCAAGAAATATAGAACAACTGACATAGCGAATGGATTTTTACTCAAAGCATAGTTCTGAAATCACTTTACTTGGCATCATTCATATTCAGCGGTACACAACATGGATCACCAGATTTAGCCAGGGTATAAGGGTGGTCCAGAGGCCTTTTCAGCCTAGATAACGGAGCTGCTACAGGAAGATTTCTAGGTCACATATACACTACAGATGATGAACTAGATGAGCATCTTCAACATGTAGACAGAATATTCACAATACCAGCAGAAGCAGGTTTTAAGTTGAATTTCAGAGGCTCCAAAATATTCTATTTAGATGTGATTTTCCAAGAATATGAATTGTTCAGTAACGGACTCGGATCAGGGTTCCTGGAGAAATATGGACAATAGAGCCTCGAAACACCCTCAAAAGTTACATGCATTAAAGGGATTTCTTAATTTTGGATGCACGCTATCTTCTACATTGTGCAGGGAGAGTATAACTATTTATACCAGATTTCTTTTTTGTTCTTCAAACTTTCTTTATTGAGTTTAATTAGGCATATATCAGTACATTGACTAATTCAATTGGAGGAAACCTTAATTATACATCGAGGTTGCTAGTATGACACAGTTTCAACAAGATACTGGTCCCTCAGTTATAAGAAAAGCAAGCTAATTGAACTATCACCGTCGATTCTGCAATAGAGTCCAACAGATGTATTTCCCAACTTAAGCCTCCCTCCCCATACCAGATTTCTTTTGTATCTATTATTTGCATTTTTATTTTGTATCGGTTCATAAAAACCATCACAAATTCAATCAACAAAAAAGTTTTAAAATCAGAGACATATATGAACAAAAATATTTAAAAGCATATATACAGCAAAGTATACAACGAATACCTTCTTAATAAATTGTTCCAATAAAACTGTATTCATAACAAAACATATAGTAGTATCACAAAAGGCTACCAGTGCAGATCAATATAAAATATGTACAAACTCATCCATATATACCTATATTACCAATATATAGGATTCAATGTAATGACATACAGGCAGAAAATACTTCATATGCTTTAAAAATTTACATATTTATCTATCTCTATGGTCCATATATATGTTTCAATGCAGTAACATGCATACTCCATATATTCAACAGAATTACATGACAGTTGCAGGTGCACCCCACTTTAACATTGAATTAAAGCTACCCTACAAGATCATATTTGTAATGTATTAAAGTGCTTGCACAAAATGTGTCTACGTGCATCAATCAATTTTGGACAAGTACAAAAATGTATTACAGATTCTTGTTTATACCCACATAGGTGACAGGTTTGAGTTGTCCAACAATGTTTCATATGAGGGATCAAGTCTCATAAACTTAATATAATGTGAATAAGAAGTATTCAAATATGGATGTAGATCTGTGCACTCTTAAGAATTTATAACCATCCATGAGTGAGCTTGCTTGGCAATTTTTTTGGGGCGTGGTGCAAGTATGAAGACAGTCTCACTGACGTATTCATAGCTTGTGTAAAAGAAGGTCCTCGGGTGGCAGAAGTCCAAAGGAGAGTAAGTGCTAAAGTGCACAAAGCAGAGATTGTGCTTTTTGCCAATTCCAATTTCCACCCATTCAAGGGAGTCCACAGAAGGTTGGGGTGCTTTGCAGAAAGTGATAAAAGCACTCTGTAGTGACAGATCTTGCCTTATGAGGCCAAGCTCCAAGCCCGAGAGATTTTGGGCCGCAGTGTGAATTGATGACTGTTTTTTTTTTTTTTTTAACGGAGTTTTATATGTTAGGTTATGTTAGCAGGTATTTATTAAGCGCACGGCTAGTCCCAGCGCTGACAAAAACGACCCGCAATGCTGAGCTCAAGTACCTCGGCCTAAGGCTGCTGTTGGAAAAGCCAAGTTTTAAGTTTCCTTCTGAATGTGAGGAAATCCTGGGATTGCTTCAGCGCGAGGGGCAGGCTGTTCCAGAGGCGAGAAGCCACCACTTGAAAGGATCTACCTCCTCTCCGAGAAAGCCGAATTCTGGGTGTGATGATCAGTGACTTGGCGGATAACCTCAGAGTACGGCACAAACTATAGTGTTGCATTCTGTCTCCAAGATATGGGGCACCTATTTTATGGAAGGCCTTAAAAACCAATACCAATGATTTAAAGGCGATCCGTTTCCTAATGGGTAGCCAATGCAGGGAGGCCAGGAGGGGAGTAGAGTGAGTTCTCGGTCCTGCCAAAAGAGTAACTCTGGCCGCCACATTCTGGACCACCTGAAGGCGGCTGAGTAGAAATTCAGGGAGGCCGAGATACAAGGCATTGGCATAGTCCAATCTCGACACCACCAGAGCTTGGACTATCGTCTTCCTGTGAGAAACCGGTAGTAACGGGAGAAAGTTTCTCAACATCCTCAGTATCCCAAAACAGGTCCCGGCCACTGATTGAATCTGGGCCTTCATTGAGAGAGAGTCGTCAAATTTGACGCCAAGGTTTTTACCTGAACTTGACCCGATTCGGGTATCAGAGCACTTTACACGAGCACCAGTTGTGTTACATGAGGACACATTCAGTTTTGTTAGGCACGAGGAGATTAAGTGATTTGTGTGTCACTGCCGAAACTCGAACCTGGTTCCCCAGCTCCGAGGTTGACCGCCCTAGCCGTAAGGCCAACTCCTCTCCTGAAGTTTCTCTAGCAACTTTCAGTCACGCCCATGCATTATTTCTGATCCGTAACTTAGAGATGGTATCAGTTTAGCCTCAATTGTCTTGAGAATGGGAAGCCATGATGGGTCACTCAATTTAGTCTGCAACGATTTAAATGCAGATAAAAGCGAATTTGCTCTCCGTTTTAAACCTTGGAAATGTGGATTGAGCTTAATTGGACAATCAAAAGTAGTAACTCAAATGCCAGGCAAAGTTTTCTTTTCAGCTAGTTACCAAAAAACATGACTTGTTTTCTTGATGTTGATTTCCAGCCCATTTGTACTGGTATATGCAGCAAAGGTGGTAATTAATCCTTTTAGTCCGATCGGGGTCTAACTAAGTAGGACTATGTCCTCCCCATATTGACTAGCCAGAGGAATCCGGGCTAACCGTGATGTGTCAGAGTTTACAGTGTTCATACTACTATTAAGGTCTGAGATAAATAAAATAAAAGAGGCGAGAGGACGCAGCCCTATTTTAGACTGTCTCGTATAAATCTTTTTTTGTAGTTATTGAGACATCCCCCAGTTTTGCTCTCACCCAAGTGTTATAATAAAAAAGCTGAACGGGGTGAATCAGATCTGGGGACTCCATTGAGTTAATTTAGAACATAAATCCTGCTGTGAGACCTTATACCAGATAATAACACCTACATCTCCTCAGAGACCTACAGACAGACATGATTGTAAATGCACATTTACATAGAGGGGACAACAAATATAATTTTTGATAAGGATAGTTCCTAGTTTTTGCTAGGTTCACATATATATTGTACAACAAAGACCAGACTACACTGATCATATATAAATCACATTTATAATGCACTGCAGGGGAGCGCTTAGTTCCAATGGAGGAAGTTCTCACAGCAGTACAAAAGGCTATCATTAAAGATAGACCTACTGAACAAGGCAAGAATTGATTAAAGTTAACCGGTACCATCATTAAAGGCTGTTACTAAATCGAGCATACTTAATGCTACAGCCTTACCTGTGGGCTGGATACACTGAGCCGTGAGCTGGATAACTTTGGACATTCAATGTAAATATGATCCAACACTGAGAACACAGGAATTTCTTCAATATCAACAAGCAATTCCACATGCCTTTTCAGTGAAACCATTAAATGGCTATCAGATCGTCTTTTCAACAGACAGATTAGCCCAACTTGCAGTAGCCACAAAACAATGATAGTCTGCTGCCTGTGAAGCAGTAGGAGCATTTGAGGATCATAAATTGAAAATAAAGCATACATATGTGAAGCTCTTAGGTGATTCAACTGCAAAAATAATGAAATTAAACAGACTCTTCCTACCATTGCAAAAGTAAACACCTTAGATCCAGCATTGGTTGTTTCCGACTCCTCATTTTGTTTACAGCGGTACAATGTAGATTTAAAACATTGGCAATCCAATGATTACAAAGACATTCAATTGAAGACGATAAGAGTGATGCAGTTCTGGGCATGGATAGCTGAATTCAAAAGACAGCTTCTATTGGATATACCGCACATATATGGCACACCAAAATGAGGGCATCCACCTGAAAGGGAATTCTACCTCTCATCAAGCGCAAAAATTTGAAGTACACATACACAAAGAAGCTGCACACATCCGGCTGAAGACTTAAGTCGACTCAGAAATACTCCTAGCTACAGAATCATCACATAAATAGGCAACCCTGCCTCCAGGCTTTCCAGTGAAGTATGACAACCTAGGAGAAAGTGGGTCCCCCACAGTCACACCGAGATATGCTGAATGGATGCGTTAGGTTTAAATGAACTTAAGCAGTGCATGAAGGGATTGGTTCATCAGAGGCAGGAATCTCTGCTACTATACGTATATAGCAATATTACTAGTGGCTGATAATGTCCAAACTTACTCAGCAGTATGTATGTTGGACTTGGCCATCTCTGCCAAACTTTTCCCCTTTACCCCTCCTGCTTTCTGAGCCCGTTTTTGTTGACCATTAGGACTATGTGCACTTTACGACTGCTATCCAGTGCTAAAGTGCTTGAGCTCATTCCTTAAAATATGATAACATTGGCTTACATCCAATTGGCGCACTTAATTTAATTATAAGTCCCCAGTACAATGGTACTTCATGGACTCAGGACCTACAAATTAACTGCTACTAGTGGGTCTGCAGCACTTATTGTGCCACTCATTTAAGTAGCCCTTTAAAAAATGCCTCAGGTCTACCAGTGCAGCCTGAGTGCAGTTTTAAACTACCAATTCGACCTGGCAAAATAAATCTTTTGCCAGGCCTAAACCTTCCTTTTTATACATTTAAGTCACCCCCTGGGTAGGCCCTAAACAGCCCATAAGGCAGGGTGCATTGTATTTAAAAAGTTGGACATGGGGGGTTGTGGCCTAGTGGGCCAACATGGCGTACGCACTGTAGGCGAGCTCCCGGCAGTCGCTTCCTTTATCCGTCAACATCCTGCCCACATTACGCTCAAATTTCATCCCTAAACCACCCCTGGGACAGCTGAGACAGTGGTGAGCAGCCTGAAGTAACAGGTTGTTGGCAGCCTCTGTTGGAGCACAAGACGGACCAGTGGCGCATGGCGGCAGAGGCCTTGAGGGCCGTGACTTAGGCCTGGTGCGGAGGCCGCTGGAGGCAGTGCCCTGCCAGGGCAGTGGGCTACGCCGTCAGTCTGAGGGAGCTGGCGAGGACGGCCCAATTTGTGCCACTGGCTGGAAAGCCGCAGGCCCAGAGGAGACAGACAGCACATAAGAAGAGACCGTGCCCCCGAGGACGGGGCGGCCCGGTGGTAGGTGGGAGCATGGCAAAAGGGCTGCTGAGGGTTGCCGCTGCTGTCTCGCTTTGGTCTCCTGCCGGGTGCTGCGTGGTGGCAGCGGCTGGCCACGCCTAGAAGGGGCGGATCTATCCCCCGGTGTAGCTGGTGACAGTAAGGGTGCAGGATGCTTAAAGGATTGGCACCAACCCAAGCCAGGGCTAATACTACTGCTGGTGGTTGTGTCCGTGAGTGGGCCCACTACAATATGTGACATTGGGTCCCTTGAGCAGTTTGCGCCTCCCCCCCCCCCCTTTCCCCCCCCCCCCCCCCAAGTATAATTTCTGGTTGGGTTTGCAGGACGGCGGCAGTGCCGCACCGGGCCGAAAACGCCCCGGGCAGGATGGTGTCAGCCAGATTGCACATCTTGTTGGAGAGTGGCACCGATATCTGCTAGGGCCACTCTGCGGTTGGTGGAGCCCAGGGTGTGGGCCTGCTCTAGTCTGGGACATCGGGATACCCTGGCAGCTGTGGGGGCCCAGCGGCATATCCATTGGAGGTCACTGGGCTGGCCTGGGCTGAGAAGAGGGGTTTGGAGTCTACTGGATAATCAGGGGTGCCACATAGGCCATGGGCCCCTGCGCTGGATGCCATACGTGGCTGCAGCGGTGGAACACCCCGCCCAGATGCAAAAGCTGTACAATATGGGAACTGGGTCCTGCCGCATTTTCAATCTGCATCTGCAATGCATAGCGTGTTTTGAGTTGACCTAAGGGCACGCTTAGGGGGCCAGGAGAGACATTGTTGCCGCCCAGACATTGGCAGTGTGCGTGTTTGCGAGTATACCAGTTTGTGAGACGATTGACTGGTGGACTGGAGAAGGAGTCAGAGTTCCCAATATCTGGCGCAGGATTCCGTTAGGGGGCTAGGTGAGGCCAGGACCCTGGTCACAGAGATGGTCAGGCTAGGTCCTGGTGTGGCCGGGGACTAGCTGAGGCTGGTAAGGGTACATCTGGTGAGCTCCTCCGCTGGTGACCCCATCTGATCCGGTCTGCAGTGGGCAACAGTGCGAGGCTGCCCATTGCCGACTGCTCGTGCCGCCCCTCTGAGACACTTTCAGGGGGCCTGGCGGGTCGTGAGCATCAGTGTTGCCAGGAAAGTCATCCAAGAAAGATTGGCAGGATTGAGGCTTCAGCATGACCGAAGACAAGCTTTCCAATGTGACGGGCAAACAAAACACCATAGAAAAATTTGCCAGCGCTTGCGCCGTGGCTCTGGACTCAGGTGGTCTATGGGTTCCGGCCCAGACAATGCTGCACTGCTGGCAGCCATTACGCAGTCTCGAGACATGCTAGATGGTAAAATAGGTGCAGTTGGCTCAGATGTTACCCTGCTGCACCAAGTTCTCCGGAAAGCTGTAGAGAGGATCACAGAGGCTGAGACCAAGGTATCAGGTGTCAAAGACTCAGTGGTGGCCCTTCAGCAGAAAGTTAACACGCTTACGGTCGTTACGAAGGAACTGGCGGCGCAAGTGGAGGACGCAGAGGGTCGCACTCACCGCAATAATTTGTGATTTGTTGGCTTCCCTGAGGGGTGCGAAGGCTGCCCCATGGACAAATTTCTGACACAATCACTCCAGTCAGTAGTGCCCGCAGAGTCCCTCTTGCCATGCTTGTAGTGGAGAGGGCCCATAGAGCATTGGCAAAGAAGCCCCCCCCCCAGGCGCGAGGCCACAACCGGTGATCGCCAGGGGCTTCAATTACATAGATATGGACGCAATCCTTAAATGTGCACAGAGCTAAGATAAGATCCTTTTTTAATCACACCACAGAATGATATTTCCGGTCTATACGAAAATGGTTCAACAGCAGAGTCAAACATTCATGTCAGCGAAACAGCGCCTGTGAGACCTCAAAATTCAATACATGCTGCTATATCCTGCTCATTTGAGGGTTATCTTCAACTCTCAGACCCTATTTTTTGGTACCCCAGAAGAGGATAAGTATCATTAAAGTCTCATACTCTGCCACGCATAGACTCAGACTCGCCCCTAAGTGACAGACGCAATCATACTAAAAAGTCTACCGTGAAGTGTCACAATTGATCCTGGTCATCCTGGAGGAACACATGCCAAGAGGATGAATATTAGCTGCCAATTGTGGGTACGAGGAAACAAGAAAACATTACGTAAAAGCAAGCAATATTATTTGCTGTGCCTGAGTGGCAGATACTATGTACACTTGTAATGTGGGTATGGTATGTTAGACTGCACCCTTAGAGTAAAACAGTTTAAGTTTCTCAAGCGAGGACATTCAGTTGGGTAACGGACATTGGGATCCATTGTCGATGTCCTCTCCCGGGCCACTTTTGGGGTCAGCGGAGGGTCTCTTCCGCGACAGATACTTCTTGTTCACTGAAGTATAGGGGAGGGGGAATGGGGTTTGTTTGCATGTTTTCTTTGTGTGGTAATGCACAGGCCTGGCGCGCACACCCTCGTATGCATTAGCCCAAACTTACCTACCATAGCTGCTGATGAATGATACATACCCCATCGACCCTACAGGGCATATCCATGCTCTTATACGAACTGTCCGGGGAGTAATTGGTAAGATCAAACGAGGTGCGGTGCTGAAACAAGCCAAGAGATTAAGGGCAGACATTTTCCTTTTACAGGAGACACATCTTTTAGGATCCAAAGTCCCTTGTTTGGCTAGATATGGGTATACACAGACATTCCACTTCCGGGTTCATGAGGGGATCACGAGGTACTGGTATCCTCATTCATTGCAGGGTTCCCTATAAGTCCACCAGGTTATGGGCGGATGACTATGGTAGATATTTTCTAATGACTGCCACACTTTACGGGGAGCCCCTCACACTTGGCAGTGTGTATGCCCTCCCATTGGGACAGACTTTTGTCGACTGCATAACTGGCCTACGGGGAGAACTGCTAGGTGATTTTTCAGTGATAGGTGGAGACTGTAATGATGTACTGCATCCAGAGGTTGACAGATGGTGCCCTAGAGGAGACGTGGGGACTCAGGGGTCCAGGTTGAGTTTTCTGGTTTCTGCACTGGGTTGGACGGATACTTGGAGGGCATATCATTCAGCTGAAGCTGGATATACATACTATTCGGTGGTTCATGACTCCTTTTTCAGGCTGAATTATCTATTGGGCCCAAACGGATTCACACATAGAGTATCTGAGATTGACATACTGCCCAGAGGGCTATCCGATCAATCCCTGTGGCCCTTAAGCTTCATGTGGGTTCTGAGTTCCCCCCCATTCGCTGGCAATTGTCACACTGGCACCTTCGGAGCCCGGCATGTAAAGCGCTCCTATATCGATCCATCACAGAATACTATTCCCTCGATACGGATACGGCGTCCTCCAAGATAATATTATAGGAAGCCCTGAAAAAGACACTCTGAGGGTAGATATTAGTTTTTGCGCAGGTAAGCACAAGCGTAGAACCCACACATTAGCAAATCCTGAGGTGCAAATACAAACACTTGAAGAATGTAGCCGCAGGAGAAGCAGTGACGTAGCGCAGTGCCAACTGTGCCAGGCCCAACATCAATACCACCAATTGCTCCTTGATGATGCCAAACAAGCATGGCAGGCAGCACAAAGCTGCATATATCAATGGGGTGACAAATCGAGTAGGATGTTACATAGGCTTTGCCAGGCCGCACACGAGGTTTCTCTGGTACCGGTGATACGGGATGCCCAGGGCGGAATGCGGTCGGGTCCCAGGGAAGTGGTTCAAAGTTTTGCTGCGTATTTTGGGGAGGTATATGCCCGAAGAGAAGCAGTAGACATAGAGCACATAATCAAATTCGTTGAGGCCGTGCCCCTGTGGTCTCTAACAGATGCCACCCACGCACAGCTAGATGATTACTGAAGAGGAGCTCTACGCAGCTCTAGCAGAGCAGTGGATTGGAAAGGCCCCAGGGCCTAATGACTTCCCCAGTGAGTTTCTTAAATCCTATATGCTGCAACTAGGAAAACACCTGTTGGAATCGATTCACTCCGTGCTCGATGAATTATTGCTTCCATCAGATTGGAGGCATGGGGAAATAGTAATCTTCCTTAAACCAGGCCGACTGCCCGAAGTACACTCATCGAACCGCCCAATCTCACTCCTTAATATAGAGGTGAAACTTCTCGCTAAAACCTTGGCCAATCTGCTAATAAAATATATGCTGGACCTGGTTCACCCTGATCAGGCTGGCTTCATGCCACATCTTGCCACTTGCCACAATATCAGGCAAGTTTTCAACACCCTATCCATGGCGGACTAACAAGGGAGGCCAGCCGTGGTGCTTCTAGCAGATATAGATAAAGCCTTTGATTCTGTGAGTTGGGAGTACCTATTTGTTCTTCTTCAGCGCATAAATTTAGGGGCAAGGTTCCTTTCTTATATCCGCCTATTATATACCGATCTAACTGCCACAGTCTGGGTGGCTGGCGCAGTCTCTGATCCCTTTCAGATCCGTAGGGGTACAAGACAGTGGTGCCCATTGTCCCATCTGCTGTTTGCCCTGGCCATGCCATTAGCCGCAGGGGTGAGGTTTGATGCCCAGATGCGGTGCTTTGAATGGTCTGCAGAGCTGTCTGATAGGATAGCCCTGTATGCAGACATTGTCCTATTCTTCTTTACAGATCCGGCAACCTCCAGACCTTGCATCTTGCAGATTATGCTGGTTTTTGGTGAGACTTCTGGGCTCTACATGAACGTTGGGAAATCAGTAGTATTCCCTGTGGGTGGTGTCGCTGGAGACATGGAGTGGGCATCGGGATTAGCACTAGCTACCAATGAGTTCAAGTATTTAGGAGTGTTCATTTCTCCAGACCCAGCCGTATCGTGGATCCATCATGTGGCCCCAATGGTATCCCGCATTAAGGAAGAAGTGAAGGCTTGGTCCCAGTTACCACTGTCCCTGTTAGGCAGATCGCAATCTTCAAAATGGTTTCCCTACCTATTATAACAACTCCAGAATTACCCCTACACTATTTATCCATCATGGTTCCGCATTTAATGCAGTTCTGAACCAATTCTTGAAGAGGGGGGGGCGAAGGGGGGAGCATCATCACACATTGGTCTTCGGACATGTTTTGAGTCCACATACTGTGGGGGCATTGCTGCAGCTGACGTGCAATCCTACTATGCTGCCTCCCACTTACTGATTATTAATGACTGGTGGTATAGAGCTCAAGATGATCCAGCATTTGCGACAGCGAGATGGGTGATGGATGATACCTCCTTGCTAGCGAGAGGGGAATGGGGTATCTTCCCCCGGCAACTCGGGTAGTCATACACATATGCAGACGGTCCCTCCGATGGCTGGGGTGGTGGGGGAGACTGACATAAGGGACACCTTTGTGGCAGGGCATTTTTCTTCGACAACCAGCCCTATTGAGAGGGTTCCAAAAGTGGGACGCCAAAGGAATATCTACGCTAGGGGATGTCATGCGGGACACTGTGATAAATTCATTTCAGGAGATGCAAAGTTATTACCAGCTGCACCATAGCCAGTTCTACAAATACTTACAGTTCTGTCATGCCATTTCCCCTTACCTGTGAGACCTCCAAGAATTACCAGAGTTTAGCCCATTAGAGGGCAAATTGTAAATAGATCTAGATACACAGAAGATCACTAAAATGTATAAGTCTCCAATTAAGAACAGCTCCACTACGCTGCCAGCCCCTATGTTGGCATGGAGAGTGGAAATTGGAAACATAGAGGAAGATGACTGAATAGAAGCCCTAGAGGCCTCCCCTGGGGTGGCAATAACATTCTGGCTCCGTCTGATTCAATTAAAATATGTAAACAGAGGTTATTATACTAGGCACCACTTCTGGTGCATAGGATTAATTGGATCCTCCATATGTCTTTGTTGTGAGGCGGAAGAGGGCACTTTCCTTCATACAGTGCGGAGCTGTGTGGCATTAACGCGTTTTTGGTGAGGGGTGACGTCCTGTCTTGGGGGGTTATCGCCTGGGAGATTCCACTAAACCCTAAATTGCTCCTTCTTCATAGCACGGAGGGAAGAGGAGGGATCGCTATAAATGGCACCTGTTATTTTTGGAGCTTAGGCTAGCGAAAAGAGACATAGCCAGACTGTGGAAAGCAAACACACCACCATTGGTGGGGGCCTCGAAAAGAAGGATAGACCACCGTATGGGGCTGGAGGTGGCGGTGTTCCAGGCTTGGGGATGCCCACAAAAACCCCCGAAGATATGGCAGCGATGGGCAGATTGCAGAGGTATAGTATTGGCCCCAGTTCACACTATTAAATCTCAACTGGAAGTTGAAACAAGGAATTATGGAGCCACAACACGAGGGACTGAGACAAGGTCTAATGCTATATTCGAATAAGGGCATTATTGGTGGCCTGTGAAGGGGGGGGGGGCGGGGGAGGGCAGGGTTAACTGTGCAAGTTTTTGTGTTATACTTGTTCACAGGAGTTTACACTATAATCTTCTATGTCTGTATGTGGGCCATTTAGGCCTGGATATACTGCCTTAACCCAATATAATTTGTCATGAATAAAAAAGTTGGACATGCTCTTTTTAAGTTTTACAAGTCCTGGTAGTGAGAAACTCCTAAATTCATTTTTTACTAATGTGAGGCCTACCTCTCCCACAGGATAGCAGTGGGTTACTTTATTACATTTAATCAGTGCCAACTTTTCATTGGGAGCAGGTAGAAACACTGTAATTTCAAACTCTCTTTAATGGCAAATTCTGATTTTAGATGACAATTTTGAAAATGCCACTCAGGAGAGAGACAAACTCGGAACAAACATTACCAATGGGGGCCACAACCATATTAGATCATGTGAGCATCAACACAGAGAGTATCCCGATTTTCAACCTGTCAAAGCACCTGTTATCTTCCTCTGAAATCTCTTTACTAAGTAAGGGACTATCATTTGTGATAACAGAACGTACTAATTTTTTCAATTTGAAAACAGAACTATACCAGTTTTTCCGTAAGATACGGCTTAAACTGTTCTTTATGGATAAGACTGACAATATACCATTCTCTGTCACAGGACTTAAACCACCCTCAACTTTCTACCCCACTAATGCTATGATGCCATCAGAACTCATAACGTTTGAAAAAATAGTTCTTTCGGGAGTGGACAACATGAAAAACAATAGTCGTTACATTCCATACAACATCAGCCTAGAGGAATGCAAAGCCCTAGAGGGGCTGAAAAATGACAAATCTATTATACTAAAACCAGCAGACAAAGGAGGCGGAATTGTTGTCCAAGATCGGGGAGACTATGACACAGAGATCAGGAAACAAATAGGTGAGGTTAAACACTATAGAAAGTTGGATACTAACCCACTATCGGACATCAAAGAGAAAATTTTGAGACTCACTACAGAAGGGAAAGAAGAAGGTTTTGTAAGCAAGAAAGAATTTGAATTTCTTAATGCAGAAAACCGAGAACCCCAGTTCTATATACCATCCCTAAAATTCACAAAAGTACCACGAACCCCCCTGGCCGCCCGATACGCTCAGGCTGTGGGTCCATTTTGGAACCTATTGGCAAATATATAGATTTTTTTTATCAGGGATTTTGTCCCCTTTCAGGAAACATATGTAAAAGATTCCATGTATATGATCAACTTAGTCGAGAATAAACCATATAATATTGACGGATTGGCTAGCCACTCTCGACATCTCGTCTCTCTATACTAACATACCACAAAATGACAGCATTGAGGTGATAAAAAAATCTATTAGACACCAGACCAAGACCAACCTTAGTACCTACTACATTCATTATTTCCCTTCTAGAAATTGCCCTAGGATCTAACTATTTTGTGTCAGAAGGCAACTACTATCAGCAGTGTTCTGGTACTAGTATGGGAGCAATTTTTGCGCCAAATCTGGCAAATATATACATGGACCATGTAGAACAGAAATTCGCCCTAAATGCCACGAACATGTACCGCTCCAACATTACATGTTGGAAGCGGTACATAGATGACATTTTTCTCATTTGGTCAGGGAGTGAAATAGAATTGAATGATTTTGTAACATATTTGAACAGTATTCAAACACACCTCACTTTTACTTCCACTATTGACAAATCCAGTATAGCTTTTCTGGACTTAAATATACAACATGAAAATGGGTGTTTGTACACCTCTCTCCATAGGAAACCAACAGAAAGAAATACATTACTTTCCTATAAGAGCTACCACCCACGGTCACTGAGAGATGGTCTACCGTTCGTGCAATTTCTGCACTTGCGCAGAAATTGCACGAAAAGGAGGATTACATGAAAGAGGCAGAAACCCTTAAAACCAAATTAGTGTCTAGAGGCTACCCCAATAGGTTGGTTAGGAAATCCCTCAAACGTGCCTGTCCCAGGGAAGAACTCTAGTCGCTAAAGAAAAAACCCCAGTTGAGAGGCTAATTTGCGTGACTACATTTGGTATTCATACCAATCAAGTACGCAAATTAATAACAAAAAACTGGCACATTATAAAGAATATTGACTCATCCATTGAGGTGCCCATGTTCGCCTTCAAGCGTGGCAAGAACGTGAAAGACCACTTAGTCAGGTCATCCACGGAAAGTCCATCGCAGACTACCAGATCAGTGCTGTCTACATGGGGCCTACCAGAGGTTAAAGGACATTTCAGATGCGGCAACTGTGTATCATGTGCTTTTACTTGCAACACAAAAACATTTGAACACGCGAATGTTAAACACACTGTCACGATGTTCCGGCTGTTGACCTGCCGGGAGAGGAGGATCCCGACATGTTCCCTCGTTATCTCTCACCCCTCCTTTCTTTTCAGTCCTCTGCAGCTTCAAAGGTGCTATGGAGCTTTAAGGACCTGGACGCTCGGGACTCTGAGCCCGCCCACCAACCCGGACCGGCGATTCCTATTGGAGGGGACGGACACACCTCCGGAGTCATAACGAGGCCGCAGGAGGAACTCAGCGCGCAAGCCGACTGGACGAAGGAGAAGGAGGAACAGCTGACCAGTTTTGCCAGACCGACACCGTACGAAGAGCTGTGACCGGGAGGACCAGAAGAGCCGGCAGTGAAGGAGGCGGAATACTGTCCAGTAAAGGGGGCGCCGGACCCGATTCGGCACTGCGAGGAAGCCAGCCACGTCCCCGGAGGAACGTGGCTACAACAGGTACGTGCTCGCCTCAAAGCAGCGTACGATAAGGAACCTCTGGGTGGGAAGCCAGTTAGAAGGGCGGAGGGAGGCACGCAAACACCCCGCTAAACACCTACAGTACAATCCTACTGTTGTACCTCGTTGCGCTTTCTATTTCACGGGTGGCGGATGGTGGTGCTCTCTCTCTCTCCTCACCTCCCTTCCCAATTATCGTTCTAGTCCAGACGGACTACGAAACTAACAGTAGTTTCTCTTTTCTTTGATATATACCCTCCCCTGGCTCCTTCCCGACGGACGTGATCGCTGAGACGACCCCAGACCGGAGAAAACCCCCCGAAGATCCACTGACGGAAGTGGCCCACCCCCTATTGTTTGGAACTTTCATTTGCCCTTATATACCTTGGAATAAAACTCGACCGAGAGTACCTACCCTTTTGTGTCTGATTCTTGGCGGGCCCCACACATGGTGGAGAATACGGGCATACTAGCTCCATAGACAGTATGGAGAACCTAATACAACAGCTGATTACGAGTCAGCAGAAGCTGGAATGGGCCCTCGAGAAGCAGATGGCGTCGGCCCAGGCCGACCGCGAGGTGTTCAAGGACTCTATGGGTCAACAGGTTGAGTGCATACAAAGGGTAGCCGTCGACCAGCTCCAGCTGACTACCCAGATGCAAAACCGTACCGGGGGCCGGCCAACCAACCCCCACATCTCCTTACAGAAGTACCTCCCGGGAGAGGATCCCGACGTATTTCTAACTAACTTTGAACGGGCGGCACGGGCATGTGGGTGGCCAGCCACCAAGTGGCCCTTCTTCCTGGCCCCTTTGTTGAGCGGGGAAGCACAGGCCGCCTACCAAGTGGCCAATCCTACGGGTACCACTCCATAGGCGGAGGTGAAAAACATCATTCTAGACCATCTAGGTGTGGATCCCGAGGCCTATCGGGTACGCTTTCGGAAGGAGAGGGGAATGCCCGGAGACAACCCCAAGACACTATACTTCAAGCTCAAAGCTGCAGCCGACAAGTGGCTGAAACCCCAGGAACGGGGAAAGGAGGAGATTATGGAACTAATCTATCTGGAGCAATTCTTGGAATCCCTCCCCTACCCCACACAACGATGGCTGAGGCAGCATCCTAACCTAACCGCCACCCAAGCAGTAGATATGGCCACCACTTTCGCCCGGGCCCAGCCCCGCTCCCTTCCTGTGGACACAAGCAAACAACGGCTGGCCGCACCTCCCCAAGAACAGAGAGAAGGGTCCCAAGATCTATACCAGAACCGCCACGTCCTCGCTTCCACCCCGAGACCCCAACGTCCAGGGGACCACAGTGTTTTGACTGTGGGGAGTGGGGCCATATCGCCCGGTTCTGCCCCTAAAAACAGACAGAAGAACCCATGGACGTAAGCTGCTATCCCCCGCACGGTCCTATATACAGAGGAAATGGGGCCATGTTTTTATGTGAGTGTGCAGGTGAACGGAAAGCCAGTAAAAGCCCTCCTTGACTCGGGCTGTCGTCAGTCTGTTGTTCGGGAATCCCTGGTGTCCTCTTCTGTCCCTAGCACCGCCGAACGCATACCCATAAGGTGTGTTCATGGAGACGTTCATACCTACCCCGTCATACACCTCCCCATCCTCGTGTCCGGTGAGAAGACCCTCCAGGTTAGGCTCGGGGTGTTACCATACCTCCCGGAGGACTTGATATTGGGGCAAGACAACCCATTCTTTATACAACTGCTCAGAGAGACCATGCAGGACCTTAACCCTTCTCCCCCAGGACAGGTAGCTCTTCTCACTCAAGCTCCTTGGCTCTCTGACCGGAGTTTCCGGTATTGTCAGGAACACGACCCCACCCTACAACATGCCTGGTCACGAGCCAAACAAGCTCCCACAACACAAAACCCGGTCTATCCTCTGTTTCACATCTCAAGGGGTCTCCTATACAGAACAGAGAATGATAAAGCTTCTCCCCAACTACTCGTCCCACAGGCCTTCAGAGAGCAGTTATTGTTTTTTGCGCACACACACACCTGCTGGCTGGACACCGGGGAACACAAAAGACGACACAGATGGTCTTACGGAATTTTTATTGGCCGGGGGTGTATTCCCAGATCTCCAAATATTGTCAGGAATGCGAAATCTGTCAACGAAAAAACCCCTACCGCCCTCCAGCTGTTCCCCTACAACCGCTCCCTATCATAGGAAATCCCTTCGAGCGCGTTGGGATGGACTTGATAGGCCCCCTTCCCCGCACAAAAAAAGGCAACCTGTATGCGCTAGTCGTCGTCGACTACGCCACCCGCTATCCCGAGGCCTTTCCCCTGAGGGCCCCCACTACCACCAACATTAGTGACCGTCTGGTCGAGCTGTTCTCCCGTGTCGGTTTTCCTAAAGAGATACTCACCGACCAGGGGACCCCCTTCGTCTCACGATTGATGTCCCAGGTCTGTAAGTCACTAGATATATCCCACATAAAGACCTCGGTATACCACCCCCAAACCGATGGTCTTTGCGAGAGATATAACGCCACCTTAAAGCTCTCTTTAAAAAAGATGTTATCCTCAGAAGGTGGAGACTGGGATATGCTCCTCCCTTTAGCCCTCTTTGTAATCCGTAGTCAACCTCAGAGCAGTTTGGGGTGTTCACCCTTTGAGCTTCTTTTTGGACGGCGTCCGCGCGATCTGTTGGAGATCACCAGGGAAGCCTGGGAAGAGGAGAAGCAGGAAGAAACCAGTTCTTTCCTTGACTATACCTCTGCATTGCGCACCCGCATCCATAAACTACGCGATTTCGCGGACGCCAACCTCGAAAAAGCCCAAACCAAGCAACAACTCTTTTATGATAAAGGGAAAAGGTGGAGACATTTGGACGTAGACGATTGGGTTTTAATCCTCCTGCCCTCTAGTCTAGCAAAGGTACGCTCAGAATGGAAGGGGCCCTTCCGTATCGTAAAGAAAATAGGGCTCACCACCTATCTGGTACAGCTGTCACCAAAAAAATCCCAAATGTACCATATAAATCTTCTTAAGAAGTGGCTCGGCCCAGTGCCCCAAAACGTACACTTAGCGCTCTCTCTGACGGAGCCAGAGAGCACTATTGAGCACCTGGATGTAAATGAGGCCCTGGCAGACTCCCAAAAAGGGGCCCTACATGAAGCCCTTCTGCCATACTCCCCTCTTTTTTCGGATTGTCCCGGAAAAACTAACCTGATCGAACATTCCATAACCACCCCACCAGGTAAAACCATCAAACAAAGACCGTATCGGATACCTGCAGCCAGACGGGAGGCCATCAACACTGAGGTAACAAACATGTTGAAAATGGGGGTGATACAACCCTCCCAAAGCGAGTGGTCATCCCCCATAGTCCTCGTGCCCAAACCTGACGGGTCCCGTACGTTTTTGTATAGACTTCAGGGCCGTCAATGCTGTCTCCAAGTTCGATGCACATCCGCTACCGAGGGTGGACGAACTCATCGAACGGCTCGGGGATGCCGAATACATAACTACGTTGGATCTCACAAAGGGGTATTGGCAGGTGCCCCTCAAACCCCAAGATCGGGAGAAGACCGCGTTCTCAACCCCTACGGGCCTCTTTGAGTTCACAGTCCTCCCCTTCGGCCTACACGGGGCGCCTGCCACCTTCCAGCGACTTATGAACAAGGTCCTCGCAGAACACCAGGGATATTCAGCGGCTTATCTTGACGATATCGTCATTTACAGTCCTAGCTGGGAAGCGCATTTACGACACTGCCAGGCGGTTCTACAGGCCCTTCAACAGGCAGGTCTGCATGTGAACGCAAAGAAGTCCCATGTGGGTTTTCAGCGGGTCAAGTATTTGGGATATCTCCTAGGGAACGGGGTAATAGAGCCACAGACAGAAAAGATCAGGGCAATAATCAACACTCCCTTCCCTTCTACTAAAAAGGAAGTCCGGGCCTTTCTTGGTCTTTTAGGTTATTACCGAAGATTCATTCCCGCTTCTCAGATATAGCAGGTCCCTTAACAGACTTACTCAAACAGCAGGTGAAGGCCAAAGATCTCTCACATCCTTCTTCTCTGGCCCTCCTGGCATTCCAGGACCTAAAAGACGCCATCACTACTGCACCTATACTTAGGTCCCCTGACTTCACGAAACCCTTCCTCCTCCAAACCGACGCCTCTAATCGGGGGATTGGGGCCGTCCTTTCCCAGACCTCCCCGAAGGAATGGACCACCCGGTGCTGTTTATCAGCCGTAAGCTATTTCCCGCGAAGAAAGATACCCCATCATCGAGAAGGAATGTTTGGCGATCAAGTGGGCAGTGGACAAGCTTAGATATTACCTGGAGGGCTCACATTTCATCCTGTTCACAGACCATGCCCCCTTGCTCTGGTTGAGCCGTAATAAGGGACAGAATCCGCGGATCCTCCGGTGGTTCCTCTCCTTGCAGCCCTTCTCGTTTGAGGTTCGACACCGGAGGGGTTCTGAGAATGGTAATGCGGACTTCCTCTCCCAGGTTCCTCTGTTCCCCGACCGGGAACATTCTGGGGCGGGGATGTGTCACGATGTTCCGGCTGTTGACCTGCCGGGAGAGGAGGATCCCGACATGTTCCCTCGTTATCTCTCGCCCCTCCTTTCTTTTCAGTCCTCTGCAGCTTCAAAGGTGCTATGGAGCTTTAAGGACCTGGACGCTCGGGACTCTGAGCCCGCCCACCAACCCGGACCGGCGATTCCTATTGGAGGGGACGGACACACCTCCGGAGTCATAACGAGGCCGCAGGAGGAACTCAGCGCGCAAGCCGACTGGACGAAGGAGAAGGAGGAACAGCTGACCAGTTTTGCCAGACCGACACCGTACGAAGAGCTGCGACCGGGAGGACCAGAAGAGCCGGCAGTGAAGGAGGCGGAATACTGTCCAGTAAAGGGGGCGCCGGACCCGATTCGGCACTGCGAGGAAGCCAGCCACGTCCCCGGAGGAACGTGGCTACAACAGGTACGTGCTCGGCTCAAAGCAGCGTACGATAAGGAACCTCTGGGTGGGAAGCCAGTTAGAAGGGCGGAGGGAGGCACGCAAACGCCCCGCTAAACACCTACAGTACAATCCTACTGTTGTACCTCGTTGCGCTTTCTATTTCACGGGTGGCGGATGGTGGTGCTCTCTCTCTCTCCCTCACCTCCCTTCCCAATTATCGTTCTAGTCCAGACGGACTACGAAACTAACAGTAGTTTCTCTTTTCTTTGATATATACCCTCCCCTGGCTCCTTCCCGACGGACGTGATCGCTGAGACGACCCCAGACCGGAGAAAACCCCCCGAAGATCCACTGACGGAAGTGGCCCACCCCCTATTGTTTGGAACTTTCATTTGCCCTTATATACCTTGGAATAAAACTCGACCGAGAGTACCTACCCTTTTGTGTCTGATTCTTGGCGGGCCCCACACACACATTGGAGTTCTTTGCAAACTGCAACACAAGGAACGTTGTGTATTGCATAACATGTCCCTGTCAGTTGCCCTACATTGGTCAGACACAGCAACCGATAAAAGCAAGAATTGGGCAACACCGCAGCCGCTTTAGACACTCAGTAGCCAACGCCCCATTGGTGAGCCATTTTATCGAAAAAAAAACCACACAGCAGATGACATAAGATGGCAAGTCATAGACAAAGCTTCAATTCCGGAAAGAGGAGGAGACCTCTCGCAGATTCTCCAACGACTAGAATGCCGTTGGATAGAACGTACCAACTCAATAGCTAAAGGATTAAACTCCGCAGAGGAGTGGTGTGGTTTTGTTACCACACTAAGTAACTGACACCAATGGGTTGAAAAAAGGAACGCACTAGTTAGCTGAAGGGTAGCTCCACAGAGGAGTGGCGAGGAAGTGTCACCACTCCAAACAATGAACATCACAGCCTGTATCTACTGTTAAATATGCTTACAGATTACCTATTAAAACTTCCATAATTGTCAGTCACTATGTGAAAAATCGTTTTAAATTACCTGTGAACATATTATTATTGTCCTTAAAACTGTTATCTATATCAAAATAAAGGGTGATGTGGTAAACAATCTAGATCTGACAGATGCAACATATGGTCACTGTACTATACATCCATACCAATCCATAACAAGTTAATCCATAACAATGTAAAGGGTGGTATGGCAAAATAATTTAAATATGACAAATGCAACATATTGTCAGTGTACTATGCATACCCACATCCTGCCACATCTATGTGTCCTATAGCAGATGAAATCACTAATGTGATAGACATAGTATGCTTACTAGGTACACAGCAGGAATTGTTTGTGTTTTGAATTAAATACATAATGTATCCAGTAAGAAAATTGCTCGCATATGTAAACACTAAGGGGTCGATTCCGATTCGGGCCGGAAAAAGCACCGACCGACTCGGAGCCGGAAAAATTACCGACCGACACGTACCCGTGGCGCCCGACACGCCAAGTACGATGCAAGCCGCGATAAATCCGTCCGACACGTAAGGAAACCAAGTCGACCGACCGAGCCGCACGGAAAATAGCAATCCGGCCGGAAAAACACGCGAATCCAACCGACCGACACGCACCCGGAACAAATCCGACCGAAACGTACCCGCAAACTCCAAACCGCAAAGTACGATGCAAGGCGCGAAAACCACGACCGAGTCGGACGGAGGACAAGCCGTACGACCGACACGCATACAAAACCGAGCCGAAGCAACACAATACACCGCGACCGACGCGTACGCAGCATAGAAAACTGCACAAACACAGCGTGAACGAAACGGAAAACACCGTACGAGACCAATGCAGGGTCCGACTCGGTCACAAGAACGTTTCCAACATACACAAACAACACAAAGGAAAAATCACCCAAAAAAGGCCAAACAAGCAATTACCAAGCCAATAAATACTGGGGGGGTGGGGACAGAGAACAAAGACACACCCACAACTCCACCTATATAAAGGACACAAATCACTACCATGAGCCTTTGCAAATGCCATTCCACTGCCAGCACCCAAGAGAAAGCAACCACACACCCACAGCTCATCCCTCACACAAGCCACACACCAGCAGCACACCAACAAATACCTACCTCACATACACCCAGCAAAACACACACTCACACACCCTCACCTGCACACCAACACACACATCACTCACCATCACCACCCATCACCATGCCCCCCAAGAAGAATCACAAGTTCCTAGATTGTGAATTGGAAGTCCTGGTAGACGAGATCCTCAGGGTAGAGCCACAGCTGTTTGGCACATTGGTCCAACAGACCCCCATGTCGCAGAAAACCAAGATGTGGGAGAGGATCATCAACAGGGTGAACGCCCAATCACCATGTCTGCACACAAAGACCGACATCCAGAACAGGTGGTATGACGTGCGCAGGAGGGTCCGGGAGCTGCTCAAGAAAGACTACCTCATCAGCCAATACACCGGCAGTGGCCCTCCTGCCAAGCCAGTATACCTCAGGCCCTGGGAGGAGAAGGTGCGGGCCAACCTTCCGCCAGTGAGCGTATATGGACTAGAGAACATCCCAGAGCCTGGTGAGTACACAACAAATGTACACAATATACTGCCACAAAACACACACACATCACTGTCAAGGGGAGAGTCAAACCATGCACTCATAGCAATCACACAGCAACCAGAACAGAATCATCCCAAAATGTGTATGTCAGTCAGAGAAACACAACACATGCCATCAAAAAAGTCACATCCAACTGTGCCAACACATGTACAAACACAACCACAACTACAGCTAGGCAGTGGCACAAATAGAACTAACAAACACATCCACACATGTAGCCACCACAACAACACCAACACACAGTGAAGACCACTCAAAGGAAGGAATTCTGTGTATGCTGGCCAAGTCAGTGTAGCCAATAGCATCATGGGAGTCGCAGTCACACATATTGCCCGCACCAAAACTGTCCCATCAACACCACCATGAACCATGCGCACATCACAGGGAGTGGAGAAGGACTCACAAGATGGCTGACACTGGCTACTGCTGTGGGGAGCACAAGGCCCTGCTGCCAACTGTGCACCAACAAACAGCAGGACACCACTGACTGACATCCTGAGAGACAACTTCCACTCCCTGCAATGCAAGCACGTTCCATGGTGGGATATCTGGCTGGCTGGGAAGGAGGACTCACAGCACTGACCATAGTCACAAGCACCTCCCCTCACACCCTCCCCAACACAAACTCCACAGTACCCACCTGGTAGAATGCAATGCCCTCCATCCTAACACAAGATCCCACAAAGCACCACCACCCTGGGTTATGTTGTGTGAAGCACAGGGACACTCTTGGGACTCTTAGCCAAACAACTGCCAGGACAACACTCCCAGCCATCCTGTCAGCACAGCCAGCCCACCCCACAGGGAAGCAGAGTCAAAAGGAAGGAAGCATGGGCATGCTGGGAAGGGGGTGGAGGCAATAGCATGATGGGAGTCGTAGTCACAGACATTGCTCAGCCTCACAACTGTCCCATCAACACCACCCTGAACCATGCTCACATCACAGGGAGTGGAGAAGGACTCACAAGATGGCTGACACTGGCTACTGCTGTGGGGAGCACAAGGCCCTGCTGCCAACTGTGCACCTACAAACAGCAGGACACCACTGACTGACATCCTGAGAGACAACTTCCACTCCCTGCAATGCAAGCACGTTCCATGGTGGGATATCTGGCTGGCTGGGTGGGAAGGGGGACTTGCAGCACTGACTATAGTCACCAGCACCTCCCCTCACACCCTCCCCAACACAAACTCCACAGTACCCACCTGGTAGAATGCAATGCCCTCCATCCTAACACAAGATCCCACAAAGCACCACCACCCTGGGTAATGTTGTGTGAAGCACAGGGACACTCTTGGGACTCTTAGCCAAACAACTGCCAGGACAACACTCCCAGCCATCCTGTCAGCACAGCCAGCCCACCCCACAGGGAAGCAGAATCAAAAGGAAGGAAGCATGGGCATGCTGGGAAAGGGGGAGGAGGCAATAGCATGATGGGAGTCGTACTCACAGCCCTACATCCCCCACCACATGGCCCAGCAAGCTCACACTCACGCATGCACATCCCACAGAGTGGAAAGGCCCATCAAAGATGTCTGACACTGTTGCTGTGTCGTGGGGAGCACAAGGGCATGCTGGGTACTGCACACCAACCAACAGCAGGACACCACTGTCAGCCATCTTGCCATTGCCCTCACACCCACACCCACTGAACTCCACACAAAAGCAAGTAAGTATGGGAATGCTGGCAAGTGGGGTGGAGGCAATGGCATGATGGGAGTCGTAGTCACAGACATAGCTCACCCCCACAACTGTCCCATCAACACCACCCTGAACCATGCTCACATCACAGGGAGTGGAGAAGGACTCACAAGATGGCTGACACTGGCTACTGCTGTGGGGAGCACAAGGCCCTGCTGCCAACTGTGCACCAACAAACAGCAGGACACCACTGACTGACATCCTGAGAGACAACTTACACTCCCTGCAACGCAAGCACGTTCCATGGTGGGATAACTGACTGGCTGGCTGGGTGGGAAGGAGGTCTGGCTGTCAACCAAACACAAGCAATGCAGACCATGTTCACACCCCAGAAAATACATAGAAATGCCCAAATAATGCAGGACAATGTGCCACACCAATATCAACCCCTGACTGTGACGACTTAGGACAATGCAATGTACAGGCCCGCACCCAGAGGCACAGTCACAACTGTCAGGTGTGTCAACCACTGATGCCTGCAGAAACATGACATACATTGTTTGTGTCTCCCAAAAACAGGTGATGATGGGGACACAGCAGCAGACGCTGAGGAGTCCCAGTCCCAGGCTCAAGAGGATGCCGAGCTCACTGGCGTCGTACAGCCTCTGTCCTCCTCGGACAATGAACAACCTGGCACATCCGGTGCAAGTCAACATGCAGCACCAGCAGGACCACCAGCTGCAGCACCAGCAGGACCACCAGCTGCACTCCCTGCACCCACCCCTACAACGACTGTCACCACGAATACCATCCCTGCCGACATGGACAGAATAAGGAGCAACACCAGCGCAGTGACCCTGGACCAACCTGGGGCCATGGACACCACCACCACCACCAACCCCCAAGGTGGACCAGGGTTATCTGTGCGTGCAACTGCACACACTGCACATGTCAGCAGGGGTGGTGGGAGGGGTGGGAGACAGAGGTCGCTGCTTGCAGACGTTGCTGGTGTGCATGAAGACCCACAACTGGTACGCATAGCTGATGCGTACCAGTCCAGCACCGGAGAGCTCAGCCAGGTAGTGGGGCTCCTCAGAGACATCAAACAGCAGCAGGCTGCCCATCATGCCCGCTTGGACTCCCACATGTCCCACGTGGAGTCACACATGTCACGTGTGGACTCACACATGTCCCGCGTGGAGTCCAAGTGGGATGTACTGCATGAGATGACGGCGGTGCACAGGGACATTTTACAATGCCTCCGCCAGATGAACAGCAACCAGTCCACACCTCCCTGTGTGCCAACAACATCTGGTACCGAACAAACTGCAACTGCCACAGGGAGGGAGGAGGACTCTGGCGGAGAGTCCCCTGCACCGCAGCAGCCTGCACTTGAGGGCCCCCCCCCAAGAAGAGGGGTCGTCCGAGGAGGGGAAAGTGAGAGGCTGATGGCCAAGCGCAACTCCCAGGAAGCCTGAACCTGTTCTGGATTTTCGCCTTTGTGCACAGACTGTTCACCCTGTTGACGGCAACACTACTCCCACACATTGCATGGGGAGTACAAGTTGGACCAATGTGTCAGACAACTGTGGCCCCGATACTGGGGATCCTGTCTACCTGGACTTTCAATTCACCTAGGAACTTGGGATTGCAAGATTCATGTACAGCACAACCCATCCTATGCACTATTAACACAAATGTATCACAATAAACACACTAATACACCATACTTGCCTCTGTCGTGATTCCAACGTGGGTGCTGTTATGGGGATGATGAACTGCAAAATTACACTGTGTATGCGAACTGCAACAGCAAGGACAACACAGGCATGTGAGTACAGGCAACGTGACACATATGAGGGAGACACACCACCAGGGCTACACAACACATACACACCTAGGCCATCTGACTCATTGCCTACACTGATGTTGCCAGGGAAGACGGTGCAATGCACAGACACCACACCCATTCCCAGTTGTAGTCAAGTAGCCCACAGGTGCAGTAAGCAAATGGCAGTCAAATGTGTGACCACAGACAACGCACATCACTAAGTGAAGCACAGGTTTATTACACAGTAGCAACATGCCGTAACCACTACAGATGCAAGGTAACCCCACCTGGTAGCGGGCACGCAGTCAACAACTGTAGACGGAAGGAAGTCCATGGGTGTGGCGCACATCACCTGTAGGGACACAACAGCTACCAGCCTGGATGTGCAATCACGTCGTCGGTGGACACAGTTGACCAAACGAATCTGAAAGTACCCTGTGAAGGACAGAAATGACACACAGTCAAAAGCAATGCAGTACAGGACAGAACAGCAAAACTCATGCACAATACATGTTACAAGATACCCACCCAGAACCAAGTTAGCATGTCAACACTGTTGGGGAGTACAGCCCACCTGTAACCACACATCGCAACACACATCCAGTCAAGTAGCCCATGGACACACTCCAACAGCGCCAGAGCCCCACCCACACATCATGCCAACTCACATCATTCACATGACACCTCAGGATACTCACATTCAGCTAAAGAAGTTGGTGATGAGCTGTGTGCGGACATCACCATCACCATCATCATCATCATCGTCACTGGCATCGTGGTCCAGGCCAGGATCCTCCACAGGTGGCGGATGTTGGTCATCGTCATCCTGGATGAGAGGCAACTCCTTCCGCACTGCCAGGTTGTGTAGCATGCAGCAGACGATGATAATCTTGCACACTTTCGCAGGGGCATATGGGAGGGACCCTCCGGTCTTGTCCAGGCAGCGGAAGCGGCTCTTCAGGAGACCAAAGGTCCGCTCAATCACTCTCCTGGTCCGACCATGTGCCTCATTGTAGCGCATCTGGGCAGGTGTCACAGGGTTCCTGAGGGGTGTCAGCAACCACGGCATGTTGGGGTATCCCGAGTCACCTACGGACAGACAAGTGCACATCAGCTGACTTGGAAAAGTGGGCGGAATACTACAGATCAGATCACACACAATGGCACAAAGTCAGTACACACCGACAAGCCAGGCACGCTGGTTCTGCATCTGTGCCATCATCCTGGGGATGCGACTACTCCTCATCACAAAGGCATCGTGTGCTGAACCAGGGAAACGGGCACACACGTGTGTGATGGTCATGTCTGCAAGACACACCACCAGTGCATTGACCGAGTGGTAGTGCTTGCGGTTCCTGTAGGCCTGCTCCTGGGCCTGTGGTGGTACCAAAGCCACATGTGTCCCATCAATGGAGCCAATTACATGCGGCATCCTCCCCAGGGCATAAAAGTCACTCTTCACGTCAGTGAGTCGTCGCAGTCTAGGGAAATAGATGTACCGGTTCAGGAAGAGCAACATTGCCGCCAAAACATCGCGGAGCACACGGCTGAACATGGTCTGTGACATCCCACCAGCAGACGCCACAGTATGTTGGAAGGTACCGGTGGCAAAGAAGTGTAGGGCTGCCATCACCTTCACCTTGGGGGTCAGCGCTGTAGGATACGGCCGGCCAGGCTGCAAATGTGGGGACAACTGCACTGCCAAATCCTCAATCAGCTGCCTGGTGAAGCGGTACCGTCGGATGCTGTCCCGTTCCACCATCGTTGCCAGGTCTGGGAATGGCCGATGGACAGCAGGAGCCCTGCAGTGCAGAGGAGAAGTAAGCAAGATCGTCAGTCACCCCACATATGCGGCATTGAACACACTCAAGATCCCAACATACATCATCATGAGGCACAACTACATGAAGTGTGCAGTACCGGAACGACATGTATGGTACATACATGGCCAACATCTGTCAACACGGTCCTACAGGTGGCATCAAATTTGTCCCAGGTTGGCCCATTGGATATCATGATGCCGTGTCACAGTCACCCCCCACAGTGACATGTGAGGACAGATGTGCCCCAGGCACCACAGCTCAACGACAGGCACATTCCCAGGGACCCTGTAATGCCACATGGACACTGGCATCACCTGGAGTATCATGTGTACACCACAGCAAAACAAACATGACCCCCACAGGTAGTGGCCACACTTGCCATGGCAGGACAGACATGGACGTCTGTGACACACACGCACAACATCAGAGTCCATGCACACACAACGTGGATGTGGAGACTGTCTCCCATTGTGCACATGAAATCAGAGACATTGTAAACACTACATGCACAAAGACTGTGGAGGGCCATCACTATTGTGCCACTGGGACACCCTGGCTCAAACATACCGTCCCACATGGGACTCACGGGGTATGTGACATGACATACACAAACACCACTGTGAAATGTGACCATGACACATGCACAGATATGAACAGTTGCACATCACAGTGGTCACGTACACATAACACCCAGGATCCTGTCCCCATGAACACGTGCACAGCCTGGGGGTGGCTGCCCACAGGTGACACCCACAGGACAACATGTACACCAACATACACACAATAGGAAATGCAGCCTTACATGCCTTATGATAAGGTTTGGACAGGCTGTCGTGATGTAGGTGTGCCCCTCACTCCCTGGGAGCTATCTGTGGCTGGCATATGTCCATCTGAGACAGGCATGCTGACCTATGCCAGTCACATGTACAGTGATGCGTTGAACCGCAATGGACCGATCGGTGCCTCCGGCCGGCCCATTGCCTTCAATGTGTGCGGGTACGCGTTGTACCCCTGTGCGCGTTGTACCGCAATGGACCGATCGGTGCCTCCGGCCGGCCCATTGCCTTCAATGTGTGCGGGTACGCGTTGTACCCCTGTGCGCGTTGAACCGCAATGGACCGATCGGTGCCTCCGGCCGGCCCATTGCCTTCAATGTGTGCGGGTACGCGTTGTACCCCTGTGCGCGTTGTACCGCATTGGACCGATCGGTGCCTCCGGCCGGCCCATTGCCTTCAATGTGTGCGGGTACGCGTTGTACCCCTGTGCGCGTTGAACCGCAATGGACCGATCGGTGCCTCCGGCCGGCCCATTGCCTTCAATGTGTGCGGGTACGCGTTGTACCCCTGTGCGCGTTGAACCGCAATGGACCGATCGGTGCCTCCGGCCGGCCCATTGCCTTCAATGTGTGCGGGTACGCGTTGTACCCCTGTGCGCGTTGTACCGCAATGGACCGATCGGTGCCTCCGGCCGGCCCATTGCCTTCAATGTGTGCGGGTACGCGTTGTACCCCTGTGCGCGTTGAACCGCAATGGACCGATCGGTGCCTCCGGCCGGCCCATTGCCTTCAATGTGTGCGGGTACGCGTTGTACCCCTGTGCGCGTTGTACCGCAATGGACCGATCGGTGCCTCCGGCCGGCCCATTGCCTTCAATGTGTGCGGGTACGCGTTGTACCCCTGTGCGCGTTAGTACCGCAATGGACCGATCGGTGCCTCCGGCCCGGCCCATTGCCTTCAATGTGTGCGGGTACGCGTTGTACCCCTGTGCGCGTTGAACCGCAATGGACCGATCGGTGCCTCCGGCCGGCCCATTGCCTTCAATGTGTGCGGGTACGCGTTGTACCCCTGTGCGCGTTGTACCGCAATGGACCGATCGGTGCGCACCCATTGACAATGGGCTTGCCTGGCAACGGACGCGTTTTCGAATTTCGAACGAGTTGGTTGCTGGGAATTCAGTTGGTCACCCACAACAATGTTGCAAAATCATGTATGTCATGAAGTTGAAGTTTTGAAGGATGCTGTGGGCGTGTTTTGGTGCTGCTATTCCATGGATTGGCCAGATTCAGAAGATGCAAACGACTTGGACCTATCACTTTGGACACAAGGGACAGGATCTGCCTCTCCAGCACATATATATTGATGGCTGTTCCCCTGAGAGCCCACTTGCCTGCACTACATGCTCCAGGACGACATCTGCCACTGCACTGCTGCTGTCTCTGCCCCTCTGGACCCTGCAATGGCACGTACTGTGGAGAGAGCCCCAGCCTTCAGCCTTGAGGAGAACCAGGCCCTGCTGGACAGCCTACTTCCACAGTACAGCAAGCTGTATGGGACACCAGGGGAGCAGGTGAGTGTCCTGTGCACTGCCTTTCTGAATGTGCATTTTGTCTGACTAGCAAGGCTGAGAGTCTGCACGCCACTGGCTAGCAGGCTCACTGAGTAGTTGTCACCCCCCATAGTGTGTAGTGACTTGCACTGGACAGGTATGGTGCAGTGACAGTGCTTCTGAACAGGGTTTTACTCCCCATGCAATGATACCATGTAGTGACTTCTGGAAAACTGTCCATGGGCAGCCGTGCACTGCCTGTGTACACCATGTGCCCCTGTGATTGCGACATGTATATGCAACTGTGTCATGCACGGATATGTTGCATGTGTAGTAATGGCCTTATCACTTTGTCATCCTGACAGGCTTCTGCCCATCGGAAGCAGGAGATATGGAAGGACATCGTCCGGGCTGTCCGGTCCGTGGGGGTCTACAAGCGCCGGATCCGCAACTGCCAAAAGAGGTGGCAGGACCTTCGGGGCTGGACCCGGAGGATTGCACGGGTCCAGCTGAAGCTGTCGCCTCCTCGCAGGAGGGGCGGAACACGGACCCTGACCCCCACATGCTCAGGATCCTGGCGGTGGTCTTTCCAGACCTGGATGGGCAGCTGAAGGCCAGAGAGCAGCAAGGAGGGGTGAGTCAAAGACTGCACTGTGTACTCTGTCTAACATGCTATGTGCCCTCCTCGGGCCTGGTTAAACTGCCACAGTACAGCAGTCATGTTGTCCAGGAGCCATGTCCCTCTATTGTGCACTGCCCACTCCTCATCTGATACCCAGGTGTGGCCCTTACATGCAGGGAATTCTGTCACTTAGGACTGTGTCCTTGCAGTTTGCTTGACTCAAGGTGGGAGACAGCATCTGTTTCCCTGACTCTGTGGTGGGCATCATGGGTGGGTCCATTGCTTACACAATGCCTGTATTCTGACATGTATTCAGCGTGTTACTTTGATCTGTGGTCCAATTGCTGAGCTGATCCACCACATGTGGCTGGGGTATCTGGCACACACCCATGCTGCGGGTGGGAACAATGTTTGGGCCCCAGGAGTATGTATATGACGTGTGTCACACATACTTAGCCAGCTGCCTACAGTCCAGGGTTCATCCCTCATTCATGTGGGGCTGGACAGTCATGCCTACTCCAGGCCATACAATACACTCTGTACTCCCACTCCCGTGTATCAGCTGACACATTGTGCGCAGTGATTTGACCCCTCAGGTGTCTGCCTCTGTGTCAGTGTGCTGTGGATTAGTCGCCAGGACTGCTGTGGAGTTTCTTGGTAGGGGCTCAGCATGCCACTGGAGATGTGACCATAGGAGACGATACTTGTGTGACACATAGGTGTCTGATCAGCTGCCCATGCAGACTGGGGCATGTGAATGTGAAGTTCAGGCAGCTGTTCCCCATGCACAGCAGAGTGTGAGGGGCTCAGGTTCAGAGGGTAGTGTCACAGGTCTACCATATGTCCAATAGGTATGACCTGGACAGATGAGGGTTAAGAGGATGTGTTGTGGGGGGATGTACATGTGCACTTGTGCAGCTCCAGGACTTGCATTCCCCATGACCTACTATTGTGACACAGTGCAGAGTGTTGTTGTCTGGCTGCAAAGTCATACATCACTGAGACAGTGATGTATGACTTTGCAGTCATGCCTCCGCCATGGCATGTGTCTACTGATTGGTGAGCCTGCAGGGGAGTGACATGTGCTACATGCACACCATAGTGGCGCTGGCTATCAGGACATGGGTGCATCATGGTGTCTGTCGCTGGTATGCATCACATGCATTTCCTATTTGACTCTGGGCATCCCTTTCATCCGGACACCTGTACTGACTCACTGGCAAGAGTTGTGATGTGTGCATGTCCACATGCCACACCGTGTCCTCTGCACTGTCCAACTACTGTGTACTTGGTGCATGTGTCAACACTGGGGTGTTGCAATCCAACAGACACCAGACAGATGGGTGCAAGGCCATGTGGGATGTGAGTGCCATGCTTGGCATCAGACTGACAATTGACTTCTCCTGTTCAATTAGGGCACTTTTAGCAATGTACAACTGATGATGCCAGGGCTTGCTCTGTGATGTGCTGTGCTCACAGTGGTGTGTGCGTTATGTGCAGGTGACTGATGTCTGTCTGTATCCCCATTGTTTGCAGATACATCCACGGCCACGGAAGGGGACAGCTCCACGGACCAGGAGGAGCCAGAGAGCCAGACTGGGTCAGCAGCCGAGGAGTGGTCGGAGGGACCCAGTGGCACGGAGGGCGAGGGGAGCCACACCGAGGAGTCCTCAGCAGCATCCACCTCAGCTGAGGACCAGAGCAACTCGGAGGATGACTCCCTTGTGGAGGCGGGTGTCAGCAGCCACCACACCCCAGCTAGTGTTGCTGTCCCCGCCACCACCAGCACCACCACCGCCCTCCCATCGGCTCCCATTCCCCAGGTCCGTGGAGGCTCCCATGTCCGGGAGCGTGTTTCCTTTGGGCCAGGCACCGCACCCCCTGCCCCTGTGTCCCCTGCTGCCCTGAGTGAGGAGTCTGTGTACCTCCTTCGCCAGCTCCATGTAGGGCAGACAGCCATGCTGAGTGTCCTCCATGCGCACACCGCGCTGTTGACTCAGCTGGTGTCGTTCATGGAGGGCATCTCATCGGGCATGTCTGACCTACAGAGGGGCAATAGGTCCATGGACTCCTCCCTGACGGCAGCAGTGTCCCTCCTCAAACGGTCCCTCACCCCTCCTGCCTCTGCTCCATCCACACTCCCCAGCACCTTACCCGTCCCAAGCACACACACACCGGCACAGGCACACACCAGCACACACACATCCAGCACACTGACACACACGCCAATGACAAAACGCACACGCACGCACATTCAGGGGACTGAAGCCAGACTCACAGGGGATGGGGCCCTGGAACACACACACGCATCCACATGCACTGCGCAGTCCTCAGTTCCCTCTCCCTCCAAAGCACCCTCCCTTGCCTCACCTGCAACCCCAAAGTCACAGCAGCTCTTCCTCTGTGACCTCGGCCTCTTCCCCACCGATGAAGCTGCTCCAGCATCCCGGGGGAAGAGGAAGCCCACCCACACGGAGCAGAGTGCCCCGCGCCCCCGGGCACCCGCCCCCAGGCGCAGACGGACTGAGGCCCCCACCCGCAAGTCCCCCCGGAGTCCTAAGAGCAAGACCCCGCCACCGCCCTGCAGCTCAGGCACAAGGTCTCCGTCCTCCATCCTTCAGGCCCCCACTGCACAGGTGCCCCCACCACACCCTGCCCCAGGTTCCCCCACCCACAGATATACCATCCCCAAGAGGCTCCGGCCTTCTCCCCCTGCCACTTGCTCTCCCAGCACCACACCCACCGCTGCGCTTGTCTGTGCCACTGATGTGGTGAGGGTGTCCTCCCCCTCTGTCCAACCCACCTTGCCTGTTCCCCATTCTCCTCCCCTGGAGGTAGGCACTGCAGTGGAGTCCACTACCGCCCTGTCTGACTTGGGCACTGCAGTGGCGGACCTGTCCACTCCATCTGCAGGGTCCACTGCAGTTGTGCCGGCACCCACGACATCTGAGTCATGCCCCCAGTTGTGCCGGCACACACCATGTCAGACACCTCCACTGCAGTTGTCAGTGGCTCGCCAGCACCCACCACCCCTTCCCTGACTCCCCCTGGTGAGCCCTGATCCTGTCCCTGCGGTGCCTGGCCTGCCCCCCAGTTGCCCCTCCTAGTGGATTGTCCCTGGTTTTGTGCAGGCATGCGTAGGGTGACATCTGCCAGTGTCACCCTGTTTGAACTTTGACAATGGACTGGCCATTGGCCTTTGCTCTATTTTTTCTGGACGTCGTTTTCAATCAACACATATGCTGAATAAAGCAACTTTCTTTTCTCTAGTGCTCATGCTTCAGATGTACATGTTGTTGGTGCTGCTAACCATGCCCTTGCTGCAGTGATGGTGATATCTGGTCTCATGATTATGAAGTGTTACTGTGCAGGAACCCATGTGGTCCATGGGGAATGTGTCCTATCATGTGGTGTATCCATGTCATCAATAGCAGCATCTGAGGGTGTCATGTGTTCAGTATTTGGCAATGGGTTTCCTACTTACATTGGCAATTTCATATCTGTGGCTTCCACCCCTGCACATCTGTTGTGCCTGCCATCATTGCATTTGTCTACTTCCCTGACCGTGTTGCCATCTCCAGTGGACATGCAGGTTTGGGCATCAATGGGGAAGGACTCATCCGTGTAGTCAGTGCAACATTGCTATACAAGTGTGTTGGATCTGTGCTGATGATTCCGTTGGCACATCCATGACCAGGCTGATGTGATGGGAGCCCTCATTTGGTGCTAATTGTTGATTGTGTGACCAAGTGCTCAGCTGACATGATGGGGCCCTACTGAGGCAACATATGGCACAGCTTTCCTCACACAGGAGTGGAGTCCCCTCATGGCAGTGTGTACACGTGTGACATTGCCTGCGCCCAAGGTGTGTGTTGTGTGTGCATGTCTGTGTGTTCACTTCCATTTATCTGCGCATGCTGTGATCCCTAGTGTTGTACCTGTTTCTGATGCTTGCTGACTTGAGCTATGTTCCCCCAAAGTCTTCTCCCTGTGTTCTCTGTGATGTGGGTGCATGGCACATTACTGGTCATCAGGGTGTCACCCATAGGTGTGTTTTCTGTCAGGGCTGAGTTTGTGTGCAGACGCAGATGGGTCACAGTCAGGTTTCCCCTTGGCACTTGTTGTTTGCCCCTGTCATGTGATTTTCAGTTCGTGTTATCTTTCAGTGATTGTGACACGTTGTGTGTGTGACTGCTGGCACTCCTCAGGGTCCGGGCTGCAATGTTGGTTGTTGTCTATGTGTGTTCTTTGTGGGTGACCTTGGCTTCTTCATTGGTGTGTGACTGTGGCTGGGATCCCATTGGTTGGTGTGGTATCGCCGTCATGTCCATGTACAGCGTAGTGTGCAGTGTGTCAGACATTCAGGAGTCTTGTTGAGTGGCCATGTGTGATGTGTTTCTGCACCTTGGTTCCCACCCACCACCCTGGAATAGTCATGGGTGCATGTGCAATGTCACCAGTGCATGTGTACTTCACTGCTGCACATTGTTAGAGGTCGAGGGGTGTGGTCTTGAGTGTGTGTAGATGGGAGTTGTTGCCCAGCTAGTCCCCTGCCTCCATGTTGCCCTTGGCTTACTGGCCATGCTGATTGATTTGTGCTTGTGTAGGTGTGATGGTAGTTTGTTGCTCAGGACACCTGACTGTGGTTCACAGTGTGAACGACATTTAGCTTTGTCATCACAGTGGTATTTTTATTCAGCCCAGGGTCACCACATTGTGGGGGCCCTGGGGGTGGTGCTGTGGTGTGTCTGTGTCTTGCTGTGTCAGTTGTTGTTCCTACGTGCCTGTGTGACATGTGTGTTTTGTGCTCCCTCTCATCTGACAATGCCTGCTTGCCCACATAGGGGATTTGGATCCATGAGTTACCTTAGTGTGGCAGTGTATGCACATCTGTATGATTGGTATTCAGCTCTCCTCATGTGTTGTGTGGTTGCCTGGGGACACTGGCACCCCCACCCCTCACCTGCTGTGTATGATGACAGTGTTGGTCTGCCTGTTTGTGTTTGTGCATCTGCACCACTGCATTGGCATATCTTGGGTGTGCCATTGGCTGTATGTTGTTTGGTGTGTTTCCCCTGCTGTCCCTGGGACTCCTAGGTCATCGGTCAGCACAGTGATCATGGTTTGTGTGTCCCATTGCTGCCATGGTATGGTATCTGTTCACCTCACATCTGCTGTCTCCACAGGATATCTGCATTTGTGTGCCCATTGGTGCAAATATGTGGTTCTGCATTCTGATGGTCACTTCTGTCATTGTGTCATTGATGACTGTTGACGGTCTCAGCCCCCATGGGTGTTGTTTGTCTGCACATGGCCAAAGGAATGTTTCATTTGCACTGCAGTATTTGGCTCCCCCAATTTATGTTGCAATGGGACACATACACTACTTTGCCGCAGATGAGTTTTTGGTTCTGTGACCAGGAATGATCCATGCAGTTTGGCAGTTGCAGCTCTTTCTTTGTCAACAATTACCTTTTGGTCACTGTGATGATGAGGGTGTAGACCCCATTGCCACAATGGTCAAAATGTGCTTCAGCTATGGACCCCACACTTGCCTTTTGGTCACTGTGATGATGGGGGTTTAGACCCCATTGCCACAATGGTCAAAATGTGCTTCAGCTATGGACCCCACACTTGCCTTTTGGTCACTGTGATGATGGGGGTTTAGACCCCATTGCCACAATGGTCAAAATGTGCTTCGGCTATGGACCCCACACTTACCTTTTGGTCACTGTGATGATGGGGGTTTAGGCCCCATTGCCACAATGGTCATGGGCTGCTTGCATTGTGGGTGCCACACACATATATGTGTGGCACATGTGCTAGGGGGTCACATTGTATGTTCAAAGTCATGTTCGGTGTTGTAGGCATTTGACACAGCCTACACACGCTTGTCATGGTGGTGGGGGATGTCTTAATCTTGCATTCCCTAGGTTGTGGTGTGCTTGTTGTGTCATGCATTGTCCATCCTATGAGTGGGGGTGGTAGTAGTGGTAGGCATCCAGCCCCCCTGGCTAAGGGTGGTAGTAGTGGTAGGCATCCTGCCCCCCTGGGTGAGGGTGGTAGTAGTGGTGGGCATCCTGCCCCCTGGCTAAGGGTGGTAGTAGTGGTAGGCATCCTGCCCCCCTGGGTGAGGGTGGTAGTAGTGGTAGGCATCCTGCCCCCTGGCTAAGGGTGGTAGTAGTGGTAGGCATCCTGCCCCCTGGGTGAGGGTGGTTGTGGTGGTGGGCATCATGCCCCCTGGGTGAGGGTGGTAGTAGTGGTAGGCATCCAGCCCCCCTGGCTAAGGGTGGTAGTAGTGGTAGGCATCCTGCCCCCCTGGGTGAGGGTGGTAGTAGTGGTGGGCATCCTGCCCCCTGGGTGAGGGTGGTAGTAGTGGTAGGCATCCTGCCCCCCTGGGTGAGGGTGGTAGTAGTGGTGGGCATCCTGCCCCCTGGCTAAGGGTGGTAGTAGTGGTAGGCATCCTGCCCCCCTGGGTGAGGGTGGTAGTAGTGGTAGGCATCCTGCCCCCTGGCTAAGGGTGGTAGTAGTGGTAGGCATCCTGCCCCCCTGGGTGAGGGTGGTTGTGGTGGTGGGCATCATGCCCCCTGGGTGAGGGTGGTAGTAGTGGTAGGCATCCAGCCCCCCTGGCTAAGGGTGGTAGTAGTGGTAGGCATCCTGCCCCCCTGGGTGAGGGTGGTAGTAGTGGTGGGCATCCTGCCCCCTGGGTGAGGGTGGTAGTAGTGGTAGGCATCCTGCCACCCCTGGGTGAGGGTGGTAGTAGTGGTAGGCATCATGCACCCCTGGGTGTGGGTGGTAGTAGTGGTAGGCATCCAGCCCCCCCTGGGTGTGGGTGGTAGTAGTGGTGGGCATCCTGCCCCCCTGGGTGAGGGTGGTAGTAGTGGTGGGCATCCTGCCCCCCTGGGTGAGGGTGGTAGTAGTGGTGGGCATCCTGCCCCCTGGGTGAGGGTGGTTGTGGTGGTGGGCATCATGCCACCCCTGGCTAAGGGTGGTAGTAGTGGTAGGCATCCTGCCCCCCTGGGTGAGGGTGGTAGTAGTGGTGGGCATCCTGCCCCCTGGGTGAGGGTGGTAGTAGTGGTAGGCATCCTGCCCCCTGGCTAAGGGTGGTAGTAGTGGTAGGCATCCTGCCCCCCTGGGTGAGGGTGGTTGTGGTGGTGGGCATCATGCCCCCTGGGTGAGGGTGGTAGTAGTGGTAGGCATCCAGCCCCCCTGGCTAAGGGTGGTAGTAGTGGTAGGCATCCTGCCCCCCTGGGTGAGGGTGGTAGTAGTGGTGGGCATCCTGCCCCCCTGGGTGAGGGTGGTAGTAGTGGTAGGCATCCTGCCACCCCTGGGTGAGGGTGGTAGTAGTGGTAGGCATCATGCACCCCCTTGGTGTGGGTGGTAGTAGTGGTAGGCATCCAGCCCCCCCTGGGTGTGGGTGGTAGTAGTGGTAGGCATCCTGCCCCCCCTGGGTGAGGGTGGTTGTGGTGGTGGGCATCATGCCACCCCTGGCTAAGGGTGGTAGTAGTGGTAGGCATCCTGCCCCCCTGGGTGAGGGTGGTAGTAGTGGTGGGCATCCTGCCCCCTGGGTGAGGGTGGTAGTAGTGGTAGGCATCCTGCCCCCTGGCTAAGGGTGGTAGTAGTGGTAGGCATCCTGCCCCCCTGGGTGAGGGTGGTTGTGGTGGTGGGCATCATGCCCCCTGGGTGAGGGTGGTAGTAGTGGTAGGCATCCAGCCCCCTGGCTAAGGGTGGTAGTAGTGGTAGGCATCCTGCCCCCCTGGGTGAGGGTGGTTGTGGTGGTGGGCATCATGCCCCCTGGGTGAGGGTGGTAGTAGTGGTAGGCATCCAGCCCCCCTGGCTAAGGGTGGTAGTAGTGGTAGGCATCCTGCCCCCTGGGTGAGGGTGGTAGTAGTGGTGGGCATCCTGCCCCCTGGGTGAGGGTGGTAGTAGTGGTAGGCATCCTGCCACCCCTGGGTGAGGGTGGTAGTAGTGGTGGGCATCCTGCCCCCCTGGGTGAGGGTGGTAGTAGTGGTAGGCATCCTGCCACCCCTGGGTGAGGGTGGTTGTGGTGGTGGGCATCATGCCACCCCTGGCTAAGGGTGGTAGTAGTGGTAGGCATCCTGCCCCCCTGGGTGAGGGTGGTAGTAGTGGTGGGCATCCTGCCCCCTGGGTGAGGGTGGTAGTAGTGGTAGGCATCCTGCCCCCTGGCTAAGGGTGGTAGTAGTGGTAGGCATCCTGCCCCCCTGGGTGAGGGTGGTTGTGGTGGTGGGCATCATGCCCCCTGGGTGAGGGTGGTAGTAGTGGTAGGCATCCAGCCCCCTGGCTAAGGGTGGTAGTAGTGGTAGGCATCCTGCCCCCTGGGTGAGGGTGGTTGTGGTGGTGGGCATCATGCCCCCTGGGTGAGGGTGGTAGTAGTGGTAGGCATCCAGCCCCCTGGCTAAGGGTGGTAGTAGTGGTAGGCATCCTGCCCCCCTGGGTGAGGGTGGTAGTAGTGGTGGGCATCCTGCCCCCTGGGTGAGGGTGGTAGTAGTGGTAGGCATCCTGCCACCCCTGGGTGAGGGTGGTAGTAGTGGTGGGCATCCTGCCCCCTGGGTGAGGGTGGTAGTAGTGGTAGGCATCCTGCCACCCCTGGGTGAGGGTGGTTGTGGTGGTGGGCATCATGCCACCCCTGGTTAAGGGTGGTAGTAGTGGTAGGCATCATGCACCCCCTGGGTGTGGGTGGTAGTAGTGGTAGGCATCCAGCCCCCCTGGGTAGGGGTGGTGGTGCGCATTCAGGCCCCTGTGTGCATATGTGGCATTGGTGATGGGCATCCCGCCCCTATGGTGCTGCTGTTGCTGGTGTAAGTATATTCAGAATCCCCGTGTATGTGTGTGTGATGTGTCGTGTACGTGTTGTATGTGTTTTGTGGTTGGTGTCTGGCTTACCTTCTGCGCCGTACGCGTCCGTGCCTGTTCCGGTAGTAGATGTAGAATATTGGTATGATCGGGACGAAGGGATTCATGGTTGGTTCGTGTCGTTCGTCCTTCTCGTTGCTTCGCGTCGTCCTCGTCGCTTCGCGTCGTCCTCGTCGCTTCGCGTCGTCCTCGTCGGTGCCGTGTTCGTCTCGTAGCCGTGGATCGTGTTGTGGCGCGATTCGGAGCTTATGTGCGCCTCTCCCGGATGCTTTAACGTGCCGTGCGTAGCGACGGGTTCGGCGCGTACGGGAAGCGCATCGTACTTGTCCGGCCGGACGGGGCTGCATTTTTCCTTCCGTGCGACTCGATTCGGCGTTTCCGGATTCGCCTCGGTCGGAGAACAGGACCTGGTTTGGGTGAGTACGGCTCGGCCGGAATTTTTGCTGTTGTGCGCATCGTACTTGCTCGTTCGGTGTGCTGTACGGATCGGTCGGGAAACAGGCTTTCGCATGGCTTTTTTCCCGACCGAATGGTATTGGGTGCGCCTCCGACCGAAATCGGAATCGGCCCCTAAGTGTTTGAGAAAAATGCAATGATTGTAACTGTAAGAGTACACCAAGAGATTGAATTTGACTTTATTTGAATACACAATGTATCAAATAAAATTACTACATGGTTAAAAACACAAATACAAGCCAGCATCCTTAATTACTGAGATCACAGGCATACCGTCTACTCGCGTTCCCTGTCAGTCGTTTTTCATGCGCAAGAACATTTCTGATATGTCAACACCCAAGACCCAATCATGATAAAAATCCCTGCTTTACACCAATTAGGATAGGCCATTATATTCGCCATGCGTCACCCAGGAGATTACACCCTTTTTGGAAGACAGACTCATGACGGTCTGCTGTCCATTTCCATGATAGATCACAGAGCAGCAGATTAGATCTACAGCTGCGGCTCCATTTTTCGGGTCTGTCAAAACTGCACTGTCATTTTTCGGCGGGAAGAGAGAAGCTATATACCTCAAGCCTTTCACAGGCTCGGTGTCATTGAACCAAGGCAGACAGACAGATGCTGCTCTGCTCCACAAATATCCTTGATGCAGGCACGAACATACTGATTCTTGAGTAAGGTAATAAGGTAAGCGGGCCAGCATTAGTTTGGCTGTCCAATACACGCATAGAGCGCCTTGGTTAAGATTAGACCTCAATACTAAATATACTCTTACTTTATTTGGTTTCAGACCCCCCATTACTTATCAACTGGCGACACAAAGAGGCGCATAGCCGTCTTAAATAATTATCAAGAGCCATAACACATGGAAGAAGCCTGCTACTTCTACTTAAAAACCCTATCGGGTAAGCCTGTACAATTATAGACTTCCTAAGCGCTCTAACGCTGTTTGGCCAATAGACACCGACAATAACTGTATTTTTATTATATAGCTCGTGCTTGATCTGCACACTCACCGTGCCCTTCTATTCCATACCTGCGGAATCCTCCTATTGTGCTAACCGAATTTTGCCAGCCGACAGCTACCCTCACATGGGGTAAGTCTCTTATCATAGTGCACCTATGTAGTAGAGTCATATGTACTCTACTTAAAAGACTGATATTAACACGCTTCTATTTCTCACATGAACAGTGCCCGGCCGGGTCCCATGTGAGTATCCTTCCTTTTCACTTTACTCACGGTGCCACAAATTCCACACGAGGCTGCGCAAACCCTTCCTTCAGGTACTATACTGATTGCCTACATCCTTTTTCCACGAGCACAGCTGCTCCATTACAAGCACATACTGACATTATCCTTCCTCTTCTCGCAGGTGTCCCTACTATCTTAGGTCCTGAAGAGACCCTACATTGCACACAGGGTCGAAACGCCGTCGACAGTTTTTTCAAAGCGAATCATTACAAGCCAGCACTTATTGTATAAAAGCGTGATTTATATAATATATATATATATATATATATATCTTTCAATGGTCGCTTTCATGAAATATAGGAAACCTTGTATATATGTCACGAATATGTCACAAATTATTTAGGTTTATTTGTTTAGGTTCCTTTTTTCACTGGGACACCACTCACTACAATCAATTGATTGTTAAATGTCATGAATGTAATTTTGCTTCAAAGAACTATATAAACAAGAATTATGAATGAAATACTAATCTAAGGTGTGTTCGACTCCTTCTCTTTTGACATCACAATAACCCATTACATTGCCATAGTGCGTTATTTTATTGAGATTTTCTTGCCATTAGTCCACAGGAGCCATTGTTTTTGATAATCATTTCAGTACCCTGGTTCCAAGTGAGTAGGGTTCCCTTGTTGTTTTTCTCGAATTTTAGAAAGTTGGCATTTTCCTGCCCTAAACATTCTGAGGCCTTCTAGGAATTTCCAGCTGCATGGGCCTGTTAATTGCATCTCCCATCAGGAATGCATATTGGGCTGAGACGTTGAAAAATAGGACCTGGTTGCAGCTGGAAGAGGGCCAGAATGAGATGGGAGGAGCTGTTCCCTGCCCCACTTACATTTCAAAGGAGCTGCCTCGGGGGGCGTGGCCAAGATGGCGGACGAGTAGGATGTGCCTGCTCGCTCCTCCGCGGAATCCGCCTAGGCCCCACCGATTTTACTGCATATAGCGGCCGGGAAGCAGCATGGAACCTGTGCTCCCCCTGTCCCCTGCCTTGGGGGAGTTGACTGAGCCGGGGAAGACACTGGGCAGCGGTCCCGATACCTTGGGGAGCCAACGGCCTCGCTGGGTGCCGCGAGGCTGGAGTAGCGGCTGCTGCCCTCCAGGGATCCGCAGTGCCAGTAGTGGCCGGACGGAGGCAGATCGGGCCCGTAGCCGGACGGCCCTCACCCACGGCCCTAACGGAGGAGCAGGCAGCTGGAGCTGGGACCCCCCCCTGCAACGCTGCGATCGGGAGACAGAGTGGCAGACGAGCAGGCACATGGGCCTCCCGAGAGCTTCCGGACAAGCAGATAACGAAAGAGACCTGGGCGGTCGACATCTGCAGGCGGTGTCGGAGAGAGGTGAGCGGGACACAGGTGCCTCTCCCCGCCCCATCTCCCCCCGCATGGGCCGAGGTGGACTTACGGGCGACCCCCGGGCCTGCAGCCCAGTCCGGCCCTGAGTGAGGAGATCGGGTCCAGAGAGCGAGTCTGCGGGGGAAGGGAGCCATCGCACCTGAGCTGGCAGAGGCCTCGGAGGTCAGAGCATACCCCCGGGAGATGTGAGGCGGGCCTCGGGGTGCCTTAGTTCGCGCTCTTCTCACGCGCCGGAAAGGAGCTGGTCTGAGCCTGGCTGGGAGCATAGACTCGGCCCCATTGTGACGACGTTCCCCGCCTGGTGCGGACTGTGGATATTGGGGCCTGCCTGCTAAAGGACCCAGGCAGAGTTCCTGGCGAGAGGCCCGCTAGTGGTGGCTGTCCTGTGCGACAGAGAGGGGCTAGACTGAGAGCGGATTCCCCCCCCCTTCACACCCGCAGACTGTCCAGCCGCTCGAAGTCGTGCTAGGGGGGCATGCCAGCAAGGGGTGTGCAACGCTCCTGCCTTGGGGGCCCTAGATCTACCGCGTGTCTGGGGTCGCAGAACTGGTTTTAAGAGAAGTTAGCCCCACGGAGTGTCCTTGGAGTCTGGTCAGGCTGACGGCCCTCCCCCCGGGGATCACCGCGGGACTGTAGGCCTGCCCTCCTTGAATGGAATAGTGAGGTGCCAGCTTTCACGGAACAAGAGACCCGAAACGACAGTCACCCATCAGGCCTGGGCCGTTTTCAATACTGAGACGGGGGTAACGCTGATTTATAGCCATGGCGTCCAACAAACCCAAGAAAGAACGGACATTCAAGGATCTTCTGCTCAAATCGGGCGCAGGAGGCGCTGGGACTCTCCCTCCCTCTTTGGGTAGCACTGCGGATAATGAGGTGACAGAAGCCGATAGCCTGATAACACGTGCTTGCCTGGAGTCCCTCTTTGCTTCCATGAAGGATGATTTTCACACCATGAAAAAAAGAGATAACTCGAGCGCTGCGAGAGGTACGGAGACACCTGGACTCAGTGGGGGACAGAGTAGACGTGCTCGAGAATCAAGCGACAACGAGGGACGAGGAGATCAAACAGCTTCAACAAGAGGTCCTCCACCTGCAAGATCAGCAGCTAGACCTCCAGGCCCACGCGGAGGACCGCGAAAACCGCTCCCGGAGGAACAATATCCGGATCCGGGCGGTCCCGCAGGGAACAGAGGGGCAAGACATAGAAGCCTTCGTAGAGGAGCTCTTCCACTTCATCCTTGGGGCCCCGCCGGAGCTGCGGATCAAGCTAGACAGAACCCACCGAGTGGGCCCGAAGAGACCTGCGGCGGCTCCCCCCCCCGGATATACTTCCATGCGTGCACGATTTTCAGCTCAAAGAGAAGATCCTCCGAGAGGCTCGGGACAAGCATCCAATCGAATTTCGGTCAGTTAAACCCCTTCTCTTCCAGGACTTAGCAGCATCCACCCTACAAAAACGTAAGTAGAAAATTAGAATGGGGGTTTTTGTGTTTAGTCAGGAAAATGGCGCTCAGGCTATTGCGTGTGCTATCAGTGAACCTTTGGTAGTGCGGTGCTGCCAGGTCAGGGGAATAACCCGATAACCCCTGGGGAATATATGAATCGCAGGATCCACAATTTTATAACGTAGGCGTAGTCCTGGGCACACGCGGTGAGGGTGTTCGTAATATAATACGCAGTATTGGTATGTTACTCAAATGCAAAGATCAACATCAGTGTTTATCCAAGTAGGTGTTTTTTATTTCAACAACAACTGTGTTGAATATAGTAAACCAGCCGACACGTGTTTCGTCACTGGGAAAGGTCCCGTGACTCATCAGGGCCGAAAACCGGATAAGAATACCGTAACCCGGTGTGGTTAAACGAAAATGGGAGTGTCAAGAGTTGGCGCAAAAGAAGCGCTATGCTGGCATCAAGGTGCCTACAAAAAACGTAAGTAGTTCAGGCCGATCACCTCCTTCCTGCGTGCTAAGGATATCTCATATTCCTGGGGCCACCCTTTCCGTCTGATCTTTAAATGGGACGGCTCGCTGGTCCAGACACGTTCCCTGCAGGAAGCCCAAAAGCTGCTTGGCCTCACCGACGAGGAGCTGAACGAGCCCCCACAAAAAGGGTCTGGACGACACAACTGGCCTTGCTGGTTGGAGGAGAGTGGGACGTTACCCGTCTCGCCTCCGGCCCGGATCCAGAGACGATTGCAAAGGAGAGGCAAGCGGTCATTGCCTCCTTGGGAGATGACTCAGCCGGTGTAGACTAAATTCAGGTGGGAGATGCTGCATCGACGGGGGAGACAGAGCGGAAGCTTGTATTTGCTTATTCCCAGGCCTAATCGCAAGGAGCCTGGGCGGAGCGGGGGAGTGGGCCGGACCCTGCTGACATCTCACGCCTTTCCATGGGTCTGAACACCCAGGACTTTCTGGAACCTCAGGGTTTAATGTGTACTGTTTATGGTTGTTCTATTTTGGGGTGTTGTGGGTCTTCTCCTCCCTCCCGTATAGGGTGCCCGCCACGTTATAATCTCGCACGAGCCACAGTTATCTTGCATGCCTCTGGATATCTGCGAGGCTAGCCCTGGGGTTGGTTACGCTTTCCAATACTTGCTGGGTGCCTCGCCGGTCTCTCCTCATGGCTGAGAACCTTAGGATACTTTCACTCAATGTAAAAGGCCTTAACAGCCCAATCAAACGGAAGGCCACATTATCATACCTAGAAAACTCAGGAGCACACATCGGTCTCTTACAAGAGACTCACCTGCTATCTGGAGACACTCAGACTGCGTACCAGAGCTTTCCCACACCAGCTATTTTAATCCCACAGTTCCAAAACGGTAGGGGTGGCAATCTTGGTTTCCCCTTCTTTTCCAGGCAAAATAGGCCCCAAGCGAGCTGAAATAAAAAGGCGGTTGTTGGCGCACACATTCACCTTAGGCCACCATGCATTCACTCTGGCCGCCGTCTATGCCCCTAACGCCGGGCAGGAAGAGTTCCTTCGAGAGGCGATAACGGAAGTCGTCGGGTCTCCAGACAGAGCACTGATTGTAGGGGGGAGACCTCAATCTTGTCTTTGATAACGAACTGGACAGATCGGCTCAGCGGTGCGGGCAGACTGGGGCCCTTTCTAAGCGAGGGAGACAGTTATTGGTAGAGGCTGGGTTGTCGGACATATGGAGGTCTCGACACCCAGAGAATACACATTCTACTCCCACCCCCATAAGACGTATGCCAGAATTGATTATATACTGACTAGTGATGTTATGTCCCTACAAACGCAGCGAATAGATATTCTCCCCTGCGCCCTGTCAGACCACTCGGCAGTACACATATCCCTTGCTCTCCCCCACCCACGCCCCTCCCGTCGGCTGTGGCGGTTGAGGGAGACACTACTACAGCGCCCTACGGTGGTACAGCGTATTACGAAGGCTATTAAGGACTACCTGGCGATCAACAACACGTCAGACACTTCGATTGCTATTCTATGGGATGCATTGAAGGCGGTCATCAGGGGGGAATTACTAGCCATCTCCGCGAACGATAACAAAATCCGGAGGGAAAAGAGGGATCAGCTCTCTGCAGAGTTGGCAGAACTAGAGCGCATACACCAAAGGACGGGAACCCCCAGAGTCTGGAGACAGCTGATAGCGGTGAGGGCGCAATTAGCGGGTCTTGATGTTGACAGGGCAGAGCATGCGGCCTTGCGTTTGCGATACGCATTCTACTCCAAGGGTGACAGATGTGGGAGGCTCTTGGCAAATAGGTTGCGGGCACAGCGACAATCGTCCTCTGTCTCCTCGATTTTGGATCGCTCGGGGCAGGAGCACACTTCCGACCACGACATCGCAGACAGCTTTAGACACTATTACGGGTCCCTATACAAAGCAGAGGACCTCCCGGTGGAAGCGCCGACACACTATCTGCAAGGTGTGCAAACGTCTAGGCTGGTTCACAGTCAGGTGGAGGACCTTGAGTCCCCAATTCGGTTAGAAGTTATCTCTGCGATATCCAAACTAAAACCACTTAAATCCCCGGGCCCTGACGGCTTTTCCTCTAACTTTTATAAAACCTGTTGTGCCACGATAGTCCCTCTGCTCGTGAGAGTTTTCAACTCGATCGGGTCAACATCTCCCATGCCACATACAATGCTAGAAGCCTTGGTCACGGTCTTACCTAAACCAGGGAAGGAAAAGCGTAACTGTGCTTCCTATCGTCCCATCTCTCTCCTTAATGTGGATTTCAAAATCTTTACAGGTATCTTGGCCCAGCGACTTTCTCCCTGCCTTCCTGGGTTAATCGACCCAGACGAATCCGATTTTATAACTGGTCACCAGTGCTCCGCTAACACTAAACGCCTCCTACACATCAAAGACAAAGCCGAACGCTTTCAAGATGAACGCATGATTGTTTTGGTGGATGCCGAGAAGGCGTTCGATAGAGTGCATTGGCCCCATCTCAAAGCAACCCTGCAACATTTCGGACTTCCAGATCGATTTATTGATTGGATTTTCAGTAGCTACACCGAGCCGGTGGTTTTGGTCCGGGTAAATGGGGTGCTCTCGGCCCCCTTCTCCATCCAACAGGGGACAAAGCAGGGGTGTCCTCTCTCGCCGCTCTTATTTGCTCTGTATATGGAGCCTATGGCTCAAAGAGTGCGTGATGACCCTTTGATCGCTGGGGTACGATTTGGAGATGTTCACAAGATTAGTCTCAATGCAGATGACGTGGTGGCCACCCTTGAACAGCCTGAGCAGTCGCTTCTGCTTTGCTGGCCGAGCTGGAGCGGTTTGCACAGGCATCGGGTTTTAAGGCCAATGTCAATAAATCCCAGGCCCTTGGCCTGACTCTCGGCCCAGCTACGTGGCAGTTACTCCAGCGGTCGCATCGTCTGCAATTGGCCCAGGAGCATATTCCCTATCTAGGGCTACAACTCACTGCCAGCATACAGACCACGGTCTCCTTAAATTATACAGCAATGCTGAGACAGGTCCGCGACTGCCTACGCAGATGGCGACCACACTCCCTCTCATGGCTGGGCAGAATTGCAGCGATTAAAATGACTACTCTGCCCAAAATAATATACATATTTCAGGCCCTACCTGTGGCCCCCTCCCCCCCCCCTCAGGAGTGCTACATTCCCTACAGAGAGATATAGCACGCTTCATCTGGAGGGATCAGTGTCCCCGGTTGCACAAAGAATTATGCTACAGGACCCCCACTGATGGAGGACTAGCGATCCCGAACTTACAGTAATATTACTGGGCTGTCCAGCTTCGTGCCTTGGTCGAATGGTCCAGACCAGAGTCTGAGAAGCACTGGCTGTTCATGGACAGGTCCCTAGCCAAGCAACCACTATGGGGGATTCCTTTTCTCACTAAAACAGACAGACCTCGTAATTTTTACCTTTCCAAGGTCACTCAGTCCACCTTAGGGGCCTGGGATAGGGTTACTACCACACGGGGCCTCACAACACTCCCGTCACCGATCACACCCATAGTCAACAACCCTGATTTCACCCTGGGTTTGGATATTTACACCTTTGCGCGTTGGTCACAAGAAGGCTGCCGTTCAATAGGTCATTTCTTTGACTTGGAAGGGCCGCGACATTTTAGCGATATGAAGGAACTCCGTGGTCTTCCAGAGCAAGAGCGCTTACGCTATCACCAGATTAGACATTGGGTACTGCAGCCTGAGATCCGGGGAGGAGCAGAAAGGCCACTCACAGCTTTCGAGAAGTGGTTGCTAACCAGAGAGTCGGACACCCGACTGACATCTGACCTTTATTAATTCATCCGGAGTAGTCCCGGCGACGAGAAATCTCCTGGGCAGCGAAGTTGGGAGGGAGAGCTGGGCAGGGAGCTGTCACAGAAGGAATGGCAGGACATCTATTACAGAGCCCACCACTCAGCGCGTATTGTAGCAAGCATAGAATCAGCGATGAAAATAGTCACATATTGGTACTTAACCCCCCCAACAATTGCATAGAGGCAACCCTGCACGTAGTCCACTCTGCTGGAGGGACTGCGGGTCATTAGGCACCTTAACACACATTTTATGGGACTGCCCACACTTATCACACTATTGGCAACAGGTTCTGAATGATATTGACACCCATTTTAAAACCCAAATACCTCGTTTCCCGTCATACATCCTCCTGGGTCTGCCCAACCCTATTACCTTCCCACTCAGATCTCAGCGGGATAAACAAATGGCACTGGCTTTGGGGGCAGCCTTGCAAAACGTCCTCTCACACTGGGGGAAGGCGACAACTCCGACACATGTCGGATAGTTACAGAGACTGTGGAGAATCCTAGGGATGGAAAAAATCTCGCTAACGCTCAATACCCCCGGGGCCTCTTTCCAGGACATGTGGGAGCCCTTCTTATCACTGTTGTCCTCGGAATTCAGGGAACTTACTTGCCCCAAATACGAGACTACTGCGTCTGTCGGATCCGCCCCAGAAGACACCCAAGGATGGCGGGGCCACTGAGGACCCCAGGCATAGACATCATGGTCTGGGGTGTAAGAGGGACACTCTAATGGTATCTTCGGTGAGCTTTATCTTAAGCAAGGGTGGGGGGAGAGGGGAAGAGGGGGGGTGGATTTGTTTATTTTGTTTGTGTGTATAAGCATGTCCTTCATGCTGTCCCTGTTAGCTCAGCGGCAGTAGCATATATGAGGGGGTTGTGCATTGTATTTCAGCTGTATGATACACCTGTTTCATGAAATTAATAAAGAAATGTAAAACAAAGGACCTGCCTCAGCACACTCACAAAGAACTTGACACCAGGCTTTTGTCACCCCAGGCATCATGGGAATGAAATTCCAGTAGCATCTGTTAGGGGAAACTCCAGATGTTTTTTTTTTATTTCAAAGCTGGCACCAGGTATAAATAGTAGACCCTCAGACCCACTCTTCAGTACACTCCTGGAGCTGCGGAAGACTACAGAAGGAGTGCCTTTTACTTCAGAGGACTGAACTGCTGCTTGAGGCCTGCTTTGGTCTCCAAGGGACTGCCCTGCTGCTTGAGGCCTGCCCTGTTCTTCGGAGTACTGTGCTGCTGCTTGAGGCTTTCCTGGTTCTTCAGAGGACTGACCGGCTGCTTGAGGCATGCTTTGCTGTTTGAAGGAGAGAGGACCATCTCCTTGAACCCAGGACTACCAGTGTGACAGGCTGGCCTCCTGTTCTTAGCTACAGGGACTGAACAAGCTCCAAACACCTCTCTACAACTGCCCGTCTGACTTGCTGCAACTGGCCTTGCCTAGAACTGCACCTGGACCTGCCTGAGCCCTGTTGGCCTCTGCTGGAGTGAGTTCTTGATCTCCAAGGAGGTGCTTCCCCAGGTCCTGGACCCTTGGCTGGCATCAGTGGAGCTCCAACTGTGAAATGCTGAAGTTTTGAACACTGCGCACTGGACTTTAGGAAGTTATTTTTTTCAGTGGGACTAACCTGGTCCTTGTATCTGGCCCACACTCCATCGCGGTTAGTGTGAAGTTGTGACTTTGTCCCAGTCAAGCACAAACAGATACCCACAGTTAGCAAGTCTGCTTTTTGGCACTATTTTTATTTAAACCTATACAATTGCATATCTCCGGTTCTACTGACTGATTTTTTTGTCGTTCTATTTTTCTAAATGGGTTTTGGGATATTTCTTGGTCTGTGTTTTCACTTTATTACGGTTTGTGTGCTGCATAAATACTTAACTCAGTGCCGCTATATTAAGCCGGACTGTTGTATTCCTCTTAGGGTGTCCGTATATAGGTTTTCCTGTATCATGTCCTTATATAGGCACAATTCGCCCTGCCCTTATATAGGCATAAAATCCCAGTCCTTATTTAGGCATTAAACCGTGCACTCCAAATACAGGCATGGTCTCCGACATCCGTCCACCCTAACGTCACAACGAGTTCTTGAAAAACAGACCCTTAGGCTTCGGGAGTTTCCCTAGCACAGGACTATTGATTTCTTTAAGGACTCATCTATTATGCATGAACCGTTATACCTTAGGGGTTCATTCATGACGTCTTCCACTGTCCGATTCACGTCAATGCTAACATTGTGAGGTACCTCTCAGGTATAAATATACCTTCCCTAGCCCTTGTAAACTAGAGGAGACCTCGACTTCAGAGGAGCCCGTTTTCCGGCCTGACGCACTGAGAAGACGCTGTCATCCCTGCACGCAGAGAATCCAGCTTCTAGTGATCTGACTTCCCTTGCGGGGTGTTGGAGTTCGAGTCTGGCAAGAGATTCCCACCTCTCTCATTCTTAAGGTATGGAGCTGACTAGAACCTAGAGGGACTCTTGGCATACTTGGCATACTAGGCTCAACATACTCTTAGTATACCATAGTAAGGAATACTTCACCTACTTCATACCTCTCCCTACACCTAGGTTAGGTACGGTACATTGGGGTAGAACTAGCTTAGAACCGCATCATATGAGTACTCGCATTTTTAGTCTGTGTTATTTATGTAAATGAATATCTGCTAAAGATAATACTAGCGCAGTATTATTTATTTCTACTGCTTACGCTGTACATTATTTATCTTGCATACTGTCTTGTGATCGTAACTACACACTTTACTTACACGAGAAACAAGACTGTTCAATAAATCTTTTATTGAAACGCCCGCCTATTCTTTCTGTGTAACTTTGAGGAAAACCAAGTATGCACGATTGAGCTGAGTGAAATAGTTATCTATTGTTTCCACGACTCTGGGACACATTCTGATTCTAAAGGGAAACAAAGTGGTCATGTTTTGCGGCTGCCAGAAACTACTCCCTTCTTGTTATCCAAGGAGTTTCTAGTGGCCTCTGAGCAAGCTGGCACAAGTAATTAAGTTTAATATACTCAATAGGGACATACTGACCTTAGTCCTATGTCAAACCTATAGGGGATATTATTCCAATGCGCAGAGCCTATTAGGGAAATCGGAGCTACACTACATGGCGGCCAACGTTTGGTAAGGCGTTAATTTAATGTTAGATACTGAGTAACTCAGCCGTGCTTTTTCTCTCAGAGACCCCTACCCATATACTCCAAAAGACGTCTGGAGTGGGCAGGGTTAAGTATCCACCACAGCTACATAGGGAAACACCCTATATATTAGCTGTTTGGTTTGCTCAACGTTGAAGGATACAGTGTTCCAAAATATTGTGCACCTTATCTTTGTTTCCTTGAAACTTGTTCTACATTTTTCAAAAAACAAAATGTCCATACACGGGGACGAAGCCACCGAAAACGGTGGAGCTGCGGCTGACCCAGCCATAGCAGTTTTTAACTTTACCGGTTTAAATGAAACCGAGGAGGGTATTATAGACATCCATCCAAACTTAAGAAGAGCCATCACTCTAAAACTCATAAAACACGGCCTACCACCAAGAGGCGGTAGAGCAGTTTTCGTGATAGAGGCACACGAATCCTTTCAGACAGAGGTATTCTATTCATGGGTAATATTTCCTGAATCAAATTCAGTAACACACATGTTTCACTTCTACAAAGAAGATGATCCACCAGAGGAATATATTCCCTTCGAGGATATTGAAATTCCATTAACATACCAGGAGCATCAGCTCTGGTTTAAAGGCGCCCTAAAACATCACAAAAACATTACCAGGCTCGGTCCACTAGGTAGACCAGGAGCAACATGGCCGATTCTAGCCGGCTACACACTTCATCCTGACATTGAAGAAATGTCAGACGAGGAACTACTTGTTCAACTACAAGAATTAATAAAAATCTACAGACAATTGGTACAATATGTCATGAGGACTTTCACAGTCCAACCACCATTGACCATTCCAAATCAAACCCCTCACCAGGGGACTACACTAAAAATTACACCACAGACTATACGCAGTCATGGGTAAAATGCCCACAAAACGTGAGCAAATTCCATTCTGGATAGCTCAAAAAATTACTCAAATCGAAGCAGTATTTCCAAATACTAGCCCGTATGAGAAACACAGAATACTAACAATCAGTTTACCAATGGGGATCACACCACAACTGGAAGACTGTACCACTTGGGGCTCAGTCTTTGCTGCCATCTATACTAAAACACATGGCATTCTGTCAATTGCGGTAATACCAGATGTCCTGAAACAAATTCAAAATGAATACGGGGCAGAGCCTGCTCTAAATTTAGGTATGGGGGGGCGTGGCCAAGATGGCGGTGAGGTGAGACGTACCTTGCTGTCTCTCCGCCGACCGCCGATATTTAGCACCAGCCTGCAGCCTCTCGGAGCAGATTCTTAGGGGCTGACGGCTGCTATCGGCGACTCTGCACCGGAGACGCCCGGGGAGGGGTCTCTAGCTGGCGCCGGGGCCGGTGTTTGGGCGGATCGCGCTGAGCCCCGGGACCTCCACGGCAGCGGTGCGGCCTGCGCCCATGCTGTGGCCGACTCGCGGAAGAGACCCGCGCCCATCTGCCGCCTCCTCCCGTGGTGGCTGGAGATCTGGTGACCGCTCGGCCGGGGGCCGCTGCTGAGACGCTGCGCGGTCTCCCCCCGGGGCTTGGACATCGGAGCTGGCGGGGGCGGACCCAGAAGAGGGAAGGGACATCCCGGCGGCGGCGACGCGGCCAGTACTTCGGCGGCGCCCGTGCCGCATGGCTGGGCCGCCTCTCTGGACCCAAACGATCACCCGGGGCCTCTGGACGGGCGGCCTCTTGTAGTTGTGGGCCGCTTGGCGTTTGGACCGGGCCCGGCGGAGCCTTCTCGGCGCCTGGAGCGCTCCACCGCCCAGCAGAGTAAAGCACAACTTCACAGCGGACACCCCCTGGGGGGGGCTGCATCCGGCGCGCTGATGCCTGACCCCCCCACCCCCCAGACCGGACCGGAGCCAGTGGCTGCCCCCCGGCCTGTGGTGGACTCGGCGGGGGGCCTCGAGGATCAGGCCCGGTAGTGCCTCCTGACTGGCCCTCAGAGAGGGAGAAGATCTGAGGTAGGCCGCGCCTGGCTGGGCCTGCGTTGTGGGCTGCTGCAGCGGACGACCGCTGGGCTTGAGGGAGCGACAGAGGTCCCTGTGGAGTGGTGGCCCCCGCCTGGGGGTCTGAAGGACAACGCTTGACGCCGTCTGCGTCGCTGCTGGACCCGCCTGGCCTGAGTAGGGTTTGGTCTGGGGGTGCACGGGGCGAGTGCCTGGAGTGCGCTGTCTGGGAGCGGCAGAGTGCGCTCGACGTCGCGGCGCTCTAGCTGCCGCACCCCCCCCCGCCGCGCCTTACCCGAAGTAGAAGCTGGACTGGGCACTGGGGAGCTGTTGGAATTGGCCTTGGCGCGACCCTGCTTTGGCACTACACGGGAACTAGCTTGCTTTCCTCACCATCTGGCGCAGGCCTGGGATATGTCCTCCACCCGCCCCAAGAGAGACAAGACCCAAAAGGACGCCAGGCCTGAACTCACATTGAAGGACCTCTTCTCGCGCACCCAGCGGGGCCCTCTCAAGATGGCCCATTCACCCCAGGAGACTGGGGCCACCCCGATGTCAGGAGATGCCCAAGATGAACCGGTGACTCGGACCTTTCTTGAGTCCCTCTTTATGACGCTCAGGGAAGACCTACAAACCGTGAAACGCGACCTCACCTCTGAGATAAAAGACATTCGCAAGGACGTCGATAGCATTGGGGAACGCGTGGCGTCGCTGGAGGACAAAGGGGATGACAGAGACACGGAACTCTCTTCGCTTCAACAAGAGGTCATTCGTATACACGAGCAGCAGGTTGACCTCCAGGCGCACCTGGAGGATCTTGAAAACCGCTCTCGAAGACACAACATAAGGATTCGAGGGGTGGCCACGAATTCGGAAGCGGGGGACATCTTCGCCTAGGTGCAGGGGCTCTTTAACCATGTGCTGGGGAATCCATCTACCTCCGAGATTAAAATCGACAGGGCCCATCGGGTGGGGCCCCCTAGAGCGGACAGGGCAGCCCCGGCAGACATATTGGCCTGCATTCATGACTTTCGCACCAAGGAGGAGATTCTACGGAAGGGCAGAGATATGCACCAGATTGTTTATCAGGATCAACGTCCCACTCTCTACCAAGATCTAGCAGCGATTACCCTGCAGAAACGCAGGCTCTTCCGTCCCATCACGGCCCACCTCCGCCAACGGGACATCTCTTATTCTTGGGGCCACCCGTTTCGATTGATTTTCCGCTTGGACGGGAAACAATACCAGCTCCGTTCGTTGGCGGAGGCCTGCAGACTTCTTGACGTTGAGCTGCCAGAGGATGAGGGAAGTAATCATGGCTCGAGCCTGGCGGCCGGCGTTTCACCATCGGGTTGGCAGAGACAGCGACGTCGCAGACGCCCTAAACGGCCGGACCCTGCCGAAATTGCAATGAGCCAGAAAGCAGCATTGGAGTCACTTCCCGAGGAATTGGCGAAAACCCACCCTTCAGGTCAATAGAAGAGGCTGTCTGCTCTTTATTATTTTGAGGCGGGGAGGGGGTACTCTTGGCCACTCTCTGGACCCCTTGCCGAACTTTTTCTGTTCATCCTGGGATGACGGACTTTCTTGTTCCACAGTTTTGACTCTTGTTGGGGTTGTTTTTTCCCTTTTGTCCTTTTTTGGGGGGCCCTCGTCCACTGTTTTTAAACACGGGCAATGATAGGCTACCTTGGCTCTTTACTCATCCCTGCTTGATAGGCCCCGGGATCCATAGATACACTCTTTAGATGGCTCCCACTACACTTCGTATCCTTACCCTGAATGTGCGGGGACTTAACAATCCCATCAAACGGAGGGCGATTTTGTCCCATCTAGAACACTCGAGGGAGGACATATGCCTCCTTCAAGAGACGCATCTGTTGGCCCGGGACTGCCACCACCTCAAATCTCGTCTCTTCCCCACTCAGCTTTTTTCCTCAAGCGCCACTAAAACAGCAGGGGTGGCCATTCTGGTTTCCCGCTCCTTCCAGGGAAGGGTTCTTCAGAAGGAGGCAGAAATTAGAGGGAGACTTCTCATATATCAGTTCGACATTGGGGGGCTGACTTTCACGATTGGGTCCATTTACGCCCCTAACGAGGGGCAGGAACAGTTCTTACACGACGCACTGACTGAAGCCACAGCGACGGTAGAGCGTAGAATCCTGCTGGGTGGGGACTTAAACCTGGTGTTTGATAACATTTGGGATAGGTCGGCTCAACACTCTGGTCAGACGGGCGCACTCTCCCAGAGGGGCTTAGATCGCTTGAGGGATTTGGGGATGGTGGATCTCTGGCGCGCCACCCACCCTAATGACCGCGAATACTCATTTCACTCGAGTGTCCATAAGACTTACGCCCGCCTCGACTATTTTCTGGGCACGGAGGTGCTCCGAACCCTGCTGGCGGGGTCGGAGATTTTAACAGCCTCTCTCTCCGATCACGCACCGGTGACGGTCACCCTCACGCTTCCACCGCTGCAGCGACCTTTCCGCCACTGGCGCTTGCGTGACACCCTTTTACACCGCGCAGACGTGGGTCAACAGATACAACGCGCGATAGATGACTTTCTGACCCATAACGATAACAATGACACCCTACTTTCTACACGCTGGGCAGCGCTTAAAGCAGTCTTGAGGCAGACAATGCCGATCGTAAGCGCAAGAGGGACAAACTCACACAACGAACCAGGGAGCTGGAACAGATGCACCAGCGCACCGGGGCGCCCAGGATTTGGAGACAGCTGCGCGCAGTGCGGGCCCAGCTCGCGGCCATTGATAACGACCGGGCGGAATACGCTGCATTACGCCTGTGCCATGCATTTTACACGGGTGGTGATCGGTGCGGCCGTTTACTCGCTCATAAGTTACGCGAGGTTCGGCAGCGCCACGGGGTCCGGGAGATACGCGATGGTGCGGGTCGAGTGGTCACGACCGACGCGGACATTGCAAAGGTCTTCCGCGACTTCTATGCTCAATTGTATGCAGCGCAAGCATTAGATGGCTCGCTTAGCGAAGCTTACATATTGGCAGTACACCTTCCCTCACTCACGCAGGCTCAGGTAGATCAGTGGGAGATACGCGTGGAAGAGGTCATAGCGGCGATCTCACGCCTCAAGTTGGCCAAATCGCCTGGACCTGACGGCTATACAGCCGCCTTTTATAAAACCTTCTGCCCAACAATAGCACCCCTCCTGACGCGCCTTTTAATTCCTTTGCGACCGCGGGGCGATACCGGAGGACATGCTGGAGGCGGCCATAGTGGTCATCCCTAAGGCAGGGAAGGACAAGACCAGCTGTGGGGCCTATCGCCCTATCTCGCTCCTTAATATTGACCTCAAACTTTTTACAGGGATCTTGGCCGCCCGATTAGCACCCTATATGCCGGGACTTATTGACCCGGACCAGGCGGGGTTCATCCCTCAACGTCAGACGAGCGACAACACTAAACGTGTACTTCACCTGATTGAGAAGACCTCCCGGGTCCCTGGGGAATACATGCTCCTCACCATAGACGCGGAGAAGGCCTTCGATAGGGTCCATTGGCCGTTTCTAGAACAGGTGCTGATCCACGTGGGGTTGGGGGAGAGAATCCGTACTTTAATTCTTAATTGCTACCAACACCCTACGGCTTCGGTCCGTGTTAACGGTCATACCTCGTCCCACCTTCCTATCTCCAGAGGGACCCGCCAGGGATGTCCTCTCTCCCCCCTGCTCTTTGCGCTCTATATGGAGCCCTTTGCCCAATGTGTCCGGCACAATCCCCTTACCACCGGGATTAAATTCGGAGGCGACATCCATACCATTAGCCTCTACGCTGACGATGTCCTGGTGTCTCTCTCCGATCCCTCTCGAGCCTTGGGAGTCTTCATGGCGGAACTGGACCGCTTCGCCCAGGTGTCAGGCTTCAAAATCAATGTTGAGAAATCGGTCGCACTTAACCTCTCCATGCTGCCCTCCACCCTGGCGCGCCTATGCGCCGCGCACCCCCTGCAATGGGCGGATAGATCTGTCTCCTACCTTGGCATCCAGCTGGCGCCTACGCTGCCTGAGATATCCGCCACCAACTACGCTAAACTGCTGACGCAGATTCGGTGGAGTTGCGGCGGTGGAAGTATTTCCCGATCTCCTGGCTGGGGAGGGTGGCTGCTATAAAAATGACGATCCTACCCCAAATACTTTACATCTTCCAGACTCTCCTCTACGACCACCCGGTGGGTGGATCAAGCAGGTTCAATCGGAACTGTCACAATTTATCTGGCGGGGCCGTCGGCCCCGCATGAAGGGAACCATAGCGAGGCTGCCTCCTGAGGAGGGCGGGCTGGGAGTTCCGGATCTCCGACTCTACTTTCAAGCGACACAACTCCGACATTTAGTAGAATGGAGCAGATCCGAATCAGAGAAACATGGATTGTTTCAAGACCAAGCGGTAGCAGCCACGACTTTGCAGAGAATCCCCTTTTTACGCAGGGCTCACAGACCTGCCAATCTTTACGCTTCCCACATAACCAGGACGATTCTGGAGGCCTGGGATCAGACCTGTCTGAAATACAACCTGACTTCTTTCCCGTCCCCCCTCACCCCGCTCTTCGATAACCCAGACTTTCTACCAGGGATGGGGGAGGCCTCTTTCGTAAGCTGGCGCCCAACGGGTTGCCGGTCTTTGGGGCATTTGTTCGACCTTGACGGGATTCTCTCTTTTCCTCAGGTCCGGTCACACTATGGGATCCCAGAGTCAGAGCGATTTCATTATCTCCAGCTCAGTCATTGGGCTCTCCATCCCCTCGTGAAGCCACACGCACAGCGTCTCCTCACACCATACGAAAAATGGCTGCTGACGCGCTCATCCGACAAAATGCTCATTTCAGATCTGTATAAGATGTTGTTAGCTGGACACACACACACACGCTTATAACGCAGGGCGCATGCGCTGGGAACGTGATCTGGGCCGGGACCTTAGCCATAAAGAATGGGATGGGATTTATTATAGAGCTCGACACTCACCACGCAGTATGGGACTGACGGAGACCCTGACCAAGGTGACCACACACTGGTACTATACTCCCGACCGCCTCCGCTCGATGGACCCTCGACAACGTGCGGATTGCTGGCGGGGTTGTGGGCAACGGGGCACTCTGGTGCATCTACTGTGGGACTGTGAGCAGCTGCACGCCTACTGGGCGCTGGTCAGTGACGAAATAGATAAACACTTCGATACTCAGCTCCCACGTTTCCCAAGCTATATCCTCCTGGGCCTCCCCAACCCCCTCACTTATCCTCTTCGCTCACAGCGTGGTCGTCAGATAGCGATTGCGCTGGGCTCGGCCACACAAAACATTCTGATTCACTGGCGGACAACAAGTATCCCCACATTTACTGGCTGGCTGCAACGTCTCTGGCAGGTTTTGGGGATGGAAAAGATCACTCTTACACTAGCTGGGAAGGGTTCTGCCTTTGCGGATCTCTGGCAGCCATTTCTCGCCTTACTTGGTTCTGAATTTAGGGAACTCACCTGCCCGAGATATCTTCGTCTGCTGCGTCTATCAGCACCGACTGAGGGGGAATCTCAGAGAGCCTCATGGACTGAGGAGAAGTAAGCCTATCCTGAATTGGCATCTTAGTTGGTGGACGGGGGTGGGGGGGATGGGTAGGGTAAGTTTTCCTTTTTTGGCCATTCGCAGAAGTAAACCAGCTGGTTTCCACCATAAACCGCAATTCACTGTTGCTTAACTTGTCTTGTGCTGGTGAACACGTGACGCTTATTGTTGGCCTCTGTTACGAAATGCAAATAAAAAAAGATTTAAACCATAAATTTAGGTATGAAATTACTGAAAAATTTCGACCAGGTCTCTACAATAATATGATCTAATATTAAAGGGGAGGCAGCAGCAGTGGCGATCCGCCAAAAATTAAGGGAATTTGATGTTACAGAACATCAGACAGAGCTACCCAGAATTATAGAACAATCTTATGCAGAATTAGGCAGAGATAGTTTGGGTGGAAGACCAGTGAAGCCGAAACTATCTGAAAGTCCTGAGAAGGACTCTATTAAACAAACTCCTACATCTTCTAAAAAGAAGTGGGATACTAATAAACAAAATTCAAACGAAAAACTTTCTCAATCCAGAGGTAGGTCTCCTCAAAAAGAGCCCTCTGAAAGGAGGTATAACCTCAGGAATAGGGATAATTTGAGAAAACCTGACAGGTATCAAGATACTGATACACGTTCCTCTCGTCCCTTTCAGATCTCATCACAGACTTCGGAAAGAAGAGGACGATCAGAACATAGAGAAGAACGCGTGAAATCCAAAGAAGAAAAACACGCTACAAAAAACAAAACAAAACCTCAATTCTCCAAAAAGAAAGTAGCAGGTCTGAAGATCAGACATGCCGAGAATACTGAGAACACAACTCAAGAACGGAGAATGGGCTCAGACAATGCTGGACAGTGCAGCAGAAGTCACAATAGCTCGCCAGAACCTGAAGGGACTTCTGGAGATAGTAGACTTGAATGAGTACATTACAGTTCAGACTGTGGACACCAGGGTTAGTACTCCACAAAAGTTATATGAAATAACACTCCGGATGGAGGGAGACATACCTAGACAGGTGAAAGCACTCTTTTGGGAAAAACTTTCAAGGGGCTATGACATACTTCTAGCGGAAAAAGACTGGCCACCACAATTTGTCAGGGAGTGCCCACATGGCGAGGACATTATTATGCCCGCCTTCTCCAACCATATTCCAATTCATCTAAAATATACATATGCCAGGAAATGGGCAGAAGCCCAGGCCCCAGCATTATATAAAAATCATGTAGGATGGGATGAGGACTCACCTCACCATAAAATACATCTGAAACATGAACCAACTGCACAAAGGCAGTACCCAATAAAGCAAGAAGCTAAAAAACAGGTCAGGGAGATCTTAGATCAACTTGAATACCAAGGGGTGATTGAAACATGCACCTCCTCAATGAACAATCCTTTGTTTCCTGTCTCCAAACCAGACAATACATATCGTCTAGTTTTGGATTACAGACACTTAAACACTTGTTCTAAAACATTTGCAGTGCAAAATGCACATAGCACAGCATTAATGAATAACATTGTGCGTAAAAAATATAAAACAACATTATACATCTCAAATGGTTTCTTTTGTCAAAACAAAGCACCTGAAAGCAGGTACTTAACAGCATTCTCCATAATGGGGACCCAGCGTCAATTTTGTCGACTCCCACAAGGGTTCAAGAACAGCCCAGGTTTATTCTCAGCGAGGGTAACGGAGTTACTACAAATTTATGACAATGAGGCATTGTCCTATGTCGATGACATTTATCTGACAGACGATGACCTGGACAAACACTTGAACAGGGTAAGCACCATTATACTGGGCTTCGCCTCTGAGGGCTACAAATTCAACTTTAAAAAGTCCAGAATTGCCCATCTCAATGTCCTATTTCTAGGATATGAGCTTTCAAGTGAAGGCAAGAGCTTGGCAGCTAACTTTTTAGAAAAGTGTGCGCTGCTCCAACCTCTAAAAAACTTACAATCCATCCTGGGTTTCCTAAATTTTGGAAGAACATACATTCTAAATTACGCAGAAAGGGTCAAACCTCTCTACGCATTAATCAAACCTGATTTTTCAATCAAGAATTGGACACAAGAACACACAGAAATCTTGCGTTCACTACAGGCTAACATGTTAGCAACAAATCACTTACAAACACGCGTAAGTCAACGCAACCTGGTGATCCGAATAATTTCGGGTCAATGCGGATTCACCTACTTAACCTTCAATGAGGGTGAGAAAATACCAATCGCATACAAATCTCATTTGTACACGCAAGCGGAAATGCGCTTCACTTCAACTGAAAGAATTCTGACAGCAGTTCAAACCGCTATAGCAAAAGAAAGAGCCTTAGCCCAAGGGAAACGCATTATTGTCGTAACCCCAGTACCGGCTTTAGAAGCGGTCACAAAAGCAAGCATTCCAAATGCTAATGCATTACATCCAAGATGGATACAATGGGTTAATTCTCTTGCTGCAACAGATGTTGAATATGTTTTTGATCCCGATTTAAAAACACAAGCATTCCTGCAATATGAACAAGAATGTCCTCTGCCCACTGAAATTCTGCCTCTCGATCAGTACGAATTCATAATTTACACTGACGGATCCGCACAACCCGCAACAGGGGGTAAGCAAGCTTACAGTGCAGCATGTGCAATCGTTAAAGGTCGCATGCGAGATGGCATCTTCAGACCTATGGTCACAAAAACTCAATCTCTAGGAGATTGTACAGCTCAGCGAGCTGAACTACAAGCATTCAAACTGGCACTTGAAAGTACAGATCGAGAATTCCCCACACTGATAGTGTGCGATTCCTTTTACTGTGTTCAGTCGTATAATGAATATATACAAAACTGGCTTGAAAATGGATTCAAAGATGCGAAAGGTGGCACAATAAAGCATAAAACGCTTTGGGAACAAGTAGTTCAGTTGAAAAACGAACTACCAAAGGCTCACGTGATCCACACGCTGAGTCATCAACGTGATGGCGTTCACGTTGCAGGGAATTCATTGGCTGATGAAGCCGCAAAGGGGGCTTTTCAGACAGCTTCCGTAGCTGCGATCACTCGTTCAAAAACAAAAATAGACAGTGAGATAATGTTGGCTGTCAATGCTACAAGCAAAGGCAGTGGTGCAGCGTTACCCAAAAAGTTTCCACTCAAGTACTCTTATGTAATTGATGCGAACAACGTTCCTTTTGCTCGAATCCCTGGAGTGGGGGATAGGGTAATTCCAAACAAGTATTGTAGATTAGGACTAATCCTAGCAGCACACGAAGGGATAGCTTCTGCCCATGCAGGTGTTTCTGCAACAGTATCTTTACTCCAGCAAAGATGTTGGTGGCCTGGCATTAGAAAACGAACAAAGAACTATGTTTTAGAATGTGATATATGCCAACAGATGAAAGTCTCCACAGTGTAACGCCCTGCGCAGACACCCCTGTTAATTTCAGACAAACCATTAGCTTGTGTTTACCTGGACCACTGCGGTCCCTTGCAAAGGGACGGTAACTATAAATATATCATGGTTGCAGTGGATTCATGCTCTAGGTTCCTATGGATATGGCCTCAGTGCTCGGCTGACGCTCGAACTGTTATAAAAGATTTGCGAGTCTTTATCGTCGCATACGCAATAGGCACGCTACATTCTGACCAGGGCCCTGCGTTTAGCTCTCGGGCTTACAAAGAAGCCATGGCCAGTCTGGGCGTTGCATTGCGGTACTCCTCTCCATTCCATCCTGAGGGAAATTCAGTTGTGGAAAGGAAAAACCGGGACATAAAGCAGTCTATAACAGCTAGGGTATTAGGTTCGGGTGATGGGTGGGTCAAACATCTTTATGGGGTCCAACGCTCATTAAACAATCTGCCAAGAAGTTCTCTAGGGGGGGGTCACTCCATATGAGGTCCTATTTGGGACAAGAATGTGGGTACCAGATCTCGATGACGTAGGCACAGTGGTGGAAAATAAAACGTTTGATATCAAAGATCGTTTGGCTGTTTTACAGGAACTCAATGAACTGAGATCAAAACAAAGCAACGTATTCCTGCAGCCAACCACCACTGGGGAAAAACCGGCGGTCCCAGCAAGGCCTGTCTGGATTCCAAAAGTTGGGGATCTAGTCAGAGAAAAGATTGCGGACAAGAAGGAATTTGGACCTTCTTACAGACAACCAGTACCTGTCCTAGCAGTTCAAGGAACAAGAACAGTACTTCTGCCGCCCCTTGCTGGAAGAAAGGAGAAAAGATTTGTGTCCATCGACCTCATCAAACCACAGTATGTGGCCAATACTAAATAGTAGGCCTCGTGGACTCCGACCTAGTAGCAGACACACTCCTCTCGCTACTATCCAAGAGGTTCAGACTGAAAGACTGATAACAATTGGGAATTCAGCAGTAACAGATGAAGGACTACGCAACAATGCTATGGAACTCATCCCTCTTGAAAATCAAGTAACAGTTCGTCCAAATACACCTGTCTACACCAATGTAGCACGTGATCAACTGGTTCCAGCGATTTCTACAAATCCTGATGCAATTCCAACAATTGACAGAACTGCTTCTGGCTATTTCATTAACTTTGATACGTTCTCAGAAGATCCGAGTGAACCTGAAACGACGCCAGCATCATTGAAATTCAAGCAGCAAGTACAAGACTTTCTTCACTTTCTGAAAAAGACTGATTTGGTTTCTCCATGGATTGAACTCTGGATTACATCTGGACTATTTGTTTTCCTGCTCTGGCTAGCTTTGGTTACAACTGTGAGCGTGCTTATAAGTGGCAGATACATCCATGTGAACACTGAAGGAAAAGACGTGAACGTACTTTTGAAACCTCATAAATCTTCCCATCGTGAAGCAAGAGACTTGTCAACAGTGAACATCACAGCCATTCCTATACAGGATGGTATAGTGTGGGACAAAACAGATTTTGATATCTTTGGCCCTACGGAACAATTGAACATTCCACATTTGTTTAAAATTTCACTAAGTGATCTCATTTCGTCCAGTACCTATTCAGATGATTGGGACTTTGAGACTGTTAATGACAATGTTTGACCTAGAAAAATCTGCTGCATTTTCTAAAAATGAATATTTAGAGGGTTCATCAGACTATGAACAACTGTATTGTTATAACCACTATGGTCATCATTATTTGCATAAATCTGCATACCCCAGAAATGTGTTTATGTTTAACCAGTGGGAGCATTGTCCTACACCACCACAAGGTAGTTCAAGAACATTTGCTAATAAGTTTCCATATTTTTCAGGTTACAATACATCTGATCCAGAAACGTTTTACTATAAAAATGTAAACAAAACAGGACTGAAAATTATGTTAACTAATACAAAACAGATTTACTCTGCAATGTTTATTGCCCAACTGTCTAGACAGGGTTTCGACTTATGGAAAGACACAATAGACACAAAAACTGTGTGGGGTACTAAAGATTGGCAAGTACAGGGGATAGAAGCGTTATTTAGAGCATGTATCATCCCTGAACAAATAATGTTTTTGAATGAAACTGTCCAACAAACATCTTGTCTTGGACTAGCCAAGATCAAAGAGATGAAGACACCTTCTGTACCAACACCTGCCAGTGATAATAATACACAGGCAGCGGTGACAGTTGACAATATACTACAACTCAACAGATCTAAACCTGATTGGAGAAAATGGTTGATCTGGCCCACAAACACAAACAACTGTCAGGAAAGATTCCTGAATAAAACTCAGGGCTTTACTATTCATAGGCCAGACCCAAGATACGTCCAAAGACAGCATCCGGGGGTAGTAACTACATACAGTGTAGGTAAATTATGCCTCGATTGGCTGCAGAAATCTACACTACAGGATGTGAAACAACACTTATCCTTACTTAAAGAAGACGCAGACCGTAGGGAATTCTTGCTTGGACCAAGAAAACCGCGTCAAAAACGTTTCATATATGCCGGCATTTACGCTGCTTATAATGAAGCATGGAAAGTGTCACAGATGGAGGCCGCAGAACGAATACGTGAACTTGATCGTATTAATTTAGAGAAAACACTCACTGTGGTCGACAATGGGTTAACAACTTTGTCCTCCAAAATATATTCATTGGACAACATTGTATCCTCTGCTATCGACATACTCGAACAAGATTTGGCGATGTTACAGCAAGGCCAATCTCAATTACGTTCTATTGTGTTATTAAGCTGGACGCTGCAATCTTTGCGTGCGGGCTATGTGCCTTGGCGTTTTATCAACACGTCAGCTCTGTTTGCAGAATACAATCTAACTGATAAACAGATCGAACTGGCACAAAGAGGAGCAAGGTATACGGTGTTGAGCATTGAAAAACTGGAAAAGTTACCATTCACAGTGGCAGAAAAACCAGCTACAGAATGACTCATTCATGGCAAAATTACATTACCTGTGACTACTTTTCAGTTTCACTATTGCCTCAGACAAATGCAAGCAGGCAAATATGAAAGGTTGGGTAAGGAATACATTAAGACATCTTGGGATTTACCGTATACATATAGATGTTGGAGTGGGGATCGTGAAGTGTTTTTGAGCGGTACACACTGTAAAAGTGCACTGAGCGGTTCACTTATATGTCAGGACATTTCTTTACACGGGGCTTGCAATGGTTCTGTGGCAAATTTGTCTTGCCACCAGCAGGGTACACCAGCTGCTGTGATTAATCCAACGTTTGGACAACTTTTGAATGGGAGTTACCTCATGTTGAATGATCAGAGTTGCTGCGGCATGTTGCCAGGCATCCCATATCTAGTAACGGTCAACTCCAGGGTCACTTGCTGTATGCAAGTATTGTTTGCCCCAATAGACACAGTCAGGGAGTCGCCTTTGTGGCCTTCGCTGAACGTCTCGTTTATAAGATTTGATACTTTGAGCAGAATGAAAGCCATGCTTTTACAACAAACAGTGCCTTTGACCTCGGCCAAAGAAACCTATGATCTACAAGTAGCAAGGACTTCGGCTGAGATACAGACTTTAATACGTACAAACTGCCCTAAACATTTCGTGGAAATGATAGGACGTATCTTTAACATGTCAGATACAAGCGGAATTATACATGTATTTAAGAGCATCTGCTCCGGTCTGTTAGCACCTTTCCAGGCAATACTCGGAATCAACCCGAACTTTGCACATTCGGTGTTTGGTGGCATACCATTAATTCTAGCACTTGTTGCCGGAATTCTATTTCTCTTCCTGCTATTACGCTATGGCCAGCCTATTCGCAGACATCACTCCGAGCGAAATGGAGAAAGCTCTCCTTGAACGAAAGTGCCGTGAGCGAATAGTACAGCTTTTGGGCATGACTCGTCTACGGGACCTGAATACCACGTGGTTCCTGTCATTCAGACCAATCTGGCAAGATTGCATCTTACCTGTCTACGATGCCTGCTATGCGGTGAAGAATGCGTGTTAAACACCTGTCTAACATTTCCATCAGCAACGCCAACGGATGTCGATACTCTGCTGGACCCGATAACGGCCCATGCTCTGTGTTGTCCCCAGAGGCTACCAATCCTGATGACAGCATTCATTGAGATCTCACAGACGCTTCCGGCTGCTGCTGAGGTACGAGAAAGATCTACAGGCACACAGGTAACAACGGACGCGAACATTGCTGCGGCCTCCTATGCTGAAAGCGATGCTTCACATCTCTGTGCAATTAATTTACTACACGAGGTGTTCCAACTGACACCAACTTCAGTGGACGATATTTTGTCTACAGAAATAGATGATCTCATGTTTACACCAGACCCGTAAACTGACTCTGATTCAGCCCACAGTGTTCCAGAGATGCAGTAACAATTTGGCCTTTATACTTCAAAAAAACTTGGAACTCTTCCCAAATTGAACTTTTTTCAATTTTTCGAACTAAAATGGCAATTCAATCTGCTTGAAGTAGAACTAGCCTTATAGTACAGACTTCGCGGTACTTCCACAGACACTTTATCTTCGTGTTAGTCTAAAAAGTTCATTAATTTCCATGACATGAAATGAATTTGATTTTGAACAAACTTATCGATCATTTTTTTGTCACATGTAAATATTACTGCTTCTTTCATTCATATTGCATTTTATTTAAAATTATATGCCTGAAATTAAAAGCAATGCTTAAAAATGTACAGTACTTTTTGCATTCTAATAGGTTTTTTAAATGCCTTTTAAATGGTTTTAAGAAATATTTTAGCAATATGCGGTACTCCATTTAATGTTTAGCATTTTTTAAATGTTTAGCATTTTAGTATTATCGTACACACGAAAGTGGAGTGGGTGTTTTATTCCTCTTAGGGTGTCCGTATATAGGTTTTCCTGTATCATGTCCTTATATAGGCACAATTCGCCCTGCCCCTATATAGGCATAAAATCCCAGTCCTTATTTAGGCATTAAACCGTGCACTCCAAAAACAGGTATGGTCTCCGACATCCGTCCACCCTAACGTCACCATGAGTTCTTGAAGAACAGACCCTTAGGCTTCGGGAGTTTCCCTAGCACAGGACTATTGATTTCTTTAAGGACTCATCTATTATGCATGAACCGTTATACCTTAGGGGTTCATTCATGACGTCTTCCGCTGTCCGATTCACGTCAATGCTAACATTGTGAGGTACCTCTCAGGTATAAATATACCTGCCCTTGTAAACTAGAGGAGACCTCGACTTCAGAGGAGCCCGTTTCCCGGCCTGACGCACTGAGAAGACGCGGTCATCCCTGCACGCAGAGAATCCAGCTTCCAGTGATCTGACTTCCCTTGCGGGGTGTTGGAGTTCGAGTCTGGCAAGAGATTCCCACCTCTCTCATTCTTAAGGTATGGAGCTGACTAGAACCTAGAGGGACTCTTGGCATACTAGGCTCAACATACTCTTAGTATACCATAGTAAGGAATACTTCACCTACTTCATACCTCTCCCTACACCTAGGTTAGGTACATTGGGGTAGAACTAGCTTAGAAACGCATCATATGAGTACTCGCATTTTTAGTCTGTGTTATTTATGTAAATGAATATCTGCTAAAGATAATGCTAGCGCAGTATTATTTATTTCTACTGCTTACACTGTACATTATTTATTTTGCATACTGTCTTGTGATCGTAACTACACACTTTACTTACACGAGAAACAAGACTGTTCAATAAATCTTTTATTGAAACGCCAGTCTATTCTTTCTGTGTAACTTTGAGGAAAACTAAGTATGCACGATTGAGCTGAGTGAAATAGTTATCTATTGTTTCTACGACTCTGGGACACATTCTGATTCTAAAGGGAAACAAAGTGGTCATGTTTTGCGGCTGCCAGAAACTACTCCCTTCTTGTTATCCAAGGAGTTTCTAGTGGCCTCTGAGCTAGCTGGCACAAGTAATTAAGTTTAATATACTCGATAGGGACATACTGACCTTAGTCCTATGTCAAACCTATAGGGGATATTATTCCAATGCGCAGAGCCTATTAGGGAAATAGGAGCTACACTACAGACTGCTTTTGTGCCACGCTACTAGAGATTTAAGCACAGGTTAATTTAGGGACTTTTGGGATTCTCCATGGCAAGGATTGTGGTTGTTGCCCGAGTAGGGGTTTCATCCCTCTCAAACAATAACCTAACTTCTCACATTGTACTATAGTGTAAACTCTGTCAATGGATCAAACCTACGATAAATAAACCACCACATCTCTCTTTAAGGAGGCACAATCTTTCCAAATAATTCACTTAGATCACATCGGTCAGCGTAAACCAAAAAATAAATATAAATACATACTGGTAGCACTATGCCTGCAGTCACTTTATGTGGGTGTGGTACAGCACCAGATCACGGCTCACATGGTAGCAAAAGACTTGATGTGTTTAGTAGGAGTGGATGGAGTGCATCTCTTTCACTCATGTCACATGCCAGCGGTTACCAAAGTAATATCAGAGGCACTTACCAAAGTGGGAGTGCATCTTCGCCTATTGCATTGCTTTGGCCTAGTTAAAACAGGGTAGTAGAGAGAGACAATATTTAAGCACGCCTTTGCAGCGAGGGATTTAAGTAATAGTACACCCTGGCTAAATAACATATGTACCACAGAGAGCATTGAATAATATGCCAAGGAATATTCTTCTGCACACCTTATGAAATACTGTTTAAATTGAAAGATGTATGGGCTGGATTTTCTGGGAGGAGGTAATCCAAGGAACACAGGCTGTCTGCAGTTGGTTCAAAATTCTTCTCTCTCTTGCAACTAACGAGGTTCATAGCTAAGGAAAGAACAAAAAGGGTGATCTTCCTATTGTTGCCTAGAAAGAAGAGGAGGAGAGAGGCGTCCACTGACTTTGGGAAGCTATAACATATGGGAGTAATGAAAGTGTGAGTCCTCCAAGTATCTTGGCTTATTTCCACCATGTCTGATCTGATCGACACATTTCTTAACAAGAGTCTTCAATCCTACTGGCTAATGGAAGAGTGCCTAAATCAACAGTCAATGGCTTCTACTATTCCATCAGAGTGCTTTGTACATACCAGAGAAGAGTCTTCAAAAATAGGTTCTGAGTTGGTGTCATCAGTCTCCAGTTGTGGGGCATGCTGGACAATGGGAGATTAAAGACTCGGCAGCTTATTAATTTTAAAGGCCTAATGTTTTTTCTCAGGCTTTGAAGAACTTTATTCCCCGCTGTACCATCTGTGCTCCGGCTAAGAGTTCCCTTACGAGATAAGCAAGCCTGTTGCAACCCCTGCTTACTCCACAATAGCCCTGGGTCATGTTGCCTATAGATTTAATTGAGGAGCTTCCAGATTCAAATGATCACAACACTTTGTTAGTGGTTGTACATTACCAAGTGGGGACATCTCATACCTCTCAAGAAGTTGAGTTGCCCACAGCATTAGAACTGTCAAACATATTTCTCTAAAACATTTTTAGACTTCATAGGCTTCCTGATACGACTAACACTGATCATCGATCAGTCTGTGGCTCATTTTATGACCGAGTTGATGAAACAGACCAGTATTGCACATTATAAGTCTATGAGTTACCATCTGCACAAGAATAGACAAATACTGAACCAGACGACAGAGGAGTACCTATGAAGTTTATGAATGGACCACTCGTCTGAATGGAGCAAGTGGATTCCTTTGGCAGAGTTTGCCTACAATATTTCCTTGCATGCCTCCATGGACCTATACTTCACCCATTTTTATTGTCTTTTATATGCGAACTACATCAATCATTGGAACTGTATCGCCGAGTTATGAGGTAGTGGGAGAATCTACAACAATGAAGAGGCTGAATCGTATTATATATTTTTATATGTGACTGTAGGATATGGATTTTACTATTGCAACTGTGTCCACACTTTTAGGGTTTTATTGAAACAGAATAAAGTATTGAATGAGACAACAGTCCCTCTATGCTAAGCTTGAAAACTTTGTTTCCGGGGTACCCAGGTCACCTTCCAAAGTTTTCACATTTGAGGAAAAGGTATTAGTATAGATACCACAATGGTGAAAACAGATCTTGATTGGCTGAGACCATCCAATACCAAGGGAATACAAGGATTCACAGGTTTCAGTACGTTTTATTGCCACTTTATGCAAGACTTTTCCACCCTGGGTGCTCCCGTAATCAAGCTTACCGAGAAGCAGCTGTTCCAGTGGGGTGTAGAACAAGGCCATGGTAGATGGCATACTACAACCTCCCTCGTGGACATCTCTGTGCCTTCAAATGAGCCACCAACACGGTGGAGCCTCTCTAGGCATTTTAAGTTTACTAAACAGCCACAACTTTTAATGGGGCTGCTCAGCAAACTTTTTTCCCCAAAAACAAACTAAAAGAGGTGTTTATTTTTCTTAAATAAAAACGGATGCCCCCCACACTCTAGGAATTTTCTACCAGGGTGTAAGGGACTATTTTTTAAATTTTGTTTCTGATCAGGATAGCAAGGCTTTTCATGGCAGTCTCAAACAAGTAAAAGTTTGTCAGACCGTGTGCTGAAGGGCAGAACCACGTCCTGAACTTTGTCAGTCCAAGGTTTCCAGGGGCAGAAACATGACAATCCGCCTAATAATCTAATTAGGATGCTCCAACTGGCCGAAATCCCGTAGGCACCAAGATGTGACTAGTAAGCAGGCTGGTTTTACCAACCACCTTCACCGCATCTACACAAGTAACAAACCTAGATTGATCAACTATGTCCATTTGCTGTAACTTGAAACTTCTTCAATAAATGCAATACGGTCTGCACATCGAAATGACTGACATTACTATTGCTCACTGCCCCTCACTTTCAGAAATATAATGCCAGTTGATATTGTATCCTCTCTTCGCTTTTTCCCCATCCAGCGTAGATCTGGGTAACATCTTGAAGACTTCTTAGCCAAGAATATAAAATTGTGATACAGCTCCCAATGCCAAACATCATGCTAGGCCAATAACAGGGTTTTAAGTGGACTGGTTCCCTTCAGGTCTCAGACCCAGTAGTAATCAAAAACAGATATTGAAACAGGTCCCTATCGGGCCCTCTATTCATGTTCTTAACATTAGTGGAAAAAACAGTGATCCATTTCTGAACAAGGACTGTGAAAACCATTAACGTAATCCATATCAGCGACTTTGCTCCAATTGCATTCCCCAAGAGTGTTAGTTATTTCCAGGATGTTGTGTTTCTGGGTTTTTTCATGGAGCATATTACTTTGTATAGTGCAACTGAGTCGGCTTCAGGTGTTTAAACGGACCATGTTTGAGAGCTCTGGAGTTGAGGCTGAAGGCAGTGCAAGTTCCTTACAGTGCCTATCAGTAGGTCAAAAGGATGTTCAAAATATATGGTCATCCAATCCCTGATTTCTCTGCAGACCAATGTGCATGTATTCCAATTGGGATACAGTGCAAATGTGGGTGAAAGAGGTACACAGTTGTTTAAATACTGACAAGGTGAATGTAAAACAAAATGCAGTGCTTACAGGTGAGTGAGTGAATTGTGTGTTTGGTAGTGGTGAAGTGAATGAGATGTGAGGAAGTCCATTCAGGAGAGCGTGAAAAGATGTTTCTGAAGATGAACGAGATTAGGTGTAAGATATGCAGATGGACGAGATATGGCGAGAAAAGGGTGTACATGTCTAATATAGAGTGAACATAACAGGAGAGATTGAGACACTCTGAAGACCACTAACCCTTCTGCAGGCCTCAGTAATGTTTAATTCACAGTCTCACAATGTCAGAATAGAAACATTTTCAATTTTAATCATTTAAAACAAAATCATTGTTGGTTCTCATTCATCTTAAACACCTAACAACCACTGACAAGGTCAATAGTCATGGCTGGTTTTAGGTGCATGTCAGTGTTATCTGGATGCAGTAATAGAAAGCCGAGAGGAACTAAAACATTGGTTGGGTGTCACACTATGGGAATCACAGAAAGTTAGTTTAAGCCACACCCTTAATTACATAATTTAGAGACACCCCCATTTTTCACCCCTCTTAAAGCCCTGGTCAAAATACTGCAAACATGGATGCAATGAAGAGGAAAAGTAAAGCCACTGCATATCCTTAACAACAAGAGTATTGCTTTAACAACGAGAGTATTGCTGCAAACACTTTGAAAATCTGATGCAACTTTTTCTGCATACACCATCACGCCGACAGAAAAAGTAAAACAATCTCTGGGGTTTGATGTGGCCAAGAACTTTGTTCAAGGCAGGTCGGAAATGCAGTTTGTATAGTGGACTTCTAAGCATTTGTTAGTTGCCTGATAGTGCAAAAGTCAAGAGCAAGGCTATCCAGGATACTCTGCAGAAAAAACGTTTGGGACATTGAATTCCCCTAAACTGGAAGTTGCATGTTTCATATTTACTTACAGGGTAGGGCCCTAAAAAGGCAAGACAATAGGGTTGGTTTTAACACCTTTAAATTGATATTTTGACACCGAGTCACAGCTATCTGGAACCTTGTCTTTAATTATTGGTCAAACGTGAAAGGTTATGTGAACAGTTCTAACTCAAACAGTAAGAGGACTATTCAAAATAGATGGCAAGCTTCTGTGGTTGTTCACTAACCTATCCCTTCTCGGTCACCCAGTTGGCTAGCAATCAGTCTGCTGCCAAAGCCAACTGCTTCCAATTTACACCCTGGGTGTCTTCATGATACTTACAAAAAAATGCTTGTTAGAAATGGGATTTCTGGTTGGCTAGGGCTTGCGCCTAAGCCAGGCAGAAACCACCACTCTAGTAAGGGCAAGGGAGTTACACGCTGAAGATAACCCCTGCTCACCCCCTTGATAGCTTGGCACGAGCAGTCAGGCTTATCCCAGAGGCAATGTGTAAAGCGTTTGCGCAACACACACACACACACACACACAAGCAGCAACACACTAGGCACACTACAAAAGAAACTCCACACAAGGTTATATCAAAAATAGCCTTTGTATTGTCATAAACACATTAGAAACATAATCACACATTTACACTGTGCCAACTGGCACTAGGCAATATTCACAGGGGATTATATACAGGACCAGGCCAATCGAGCTACGGTCAGAACCATCAGACAGGTAAGTAAATGCAAAACACAACCAGTAACTACTGGTACCATAATGACCTAAGCATTATCACATTAGCATTAGACACCATCCTAAAATATCATAACATGACATTGGGCAATAAACCACATTAGGCCCAAACCTCATTAGCATAAACACATTACGCACTAGGCCTCACCAGCATAAACACATTATGCATAAACATCCTCAACCCAAACACGTTATGTCATAGGCATCACATTAGGGCCTTGTGCCCTACCACATAAAACTGACCCCCAGGCCAACTGGCCTTCTCAGAGGGCTCAAATGCCCTATGTCCAAAATGTCAGGGCGGCTGCCAATGCAGCAGAATCCATGTGCGCAATTGCTCTGGCACCACTGTGCCTCCTGGGTCCCCACTGGGACTCCTCCAAATGCTCTGGCCTAAATGTTGCAGCTGCCGCTAACTGCCGTGCAGCTGTGAAGGAAATTATGCACTGGCACCGACTGTGCCCTGAGAGCCCGACGGGGACTCTATAAAGAAATGATGGCCAACGTTGCAGCTGCCCGCGCTGGTGCGGTGCAGCTGTGAGCAAAAGAGGCACTAAAAGAGGCACTGGCACTTTTGGGTAGGGGGAGAGCCCCCATCACCGGGCTCCTCCGTGTGCCATTAGAAAGAAAATGCCCCCTTCGTTGGAGCGGCCCGCAACGGCGGGACCGCTCAGGCACTGTGCCTTGACTGGCACTAACAAAACCGAGTGCCGAGAAATGCCCCCCATGCCCCACGGGGACTTTGTACAATAAGTGCGGCCTCCCGCCAGAGATCAGCCCTCACTCACCGGGCTCTTTCTCGGGACTCCGTTGGGGCTGGGGACGACTCCAGCAGGGTGCGGGGATCGGCCCTGCTTTCGGGGCCTCGCTACCCGGTCTCCTCTCACCGGCGCAGGTCTCTGCGGGACTTCTCCCTCGCTCAGGGGAGGCTTCGGCGGCGTTCTCTCGTGCGGCGGGGGCAGGCACCGACAATGTGCCTCGGGCCCCCTCCGCCTCACTCACCAAGGGCTGCTGAACGCGGGGCTCTCCTTCACACAGGGGAGCTCGGCTTTCTCTACCGGCCGCAGCTTCCATCTTACGCCCCACCCACAGTCAGGCAAGGCCGCCTGGCTTCCTGGTCGCGCCGGGCCGCGGCGGTGATTTCTCCGGCAGCGATGCGGGGTGGGCACCCGCCACGCAACCACCATAAGCGGGGTGGGCACCCGCGATGATTAAAAATAAATAATCACATAAGCGGGGTGGGCATCTGCCAGCACCACACCAAATGCGGGGTGGGCACCCGCTCTTTAGATGAGGAGCGCAAGGGGGGGGGAACCCCACACGCAGGGATTCCCTCGCAGCCTCGCGCTGCAGGCGCCAGCTCCTCGTTCCTGGCAATTTGAATATAGCGCTCACGAAGCGCTATGCCCCTCCAAGTTCTTGGGGTAAAGCTGGGCAAGGAATCCAGCAGGCAGAAAAAAAGTCCTTGGGCTGGGGACACCCCAGCAGGGCGCAGCCAGGCAGGCCAGCACGCAGGGACCCCAAGAAGCTGCAGCTGGGTCCCACGGCGGTTCCTCCTGGCAGAGTGTCTTCCCCCAGCCCAAGTAAGCACAGGAACAACATTTTTCATGGGGTCACAGCCCCTACCTTTATACCACTTTTCCCCTTTGTCTGCAAAGCACAGGGCTTGGGGAAACCAGTTCCAACTGGTTCTGGAGCACTCTGTTTACCAGGCTCCTCTTCCCTATTGTGAGGTGGGGGCTTGGTGATCAGACACACCACAGGGGGCGGAGCCAGCATTGTACAGGCTAGGAACAGACCTATTCAGGGACTTCTCCCACTACTCCAAATGCAGATGTCCCATTCAGCCTAGCGCTGACTCACACTGCCCCTCCTGGAGCCACACACACCTCACCAGCCCCTGTCACTCAAAAGCCAGACATGCAATTCACATCAGGCAGGCAGACACATAGCACACAGAAATGCCAACTTCTAAAAGTGGCATTTCTAAAATAGTTATAATAAATCTGCGCACACCATTGCGCAGCATTTATTATCACTATTCCAAATATACCAAACTTGACCACGCTGCGCCTCTCATATCAGGAATTACCACTGAAACACTTATCAGGGAATCCCCAATGCATTCCTATGGGAGGGCAGCCCCACAGTAGTGAGAAACCAAAATGGCTGTTTGTCACTACCAGGACATGCCACACACTTAAGGTACATGTCCTATCTTTTACCTACAATGCACCCTGCCCATAGGGCTAGCTAGGGCCTACCTTAGGGGTGACTGACATGTAGTAAAAGGGGGGTCACAGACATGGCACACACTTTAGGTGCCACGTCACAGCGGCAGTGACACTGCGCGCACAGGCCCTGCAATGGCAGAGGCCTGAGATAGGTTTGAAAAGCTACTTTGGTGGGTGGCGCAATCAGCGCTGCAAGCCCACCAGTAGCATTTAATTTACTAGCCCTGGGTATATGGGATACCACTTTACAAGGGACTGACCAGTAAATTAAATAGGCCAAACAGGTGTAGACCAATCTTACCATATTTACCACAGAGAGCACACGCACTTTACACTGGACAGCAGTGCTAAAGTGCCCAGAGTCCTAAAACCACCAACACCATGTCAGAAAAAAGGCTAGGAGAAAGGCAAAAAGTTTAGGGATGACCCTGCAAAAAGGGCCAAGTCCAACAATGCTGAACAAGCATACAGGTGATCAACAGTAGATTAAACAGGACACCCTAACTTACAACATTCCCCCACCCCCCATTCACTCAGACTTTCAAATTCCTGATAGCTCCATGCATCCATGTCTCCCATGATTCATGTAACTTTTCCACTGTGTCTCCTTGAGCATCATGCTCGTATAATTATGTCTGCTGTTTTTCTATTTCACTAAACTTGTGAGCTCATGCGATTTCACTTGATCATAACAATGCATCCTTGCACAGAAGGTACATCCTCATAATACATATACTTGGAGGTGCAAGTGTGACCAGATCCCTCCTCATCATCATCATCTCCGTAACCACAACCAGAGCAGTGTGATGAAGTTGTCCTAAGCAAGTAGCAGTGCCTAATTGCCCAAATGGCCTTCTGTGTCTAGACATTTTTAGGAGGGAAAGACAAATCCTTGCTCGGAGACTTAGCCTGTAGCACTAAACTGCTGCAAGGTGTTCTGGCATGTCCTCCTATAGGCTTCAAATTTGGTGAATTTTTCAACTGTAAAATTACAAAAGGCATCATTCACAGAAGCACAGTTGACAGTGTCTTCACAGTTGACTTCACGACAAGAGGGGCCATTGACAGCACAGGTGTCTTTGATAAACATACCAGCGACAAGGATGCAGTGGTCACAGACCTGGTTGTTGATGGTGAAGTGCAGCAATGGAAGAAGGGACTGACAACAATGAAATAGTAGTCTATCGTCATTTTGACTTTGCATTGAATGCAAGAGGCGCCTCCTCAGATGATTTGCCTGGCCTTTCTGACTGCCTGTCAGGCTTTTTAGCAGCCTTTTTAGGTAGTTCTTGTGACACCACGGTGCCAGACATCGTCTTTTGGGCATGCTTCGCTCGCTCAAAATGTCTCTTGGCAGACTGTCTTTTCTGGAGAAGATTCCTCATCTGAGGAAGGTTGCTCAGCTCATTCTTCTGAAAAAAACTCAGGATATTGCCTTCAAGGAAATTAATAGTTTTCGTATAGAAAGTGGAACAGGCCTTATGTCCTTAGTTATGTGCTTTTGAAAAAGGCAAGAAATACAGTCCAAACGTGGCACATCAGAAAAGAGTCTCATCTTACCACATGATGACAGGTCGAAGTAGGCGTTTTTTTAAATCTGTGCCAGTCATGATTTGAAAAATAGCTTTCAAAGATACGATACTAAAAGAAGTGGTGCCATGAGCTTGATCAGTAGTGATTTTGGATCAAAAAGTCAAGTTCCTAAAGGAAAGGCAAAATCCTTCCACACATGTGGTTAAAACTCTGAGATAGGGTGGCCTCTGTGGGAGTGCAGTTCAGTGTGCCTGTGTCTCATTGGTTGGATTTTGGGTATTTTCAAATTAGTTGAATGGGATACTAATGCAAATGTTCTGTGCTTCTATGAACAGTTGATATTAACAGCTAACAATTTGTACCATGGGACTCCCAGCTCGATGACAGGGCATGATTTAATATAGGCAGGACAAAGTGGGTAATATCCAGAGGTTAAGCTACCCTCCAATGGCTTTAGTTGCAGTTGCAACTGTCATAACCAAGAGATGGTCAGTACTCCTATAGCCCACAGGCACAGATATAGTTACATGAATGAAGGTTAGAGAGTTTGGGGGAATAGTAGTTAGTCTCTAGTCAATAACACATTTATAGAGTAAAAGGTTACAAAGTTTTTAAGCATGTCTTAAGGATTGATGGGCCAGCCAACACATGTTTCACCCCCTAAGTGACAAGCAGGCCTGGGGCTTTTTCTAGACTATATAATATTAGATGATCATGTACATACAGTGATTCGTCATAACAAATCAGACATACAGTAAATAGTGTAAATGATAATATAATTAGTCATAAGTGGTAGAAGAAAAGAAAAAACAGTAAAGGGATAAAAGAAAACAAACAAACTTGCCATTATAATGTAGGAGTACGTTTTACCTAAATATTTGTGCACTTTACACTGAGAGATTCACACTGGAATCCATGCCACTCCAAAAAGAATATGGTAAAAGTCGGTCTTTGCTAATATTAAGCATTAGGTGGCAAGGTGCCCGTGTTTGTGCTGAGAGCCAAGAACTTTTCCCCAAAAACTTTTATCGAATTTCAATCTACTAACACACCCAGATTTGGTACAGATACAGCAATAAAATAAAACACAACCTTCACAATTCACTCTGCAGCGCCACAGAGAGCACCACAGGTACCCCCCTCCCCACTTTCGAGGCTAAGCAGGGGGCAACAAGTTATTAAACATGGTCTCACAAAGTCAATTTGGGGTAGCCCCAAAGTATTGTACCTCCCTCTCCAAGGACCATGAGGGGGGTGGGCATGGCTCCAGATGTATCCCTCTGTGCCCGGCCCAGTCTCACCAGACTTTGATGTTTCTGTGGGCAACCCCATGCCAATTATATTGGGCGTTCCATGCCCATACAGAGATCCATGCCTGTGGCCCACCCAGCCGAGGCCATGGAGTCTTCCCACGCCCTTGTGATGTCATGCATGGCTATCAGCAGTCCCAACCAGAGCAGTGCCCTCTAGCATCTTCCGCCCCTATGTCTTCCGTAAAGTGTAGAAGGATCAGTTTCGGGTCTCTAGGAATTGTCTGGCTCAATACAGTCTCCAAGGTCCCAAACACCCCCTTCCAGAAGTGTGACAAGGCTGGGCAACGCCAAAATGTATGTAGCAGGTCTCCTGTGGAGTCTCCACAGTACAGGCAATCTCCCGAAGCAATCAACCTCATTTTGAACAGCCGTGTCCTAGTGAGGTACGTGCAGTGTAGCAGTTTGAGTTGAATCAAGTGAAACTGAGAAGCTTTCACAACCTCCCCAGTGACGTCTGCCGCTTCAAGCCAGTCCTCATCCTCCAGCAGCGCCAAGACCTGTGTCCACGCCTTCCGCACCTGCACCATGGGATCTGGAGGTTGCGAAACAGCATCTGATTGACGATGGATAATTTGTGCTCCTTGATGTCAGTGACTAGGATTTTTGCCTCTAGAGGAGAGTTTCGGAGATGACCACATTAATCGGCAAATATTGTAATTGCATTTATGTAGCGCTTACTACCCCAGAAGAGGCCTTGCAGCGCTTCTTCGGCAAGTAGCACGCTATTCCAAAATCCAAAAAGGATTAGTAGTGAATTAGTATAGTGAAATATAAAATTAATTTGAGCGGTAGATATGTTAGTCTGTTATTCAGATTGAAAACGATAGTGGAGGGATGGAAGAGGGAAGGGCTTGCATTTATATAGCGCTTGCTACCCCTGATGAGGTGTTGAAGCGCTTTTCGGCGAGTAGCACGCTACTCCGGAACCCAAAAACGATTTGTGGTGAATTAGTATAAGGAAATATGAAGTGAATTTGATTTGAGCGGTGTACATGTTAGTCTGTTATTTGGATGATTGAAAAAGGATAGTGGAGGGATAGAAGAGGGAAGGGTTTGCATTTATATAGCGCTTGCTACCTCCGATGAGGTATGAAAGCGCTTTTTAGTGGGTAGCAAGTTATTCCGGAACGCAAACAGGATTAGTGTGGAATTAGTATAGGGAAATTAACTTGAGCTGTGGATATGTTAGTCTGTTATTTGGATTGAAAAGGAATAGTGGAGGGATAGAAGAGGGATGGGTCGAGAAAGTTTATGATTTTTTATATATATATTTTTTATGGAGTTCGTAGCAGTATGAGAGGATTTGGGATGAGTCAAGGGGAGGTGGAGGGGGAAGAGTCAGAGGGAAGGGTTTAGAAAGGTTTGTTTGGGGGAGATCTGAATAGTAAAAGAGGTACGAGATGATGCAAGGAGGGGTAGGAGGAGGGAAGAGTCTAGAAAGGGTTATCTTGCGGATCATAGCAGTGGTATGGGGTTTGGGATGAGTGAGAGTGGAGGTAGAGGATATATTGAGAGAGGTACAGGGTGAGAAATAGGGTAGTGCAGAGAGAGGTACAGGGTGAGAAATAGGGTAGTGCATTGGAAAGAGTAGTAGAATGAGGTTTGAGATGAGTCGGAGTTGCTTGCAAAAAAACAGCATACACGCCGGACGTGGGTTGGGAAGGGAGCCCCGCTCACCTCCTCACATATGAAGGAGCTACCGCCATTGTTAAACATGAAGCGCGTCGCGCTGCTTAAATAAAAAAAAAAAAAGCCTCTAGCCCACGTGCTAATTAATGAAAAATATAGAAAGCCAGGCATAAGGAAAAGCGCGCAGCCGCAAGGCATGCCGTGCTGGTTTAAAAAAAAAAAGTTGAGTTCAGCAAGGTGCGGGCCGCCCGAGTAAAAGGTAAAGCGCTGGGAGGCCGTGGGTCACAATGTTTTCGCGGTGCAGCGGTCCTGCCTGCCCTACACACACGCTCCTGCGGCGGAGGGTGGTGGTAAAAAGCGTAAACATAAGCGTATTGTTGGCCCTTGTTGTGTATGAATGACATGACAAAAGCAGGAGGGAAGAGGCAGCTGCAGCCGAAGAGAGGGAGCGAACGGGGAAGAGGAGGAGTCAGCTGCAGCCCAGGAGAGAAAGAAAGCTTGGCTGCATGCAGTTCCGGAGCTTAAAGAAGCAAAAAGGAGAAAAAGTGTGTGCCGAAACTAATAAACAGCATAACTAGTAACAGGACATGTAACAGGGACAGTCCTTATCGGAGGTTACAATAAGAGGAATTAAGGAGGGACTACTAAGCCTATTAACCAATTAAAAGCCACCATTTACAAAGGACAGTAACAGGAGCCAATTAAAAAGACTGGAAAATGGGCAGAGCTTAATGGCAATATCCTGAATACAGCATGTCTCTAAGAGACAGCGCAAGCGCTCGCTAGGCAAGACCTAAAAAGGCATTGCACTGCAGGATTATGTTCTCAGAGGGAAACTCAAAGATAGTGTTATGGTCATAAGATATTCATAGCTTAAAAAAATGTGAGGGGTAATGTACAGATGGAACATACCCAATATAGAACGCAATAAAGGCAAATGTCATTGAATCTGGTATCCATAAAAGTAATTTATGTAAGCTAAACCAGTCTCTGTGGGGGCAGAAGAAGCAGGTCAGTAATACAAAGATGGGTTTCAGAGAAATAATTGATACGAAGCATGCAGGTATTATAGATCATACTTGAGACCTACAAGTCATTTAGGTATAGGTTGAGCAACAGCCGTCTAGCTATTATGTGATGCGAAAGGAAAGACAGTCAGAAATGAGCAGTAGTAGTATCGGAAATGGCTGCCTGTAAACAGAGTATTGTATAAATGGGCTCTTACCAAAGAAAGGTAGTAATGAGGTCTCTGTGGTCTGGAGTCTTGCTGTGGGGTCATGGCAGAATAAGGTCTCTGCGGTCCGTAGCATGAAAAGGGAACTTGCGGAGGTTAGTGGGCGCGACAGAGGGAAGTGAAGGCTTAAGCAGCTAATGACAGTCAAGGGTCAGAGATACTGGACAGTGTCACATGAGGTAAAATACGCGGCCACACTGGAGTGGTGTATGCAAGGGAAAAAGTAAGACTATAACGTATTATTGGTCTACGGCAGTGCGGTTAATAACGTGTGGCCTGCAATTAGAGAGTTGTCAATTTAGTACGTATTTGTGCAAGCATTTCTCAGGTCATATTTTGATTGAAGAAATATTTGGTAATAGTGGTGAACTGGGTTTTTGGAGAGCGAGGGTTGTCCTACGATGAAGCACGACACCTGGTGGTGTGGGAGGGCAACCTGTTACATTATTGTGTGTGCTCAGCACTCCTATTAAGTAGCGCTGAGTGGGATACTGTAACGTAACTGAATACAATTCTCTGGTAGCTTAATTTGTGCGCATATAGTAGGTTGGACATCTAGTATAGTAGGGTGGCCTAGTGCCCCTCAGAACCTGGGTGTATACGAATGTGGAAAATGTTGGTTCTGTCGGGTACAGAATTGATTCTAGGTTTACTGAATAACCAATAGAAGTACTCAAACCTTTCAGTAATAATCAATGAAAAGGAAGGAGAAGACAAGCAAAAGTCAAAGGATACACACACCAAAATTATATCAATCTGAATTTGTATTGAGGGATCAAACAATATATTCTTATTACATTATATGATGTTGAGATAACATTAGATGGCTGTCAGATTCATAACCATACAATTTGTTACAACGGCGCAAGTGATTTAGTGAAGAAAGTGCGTAAAAAAGTGCTCAATGTGAACAAGATATATACAGTGTGGTCATTCAAAGGACATCAATCCCTAGCTACATGAAGCTCCGAACCGCTTGGAATATAAATTTCCTTTTCACATGGGGTGGAGAGAGTAAGGTCAGGATTGTCGCAGGCACATCGACGTTTCAACCCAGAAAAGTGCGTCAATGAGTAATAGGCACGGCGGGTCTTCCTCAGGACAAGGCGATAAAAGGACAGCCTGTACAATTAAAAATGAGTGGTTTTAGAATGGTGTGTGTGATGATAGGAGGAGTAAATCATGGGGGGCGAGTGAGAACCTACCCGATTTAGTTAATGAGATGTCATCAGGGGTTGGTTCAACATGCAGTGGAATGAGGTCCTTGGTGGTGATGAGTCGCATCAAAGAGGCAGTGCAGTTCTGCAATGGTTAGAAAAGTGACTGGCTGTCAGCATGTGTATTATGATTAAATTATCAAGGTGTATATGAATGGAAAGGTACGCGAACAGCGGACCTACCTGGTTGAATGAAGGTGCGGTCTTCAAGAATTGGTCCACTGTAGGTTGGATATAATCAATGAATGAAGTAGGGTCTTTGATGGTTGTGAGTCACATCAATGGGGCAGCATAGTTCTATTGCTGATGGGAAAGGTCACTTGTTGTCAAAATTACAAATTATTCCAAGGGGTCTCACTGTTATTTAAGGGCATACAATGAGGAAGTTTACGCGCGGCCAACTGTCATAGGATGTACCCACATGTGCAGGTATGGCTTAATGCTGTAAGTCTGGCCAAAGCGACCCGACTTACCATGTAGAGCATGCAATCCTGAAGGAATAGCGTGGTTTGCAATGTCCGCCTCATTAAAAAGGTTAATTATAGGATCTTGATGCATTAATTGAACTATACATACTAGCCCCGAGTATGTCAGATAAAGATACACTCTCTTACAGTGAGGAATACATTGCCAAATTGATTAATGATCAGGCTGAGCTCAATCTACTAGGCCCTGGGCTCACACCAGTATACAATACTCTGTGTGAAATTAGCGAAACTAGAGAGGTTGGAGAAGAAATTGGTGCGAACACGCCTACACGGACACCTCCTTGCCAAATATCTACAGGCCAATATCATACCCAAGGGCCTTCAAGTAAGAAACGAGCCTGCAATTTTCATTGACCTACCAAAATTCAGGGAAGGATTCAGTTTCGTTGCAAACAACTGTTCCAGACACTGGATGGTGTTGGGCGTTGAGACTGCCCTTGAATACGTGAAACAACTGGGGCAAGAGATCTTGGACATGGAATAAGAAATACTGGAAGACAGAGCCCTGACCAACGCAAAAGCAGCTCTGGAACGCGCTGAGAAAGTTATTGTTGAGTTTAATACCATCACCCTGAATAAAAAACTTGACAAATTAAACAAAGACGTCAGGGCTTACGATAAGAAGACCACTTACCTATACCTGGCTGACGATTACTACCTACAAGACAGCCAAGGCTTCTTTACGCACAGAGGAAGACAGGGCCCCAGGAGATTCGCCACCTTCTCCGACTCGTCGTTTGGAAGCAACTCAGACAGTGAATCTGAGCGACCAGGTACAAGTGGGTTACCGCGCCAATACAACCAAGGACAAAGATATCAAGATACGTACAGTGGTCCACACTCTGCTTCGTCCTCTGCCTCTTTTTTAGAGGAGCGACCATGGCCATCGAACAAAGGCCGGAACCAAGAGACTGGATGGGACAGGCCAAAAAGATGGAACAGGGGTGGCAATGTACAAAGGGGCAACAACAGGGTCAACTTCTACCCCCAAGAGAGCCACGGGGAGATCCAGACAAGACGGCAGACATACAAATGGTAGACCATTCACCCACGGACGCCCCCTTGGATATCCCAAATGAGACGGTGCCTGTAGAAATCACCCCCACTGTGGAACAGACAACGAACATGACCCGCTATGACCCCAACCATGACAAATCGAACCCCATCATCAACATCTCTAGTCATGCTCTATCTCTAGGAGAAACCTCCATCCTGTCCAAAGGCCTCTCCTTCGTACCGACCACCCCACCGCACTCCTTTAACAAGAAACTGGAATTACAGCAATTTTTCCGAAAAATTTGATTAAAGTATTTTTTTTGTAAAAACGAACATACTGCAAAGCACCTCACTGCCACTGGCTTCAAACCACCTTCCACATTTACTCCGACTGCATACCTGATGAGCCAGAAAATACTTGCCTTTGAACAAATCGCTCTTACTGAAGTTATGGCCCTTTGGGAGAATAGCAAGTATATTCATCATAATATAACCAAAGAGGAAAAGCAATTCCTGAGTTCCTTGAAAAACAACACGGAAATTGTAATCAAGGCTGCGGATAAGGGAGGTGCAGTCGTTGTGCAGAACAAAGTGGACAACATTGCGAGATACGTCAACTGGATTGTCAGGACAGCTATACCAAACTCAATAAAGATCCGACCAAGGCAACTCAGGAAATGATCCATCTACTCACACTGAAAGGCCTGGAGGAGGGATACCTGAGTGAGCCCGAGTACAACTTTCTCAATAAAAAACATCCCAGAACTCCAACGATTTATACATTCCCTAAAGTACACAAGAACTTGACACACCCACCAGGAAGACCCATCATTTCTGGATGCGGCTCCATCCTAGAACCACTTAATCAATTCATTGACTACTTTTTACAACCGTGGGTCACAGAAACCAGATCCTATGTGAGACATAATGCACATCATCCAGATCTTGGAGAACCAGCCGTTTGACTCAACTACACAACTCTTAGTCACTTTAGATGTAACCTCGCTTTATACCAACATTCCCCAAGATCAAGCAATTTCCTGCATACATCAATCAATCAATCACAGAATTTGTAAAGCGCGCTACTTACCCGCGAGGGTCTCAGGGCGCTGGGGAGAAAAAAAGGGGGGGTGGTGCTGCTACTGGTCGAACAACCAGGTCTTGAGTAGCCTCCTGAAGGTCAGCAGGTCTTGGGTCTGTCGTAGGCTTAGTGGAAGGGTGTTCCAGGTCTTGGCTGCGAGGTGGGAGAAGGATCTGCCGCCGGTGGTAGTTCTTCGAATGAGAGGGACGGTGGCGAGGGAGAGGTCGGCGGAGCGGAGTTGGCGGTTGGGGACGTAGAAGAGGAGTCGTCTGTTGAGGTAGGCTGGGCCAGTCTTGTGGAGTGCCTTGTGTGCGTGGATGAGGAGTTTGAAGGAGATTCTCCTGTCGACGGGGAGCAAGTGCAGGTTCCTCAGGTGGGGGTGATGTGGCTGTGGCGTGGTACATCGAGGATCAGGCGTGCAGAGGCGTTTTGTATGCGTTGCAGTCGCTTGATGAGCTTGGCCGGGGCTCCCGCGTAGAGGGCGTTCCCATAGTCAAGTCTGCTACTGACGAGGGCCTGGGTGACTGTTCTTCTTGTGTCTGTCGGGATCCACCTGTAGATCTTGCGAAGCATGCGGAGGTATTGGATCATAGACCAACCCCACACTGGATACCCACTGAGTTCCTGGTAAGCCTGCTAGAGATAGCGATGAGGTGCAATTTCTTTATTTTTCAAAATACTTTCTACCTCCAGTGCAAAGGAGTAGCCATGGGAGCCGGCTTCGCACCTAGTCTGGCGAACCTGTTCATGGATCTATACGAAGACAGGAACATCTATAACGTCGATAACCCTTACATCAATATTATTACCATCTGGAAGCGCTACATTGACGATGTCATCATGGTGTGGAAGGGTACTGAACAAACCCTACTGGACTTCTACGCCTGGCTGAATGGTAGATCACCAGATATCCAGTTCACCATGAACTATGACAAAGAATCCATCTGCTTTCTAGACCTTTCCCTCGAGACCGAAGGTGGATTAATCTATACCACACACTACAGAAAAACAATGGAGCGCAATACCCTACTGAAATACTCTTCCCATCACCCCAGGAGTCTGCGGGACAACCTACCTTATGGGCAGTTCCTAAGGTTGAGGAGGAACTGCGCACGTAGAACCGATTTTTTTCAAGGAAACGGACACTTTGATCACAAGACTAAGGGAGAGGGGTTACCCTAAAGGTCTTTTGAAACGTGCCAGGAAAAGGGCATGGTACTGCCCTAGAGAAACTCTACTAGAAGTAATAAACAAAGCAGAGACAGAAGAAAAGTTAGTCTGTGTGACTACATTCAACACGAGAAGCCATGAAATGAAGAAAATCATCAGAAAATACTGGAACCTAGCTGCTTTGGAAATCATTACAACATCTGATCCAGTCTTTGCTTTCAAAAGAGCAAAAAATGTATGCGACTACGTTGTCAGTGTATATCTGGCACCACCCAGCCCCCGACATCAGAGCACAACTGCAACTACCTGCACTCACTGGCCATTTTAAGTGCAGCATATGCAAAGCTTGTAAACTCACTATTGAAGGGGCATCCTTCATTCATCATGGACGAACTTTTCAACTTTCCCATCACACAAACTGCAATAGCACTAATGTTATCTACGCTATCAAATGTCCCTGTGACAAACTCTACATTGGGCAGGTGATGCAGAAAGCGAAGAGCAGGATCTTGCAGCACTGTAGCAGAGTGCGCTGCAAATCCCAGGGAGCTCCCCTGGTTGAACACTTCCTTGACATGAAGCATCAAGCAGACGACAATAGATGGTGGGTTCTGGAAAGGGTCCTTCCACACTCAAGGGGTGGGGACATGGTCGCATCACTCAATTTCAAGGAATGCAGATTGACCCACTTACTTGAAACTGTGAATGATGGGCTAAATGAATTGGAAGAGACCAGCAGACAACTTGGCCTCTTATCAAGGAGATAGTGTAGCCATATTCACATGTCCCAGCACCTTAATCAAACAATACCAGATCCATATTATAATCAATACCTTTATTTGCATTATAATATACATGTGTATATATATAAGGGTATTATGGTCCAAGAGTCTTGTTTATGTGTTATTCCAACAGGTTATTTGATCCCTCCATTTGGTGCATCACCCACATGTGGATAATCACTCTTCTAGATCAAATATTGGATGTTACCTGTTGCAGCTACTTGTGTTTTTTTTCTAAAAAATTCTACTGAAATGGTTTAAAATAATTAACTTTTGTAATATCTAATAAACCGAACCGCTAAAGCTACATGGTTAAAATTCCATTGCAATGGCTAAAATATATATCCTTTGGGAATGTTAAATATACCGATCCACTCATGTAATTATCGACCACAAATGTATAATGTATTCACTTTTTGTTTTGTAATACAATGCTTTAGCACACTTTCGGTTACTCGAGAAACTTTTCATGCTTTATTGTCGATTAGAAGCCTGCGGGATACTCCCTTGCCCCACGGCTTCCCCAGCCTGGACTCAATTATCAATGTAGTCTTCAGGCTCTCAGCTGCACGTACTTCACCAGCTGCCGCTTATTTAAACGAGCTCCCTTCCTAGGCGCACGCTTTCATTCTTCGAGCAGAGCCGGAAAGGTAAGACGTCCACACGCTCTCCCATCCCTGAATCCTTTTGACACTTGCCCTGCTAGGCCCGCACTATATCAGTCGTATTTCCTCGCAATCCTTAACACTGGCCCTGCCCATTGTTACTCGTTGGACTGTGCACAATCAAAACACGCGCTCATGTGGATTATACGCTAAGCAATTGGGCTCCTCGCGCTCCCTCACAAGCGCTAGCTTTTGATTTTTATAGCGGTCATTTGCTTTTTGGGCATACGTACATCAAAGGCCTTAACTACTTGGGCACCTCACACCCTGTCATTCGTTTGTCTACGCACGACTCCGCAGACGAATCTTTGTATCCTTAACACAGCCGAATTCCTTGTATCCTTAACACAGCCCTGCCTCCGCAATATATGCATGCACGTTAATTATACGCGTATCTCTTGGGCACCTCGCGCAACTTCTATAGCGCTAGCTACTTACTAATTTTTACAGCGGTCATTAGCTTAGTGCGCACGTACATCAGAGGCCTTAACTACTTGGGCACTTCGCGCTTGGTCACTACCGCTCTTTTCCACTAGACCTTATAATTAATCTTTTAATGAGGCGGACATTGCAAACCACGCCATTCCTTCAGGGTTGCATGCTCTACACAGTAAGTCAGGTCGCTTTGGCCAGACTTACAGCATTAAGCCATACCTGCACATGTGGGTACATCCCATGACATATATTTCCTTTATTCGGATGCAAGGCAACCATAAAAGATACGGTACATCATATAATAAATAAGCACACAGTTCATAAAAATACAGTAAAATTTAAAACAATACACATGGATAAAACCAGCAGCACAGAATCAATCGACTCTAGATAATCTAGATTTATAAGCGGCCCGCAAGAAGCTTAGCACTGCACAGAGTGTAAAAGGGTTAGGTAACAGCTGTAAATGCAAAAGGGACACTTTAGCATGCCTGAACTTCAAGCATTTTAACAGGGGCCGGAGAAAACGTTTTCTGGGGAGAGAAAAATATTTACACAATAGAATAAAATGTAACGTGTCCTGAGGAGATCGAAGATCGCAGCCACAGGGACCTCGAAGATCTGGTGAGGGAAAGAAACCCACCGGGGACGCTAAAATGTGGTGGAGCTGATTGAATCTAAAACGCGTGATTAAAAATCTGTCGTGAGCATTAGGTAAGGCCAGGAGGTACGGTTCAATGCCCGGAACCGATTTTAACATTGCATATGCCCTAACTGAGGGTTTGTTGAGCTCAAGATTCTCACGGTTCGCAGTTAAAAATTTGTGGTGTAAGTCTTTTATGATTTTAATGTCCACCTTGCTTAAAGTGTCATGTGCAGAGAAAATGTCTGGCCTACCTATAGCCTGAAAAGACTCCTTTACATAATGTATCCAAGGTATTTTGTTACCATGCTCCAATTTCAAACAATCCGATACAATCGATTTAAATGCTGATGATCAGAGGTCCAAATCTTTATCCAGCACACTAGGGGTTTAATTGCCACTTGGTCCGCCAGGAAACCAACCCCTAGCTCTTCATGTACAGTCCAAACTGGCGTGCCTTGGGGGACTCGTAAAATCCGTCGCAGGAATTTATTTTCCACCACCTGTAACCTGTGAGGGGGCACATAGCCCCAGGTTTCACTACCATATACTACTCTTGAGATAGCTTTGGATTTATAGAGTTTTAAAATAGCCTCCGGGGCCCATGAACCCAATCTACTCGCAAAACTAGTAATGGCTCCCATGGATTTATTCAGCTTCCCTTCTAAGAGAGCTTCCCACTTTAGCTTGTCATCAAATAACACTCCCAGATAGGCGAAAGCCGGGATCTTACCAAGGGTATGATTCCCGGCTTTAAAGCTTTTTGACCGGATCCCCCGTGGGCCCACCGCTAGTACATACGACTTAGTATAATTCACCGACAGGTCCAGCCCGTCCATAAATGCCTTAAAACCGTCTATTAGGACCTGTAGGCCCCGGCCCATGCGGGCCATGAGCACCGCGTCGTCCGCATAGAGTAGGCATTAAGCCATACCTACACATGTGGGTACATCCTATGACAGTTGGCCACGCGTAAACTTCCTCATTGTATGCCCTTAAATAACAACAGTGAGACCCCTTGGAATAATTTGTAATATTGACAACAAGTGACCTTTCCCATCAGCAATAGAACTATGCTGCCCCATTGATGTGACTCACAACCATCAAAGACCCTACTTCATTCATTGATTATATCCAACCTACAGTGGACCAATTCTTGAAGACCGCACCTTCATTCAACCAGGTAGGTCCGCTGTTCGCGTACCTTTCCATTCATATACACCTTGATAATTTAATCATAATACACATGCTGACAGCCAGTCACTTTTCTAACAGTTGCAGAACTGCGCTGCCTCTTTGATGCGACTCATCACCACCAAGGACCTCATTCCAACGCATGTTGAACCAACCCCTGATGACCTCTCGTTAACTAAAATCGGGTAGGTTCTCACTCACCCCCCATGATTTCCTCCTCCTATCATCACACACACCATTCTAAAACCACTCATTTTTAATGGTACAGGCTGTCCTTTTATCGCCTTGTCCTGAGGAAGACCCGCCGTGCCCATTACTCAATCACGCACTTTTCTGGGTCGAAACGTCGACGTGCCTGCGACAATCCTGACCCTACTCTCTCCACCCCACGTAAAAAGGAAATTTATATTCCAAGTGGTTCGGAGCTTCCTGTAGCTAGGGATTGATGTCCTTTGAATGACCACACTGTATATATCTTGTTCACATTGAGCACTTTTTTACGCACTTTCTTCACTATATCACTTGCGCTGTTGTAACAAATTGTATGTTTATGAATCTGACAGCCATCTAATGTTATCTCAACATTATATAATGTAATAATAATATATTGTTTGATCCCTCAATACACATTCAGATTGATTTAATTTTGGTGTGTGTATCCTTTGACTTTTGCTTGTTGTCTTCTCCTTCCATTTCATTGATTATTATTGAAAGGTTTGAGTACTTCTATTGGTTATTATTCAGTAAACCTAGAATCAATTCTGTACCCGACAGAACCAACATTTTCCACATTCCTATAGTAGGTTGGAGGCAAGCTCACCCTTGAGACTCCATATCCTCTAGTGCCCTCCCTTGGATACCCCTGGGGGTGTGTTCTGACTTGAGTTGAGCTTGCCACCTGTTGAAAGTCTCAGGGCCATCAAAGACTTCACCTGCAGCATATGGGCTCTTCTGTTGAGAGCCCTACTCTGCCAAATCCAGTTCCTAGGGTCTTGGAAGTGAGGTTGCTGTGCTAAGAAAGAAGAAACCAGCACCTCAACTTTGAGTGTCACTTCGGAGCTAGGGCGCTCCCAGACACCACGCCGATTCTTGCACCAGAGCCGTGGTCCCGGCTCAAAGCAACGACTTGCAGCACGGGCCCCAGTGATGCTGCAGCGCCTCCGAAGAACCACCACAGAGGGAGTCCAGAGTACTGCGTTACCGAAGTCTGTGGCGCCAGACTGCCTCACCAGTGGCCTCGTGGTGTGACATCGACACTGTGAAACAGACGCCACGTGGCTTGACTTTCGACACTTCATTGACCCCGCACCGGAATGGACGCCTCGCCGCTAACGCCCCATAACATCTCCTGTGCCTTGCAACGTCCCAGGTGTCACCAGCTCAATGACTCTGCACTGCCTCCACGAACAGACGCCTAACTTGCTTCAGGGATGCCTCACCTCCGTTGTGCAATGCACTATCCCGAGCACCGACATGCTAATGACCTGCACCGACAGTAAGCAACACCTCACCTCCCCAGCCCATAGCTACGTCTTTGGTTTGTCATCGCTCCAAGGTATTGTAAACAGGGTCTGTACGACTCTGTAGCTGGCCCGCGGTCGGTCAGCCACGAACTTTGAGATTCGACTAAGTCAAGCCTGTCGTTATAGCCCTAGTTGGAGCTATTTCGTTTCTAAGCGCTATAACTGCATTTAATCAATGTCCATACTTTGATTTGTATATGTTGAATTTTTGTCGTTTCGGTCTTGTTTTAATCAGATAAATATTGCCTATTTTTCTAAACTGGTGTGGAGTACTTTTGGGGCACCTTCGCTGTGTTACTGTGTGTGTACAAATACTTTACACATTTCCTCTGAGGAGAAGCCTGACTGCTCATGTCAAGCTACAAAGGGGGTGAGCAAGGGCTATTCTGAGGGTGTAACTTACCTTGACTAGAGTGAGGGTCCCTGCTTGGACAGTGTGCAAACCGCTGCCAGAGACCCATTTCTAACTGTAGGCCTAGTTCAGATATGCTCATATTTCTGTAGTTTTCATGGATGAGAGTTTAAAGTGGTCTGATGGTGCTACCTACATATAGTTTGGAACAAGGACACTGAATGATGTATATTATGTAAGTGCTGTTGCAACTGATACAGCCCATCAACAGTAGCTAGATTCAAGGTTCTGGTTTGAATTCCTTGGTTTTATGGGTACCTAGTTTGCACATATTAGTTGTGGCAGGTATAAAAGCCTGCTGGTTTGTCTAGAAAGGGGTCATGTTTTTTTTCTCATTGACGTATTCAGATTTGAATAAAAGTGGTCTTAAATGTTTGGCACAACGAAAACCTATTTGGGGATTATTCAAGATACTGTTCTTGATGGAGGGATTATTAATCAACAGGTGCCAATGTCGTTTGAGAACCTCTCTAATTATGTAATGGCCATTATGAAAGTCTGTTAGGAATCTTATAGAGTTTTCGAATTCCGTCAGTTGGTGGGTTTTGGTTTGTAGGAAGGTGCAACATGTTTTACGATCAATTCCTCTTGCATTTGTCTGAAGATGGTGTCTATCATAACCTCTATTTTCCAACCTATTAGTTCTCGGGATGCTGCTGTGCATGCTTCTTTTTCAATGCAGGTACACTTGATGCACTGCAGTTCTCCTTTTAGGATATTTCTGATAGTACTGCAACTATCGCTCTCAAGGTTAAATTAACTAATTTTTATGAGATAGGTCTTTAAATTGGTTTCAGTGCCTTGCCGTATACAATGTATATCATCAATATACCTGCCCCAAAATATTGTGGAAAGTGTATTATATTAATTGATCATGCCAAAGTCATAATCTCTCAAATGATCCCATGAAATAAGCAAGCATATGGTGGGGCAAATTTTTTATCCATTGCTGTCCCTTGTATTGGTTTGCAATATTCTCCATTGAAACTCAAGGTGTTGTTGGATAGGCAGAAGGATAACATTTCATAACATCATACTGTAAGATTCCATAAACTGTGCTGGTTTGGTTCCCAGTACTCTCCGTATTGCAATTATTCCATCATTATATGTGATTGAGGTATATAGGCGTACTACATAGAGAGGTGATATGTAGTTTTGTTCCCATACAATGTCATTCAATTTGACTGGGATGTCCTTCGTATCTCAAATATAGGCGAGAAGGCTCCTCATGAGAGGTTACAAATAATGGCTAATGAATTCTTCGAGGCATGAGCAGATGAGTTAATGCCTCTATTAACAGGGGCTCTCGGGGGAAATCCTCTTTTATGAACCTTTGGTAGTAGATATAAAGCGGCCATTGTAGGGTGTTCAAGCTAGAGATGAGTCTTCTCTTCCTATGCGAGTAGATTCAGGGAATACCATTCTTGAAGTTTGGCCTTCTGTTTTTTTCTGTGCGTCTTTGGTTGGTAAAATTTCTCATAACAGTTTATGTCCAATAGTTGTCACATAGCTTCACCTATAAAGTTATCAGTGTATAAAAGAATTGAAAGGTTTTTCCTGGCTGTCTCAAATACAAAAAAAGTTTGTGAGATCGTGTGCTTTAAATAGGGTAGACCGACGTCCTGAACTCGGACTAAGGTTTCTAGTGGCAGAAAACATGATTACCCGCCTGTCAGTTTGGCAAATAGGGTAATCCACTATATTTGTATTGTAGTATCCTGTCTGCCAAAATCTAAATAAGGCTCTAAGTATTCAGTTGGTTATGAAAGATTAGGTAGGTCTCTTTGCAGGGTGGAAGGAAGGGTGCGCCACAGTAAAGCTAGTCCAAATTCAAAATATCTACTCCTGTAAAGTTGTAGTCTATAACTTAAGAGGAATCCTCGTAGTGTTTACTGATTTAAAGGAATATGTAGGGATGTCACTGGTAACCTAAACATAGCCGCACTGTTAGTATCCCAGAGATGTGGCTCACAGATGACATCTTTGAAGGCGTTGGAAGTAAAAAACTAAGCAGCCATGGAACCCAAGAAGGGAACTATAAATGGGGGTCTAGCCACCTTTATAAGGAATAAATATGATGGCTCACAAAGTGAACAATACCAATCAAATTAAGATGCTCCAACTTACCCAAACCCCATAGGCACTGTGATGTATCTAGTAAGTAGGCTGGTTTTACCAACTACCTTCACTGCATCTACACAGGTAAACAGAGATTGATCAACTATGTCCATTTGCTGTAACTTGCAACTTCTTCAATAAACACAATACTGCTGTGACATCGAAATAAGTGAAATTACTATTGCTCACTGGCTCTCCACTTACACATATTTAAAGGTTGTGCCTCATTTTCAAAGGGGGCCCGATTTTTGCAAGGGGATAAAATTGTGGCAACAGTATACTGAGGACAGGAGTGATTTCAGATTTCCGCAAACCATTAGCTTAATATTAAATATTTACATTAGTTGATGGCAGTTTTGTTGAAATGAGGTCATAAAGCAACATCAGAACAATGGAATGGTTTTATCCATTGGCAAGAAGAGTCATTTAAGAGTGTAACAGAGGGGAAAGTCAAAGGTTTACAGGATATTAAAATTCTAAACTAAACAGCTGAAAGAAGCTAAACACATCGCCAGGCAGCCACAAAGTGCCTTCCCTATAAGGCTGCCCTGTATCCTGTGCTAACTAAAGAATCAAAAGATTGGTTTCATTACGCAATAAGACAGTTTTGTTTCAATTTCTTTAAGAGAAACAAACAAAAAAAAAACCCATTGATATTTTGTACTTAAGTAAATTTGAAAAGAAGATAATCCCAAACGGCACAACGATGCATTGCAAATGAAATAATTGAGTGTGAAGTGCGTTGGTGCTATACAAACTATGTACATGAAATAGTGACTGATCCAGGATGCAAAAGTGGTTGATACACGCTGACAGAGTGAAATGCTCAAGAATCAAATATAAACAATTCACTATTGAATCTTGGCAACATTTCGAAAGAAAATTGAAATAAAACTGGCATATTGAGAGAAATGGAACCAATCTTTTGATGGTCAAAATTACTCTCTCCTATGAAGTAGAGGTTCACACTCCCCCCTTGAAGGACTACTGTTTCTTTATTACTTAATTACCCAGGTCCCAGGGTTGCCCCTTTTTCATATACATACATAACTAAAGATAAGGCAGCCACAAAGCACCTTCCCCATAAAGGTGCTCTGTATCCTGTACTAACTAAAGCCACATGTTTTGACAGTGTGTTTAAGGACTATAATGCAGACAATGACCCTGTGTTCCAGCTGCTTGACACAGGGATAGATGAGCATTTGGTGCTGTGTTGCTCTCTTCCCTATCAGGGACAGCAAAGGGAGGGACACACACTACCGCAGGCACAAGGAAAGACTGAGTTGCGATTCACCATTCCTCCCCAATTCATGTACTGAGCGAATAACAGGTGATCACCACTCTTCACAATGTTGGATTTTTTATTGATTTTTAACCATAAAGCTGCCATTACCGGTACACCACAAATATAAAAACTATGTAGAAGCACGACAGTTTACATCATAAAAGTAGTCAAATGTCCACAGCTTGACAGGTATACAAAATACACAGAATGTCCCCGCAACCCAGTCCAGCAGTCACCATCCCAGCAGCCATTCTAATGTTTGATTTCTTAACATGGGGGCTAAACTGAGGTCTCATGGACAGTGTATTTATCACATTTATGCGAAGTATGTAATCTCTTGTGTAACCAGGAGCGCCTTCTGGTTTTTTTTTTTGCCAGATACTCCGATGGCCCTCGATTAAACTTCTCTCACTAGTACCAGAAGTCTACCAAGATTGTTTCGAGAAGGAATTTACTTTGACAGCTTCACACATCTGTACATTCAGAGAGGACTGACAGGGCTGTGCCTAACATCGCTATATAGTGCTACAACAGGGGGGCTAGAGCCTCTGAACATGGGATGTACAGGGGCTTCAGCCCCAAAGCTGTCCGTAATTCCAAGGGCAAAGCTAGCACTAAAGCCTAGTTTATCCACAGGACAGGAAATGACCTGGATTTCTGCTACTAAAACCCTCTGGATTGCCAGAAGAGTAAGAACAGCACGAGTAGTTAAATCCCTCTATATCAGGGACTTCACTATGCTTGTGACTCCGTGTGATTGACACCCCCAGGGCCTTAGGACAGGCCTGGAAGTGATTACCTTGCTCCTTCAACTCTGGAGTCATTTACAGTATCCGTGACAATGCAGATTACAGAAAGATGATCAAAGTGAACTCTGTGTGTACTAAGGCTTCACCTATGGACAAGAGTGGAGTGATCCACGATGCGCTGGATACAGGCAGTCATTGTGGATAGTCTATTTAATCCTTTGGGGCGAGGACACTGACTTGCAGCGAGAGATAGTCAATTGTGGAGGATTATTTCAGGTAGTCTGCTAAATAAAACTGGAGACCACCTAAAGACACATTTTTAATCCCTCTCGACAACCTCACCCTGGTCTTGTACAAGAGAGGACCAACACAGAGGAGGGAGAATGTTAGTCTACTCAAAGCAATACAGACTGTCGAAGTGCATATCTAACCCCTTTTGAACAACTCTGATTCTTGTACGGTCAAGCATTCAGCAGTTCCCTTTCACTCACTGAAGAAAACCTATGATGATAAGACTGGTACACCGAAAGATCTGATCAGTGCTACCAAAGATTGCTACTTTGAGGTATCTCCTTTTACTAAGTGTTGGTGATCTTCTTGTCACCCAATTCAAATATATGCATAAAATTGGTTGGGTGCATATGCCTACTTTAGGTTAGAACCTCCCCTACACAATAGTAACATGGAAGGGCAACAACCACCTCAGAGTTAGTAGTAGATATGCCCAACTAGGGATTTTTTCATGAACTAAAGGGCTGCATAAAGCCAACTATCATGGTCTATTTAGTCACAACTAGGTCTGAGAAGAGGCTGGTTAATGGGCACAGACTGATAGCAGGTGGCCAGGTAGATGACCTATACAGTAATCAGATGGATGAGCTATACAGTAATCAGGGAAAGGAGAAGGCATTGAATGCACTGGCATTGAATGCACTGTAAAGTTTGAAAGGACTGCTAGAGGGTAATTCTCTGGTATGTACTAGTTACAGGGAATCATGGTATTTTGGTTACAAGCAAAGACTTGACAAACAGGAAAAATAAGACAAACACATGGTAACTTAGAAGACACTGAGATATGGCTAAATTATAGAGCTGACCTCTGCCCAGATAGCGCCCTGTGTGAAACTAAATATAGCGCCCCTTCTCGTCCCCTTTCATTGTGCCAAAAATTTGAGAGGAGAAGGAGGAAGGGGGAGATACAAAATTAAGATGCCTTGAAATGAAAAAACATACAAAATGCAGACATAGGTGCCGGCAGCCTTCAGAAACAGTGTTGAAACACTTATTTGGATCAAGGCTGGAAAGACTTCAGGCAGCTCCCGTGCTCTTCTGGATGTTGGGTCTAGGCTTCGCTCACCTTGAAAAGCAGCATGCACTGTGTTGCCATGAATATTTTGCAGCGTCAGGCAGATTTTGGGCGTTTATGCCTAGGGTTCATAAAAAGCAGTAAGAAATTACCTATTTTGCTTGATAAGAACTATCTAGGATAAACAGAATAACATCCTGACTGCATGTCACCATGGCATACCCAGAGCTAAGTATGCTTTAGTGTACACCATTGCACAACAGATCAGCACACAGCAATTACTTGTAGGGAGTATTCATGTTAATTCAGCGTCACATACATAGGTGTCAGTAAATGCTAGATGTCAAGTGTGCCTCAAAACGGGGGCGTGGCCAGCAACATGGCCGGGTAGCTGCGTTGTTCGCGAGCTCCGCTGGCCCCGTACCAAATCCTGTGATTATCCTGTTCCTCCTCGCCTTCAAACATCGTGCCAGTGGTCAGAGGGCACGGGCAAGCGGTGGTGTGCCCGGTGAAGTGTTCAGAGGCGTTTTTCTGGCTGAAATTGAGACCTTTTCGGCGCGCCGTTCGGCGAGCGGTCTCTTAAGATGGCGGCTGGGGCGGACTGACTGAGGCGGCAGGCCGGAGCTGTGGAGCCCTTATCCGGCGTGCCAGTGGTGAGCCCGAGCGAGCGCGGGTTGCGGTGAATGCAGCTGGCACCGCGAGCCGCCCTGATCCTCCGCCGCAACAGCATAAAATAGAGGCTTGCGGCTGCCCTGAAGGACCCAGTTACTGGCGCGGCAGCACAGGAGCTGACCGGGAGGAGGAGGTCGGAGGAGAGGGGGGCTTCCCTCGCTGGCGAGAGACGGAGTTTTGCGGCCGCTGTTGCAGCTTGCCGGTGTTGACTAGAGAGCGGTGAGAGCCTCTGTGAAGGGACACTTGACTCCCTGTGTCTCCTGCCAGGATAAAGATCTGCGCGACGGCGACTTGCGCATAACAATAAAGCGCATGCAGATTTGGGTGCGGTGAGTGCGACAGGCACCGCGGACCGCCTTCATCCTCCACCGTGGTGGCATATTCGGAGGTTCGTGACTGCCCTGAAGGACCCCACTGCTGGCGCGGTGGGGCCGAAGTTGCCGGAAGGAGGTGATCGGAGGAGAGGGGGGGGGGGGTTCCCCTCACTGGTGAGAGAAGGAGTTTTGCAGCCGCTGCTGAAGCCTGCTTGTACTGGCTGGAGAGAGCTGAGAGCCTCCGTGGAGAGACACCAAGCTCCCCGTGTTTCAGGCAACAAAACAAAGAACTGAGCGACAGTGACTTGCACACATTCATGCAGCAATTACTGATTGGTTCAGGGCTCCAGTAACTGGTGTGCTTGGACATTTGTTCGTGGGCCCCCGCATTGTTATAGGCAGACGGTGCGCCTGAGGTCCTGTGTGCCTGGGCTCCCCCCGTGGGCCGAAATAAGGGGTTGCGCTGCATAATTGGGCCGGGGGTGCACTTTGGTGGTGGGCTTGCCGCGTGGTGGCGCAGCTCCTGGGGGTGCTCTTGCCACCACTTTCCCGCCGCCACGGACTGCGATATCTGGGCCCTCCATGGCACGACACGTGAGGGCTGTTGAGCTCTGACCCCCGGGGCATATTGTGCGGGACAACAGAGCACCGGAGGCCGATACATGCCAGGCCGGGGGGCCTACAGTTTGAGAGTACCATAGCCCGCTACACTGGACTGCTTGACGTGGTGCGAGTGGGAGTGAACTGGCTGCGGCCTACTATTGCACTGCGGACATAGCATCGGGGCGCAGTGCAGATCCTTGATGGGTCCCACAGGCTGCCCAGGTGGTGAAGTAAGTGCAAGACTCTGTCCTGATTTGTGGGGGCGCCACCGGCTCGCTAGCCTACACTCTAGAGGCAGCAGCAATAGAGAACAGAGCGGCGGACTGTTTATTTGCCTGCCCGATTGGTGAGGGTGACAAGGGCACACTCCTGGGATTCTTTGTGGCCCGGCAGGAGTAAACGTTGTGGCGCCACAAGCCCAGTGGGGGTCAGAGGTGAGAAACACAGGGATACCCCCCCCTGGGACAGCGGTAGGCGCTTAATCCGAGTGGGACAGGCGGCTGCAGCCTGCCAATAGCTCAGCCACGATGGCAAAAGACAAAGAGCCCAAGGCATCCAAACTGGGGAAGTTGGACCGATTCGCGAAGGTACTTTCTGCGCCTGTTGGGGCAGAGGGAGGTTCGGCCCCCCGCCCAGACACGGATGCGATACTACAGGCAATCCATGCGTCACGAGAAAGTCTGGAAGGCAAGATGGCGGAGGTGCGGACGGAGGTTTCCTTTCTGCGCCAAGACCTGCGCAAGGTTTCCGAAAGAGTGACAGAAGTGGAACAGCGTGTCTCGGAGATAGAGGACACCTCAAGGACCACAAGTAAAGAAGTAGCGGGACATATGGCGACAGTGAAGGACGTGGTCTGGAGAGTCGATGATGCCGAAAACAGAGCACGCAGGAATAACCTGCGATTTATAGGTTTTCCGGAGAACGCAGAACGCTCTGATCCGGGACATTTCCTACTGACCTTTCTTAAGGATGCCCTTCCAGAGACACAATTTTCATCATGCTTTGTTATAGAAAGAGCGCACAGGATGCCTGGCGTCCGGCCGCAGCCGGGAGCTCCCCCTCGGCCGCTGATAGCTCAATTCTTGAATTTTCAGGACAGAGATCTAATACTCAGAGAGTTACGGAAGAAGGGAGAGATCAAATATGAAAACACAAGAGTGATGGTGTTCCCTGATTACTCGCGAGATGTTCAAAAACTGCGGCGCACCTTTGACCCCATAAAAGTGAAACTTCGTGCTCTTGGGATCCAGTATATGCTGCTGTTCCCTGCCAAACAAAGTTATCTTTCAGGATACTACGCAGTTCTTCCAGACACCAGAAGAGGCATGGTCCTGGATTGAAGAACGGCCTCGACTGCGGCGTGGATCGCCTTCTACTGCTCCTCTGCCTGCTGACAAGCAACCAGGCCCCAGTTGGGAACGGCCCCAGGGAAAGCGACGGAGACGAGTGCTCAAACATCGAACTTCCATCAGGGCAACGCTGGTGAGATCCCAGAGGCCCAGGGACCAGAAAACTACCATATCGGACTCGGATGATGACACAGCCCTGGAACGCACGTCGAGAACCTCTCAGAGATCAAGTGGCCATGGAGATTCTGATCAGTCGAAGAGGCAGGAGTCCCTGGCTCTGGACGATGCACACCCTCTTTTGGAGAGAATTCAACAGCTGGTGGCTTCAGGCCCTCCGGGCGAGGACTCTCAACCAAGGCAGCCTTTCAATAATGGCGAGGAGGAATGATGAGTTGGGGCCAGACGCCCTCCTAGAGACGCTGTACGATTCCCGAGGCTTAGAGGACATTTGGAACCTTTGCCACGAGAGAGGGAAGTATACAGTGGGTTGTCATTTTTGTTTTGCACTATAGTTGAGTGGGAAGGGGGAGGGCTACAGACCTCTGGGTGGTTTACCTGCACCAGTGTTGTCACGTTGACGAAATTGGGGGTGGTGGGGGTACCTGCAGAGTGTGGGGAGGGGGACATAATGGACACTACTAAATGTTCTGGATTATGTGTTTTGGGTAGAGGGGAGGGCATTTCTGTTCGGATAATTTGCATGAATACTGACACAGATGAACTGGCATTGCTTGGGCGGTGTTGGGGGACTCAGATGGGCGCAGGAAACTTTAGTTTTTTTTTACTCAATGGCTATTGATGGGTACTCAGTGATGACGTGGAACGTCAATGGACTAGGAAATAAAATTAAAAGAGGATTAGTTTCGAACGATCTTAAAAGGCTTAAACCAGATATCATACTACTACAGGAAACTCATCTCATGGGGCCACACTGCTCTTTCCTGGGTAGGGGGCACTATACCACTGGCACACGCGGGGTTTACCCGAGGGTCGAGGGGAGTAGCAATTCTCATCAAAAAGTCACCCCCCTTCGGGGTCACTCGACGTTGGGAGGACCCGGAAGGCACATACATAGCGGTCCAGGGTACCTGGAATCACACACCTTGGCTAATTGTCAGTGTTTATGCCCCCCACGTGTCTCCAGCAACGTACGCTGGATAAAATGTCCGGCCTCCTGCTACAGTCTGGCCCCACTACACATATCATAGGAGGTGACTTCAATGATGTGAGCGATCCCGCCTTGGATCGTACATTGACACACCCGAGGCCGCATGAGACTACCACATTGGCTAGGTTCCAGGCGGACTTGGGGCTCACTGACCTTAGGAGGCCCACCATCCATCCACACGTGCATACTCCTACTTTTCCGGGGCCCACAGGGTGTTTAAGGTTAGACTACCTCTTCGCCCCAGCTGGTGAGATTGAGCAGGTTGAGGAGACGGAATACTTAGCCAGGGGTATCTCAGACCACTCACCATTTTATCTGCGGGTGGGTGGGAGACGGAGAAGTCAAGGCACAACATGGAGACTGAACGCTTGGGCATTGAAGGATGAAACGGTCGCTAAAGAAATTAGGGTAGACACCGAACTCTATTTTAAAGAAAATGAAGGCTCCGTGCAATAGGCGGTCACTCTCTGGGAGGCTTTCAAGACCGTGGTACGTGACAGAGCCCAAAATATTATCGCCCACAAAAAAAAGACGAGAACTTCATGAGACACTGGCGCTGGAACGTAAGCTGATGGACCTTGAAAAAGAGGGTGCCCCTCCCTTGAGTGAACATACTCTCCGTGAAATTGACATTACTAAACGGGAATACCAGGCGCTGGTTACTAAGGAGCTACGGGCGCACCAACTCGCGGTCCAACATAGACTGTACGAGACTGGGGACTGAGCGGGTAAACTACTAGCGTGGCTGGGCAGGAAGGAACAAGAGTCGAGGTGGGTCTCGTCTATCAGGGAACAAGGTAGGATTTATACCACGCCCCAGGATATAGTGGAGGCATTTGCCCGATATTATTCAACACTTTATGCAGCCCAGACACAAGCAACTGAGGTGCAAATAACTCAATACCTTGAGGAGGTCGAGCTCCCCAGCCTTCCCCCCGATAAGGACAGGCTTGATGAGGATATCACTCTGGCGGAGGTCACAGAGGCCATTGGTCGATTAAAAGCAGGGAAAACCCCAGGTCCTAATGGCCTCCCAGGGGAATATTTTAAAACATACAGTGCCCTGCTGGCCCCACATTTACTTAAGATGTTTATGGCCTCTAAAGGAGTACTCCCGGCAGATCTTAGACTGGCAACGGTGGTGGTGATTCCCAAAGAGGGAAACCCCCAGATGTGTGGGTCCCATCTTGCTATTAAATATAGAAACTAAGATCCTGGCCACTATCCTGGCGACACGTCTCATATCCGTTATCACCTCCTTGATATATGAAGATCAGACTGGCTTCATGCCGAAACGAGCCACACGTTACAATCTACGGCGAGTAGCCAATTGGATGGATATGGTCAGAGACCGAGAGGAGGCTCATCTGCTACTCTCCCTGGACGCGGAGAAAGCGTTTGACACCATCCATTGGCCCTTTATGAGACACACTTTAGAGAAATTAGGATTCGGCCCGGGATTCCGGGAATGGGTGGCCTTGTTATACAATGCGCCTGAGGCCAGGGTTAGGGTCAATGGAACTCTTTCTGAGACCTGGCTGATCCGGCGGGGGACTAGGCAGGGATGCCCGCTCTGCCCCCTACTGTTTGCCCTTATCTTGGAACCCCTGGCCTGTGACGTCCGAGCCTTCCCGGGGTTGGGTGGTTTCGTGGATGGCTCCAGACAGATAGATGAAGAACGCATATCTTTATATGCGGATATTTTACTGTATGTGACGAACCCGACGGAGACGCTCCCTCAAATCCTACGAATCGTTGAAGACTATGGGCGCCATGCGGGATATAGGATCACTTGGACTAAGTCTACCCTATACCCGGGGGGGGGAGAGGGGGGAGGGAAGGGGTGGTGGAACCCCGGAATTTCCCTAGCTGCCTGCACTGGTCCACGGAAGGATTTACTTACCTTGGTCTTTACATCACTACGGATGTGGCCACCAGCCTAGTTTGCAACATTAAGCAGGTCTTCTTAAACTTTCAAGAGGACGTTAAGAGATGGAGGAATCTTCCCTTAACCATTATGGGGAGGGCTGATATGTATAAAATGGTAACGCTCCTGCAGTTGCACTACGTACTGCAAAATACCTACATTAAGATTACGGACACAATATTTAAAGGCATTGATAGTGAACTGCGCTTACTCCTTTGGGATGGGGCCCATCCACGTATTGCACTCCCAACACTGCAGCGGAATCCATATACTGGGGGTTTGGCTCTACCAGATATTAGGTCATACTAGAGCAGCCCACCTTATTGTAATCAATGAATGGATCCATGCATCTGGGGATCTCCCGACATATAGGCTCGAAAGGCTGCAGTTTAGAGATCATACCCATCTTCACTATATTTATGGAGGTAAGGGATGTAGTAGACTGCTCCAAGCGACCCAGAGGACGTTGGAGGCATGGAAGAGTGCTGAGCGACAAATGAAGTGGGACCAAAAATGCACCAGAGTAACCCCACTGTGGGAGGGGACTAGGCTTAAAGAAATTGGAAAGTTAAGTGGCTTTAGGCAGTGGGACCTAATAGGTATTTCCAAAATAGGAGATGTCCTGGAACATGGTGTGCTGGCCTCTTTCAACACGCTCCAAGCTAGATATCAACTTCACGACAATCAGGCATATGCATACCTCCGTTTGCAACATGCATGGGTGGCGGAGGGGTTGGATGGGGCGGCACTACCGGAATACGCCCCATTAGGTCGCCTCCTCCAGGAGGAAATCCCGGCTAAAGCGGTTTCATTTACCTACAAAACATTACTTAATAACATGCCCGATAGACTGGGTCCACTTCGAGCAAAATGGGAAAAGATCACTGGTGTACTGGAGGATATAGATTGGGAGGCCGCTCTCATGCATCCACGTGAAGTGGCAATTAAATTGAGGTTACGTCTCATCCAATACAAAATACTACACCGCACTTATTTTGATAGAGCCAAATTGCATACAATAGGGAGAGCCGAGAGCCCGGAGTGTCTTCGATGCCACACTGAACGTGGGACGTTCATACATACCCTTTGGGAGTGTAATGAGATACAGGCATATTGGGGATCGATTGCGGGGGGAGCTCAATCACATATTGAAGTCCAAATAGAACTGGAGCCACGGTTTCTCCTTTTGGGAATTCCGACAGAGGTAGACATCCCAAGGCGCAAACTTGTTCTAGCTAACCTGGGGTTGGTAGTAGCCAAACGGGATATAGCTAAATACTGAGGGGCCCCGCAAATACCTACCCTTAACGAATGGAGGGCAAGTCTTGACTTGTATATGGTTGCAGAACTGGTGACGTACAAAGCCCGGGGCGGTCCCAAGAAGTTCCGGAAAATATGGGCCCCATGGATAAAATATTACGGATTGGAGGTGGCGGGAGAAGCAGAGGGTGGGAGTCCGTCGCCCGAAGGACCAGGGGAAGAGCCTTGAACGATGTACTGTTTGTTCCAAATATGTGTAATCATGAGAACTGTAAAAGTGCTTTTGATTTTTTTCTTTGCGCCCAGGCCGCTCAAGCCCATTTGTAGACTCAATCGCGATAGATATTTTGTTTTATGATTGCCCTACATGGCAAATGTGGAATGCTATGCAATGTGTATTCATGCTTTGTTTAATGTTTTGTTTTATTTAAAAAACGAAATAAAAATGTTTAAAAAAAAAAAAAAAAAAAAGTGTGCCTCAAAACTACCACCATCTGTACACCCATTGTAGGGAATGAAGAGGATCCCCCCCAGTACGCCGTTTCAGCAGCTATACCCGAGCCATACAAGCCAATGAAATATGCAGAATTTGTAAGGGTGTAATTTTCCGACATCTGGACCCAAATCGGCAGCGCCCACACGTCGTCTGCTTTTGATTCGAGCAGCAACCTGCACGCGGCGAAGGAACTTTCCTACTTTCACTTCCAGCTTGGCCCAAAACAAAGGCCTGATTTAATGGACAATCAGTCCACCTTTTGTTCAAGTATCATTCTGGCTGGGAGTCCTGCGGAGCTTAAAACCTAAACTCACATACAATAAAAAGAACCAATGGCACACAGCTTATCACTTTGGAGAAACTAGGATTTGGATGCACGTTTTTGACTTGGTTCAACTTCCTTGCGTAAGCGATGTGCTTGCACAGTAAGAATGCCAGCTGTATCCATGTATATGAGTAATTACACAAATTACTATTTAAATGGAATGTGCTAATTTATTTTTAAATAATTCTTTCATAAGGCTACTCACCCCCAGTGGAGAGTGTCAGAGTGCTCTACCTCATACACAGCCAAAAAAAAAATCATACTTGTGAATCAAGGAACAGGAAATGTTATATAAGACAATGTGGACTATAAGGTCTAAGAGCCATGTATCATCCATACTTGTAGATATTATATGTTAAGAGTGCATGGTCGGGAGAAACAGTCAGGATCTAAAATGTAACAGTGATTGGGGGTTGTCAGTCAGACCCTCCAGCATTTCGCGATTTCGCGATTCACGAAAAAATCGCGAAATCGGCTGACTAGCGCGATGGCCGCGATATTTACAATTATCGCCGCGATATTTGCCAAAAAGTGTCTGCAAAACAAACAATGCCCGTTAATTGGCTGTGCGCGCACACGTCACTACGTGCCGCCGTCCAATACCTGCTTCCTCTTGTCCAAGATCCTTGCTTGTCTGTTATTCTGACACTGGCCATTACATTATGACACTTGGCTGACACGTTCAGCATGAAAAATACCACAGTATGCAAAAGCAGAACTTTACGAGCACAGAATTCTGATGAAAACTTTCAAAACTCACTCCTGGCTTCAATTGTGTTAAAGTGCGGCACTGAATGCCAGCTGCCAAAGAACAACAAAAGCGCAGAAGTGCCAACAAAGTTGCCAAAATAAACATATTTTCTTTTGTCGGTAAAATCTTATTGAAGAGGCAATATTGCTCATAATCCATGCAAATTCAAAGCTGATGGGTACATTTTGTAGTTTACATGTATTCAGCCACTGTCAGTAGCATTCTGTTATTGTTGCCCTTACCAACACGTGTAGGCAACAAATTGTGCATTCTAAGTAAGCTCCGAGAGTGCACTTTTGTTCTAGGATGAATTGTATTGTTGTAATTAGAAAATAAATCTAGGACACCATGCACGTAGTACTTCACCAATAATCCCACCACAGTGTAACACAATTTAAAGTGAGCCAGGAAAAATACGTCGGAGCTGAAAGTTAGGGAAGGTAGTTGCAATGTCAGATGCACTTCGGAACCTTAAAGAAATTAGTATGGATAGTGTTTTACACAAGACTTTCATTTCAAAATGCTAAACAACTTAGGTCTTCGGATCCCCTCTTTCCCCCTTTATCGTTTCTTCAAGCAGTAATTAACAAAATGGATATATCAAGTCAAAAGGCATGGGTTTGGCAAATACACGGAGACAGGAGATAGCAAGTCTGAGAACCATAGAGGACTTATTTGCAGGGCTTTCATACCACTGCTACTTCAGCTACATACCTCTTTCTGGTCAGAGGTCACCAAAATGCTTTTTTGAAGGAAGCATTAGTAGACATATAAGTGTAGCTTTTATATGTAACAAAACGTATTCCATTTAATAAAATTGTCATTCAATCAACTAACGTAATGTTATGTAAATACTAAATATGTTTAAAATGTTTTTACAAGCAAAACCAATCTTTTAAAAACGTCCTCCCAAAGACACCGACTTACTGTGGTATTAACTGTGCACAAGACCCACCTTTCTTCAAGGGACACAGGCTCATGCAAAACTAAAAATCCAGCCACCTATAGGCAGCTTTGTGTCAGGGGATTTATTGTACTTAAAGCTAGCAGCTTTTAACACTGGGCAGCATGTGTCTGAGTCAGCATCTGTTTAACTGTTATTTCACGGACCTCTGTGTGCATGCCACTCACTCATGCCCTTGATATGTGGGACCTAGAGGCAAGCCATCCAGGAGGAAAGCAGCAGGGCCCCGGTGTGTATCTCTTGCTACCTCACCCCTCCATCTCATGACCCATTGTATGAGTGATCCATTAAGGCTTAAGTACACAAGAAAGGTGCTGTGAAAGGTTCATGGGATTCTGAGTGATGTTACTTGTTGAAGATCACACACTCTTAGTGGGTAGCGGAGACTCAAGTTTTTTGGAGCAGTTTCCTCACAAGGATAGTTACTCCAGGAGGCAGCGGTGCCCCGGCAGGGGTGCATACATGGGTGCTAGAACACCCCAGGGAGAAATAGGGCCCCTCTCAGGAGGTGCAGATTGGAGCTGTGCTTCCTTAGTGCCGCAGACATTTTAAACATGCCAGTTTCACATTGGAATACCCTGCTGAATCAGTTTACATTGATTTAAGGCTGAAAAGGAATGATTACGAATAGAATAAGGTGCCGCAATAATGCCGCTAAATTTCCACTTTTGTGCCGCTAAATTTCCATTTTTGTGCCGCTAAATTTGCAAATCTATGCCGCAATATCCTGGGGGGTCTGGTCAGTACTAACAAGACTTTATTACTATCCAAAGGAACCCTTCTTTGCAAACTTAGAATAATAAGAGACAGAAAAAATAAAAGAAGGATCTAAACCCAAGACTTGAAGTTTGCATGCAGCTCCTTAATGGCTGTTCATAGCTAACCGCTATGTTAGAAGGACTGCAACATCTGAAATGGAAGTAACAAAAGGATCTCTGTGTCAAAAGCAGTAACCCGCCTACTGAGCTACATAAAATACAAATCTGTGATCTGCATGTTAAATTAGACGCCTTTCAGCAGGCAAATTACACCTGTTACTTTGTGAGTCAAACCTGTTGCTAGGCAAAATACAGATCTCTTCATCAAATACATTAACCACCAGAATTATCATACCATTAGTATCATCCCCTTAAATTTGCTGGGCCAAGAAGATCTCTGCAGCAGATGTTCTAACCCACAAGATATTTTAAAATTCAGCCTCTTTGTGACCAATTAATTAAGCAGAATAGATTAACTGTCACGTGTCCCTGTAAACGCGGAGGGTCAGATTCCGCTTCTCAAGACTGCATCCCTCAGGACTCCGCCCGTTTCCTCTGCCACACCTTGACTCTTCCACAAGTAACCCCCCACCCAACTTCAGTACTGCGTACATCCAGTGCTTAAATTGGAAGGTACTTACAGATACTCAGTACCTGCACTTCTTTAAAATGAAGGGAAGAGTACGTGCACTTCTTAGCAAGAGTGCAATACTTTTGATAGATGATTCCACTCCCAGCTCTTCCCCTTGGGCTGGTAATAGCCCAGCTGGCTGGGTGTGCAGAACACCCAGCTGTGGAATGAACGACCTAAAGTCTCGACAGTCAAGCACTGCTCATATCAAGAACTGCAAGCATGCATTGGCCACTGCTGAATGGGGGACCGTCGTAGGACTAGACATCAAGATAGTGGACTGATCATACACTGGTCCGTGCGCTCCCCGCCTGCCACGGACAGAGGAAACCCATCTCTGCACCGTAAGCACTGCTGGGCGTCTGTGCTACATTGAGGACCCTGCTGAGCACTGGGGGATCCATGTTGGAAACCCCCGAGAGCACCCTTGGCAGTTACTGAATGACTTGCAGGAGAACACAATGCTGAATTCAAGATGTCAGGCGCATTACTGGAACAGCGCTGAAGCTCCTCGTAAATAAAGGAGCTGCCCCTGGGGTGCGGAGGTGTGGTGGGACGCAGTCAGAAGAAGCATCCTGGCTGGATGCAGGCCTAGCCTCGACATCACAGAACCCACGGATTGATAGCCGAATACCCTGCAAGAGGCTGGAAGCTGACCATCACCCTCCAAACCCCCCTCCCCACCCCAAAAAACCCCCACAAAGAACCTACCCCCACCCACCAGAGGCATAAACTGCTCCCCTAGATGCCGTGGAGGGCTCTCGAGCAGAGTTGAGGCCCTGATGGCCTGGTCAGCCATTCTACTATTACAGGCTCCTCCATCCACCGTCTTCATCTTTCTTCCCCTATAACTTTTTGTCACCCTCCTCCACTTCGACCTCGGAGCTCCGTATGGCAGGGCGAGGATAACACTGCAACTAAGAAAGGACCACACTGGTCTCACCATTGAAACAAAAAGTGACTTTGCCTACTTCCTCCTTTAGCAACAAAGAAAAAAACTATCGACAGGGGATCTTCGAAACTTGGAGCTCCTCCATCCTTCACTGCTACACCTCTTCTGTAAAGGTCATGCTGTGTTTGATCTCACTACCAAAGAGGGGTATGCAGTTCCTGAGTAGGTCAATAAGAAATAGGGAGAGAGTGCAAAACAAGAACGGTAGGCAGCCCTACTGCGAAGGAAGGGAAAGGGGGGGGGGGGATCTCTCCTTTCGGAATCAGGGCCCTCACACACCCAGCCAGGTGTCATGCTTCATCATAGGGCCTGCTCCTCGTCGGGTCGGCGCTGCAATACCCGACGGGCACCCTATGAGGGGCTCTTTGGCAGAGATCTTTTATTCCTTGCCGTATGGTGCTGTGGGTGTGAGGGGCCTACCAAGCGTAGATGTAGTGAAGTGAAGGTGCTGGATTAAAACAGGTTTGATCTCACCAGGAAAGTTATTGGAAGGTAAAGGACCACATACTATGGGACCAGGTAGGAAACCAGAAAAAGGACCACTCCCTTTCTCTATCCTGCCCTCTTTGGTAAAGCTGATGAACTATGAAAGGCTCAGAACACTCTGCTCACTGTCGAACTGGTGCACTGGTAAGAACGTCCACCTTTTTCACTACTGCCCCACAGCATCACATTGACGAATCTGGGTCAGTGTGGTGTAAAATATAGGGGGGAACTCCCTGGCCTCACAAAAAGCTGGAATCAACTCTTTCAAGATCATATACCCTCCTAATTTCTCCAAATCCTCAGCAAAAACAATACCCTGGAATATTTTCCAGCCACACTATTTGCTGATCAATATCACAGCAGCAGATAGGGAAGCCTAAATCAGACCTCATCTTCACACGCAACACTACATCCTGCTGCAACATATTACACGACAAACTCAACATTACAATGTCTACAACCATGCCTCACGGCTACAAGCCCCAAGTTTCCCCCTCACCACATCTATCTCCATTTATAATAATGGTAAGATCCTGAGGCAGTCCACAGATTTACACTTTTCTCTATTTGACCATATCTTCCGAGTCCTCATGAATGCCCTACTGCAAGCCTCCTCCAACACAGCATTGAACAGGTCATCTTACCCCACACAACCAATTTAACCCCTGTTCGAAGTCCCCACCAATCCACAACCAGTGGTCCTGACAATCCCCCCCCCCCCCCCTTAACAGGGCTCCCTTACCCACCCAAGCAGGCCTCCCAAAGTTCACTATACCCCCCACATATTTACCACATCCCCTACTCCTTCCTCTTCCCCCAATCATTTACTTCCCCTTAACTTGTCACAATAAGCAACCCCCAACTAGACCCCACTGGCATAACGCCTTCCTGCCGGATCACATACAGACTAGCCAATCCTACCATACCTCACCCTTTCATGCCAATCCACACTCCTACTTGCCCTGCATTCACTCACACAAAACAGCCCTTCGACAACTCTCTAGCTACACTGCACTCATCACGGGCTGTTCCTCCCTCCCCCATCAACATCACCACATCACTCATCCACACTAGCTACAATCCCTCTGTTGCGTCACCTCATCTGATGACTCCTGATCCCAGCACTTTACCCCACCTCCAGCACATGTCCTATTACTTCACAAGAACTTGTCTCCCCCAAACTCCTGCTATAGAGCACAAACTGGAAACATCCAACACCCTCTCTCAATGCAACCTTGACATCTTAATTCTGACAGAGACCTGGTTCAACGACACACCCCACAACACCTTTGATCTTATAGTTTCTCCAAACAACTCAATCAGAAAGGACCGAGTAGGCAGAGTCGGGGGCGATATCACAGTCATCTAAAGATATTCAATGCAAAGCAAAGAAATACCAAATGGCCCATTCTCCACATTTTCTTCCCAACTCTACACCTACACGCTCAACAACTCTCCCTTCAGAATAAATGCAATTTACCACCCATCAGGGAATAATATGGCATTCCTCAAGGAATGCACTGATCTCATAACTGACCAAATCACCCGGAGCAACAAAGTGATCTTTCTGGGAGACTTCAACCTTCACTGGGGCACCACAGAAAACTCTACAGTGAACCACTTAGCCTCCACTCTCCTCAACAATGACTCGCCCCAAAATAACCTTAAGCCAACAGACACTAAAGGCTCCATACTAGACCTAATAATTTCCGAAGAGGACATGCTCTTGAGTGAATAATCCAATCCAGGTAGACTGATCTGATCACTCCCTCATCCCCTTCACTCTACGACTTTTTCACACTGTGGTAACGGGCCAACTGCACTGAGCAACTACCTTGTTTAGAGACACTGGAAACATAGACATCACTACTCTTAGCAACACTGTTCAGAAGATACAACCCCCCCCAATCGGGCCCCACCACAAATGTGAATGACTACCTCCCACAGATTTGCATGCCTTTTCTGATGCGCTTGACTTTGCAGCTCCACTCCAAAGCATTAAGAAACATCCTAAACAATCAATGCCATGGCTCAACAAGGCCCTTTACGAGGAAAGGAAAGCCTTAAGATTCTTAGAAAAGAAATGGAGACGTTCGCCCTCCACCACCAACCTTACTTGCCTCAGAAATGTGAGGTCCAAATACAAAAAAACATCTTCAGGGAGAAATTCAATCACTTTCAGTCCCTACTGGGCTCAGCCAAGAACCAACGGAAGCGACTCTAAGATCTGGTCAAAAACGCCAACAACCCTTCCACGCCCACAGCCAGCAAATTAGAAATCCCACGATCAAAAGCAGAGAAGTTTGTGCAGTTCTTCAACTCCAAAGTTCAACTGCTACTACATCATGATATCAACCCTACCTCTCCTCTGGTATGCAAACCCAAAGAAACGTGGCAAATATTTAATTACATTACAGAGGAAGACTTACTCAAGATTATCATAAAAACGAAACCCTCAAACCACTTTGTAGATCCAATCCCTGGTCACACTGCAAAAGACAGTTATACTCAAGTGCTTCACCACTGGACAAAACGGGGACTTGCCTGTCCCAAAACTGGACAAGTCACCCCTCTCTTAAAAAGTCCTTATGCAGACACCAAAGACCTCAACAACTAGCGCCCGATATCCAACCTGCATTTCCTCTAAAAAATCATTGAAAGAGGTGTAGCGGAACAACGCACCCAACACATCAAAAAGAACAACCTCCTAGACGAATTCCATTCTGGTTTCAACCAGGGCTTCAGCACAGAAACTGCTCCATCTACACATGGTTGATGATGCTCTTTGAATTCTAGACACAGACAACCCTTGCCTCCTGATTCTTCTCAACCGATCATCAGCCTTCAACACAGTCAACCACTACATGCTCATGGACACACTCAGAAATCGAATGGGCTTTGACGGCATGGTCCTGAAACGTTCCGCTTCATTCTTCAAGGTCAGGGAGCCAGGGGGTCCCCCGATGGTCCAGCCTTGCCCCAACCCTTTTTGACCTATACATAGACAACACAAATGTATCTAAAAGTCTCCCCACAAAAAGATATCTTGCTGCTCCCCACCACCCTAAACTTTGTTCACAACTGAATGACCGATCATAACATACAGCTAAACTCTTCTAAAACTGAATTTCTTGTTGTCTCTCCTTCAAAATCAACACCTCCGCTCCAATCCTGGATGGATGGACACACACACACACACACACACACACATCCTCAACAATAAACCTATCATTGTGGACAGTGCCAAGTCTCTGGGAGGCATCCTTGACAAAAGACTGAACCTACATTCTAAAATCAGCATCATGGCCAAAAACGCTGGCTATCAACGTCTTGTGGGGAATACGCTGTTATACCCCAGAACAAGATCTTAAATCTCTTGCTCATACACTGGCGCTCTCCAGAATGGACTATTGTAACTCTCTCCTAACTGGCCTCCCCAAAACCCATCTCACTTCCCTGAAAGTGATTCTGCACTCAGCAGCATTGTCTGTTTAAGGGGCCAAAGGAAAGGACCACATTACCCTTCCCCTCCCCCCCCCATGGTGATCGCTCCAGATAATTGCCAATTGAAGCAAGATCTACCTACAAGACTGCCTGCAATACCCATAAAGCCCTGCACACATCAACTTCCTGTTGCCTGGCGAACAAACTCATGCCATCATGCAGCTCCAGACCATTAAGAAACGCCGAAGCAATGCTCTCTGAACCCTCCTCCTTTAAAAGGGAACAATTGATGGCACAGTTCTTTTTAATAAGCACAGCCAGAATCTGGAATTCACTACCTCCAAATCTGCGCACAACTACCTCGCCGCCGACTTTCTAAACGGACCCGAAAGTTGTTGAGATGAATCGCAGGAAAGAAGACAAGCAGCCTGAAGTGATGATGAAGTTCTTTACTGGAAAGCACAACCTGGCATCTGACCACCTCAACGACCCAGCTGCAACTGGCAATCATGGAGTGCCGTCAACCTTACATTCTAGGAACACGGTAAGCATGAAGACTCCAACCCAGGTAAGGAGCAGGAAGAGGAGAGAGACGGAAACAGAGAGAGATACAAAGGTAAGTTACATCACAACACATCCTCCCCCTTTGAACAGCAGAATAAAACAAGCAAGAAATTGAACGAAAGAGAAAAGAAAAGAGAAGAAAAACAGAGAAACCAAAATAGAAGGGAGACCAAGATGGAGAGATCAAAATCTCACATAATCTTGAAGATACACAGGTGGTCTGCGAACTCTGGCAGACAACTCAAACTCAGAAGAAGGAGAAGACCCTACGGGACCCTCCTCTCTGCTTCCTTGGGAAAAAGGCAACAAACAAGGAGAACATGGATCATTACCAGCAAGATTATCAGGGATGAACATGGCACCCGAGCAACCCCCATCATCCGTGGAACACTTAGGAGGTGATCCACCCTTCTGGTATAAAGCCACTCTACGCAGGTTCCAACGTTCACCTCCTTCAAATCACAACAAAATACTTTTTTTTTATTTTTTATTAATTTTATTGATTTTCTTAGAACAGACAAAAATGACTCAGTTTGACAAGAATGCATAATATATTTCTCACAAATCCAGAAAAGAAGACAGTAAATCTCCGTTGCAGCAGACACAACAACTAGTTATCATGGCGTAGGTTTAGACATCCTCAGAGGCACACCGATGTCTATTGTGTTCCGGTCTGTTAATTCATTGTGTAATAGCTGTGTCAAGTTAGGGGTGAAGTGGCAGCGTCCACAGAATGGTTAGCTTTTGGTGTATTGAACTGGATAGTCGTATCTTGTATTCTATCGGGCGTCGCGTTCACGTCGTTAGTCGTAGTGTCTAGGTAAGTTTTGTACAATTCCCAAAAGTTTTTAGGTCTATTACGTGGGGGGAGCAGTTCGCTGAAGATTTCCGTCTGTGTACTACAGTACGTCATGTCGCGTGTCCATTGAGTTATCATGGGGGAATCACAACAAAATACTTCCCTACACTGACAACGCGGCAAGGACCCTTGAACTTGGTGAGCCCAATTTTAATCCTACCAGATTTCAGTTTCACCCAATCACCCACAGACATTTTAGAAGAGATGACATCGAAAGTGTGCTCTCCCCCAGACGATACCCAATCTTTAAGCCAAGCAGGTACAAGACGAGAGCCTGGAAGACGCCCTCTCATAATCAAAAATGGGGACTTCAAGGTGACACTGAGTTGTGGTACAATAAGCCCAGAGCATATCTTGAATAAGACGCTTGGGAGCCAGCCCATTCACCAGAGCAAGCTGGATAGTCCCTTTGATCAGTCTGTTGGCCCTTTTCACAATTCCATTACCCATCGGATTGTAGAGGGAAGTACATGAATGCTTAACGCCACACTTAAAAAAGAAACGCATCTCCCCAGAAGTGAGTGGAGTACCATTGTCAGTTAGTAAAACATGTGGAATCCCCTCACGCAAAAACAACATTTCTAACACCAACAGCAGAGCTTGTGGTAACGTCTTTCAAAAATTCAAGATGCAACCACCTTGAGTGTACATCCACAATCACAGCTGCAAACCGCATGTCAGAGGAAAGCTCAGATAGGGGACCAATAAAATAAAGACAAATATTGTGCCACGGTTTGCCAGGATCAGTAATCTGGCCCATGAAACTCTGAGATCCAACCTTCAGTCTCTTTTCGCTCTCTTTGCACAGAGTACAATTAATAACCCAGTTCCTGATTTGATCATCCATAGCAGGCCACCAGAATTCTTGTTTAATTCTCCTGATGGTCATACCTTGCCCCAAATGGCCTTCATGCGCAAGTTTAAAAATGTGCAACTTGAGAGTAGCCGGGGGCACAAATCGCTCACCTCTCATAACAATATCTTGGCCACACAAAGACAACTCATCCAAAAGTTTCCAATATGGCCTAACAGCTGCAGACACCATACTTTCACGAGGGGAACCTTTTTTAATAAGGACCAAGACATCTTGCAAAATAGTGTCACTGCTCATGGCCTCCGCCCACTGTATTTTTGAAAATGTCCCCAAACTGCATTCACAAACATCATATACAAAGGCAACAGCTTCCTCCTTTTCCAACTTGTTGACAACATCTTTGTCAACTGTTTCCCAATCAAGTGACATGTGCGACAAACAGTCAGCTTGTAAATTTTTCCAACCATGGATAAATTCAACATCGTAGAGATACTCTTGTAACCTCGCAGCAAACTGAGCAAGGCGTGCAGACCCCTTTCCTGCACCCCCCGCAGACCAGATTTTCATCAGGGGCTTGTGATCAGTCCTCAACACAAATCTGGATCCCCACAAGTACACTCTGAAGTACTCCACTCCCCAGGCTGCAGCAAGAGCTTTGCGCTCTATTACTGAGTAATTCCTCTCAGCCTGGGTGAGAGTTCTCGAGGCAAATGCAATCGTTCTTTCAGTGCCTCTCTGGTGTTGAGATAATACTACACCAATGCCAGTAAGACTGGCATCAACCGGGGGGCGTGGCTACGCAGCGTAACGAGATGGCCGCTGCCTGAACCAGCTCCGTCTCCAAGGATTCTTCCCCTAATTATCCGGCACAGAAATCCGTACCCGACAGGCAGTTCCCGTAACCGGAGGGTGTGCTGCCCCCGAGGAACTAACAACGAGGCTGATCGTCCGCCGGAGCCCGGAGATAAGACGCCCGTCATTTGCGGCCTGCGGCTGAGACTGGAGCCGGGACCTGCCGTGATCGTGTGAGCCGGAAACGGTTCGTCCGGCAGGGGCGCCATAGCTCGGAGGGGAAAGTGAAGCGCCCGCTCTGAGGCTGACCCGGGACCTGTAATTGGAGGTACCGAGCTGCGGTAACGCCTGCGGCGGAGTGTACCGCTTTACGCCCTACTACACCACCACGAGGAGGCCCTGCCGAGAGACGGTGAGCGGTGCGCCGACGGCGGCGCAGGTGGGGCGGCATGTGAGCTGTGGTGACCCGGGCAGCCGCGAACAGCAGACTCCGTCGCCATTTCTGGCCCACGGCTGTAATAGGAGCCGGGGCCTGGTGTGATCGTGCGAGCTGGGACCGGATCGGCCTATAAATGCAAGTGGAATGGACGGTAGTGACCTGGGCAGCCACGCTTAACATCACTTGCCGGACCACGGTGCATGCAGCTTTTCCCCCCCACGCCCCAGACACCCAACCTGAACGCCAGGAAACAGAACCTGAGTGAGTGCCTACTACATAACGGGCCTGCTGTCTGGAGACGGGGGAGAGTGCACCCAGCAGATTGCTACGCGGGGTGCCCCGCCGTGGGTGACAGTGAGCGATCCGCCCTGTGGGACGCACGCGGAAACGTCCGGGGACAGCAATATCCACTAGCGACGGCGTAGTGACCCGCCAAGGGAACCGGGAAGGCAGACGCACAGACCCCTGAGGTATATCTGTGGTTTCATAGCCTAAGCACCCTTGTGACTGTCAACTGCGGAACCCCCTGGCCGCTCTGGGTTAGACGGAGCCCGCGACAGGCCCGAACGGCCTACCTGGCTGGGGAAAAAGATCACCGGCTGCGGTCGCCGCTGTGAGGCCTAACACCTATAGTAGCAGCCAAGCAGCAATATCACCGTCCAGGCCAGGATGTCGTCCACAAGAGGACCGAAACAAGTGCAGACCAACAAACTTGACCGCTACACATGTCCCAGAGACCTACCCCATGAATTGGCAGCTAAAGACAAGCGTTCTGGAGATGCGGGAGAAGAACGACCAGAACTCACCTTAAAGGACGTTATGGAGGCGATACAAGGAGTCAAAACCTCACTAGAACATAAAATAGACTCCATATCTATTGATGTAACCCTTATTCGCGCCGACCTCACGAAGCTCAACGAAAAGGTCAAACAAGTGGAACTTACAACGACAAGTCTAGTGGACGACACAACGCAACTGCAGAGGGAGGTCCAGGAACTGCAAATATTCCGGAAATTCACAGAAACCAAGCTGGACGATTATGAAGGCCGCCTCAGGAGAAATAATGTCCGAATTCTCGGAGTGCCGGAAAAATCAGAAGGGCAATCGCCAGACCTCTTCGTGGAAGACTTAATCCTTAAGAAACTACAACCTAAAGGGCTGAGTAAATTCTTCGTAATAGAAAGGGCACATAGAGTACCCGGTGGTCGTCCAAAGCCCGGGCCCCCCTCGACCCCTGCTGGCGAGAATCCTCAACTTTCGAGACAGAGACGCTATTCTGCAAACGGCCAGGGTAGCCCCACCGCTGCGATATGAAAATGCAGAGATAACCTTTTTCCTGATTTCACACAGCTGGTGCAGCGACAGAGAAGATCGTTCGTACCAATCAAAAAGAAACTGAGAGACAAAGGCCTGAAATATGCCATGCTGTTCCCCGCTCGGTTGAGGGTGGAGGCGGAGGGGCGGGCATGGTTTTCGATCACCCGGAAGCAGCGACCGAATGGCTCAAAAACAGACCGAACTTATCAGGCAACTAGTAGAACAGCCCGGGAGTGGACTAAAGCGACTGACACGAGAACTTGGACCCTGACATGCAGCGTCAAGGGATGGATCCCGCCGAGGGCTCAGGTACCGGGGCCTAGCAGCAGAACTGACTGATGAGGGGGACCCCTCCGAGACTGTAAGATAGACTGGAGTAAAATAACCTCATTTAGAGAACTTAGTGCTGTCCATATATAGGGGGAACATGAGACGGACACCACGCACCTCACTTTACTTCTTTTAGTTAACTTGTTGGGCGACAGGCACTCTGCAAGTTTTGATATGGGCAGTTCTAAGCCCAGAGAGCAGGGAAGCAGGGAGGGGGTTATTGGGTGGGGGTTTTTATGTTGTTGTTTGTTGTGAATTTTATTTCGACATATCGCTCTTATTTTGTAATGGAGACGGGGAAGCACAATCCAATCGATGGCAGGTCAATGGGCTAAAAGTGTAAAAATCCTAAGCTGGAACGTCAATGGGTTGGGAGATAAACTCAAACGTAGTGTGGTCCTACAATATATTAAGAGACAGTCTCCAGACGTAGCACTACTCCAAGAGACTCACCTGGTGGGGAACACATGCAGGGCACTCAACAGATGGGGCTATAAGCTGGTAGCGCACGCTGGATTCACGACCAGTTCTAGGGAGTTGGCATACTGGTGAAAAACTCATTCCCACTTTCAGTAGATTCCACGTGGATAGATGACAGGGGACGTTACATAATAATATCGGGACGCTGGGAGGGACAGACCCTAACGATTGTGTCAGTCTATGTACCCCCTGGCCTACAGAAGGAAACCTTTAAAGATTTAGGTACAATTATCCTAGCACTCCCGGAGGGGCTCCTGGTGGTGGGGGGGGACTTCAACGCGGTAGTGTCGGGCACTCTAGACCGGCACCCGCCGCGTGAGCTCGGACCCTCGCATCGTTGTCTGTCTCAATTCATGGATGCGATGGGACTGGCGGATGGGTGGAGGACACATCATCCAGATAGGATTCAACACACCTTCCACTCTGGGGCCCATCATAGTCTTTCACGCATAGATTATCTCCTGGTTCCGGCACCCCAAATAATGCACCTCCATGAGATACGACACCTAGCAAGGGGAATATCAGACCACTCTCCGTTGTGGGCCAGTATAGTCCTCAACTATGAAAGGGTAGGCAGAGTTGCACCCATCAACCCCTGGCATTTTCGCAACCCTACTATTCGGAAAGCACTGCTCCTCGAAATTAATCATTACTTCCAAGAAAACGAAGGAACAGTAGATTCTGCACAAACACTATGGGAGGCATTTAAATCAGTCATACGAGGGCAGGCGCGGTCACTGATCGCAGGTACCAAAAAAGGCAGAAAGAGATGGTTGACGCTGAGGACGAGATCCTCCGCATGGAGGAGGAACTGGGATCCGAGATCACTACCGAGACTCTCCACTTGTTGCAACTGAAAAGGGACGACTATAGAGCACTAGCCACAGATAGAGCGAGACTTATGGGACGAGAACAACTGGGTAGGCTGTATGACCTTGGAGACAAGGCGGGGAAGCTTATCGCATGGCTGGATAAGAAAGAGCTGGCCAATAGACTGGTTCCGGAATTGAAGGGTTCCGATGGCATCCCCATAGTGGACCCACAAAACATAGCGAATCAATTCGCACACCACTATCAGGGGGTCTACCAGGCTGAAAACACGTTTACGGAGGAAGACTCCAAGTCCTTGATACAAGATATAAAACTTCCCTCATTGACAGCAGAAAATCGCTGCTTTTTAGATTCCGACCACACTAACGACGAGATAGCACAGGCTATAAGGTCACTACGCTCGGGCAAAGCACTGGGGCCCAACGGGATCCCTATCGAACTTTACAAACTCAAACCCGATATACTGGCCCCGCATCTTCGGGCCATGTTTGAGGAAAGCAGAGAACTGGGGACTTTGCCCAAAGACCAGAGAGTGGCTACAGTGGTCACCATTCACAAAGAGGGCAAACCGAAAAATGAGTGCGCCTCATACAGGCCTATTTCTCTACTTAACGCGGAACCCAAAATTTTGGCAAAGCTCCTTGCGAATCGCCTGGTGAAAGTCATCGACACCCTGGTACATCCGGATCAATCTGGGTTCATGCCTCATAGAAATAATGCCCTGAACCTGCGACGGGTGCACGGGGTGCTGGGAAGGGCCGCTGCGATACAGGAGGCAGCCATAATAGTATCACTGGACGCAAAAATGGCATTTGACACTCTGGAATGGCCATATCTGTTTGCAGTCCTGGTTAAACTAGGACTCGGACCGAACTATATCCAATGGGTCCGACTTCTCTATTCGGAGCCACTGGCACAAGTCGTAGTTAATAATAAGAAATCGATGATGTTTGAAGTCAATCGAGGAACCCGTCAGGGCTGTCCCCTCTCCCCCCTCTTATTTGCCCTGGCTCTGGAGCCGCTGGCGGCCTGGATCCACCAAAATCCGGTCATACGAGGTCTGCGGTGGTCCCCCGGACGGGAGGACCGTATCTCACTGTATGCAGACGATATTCTGCTCTACATGGCTTCCCCGAAAGCATCACTGATAGCGGTACTAGATATATTGACCATATTTGGCAGGTACTCTGGATTCACAATTAACTGGGGTAAATCCCTTATTTATGTACTGAGCGGTGACCCGCCATCCCTGCCACGAGACTGCCCCATGCAAATAAACACGTCAGGATTCAAATACCTAGGTATATTTATTACCCTGGACCGTACTCTTCGGTTCACGAACAATCTCCTCCCACAGCTGCAGCGACTCAAACACGACATAACAACTTGGAAGACGCTTCCGCTTTCACTCCTCGGCAAGGCGACGCGGTTTAAAATGATGGCACTACCACGCCTCCTTTACGCGCTGCAAAACTCCCTGGACCCAGTCCCTTCCTCATATTTTAAAGAAATTGAAAGCCTACAGAGGGAGCTATTGTGGGAGGGAAAGCCTCGTATAGCCTTCACCAAATTGACGCTGAACTGGTACGATGGAGGGATCAGCCTCCCCGACATCCGGAAATATTACTGGGCCTCGCATTTAGCTGCTATTAATCAGGGCACCTATAGCCACCCGGAGGATCCTGGCTATGCCATGGACAAATGGCTCCTCTCGGGCGGGAATTACAACAGAGCACTATATTCCAAGCCCGGGAAATACCCATTGACCGGCCCTACCATGCATTCGGTATCTATCTGGCACAAAGTAAACAGACACATGGGTTGGGATCAGAAACTCACATTAGCAACCCCGCTATGGGATTCCGAAAAATTAGGGAGCCTGTGGAAGACGAAGGGTTTCGATAAGTGGGACCTTATAGGAATCTCACGTATCCGGGACGTTTGGGCTAATGGTGAAACGATTTCCTTCGCCTCCTTAAGACAACAATATGGCATGGCCAACTCCGAACAGTTTCGGTACATACAGATCCGTCATGCACTTGGGACACACCTCCCGAGGGATTCCTCCCCCCCAGATGCCTCCCCACTAGAAGATAGATTGATGGATGGACACCTCCCTGAAAAAGCTATATCCTTGACGTACAAAAAGTTAATCAACAACATGGAGGACCCACTCAAGACACTCAGGGAAAAATGGGCAAACGAGGGGTTGGAGTTTGATGATGAAGAGTGGCGGGAGGCGGTGTCTTCCCCTCGGGAGGTGGCTATCCAGGCTAGACTGAGATTGGTGCAGCTCAAGATACTTCACAGGGTCTATATGACAGGGCCTGGCCTGGTACGAATGGGTAGGGCAGAAACAGGGGCTTGTAGGCGAAAATGCGGAAGTGAGGGCACATTCATGCACATACTATGGGAATGTGACCATATACGAACATATTGGCGTGAGATACACAAGATACTCAGTGAAGTGCTGGCATTGGAACTGCGGGTGGAGGCTAAGAGATGTCTCCTAAATGTGTGGGAGCCCACTGACCTTAACACATGCAACCAACACTGGGTCACGTTGGGCCTTACGATTGCAAAGAGAAACATAGCACAACTTTGGGGCGCCTCGCAACCACCCAGGGTGGAGGCCTGGAAGAGAGACCTTGACTGGTGTATGTTCAGGGAAAAGACGGTTTACCTGGCTAGGGGTTGCCCCAAGAAATGGTCCCGAATATGGAGTATGTGGAATAATTATCGGGGGATATCTGCACCCCACCACCACACGCTATCCGAGATGATTCTCCTACCCACTGAAATGTTTTATTGTAATCCACTGTATGAGCCCATTTACTGTGTATATGCTATAATACCATCATTTGTCTCCTTCAATTGTATGCTAAATGTCGAGGGTTAATTAATAAAAAGAATTATAAAAAAAAAAGACTGGCATCAACCGTAAGATAAGACTTGCAGGAGGCACTGAAAGGAGAAAGTATGCCAGAATTACAAATCTGAAACTTTATATTCGAGAAGGTATCCGATTGTTCATTACCCCACTCAAATTTACAACCTTTGCGAAGAAGTTTCCTTAAAGGCTCGGACAGGTTAGCGAATCCACGAACAAATTTAGCATAATATTCGACAAGCCCCAGGAACGACCTGAGCTGGTCCTTGTCCCTAGGAGCAGGAGCATTTTTAATAGCCTCCAAAAGATTCTTTTTAGGAGAGATCCCACCACTAGAGATAGAGTACCCCCAAGTAGTCAACCTGATCCGTGAGAAACTGACATTTTTCTTTGTTAACTGTAAGACCTTGCTGCTCCAGTTTCCACAAGACTTGTCTGAGGGTGGCATTATGTTGCTCAATGGTCTTTCCTGACACCAGTATGTCGTCCTGAAAGTAGACCACACCAGCCAAACCCTTAAGCATATTGGACATCATCCTTTGGAAGACACTCGCAGCCGAGGCTAGCCCGAAGGGCATACGGGTGAACTGAAAAGTGCCTTCCGTTGTAATAAATGATGTGAGGGGCTTGGAGTCTGGATGTTATTTGATCTGGTGGTAAGAACTTCTCAAGTCAATCTTGGAGAAGTACTTACCACCACCCACCGACTGCAATAATTCATTAATGTTAGGAAGAGGGAACGTGTCAGTGACAATATCACGATTTAATGACCTGAGATCAATGCAGAAACGTAGCCGACCATCTGACTTGAGCGTCAAAACTACCGGAGAAATCCAAGAGGAAGCCTCCACTGGTTCAATGACTCCAGATTTTAACAAATCATCCAACAAATCTTTAAGACCCTGTCTCTCCAACAGAGGGACTTTCCTGAGCTTATGTTGTACGGGACACGCATTAGGTTTGAGGATGATTTTGTGCTGGTACCCTTTGACGCAACCAAGTCTATCTTCAAACACTCTGTGAGCATCTTGAAGTATATGCTGAACCTGAATGTCATCTTGCACCACCATAATTTGATTGGGGGACCTCGGATTGATGACGATATGAAGATCATATTGGTGCATCCAACCAAGGATTGGGGGACCCTCTTTGGCAACATAAATCTTTCCATGGGTACTGCGTGTGTCAAAAGTAATTTGGCCAGACATGTACCCCAGAATATCAATGGACTGGCCCTGATACCAAACAGGGTTGATATCTTTGTCACACAAAGAAACCCCCACCCAGGTGGTTCGAAAAAGAGACTCAGGAATGATCGTGAACATGGAACCAGAGTCTACCATCAACGTAACATCTTTACCACAGACGTTGAACACAGCAGTGGGTCTTTCTAACCTGGGAGACTCATGCGTGACTCCAACCATAACTTCATTGCACATTTCTCCCACTACCACGACCTTATTCATGTCTGGTTTGTAATCGTCACACAGTTGTACCACATTTACCTTGGATTTAGACTTATCAGAGGATTCAAATTGCCTACACATTCTGGAATAGTTCCCTTTCCGACCACATCGCCGGCAAATCTGATCAAGAGCAAAGCATCTTTTAGAGTCAGCCAAATGGTATTGACTACCACAACGTAAACACTCTCTGTTCTTGAGTTTGGATGTGGCACCAAAAACACTTGGAGACTTAACAGTTTTTTTAGAAACAGCATTAACATCAACATCCTCATCTTTGTTTTCCACTTCCCCTACTTCTTGTGAAGTTTTGTCCCTCTTACTCAATTCTCTAATACACTTCTGGGATTCTTCAATGACCTTGGCCATATCAACTGCATCTTTCAATGAGGGGGTCTTTGGCAGCCCATAGCCTTTCCTGTATTTTCCTGTCGCGGCACTGTACGATCAACTGATCGCGAATCAGTTCTTCCGTCATAGTCCCAAAGCGACACTGGACTGACAGTTCACGTAACCTAGCAACAAAATTTGTCAATACTTTCTCCTTCAAGTTGAGGCTGAGTATAAAACTTATCTGACTAAGGCCAAATTTACCTCTTTGGAAAATCGTGTTTCAAGTCTCTTAATAGCTTCTTTATACACATCATCCATAGGTTGCCCATTAGGTCCCAAAGCCACAGGTAAATATTTAAAAACACGTTGACCCTCACTACCCAACGCACTCAGTAACAAAGTTTTCTTCCTAGCTGGAGAATAATTATTGCCATCTAATGCCGTAATGTAATTATCAAGCATTTCAATCCAATCCTCCCAAATAATTGGTGGAGGACCTGGCTGAGACAAGAATATTGGAGGAAAAATAACATTGGATGCATCAGAAGACATTGCAATAAATTAGAGAACAGAGACCTGTGAAATAAAGTTTAGTAATAAGTAATCACAAATGCACTTCAATAAAATTGGAAAAAAGTTTAAGCAAGGTGTGCAGATCACCGAAGGTAACTGCAGTAGGCGTGGAGTAGGAGATGACAAACACTTAAGAATTGGTGAAGATCTCAATAAATGCGAGGCAAAACCGGAAACATTCCTTGAAAAGGCAGCAGGTGGTAGTAGTAAGTCAGTAACTCAAAGCGGCAAGGCAAAATAAAAAAATAAAAATACCTTGGATGTATCAAAGGCAGTCTGGGTGACCAGTAGCGTGTGCGTTGTAAGGGAAGTCGAGAGAAACAAACAGGACCTCCCAAAATGGCGGCACGTTACGCACGCCGGTTACGTTGCGCACAGCACGTATAAAATAACACACTAGTGCGTTTCAATGACGTGAGAATAGTTACGCTCTCCTGGTGACGTGGGGAACCGCTGGAGGCACGAGAGGAGAGCACGAGACTCCAACGGTAGCTCTAATGCCAGAAACCAACAAAATGCCCCAAAAATGGGCAAAGTACCTTCAGCGGTCTAATCACAGCGTCGAGGAACAGGAGCAACAGCATACAGCTTCAAATGAGGACGAGAAAGCAGAACGAGCCAAGGCGGTCAATGGATCACCAGGTTGTGCTGTGATAACTTCAAGATCGTCGCCAAAAATGTTGAGATGAATCGCAGGAAAGAAGACAAGCAGCCTGAAGTGAAGATGAAGTTCTTTACTGGAAAGCACAACCTGGCATCCGACCACCTCAACGACCCAGCTGCAACTGGCAATCGTGGAGTGCCGTCAACGGAACACGGTAAGCATGAAGACTCCAACCCAGGTAAGGAGCAGGAAGAGGAGAGAGACAGAAACAGAGAGAGATACAAAGTTAAGTTACGTTACATCACAACAAAAGTCCTTCTCTTCCAACAGTATTTAACTAAAACACTAATCAACTATTGGCACCTCTATACTACTTCAACCTTTTTATGGGCATATATACCCATCGTACTCTCTGTATACCACCTCAACCTTTTTACAGCCTTTATATATTCTGAATCCGATTTATGGGATGATTTACCTTGATGCGCTTTCAACCATTGTAATTACTTATATAGCTGTATCTTCTACCTTTAAATCTGTAACTTCCACGTAACGAAATATTTCTCCTGTAAAGCGCTCTAGCACCTTTGGTTAATGTCCGCGCTATATAAACATGCATAAATAAATAATTTAATAGCAAACAGCTACTTTTTTGTATTTCCATTTCAAGCACTGCGTACAACGTCGACCACAGACGGGCCACGCACGTCAGTCACGGGCCGGACTGCGAAACAGGAACATGGGCAACAGCGACATTACACCGAAGAGGGTCTGGCTGTTACTCGTGGAAATAAAAACCAGCCACCAGATCGCTGAACAGGCAGAACACAGATAACCGCAGGATCTCCTTGACCGAATCCGTCCATCACTACCTCTGACCACCGGAAGACAGAAGTGTTCGGACTCCGACCGGAATGCTGCCGGTAAACACTTGCGTGGACCAATACCAACTCCAAAACCGCGGAGAGAAATACTTACCCGCTACAAAATGGGGGTGGAACACTCCGACTACCGGAAGGACTGCTTGGACAGAAACACATGCAGACTCCACAGCCAACCAGCACTTCGGATTTAAGTCAATTCAATAGGCGCGGCTGTCGCCGGCGCTCCAATCCTAGGTCACCTTAGACATAACGCCTTCCAAACAACTACCAGAGTATGTTCAGTATGAGGATTGGCTGTGATACGACCCGGAAGATTTGAAATTGTGCCCAAATGACATCCGTTGTAATATCAACAATTGACAGCGGGCTATGAGCTGAATTCACGGACGGTCCTGTAAGTAGTGCTGAGGTTCATCCTAGGTGGGAAGTGGGAGCTACGGGACGCCTCCATGCTTCAAGGAGGCAGACCAGGGGCTACTTCCTGGCTCTTTGCCGGCAGAAACACAATCTTAAGCACGCATCTTTTAACAGTTCCTTTATTGCCAAATTCATACAGCTTTACAAGACTCGGCAGCGTAGTTTGAGAGCCCAAAAACAAGAAGCTACTAGTAAGGAAGGAACTGGGAATGTGCATAGTTTGATAAAAAGGTCGGAGAAATGGTATTATTAAAGCAACAAAAGTATACGGAGAAGTAAAAAAGAAGCTGCAATTAGAAAGTAATCCTAAACGGGTGGGTCAGCAGATGTTTCTTGAAGTCGGCAAAGACAGGAATTGACGTAAGGGCAAAACATTCCGTAGTTATACTTCCTTGGATCACTGCAATTTGTTACCAGTTCTCGTGCGTTGGGAGTGACAGGCGTGAGCATTTCTGGTAAGTTCAGTTTGTTTCCTAGTGAAACACAATGAAATGTGCATTTACTCGTTTCTTGGAAATGTTTACCTGAATCATAGTACTTTTACTTGTATTATTTGCATGACAGGTGGCAAGTGAAGATTTTGTAGCGCTCTTTAAGTCTCATAAAATAACGTGTACTTGTAAAGTCCACATTCACCCCTTGGGGCAAAATGGCGTTAATGTGTGGAGTTGATGTGTTCGTCTTCTGCGCTACCAGATCAAGTAAGGTCTTTGTGTGAAATGCCAAATGCAAACCAGTGTCGCTGCTTTGAAGAATCCGTAGTTTGCTAATCCGTTTCTGAGACAGAGCAAAATAGATTGCCTTTCAGTGCTCAAGAAGACTTAAGACGATCGCAGAATATATGGTAATTTTGAGAAGAGGCCAGTAAAGGAGTAGTTAATAAGGTTTTTTATTTATTAAGATTCTTTAGACTAACTGATCTGTTTATTTTTGTGGTTTGATAGAGTATGGACAATACCTAATATAAACAGAACATTACAAGAAACAACAAGCAAATTCATAACCAGCATGACACTAAAGGGTTAATGGATGCGAAATAAATAGTAACATGACTTATGAAAAGCATATTACGTATTACCCTTTTCGTCAGGAAAAAATAAGTAGAAGCATCATGCTGCGCCTAAAAATGTATAACCTTGTTACTCTGGAGTGGTGGTAGTAGTTAGTGAATAGCATCTGCAGAAAGTAAGAGATCAAAGGTGACTCTCCAAAAGAGGAAGTATCCATTTTTAATATATAGCAGGAGTAATTGATTTGCACAGATGGCTGGAAAGATACATTTCCAAATCTTTGAGGCACGACCAGAAAGTAATTGGGTTGGCAAGTGGTTCTTGAAGGAGTCTCAAAACTTGAACTTGTGTGTGTGTGTGTGTGTGTGTGTATGTATATATATATATATATATATATATATATATATGTGTGTGTATATATGTATGTGTGTGTATGTGTGTGTATATATATATATATATATATATATATATATATATATATATATATATATATATATATATATATATAGTATTTTCTCTCCAAGTTGGTTCTTCTAAGTGGATAGCGCTCTCCATCAGGGGCGTAGGTAGGCCTTAGGATGCCCGTGGCGGCCCCTGCGTTTGCCACCCTCGGCAAAATGATAGAAGAGCGGGGGGGTGGTGGTAGCGGCCGATTCTTACGGCCGCAGGTAAGAGCGGGGGTGGGGGGGCCGGCTGGGGCAGTTCGCCCCCCCCTAGCTACGCCACTGCTCTCCATTAACGGGCGGTGCATAACTCCTCCGGCCGAACCATGCCGGTTTCACATTTCCAATTCATGCGACAGCACTAAGAATGAGGGCTCTCCCAGGAAGTTGGCTTTACAAAATTTATTTGCAGCACAAACGAACACCCAACGCGTTTCGGTCTCTCCTCAGACCTTGATCACGGGTTGGTTTCAAAGAACAACTGTCCCTCATTTATTTCCATTCACAATACCGTCATTACTTGCTACCCCACTGGCTGATGGTACCTGTAGTTGGGTGCATTATCCGGTATTATTGAAAGTGACACAGTGCATAAAGTGCAAATTTAATTGAAAAGTACAATAGTGTTAGTTGAAAGTGCATTGTGCTAGGACAGGCATATGTGATAAAAACCATGTAATTAAAATTTGGAGACAAATTTCATGCGATTTTCTTATGCTTATAATGTTCTCAATTGTTTTATAAAAAATGCCATAAAACTTTATTGTCCATTTGTACAGTCACACCCTCAAGTGGGTAACTCCCTTTGATCGATTTTCTAAAAATTCGATTAGTTGTTTCTCAGTACCAATTCTGAATTTTCTAACCGGGTCTGCTTATTATCTTATTTCTTTTATACTTTCATTCTTTTGGTTTCAGAAAGGTCATACCCTCTAGTGGGTTAATGCATCCCCGATATCCTCATAATTAGTATTTCTTCACATTTTTTGTGGTACTGCAATGTTTATGGTTGTTCATGGCATTATTTAATCCAATTTTATTTGTCTTATTTATCAGCAACCCTTGATCTCTATTTATTGGTGCTTTGTTTTGGTATTCCTGTTTTGCTTTCTCTTTTTTATAACTTTTTTTTCTTTTTTTTTCCCTTTTCTTCAGCCTACTCTGATATTCCTGAATTTCACCATCTTTTGTCCTTTGTTAGCCACAGAGGTTTTACAAGTGCACATAAAGTTTCTCGTCCCGATTTAAACCTTTCGGACTTAATGTTCTCAACGATAAAATGTATTTGTCTCAGTTGTTTCACACAATCTCCACCTCTTTCAGAAACTGTTACCTGCTCTATCGCACAATATTGTAATTCTTCCCAGTTGCTATTGTGCATCTCCTCCATATGCTTGGCATTTGCTTTGCTGCGATCCCTGTTGGTGGTTGCTCAGATGTGCTCAAGTATTCTTTTTTCCAGTTCACATGTTGTGCTTGCCACATATTTCAATGAGCAGGGGCATTCAATTACATATACTACAAAGGTACTTTTGCAAATAATGTGCTGTTTAATCTTCCATTTTGTACCATTGGCTAGAGATATTTCCTCTTTATGTACTCCGATCTTACATGCTTTGCATTTTTTGCACGGCCAAAACCCTTCCCATCTTAACCGTGCTTTAGTGGGACTCATCATAAAATGACTATGCGTTAGCTTGTCTTTTAAGTTTGGTGCCCTTCTGAAGGTAATGCCCGGGTGATTCCCCATTATTTCGGCAATTGTTGGGTCTGATCTTAACATCCCCCAATGTTTCTCCAGAATCCGAGAACTTTCCACTTTCTGCAGAGTACGCTGTTATAAGTCTATCACATTCTTTTGTTTTTCCGTCTTTTTCTGTTTTTCCTCCAATGACCCATGTAATGTTTGTGCTCTATCTTTCTCCTTCACTTTCTGCAGACTCCCCATTATTGCTTTCTTTGGATATTTTCTTTTCAAAAATCGATTTGTTGCCTCCCCACTGTATCTCTAAAATTCTTCATCCAGAGTACAATTCCTCCTAATTCGGAAAAATTGGCCATATGGTATACTCTTTTTTTAAAAGTTCTGTTGGTGGAAGCTTTCTGCATGCAATATTGCATTTGATGCAGTTTCTTTTCTATGTAACCTTGTTTGCAATGTGTTCTGATGGATGAAGATTTCAATGTCTAAAAAACTGATTTTCTCTGAACTGATTTCATATGTTAATCTCAGGTTATCCGAATTACTATTTAACACTTTGAAGTAATCCTCAAATTCTTTTGTGGTGCCATTCCAAATTAAAAACAAACATCTATGAAGCGCAACCACATTACAGCCTTGTGCATAAATGCATCATGTTCCACAGACCAAGCATATTTCTGCTCCCACCACCCGATTTAGCGTAATTAGGTGAAAAGGAAAAACCCATGGCGGTCCCACGGAGTTGCTGGTACGTTCCTTTATTAAACAAAAAGATGTTATTTAGACACATTTAAATAATTTCTAGCAGCGTTTCATTGTGTTCCCAGAACTGGCTATTCCTTTTTCCCAGAAAGTACTGTCAAGCTTTCATTCCAGTTTCATGCATAATACTCGTATAAAGGGAAATTACATCCATTGTAATCAGCTTATATGTTTCCTGCCATGGTATGCCATCCAAACTTTTCAATAGATCTGCTGTGTCTTTTAAGTATGAATTGAGGTCCTTTACTAGAGGTGCAAGAAAATGGTCTATGTAATTTGACACAAGTTCAAACAAAGACCCTTTTGCCGAGACTATTGGTCTACCTGGCGGGTTAGTCTTATTTTTGTGGATCTTGGGGAGGAAGTATATAGTTGCCGTTACAGGATGCGTTGTTGTTAGATATTTTCTTTCCTCTTCATCCAATATCCCTTGATCTACCCAACCGTCTAGTTTCCGTATTAGACTTTCCTGTATTTGATTAGTTGGATTGATCTGTAGCTTTCTGTAGCATTTACGATCTGATAATTGCCTCTCTGCCTCCTTTATGTAATCCAATTTATTTAATACCACAATATTTCCTCCTTTGTCTGCCGGCTTTATTTCAATTGTTTCATCCTCTTGCAACCTCTTAAGCACCATTCTTTCACTTTTTGATAGATTTAACTTTCCTTTTGCATTCTCCATTTTATAGAGATCCTGTATTATCATTTCATGAAACAGATCAATTTTATTTCCAGGGGGTAAATTGGGGTAAAATAACGATTTTGGCTTCTTCCCACTTTCTCCTGCTCCCAGAGACAGAAAATCATTTTCTATTTCCTTCAGATTTTCCTCTGTTAGATCTTCCTCAAATGATAGCATCTGGAGTAAAGTGGGTTTGTCTTCTGCTAAGAGATCAATGCGTGGTTGCCTGTGTGGCACTTGTTGTTTTTCTTCCTTTGGTTTTTCAGCAAATATTTTAGCCAACTTGATCTTCCTAATGTATTTATATAAATCAATCCTTGTTTGGATTAAATCAATGTGACTGGTTGGCCAGAAGCTTAGGCCTTTTTTTTTTTTTTTTTTAGTAATTCCACCTCTTCCTTCTTTATGTTCTTATTTGAGATGTTAATTGCATTTAACTCTACTTCTTTTTCGGTTTCGTGCTGCCCCTGGTTTGTACTTCTATTTTTTTACACGTCCCCTTTGACTTCTCCTTGTCTGCCTTGATATCTGCGTCCCTGTCCCCTTCCTCTTGTGGCGGGCTTTGTTTTGTCCCACTGTTGTTGCTGCAGGGCTAAGCGCAAATTGCTTAAAAAAAGATTACTCTGCTTTTTTTGCTGTTGTTCCTGGGACATTATTTTCGGCTTCACTTAAATCCATGTCTGTTAGGGATTCATAACTGGAATACTCCCTAGTTGTTGCATCCAGTCTGTCTTTTTTGAGTGAATTATCAAATCTCCTAGCAAAGGTAAACATTCTTCTTTCCTCCATAATCGATTTTATCCCTTTGAAATTTAAATTGTTTTCGCTGTTTTACCTGTTCTTCATGTCTCTCTATTTTAAACATTATTTCTTCTTTTAATTTTTTCAAATCCGTTGACAATTCAATACTTTCCAATTCTTTTAACTGTCTTTGGATGTCATTTAATGCTTTCTCAATATGCTTGATTAGTATTAATACTAGACCCATAGATGCTTCTAAGATGTGTTCGCCCCATTCTTGTAGCAGCTCACTGCTGGTGTCCTGATGGCTTGGCATTAGTGAAATACACTGGCCCCTTGGTATTCTTTTCACCTCTACATATTTTTTTAGTCATTAGCTCCCACCATTTATTTATTTCTTATTTTGAAAGACGTTCCCATTGTCTTAGTAGGCTTTTTATATCCGTTACTTTTTTTGTTTGACCACTGGTTTTCAATTTTTTACCATAATTATCATTTTCAAATGGGGTGGCCATCTCCACATTTCTTTTTGCCTCCTTTTCTCCATTGTGCTGTTTGCTCCAATTAAACTTTGTTTCCAAATGTATGCACTTCCTGTGTCCAATTGTTTGATACTACTTTCCAGTTGTTTGTTTGTTAACTCTTATTTAAAAAAAAAAAAAGTAATTATCTCTAGCCAATGGTACGAAATAGAAGATTAAACAGCACATTATTTGAAAAAGTACCTTTGTAGTATATGTAATTGAATGCCCCTGCGCATTGAAATATGTGTGAAGCACAACATGTGAACTGAAAAAAATAATTGAGCACATCAGAGCAATCACCAACGGGGATCGCAGTAATGCAGTTGGCAAGCATTTGGAGGAGATGCATAATAGCAACTGGGAAGAATTACAATATTATGCGATAGAGCAGGTAACAATTTCTGAAAGAGGTGGAGATTGTGCGAAAAAACGTAGACAAAGGAAATCCAAATACATTTTATCGTTGAGAACATTAAGTCCGAAAGGTTTAAATCGAGACGGGGAACTTTATGTGCACTTGTAAAACCTCAGTGGCTAACAAAGGACACAAGATGGTGAAATTCAGGAATATCAGAGTAGGCTGAAGAAAAGGGGAAAAAAAGCAAAAGCAAAACAGGAATATCAAAACAAAGAACCAATAAATAGAGGTGAAGGGTTGCCGATAAATAAGACAAATAAAATTGGATTAAATAATGTCATGAACAACCATAAACATTGCAGTACCACAAAAATTTGAAGAAATACTAATTATGAGGATATTGGGGATGCATTAACCCACTAGGGTATGACCTTTCTGAAACCAAAAGAATGAAAGTATAAAAGAAATAAGATAATAAGCAGACCCGGTTGGAAAATTCAGAATTGGTACTGAGAAACAACAAATAGAATTTTTAGAAAATCGATCAAAGGGAGTTACCCACTTGAGGGTGTGACTGTACAATTGGACAATAAAGTTTTATGGCATTTTTTATAAAAAATTGAGAACATTATAAGCCTAAGAAAATCGCATGAAATTTGTCTCCAAATTTTAATTACATGGTTTTTATCACAAATGCCTGTCCTTGCACAATGCACTTTCAACTAACACTATTGCACTTTTCAATTAAATTTGCACTTTATGCATTGTCACTTTAAATAATACCGGATAATGCACCCAACTACAGGTCCCATCAGCCAGTGGGGTTGCAAGTAATGACGGTATTGTGAATGGAAATAAATGAGGGACAGTTGTTCTGTGAAACCAACCCGTGATCAAGGTCTGAGGAGAGACTGAAACGCGTTGGGTGTGTGTTATTGCTGCAAATAAATTTTGTAAAACCAACTTCCTGGGAGTGCGCTCGTTCTTAGTGCTGTCGCACAAATATGAAAAGAAATTAAAAAAAATAAAATATATATATATATTTATTTATATATTTTTTTTTTTTTTGGGCATGTATGTGATGACAACAGGATCCAGAGTGGATGTTCTTGTGTATCTTGCATACCATTTCCAAGATTTATTTAATATCAATAAGAAGTCATTTGAGCTAAACTCCTGACCCTAAGCCAAAGCATGCCACTGCAAGAAGGACAGCTCTCTGTTGGATAATATTGGTTTTAGGAATCCTTGTAAGACTGGAGTTGTCATAACCAAGCATTGCCAAGAAAAATGATTTTATGACTGTTTTGGGGTTCTCTTCATGCATGAAGAGTTTTAATCCTTTCAGAAATATTAGCAGGCACCTGGCATTCTTGGCAAAGTATGTGTTGTAGGAGTGAAGATCTAGTTTCTTGTCTAGAATGAAACGCCAAGATTTAGTACTCTGATATTGGGTTTGAGTTAAAGAATGTACATTTTGCAACCAAGGTTTAAAAGCATAAAAGCATCAAAAGTCAGACAGGAAAGGTTTTTTTCTGCAACAAGTAAAATCAGCATTGGCATAGCCAATAGGTCTCGCCTTTGGGAACTTATAAGTGTTTAGTCAGAGCTATTGGCTTTGCCAATGTTTTTGCTTAAAGAGAATATGTTATGTAGACAAACAGTGACCAAAAGGTGACTTGTTGCCATTTTCTTCAGCGACGTTAATTCCTCAATCCCGTCCTGGGCTGCTCTGAGGTGAGATGCAGAGTGAACAGGGACAAGCAACCAGCGCAAAACTGACCGGCACCGCAGTGATGTGATTGTGAGTCCGGTACGTTTCCTGCATAATTACCATTGCGTTCGCTTGCCGCATATTTAACCATATGCGGCATAATGAATAGAGCTCAACCAAAACGTTTCAAGATTTAATTGAACAGATGTTAGAAAACCAAGCATTGGGAAAGCCAACAGGTCTGGCTTTCGGTTCATGTCTGCTTTTACTCTGTCCACGAGAGAGAGAAAACAAGGGAGACGGGTGGAGCAAGAGCACAGGGTGAAAGAGAGCAAGTGGACGAGAAAGACCGAGAGACCCAGAGAGAGAGAGAGAGAGTGAGACAGGAGAAAGATGGAGAGAAAGGAGAAGTGAGAGGGAGAAGGGACCGACAGATGAGGGGGGCCGGAGGGAAGAAAGATAGGCGAGAGATGGCGCGAGAGTCACAGAGCATGAGACGGACAGAGAGAGAGAGAGAGAGAGAGGAGACTGTCAGTGAGACAGAGGGGAGGGAATGAAAGATGAGCAGCCTGCCAGAGAGAGAGGGTCAGGGGGGATAGAGTAACAGATGGCGAGAGAGAGAGACATAGGGAGGAGTAATGGCACCTGTAAAGAAAGCTGGCGAGAGGGGAAGGTGGAGAGAAGTGAGAGGGGTAGGAGATAGTGATGGTGAGAGAAGTGTGAGAGGGAGAGGCGAGAGTAAGTTGGTCTCTCCCTAGCCCTTCGGAGTCTGGCTCGTGGCGCCTTCCTCACCCCCTCGGTCTGCGGGGCACATGGTGAGAACCCAGAGGGTCCTGAAAGAATGGGCCTTTATGATCTCAGCACAGTGAACACCTACGCAAACGCCATCACACGTCATCATCTGAGAAATCTCATCAGGCGAAGAAACAGGACGCGAGGGAGCAAGAAAAGCAGAGAGGTCAAGTGGAATGCAAAGAGGCGCTTTATGCCTAAAGTCACACTGTCCCTTCTTCTTTAAGCCAAGAACTAATTAACATGCGAACCCCGACTGCCCCAGTCTTCACTTCCATCACAACACTACACGTGGAAACCCGGCAGAGGCATACAGCACGCAGACCAAAGCTACGAGTGAATGTTTAACTGAACACGTCCACAGCTGCAGACAACGCAAGCAAACTAGGGGTGCACAGAGGAGGCAACACGTGGTTAGAGCAGCAAATGACAACACAAACTCCCAAATAAAGACGGATTGTTTCCTCAGAAGACACGCATTTCAGCATGCTTTTTAACAAGCCCACACAAAACAACCGCGGCCGCTAAAGTGAAAGTGACCGCGCTGTGTTTAATTAGTAACCTGATCCACGACATCCACGACGAGGAATGCAGATGCCACCCTGCGTGCCACTGCTCGCTCCCGAGAGGAAAAACGCCATGGGAGTTAACCTTTGGAGAAGAGGTGGGACATGCACCCGCCTTTGGCCATTTGCGTGCTTTCATTATTGAAAGACACACGCAAAGGCCAATCCAATGTGTGGGGGGGAGTCAGACCCACACGGAGAAGTTTGGAGTAAGTTTGGAGTGCTCACAAGAAGCCTCCCATAGTGCAGCGCATGCGCGCTGCGCTAGGCTCGACCTAAAAAGGAACCCCGATCTGTATGAACCTAAATTAATTGCAAAAAAGGCTGTTCTTATTATGTCCAGCTTGACAGTGCACCTGTCGCGAAGCCACACCTAATGTAATCAACAGAAGAAGAGATTTCAGAAGTACTGCTGAACACTAGAGCGCAAGCTCTAGAGCCCACGTTGGTTGAATTAGGGGACTGGACCCTGAGTCAAGGTGCATGGATGCGTGATTAAGAACTGAATGCATACAACCTCCAACACGGACGGTTATCAACTAGCATCATCAACAAGATAGCTGGAATGAAAACGAGCAGCTAGGAGCAGCTACGGGCACCGAAGCTGAACAAGCACCGAAGACAGCAGGAAACAATAAATACAAGTGAGCTGCGAGGAGAGGGCAGAAAGGCCACCAGTGAAAATGGCCATGTAGCAGGGGCTGTCGCAAGGGAGGTAACAAAATAGCCACAAGGCAGGACAAATGTACACTATTCACCAAGGAAAGGAATGGAATTTGTAAAGGCAGACCAAGCAACCATTGAAAAAGTGGTAGGCATATTCAAATCCCCGAGAGGGTTTACAGAGTGCTTCGCAGAGCAGCGCATGCGTACTGACTCTATGCTCGACCTAAAAATGACAAAATAATTAATACAATCAGAAAATCTTCCATATTATGCTGCATAATTTGCATATTCTTGCCACATAATTTACTCAAACCTGCCGCATAATTTGGCCCTTTGCTGCAACATAATTCCAGTGGCCCTGCCTATGATGCATTCCCACACTGCAACACACAGCAGACCCAGGTGCCCAGGTGGGCAAGACGTCAAATATATTCCAGAAAGAAAACCATGCCAATTGTAATTCACTGTACTACACCAACTGCAGTAATTGCCGAGTGTCTTCACTGGAACACGTTTTAAAGGAGAGTTAATTGTCAAAAATGTTGTGTTTACTATTGTTCTTGGTCTCGCGACCTGCCTCGCGCTGTCCCCTTGCCACGCGCCCTTGCCCAGAGTTCTATGACGTTTCCTCGTTCTATTGTGGAACCTTGGGCAAGGGTGGCGGTTGGAGGGCAGTTGGAGGAAATCTGTCGTTCTCACTGGACGCCACTTGGTAACAGGGCTTACACCTAATAAAGGCTACTTAACTTACTCCTACCTTACTGCGTGGTCTTTACAAATTTGGCGACTAGGATGGGATCGCGTTGTGAAAGGAATTGTACAGTTAGCCAATCACAACGACCTTTCATGGAGGAAGGAACTAACACACAACTTATGGGCTTTCCGTGTCACACCCTGTGAGTCCACCGGTTCAAGCCCATTTGTGTTATTGAGAGGCAGAACACCTATCACCAAAGACACTGTTGGGTGGTTAACTCCTAAGAAAGTAGACTGGTCCATAGAAGCAGTGAATAGCAGAATTTCACGCACTCAAAGAACTAGTAAGGATTATTACGACTCCAAACACGCCTGCAAACTTGTCAACATTCATGTAGGTGAGTGGGTTAGAGTTAAAAGTAGTGGCTTTGTTAAGAAAGGACACAGCCGTTATTCCCAACCCCTTATGGTAAAGAAGATCTTCTGTAATTCTGCACTCTTAAGTGACGGAAAGGTATGGCACTTTTCATCCTTATCATTGTGCAGAGGGGATGGGACCACTGTTCTGCAACACCCCAGTCAAGAGCGTAGGAGTACCCACGTCTCCTCTAGATACGATTGGATCTTTGATGATGACACCGGTCCGGGTCTTAACCCTGGGGGTGTGAGGTTAGAGTGAGGGCTCCCTTGAGCGATATGGGTGTGGGCACTAGTGAAAGCTCCAACCTTGCAGAGAGTGACACCAGACTCAGTGACCCCACGAGTGATGACCTCACTATCGACACACCTCAGGCTGGAACTTCTGACATTACACAAGGTTATTCACATTCCCCTGGTTCCCAGGTTGGCGGGACCATGGTCAAGGAACCAGTTACTAGCAGACACGGTAGAGAAATAATTCCACCAAAAAAGTTACAAGATTTTGTATGTGATTGAATTTCCTCCCTTGTATCTCCATTCTCCTTCCCCCCCTTCCCCTCCTTTTGCATCTTTGTATTTGCTGTAAATGAGGAGATGTATTGTGTTTACTATTGTTCTTGGTCTCGCGACCTGCCTCGCGCTGTCCCCTTGCCACGCGCCCTTGCCCAGAGTTCTATGACGTTTCCTCGTTCTATTGTGGAACCTAGGGCAAGGGTGGCGGTTGGAGGGCAGTTGGAGGAAATCTGTTGTTCTCACTGGATGCCACTTGGTGTCAGGGCTTATACCTAATAAAGGCTACTTAACTTACTCCTACCTTACTGCGTGGTCTTTACAAAAAACAAAGGGAAAGAGTGTGTGAAGATAGTGTAAAACCAAACAGCATTTGAATGCACGCAAAGCCCACACATGGCCACTGGCACGTTTGTTTCACTTCGTCATGATCGTTTAGCTCACGAGCAAGTGACCGTGTGCCAACACTAGTAAGAAGACGGCAATAAATCACCTCTGGTCTCGGCAGGGTGCAGCCAAGACACCATTTACATAAACTAACTACAGGCAGAGGACGAACAGCTACAATGAGTGTGGGGCGACGGGCGCCCTGCAAATGGTTTCTCAGGCTCCCTCAACCTTAACACCCTGCACACATGTTGCCATGGAAGGATCTGAAGGAACGGCGCGTTTGTCTGATGGGAGGTGTGAAGACGGGTGGGGTAAGCTTGTGGCTCTGCATCTACCGTACTCGTCTGCTAGGAGGGGGTAGGGTGCAGTGTACTAGAGGAACTTGGCATAGTGAGCAAGAAAAGGTAAATATAGAGGGAGCGGGAAATCGATCAGGGTGCTGCAGGACCAGGATTAGGGAGTGTGCCCCCTTCCAAGAGTCATTCTTAGTCACCAGCAGCTTTCAGGTTTCGGCTGGGTGTTAGTGTATGGAAGACAAGTGATCGGAGAAGACCGCAAATATTTTTTTAAAAATGCCACTAAGTAAGAGCACTGGGGTCATCAACTGGTGAAATGCAGCTTTATAAAAGAAAATAAATAAACTTCGCTCCGAGCCCCATTCAATAACAAAAACAGGTAATGCTGTAATACTTGCGCAGAAGTGAGCTCCTCCTCATTTTGAGGTTGCCGCCTTGTTCCACTCACCTTGACCACGGACCCCATGTCCAAACAAGCGCTAAAACACAAGCGCGGCCCCGAAAGTTAATTGTTGTGAGAGAGAGGGGGAGCAGGAGGTGAGCCCGCGAGTGGTGCGCGCGCTTGGGGAGAGTCTTCACTTTTCAAGCACTGCACTCGTGCTTGTGGCGCCCCCCTGCTCGCTCCCGCAAGGTGGATGCCGCCACAAGCACGAGTGCAGTGCTTGAAAAAGTGAAGAGCGACGGCTAAAGGCCCTCCTATGCAGCGCATGCGCTCTGCGTAGGCGAGACCTAAAAACAAAGGGTACGTGCTGGTGACACAGATGTGGGTAATATGACGATTGGTGATGTAATGGAGTGCAGAAAGCGATGATGAAATGCTGGGACAGAAAGAAGGATGAAAATTTCTCTGGCTAAGATAAACATGGCAGTGCAAAAGATATAAGGGGCAGGAGCCATACAGCAGAGGAGCTCACAGGTTTGCTTATTACAGTAGCCTAATTTCTGGAGCATTGCTTACTCTATACTGGAAAGTGAAGGCATTGGAAAATCTCAGGCATACTGCCCATGTTGCGGGTATTAGGGTTCCCGGAGATAGCTCTCAATAACTCAGTCAAAGAGGTCATAAAGACCTTTTTTCTTGCTCCCCTGTGGCCACACTGATGGTAACTTGATACAGAGTGCCGACAGGCTCCATATGTCAAAAGTGATGGTACATCATAATTATACTGTGGGACCATGAGCGAAAGGTCCCATTTATTTTTTTAAAGGCAGTACTGACTAACAAAACTTGCAAATGGCAAAAAATGGACCTTCTTCTTTCCTGATCCCAGTTCCATTACGCAGGATAAAAGTAATGATTCTAAGGGAGCGTAAGCGAGGCGACGGTGCCGGTCTTGAACAAGGCAACTTAGATGAAGCAGAACCAGCTCCAATATGTAGCATAAAAGGAAGGATTTCAGACTTGGAAGCAGTACCTGCTTGTATTAGGCATTTTCGCCTCGATTTTGGTATTCAGCATGATTGACGTTTAAAAAGGATGGGAAGAGTTTCATCTTTACCCAGGTGAGAATCATTTTCTTCCTCTATTGAAGAGGCTAAAAAAGCAGCAAGGGATAAAAGTGGACAGTCTGGTAGATTACAGGAGGATTCAGATTGTTTTTGCTGCTAGATTTCTTTTAAGGACCACTTGAGGACCGTGGAGTTTATGCAGGTAATTTAACTGGTGCCAGAGAACATTGTTGGAGTACCCTGTGAGTAACCTTGTGTATTTTCCCCCCTATGGTCCTTCACCCCGCTTCACACCCCAACACCGCATTACGTCACAGGCATTTTGAGCTGTTTAAGGTAAAAGTTAAATGTATTATGTGGGTTGTAGTATGCCTTTATACCACCTTCATGAGACTTATAAAGCATGTTTTCAGGCCTGCATTGTAGCCAAGAATTACTGTGACCAGCTGTAGCATACCCATTTCAAAAGAAATAATTTATTTGAAAACCTACTTTTGACATTAGGTAAGTAAGTCACATAGAAGTAGTGCATTGAGCTCTGCAAGATCTGGGTAAATAATGTGAATAAACGAGACATACATACAATTTTGATTAATAGATCTCTGACAGGTTTCAAAAACTTTCATTACATATCCTAAACTAGATATTCCTAAGGTAAAAATCTACTTGGGTACAAGTCGCATTTATCACAAGTCCACGTAGCAACTTAATCTGAACACTGTTTCAAAGTTTAACAAAAATTTAATTTGGTGATAAACATAGATATTTTGTTAAATATGTTGTAAAAATGATTTTATTAAAACTTATTTGATTACTGCCTAAAAGCCTGGCCAGTAGTTTAACCAATTCCAACTAGGCTCTTTTATTTGGTGAGCGTGAATAGTTTTGATGAGGCTCGAAAACCTTCCTGGGATAAGACTATTGCCTTGACTTCCTGGCATGAAAACAGGAAGGAGTTAATTACTGGTCATCCATGGCCACTTATCTTGGCATGTGGGGAAAGGTGGAGTGAACAGGAACAACTAATCATAACACAACTACAGGCTCCGACCTGGGCATTTAACATTTAGATCATAAATATCTTTACTATGAGAGAGGCCCTGGACGGGGGTCTCTTTCCAGCCAATGTACCTTGTTTGCAGCTGGTGGAAACCTCGCTTCAGCACGAGCTGATTTGGTTTGCAAAGAGGTTCCTCATTGGAACAAAACAGCCCCTGGATGGTACTTCCAGTCTCCATACGCTGTCCCTTCAAAAGGTTTCCTGGGATTGCTTGCCAGAAATTAACAGGAAGTACCCAAAAAGTAGAATGGTTTGGGCATGCAAATTTTCTTAGGTTCAGAAAGAGTTGTTCCCAATCACTAACTAGCTTGTGTAGCCAATATATGATAAGATAAACAGGGCCTTAGCGTGAGAGAGGCCTTGGTGGTGTCTCTTCCCCAACAGTATGTCTTGATAACAGCCAGTGAACACCTAGCCTCAGCAACAGCTGATTTTGTTTGCAAAGAGATCCCTCATTGTAATAAGATATTCCTTTGGTAGGACTTCCAATCTGCACAAGATGGCCCTGAGAATTTCCATTTTGATAGACTCTTTAGCATCGTTTTCTGGGATGGCATGCCAGAAGTTAACATGAAGTACCACAAATGTAGGGTGGTTTGGGCATGCAAATCTTCTTAGGATTGGAGACAGTTGTCCCCAATTACTGGTTTGTGTTGCCTATAAAAAAAGCTGCCCACAGTTTCCTCGGCATGCAACTGCCCTGGAAAAGAACAGAAGAGGAAAAAACTGTTGCTGCATATGTCTAGAAGAGGACTGAGGTCTGTGCCTATTCTCCCTTGTACCCAGAGCTGGAAGTGCTGTTGACTCACTGTAGCCTCTGGCAGATAAAAGGCTGACTAAGGGCATCTTGCAAGAACAAGCAGGCCAATGGACTATAAACTCTCATGGAACTTTGATCTGAGTATGTAATTGAATTTACCTTCAACTGTGGAACTTTGGGCCGGGCCCAAGGAGTGAACAGAAGCATCTTATAGAACACCTAAAGAAACACACTTTGGATTGTAGGAGGAAGCAGGGGTAGAGAGGTCTGTCTTCTCCTTTGAGCTGTGGCTGCAGTTCCCCAAAATAGCTCCAGGAAGATTACAAGGCTTTGAATGTACCAGCCTGAAAGGTAACTGATGCTGCCCCAGCTCTTCCAGTCACTAAGAGGTAACTAGGTGGTAACTTTGTATTGTTTTTGTTGCAAAAGTGGCATCCGGTGGCTTTTCTTGGCAATGAACATGGATTAACATTGATTTTTACAACCCCAATGTTCCTGTGTGTATTCTTTGAAAAGTCATATCTAATGACCCTCCTCTTATCTAATCTTTGTAATTTTGTCTTGTTTTATTCATTACATTAATTTTTTTTACTACTAAAATGGTATGGGAATTTTACTAATTGATTTCTTGACTTTAATTTTGTTTTGATGTAGTTGAAATCCTTAATTTCGATGAGGGAGAGCCTGCCGTTTTGTTCTGTCACTATCAGAGGTTAAGCCCCAGTCTGCTCACTGAACAATGTTTTATCAACAAGGCAAGGTTTAATAACTTTATGGAAGCCCATACCTGTCCCTTCTCTCATTTACTAATCAAACATCTGTAAGATCCCTAATAAAAACAGGAAATGTCAGGCCAAGACATTTCCTCTGATGGTTAAGCAGTGTTCAAAGTAAGATGTTATACTGTATGATAGCCTAAGCTGTTGACATGTCTGAACACTTTTGCACGTTTGAGTTTTGAAAGCAGATTATTCTTGGCGCACATTTTCTTACTTTGATGATTAATGTTTCATTGCCTAGATCTGACATGAACTTGGATTGAGTAGTTAAAAGATTGCTGGTTTCAGTGAAATGTAGTTGAATGTTAGTTATCAAGTGGATTGGCGAAGGAGATCGTAATGAATATGAATTTGTAGTTGTGAATAAGAGGGCCCAAAGCGAAAAGGTTGAATTTGTTTTGGAGATTAATGATGATCCCACTAGTGCAGAACATTACCGAGCATTTTAATAATGAATGCTATTGGGTCATTTGATGGGTTAAGTTTTTTTTTTTATGGCTAGGTGGACTAACACATCTGCTGGAGGGATCTTTGTTTGATTCAGTGGCGACAGTTTAGCATACTGACCGGTCCGCTCAGCCTAAAAATATCTTATTCAGTGCCAACATGTCCAAGGCTGAACGCGTAGACAAATAGATCCCAGGGATATTGTCTTGCCTGTAGGAATTCCTGTTGATTGTAAGCATCTCCTGATCAGAGGAGTACGATTTATATGATCAACACAAACCTTTTCCAGTTAGTTGTTCGGTGAGACTGTGTGGCCTATACATTTTTGGTAAATTTTTAAATTAAGAAATCCAAAGGTTTCCTACAGTATCCCTGGCTATGAGTCAAACAAAATGTTGCGGCTATTACTTTAATGATTTTAAGACTTTTTTATTTTTTATTTAATAGCTTCCTCCTCCATTATTGCTGTGAAATATATCACTATCGTCTTTTGGTAACCTTTTGTTGGCAGTGTAATTTGCCTCTCTAAACCAATTAGATCACTTTCATTTCAAGGCATGCCCCTTTGGGTCTTGGACACCAAGGGGATTAGTAGACACAAGTCTTTATTTGATCATCCCTCGCTGTTGTGTACACTTCTTTTTAGGTCTTGTTAGACAAGACGTTTTGATTTTACAAAAGTTAGATCTATAATCTTGTACGGGCTTTCAGCCAGCCCTCTTCATGAAGTGGCCTGTTATGTCACTCACGTTTTTCTTCTGCCCACAACGGCACACAGTATGGGGCAATGGGTCAGCCCATTTCAGTCATTGGCTACCTTCAATGTGAGTGACTGCATTCTGCTTTTCACAAAGAGCACAGTAACACAAAGTACTTCTGTCTGCTATGGCTTAAAAAAAAAAATTGTCTTTAGCCAATGATTATTTTTTTAAAGTTGGTGAGGGCCCAAATGCTCCTCAAATTAAGTTTTACAAAAGCCAATGGCAGACCTAATGTCTTTGCCAATGCTTGTTTTAAAGGACTTTCATTGGCCATTTCTATAGTTGGTGACTGAGAGGCTGTAGCTGTGTTTACCTTGGAAGGTTGTTTTTTTGTAAATAATGAGAGCCTGATACCATACAGTACAGCCAAGTTCCTCAGAACCTGCAAGAACATGACTGTTTTCCTGTGTCTTCTAGAATGAAAATTTGCCTAGCTGTTGTGCTGGTAAGTTTCAATTCTATTAAGGACACGGAGGCGAGGATTATGCCTTCTTCCTTCGCTTTATTTTAACAGCAGCATTTTTCCAACAACACAATGACCAACTACATTTCCCATGCTCAATAGGGAAACAAAGTTCCAACAGGAGTCCTTCCTCGCTGTCCGCAATCCATCCAGCATAGTCCCTTCACGCTGTTTCCTCTTCCTTCGCGCGAACCATTTCTTGTCGGTTTTCACGCTTCTTCTTTGGAACCATAATTTCCTGCAAAATAGGTAGTGTCAGAGGACTGTGCTGTAACCAATTGCAGTAAAACACCAGCAAACACTATATGAAGAACTTCAACAACTCATTACCACTTTGTAAAGACCCATGAATGGCTTACTTACATTAGAACGGGGAGCGTCCACATCTCCAGAGGTCATTGGGCGGGAAAATCCTTCCCTCCGTGTCCTTAATAGAATTGAAACTTACCAGCACAACAGCTAGGCAAATTTTCATTCTATGTCGGGACCGGAGGCTCAGATTATGCCAGTTCAAAGCTTGTCGACTACTAGCCTTGCCACCTCCAACACTGGTTTGAAATAAAACCTCTTAAAGGTGGAGTCAGAGGACCAATCGGCTGCGCGCATCAGATCTTCCAAGCGCGCACCTAACGAAAAAGCCTTGGAGGCCATCGCTCCTCTCGCCGAGTGAGCACCAAACTGCTTTGTATCGATTCCCGCCTCCTGCATCACCCAACGCACCCATCTTGCGATGGTCGGGGACGAGACTGCTCTGTATGGTTTACGTAGCACAATGAGCAGTTGCTTCTCACCCGGAGGGCGAGTTTCCTCAGTCAATTCCTCTTAAGCACGGAGGCACTGCACTACACACAGTTTAGGGGAATTCGGAAACGCTGGGTACGAAATGACCCTGGTATTACTCATGGTCCTTCTACTTACCGTGAACGATACCCCTTCCAGGGAAAACACTCTGGCTGAAATGTCCAAAGCCCTCACGTCTGAGACGCGTCTGCACGAGACCAGGCATAACAGCATTGCCAATTTGGCCGTTACTTCCTTACGGGACAGAAACCTATTTGGTTGCCAAGAAAGAAAAAGATTCAACACCCGATCCACGTCCCAGAGGACGGAGTATCGAGGTTCCGGAGGGGGAGAGAGGCGAATCCCTCTGAGAAGCCGGCAAACCAAAGGGTGGTCACCCACCGGAGAGCCCTGCACCTTAATGTGACCGGCTGAAATCGCGGAGCGGAAGGTATTGATTGACCTATAGGCCAGACCATCCTCCGCCAGACTCGCCAGAAAATTAAGGACGTGGACTACATCTTCCCCCACGGGATCGACACTCCGTCGCACACACAGACGCCATCTGTGCCAGGCTGACCGGTGTCTCTTGGTCGTGCTGTCTGCCCATGCCTTGGTGAGCAAGTCCTCAGCTTTTCCCGAAAGGCCTGGGAGCGACCAGCGACGCCGGAGATCCGCCAAGCCATCATCTTCAACGTTCCTTCCACTACCAGCCGATGGGGAACGAGATCTGGATTGAGGAGAATGTGAGGAAAGTGGGGGAGACGGATTGGAAAATCCCAAGAAAGTTCCAGTAGAACCGGAAACCAGACTTGAGACCTCCACCGGGGTGTGATCAACACCACCTCCGCCTGCTGGCGGCGAAGCAACGCGGACACTCGCGTGATCATGGAGAACGGAGGGAAGGCATAACCGTGCTCCCGCTGCCAGTCATGAAGAAACGCATCCGTCGCCTCCGCCTGCAGATCTGGCCGCCAACTGAAGTATCTCGGTAACTGATCTAGTCGTGACGCAAAAAGGTCTACCGAGAAGGGGCCCCATTTCTTCGACAACTGAGAAAGGACCTGAGGGTCCAGCTTCCACACGCTGGCCTCCAGGAGGTGACGAGGGTGCCAGTCGGCTTCTTCGTTCTCCCGCCCCGGAAGGTACTCCGCCGTCACTGAGATCTGGTTGTCTAGGCAGAAGTGCCAAAAGTTCCTGGCTAAGTTCGCCAACATCCTGGATCTGGTGCCACCTAGGTGGTTGATGTACCGGACCGCAGAGATGTTGTCCATCCTGAGAAGGACGCACGATTGTACCCTGTCTTTCGTCCAGCATTGCACTGCAAAAGACCCTGCCAGCAGCTCCTGGCAGTTGATGTGCAATGACTGCTCGTGAGTGGACCAGGCTCCACCCGTGGAGAACTCTCCGCATCTTGCTCCCCAACCGGAGCGGATGGCGTCGGATTCGATGACCATATCCGGAGTGGAACCGAATATGGCCCGACAATTCCACGCCTCCATGTGGGTGAGCCACCATTCCATCTCGTCCCTCACATCGTCCGTCAGAGGTATTGACTGGGAGTACGTCAAACCCTTCCTGAGGTGATGTGCCTTCAGGCGCTGCATGGCACGGTAGTGCAAAGGCCCGGGAAAAATGGCCTGTATGGAGGAGGAGAGAAGACCTACGAGATGCGCCAGTTGGCGCAAGGAAATCTTCGCCAAGGTCTGGCGCAGTTCGTGCCTGATCTTCGCCATCTTCCTGGCGGGGAGACTCAGAGTGGAAGACACGGAGTCCACATTGAAGCCTAAAAAGGTTGCACACTGGACCGGAACCAACAGGGCCTTTTTCTCGTTTATGACAAACCCCAGTCCCTGGAGAAGGTCGACCGCGGTCTTCAACTGGTTGGACAGTCTCCTGGGGCACTGATCCAGAAAGAGCATGTCGTCCAAGTAGACGATCATTCAAACACCCTGCGCGCGCAGGAACTCCACCGCCGGTCTGAGAACCTTTGTGAAGCACCACGGGGCGGAGGATAGCCCGAAAGGGAGCGTGGTGAACTCGAAAACCTGCCCTTCCCACCTGAACTGCAGAAAACGCAGATGAGGGGGGAAAATAGGGACCGTCAGGTACGTGTCCTTCAGGTCGAGCCGGACCATCCAGTCGAGTGGTCTCGGCACATCTCTGAGGAGGTGGATCCCCTCCATTTTGAAGTGGCGGTAAACCACCCACTCGTTGAAACTTTTCAAGTTGATGACCGGCCGCCATCGACCTTGTCGACTAAAACGATTGCTGATGAAACCACCGGGATGCTCCGCTGCGCTGCAAATTGCCCCTTTTTTGAGGAGGGCAGAGACCTCTTCGCGTACCAGCTCGGTATCGCGTTGCGAGAAGGACATGGGACGGGGCCGGGTTAGCTGACGTGGACGGCCATGAAACCAACTGGAAGCCCTGGACCGTCTGCAGCACTCAAGCTTCGTTCGTGAGGGAAACCCAAGCTGGGAAAAACAGCGCCAAGCGCCGCCCCCCACCTGCAAGCTCGCCGAGGGTATTACACTCACCTCTTCCAGCACCCTGTTGCTGGCCTCTTTGGCCTCCACGGCCACGGAACTTCTGCCCTCTGGTGGGATAGAAATTGTTGAAGCGGGCATTGTCTTGATATTGTCCTCGCCCGGAGCCTTGCCCTCTGTCAGAGTTGGAGAAGCGGCCGGTCGTGCGGCCCCTTGGAGAAAAAACCTTCCTGATATTCGACTGGGCTCTGTCAAGTGAGGTTAAAGTCGCCACAAACTTTCCTAACTCTTTGCCGAATGGGTCGCCAAATAAGCCCCCCTGGGCCACAGCGCCTACCTCCGAGGAAGCCAGATCACCCAACTTGGGGTCCACCTTAATTAGGAGCGACCGCCTTCTCTCCGTGGAGAGCGTGCAATTCGCGTTTCCAATAAACACTATCGCGCGCTGCGCCCAGCTCGAGAGAACCTCCGGGGAGATGAGGGCACCGGACACCTTGGCCTCTTTGGCCATGTGAAGAATTTTGGTGACAGGCCCCACTGCTTCTAGCAGTTTGTCCTGGCACGTACGCCAGGAGCGATCATTGCCCTTTTTAGGGTCCCGTATGAATTTTGCTAGGAAGGTTGCCATCTTGGGATCTATTTCGGGTGTTAGGGCAACCTTTCCCTCCAAACTGGGGCGGGGACACTCTGCCCGAAGGCGGTTGCGAGCGTCCTTGTCCATTGGTTTGCGCAGACGGCTCGCCACATACTGGGTCACTTTATCCCCGGGAACCCACTCAGTAGACCTGGGGTGGACAATGTCGTCCGGGTCCAACATATCAGAGGCCCCCCTGGGGCAGGAGTGGGCGTCGGGAGCCAAGACCTTGAGGAACCCGCTTCCTTGTCCGTGTCCCCAGGGGAGTCCCCATTATCAAAGGGGTCAGGGGAAGTGGTGCGCGGAGGCGTTGGGGTGCAGTCCGCAGGGGGCACCGGGTCAGGCTTCCGGGGCACCTGCGCCAAGAAAGCCTGTTTCAGACGGGCAAAAGCATCTACATCCACCCCTTGAGAACATGGTTTCTTAACAGGGGGAGAACCAGAAGGTTGAGGCGCAGGAGGGGACTTGGGGGTAAGTGGCGCAAGAGCAGTCCACTTGGCGCACTCTTTCGCTATCTGCGCTGACAGGCGTTGCTCCAAAGGCTCTATGGCTTGGTTGACAGCCCTGTAGATGGAGTCATCCACTGCCTGGTAAAAGTCATCATCCCGAGGGAGGTAAACCAAGGGATCCTCCTCCTGGTACTGATCTTGCTCCGACTGCATAGTCTTAGGTAAGTATATAGGTGTAGTACAGGTAAGTAAATTAGGAGCACAGGCAGCTTGGTGCTGAGAGCACTATTTTAAAGGCACTACAGGCGCTCTGTTTACAAGCTGGGAGGGAGCCCAGACAAATCAGGGTGGCCAAGGGCACACAATTAATGGGCAGAGCCCTAGGGACACACAGCCCTCTGATCACAGGGCAGCCACCCGGGACAGTGTCCCACAGGCACCACAAGTCACGGTGCAATTGCGACCCCGCAGGGTGTTCAAGGATGTCTTATAGACCCTCAAAGGGCGTTCAATGAAAATCAGGGAAAGATGCAGACCCCACAGGGCGTAAAACCGGGTGGCAGGAGGCAAAACTGAGCTCTCACCGGGCAGCACTCATCAGGACTCTAATGCTAGTGCCTGACTCGTGCTGCCCATAGAGAGTGCACTACGCCCCCTGGCGGCGGGAGGACCACACTGCACCTCGCAGGGAATCAGTCACGTAAGGTATGTTTAAAAACGTCCCATGACTAAAGGGAATCTGTGCAAACAGAAAAATATACAAAGCGCTAGCAAACGCCACCAAATTAGCCAACTAACAACCCCCATAACAGGAGAATAAAGAAAAATCGACTTATCTGCTGCTGAGCAGCGAAGGAAGAGGAAACGGCGTGAAGGGACTATGCTGGCTGGCTGGAGTGCGGACAGTGAGAAAGGACTCCTGTTGGAACTTTGTTTCCCTATTGTTCATGGGAAATGTAGTTGGTTATTGTGTTGTTGGAAATATGCTGCTGTTAAAATAAAGCGAAGGAAGAAGGCATAATCTGAGCCTCCGGTCCTGACATAGAATTCAGTAAAAGAGAAAGTATAGCTGTGTAAAAGATTAGATTTAAGTTGTTACACTTTGTGCCTGATCCACAACAATTTATTCCATGCGTGTAGATGTGAAATATTACTACAAATTCATCATAAAGGCACTATTGAATCCCACACATACCCATAAAAATCTGTGGGAACAAATGGCAATGACCCCCTATTCACTGTTCACAGTTGGGTCATCAAAACTTGCAAACGGTGCGGTAGTCAGTGTATACTATAGGGTGTCTTAATTAGCTGAAATCTGTTTTGTAGCTGGACCTGAGGGAAATGTTGGATCTGGATTTGATAAAAGCATAGTAAATGTACTTGGCTTCATCTCCGCTGTAAAGAAAGATGGATGGGTAGGGTTGCTTGTTTATTTCTGAATAAAAAATCTGGCGTTTATCATGGTAGTAATGCCCCTTTATGACATTTAAGGGTTTTGTAAGAAAGTTATGATTTTCGTAATGGGTATGGGCAAATTGTATTGATGACAGCCATGTAAAAAAAATACTTATTTTGACTAGTAACAATTCCAGATAAGTACAGGATGGTAGATGATAACTGTTACTCTTGGAGAGTAGGTGATGAGGCAAAAGCCCTTATTTTGAAGCTGTGCCACCCTCTGCTTGGACATTTCTGCAGACCACCTGAAGATGCTCCCTTTACTGTACCTTTTGTGGACATCAGAAATCTGCTGTAATTTGAAGGTCTCTCAAAGTGTACACCATTTATGATTGTGACTGCTACCCTCTCTACTGGAGACAGAAGGCGGGGGTTGCATGCTTTCTAGCCGGGTTCCAAGTGGAACAGTTGTAAAGTGAGAATAATCACATTCAAATTTAAAGAATCAATTGATAAGAACAAATATGTGATAATACACAGTGGATTTAATCCACTTATGAATCTTACAAAGAGTATTGTATTTACAATAGTATTTACAGTTTGATGCTTATGTGCTCAGGCGCTCACAGAGTGAGTGCAAAAAAACAGTGCAACAGTGTGTATAGGTAAAGCAACGACAACCGAACATATATAAGCAATTATTGCAGTAGGTACAATTGTTCAACTTCAAATTATACAAAATGTCAACTAATCCGTTCCAATTGTTGGAATAGTCGACTGTGTTTCGACCCAGAGAATTCTAAGGGGCGCCATCAGGACAATGTTAGTTTAATTTGAGTAAGAGCAGAGACTCTCATTTTTTAAAATCGTAATATATTAATTGCATTGTTTTATGTGTACTTTTATGGTTGCCTATGTATATTTGAATTTGCACAGAGACTCTGAAATGAAACAATGTAGTAGTCACCACAGTTAGCAGAAACAGGCAAAAAACTTTAAAAAAAAATGTATACCCACAAGACTCGAAATTGCTAGGTGAATCAGCAAAAAAGTAAATTTTGATATTTAATTCTGATAAAAAGGATTCCATATTTGAGTGCCAAGACTATGTGAAAGGTGCAAAATTGAGCCTTCAACAGGACCTTATTTAACCTAGAAAACACCGGCCCTGAGTTTAAAAAAAAAAAAAAGTAGAGGAGAATAGGCGTTTGTAAAATAGTCCCCAGCGGGGGAAAAATAATAAACAACGGATTCAAACCGAAATCTGGATAAGATAGAAAACGTGTGGGAGCCAGCATTCGCTAAACAATGTGATTTACCTGAAAGGCTCGAAGTCAGCATGCCGAGGGTGTCTACATCACTCGGAGTGTCGCCTCAAACTGATGAATTCAAGATGCATGTGGACACATCTATATTGTCAAATATGGCCACTGGGGTCTTAACTATCATCATATCTTGGCAATGCATAAGGGATGCCTGTAATGTATATGTGGATTTACATATGTAGTTTACATACTGGAGTCCATTAAAATCCTCTTGGCTGTGCTGTGCAATATGGTGATCGCCTTTATGCTGGATTGTCTGCCCCCTCTCTGAAACTTGTGGGTGAAGGATGTAGCCAGCCCTGATCCATTGTGTAATGCAGGGTTCCCTGCCAGAGTGAAATCCACCCTTTCTCCACTTTCTGTGTTGTGCCTTTTTGCCCTTGACAGCAAGAGCTTCTAGGCAGGTGACTATACAACCTCAACTGTGTCACCAGGAATTAGTCTCAGTGTGGGCAACATGGCAGAAAGCCTTTACATATTTGGCAAACATCAGTAAGCTGCTCCTACAGAAATGGTGGAATGTTTAAGCTTGCAAATAGAAGACTCACAGGTTGACTTAAAAGGATTGCACCTTGGCCACTTTGTTCAGTGTTTTTTTTTTTTTTACAGTACACTATAGAGGCTTGTTATCACCAAGAAAAGGTAGCACAGCCAAGAGTTGAGCCTCTGAGTGCCTGCTATTCTCCCTTGGGATTAGCTTGAAGTCTGGCAAAGCCTGTGGAGTTGCCGTGCTGCTGACACTTCGAGAGAAGGAAGACTGACCTGTCTGCAAGGGGACAAGGATGGGTCCTGCCATGATGGTTGACTTGATCTTTAGGTGAAAGCCCAAGGCCCAGCTGACTAGAATGCACTACATGGGGACAGCTTGAAGCAAGAGACTGCTCAGGCGTGATGTGCTATGGAGCTGCATGTTTGCCTGAGCCCATATGCCTAGATCTACAGACTGACCTCTCTACCTACTGCCGTTCAGGGATATTATCAGTAAAACACTAGCTCACTGTAGGTTACATTTCGTACTGGTGACTGCTGTGGGTGCATATCTCACAATAATATTTAGTCCACGGCTGGTGAGCTTTGTTGGAACTGGTACTTTCTGGTTGGCTGAGGTGGTGCCCAAGCCAGGCAGAATCTACCACTCCTGTCAGGGTTATGTGATTACACTCACTGTATAACCTGTGCTCACCCTTAGGTAGCTTGGTACTGAGCAGTCAGGCTTATCACAGAGGCAATGTGTAAATCACTGGCACAGCACTCTTGCACAATAAATACAATGAGCATCACAAATGAAACTTTACACTTGGTGTATGTAAATAAAGGTTGTATTCAGCACACACATTAATTAACACAACATGAATATCCTGTATTTCTGGGCATAAATCAACAGTGTTAAAATGACATCAGTAATATGCACACTTGGAGAGAAAAACCTATTCTACCCCAGCACCCTTATCCAGTGCGATACGTTGTCCGAACTGGGCCCACCCTGGCAAAGAACACAATTCAAATCCACATATTTCTAGGGTGAACAGCAGGTCACAACGATATCAGGAATGTGTACACATAGGAATTTAGAACACTTTTCAGCAGCACCGCGGGCTAAGGCTGCATGGGTAAAACCAATGTCAAAACGGAGTATTCGTTAGGTAATAAAGCAAACAAGTGAAACACCACTGTGCAGTGCATCTATTAGCAGACTGTTCAAATGCAGCACACTCTCCCACACTTGCACAGCACTGTAATGCGGTGCAAAGGATATCGGCAAGTCCGTATGAAGCGCATTCACACACACACACGCCCTTGGCACCGTAATGCGGTGCAAATTATATCCGGCAGTTCAGTTGATTTGAATGCGGTCCCTGTGGCATAATGCCCCCCCCACCTCTCGGTTACCTCCCCACTACTCTGCCCACAGGTCAGAGGAAAAAAAAACAAAAAAAAAAACACCCCTTAATATACTGGTTTAAGGCCGGAGTTACATGTAGTCAGGGGCCCAGGAGAGAAGGCTGGAGTAACTATCGGGGTAAACCGGCAACAGTCGACAAATGGGGGAGGGGGGGCACTCAGAATGTTCACCAACTTTTTTGCAGAGCAGAAACGTGCTTGAGGGACCTCTTGATTGAACTGGGATAGCCTCTATTTGTCTTCCGGCACCAGCCCAATTCTGCGAAGCACGGGGGTGGGAGGGGTCACTCTCGGAAGTGATCCTCAGCCCAGTCAGTTACTCTCACCACCCAGGCTTGATCCAGGCGATACTACCTGGCAACACAAAGTCGTTGGGCCGGGAGTGGGCAGTTGATTCGCTGCACTGAGGGAAAGACGGAACACTTGGTGAATGGGGAGGTGCAGCTGTCCCCGTACCTCATGGGAAGTGATACTCAACGTCCAGTGTGTGTTGATCAGAGTTGCACCAGACAATTCAGTCACAATGAACCACGAGTCAGGATCTCCATACCTCCCTGGAAATGAGGCATAACTTCTGGTGTGCGATAAGAGTTGCACAATCTGGTCACAATGAACCAAAAGTTTGGATCGCCCTACCTCCCTGGAAATGAAGCACAGCATGTGGTGCACGATATGAGTTGCACCAGACAATCCGGTCCCACACACAGTCACAAGTTCAGTAGTACAGCGCGAGGTAGAATGAGGCAATACTATGGATGCGCCCTCCCTCCGAGGGTCGCAACCTGCGAATCGGACACTGCACGTAATGAGCATGCAGTCGGCATGTCGCACGAGAGAGATGCTGCACGGACGAGGAAGCGGGCTATGCTAAGTGCCGCCACCGGTGAATCCGCTCACCACCGAGACGCTTCTGTGTGCTTAGACCCCACTTTGCAGGGGCCACACTCCTTTGATGCGGGCACGGTTTGGGGGCTCTGCACAAGGCAATCTGGTCTCCAGGCACAATACTTAGTTCCACGCTCACACCGTGCTGCAGTCAGGATCCAGCAGATGAAGTAGGCGCTTGAGAGGGTACCGCTCTCCAGGTGAAACACGTAGACGGTGTAGGACCCTCACGGGAAGTCTTTGATGTCCCTGAGACCTCCACACAGAACAGGGGGCAAGACAACAAGACCTTGGAGAGCACACTTCAGGGTTCCACACAGCAGCAGGTAGTCAGCCCAGGCCAGCCACTATTCAGGCAGGGTGCATGGTCCCTTACAATGGCAGTCTCCTCCGTGTGGACAACAGATTCCTCTGGCAGTGTGTACCACACAGTCCAGGATGTCTGGTCCCATGTCCCCACAAGTGCATCTCTGCCCTGCTGAAGTAAGGCACCAATAGTTATACTGTAGTGTGCCTTTGAAGTAGGGGGTGGTTTGGAGGATTCCCTTTGAACCACACATGTCTCTCCTATATTTCAGTCCTGTCTACCATGAGTCCTTGGAATGCAGATCTTAATCTTTAGTGGGGCCATGATCTGGCTTCCCAGGGTCCATGGTCTGGCTTCCCAGAGGCATAGTGTAAAAACCTGCCCCCCCTAATCTATCCAGCTAGGTCCTCAAATGGCAGAAGCCTGCCATTCTAGTTGCATGACCAATGTTATTGCTGTCGCTGGGGAATGCACAGATGTGCTCTCCGTGCCTCCAGTGTAGTCTGGAGTCAAACTAAAAGGCACACACAGAGTTTTAGAGCAGAGAAATGCCCCCTTTATAGAAGTGGCATTTCTAAGCTATTAATGACAAATCCACCTTTACCAGAGGAGAGGGTTTGTCAATGTGTATCCAATGATAGGAAACATTATGAGGCTGCTCCACTGTAAGCCACTACTGTAGCTTGAAGTAATTTCAATCATTCCCCCATGTTAACCTATGGGAAGAGCAAACCTCCTAGGCAATGCAGGGCTTGAAAAATCATACAAATGTTACTAGACCTGCAGGTCTAGTAACTCGAAAAATCTACTCTACCTAACTGTAATGTACTTGACCTCTGTCTCTACTCTACCTAACTGTAATGTACTTGACCTCTGTCTCCGAAAGCCGAGTAAATGTGTCAAGATAAGATTTAAAGGCATCTTTATTGCTCATTCACTTTGTGAGCAATAAAGATGCCTTTAAATCTTATTTTGTCACATTTGCTCCACTTTCAGAGACAGAGGTCAAAAGTCATTTTGTCTTCCTACTCGCTAGAAAGGATGAGTAGGCTCTAAAAATAGCTCGTCCTGAGCGGGAGAGTGGATTTTTCGAGCTCCGAGTGAAAACACATGGGTATTCTTCACTACCTGGGTGGGGAACACACATGTGTACCTGCCCTGCCTTTCATCTACCACTTGCTTCACCCCTCAGGGCTTACTCTAGGGGTGTCCTTGTGGTAGTGAACAGCCCACTTAGCATTGGCTAATGGTTTAGAAATGCCAACCTGAACATAAGTGCAACTGCACACTTACAGGCTACAATGGCAGGCTTGAGACATGTATGAAAGGCTAATCTTGTGGGTGGCACAATCGGTGCTGTGGCCCCCTAGTAGCCAGTGCAGTACCTTCCCTGGGTATGTGTTATACCTCTAAACGGGGTACTCAAAGGACCTAAACCAATCAGGTAAGCACCACTTCCTAGCATGTGTAGGAAGGGCGTACACACTTTCATACTGCATTACAGTGGGAAAGTGCCTACGGCCACAAAAAGAGAATCGGCAAAAACCAGGAGTAAAAAAACAAAAAGCTTTAGGGAAATCCCCTGAGAAGGGCCTTGTCCGACAAGCTTGGATATTGGGGCTCCCCCCTAACCTTCACAACACCTATAGGGGCATTGGTGGGAATTTGCCCAGTAACCTGCCAACTGTCTCCAACACACATTCTAGTTGAGCCCTTAAATGCCTTCCAAACGACAGTAACTGGGTTGTACCGCTCACCCAAAACAGAGTAGCGCTGACCAGTTACTCTGTGGTCCAAGGAAGTATTGGGAGCACTAAATACCTTTGTAAGTGGACACCTGGTTATTTCATTATTTAGCTTTTTGACTTAAACATCATTGGGACCCTTAACTGTTTTCCATTTTTTTTATCTATGTAGTCTGGATTATACATAGAGATGATGCATAGGCTCCACACCATTCTTTACTAGCACAATTGGCTAGATCAGAGGTTGAGCATGGGAACCAGTATCCTTGTCTGTTGTTCACTCCAGTTTTTTTACCACTGATGTAAAGACTTGCAGAAAGACCTGAGACGAAGCATCCCCCATTAAATAACATTGATGACAAGGGCTCAGTGTTGCACGTTTTTCTAACAGCCAGCATGAGGAAGCAAGGAATATGCTTGAGTTGGTTCTCTGGCTCTGAAGGTTCTAAAACAATATGGTTTTCTCAGTGTCTTTATTTTTCAGTGTATTGGTTTACCTATTATTGAAGTTTTTTTGTTCTTTTTTTTTTGTTTTTTTTAAGTCCGGTCTAGACACTGAATTTATAAAGTTGTTATCCTTTTGAAACTGTATTCAGAATCTCTAAGCCCCTCATCTTCTTGGAGCAAGCCTAAGCTACTTCACGGCTCCGCTACCTTGACAGACACTAGTATAGTGTCACTGGGGGTAAATGACCTTCTACACAGAGCTAGTACCTGTAACCTCTGACTGCCCCAGCACCTCAAGGTGAGACATCATGTTAGGCTTTAAAGCTTCACAGACAATTGGAAGTTTAGCTCCTTGTTTTGTAATTTAATATGTATTTGTCAGCCAATTTATATCAATACAAACATGGAATCAGCGGAGCTGCCCTTTTACAGAATGTAGAATGCAATTAGTACCTGCGATGACCACATTAATGAGAATGACTTGTGGGTTGTATTAGAATATTATTTTGTTTTTAAGAGCAATGACCAAAAGCACCAGACACGGAAGATGTTTCTCTCAACTGCTGACTACCAATTCTAGTGCTCCCCAACCTGCCACATTATGGATGACCTCTTTCTAGGGGCCAAATTTCAGGCACAATCTCTCATGCATTGCTTTTGTACAAAAACAAGAAATGCCTCTTCACAGAGGCTCCTAAAATTTAACCAAAGATGAAAAACAAGCAATAAAATCTGCAAATAGAATTATGACCAGTACTCTAGCAGTGGAGACTAAACTTAAAGTACAACGCATATGTATCCTGCTATTAAACCAAAAAAATGGGAAAAGAAGGAATATAAGGTAAAAAGAACTGAACTTTAACACAACAAACTTTCTAAAAGTACAATGCAAATTCATATGCAGACAATGACCAGAGGGTAATTAATGGTAGAGCTAGAAAGTTCAATGCATCCTCTAATTATCTCCTAATCTTTAATCCAGAAAAAACTTGTTTATATTCATGGATGAAGACTCCTCTCAGACACAAGGTATCTTGATCCGTTAGAATTTGTGAACTTGTGGCTTGTGAAATGCCTTGAGTTGTTGAACTTAATCAATCTGGATATGCTCCACACATCTTCCATGTCCACCACCATGTTTCTCTTCGCGATCGTGTGGCCTTTGGACACCAGGTTCACCATTCTTAAAAGGCAGAAGTAGTTCCTCTGATGTTCTTTGATTTTGACAGAGATCTTACCACTCTTATCAACTTTTTCTTGGTTCCACATTTCAACCTCCGTAGGTACAGTCTGCTACCAGGCAGCTTCCCTTGCAACTGACAAAAGGGGACACTCCAGAAATATAGTTAGGTGATTATCTGTGAGCCTTGAGTGGTTTCTTCCTACCTAGTGTCCTTTGCATAAATGTTTTGATTACCCTGTTCATTCTTTCAGGAAGCCCATTAGTTTGAGGAAAATGCAAATCAGACTTTTGGTTTGTGGTTCCCATTACTTAGATAAAATCCTGCATTTCCTTTGACGCAAGTGGATCCTTGTTGTCAGTCATCACAGCCTTGTTGAACCCCTCCCTGGCAAATTCCCCCATGTCCATTATGTTCGTCCGCAACTTGGGCCACTGTTCCACAGGTGACAATAGCTCTTATCTGTCTACTTTGCTCTTGTCATTCTGTGTGGAAAGAAGAAGCTCCCTAACCACAGCCTAAATTATGTGATCAATCTTGGGCCTCCAGTAGAACTCCCATAGACCAGCCTTGATCAGATGGCTCCCAGGATGGCCTTCGTGAGCCAAGTTAATAACCTTCCTAATTTCCTCTGGAGTAGTCCACTTCTCATTCCTGCACAACTGTTCCTTCAGAATGCAAAGTTCTTCCCTTACCACACATCTGTTTCACCACACCGTACAAACTATTGTATGCAGTTCAATCTCGGGTCACAATTTTCTTTACCTTGAAGAAAACGTAATCTATCTTCATATCCAGGTCCACTGCTTTCACAATAGCCTATTTACTAACCTTCTTAACTGGTCTCATCTTGTTGACCACTTCAATTCCATCAATATGCTGCCTTGTACTCTGTCCCTGGCAAATACTCCATAATGAAATTAAACTCTGCTACTCTCTGCAGCCACATGCTAATTTCGCTACCTTTGCTGAAAAACACATTCACAAGAGAGCCATAGCTCCTGACTTTGAATGGCATGCCTAATAAGAAAAATGTAACTCGATGAATGGCTCAAGTACATGTCAATGCGTCCTGCTCCTTCATGGAATAGTTGCGCTCTGCTCCAGTAAAGGAACATGGGGCAAACACCACTACTGTCATCACCATCTGCCACCTGAGCCCACAATGTTTCCAGCTCACGTAAGCTAGTTCCTATTGTCAATACCATCTTTTTGTTGGTGTCAAACACACCCAGGGTAGGCTTTTTTCTTGACTCTTACTTAACGGCATCAAACTCCCCCCGATAATACTTTTGACAACTCAGATTTCACACCTTTCTTCATCAAGGCCCTAATGGGATCCACTAAACATGCCAAACGTTTGAGCTTTGAGTAGTACTCAGGCAATTGTAGGGATGAACACCGCTTATCCCTTCATCTGAGATGCTGTTTCCTAAATATGATGGAATGCCAATACAAAATTGATATATTTCTCTCTTTACTGTAAGCCTACTTTTCAAAAGTCTCTCAAGCATCTCCAAGGCCTTGTCATCTTCTGTATTTTTTCCATAGATCAGACAATTTTCCTGGAAGGAAACTGCACTCTCTACCCCTTCTCTGAAAATATGCCACGGCTGGCGTAAGACATTTGGATAAAGCGGAAAGCCCCAAGGCATCAGACTTTCAACGACCTGAAGTCTTCCTGCAATAACTCTTGATGGTATGCAGGTGATGGGTCAATCACACTAAACATCTGTGCTTCTCTTAAGGTTGTCAACTCTTCTTTTTTTATTTTTTTTTTTAATCTCTTGTTAATAGGCACATGGTAAAACAAGAGCAGGTAAGTACACCACAATAGTTATGCATAAGTACAGCAAGTGTTTACTATGTAGTCCAACCCTGGACATCCTCTCTCCTGATATTATAATATATTCCCATCGTGGTGTAAGTCAAATGCAGTATAGCTGGTCTTCTCGGCCCCGGAGGGCATTACTATGGGGGTGGCACACTGACTCTCCCTGTAGACATTCCATTTGCCCCAGATCCTTCCCCACTTTTTGGGCAAGTCCCTGCTTTCTTAAACCACCCTCTCCGCCACCATACACCAGTCCGTCTCTTTTCCAGTCTGGGGCATGGAGAGGATTCTGTTTCCCCCAGACCCCCTCCCAACCACCCTGCCCCCCCGCCCCCCATAGACGGGCTATATTGCATTTAGTGATCATCATGCCCAAGGGTTACCAAAATTTGCTCCATGTGACTCAATCTATCCTCTAGTTTTGATGATTCCGGAAGGACCTTCCCCTGGGGATGCCTGCCCGAAGAACATGCCAAACTTGCGGAAGGTCTCCATAGTCGCCAGCTCTCTCTGTAATTCCAATAATTGGACCACCCTCCTATTTGACCAGAGACCCCCTACCTTGGAGATACCTATAAGGTCAAAACCTAGTCTCTTCCCCAGCGCACCCAACCTCTCGGAGCCCCATAGAAGTGGGGTCTGGGTAATAACCCCTGCCCAATTCTTTGAGTGTTGTGTGCCAAATTTGGACCGTAAGTTCTGTTGGTCCCGTAAGAGTAAGACGTTTCGGGCAAGTGTAAAGTGCTTGTAGATATCCTCCCGGGTGTAAGATATTTCTGTACAGACGGTATGCTGGGTCATTTGTGGGCTGATGAATGCACGGATTAGTTACAACCAGTTGGGCCACCCAGCAATATTTTTGAACAGTGAGTAGGACTCTTCCCCTATCATACCAATCTCCTGTCCGTTTTGTAAGGGCTATATGAGGGCTCCCTACATCCCACAGCAAGATTCTAACTTCGCCCTCTATGGTTTTAAAATAGTTTGCGGGAACAGGGAACAGTGTATTTTGAAGCACGTACAGAAACTGTGGCAATGCTATCATTTTAAACAAGGCCGATCTTCCGAGCAGTGAGAGCGGGAGTGACCTCCAGTGTTGGACATCACTTTTAAGACGCATCAGGGGGCCTAGCAGGTTGTTAGCATGGAACAGCACATGATTAGTGATAACATAAATTCTAAGATAGCCGAATCCATCCGTCACTATTCGTGCCGCACAGTCGAGCGGTAGACTTGGTGTCTTACCACGGAGAACATACACCATGGATTTGGACCAGTTAATAGTGTATCCAGAATATTTACCAAAGTTGGTGAAGATATCTAATATTTTGTAGATGGAGCATTGCGGAGCCGCGATGTACAGCAGGATATCATCTGCAAAGAGATATATGCTATCATCCCACTCCTCCATCCAACGCAAGCCGCAAATCAACGGGTCCATCTGAACCCAGGCTGCCAAAGGTTCAAGGATCAGAGCAAAAATATGTTGTAAGAGGGCATCCCTGCCGAGTCCTGCGTTAGAGGGGGAATACCTGGGAAGTCCATACATTTACAACAACCTGAGCCAGGGGTTTAGAATGGAGGAGTCTCAGCCAGGACAAAAACCTGAGACCTATGCCCATTTGTTCTAACACAGTAAATAGGTATGACCATTCAATCGTATCTATTCCTGCCAACTCGACCCAGCACTCCATGGAGTCGCAACAACTTAAGGTCCCCATTTCTGCCAGGCATATAGCCGAATTGATCAGGATGCACCAATTTCGTTATTATTTGAATAAGTTGGGATGCCAAAAGCTTGGCTAGGAATTTTGCTTCTGCGTTGACAAGTCAGATAGGTCTGTAGGAGGTGCACTTTTCTGCTGGCCTACCCTGTTTGTGTATTACTACTTTTGAGGCCAATTGCTGGTCCTTGGAGAGAACCATTTTTCCGACTTTCCGTATTCATCCCCAACAAGTGAGGCACTATAGTAGATGCAGTGAGTTTATTAAGCCCTTTTGGGAGAATGGTGGGTCCCATCGCCTTGCCTGATTGGATATTTCGAATCGCCAGCATGACTTCCTTCTACGTGGGATCGCTCTCCATGAGAGTTCTGTCCTCTGAGGAGAGAGTTGAAGGGTGTAAATCAGTTAAGAGTTTGTGAGAGTCTTCCGTGGTGCTCGTACCTACGGGAAAGTAAAGATGGGTATAAAGGTCACAAAATCGTTGTCGATAGCTTGTGGATCTCTCAGATACTTCCCACCTTCAGGGTAATTATTGGTTACCCTGCGACTCGCCTTTTCGCGTCTGTCAAACCATGCAAGCAGTTTCCCTGCTTTGTCTCCTATTTCATACACACAATGCTGCATTGCACCATGTCTGGCTTTAGCTGCCTCTGTCACTAGATCACTGTATTCTCTCTGCTTAAGACTCAGACTATGTCTGGTGTCCCGGGTCTCGTCCACTACCAGATTAGCCTCACGGTCTATAATGTCGCATTCAAGCTTTGCTACTGTTACCCTTTGTTCTTTTTTGTGCCCGATTGTCAGGGAAAGTGTCTGTCCCTTGATGATGGTTTTATAAGCCTCCCAAAGTATTTGAGGAGATTTCACCAATGACACATTTTCCTTGAAATATTGCGCTGTGTCTTTTATCAGTCCCTTTTGTATGCCTGAGATCTTAAGATACCAGGGATTTAGTGTAATGGCCCTTCCAGTCGTGGCTTTTCTAGACTGTAGATCGCCCATACTGGGGAGAGATTGGAAACCCCCCTCGCCAAGTAGTGTACATCACGAAAGTGAGGGATACAGTGGGCTAAAGTTAAAATAAAGTCAGGGCTACCATTGGCCCCTGAGTGGAATGTATAAAATTGTGCAGTAGAGTTATGTGCCCTCCAAATGTAAACTATTCCTAGGGTTGTGTGGAAGTCCGCTAAGTGGGGGCAGGAAGGCGCTGCCTGCCATGAGGGGCTTATGATCTCTATTATCACAAAGTGTCATATTGAAATCTCCCCTCATAAGGCGGTCTCCCACAGGCAGTCCAAGCAGAAGCTTACCCAAGTCTGGGAAGTTGACGCTATGCATGGCCGGTGGAACATATACTGACAGGCTATTGACTGTTTTGCCCTCCCACGTTCCGGAAAGGACTGCATATCTTTAACAGGAAGAATAACATTTTCTACAAGAGTAGTATTCGTTGGAAGAATGCTTGCTAAACGAACATTCTTCTCCCTTAAATGAACCATTAAATTCCCTCTACAGAAAGTAAAACAGTGACAATGCTTAACAATAGAATTTGATTATTATTTTGCTAGCTTTTCACAGTGATTTAACATTTTTGCTGATGGGGTTGACCCAAAGGATTTGATTAGGTTTGTATTGTTATGGTTTGAGCCGGAGAATGGGCACCTAGAATCAGATTACGCTATCTAGAATGTGGCAGGGTGGTGAGCACTAGAGAGCATTGTCAATAGCTGGGAGAGACAACTTTCCTGCCTGATCCTATTGGTGGTTGAACTTCAATTGAATAAACTTCTAACACCAACCATCAATCAATGGGTTAGTACAGAAGACAAGCACCCAATAGTCTCAACTGGGCAGGTCAGTGCCATTCTAAACAGGACCTTGACGAAATAGGATTAAGGTACTTCATTTAAAATGTGTTGGGGAATATTCCTATATAGATTAATCTGGTTCCACAAATTGCAGTTCTCACAGCCAGACCTATTTAGAGTAAGTATAACTATTTTGGGGGAGAGAGGGAAGTTTAGGGCATGGGTGGTGGTCACTTTATTGTGGTATTGAAGAGGTTGAATGTTTTGTGACGCAATAAGCAAAGAATGAAAGAGTGAATAACTGACATTGTTATAGAAAATGGCTACGAGGTCTGAATTTGGTGCACTTACTGAGGTGTTGATCCAGGACCAATAGGTACACTGCACCAATGACCAAAGACTACAATAAACATTGGTATTCAAAGATCCCAGCTTAAAGAAACCATTGTCATAGTGGAAGGAATAGACCACACATCTGTTGGCAGTAATGTGGCTGAAACTGTGAAAATGAAAGAACCCATGTGAGAAGACTAGGGGAATCATTAAAAGAGTGTATTTATAGGTCATGCGTGCGAAGTGCGATTGCTCGACTCATTCTGCCAAAAGTACAATGTGTTTTACAAAGAACTCCACATGCCAGAAATGTAGTAAACGTGGACACCATGTAGGTGTGTGCAAGGATGGAGGTGCCGTGTGGCAAGTTAAGGAGATACAAAGTAATCTAAAAAATTGTCCTGGAAGAATCCGATATTAAAGTGGTAGAGAACAAGTGCGATTTAATGTATTGTGAGCACGACAGAGTTCCATAATAGTAATCAAATGTAGGATAGAATTTTAGAGGTCACAACATTCATTTACAAGAACTAGATCTAAATCCTGGGTGAAATAGGAGGGAAAAAAGACTAACATTGACTTGATTGGATTCTCCCATTTGAAAACTGTGTTCAAAGAGTTAATCTTTTGGGAAGGTTTAGGTTGCAAAGAAAAGGGGACAGCCATTTGGTTCATATGGGTCATAACGACAAAGGTATTGCATTGAACCCCAGACACCTGTTTAAGTTATAATAGTGTCCCGTTTACAATAGGAGGATGTTGTAAAGAGGTTTCCATGCATCTCTGAAGAGAATTTGGGACTTTTGAGGAATTCGAACATAGGATTGCCTTGAAGGATAAAGTAAACCAGTAATGCACAAAGTATGAAAGGTGCAAAGGTAATGTTGGAGCAACTGGCGCGCAAGAGTTGGAAAGGTTAAAATATTTGTGTGTTAGAGATAGCAGTTTTGTAATGGTAAGCCCCAGTAGTCTTGGCGATAAAGGATGGTAAATGTAATGTTTGTGACCTGAGTGAAAAACATTCGGGTCGACAGACGGCCCCTATTCAGCAGCTATCAAGAGTTGGCAACCTTGGGGGGCGTGCCAATTGCCAACAAAGATGGCCGCTTGTTAGAGCGGCTCCAACTGCACAATAACCTATCACCTGCTCACTTATCCGTCCCCTAGCTGCACCTGCTCTTATCCTGTTGATTGCTAGCTTGTGGGGTATCCAGTGAGCCCACCAAATCCGTGCTGTGATGCCATCTGTGGGGCCCACGCAGTGAGGAGAAGCCCCGGCCTCGCGTTTGAAATATTCCACCGCTGGACCACCGTACGGGGCGAGTGCTGTTGAAGAGGCTGATCTCCAGTGACGAGAACCGCCCTACCTTACATGACTGGGGTACCACTTGGTCTCCATGCACCTCAGCAGAAGGGAGGGTTCTCCCCCTGACTGCACAACAACATTGCTGCGAGCGGCGCTGGGGAACAAGCACCGGGAGCTGGTTGGCCTGGAGACTCAGTAGGTGGTCGGCTACCACTGCAGAAAGCCGAGTGGGGTGCAGAGGAAAAGTAAGCCTGTTACGGCCTCCTCCTGAGAAGAAAAGTGGCTACAACCCTGCTGGGTGCACAGCAGCTCAAGGGTGGGCTGTGGCTAAAGACTGGAACACAGCCGCTCCCATCTCTGTAGGACGAGCGGCGGAGAGAAATAGACCTCCAGAGAAGGAGATACCAGTGTGAAGCGCCCTTTAACTGTGAGAAACCATAGCGCTCATAGCGAAGCTGCAGATCTCCAATAACTGTGGCCCTGAATATACATTGTTCATGTGAAATTAAGTGCCATTGCTGAACACTCGCCTAGGCCGTATGTCCTGTGACTATAGCCAACATCAAAACCTTTTCTGTGGCACTACTCCCTGTCTGTTCCTTTACGCACGGTACCCCGGGGACTGCTGCCCCATCTTCTCTACCACCGGCTGGTCCAGGAGAGACTATCTGAACCTCCATTTGCAACGTGTTCCCCATCTGCCGGTGGAGCATTTGAAGGGTGTACAGTTGGGGATTGGGGAAGCGGCGTGCACATGGTGAGAAAACAGACAGCAGCATGGAGTGCTAGTGTGAACCCACTGGCAGGAGGCAGTGAGTATCCTGTGGCCCCGGTGCCTCCCCCTTTTTTCCCCCCACACCCATTCATGCACTGATACGCGGCATAGGCATGCGGAGCTCCCACCAGATGAAATTAGAAAAGTACACGCTTCCGAAGAAACACCTTTGACACTACACAACATCATGGCGGCGATTGAAGGAGTGCGAGCGGTGCTAGAAGCACGATTCAATTCAACCATGACTGAGGTTTCATTGAAAGCGGATCTCCGTAACATGAACACAAGAGTTAAAGAAATGGAGGATTCAACTGTCTCTACACCATGATATAGAGGCCCTCAAGGCCCTGTCAGGAGTTGCAGGCTACAAGTAAAATCATGGAGGCCCGATTGGAAGACTATAAAGGCAGATCAAGACTCAATGTGCGCATATTAGGGGTTCTGGAATGGGCAGATGGGGAGGCAGTGGACCGATTTGTTGAAGATCTTATTCTCAAGAAACTGTAACCTTGCGGCCTCTATAACTAATTTTCACTGGAGCAGACCCATTGTGTTCCAGGCGGATGCCCCAAGCCAGGGTCCTTCTCTCATCCCATTATTGCCCGTATTTTCAATTTTCGGGATCGTGATGTAATACTCCAGACTGCTTGCAGTGCTCCTCTAGTGACCCACGAAAATGCAACACTAACTTTCTTCCCTGATTTCATGCTTAAAATCCAGAGGCAGCTTTGCAGTTTTCCGGAAGTTAAAAGGGTGTTCAGGGACAAAGCGGTGAAATATTCAATGATTTTTACTGCAAAGTTGCGAGCGGAGTCTGAGGTAGAGAACTGGTTATTCTCAACCCCGGAGAAAGCCTGGTAATGGCTTGATCAATGGCGGACGATATGGGGCAATGGCTCCAAAGCACGATGGAGGTGGCAAGGACAACGCTCCGAGGTCAGCCGGGTAGCCGGCAAGAGACTTGGACCGGGAAGGAAAGGAATCACCGCAGCGACAAGCTCCATGAATACTTGTATTACTCCTCTCGATGGCGAACACTAACATTAGACGCTGCAAACTCAGTTGAGGACCCTGAGACCGTGCTTGTTGTTGCACAACTATATATCACTTTGGACTACACCATTTACTTTGCAAGCTGGTCCTCCCAATCGGAGGGCCAAAACAGTGACAAGGGTCTGGTGAAGGTAGCTATCCCCTAAGTAACCCCTTTCTTACACCACAGGCCATTGGTAACACTATATTCCTTGTATGGGGAGCAGCGGGTGGCATCTAGGGTGGACCACGCTCTCCTTAGTGTTTTATGTTAAGTAGGGGCGACAGGTGCTTTGCAGAGTTGAGTGGCTGGGCAGTTCTAGGGCTGTCTTTCAGGGGGAGGGGGTTTTGGTCCCACACTTGGGGGATGGGATGAGAAGGGAGAGGGATAGTTTGTCTGCTTTGTTTTCCTTGTTTACTTGATTGAATGGCACCAGTTTTCTTTTTTCACCAAACTGATTGAACTTGCACAGGTGTATGTGTGAGGTCCGCTTTTATTCACGTTTCCTAGTAGGGCCGCTGAGGTAAGAACTGAGATACACCACAAGGTAGTTGGAGAGGATGGCGCCTAAAATGACCGCTTCTGAAATTCGGCTCTTGTCCTGGAACGTAAATGGCTTGGGGGGGGGGATAGAATAAAGCGTGGGGGCAGTGCTTCAGTATATTAAACAGCATTTCCCAGATGTAATCCTTCTACTGGAAATGCTCCTCGTGGGTAATGCTTGCAAGGGTCTGGACCGTTGGGGCTACCGAATGGTGGTCCATGCTGGGTTCACTTCCGGTTCCAGCGACACAGGAATACTCTTTAGGAAGCAGCTTCCTCTTACTATCAACCAAACCTGGTCTGATCAGCTGGTCCTTAGTACTAAGATGTTGATTGATGGTTGGTATTAGATGTTTATTCAATTTAAGTTCAACCACCAATAGGACCAGGCAGTAAAGTTGTTTCTCCCAACTACTGACCATGCTTTCTAGTGCTCCCCACCCTGCCAAATTCTAGATAGTGCCATCTGATTCTAGGTGCCCAGTCTCTGGCTCAAACCATAACAAAACAAACCTAATAAAATCCATTGGGTCGACCCTATCGGCAAAAATGTGTGAATCACTGTGAAAAGCTAGCAAAATAATAATCCTATTCTATTGTTAAGTATTGCCACTGTTATACTTTCTGTGGAGCAAGAGAGGGGCTTTTTTTGGAGGTTGAATTTTAATGGGTAATTTAAGGGAGAAGGATATTTGTTTAGCAAGCATTCTTCCAACGAATACTACTCTTGTAGAAAATTGCTATTCTTCCTATTAAAATCTATTTTAAGAAGAGAAGCAGTAAGTCTTACCACTTGTTCCTATTTCAAAAACGTTTTCCACCTGGGTGTGCCAAGTAACTTCAAATGGACAACGAGAGTGAAGTTTGGCTTGCCAAATGTCACATGGAACCTTAAGGGGAGAAAGACTACGTTCTGAAGCTACCAGCTATAAATTTAAGCCCCAATCTACACTCTTTCTAACCCATCCATTTCTCCCTCCCCCCTTAACATCCATCACTCTTTCCCCATCTCCATCCTCCACCACCAAAATCTAAAACAAAAATATGCTGACCTTACCATCCATAGCACTTCTCACCCAAATGTTTTTAAAAATTGCATGCGTCCCTTGACTCTTCCATTCAGACCTTCCTTATAGGAAAAGGCCAGATCAGCATCACTACAGGAGCACCTGCTTCAGAATGGAGTTTTCACTGGTTCATATCCAGTGTTTACTGATGGTTTCCAAAAGAAGACAAACCCAAGAATATACTTTTGCTTGTTGGATTGATTTATACGACTCTTACAACATGTCTGGCTACAATTTCTAGACTTGCTTGATGATTGTGCACTGGCATTCTTTTGCCTTCTGGTATTGTCATGAATGTAACAGAAACACCCTCTTTAAATGATTTAAAGCAAAGGTTGCTTTTGTTAATGCTTTAAATTGCCACTTTCTCACTTTTAGAATTGGACTAGAGCATCATTTTATTAATATTCGTTTAACTCGTTTTGGGTTCTGTAAATCATAGTTATCTTTAATATTAAATCCTATTTATTTGTTTTGCCAAGCAATAGCTCTAATGTCTGCAAGAGACACTCGTTTAGTGTTTGTAGTGTTAGTAAAATTTAGGAGGGTTGCTCCAATAGATGACCACGAGAGCCCCACAAAGGCTAGAACTTTCTCTTTGCAGGCTTTCTAGAAAGTTAGCCATTTGGTGTTAGGAATAAAGCTCTTTACTTTACAAGTACTGTGTATGTCTGTCACCAAATAGAATGAGGAACGGCACTCTTCAACTTGAAGCATATGATTAATATTCACAATCCAAACTCCTATCACCAACAGGGCAGGAAAGGTGATCCACCTGAATCAGGCCAATGGAGACCTGGGACTGAGGACGCACACCTCTAAACCACCCTAAAAGGGATGGAGGGGCTCAAATTGGGATCCAGTAAAAGGAGTTCGAGCAATCCTGAGCGACGGCGCACCGGCGGACAGAGGGATCTTACAACATGGCTAGAAACTGGGAAGGTTACTGTTGAAGATGGCAAAGAGGGTGGCGGTGCAAGCAGACACTTGAGTCACCAGGATCGGCACAAATCCCCTCATCAAGCAGTGAGTGAGCAGTATCAACTGGAGGAAGCATTGCTATACTTTGAGAATGGTAAGAGCATTACTAGTTTATAGTTCTCCATTTTATGTCTACCTAATCTGTTCCTGGGATGTCGTCCTATTGTCCTGCTTGTATTAATTGTATAAATTTACTCTGCATTGACATGCACAGAGTGTAAGAATATATCCCCTCTTGTGGGGGGAAAAAAATCTGTAGCCTCATGCAACGTTGCAAGATATGTACTTAAATCACCCTCACTTGACCTCCCTGTACCCTCTTCTATTGGGGAGCATTCCTAAACTACGATTGTTACAAACTGAGTTTTTTTGGTTATCATATTTCCCATATTAGCTTTGCTTTAGGTAATGGGTATCTGCACTGTTGCTCATTTTGTTGCTCAGATTGTAGTATAAGTCCACTAAATGCTCTGTCTAGCTCTGTTATACCTTAAAGTCTGGTCCTGGTGTTTCTCTGCAGCAGGCTTGTGAAATTTGCTGAATTGGGGGTAGAATCAGAGAAGCCTCACACTGGATTGGGTGACATCTGCTACAAATTGAGTCATAAACACCAGAGTAGATCAAAAGTGTTAACTTCATGCCATCTTGCCAGCATAGTGAAGAGCATGGTCCGTGATCTATGCACGTTTTATCAGAGGACCCACAGACTCTTGAACTTTAGGTACTGTTATTTTCATAACTTATACAAGGTGTGCTACACAATGTCAAGAGGCCGACAAGATCAAACAAAACCTAACCATATCCTGTTGGAAGTAATTGTGTATCATCAATCATGGCTAGTCCCACCATTCTGATTGGATTTATTTTCATTTTTATTTATAAAGCCTCTGGCAAATGTTTCCTTGAGTCCCTCTTTAAGTTAAGTTATTCGATCAATTACAACTGCATCTGAAGTGCATCCTGCCCCATGTAGCCCCTTGGCTTCTGTTTTGACATTTCCAGCCTGATGGATGACTGGAACTTGGGCCATCTCGCCCACATCCAAGCACTAATCAAGACATCTACGCTGGATAAATTAAACCTACTACAGCTGGCTCTTCACAGAATGCTGAAAATCTTTATGGACCAAACCTCGCTTCAGACTTTACTCACCCCTTTGCTGATCTTGCTAATAAGTGTCTTATTCCAATTTTTGGACACCACCATTAAAATGTTAAACTGGCCATCCGATAAATTAGATATGAAACTGAAGTTATTACAAACATTGGCTTTATATGGGACTTCTAGTAATAAAAGAATGTTACCTGACTAATTTGTTTTCTATCGTACAATGAAGCAAAAAGGTTGCTCCCATCTGACATTGCTGCCCTACTGTTACACTTTAGGGTCCTGGTTAGACACGGCACACCGTAGACACTACATTACCCAGAATGCAACACTAGGGAGAATGATTGTGTGCGCTCACAGACTCACCACGTGACCTTGTGGGGGGATAAAGACAGCCCCTTCCCAAGCGCAGGTGCTTGGCAATCGTTCTACCTGCTGGACCACGCCTTGCTTCACCTGTGCCTTGTTTCCTGTTCGAGGAATAGAGATCGAGTGTTTGTCTATCTGAGGTCTCCCGTGGTTTGAACGCTCTCCTGCCTGCTGCTTTACCGGACGGCTCTCTCTAGGCTCCCTCGCAGTTCGGCGAGAGAGTTATTCATGTTTCGCGAGTCTCACGTTCTGATATATATTTACACTATCGTTCCTATTAGGGAGCAGGATTTATTGGCTCTCCTTCGCCTAATTTTTATGAGTGTCGTGTGCGCGCACTACCTCTTATTTTTTGTGTTCTAAACCCGGAAAGGTTTTACCGCTACTAGATAGTTAGCGGTCTTTGTTTATTAGTATCCAGTCCTCGCACTAATTCCCCCTACCCTGTTGGAATTGGATTCAACCCTCTGCACCTCCTGGATTGAGTGGATCCTTGGAAGTTGGACTTCTGGATGGCCTGAACTCCTGACACTGAGTCGCTGTGAACTTAACCGTTGCTTGGTGAGGATACCTGCTGGCTAGAAGTTGGTCTAAACTTACGGCGATTAACGGCTGTTATACTGGTGAGTCTGGGGTCGTACACAACTAGTGAAGGGGTTATAATCTAAACAGGAGGTGGGTGGTTAAAATAGGAACATACATTTGTCACTCATCTGCATTTCTTTTGTCTATTCTGTTGTAGCACCTCAAGGCTTCTTCTCTGCCCCTTCTGAGAGTCCTGTGGAAAACCTTGCTCTTGCCCTCACTCTGGTGGTCCTGAGATGTCTCTTCTCTCCCTTGTGGGTAGACAACTAGTAATCCGGTAATATCCTGATCTGGTGATACCCCGGGGGAGAGTGGAGGTCCTTCTTCGCTCCCGAGGAAATTGGCACTCTACCGAGTACACAGGAGAACCCGACAGATTGCCAAGCCCACGTTTCATTTTTCCCCTGAGCGGAGATGGACATAGCGGACACATTTGACATGCTCCAGGGTGGAGCTATGTCCGCTGATAATCCTGTATTAACTATGAACGAGTTAGTTGCAGTAGTAACCAGTTTGCAACAGGAACTCAGGGCTGTAAAAACTGAGAATTCTAGATTAACGGCTGAACTGAACACGGTGAAGGCCCAAACGCAAGATGACCCCAGCCTCATGGCTAATACAGTCTAGCACAAAAAGACCTATATACAACCTGCCCGCTTTCCGGGTCCTACCCCTCCTACTGTCCCCACTTCCTTCGCGTCCTCTAGCACACCCACAGCTCCGGTGAATGTAACAGTGGTTACTCCACCGCAAACACCATTAGCGATGCCTGAGAGATTCAATGGAGACAATACTAGATATTCGGTATTCATGAACCAATGTCAGTTACAGTTTTTGTGTAGAGCAGCCTCGTTTCCCGACGATGCCGCAAAAGTGGCTTTCATCATTTCCTATCTGACGGGTAATGCAGCCTTGTGGGCTGTGCCGCTGGTGGAAAATAATGATCCAGTCTTGTATGATTTAGTAAGCTTCAAGGACAGCATGAAGAATTTCTTTGCTCGTCACTCCTACATGCAGGCGAGTGATAACGAATTGTTAGGATTAAAGCAAGGTTCAAAAGATCTGTTGAGTTATATCACTACCTTCAATCGACTAGTGGCTGAAACGCAATGGCCGGAGGAGAAACGAACTTCCTTATTTTATAGAGGGCTGCGTGATGAGTTGAAGGATGTTTTATCACAGATAGTGACCCCTCCAGAAGACTGTCCTTCTTTTATTGACTTGGTGGTTAAACTGGATCATAGGTTGAGTGAACGGAAGGGAGAACGCACAAAGGGGGATTTCCCTCGTTTTCTGGTACCTCGCATTGAGAAGAAGGAAATCAAGGATAGTGTAGAACCTATGCAGATAGGTGGGATTCGTGGCCCACTGTCCCGAGAAGAACGCGATAAGAGGAGACGACTAGACCTATGTCTTTACTGCGGAAAAGGGGGACACTACGCCAAGGACTGTAGTGTTAAACCGAAGGTAGGACCCCGACTGCCTGGGGGAAGATGGGATTCGCAGTCCAATCGGAAAACTACTAGACTTGGAGAGATCTGAGACCAGCTCTTCAAGTCCTAAAACCCCATGGGTCTCTTTATTCCTTGCCAATACCTCCACGGTCGTCCCTAAACATTTTACGATTTCAGTAGTATTGGTAATGCCGTCCCAGTGCAGAATCCCCTTATCGATCATGCTAGACTCTGGGGCAACTGGGAATTTCTTGGACATCACGTTGGCAAAAAGTCTCGGGATAGAATTCCTACAGAAAACTCACCCTGAAAAGGTGAGGGCCGTAGATGGCACAGAGTTATCATCTGGCTTAATACACTATCACACTTCCGCTCTGACCATGGTCTGTGATAACGGGCATACCGAGAAGATACGATTTGATTTAATTGATACACCCAATTTTGGCGCCATTCTGGGAGTGCCCTGGTTACAGACTCACAACCCTCACATTGACTGGGTTACCCGAAAGGTAACATTACGTTCCTCTCATTGTATGTTGCACTGTTACCATGATTCCTTACCTGTCAGCCCCTCACTTAGTTGCGCGCTCACGGATTTAGGAAATACCACCTTGCCTGCAGAATACCATGAATATAAAGTGGTCTTTGACGAGGCCAAAGCTGTAGCATTACCACCGCACAGGCCTTTTGATTGCCGTATCGATTTAGTACCAGGTGCCACCTTGCCGGTCAGCCGAGTATACGCATTGACAGAACCAGAAAGCCAGTATTTGTATGACTATCTCCAAGACATGTTGCAAAAGGGTTTTATACGCCATTCCACCTCGCCTGTCTCATCCCCTCTGTTTTTTATACCAAAACGTGAAGGGGGTTTGAGAGCCTGCCTGGATTATAGAGCATTGAATAAGGTGACTGTAAAAAACAAATATCCTCTCCCTCTTATTTCCGGGCTCTTAGACCAAGTACGAAAAGCCAAAATCTTCACCAAACTCGATTTACGAGGAGCTTATCATCTGATTAGGGTAAAGGAGGGAGATGAATGGAAGACGGCATTTCGCACGAAATACGGGCTGTATGAATATTGTGTGATGCCTTTCGGGTTGTGCAATGCACCCGCAGCCTTCCAGTTTTTTATCAACGAAATATTGAGAGAATACCTTGATGTGTTTGTCATCGTCTACATCGACGATATTTTGGTTTATTCCCAAAACAAAAAAGACCACATCACTCATGTGAAGCTCATACTTCAACGCCTATGTGAAAACCATCTGTTTGCCAAACTGGAGAAATGCATCTTCCATACACAAAAAGTAGATTTCCTAGGGTTTGTAATTTCACCAGAAGGTATTCACATGGACCCCGCCAAGGTATCGGCCATTGTGAAGTGGTCTAGTCCTACCTCGGTAAAAGAGGTGCAATCATTCCTGGGATTCGCCAATTTTTACAGGCGCTTTATAGATCATTTTTCAGACCTCATCACACCCATCACCAAATTGTTAAAAAAGGGAGTTACTTTTAACTGGGATGACAATGCAGAAACATCTTTTCAAGCATTAAAAGACAAGTTTAGTACAGCACCTATTGTAAAACACGCGGATGAAACTCAACCGTATTTTGTAGAAGCAGATGCATCACAAAACGCCGTTGAGGGGTCTTATCCCAAAGAGACTTTCGAACAGGCACCCTTCATCCAATAGCATACTTCTCAAAGACTCTATCCCCGCGGAACAAAATTACACCATTGGAGAACGAGAGCTCTTAGCGATTAAGTTAGCATTTCAGGAATGGCGACACTACCTATTAGGATCACCTCATGTGATCACTATTTATTCAGATCACAAGAATTTACAGTTCTTTAAATCTGCAAAGGCACTCACTCCTCGACAGATGAGATGGGTCTCCTTCTTTAGCGAATATGATTTTCTTATTAACTTTAGACCAGGAGCCAAACAAGGAAGAGCTGACGCTTTATCACGACTAGGTAAAGAGTACAAATACATGGTTGACACTCCCCCACCCTTGATCCCGGCTAATAAGATGGTGGCCGTTGGTAAAATTGAGGGGATTACAGATGAACCTTTTTATGAGAAACTACATACGGCATACCAGACCATTAGTATAGAAGAGTGGTTAGCAGACCCTATGAACAAGATTGAAAATGGGTTGTTTTTCCATGATACTCTCTTATACATTCCCTCTAAAGAATTACAGAAAGTCATCATAAATTGGTGTCATGGACTCCCCTTAGCTGCACACCCAGGAGGTGAGAAAACACTACGGCTGTGCAAGAGATGGTTCTGGTGGCACAAAATGAATACAGAAGTGTATGATTACGTGAAAGGGTGTACGGTTTGTGCTCGTCAGAAAGCACTGCATTGTGCCCCAGCTGGATTATTGCAGCCCTTACCCATCCCTCCTGCCCCTTGGTCGTCCATTAGTATGGACTTTATCACGGATCTCCCTGCGTCCCAAGGGTTTACAGCGGTATTGGTTGTGGTGGATATGCTGTCAAAGATGGGCCATTTCGTCCCCCTCAAGAAAATACCCTCTGCCAAAGAGTTAGTAGACATATTCATCACACACATCATACGACTACATGGAGTACCCTTGGTAGTGGTGTCTGACAGAGGCCCACAATTCATATCCAAGTTCTGGCAAGGAGTGTGTACTGCCTTGCGCATAGATCAACGCCTCTCCTCAGCCTATCACCCCCAAACAGACGGGCAGACAGAACGAACCAATCAAACGTTAGAGCAATATCTCAGGTGCCTCTTAAACACGGTCACAGGGGATTGGGTACAGGCACTGCCTTTGGCAGAGTTCGCATATAATAACTCCACGCACGCCTCCTCCAAAGTCTCTCCATTCTTTTTCTCCTATGGTTACCATCCTAGATTCCTGCCTCTTTCCTTACCCCCTTCCCTCTCACGAATCCCCGCTGTGTTGGAACACCACACTCAACTCACACATATATGGAAACAAGCCATACAAGAATTAACAGAAGCCAAGGAAAGGATGAAGAGACAAGCTGATACACATAGACGACCTGCCCCTGAGTATCAGAAAGGCGATCAAGTCTGGTTGGCCACAAAAAACTTGAGAATGCCTGGTCCTAGAAAATTACAACCTAGATACATTGGGCCTTATACCATCGTGCATAAAGTCAACCCTGTTGCTGTAAAATTAGAACTCCCCCAGAGATACAGGTCCATCCAGTTTTCCACACCTCACTTCTTAAACCATATGCTCCTCCGTCCTGTCCTGAACCTCCTCCCCCTCCTCTTCTCGTTGACGGGGAAAAAGAGTATGAAGTACGACGCATACTTGATTCACGAAGGTACAGAGGGAAATTGCAGTATTTAGTGGATTGGGTAGGGTATGGCCCAGAAGATCGAACCTGGGAACCGGCTACAGGCGTACATGCCCCGCTACTAGTGAGAAGGTTTCATGCCTTATATCCCTCCAAACCCAGACCGGTGGGAAGGCCTTTGGGCGGGAGAACTGTTACACTTTAGGGTCCTGGTTAGACACGGCACACCGTAGACACTACATTACCCAGAATGCAACACTAGGGAGAATGATTGTGTGCGCTCACAGACTCACCACGTGACCTTGTGGGGGGATAAAGACAGCCCCTTCCCAAGCGCAGGTGCTTGGCAATCGTTCTACCTGCTGGACCACGCCTTGCTTCACCTGTGCCTTGTTTCCTGTTCGAGGAATAGAGATCGAGTGTTTGTCTATCTGAGGTCTCCCGTGGTTTGAACGCTCTCCTGCCTGCTGCTTTACCGGACGGCTCTCTCTAGGCTCCCTCGCAGTTCGACGAGAGAGTTATTCATGTTTCGCGAGTCTCACGTTCTGATATATATTTACACTATCGTTCCTATTAGGGAGCAGGATTTATTGGCTCTCCTTCGCCTAATTTTTATGAGTGTCGTGTGCGCGCACTACCTCTTATTTTTTGTGTTCTAAACCCGGAAAGGTTTTACCGCTACTAGATAGTTAGCGGTCTTTGTTTATTAGTATCCAGTCCTCGCACTAATTCCCCCTACCCTGTTGGAATTGGATTCAACCCTCTGCACCTCCTGGATTGAGTGGATCCTTGGAAGTTGGACTTCTGGATGGCCTGAACTCCTGACACTGAGTCGCTGTGAACTTAACCGTTGCTTGGTGAGGATACCTGCTGGCTAGAAGTTGGTCTAAACTTACGGCGATTAACGGCTGTTATACTGGTGAGTCTGGGGTCGTACACAACTAGTGAAGGGGTTATAATCTAAACAGGAGGTGGGTGGTTAAAATAGGAACATACATTTGTCACTCATCTGCATTTCTTTTGTCTATTCTGTTGTAGCACCTCAAGGCTTCTTCTCTGCCCCTTCTGAGAGTCCTGTGGAAAACCTTGCTCTTGCCCTCACTCTGGTGGTCCTGAGATGTCTCTTCTCTCCCTTGTGGGTAGACAACTAGTAATCCGGTAATATCCTGATCTGGTGATACCCCGGGGGAGAGTGGAGGTCCTTCTTCGCTCCCGAGGAAATTGGCACTCTACCGAGTACACAGGAGAACCCGACACCTACAATTGATAAATTATCGTTGTTGCTTAGCATACTCTCCACCATACTAAAAAAGTTTTTTGACATGTTCCCAAACGGCCTAGTTTCACCCATCATTTAGATATGCTCTTGAGCATTAAGTAGTGAAAATTGCTGGGTTCCAGTAAGTGAACGGACAGCTCCAGTAGCAATAAATTACTCCAAGGTTCCTTACTGGATTCAAGCACACAGTAGAAGATCGGAGAGAATCTCTAATGTGAATTTGTGGTTCAACACAGGGGATTGCAATGGAAGGAGCTCTGAAGGGTCACTCAAGTGTACAAGAGGACATGGGGGCTCAAGGGGCACTTAAAAAATTTAGAAAAGCTACCCTGCTTTCAGGATAGACAAAAGACACAAGGCCTATTTCACTAGCTGCTATAGATTAGAGAAAGGCATCTTCCCCACTAGAGCTTGATAGGCATATGATGGGGCCTCAGTCAGAGCACCCAGGTGTTAAGCATGCCAAGGTTGGACATGCACTTTTTTATTTTTTTATTTTAATCCTGGGGTAAGAGTACTTGAGCTTCGTGTAACTAACTGCTAGTGAACATGCTCTCAATCTTGCTGCCTATTATATAATTTGAAATGCGTAAGAAAAATCTAGAATTGGGATGTGGACAATGAGCATGCTTAACAATCTTCAGGGATTTTTTTTCCACCGGAAATTGGTGGGAGGGGGGACTTCTTGCTTTCAGTCATGCTGGATTTGACTGTAAACGTTTCTAAATAATATTAATGACGTCCAGATTTGTACAGCTGGTCTGAGTTGCAGGAGGGAAACTATTTAGGTTCCGTTTGGACCAGCAGTAAGCTTGCATTGTGTAGGCTAAAAAGAACAATTTAAAGGTTGGGTTGTAAAGGTGCATAGGACATTATTTGAAAGGTGTCGGAGTCTTTTGGCGCCTGCCAATAATCAGCATATATGCTGGAATCTTTATCCTCTTTTAGAAAGGCTCCGGGCCCATCTGACTTTGAACCTCCCAGACCAGGTAATCTAACTATTTCATTGGAAAGGGGAATGCTGGAGGGCAAGATGGCGTCCGCAAGCTCGGACGTGTGAGCTGGCTGCACCCGGGCTCCCCGCACTCACACTTGTTGGATAATGCCATAACGAAGGAGAAAAGTGGTTAAGGCGCAATAATAAGGAAATAAAAAGTGTTAAGCTTGCGTTGGCGGGTGCTGTTTTTCAAGCTCCCCATATCAATGCCCGACGGAGCCTAATGCTGTTATGAGGAAGGAGAAGGGAGGACAAAGCTGAGGAACGCTGAGGCAGCGCAAAGCGTTACGAACGGGAGACCGTAAAATTCACGGAGGTTTATCTGCTGGAGGTCCTCTCCCTCGCCCTTGTGGCATGCTTGGTATCGTGGCTACGGTCATATCAGTGGGGCTACGGCGGCTTCAGAAAAGTTACTGGAGTACACCTTGGCGTTGGAGGGTCCTTGCTACTGCAGCAACTACACTCTATGGCGGCCGACGAGGGGAGGGTTACACGGACGTGACGATGCCTCCCAAGTCTGGGAAAGGGAGGGCTCGCCCTCTGATTGAGCCGGCTGTTGCCGGGGCCGGAGCAGGAGCTGGAGCGGTGAACATCAGGAACTCTGCCAGTGCATGTGTTGGTAGTAAAACTGTTAAAGTGGATACAGTTTTACCAGGCGAGAAAGTGGTCAAGGATGTCATGGGTAAGCGCACTATTCCTATTTTATTCTCCGGGGCAAAGGACAGGAAGAAAACTATGAATTCCCCTCAATCGGAGGTTCCTTTGCAGGGGACAGATGGTGTGAAGGGCTCTAACTCTGAAGTGGGGCACTGTGCCGGGGGTCAAGACTCTGTTACTGTCCATACGAATACAGGCCATGGTGACCTGGGAGCAACAGTAATATAATTATCCGGTGCAACTTCACTGATTGATGAGACTGCAAAGGGGGGGCAGCCAACATATTAATGCAGGTAGCATTTCTACTCCTGAAGGAGTGCCAAGTGCAGATGCATCGGAAGTAGCTCAAACGTCAAATATTGAAAATTCTAGTACTGGCATGAAGAAGGGTGTACAAAGTACAAATACTTACATGAAGGAAATGGACTCTGGTGATTATTTTTTTTCCTTGTCGGATCATTCAGACTCCTCCAGTGATGACCTAGAATTAAGTTTGAAGTCTCATGTGAAGACTGATGCTCATGGGGCCGGTGGCAGCGACCTCAGTAGTACACACCCGGAGGATACAGGAGGGGACACACCTGATGACAGTCCCCGGACAGTGCGAAGGAAACCAGATGCTAGAGAAGGAGCTAAACAGGTGGATAACAGCAACGCTTTACAGTGGGATTACTCCTTCACAACTGAGATCAGTACTGGCACCGAGGCGGTCATAGAAAATACACTAGGTCCATCCGAAGAAGTATCACTTGCTTTGATCTATCAAACTATAATGACTCATAGGGAGGAGACACGGGTGGAGAGTCGGAGAGTGCAAACTTCATGCTGCAAATTACAGAACTCAGTGCGATGTATAGCTAAAACCTGCACTGAATTTACAACTAGGTTTAATGAAGCTGAAGCTCGGATTTCCTGCTTAGAAGATGAAATGGCTTCACAGAAGGCTATGACAGAGACCCTGCGCTCCCTAAAGGACAATACTCCGTGGAAGCTGGCCGATTTTTAGAAAATCTCTCTCATAGGAATAATCTCAGAATCCTGCAGATTCCTGAGGGCATGGAAGGTCAAGACCCCCGCAAGTTTATTATTGACCTGTTTACCGAGGCCTTCCCTGATCTCACACAGTGGGATTGGCAGAGAGAGGTGCAGAGTGCGCATCGCTTCCCGTTCTCTACTCGGCCTGGATCTGGTCAAGCAGTAGCCAGACCTAGAGCGATATGAATATCCCTTAATAACTTTCTTGCACGGGAAGCCGTGTATGAGTTGGCCCGCCCTGACAGAAAGAGGGCTGGGAAAGGGGTGGAATTTTTCGTTCGGCCTTATTTCTGTCATCACAATGTAGAAAAGCACTGGCAGTTTCGCCAGCTTATTTCACCTTTTCAGGCCAAAGGGGCACAAGCTTTTCTACTTAATCCAGCGAAATTAAAAGTGCTGCATAAAGATCGTATTAGATTCTTTACATCTGAGGTCCAAGCCAAAGAGTTTTTACAGTCTTTGTAATGCTAATTGTGAAAAAGAGTGGCTTGAGGCTTGGGTATAACGGGTGGGATATGGGTTGTATTAAGATGCCCGTAGTCTGCACTTGTGCTGTCTTTATTTAGGATTTGCATTTGTGTGGGGTAGGCAGTTTCAGTTGGCACACCTCCTCTTTCTTTTTTTGTCTTAGTTTCAGTGCGCATTTTGGGGTGTGCTTATATGTATAAAAAGTGTATATATGGCATATGCAATATTTTTGTGTTATGTTGAGTATTTTTCTTTCAAACTGATGTCTTCTTAGTTACAGAGTGGTACATTAGTGTGGTGGGGGGCCACTCGGGTAGCGGGAGCTTGTCATCACGGGGACCTTGGGTCCTATTGCCCTTTTGATGGGCGGGGGATGGGAGTGGAGGGGCGGGGGGATGTTGCTGGGTGGGTGGTCAGGGAAAGGGTGGGGCGGGAGAGTGGGGGTAAAGTTAGAAAATTAATCCACAGTATTGTTAAGTTGGTGAAATCTAGAAAGGTGAGGCTATTTTGTATGAGAACTGAGCAAGGGATAGCACCCATGTTTATCCAATGGTTAAGTTGGGGCTTGGAATATGTTCTTTGAATGTCTGTGGGCTAAATAACTATAATAAGAGACAAAGAGTGGCTGCAGAACTTCGTAGGATTCAACCTGATATAGTATGTCTACAAGAGACGCATATACCATGGGGAAAGCGTAAAATGCTATCAGAATTGGGGTATGCAGTCTTAACAGCCTCACAGCAAACCACAATGACTCGTGGGGTGGCGGTGTTAGCCAAATCTAATATACAAACATCTGGACGTACCTTAGTAGATAGCCATGGTCGGTGGGCTATTTTGGAATGTGTCGTGGGGGGGGAGGGGGGTTCTAAATTCACGCTGTGAACAGTATATGGCTCTAATTTCGATGAGGCCTCGGTTCTTGATTATTTAAATCTCGAGCTTGCTACATGGCCCACCCCACTTGTGCTATGTGGGGATTTCAATATTAGTTTGGTAGGAAGGGAATTACAATTAGGTATTCATAGCTATAAAGGTAGGAAACCAAAGGTTTTTAAAGCATTATATCATTTACTCTATGATCATGGTTTGATAGATGTTTGGGGTATGCTACATATGCCAGATTCAGGGCATACATTTTATTCTCATCCACATGGTAAATTAGTACGGCTTGATTCTTTTTTTATATCCCCTCTATTAGTCACAGGAGCTCAGATGCAAGTTCTTCCTAGAATTACCTCCGACCATGCTCCAGTGGTCTTGGATATTCCTGCACTTGGTATTAATACTACCTTAAGGATTTTTACTTTTGATAGGAAGCTTCTCCTTGATAACCCTTTTACTGATCATATGAGAAATTGGATTAGGGATTTTTTCAAAACAATCGTCACTCAATGACGTGTGGGATGGTTTGGGATACATTTAAAGCTTGTTTTAGAGGGGAAGTCCGGAGTTACGGATTGTATAAACAAAAACAGGCAAAAACTATAATTCAAGAATTATATAATAAACTTAAGGCTGCTGAAGAAAATCTAGTAAGTGGGATCCTGCATGGAAATAATACTATGGAGCTGCAAACTAATGTGGCCAGGTGTAAGGCCAATATTAATCTGGCATGGAGTAAAGAAATCGCTCTAAAATATTAGCTGTATAAAAAAGAATGTTACGAGTATGGTGAGGCTACAGGGCGCTGTCTAGCTCAAAGACTGCGCTCCAAGGAGGCCGCACAAAGAATAGATGGTATGAAGGATGCATCGGGCGGCTTGGTTCATGATCCCCAGGAGATTCTAGAAATCTTTCATAAGTTTTATAAAGAGCTTTATACAGAACAGGATATAGGGGGGGCCGTTAGGGATCTATGGATTCAAAATTTACCATTAAAGCGGGTAGACCCGGAAGAAGTAGAGATATTGGATAGCCTTATTACCATGGATGAACTGGAGCAGGCCATTAACAGTATGACGACCGGTAAGGCGGCGGGTCCAGATAGACTTCCCTCAGAGGTCTATCTGACCTTTTTTCACTATCTCAAAATGGATTTACTGGCCACTTTTCAAGCAGCTCAAAGCGGTGGTGCACCGCAATCATGGGATGATGACAAAACCATCAGACCTTCCAGGGTCTTATCGTCCGATCTCACTCACTAATTGTGATGGTAAGATTTACGCTAAAATTCTTGCTAACCGATTGGCTAAGGTTATCGCCCCTTTGGTTTCCCTAAGACAACACAGGTTTATACCCGGTAGGGGGACCGTGAATCATATTGCTAGAGTAGTAACTCTGCTTGATATTGCTCAGGCTGAATCCAGGGATTTAGGACTCATTTTGCTCGATGCCGAAAAGGCGTTCGACCGTGTGGTGTGGGACTTCCTCTGGGGGATCCTACAGCAGATGGGATTCGGCCAGGGGTATATTCAGGCTTTGCAGGTCCTTTATCGAGCTCCTGTGGCTAGGATCTGCTCAATGGGATTGTCATCTGAACCCGTGCAGATCTCTAGAGGTACACGGCAGGGCTGCCTTTGCTCCCCTCTATTGTTTGCGTTGTATATCAACCCTTTTCTGGATATGTTAGAGGAGCGCCAAGATAAAGCCGTTTTTTGTTCAGCAGGATCAGTTCTGTGTCTTCGCATATGCGGATGATATAGCCATTAGAACATCAGACCCTGTAACGGCTTTACCTGAAATCGAACATCTGGCATATGAATTTGGAAACATGTCAGGCTATAAGCTTAATGCGTCTAAAACGCAGATTCTCTGTACTAAGCAAATTTTATTTAATGAGGTCACATATTTGGGCATTAAGATACGGGTGTGTTTGAAAGAGCTGGTGGAGGTCAATTGGGGGGCTATTACCGGAAATATTAAACAAGCACTTGAGAGATGGGAATGTTTACATCTTTAAGCAAACGCACCCCCAGTCACAGATCTGAGTTGAATCCATCATCGTTCTTTAGCTCACTTCGCCACCTCAGTTCAGACCCAGCCATATGCAAATCAGCCCGAACTGCCAAGCCATGTCTTTCCTGGACCGGAAACAAGCATCCTGGTACCGGTTTCGGGCTAACACCCCATATCAGCCAGGCTAGCTTAAATCCAGTGGCAAAGTGAGCAAGGGACCCACGTCTGGGCCCAGACGTGGGTCCCTTGCTCACTTTGCAACTGGATTCAAGCTAGCCTGGCTGATGAGGGGTGTTACTCCGACACTAGTCCTAGGATGCTTGTTTCCGGTTCAGGGAAGACCTGGCTTGGCAGTTCGGGCTAGACTGTTCCCATGAGGCACAGGGCCAAGACTGATTTGCATATGGCTGGGTCTGTACTGAGGTGGCGAAGTGAGCTAAAGAACGATGATGGATTCAACCCAGATCAGTGACTGGGGGTGAGTGTCTGAAAAGTTTCAGCGCTATGTCCATCATCTCCTTGTGTTTGCTAATATTTACATCTTTCCCTGGTAGGCAGAGCTAATGTTCTTAAAATTAATATTCTTCCGAAAGTGCTATACTTTTTTAGAGCGGTGCCATTGGAACTATCTCATGTGCAACTCCAGCAGCTACAATCACTCTGTTCTAGATTCCTGTGGGCCCCGGGGAAACCACGTAGAGCTGCACGTTTTATGATTCTTCCCCGGGATAGATGTGGGTGGGCAGTTCCGGATTTTACATTATATTATTATGCTTGTATTCTCTCGAATATACGGGTATTACTGACTGGAGAAGAAGGGGACAATCTCACCGAGGCCCCATCAATCTATCACTTGGTTTTGGGGACTGAGGTTAAGAACTGCTTATGGATGGAATCTATTATAAAAAAACGCGCTTTAAAATTTTAAGTGCAGTTTATTAGGTTTGGAAGACCGTGCGGAAAAGCCAGCAGATCGAAAAAATATCATTCTATACACCCACGTCTGAAGTGGGGATTCTTCCATCGATATTTCAGGATTATGTGGCAGGAAAATGGAGACTTTTGGGTATCACGCAAATAGGTCACTTCTATGAGGCTGGGGGCTATGTTCTTCCTTCTCAACCTTGGCGGACAAGTATCATTTACCTAGGAGTCAATTTTTCAAGTTTTTGCAAATTCGGAATTTCCTAGGTAAACAGGCAACTATGATAACACAGCATAAGATAGTAGAAGTCGTCAGACGCCAGGGAAAAATCTGTGCTCTTTATAAAGTGCTGCAAGCCTCTAAAGTGGACGATTTAGAGAAATACAATCTTAAATGGGCGAATTCTTTGGGAGAACAGGCTGTGTCCTTAGAAAACTCGATTGATGTAGCTGAAAAGATTATTTTAGCTGCTAATTTAAAAGCACATTGTTATAAAACATTATTTAATCTGTACCACACCCCAGCAAAGATGAAGAAATGGGGGGGGGGGGGTGAACAACGGGAAATGTTTCCGATGTGGTGCAGATAATGCTGATATTCTTCATGTTTTATTCATGTACTGAGCTGGCTGTGTTTATAGGACATATTGAAAGGTTTCTAGCAGAGGTTACAGGAGTTGCTATTAAAGTCTCAGCCTCTATAATGTTACTTGGGACTGGGGAAGACCCTACGGTAAGGGAAGCCGATGTACAAATCCAGGTACTTTATTTTTGTCGCTATGGCAGTTGCACGGTTGTGTTTAGCGTCTGCATGGTTACATCCTGATGCACCATCTTTTGAAATGTGGCGTGCTAGGTTTTACTGTACGTATAATTTGGAGTTTAGTCTGTATTCGGTTAAAGGGCCCAGAAAGCAAAAACTGGGTATGTATATATGGGGGGCTATGATTGATCATCTGACTTGTTGAAATTCAAATGGTATACTTTGGAGGAGAATTAATTGCTATCATATGCTGACTTATGATTTATATGTATTAATTTATTGTCAATACTGTGTATTTCAATAAAAAAAAGTAAAGGGGAATGCTTTTTGTTTAAGAGGAGTTTCTCCTGAGTTCACTTAACACATCTCAAATAGTTGCAGTTGGTTCGCGGATACTCTTTCCTAGCAAACACTTGCGGTGTTGATGCAATCTGGAATGTAGTGGGAAGGGGGATGGGTTGCCACTTGCAGGACCAGGCCCCCATGACTATGTGTATTTCTTAAATATTGTGTTTACAACAGACTTTGTCCAATAGTTGTGCTTTTCTTTAACTTTATCATGTTATCTGTTGCTGGTAATACTTAATCTGCTAAGAGGCGGCAAAAAGGGAGTTTAAAACCCTGTATTGCTGTACCCTGGATTTTGAAATTGTAGATTTGACATTGGGAAGCGAATACATACAAAAAATTGAGCAAAAGGCTCTAGACACACAATGTAATGTCTGGTCTCTGATTATTGGCAATATTCATCTAAACCCTGCAATTAAATTCAAACACTTGGCATACAAAAACTCGAATTTCTCTGTACCTTAAGGTTGAACACATAAACCTCCCAGTTAGTAGGGGTTTTAATTTAAATTTGATCTGCAAACTTCCAGAATATGTTGCCATGATAGTGCTGATAATCACTGGAATATTCTACACCACCATTCCTCATTCAAATAATGGGCCAATTGTGGTTGGAACCATTAGAATGTTTGCACTCCTTGAATATAATGGCACTGAAGGGCAGAGTGGCTCCAGATTGCCCCATCACTAGTACACATAGTTGCTCATTTAGGAGGCTTGTCCTCTGTTACACCCTTATGACTTTCCATATTTCATTCTGTGAAGTCTTTTCATATTGATGAGAGGATAGAAAGTGACCACAAATTGCTGATACTTTTAGTGGCTGGCAAGTTGTATGATGCTGTTGGAAGCCTCTTACCATATTGGGTAGTACATAGGTGTTCAGCAACTGAAGAGAATTAAATGGAGCAAAAAATACCTTTCTTATTTTGGCAGCTGAACCAGGGATAGCAGTTGCATCCCAACATTCCTTCTTGCCTATATTTCGATCGGTTTTATTTATCTATTTTTTTTCCAAGATCGATACAAAAGAAATATGTTAGCACTTTTTGGTGCTACCTATCTTTGAATTGAGATCAGATGGGATTGCGTCCTTAAAAGAAGAAGCCAAGCAAGAGTACTCATTTCTCATCATCCATCTGCACAGAAAGCGACTCCACTAGATTTCTCATCTTCCAAATGCATAGGAAGTGACATCACTCGTTTCACGCCCAAACTGTCTGCTGCACTGCTGGCTGGCAAAGGCAAGCCAGTCTGTGCTTGTCCGTCCAGCATCAGGACTCCTGGTCGTCCTCCCATCAACCTCACCCTACCCTGCCCCAATCCCTCAGTTGCCCCCTGTTGCTCCTCCACCTCACCCTCATGTTCTGATTTCGGTCGCATTTTCCAGTGGTGCTACGTCAGCCCTGTCATCCCTCATCAGAGATATCTTTTAGATTCCTGGCCCATCGCTCTTGGAATTTCCAAATACCTCCACAAGAGGCTTCTTGCAGTAGTTTATATATTCCAGAGATAATTCCCATAGTGCCTAGGTGAGTTCTCACAAATCTTTCTGTAAGGTTGAAATCCTTAGGGGCGCTTGTGTTTTAAATTTTTTTAATTTTTTTTTATAGGGTGCCTCACAATGTTGAATGAGGAAATAGTGTAGCTATCTCTTTTCAGGGATTTTAGACTTTTCTACTTGGAGCAAACAACTTGATCTCCATTGTTTGGAACATGTCTAAAAGCACGCTGCACTCTTCTTCCTTCTAAAGTTTACAACTCTCCCCTCGCACAGTGAGGATGAAATCCGGCTTTCCATGTTAGTGTATGTGGGCATGAAATATGGTTATTTTTGCAGCTTTAGACTGTGGCTCATACCAGTGCTATTATAACAGCCGTGGACAGATGTGCTTAGTGGGTTCTATGGTGTTTTAGAACTGGAAACAGAAGATCGCACTCCTGTAAAGTAATCCTGGTAGTTAAAGTGCGAAGGTAGGTGGTGCAATGGGGTAAATCCTCCTGAGTATGAGGAGTGGATAAGCAATCGAAAAAGCGCTCTCCTTGGAAAAGAAGAGCGTCTCCCACATGCACTCGATACGATTTTCAATCTTTTTTTCTCTTGTGTTAATAAAGCTTTTCATGAAACTTTGTTCTGGGTAGACTATCATTTGTTTTCAAAAATGTTCTTCCGTCTTCGTTTATTATTACATCATAATAACTGGGGTTGTGGAACAAACAATTGTTTATGCCCAATGCATTTCGGGCAAGGATGCCATTCTTCATGGGCTATACACTGAAATGTAAAGGAAACGGGGTTTGAGTACAAGACATGAGGTTAGACTGTGTTTACGACAGTAGTGGGGGTGACGATCCCAAGACGTAATACATTGGTCTCCAATGGTGTGTAATAGTGAAGATGTCCTCAGAATGGTTATGGTGTCACATGCACAATGGATGAATGTGACTGGTGAAATACATCCGTTTTATAACATACTACTCGGCGAGTCTAACGTGACATAGAAAAAGATGGAATAACCGGCGTGTGCAAAAAAAGAAATGGTGATGCCGTGTGGGTGAGTGAAGTTGCAAATTAGATAACCAGTTGTGCATTCAAGTCTACAAAAAATGGTGCCACTAGTGCGAGTATGTGAGTTAAACACTATCCTGAAACGCATGCGTTTACGTGAAACATCAAACCGAAACTCACGTGAGCTTCATCTCGAACTCGTGTAATCGCTGTAGGCTAAACATAACGGATGGTTACAATACTTGCCAAGGTACACGAGGATAAACCAACGGAAATACAACGACCGATAGCCAAAGTGCACTTTCTCGACTCTGTGTCGGTGATTCTATGATTCTTCCGAGCGGGAACGCGCAGTGCTTCAGAATGTGGATACGGACCACTGTCACCCGGAAGTATGTGAGATAGTGCTGGGTGATCAAAAAGATGACGGACTCGAATGTATCGAGTGCCGATAACGTGCATCGTAGATATATAGGGAAAGATGTGCAAACCCTACATAAGAAACCGTGGGTGTTAAAAACATTGTGGTGCAGGTTAATTAAAATACAATACGATCAGTGCGCGCGTGAACTCTAAACGTTCGCCCTAGTGGGTGAACTAAAAGTATAAGGGCAAGAGAAGACAGACTAGTAGTTTAAAGGGAAAGTCTCATAAGTGTAAGATAGTCAAATAACATTGCCGCCCGATGTAAACAAAACACACGGTTCTGAATGACCAATAATCATGGACTGACTTGGTTACCTAATGTTGCAATACAGTCATGGAAAAAGAATATTTGCATTAATTCCCACTTTGTGAAAAAATGGTAGATAACACGTACAAATACTGCATTAAATAAAAAGATGAGGGTGTACCATAGGTCAACTACATACATCCTGCATAAACATGAAGAAAAATCTGTAATGTACACAAGTCCCGATGTAATGAGGTATTCAGTTACGTCACAAGAATTAAAGAAAGCAACTAAAGTCATAACATTCATTTAGTCCCTTGGGGTTAATGGTATCCATAAGGTTGATCCAATGAACTTCCCTTTGTAGCATGAATTGTGTGTTGTTCCGTCCCTTTTGGATTGGGACTTGTTCGAGAATTGGGAAACGAAGTTGGCTAATGTTATGGTTCATGGCGTTAAAGTGCACAGCAACTGTAGATTTTGGGTTTTGTGTGCGAATGTTGCTTTTGTGTTCGTTCAATCTGATGTGAATTTTGCGTTCAGTTTTACCAACATAGGCCAATCCGCACGGACATTTGAGCATATAAATTACGTTTTGACTGTTACAGGTGGCGTTTACTTTCAATTTGATAACAGTTCCTTTGCTGGGGTGTCTGGTCGTGTTTCCTTTGATTATAGAATTGCAATTGTCACAGTTGAGACAGGGTGTGGTTCCCTTAAAGTTGATTCCTTTGTGACTTGTAGTGGCAGTTAGTATTTGTTTCAAATTTCTGGATCGCTTATAAGCAAACCGTGGCGCTGTGTCAAATATGCCTTTAAAGTCCACTTTCGTACTGAGCATAGGCCAATACTTTAGAATAGTCTTCTTAACCTGATGACTGTCGGTAGAATATTTGCATATGAATACACATCTGTTTTCACCTTTGTCTTGAGGTGTGCTTGTCAGTAAATTCGCTTGTGATTTCTTTTCTGCTTTACTAACTGCTGTCTTAAGAATGGCATCCGTGTAGTTACGTTTTTTGAACTTGTCAATACATTTATCCATGCTCTCTTGGTACAACTGATCACTGGATGCTATTCGTTTGAGTCTAAGTAACTGTGAGTAAGGCAAATGTTCCTTCAGCGATGGCTGGTGGAAACTGGAAATGTAACAAATTGTTTCGATCCGTGGGTTTTGTGTACACTTGGGTTATTAATGTTCCATCATTGTTTGTGATGCAAATGTCTAGGAAAGTGATTTGTTCCTTACTGATGGTTGAGGTGAATTCGATACGTTGATCGACCTTGTTAAGTGTATCAATGGCCTTCTGTAACTCTGATTGGGATCCTTGCCATAGCACAAATATATAATCTATATATCTTTTATATAGAATCATGTGTTGTGTCCACTCTTCCTTGTTGAGTATGTGATCTAGCTCGAATCGGTGCATGAACCGGTTCGCATAGGTTGGTGCGGCGCAATTGCCCATAGATGTTCCGGAGCATTGGATGTAAAAGTTGTCTGACCATCTGAAGTAACTGTGATGCAGTGTAAAATGAATCAATTCCATGAGGAAAATTTTTAGGCACTCAGGTTTGTCACTGTTTACTAGGAATGATTCTACTGCGTGGATACCCATGTCATGAGGGATGGAGGTGTACAAAGATTTGACATCAATAGTACAACAAACGGTCTCCGATGTTATTTGGGGCTTAATCATTTCCAGTATGTTTAAAAAGTCGGTCGTATCCCTTATGTATGTGGTCATCGCTTGAACAAATGGTTGTAAATGTTTATCTAGGTACTTGCCTATTGGTTCGTGTATGGAGTTAATGGTTGAAACGATGGGTCTGAATGGCGGTATGGTTGCATGTTTATGGATTTTGGGAATCATATAAATATATGGAACTGCTGGATTGGACTTGATGAGATACCTTTTATCTTCGTTGGTGATCGTGCCATTGTTGACTGCGTCATTGATGATTTTAGTAAGAATTCGTAAAAATTCATTCGTTTTATCAAATGTCAGGGGCATGTAAGTGTTGGTATCCTGTATATGGTCATTGACACTTTTCTCATAAAAATCAGTATCTATAATAACCATTGCCCCTCCTTTGTCTGCCTGGCGTATGGTTACCTCTGTTCTTGACGCTACTCGCACTAGTGGCACCATTTTATGTAGACATGAATGCACAACGGGTTATCTAATTTGCGACTTCACTCACCCACACGGCATCACCATTTCTTTTTTTGCACACGCCGGTTATTCCATCTTTTTCTATGTCACGTTAGACTCGCCGAGTAGTATGTTATAAAACGGATGTATTTCACCAGTCCCATTCATCCATTGTGCATGTGACACCATAACCATTCTGAGGACATCTTCACTACTACACACCATTGGAGACCAATGTATTACGTCTTGGGATCGTCACCCCCACTACTGTCGTAAACAGTCTAACCTCATGTCTTGCACTGAAACCTCGTTTCCTTAACATTTGTGTATAGCCCCTGAAGAAGGGCATCCTTGCCCGAAATGCATTGGGCATAAACAATTGTTTGTTCCACAATCCCAGTTATTATGATGTAATAATAACGAAGCCGGAAGAACATTAAAGAACATTTTTGAAAACAAATGATAAATAAATAGTATACCCAGAACAAAGTTTCATGAAAAGCTTTATTAACACAAGAGAAAAAAAAGATTGAAAATCATATCGAGTGCATGTGGGAGACGCTCTTCTTTTCCAAGGGGAGCTCTTTTTCGATTTCTATGGTGTTTTGCCAGTCACTTGAGGTCCCAAAAGGTTTTACCTAGTGCAACCCTGTCCATAAACAGCCACTTTTTGGCTTCCACTGCTGTCCTTTCGATAATCACTCTTAAGTGGGCAGCCCAGTAGGAAGAGATGATGTCCGGGCATGGCAGACTGTCTGTACTTTGGGAGGCTCGTAGAGTTTAATGCTGTCTCGGGCCCTTTTACTTGCCCATATGAAGCTAGTTAAGTCTTGTTGAAGGGTCTCAACCTCTTTCAGGAATAGATGTAGCATTCACAAGAAAACATTGGTTTTGAACTTGTGAATCCAACCTATCCAGGATACATTTAAGGAGTTTCATGTATGGAGATCAGGCTTGATTTTCTTTTTCAGGCTAGGCCAATAAGCCCCATAAAAAGGCATCTCTGTCTTGGTAATGGTTAGGTATACATATCTGAGCATTTGGGGGGCCCATTGTAATGGGCCCACTGCTATCTCCCGGTCCATGTCCTCCCACTGAAAGGTCAGGTTTGCGATTTCAGTTTTTTCCCTCGTTAACCTTAAAGCCTGCGACTTCTTCAAAAACAGCCAGGATAGACATCATAGTTGGAAGGGACACCTTTGGGTCTGTGAGTGTCAATAGGACATCATCTGCAAACCGGTAGATCTTAAGTTGCTGGCCCAAGAATGCAAGTCCTCAGACCCTCGGTTACTAAGAGTACTTGCCTATGTTTGTAATTGGGTAATGTCCATCCTGTTAATTTAGGGCCAACGTTTAAATGAGCCAGCAGAGCTTCTAAATATTGCCAGGTAATCCTATCAAATGCCTTTTAAGCACCAGTGCTGAGAAGGATTGGATGAACAAGTGTGCCGTTCCTCTGACATTTTTCCAACCCTGTCTGTCCTTTATGAATGCTACCCGATCTAGATCAGTCAGCCCTTGGATGAGTGGTACTAGTCTTTTTGGCAAGAGCATAGTGAAAATCATTAGGTCTACATTAAGTAGCGCAGTTGCCATGTAGGCAGCACATGTTTCTGGGTCCTTTCCTACTTTGAGAACCAGAGAAATATTGCCACATTTTATGCATTGGGTAACTCCAGATTGTCCATTGGAAAACTTATACAGAGCAGTAAAGGATTTTGCCAAAAACAAGAGGTTTTATAAAAAGCAGTCTGTCTCCAGTGATTTAGCAAGATACATCACCTCCCCTCCCAAACAGCAATGCGTCTGAAACCACAATAGGCTTCTCCAATTCCTCTCTCCAATGGGCATCCAGTGATGTATTGTTGCAAAGCTGTAAAGATTTTTTTCTTTGTATCTTCGATGCACCATTTGCTACTTGGCACTACAGGGACTGAACGAATATTCAAAACTCTTCCCTTTTTATCTTTCTTCTTGGTCTTAAAGGTCTAATTGACCCTCTTTATCCTTCTAATGTATCAGCTAGCAGTCGGGCACAGAGTAGGCATGCTAAAAGCGCCCCTACTTTATTAACTTATTCATAAAATGTTTGTCCCAAGTTCAGCCGTGACCTCCTAGACCTATTTGTTCCTTTGCCCCCTCTGATTCATCAAATTCCTACAGGTTTTATTAGAGTTCTGCTTATCTAGTTTCCCTAGAGAAGCTAACTCTGAGTCCAAATTGTCTTCCAGCACCCTAGCCTCCCTTCACCTAGCAGCAGTCAGTCATTGCCTCCCCTCTTACTATCGCCTTGAAGGCATCCTATCTAATTTCCTTTTTTTTAATTTTTTTAAATCCCTGATCGATTGAATCAGTTCCTGTCTCATCACCTTATCTCTAAATACATCTGGAGAGATTCCCCAGTGGGCTCCGGGAGTCGTAAGAGGCACTTTTCCCAGGCAACTTCAACATGGACATGGCCTGATATCTGAGATGGCTACATCTAGTTCTCTGCAGATTAGTGTGAGACATTAAGCCATAATAGATCCTTGAGTAGGACGTATGCACATGAGGAAAAGTCCCTGTCCTCAAAGGGTAAAGTACTTCGGACACCACTGTGCTAAAACATCTCAATCCCTTAGCAAAATTCCCTGTTGTGCCCTCCAGCATTCTCGATATCAAGGCCAGGGTCCCAAGCTAGATTAAACAAACGCCCCTCCCTTTAGTATCACAGCCTCTCCTGACCCCTCCTTGAGCTTTCCAATACTGATCCTCCGATATTGGTCCTGAGTAGTGTTGAGAGCATATGTTTATATATGTAATAGATGAACTGTCTCCCAAACATGTACCTTCCGAAACCACCCCTCTGAGATCACGGTTGGGCATCTGGATACACTGTCAGAGTTGTCATTTTTTTGTTGGGAGAGTTATCCCCCCACCCCGAAAGTTAGGTCAGAGCAACTTGAAGGTACTGACCAATATATAGTGCTTTCTCTGAGAGTTCTATTATATGAAATCAAAATGATGGGCAGAACTTGGGGGTCTCCACTTAACTTTAGAAACCCCCAAACAATAAACGTATAACTGTGAAGCCCTTTAACCCAATTCATCTCAGGGACCATAGAGTAGTGAAGTTCTTGATGGGTCTGCAGCACCTCTTACTCTCCACACGCAACCCTCATCTTCTAATGTCTCCCCCATCCTCCATCATCCAGTACTCTGAAGTTACCAAGTTCGAGTTGGGCCGCTCCCTCTGCCTTCATGAAGGGGTCCTCCAACCCCACGGGACATTTGTTAGCTCAACTAAGCTCAACTTAGGCTACTGATCAAGTTGTTCCTTTCCCTCGCAGCGACCTCCGGGTAGGGTGGGTTCTCTCAGCCAACCCTCCCTCCACTTGATGAATTATTTGTTAGGCTGATCAGACATCTCCCTGGACACCTCACAGTGGAGGCCCACCGCAGAGTGGGCCTCCACTGTGAGGTGTCCTCAACGCTAGTGGGTGTTTTGGTAGCTGTCCTAAGGATGCTGATCAAGGCTCTCCTCGCCTTCTTAGTGTCTTCCGGGAAGGGTTTCAGCTCTGTTTACTGCTAATCCTGCTCCATCATTTTTTCCTTGTGGGTTATATCACTGGCTGATCAGGGGTCTCTCCAACTGTGGTTGCTCTTCGGTGCAATGGTATGCTTGCAGCAACTCCTTAGTTTCCTCCACGAACATATTGATCTAATTTTGCCTTCCCATGTATATGAGGTGAAAAGGGTGTCCCCAGTAAGTGTCGTTCCCTCCCCCCGCCCCTGGTTTCTGGTTTTTCCCTTATGTAGATGGTCTGTTAGTGGCTTAAAGTTTTGTCTCTTTTGTAGTTACTGTGGAGAAATCTCGACAAATTTTGGTGCCCTCTGCAGTGACATCTCCCCTCTTCCGAGTAGTGGTGACCATCTTTTCCTTGACAGCATAGCCTTATGATTAGATCAGGTGGGAGCTTGTTTTGACTCCGGAGTGGGCCTACCTGGTGTGTTCTGTCAAGTTTGATATTATCGAGGTGCATAAAGTGCAAGAAAATCAAATCCTCCAGGCAAACTTCAAGAGTGGATTGAGACACCCTACGTATTCAATCTTTGTTATGATGTGACCGATTTTCTAAGTCTTCTAACTCGCCTCGGAGTTGTACGTTTTGTCCTGTAGTAGTAGAATCTTCTGCTTGATATATGTATGCTCCTCTTACTGTGCATCTTTGTTATCTTCCAGCAAGAAGACTTGTTCCCCAAACTCAATGTCCCTTTGAGGTCTGATAGTTCTCAGATGTCAGCACATAGGCCCCTCCAGGTATTCTCCAAAGCCTGGGAATTATTCCACATATTGAATTGTAATGGGTGCCTCTTCCAGCTCTGAATCCTCTATTTTATTTGTGTTGGTTTGGGAGGGGAAATGTTTGGCATTCTGGCTCCTCTCATTGTTCGCCTGGGGGTTCTTTGTCCATATGTCCTTGAGGCTGTTATATTTCTTTCCTATAACTGGCAGCATCCCGACTGCCTAGGCTATGGGTTTGGCTCCTGCCCAGAAAATAGTGGAACAGGTTAAGTGTGAGGCCACCCCCCTCTCCCCCCCACGGTATAAGTCACCGGGCTGGGCGGCAAGTATTCTTCCCAGGGATGCAGTCACTCGGAGGACTGTTTTCCTGTAGGGGTGAAGGAAACCAAAGCCTCAAGGGTGTCCCACCTCCCCTGCAAGTACTCTGCAGGCCCCAGTTTGGCCCCGATCCGGGCTCGGGTACAGGGCAGATCAGTTGAGACAGAACCATCTGTTATAATTCAGCGTTTTGCCTCTGCTGGGTCCCATGATGAAAAACCGCATTGTAGTGGTCTCTGAAGCAGGTGGCTAGCTCTGCACATTATGGTGCGTTAAAGCCATATGTAAGCACATTTGCAGGAAGGAGTAAAGGCGAATCCACATCCCATGGGCCATGTGCCCCTTTATGGTTCCACACCTGTCATGGTCTGTCTCCTGTTCATGCCTTAATGTTGCTCAGCACCATTGGTGTGGCATTAAGGGGGTCCTGCAGGGTTCTTGCTTATTTTATGTCCTTATGTCCACATTGTCGCATCTGTATTACCCTCACCCCCGAAGCATGCCAGATCTAAAACCCGGGTCTCGGCTGCCTCTTTGGGGCCGGGGGCAACACTCTTATCCTGCCAGTGGCTGTCCTTGTTAGTTATTCTTGGCCCTCATCCCTCGGTTCTTGTGCCGTCTACCCAAGGGACACGTTTGCTCGTGGTGGGCTGGTCAGTTGAAAGCCATCTATTCAGGGCTGTAGGCCTAAAAGACTTATGGGAACAGGGTCAGGATTTTTGATCTCCTGTGGCTGGGTCTACGTGGCTCTGACACCACCTTGAGGCCAAGAGGATCTGGTTTCTGGTCCCGAAAAGGCCCTAGCATCAAAAGAAGATTGATGCATTGGGCAGCGGCGCAGAGAGGAGTTCTGCGTCTATCTATGCCGCCATCTTGGCTCCTCATGATACAAATCTGAGGAAGACATTTTTAAGACCGAATTCTAATGAGCTGTGTATTAAGACCTCCATTTCAGCTATGCAATTTGTATTTAGTGGGAGTACTCTGAGAATGACTGCATCTCTTACCATTGATCTGACCTTTGCATATCTTGAGAATCATTGAAAGTCTTAACTTTCATTTTGTGAAATTTTAGGCTCTTAAACTAGAAACTCTATTTTGTTTTTATTTATTATGATTTGTAATTGTATGTTGAGTTTAATTAGAAAAATACATTTTGATTAGATCTCTCTCTAATGTATTAGGGTTGGGTGAATGTGTTGGTTTGCTCAGAAGTAAGTTGGTTGAATAAAGTGTAGCATCAGAGGGTTAGGCGGCCAGGAGAGTGCTTGTGAGAGTAAATTGGAATTTGGTGTACTGACTTTGTAGCAAATGATTCCAGTAATTAATCATTAGGTAATACACTTTGAGGTGTAGAAAAGAGTTGTTCTCTGGTCATTAGTAAGTGACTGTAATGAATTATGTGGCTAATAATCCCTCCTCATGTGAATCATGCCTATAGACTGGGGAGGTTGATTTACGGAAGGGGGCTGTATCTAGGGTTGGGGATAGCTGGACGAAGGCCTGTAGGTTTCATCCTTGAGGGTATTCCAAATGTGTTGGTTTAAGAGTAGCTTTATTCCAGCTTATGGTCCAGACTACCTTGATTTATACTGGCATATAGCTATCTAGTTACAGTGCCACAAGGGGATGCAGGTATTAATAGAGCAAAGGATAGAATGGAGTAGGGTGAGCTAGTGGTGTTGGAATCAATAAAGGTAGCAGGTATTGTATCAGCGCCTTAGCCACAACAGAGGCTTTTAGGGCCTTCATAGTATCCAACTATGTGGGGAAGATGCATTGGATTTATTACGAATATCTGAAAGAGACACATTAGTGACAGATTCCTTACCTTAGAATATCCCCAGGCGTCGGGCTGGATCCGGAAAGTTTTTGCGTAACAGTACCCTTGCGCGTCGGTAGGCGGCGTCGTGCGGCTTTGCGTTCGTCGTCGGCGTCGTGATCGCCGGGATGACGTCGCGGGCAGTACTTAGACGCCGCCCCTGCGCGCTGACGTCAGTTCTTCTTTTTCTGCGCCAGTAAGCGCAGATCCGGAAAGAGCAGTGCCCTAGTCACTTTTTGACTACTTTTTTGTGAATTTTTTCACTGTTTTCTTCTACTTGTCTTCACGACTCCTAAGGTGTCGTAGGGATGCCCGGCTTTAAGCCCTGCGAGGTCTGTGCCCGCATGATGTCCATCACGGACCCGCATCTCGAGTGTCTCTTCTGTCTCGGCCGAGACCACGACACGAAGTCGTGCCCTGACTGCCGGAAACTTCATCCGAAGGCTTTGCAAGAGCGGTCTCGAAAGCTGCTCGAGGTCCGGCAGTCGGCTCCGCGCCGCACCAAGCCCGGTCACGGGAGAGGTCGAGGGCCGGTCGCGGAGCCCCATCGTTCGTCGGAATCCAAGTCTTCGCGCTCCTCCGGTAAGTCGAAGCACAAGAAGTCTAGCGGCGTCATCGCTCTAAGACTTCGCCTCGCCGATCTCGCGACTCGGCTGAGGCCCCTGTCGGCACCGTCCCGTGGCCCCGGACGTGCCTGTCGAGTCACCCCCGCATTACCCGTCCTTCCCGGGTTCGGGCGACTCCGGCCCAAGCACAGGAGTTCCTGTCGGCCATGGCCCGCCTCTTCGGGCCTCAAGGTCCCTCCGGTGCGCCTTCGGGCCCCGCGGGCCCTGATGGGGTTGCTCCGGCGTCGCCGTGGACTCCGGTCCCGGCGTCGCCTGTCCCACCAGCCTTCATCCCGGCCTCGGCTCCGGCCCCGGCCTCGATTCCGGCTCCGGTGGTGCCGCAACCCCCATCGACGCCGGTTGACCTAACTACGCCTCCGCCCGATGTCCCCGGTGCCGTTCCTGGCGCCGTCCGGGGCTCCGGACGGCGTCGTTCCCGGTTCTCTCCGGCTCCGGACATGGAGCCGGACCGGCGTGCCGCCCGACGCCGGTTCCGGCGCCCGATGAGACCTTGGGTCCCTAATGTCCCTCCTCCTCCATATTATGAACCTGAGGAGGACCAGGAGAGCTGGGAGGGGTCTGAGGACCCTCTCACACAACAGTGCGAGTTTGACCCGGACTGGGTTGAGGAACTTGGGATGCCAGTGGTCTAGACACCTCCCCTGACTCTGGCATGCTGTCTCCTCCCGTGGCTACGGAGGAGGGGGCTAATTTTGCAACGGTGTTGCGTAGAGCTGCTGGAGCCTTGAATCTCCAGTTGCCTACTGTGGCCGTCAGGACTAACCTCCTGACAGAAGTGCTTCAGCCAGCGGCCTCCTCTTCGGAGACTGTGCTGCCGTTCAATGATGCACTCACTGACGTTCTTTTGGGTGCCTGGTCCAAGCCCACCACAGGGGCTCCTGTGGATAGGAACGTGGCCCGACGCCATCGCCCTGCTCCGGGCGACCCCTGTTTCTCTCCCAACACCCCACCCCTGAGAGCTTGGTTGTCCAAGCCTCTGCCTCCCAAACCGCCTTCCCTACCGCCCCTCCGGATAGGGAATCCAAGCGCCTGGACCACTTTGGGAAGAAGGCTTTCTCTTCCTCCAGTGCTGGCTTGCGGTCAGTCAACACCGCTTGCCTCTTGGGCCGATATACCCACTCCCTGTGGGATTCGGTGGCGACTGTTTTGCCGCAGTGTTCTGAGGAGGTCCAGACACTGCTTACCCGCGCCATTGCGGAAGGGCGAGATGCGGCTAAATACACCATACGTTGTGGCCTTGATACCGCCGACTCGCTGGGCAGATCGCTTGCAACGACGGTGGCGCTGCGTCGCCACGCCTGGCTGAGGACCACTGGTTTTTCGGGTGATGTCCAGAATACACTCATGGACATGCCCTTTGATGGAGTCGGTCTTTTGGTTCAAAAGCAGACCATGCGCTGGAGCGTTTCAAGGACTCGCGGGCTACTGCCAAGTCCCTGGGCCTTGCTGTTGTGCGCCCTCCGCTCACATCTGCTTTTCGCCCCTTTCGTGGCCACGGAAGGGCTCCCAGTCACGTCAGCAGCCCGGCCAACGGCCCGCGCAGCAAGCGCCTTCGCGTGGCCGAGGACGTGGATACCGCCGTGGCGGTTCGGGCAACCAGCGTGCGGGTCAGGCCACCACCTCCAACCCGTCCGCGGCCTCCAAGCCCTCCTAGTCCTTCCTTTCAGGTGCACAGCACGCCAGTAGGGGCAGGGTCCGCCATCACCTTCACCACTGGCGTCCCATCACCTCGGACAGGTGGGTCTTGGACATTGTCCGAAGGGCTCCTCCCTCCCCTTCGAGACCACCCCCAGCCATGCCACCTCAATTCCACCGCATGTCAGGGGATCACTTGGTGCTTCTGCAGAAGGAAGTCACGGCCCTCTTGGCCAAGAGGGCCATCGAGCATGTTCCGACCCCAGAAGTAGGACGTGGTTGCTACTCCCACTACTTTCTGGTGCCCAAAAGGACAAGGAGGACATGCGTCCTATCTTGGACCTCCAGAACGTCAATCGCTTCCTCCGGAAGGAGAAGTTCAAGATGCTCACCCTAGCTCAGGTCTTGACTGCCCTCGACCCTGGAGACTGGTTGGTAGCGTTGGACTTGCAGGACGCTTATTTCCACATCCCCGTCCTGCCGGCCCACCGGCGTTACCTACGGTTCACGGTAGGCCTCGAGCATTTTCAGTTCACCGTGCTCCCCTTTGGCCTTACCAGTGCCCCTCGGGTGTTCACGAAAGTGATGGCGGTGGTCGCAGCTCATCTGCGCCCGAGCTGGGGTTTCAGTCTTCCCCTACCTCGACGACTGGCTGCTGAAGGCGGGCTCGTCCCAGGCAGTCGTCTCCCACCTCCAGACTACGGCCGAACTCCTGCACTCGCTGGGGTTCTCCATCAATGTGCCGAAGTCGCATCTGATTCCTTCTCCACAGCTCCTTTTCATCGGAGCAGTTCTGGACACGACGCAGTTTCGGGCCTATCCTCCCGAACGGCGAGTCCGGGATATTCAGGCTATGATTCCGATCTTTCAGCCTTTATCCTGGGTTTCGGTACGGATGACCCTGAGGCTGCTGGGCCTCATGGCCTCCTGCATCCTGCTGGTCAATCATGCCAGATGGCATATCGCGGGCTCTGCAGTGGGACCTGAAGTTCCAGTGGGCGCAGCACCGGGGCAACCTGTCCGATCACGTCCAGATCTCGGAGGGGGCTGCAAAACAGTTGCAGTGGTGGCTCACGGACCGGCAATGGGTCATGGGCAGATCCCTCTCCCTTCCCCAGCAAGAGCACACAGTTGTGACGGACGCGTCCCTTCTGGGATGGGGCGGTCACATGGGCGAGGCGGAGATCAGAGGCCTCTGGTCTCCGGCGGAGTCCCGGCTCCATATCAACCTTCTGGAGCTCCGGGCGATCCGACTTGCACTCAAGGCATTCCTTCCCTCTGTCAAAGGGAAGGTTGTGCAGGTGTTCACAGACAACACCACCGCCATGTGGTACTGCAACAAACAGGGCGGGGTGGGGTCGTGGACCCTCTGTCAGGAGGCTCTGCGCCTCTGGACATGGCTGGAACATCAGGGCATGTTCCTGATGGTTCAACACCTGGCAGGTTCCCTGAACGCCAGGGCGGACGAACTCAGCCGCAGGTGCATGATGGATCACGAATGGCGTCTTCACTCGGAAGTGGCGCAAGGACTCTTTCTACAATGGGGAGAGCCTTGGTTAGATCTATTCGCCACCGAAGAGAACGCGCAATGTCATCAGTTCTGCGCGTTGGAATTTCCAAGGCGGCACTCGCTCGGCGACGCTTTTCGTCGCGAGTGGAGTTGCGGTCTGTTGTACGCCTTTCCGCCTATATCACTTCTACCCAGAGTGTTGAAGAAGATTCGGCACGACCGGGCCCAAGTCATCCTTGTGGCTCCGGACTGGGCTCGAAGAGTTTGGTATCCCGAGCTACTCAGTATGAGCGTAGATCCCCGATCCGTCTGCCTCTTCGGGAGGATCTTCTGTCGCAGCAGCAGGGGACGGTCCTCCACCCGAACCTGTCCAGCCTCCACCTGCTTGCGTGGAGATTGAGCGGCGGCAGTTGATTCCTTTCGACCTGCCTCCCGAAGTTTGTGATGTGATTCTGGCAGCCAGGCATCCCTCCACTAAGGTGGTATACGCCTGCAGGTGGAACAAATTTGTGGCATGGTGCACAGCAAAGGCTGTGAACCCCCTTTCTGCCCCTCTTTCTGAGGTCCTTCTGTTTCTTCTTTCTCTGGCCCAACAGGGTTCTGCCCTGGGTACCATCAAGGGTTATCTCTGTGCTATCTCGGCCTTCCTCAGGCTCCCTGATCAGCCCTCCCTTTTCAAGTCCCCTGTTAACAGGTTCTTAAAAGGCATTACACACCTCTTCCCTCCTGTTCCGTTTGTGATGCCTCAGTGGGACTTGAACTTGGTTCTTACCTTTTTAATGTGCGCTCCCTTTGAGCCTCTACATAACTGTCCTCTTCGTCTTCTCACTCTGAAGACAGCCTTTCTGGTGGCCATCACCTCCGCTCGGCGGGTGAGTGAGCTCCAGGCTCTATCATGCAAACCTCCCTTTCTGTCTGTGCATCCAGACAAGGTTGTTCTTAGGACGCGTCCGTCCTTCTTGCCAAAGGTGGTTACTGCCTTCCACATTGGGCAGACCATCACTTTGCCTACCTTCTTTCCGCCTCCGCATCCTTCCAGAGAGGAAGAGAGGCTCCACCGTCTGGACCCAAAGCGTGCGCTCTCCTTCTATATCGACCGCACAAAACACTTCCGGGTGGATGACCAGCTCTTTGTTGGCTACGTGGGTGCCAAAAAGGTCGGGCGGTGCACAAGCGAACCATCTCCCGCTGGGTTACCTTGTGCATCAAGGCCTGCTATTCTTTGGCTAAGAAGGAGCCTCCTGTTGGGCTGCGTGCCCATTCCACCAGGGCAGCGGCTGCTACCACGGCTTTGGGCCGCGGTGTTCCGCTGCAGGTTATCTGTCAGGCAGCTACGTGGGCCTCGCTGCACATGTTTACAAAGCATTACTGCCTTGACAGTCAGGTCCGGAGGGACGGCTTCTTTGGCTGTTCTGTCCTCCGGGACTTCCTTGTCTGATCTTTGTTCGCAGACCCACCACCGGGGTTGGTATTGCTGGGGTATCTATTCTAAGGTAAGGAATCTGTCACTAACGTGTCTCTTTCAGATGCACAAGTTACTAACTTGTGTAACGATATATCTGTAAGAGACAGTAGTTAGTGACAGATTCCTACCGCCCACCCATCCTCCCCATTCTGCAAACTGATTTCTAGGGTTAAGGACATCCCTTTCAGGGCCCTAGTATTTTTCAGACACCTATGTCAGCTTCTTGCATGGCTCTGCGTTCCTGGCGCGGAAAGTCGTGTACAGAACTGACGTCAGCGCGCAGGGGCGGCGTCTAAGTAATGCCCGCGACGTCATCCCGGCGATCACGACGCCCGACGACGGACGCGGAGCCGCACGGCGCCGCCTACCGACGCGCAAAGGGTACTGCTACGCAAAAACTTTCCGGATTCAGCCTGACGCCTGGGGATATTCTAAGGTAAGGAATCTGTCACTAACTACTGTCTCTTACAGATATATCGTTACACAAGTTAGTAACTTGTGCATTGGATTATGTGTAGCTCACGTTTCTGTTGATTTGTTTTTTCCCCATAAGGGTTTTTTGTGTGTTCTTTGAGACTAAGAATAAAAGGGATAATGCATTGGTCCATAAAAGAATGCCGGAAGGTGGGGGGAATAAATCCCAGTCTGAGGCTATGGCATGTATCTGGTTAAGATTTCAGAGTTTGCTGTTGGAGCTTGGTATTTGGGGGTAGGTTCTATATGCTGTGGGAAAGTGGGATCTCTGAGGTGTTGCATGCATCCTGTAATTTGATCTTATGACACTTTGTTAGTTTGGGTGGCCATAACGAGAACACAGGAAAACAAGTAGCCTATTCATCTTGAAAAGCAGATTCACTATGGGACAGAATCAATATGCAGCTGTGGGGTATCTCTCAGTTAAGAAAAAAATATTATAGTAAGATGCCACATTTGGTGTAAAAGATGTGCATCATATGATGTCACATTAGGTTAAAAGAAAATTGAGGTGTAAAATCCCCCTTGATTCATCATCTGCAAGTGGATGGAGACCCTTTTAGGTGACCAAACACATTTATGAGCAAAATATCTTTGGAACAAAGTGAGCATGAATTTAGGTGTAATGTCATTCGGTACAGGGAGAAAATGTATTGGTAAGATGCCATTTCAGGTGTAAAAGATGTTTATTGGTGTTTTGTTGACAGCAAATGAGGTTCAAAATCACTCTTGGTGCATTATCAGCACGAGGATGGAAAACCTTTAGGAGCACAAATCTCATTTAGGTGGAAATCAGCCTTGGTGCAAAGCAACCACCATTTTGATATCCCATTTAGATGCATTGTCACTGTTGGTGCAATATCCCTGTTTGTGCAATATCAATAAGTTAATGTTATTTTAGCCTGGGGGTGGAAACACAGCTGGACATATTTAGATGAATACAGCTAGCACAAGAAGGGTTATTAAAAATGGACAAATGGGTAGATATGATATACTTGATTACATGCATACTGATGGGAGGATTGTTTCACACTGGAATCACTTACCTTGTTCCTGAACATAAAGCACCAATAGATTTGTACTTCTCCTTATGTCTGAAAGTGGCTAGAAGGCTAATTCACCGTTCATTCAACATACTACGATTTGCCTATGTTGCTTTAGTTACATACATCTTCAAGTGACATTCCTTCCAGGGGCCATCTTATGGATGCTGCACACTTTCCTGGATTATGCTTGGTACACTTTTCAAAAGGTGCGCCCACCGCTAACTAGGAAAATGTGTCTCATTATGGTGAATGCGCTGCCCCCAGGGCAGCGCTGAACCAGTGCTGGCCTGGGAGCAGCTCATTCAGTTGAAAAACAGAGCAGCTCCTTTAAAGCTGCTCCGTGTTTTCACAGTGCAGGCGGCAACCCCCTGCACTTTTAAAGGGGACTAGAGAACCTTGAAGGCGAGTGCGTCAGTGACTGCACCCGCCTGCAAGGGGTTGTCTGGGGGGTCCATGGCCCCCCCGCGAAAGGGCTGGAATCTGGGGGCGCACTGACAGTGTGCCACCCTTCGGGTGGTGCAGGGTCAGTACACCTCCTGAGAGCTTTTTTGCCTATGCGCCCATGTCTTCAATACGGCGCAGGCGTAGAGGCAAAGGGATTCCCTTAATTGTGTGGGGCCATGCCCCCATGCAAATGAGGGAACACCCTCTTGAGAAAATGCTGGCGCTGTATGTGCGCCAGCGCTTTCACTATTACAGAAGGGGACGCACAAGCGTCTGAGGCCCCTTCTGTCATACCAAAGTGCCCCGGGGCGCGTAAATGGGCTCAAATATGGCCCCTTTTTGTTAATTTTTTTCTGTACAAACACAACACTTCCCACCACCCAACTTTTTGTACGACTTCTAAAATAACATGACCCTTGAAATTATACTATTGTTTTTTTTTTTAGGTCTCGCGCCTAGCGTTGCAGTGCGCAGCGCGAGACCTCTAGAAAGGGCTTTAGAAAGCTAACCACACGCTCGTGCGTGTGGTTTTGCTCTCATGGCTGGTCATTGGCTTTCGCGTGCTTTTAAAAAAAATCCAGCACTGCAATTGGGCAAAGGCGGGCGCATGTCCCGCCTTTGCTCCGCCCATTCCCGTCGGTGGCCAGCACGCGGCAGCAGCGCGCGTTCGCCTGGCTGCCGCGCTCCCTTCACCCCTGCTCCTCTGTGGTGCGCGCGCACCTGCTGGTTTACGGGAGTTAGCAGGCAGACAAGGGAGCGGTCTGTCGGAAGCTGTACTTTTCAAAGAAGAGAACATATATTTATCTTAAGCCTGTGTGACAGTGAACGCATACGATGGATTTCGGGTGACAGGTATTTTGTTTTTCGTATTGAAAGTCTCCATTTTTTGTAATTCACAACTAGCACTTCCGCATGCTCAACGCCTGTGCCCTAAAGATATGTCTCAGTTCCAAGTTCCTGCTCTTGCACGGCTCATTTGTGTCTTTATCAGCTTTTTTTTTCATGGTACCTTGTACCTCTGTCTTTCCTTTTCCATCACCCACTGCATTTCTCTACCTTTTCGTCTTCCTCGCTCCCACCCTCCACTTCTCTTCTCATGATTTCTCCTTTGCCTCCTCCCCCGCCTCTCCGATTTCTCACAATCTCCCCTTCTCCTTCCATTCATCTTCCCTTTTCTTGCCCCTCCCCCATCCTCTTCCGGGTCACAGCAGACAAATTATGTCTGTCTGGAGAGCCGAGATTGATCTGTTGCACGGAGCACCGGGCCAGGGACTGTCTCTAGCGGTGTCTAAGAATAGCAAAGGCACAAAGCGCTGTCCCTAGACACTGACTGTCTCAGATTCAGTCTACAGCACACTCTAGATCTGTGTGTGCGTGCAGCTATGAACGTGCGTGTGTGTGAGCGCGCGCATACAAGGGGCAGTGTACCTATGCATTTGCTATGTATGCAGGTATTTGTACAAAGCTGAAGGTTAGATATGTCAGAACACACCTTATATGCAGTAATGTGTGTGTGCATGCAGGTATATGTGGTGTGCGTGCTATGTGCGATTCCCTCTTCACCGCTAGCCTCTACAAGTTTCTTTACACCCCCCCACTCCCACATACAGTCAGTCCATCCTCTCTCTACGTCACTCGTCTTTATCCTAATCCTTTTTTCACAGCTTGTTCATATTTTTCGCCATTCTCTCTCTCTCTCGTTTTTTTCATGGTACCTTGTACCTCTGTCTTTCCTTTTCCATCACCCACTCCATTTCTCTCCTTTTCGTCTTCCTCGCTCCCACCCTCCACTTCTCTTCTCATGATTTCTCCTTTGCCTCCTCCCCCGCGACTCCTTCCAATATGCCCGTATCTTCACACACTTTGTTAAACGCTTGCTCAAACCAGTGGCATAATGTTATCGCCTTCAGGGGCCTCAAATTAAGCTGTGTCTGCCGGTACGCTCGGCGCTAAAATCATATTTGCATTTAATAATGTAGTATCCTCAGATCATTACGAATAGCCACAAATCGTTAAACTCTGCAAACATGTAATGAAAGTTGAGCTTTACAGTACTCACCCTAACTGCAAATGCCTTGCATTAATGGCTGACCCTCTCGCTGACCCTCTCGCAGACACACACAGACACACTCACACACTTTCACTCTCTCACACTTTCACTCTCTCACACTTTCACTCTCTCACACTTTCACTCTCTCACACTTTCACTCTCTCACACTTTCACTCTCTCACACTGACTCACACTGACTCACACTGACTCACACTCTCACACTCTCACACTCTCACTCTCACACTCTCTCACACTCTCTCACTCTCACACTCTCTCACTCTCTCACTCTCTCACTCTCTCACTCTCTCACTCTCTCACTCTCTCTCTCTCTCTCTCTCTCTCTCTCTCACTCTCTCACTCTCTATCACTGACCCTCTCTATCACTGACCCTCTCTATCACTGACCCTCTCTATCACTGACCCTCTCTATCACTGACCCTCTCTATCACTGACCCTCTCTATCACTGACCCTCTCTATCACTGACCCTCTCTATCACTGACCCTCTCTATCACTGACCCTCTCTATCACTGACCCTCTCTATCACTGACCCTCTCTATCACTGACCCTCTCTATCACTGACCCTCTCTCTATCACTGACCCTCTCTCATCACTGACCCTCTCGCTATCACTGACCCTCTCGCTATCACTGACCCTCTCGCTATCACTGACCCTCTCGCTATCACTGACCTCTCTCGCTATCACTGACCCTCTCGCTATCACTGACCCTCTCGCTATCACTGACCCTCTCGCTATCACTGACCCTCTCGCTATCACTGACCCTCTCGCTATCACTGACCCTCTCGCTATCTACCTCACTGACCCTCTCGCTATCACTGACCCTCTCGCTATCACTGACCCTCTCGCTATCACTGACCCTCTCGCTATCACTGACCCTCTCGCTATCACTGACCCTCTCGCTATCACTGACCCTCTCGCTATCACTGACCCTCTCGCTATCACTGACCCTCTCGCTATCACTGACCCTCTCGCTATCACTGACTCTCTCGCTATCACTGACTCTCTCGCTATCACTGACTCTCTCGCTATCACTGACTCTCTCGCTATCACTGACTCTCTCGCTATCACTGACTCTCTCGCTATCACTGACTCTCTCGCTATCACTGACTCTCTCGCTATCACTGACTCTCTCGCTATCACTGACTCTCTCGCTATCACTGACTCTCTCGCTATCACTGACTCTCTCGCTATCACTGACTCTCTCGCTATCACTGATCTCTCTCGCTATCACTGACTCTCTCGCTATCACTGACTCTCTCGCTATCACTGACTCTCTCGCTATCACTGACTCTCTCGCTATCACTGACTCTCACTGACTGACTCTCACTGACTGACTCTCACTGACTGACTCTCACTGACTGACTCTCACTGACTGACTCTCACTGACTGACTCTCACTGACTGACTCACTGACTCACTCACTGACTCACTCACTGACTGACTCACTGACTGACTCACTGACTGACTGACTCACTCACTGACTGACTGACTCACTCACTGACTGACTCACTGACTGACTGACTCACTCACTCACTCACTGACTGACTGACTGACTCACTGACTGACTGACTGACTGACTCACTCTCACTGACTCACTCTCACTGACTGACTCACTCTCACTGACTGACTCACTCTCACTGACTGACTCACTCTCACTGACTGACTCACTCTCACTGACTCACTCACTCTCACTGACTCACTCACTCTCACTGACTCACTCACTCTCACTGACTCACTCACTCTCACTGACTCACTCACTCTCACTGACTCACTCACTCTCACTGACTCACTCACTCTCACTGACTCACTCACTCTCACTGACTCACTCACTCTCACTGACTCACTCACTCTCACTGACTCACTCACTCTCACTGACTCACTCACTCTCACTGACTCACTCACTCACTCTCACTGACTCACTCACTCTCACTGACTCACTCACTCTCACTGACTCACTCACTCTCACTGACTCACTCACTCTCACTGACTCACTCACTCTCACTGACTCACTCACTCTCACTGACTCACTCACTCTCACTGACTCACTCACTCACTCTCACTGACTGACTCACTCACTCTCACTGACTGACTCACTCACTCTCACTGACTGACTCACTCACTCTCACTGACTGACTCACTCACTCACTCTCACTGACTGACTGACTCACTCACTCTCACTGACTGACTGACTCACTCACTCTCACTGACTGACTCACTCACTCTCACTGACTGACTCACTCACTCTCACTGACTGACTGACTCACTCACTCACTCTCACTGACTGACTGACTCACTCACTCACTCTCACTGACTGACTCACTCACTCTCACTGACTCACTCACTCACTCTCACTGACTCACTCACTCATTCTCACTGACTCACTCACTCACTCTCACTGACTCACTCACTCACTCTCACTGACTCACTCACTCACTCTCACTGACTCACTCACTCACTCTCACTGACTCACTCACTCACTCTCACTGACTCACTCACTCACTCTCACTGACTCACTCACTCACTCTCACTGACTCACTCACTCACTCTCACTGACTCACTCACTCACTCTCACTGACTCACTCACTCACTCTCACTGACTCACTCACTCACTCACTCTCACTGACTCACTCACTCACTCTCACTGACTCACTCACTCACTCTCACTGACTCACTCACTCACTCACTGACTCACTCACTCTCACTGACTCACTCACTCTCACTGACTCACTCACTCACTCACTCACTCACTGACTCACTCACTCACTCACTCACTCTCACTGACTCACTCACTCACTCTCACTGACTCACTCACTCACTCACTGACTCACTCACTCACTCACTGACTCACTCACTCTCACTGACTCACTCACTCTCACTGACTCACTCACTCACTCTCACTGACTCACTCACTCACTCACTGACTCACTCACTCACTCACTGACTCACTCACTCTCACTGACTCACTCACTCTCACTGACTCACTCACTCACTCACTCACTCTCACTGACTCACTCACTCACTCACTCACTCTCACTCACTCACTCACTCACTCACTCACTCACTCTCACTCACTCACTCACTCTCACTCACTCACTCACTCTCACTCACTCACTCACTCTCACTCACTCACTCACTCTCACTGACTCACTCTCACTGACTCACTCTCACTGACTCACTCTCACTGACTCACTCTCACTGACTCACTCTCACTGACTGACTCTCACTGACTCACTCTCACTGACTGACTCTCACTGACTGACTCTCCCACTCTCTCACTGACTGACTCTCCCACTCTCTCACTGACTGACTCTCCCACTCTCTCACTGACTGACTCTCCCACTCTCTCACTGACTGACTCTCCCACTGACTGACTCTCCCACTCTCTCACTGACTGACTCTCCCACTCTCTCACTGACACTCACTGACTCACTCTCACAGACCCTCTCTCACTGACTGACCCTCTCTCACTGACTGACCCTCTCGCTAAAACACTGACTGACTCTCACTCACTGACTCTCTCACTCTCACTGACTCTCTCACTCTCTCACTGACTGGCTGACTCTCTCACTGACTGGCTGACTCTCACTCTCTCACTGACTGGCTGACTCTCACTCTCTCACTGACTGGCTGACTCTCACTCTCTCACTGACTGGCTGACTCTCACTCTCTCACTGACTGGCTGACTCTCACTCTCTCACTGACTGGCTGACTCTCACTCTCTCACTGACTGGCTGACTCTCACTCTCTCACTGACTGGCTGACTCTCACTCTCTCACTGACTGGCTGACTCTCACTCTCTCACTGACTGGCTGACTCTCACTCTCTCACTGACTGGCTGACTCTCACTCTCTCACTGACTGGCTGACTCTCACTCTCTCACTCACTGACTGACTCTCACTCTCTCACTCACTGACTGACTCTCACTCTCTCACTCACTGACTGACTCTCACTCTCTCACTCACTGACTGACTCTCACTCTCTCACTCACTGACTGACTCTCACTCTCTCACTCACTGACTGACTCTCTCACTCTCACTGACTGACACTCACTCTCACTGACTGACACTCTCTCTCACTTTCTCACTGACTGACTCTCTCTCACTGACTCTCTCTCACTGACTCTCTCACTCACTGACTCTCTCTCTCTCTCACTCACTGACTCTCTCTCTCTCTCACTCACTGACTCTCTCTCTCTCTCTCTCACACTCACTCTCACTAACTGACTGACCTTCACCCTCCAGTGCATTTGGTTCAACCTTTAAATAAATAAAAATAATATAAATATATTTTTTTTATTATATGGATTTTCTTGTAACATTTGTATTGTGAAAGCCTTAACCACGCAAAAAACTTTACTTTCTAAATGTATCTAATACTTCTTTCTGCAATGTTTCGAAGTCTAATGAACGCTGTAAGCCTTGCAAAGAGTATGTTAAGTGCCAAATAACTGAAATAAGTACTAATGCAATAAAATACAATGTACCTTTCTAATTAATTTTAATGAAGTTATGGATACAGTGCATTTGGTTCAACCTACAAATAAATGTAAAAAAATCTCTCTATATATATATATATATATATATATATATATATATAGTTACGTGATTAATGTTTAAACAAAACAGCACAATGCAAATGTTACATAAAAATCCATCTAAAAAAAAAAATATCCCCACACATAAATTTACATGTAAAAATTAAATGTCATAGCGAAATTGTTAAACTTGACATTACATATTCATCACTAGACATTGTTCGCTCTCAGAATCCCAAGTTTATTTGCACAGTTTATACCTAAAGGCGTCTGAACCTACCTAATATCAATCGTCAGGGCTTTAAGTGGGCTGGGTCCGTCTGGGTCTCAGACCCGGAAGAATTTAAACGGTCATTGAAGCGGGTCCCTGTTGGAGACTATAGTCATGTCCTAAACTTTACAGGCAAAAACACTGATTTTTTTTATTTTTTTTGTATATTTTTATTGAAAATATTGATAGCAAGAACATAGATCAGGTCACATCCTTGGTTACAAAATTTCAAGTGAGAGGGAGCTATGGTAAGCCAAGGAAAAATATATAGTAAGGACACTGCAGTACAATAGTTGGGGGTGGGGGAGTTTCTTCCTTTACAAAAAAAACCACTGTTACAAATGGAAAGCAGTGTCTGCTGGGGGAGAGGATAAACCGGGACATGCGCCCGCCTTTTGCCCAACTTAGACTTTACAAGTCCAGAACACACTGTCTGAGAGGCAACCACTGCACAACCATTTGGTCATATACTTGAAGGGCCCGTCTTCCGGGCTTTTTCATGATAGCATTGTGGGTAGAAAAACATGTTTTCACCGGAATTGCAGTAGTGTGTTTGAATTGTGCTGCCATCCTTCTTTCCTATTCACATTTCCCAAGGAGGAATCATTTAATGGGAAAACCACCTGGTTAGGATGGAAAACGTGCATGAGTTGGTACCCAAGCACCAATACCTACGATTATTTCCACAATTAGAGTGCAAAACCCAGGGCTTTAAGTGGGCCGGGTCTCACCGGTGCTGAGCACCGGCAGTTTTTAAAAGGGGGCCTTGAAACGGGTCTCTATCGGGCTCTGTTTTGTTCCCTGGCACAAAGTAATATCCAAGTATTCCCCAAGCTTAGTTGTTAAAAATATGCTTCATGGCTACACACTTACACGGTCCACACATGCTTTCTTTTTTTAAAAGTCGCTGCTTGTTTGGTTTACTTTTGGCCAGTCACTCTCCAACAGAGCATTTTGGCACTCCGACACCAACTGCTCCCTCCATCCTCCCTTAGTAGGTAACAGACATTGCCATTTACAATCCCAATAGCTCTAACTTAAAAAAATGCGAGACCTATTGCATTTCCAATGCTTGTTTTTTATATAGAGCTTACATGACCCTAGTGTGAGGTGCCAGAGCACTTTTCAAAGGTGTTAAAGCCTAATATGTTCTTCAGGCAAGGACGGATCTTGTAAACTTACATAGGGTCACACAATGCTATTTATTTAAATTCAAAGATTATATTTGTCCGTATGTTTACATTCTTCATTTTTTTTTCATTTTGGTGTTATGTTCTATGGCGCAAACCTGACATAAGGGCTTTAGGCCGCTTTGCAACAGAGCCAGTGTGTTATACGTATTCCTTCTTTGCAGTCCCAGGGAGTTTAAAGTGATTTACCCAGAATCACTGGATGTGGAGCCGAAGCTGGGATTCAAACCATGTATCCTGTGTTCCAAAGTCAGCAGCTTTATAACAGTCAGCAGTCTTATAAGCTGACTAGTCTTACTGGAAAATAATACTTGGATCTGATCGAGATAACAGTACATTGTTTCTCGGAGTGACATATGGACTTCCCCTGTACACATTCCATTTCCCCCAGATCCGTAACCACTTCCGGGAGCAATGTGTAGGATTGCTTTCGGAGGAGCAAGTGGGAGGTCTGCAAGTAGTGCATTGGTGTGACATATTATTTAAATTACCATAGTTTAAACTAGGTTCTTTAAATCCTATTGGGAAAGAAATGGTCTAGCGTTTCATTTGGTTCTCAGTTGCTAGTTTGTGCTTTTCCTTGTTGTCTTGTAGGTGTCCAAGTTAAACTTATTTTTTTGTTTAAATTTCTTTATTAGTTTTACAAGTTTTATGTGTCGCAACAATCGAATTATTCTTTCTCAAATTGTCCAGGTAAATGTACATCATAGCGATTGCAATAACATATTAGCTCAACAATATGAAATAAGAAAAAAGGGGGGAGGAGGGGAAAAATATGTTAACAGGGTAGAAAGGTAGTGGTGGGAAAAGGGGGGAAATCGCATCTCACTAAAGTTCCATATCCAATGTGGTTGGTGTAGCCAACACGGTGTTAGTCATATAACCCGGTCCAAGTTAAACTTATAATCTAGGGAAAAACCTGGGGATGTGTGAAGGTGATGAGTTTGGGTTCAGTACCCAAGTCCTCTGTCCAGTCTTTTGAAAATTGGTAGTTCTGTTTGAATTTCTTAGATAGATGAAAGTGCCTGGAGCTTTTTAGCCAGTCTATTTTTATAAGTATTTGTTATTTGCAGTTTTGTTTAGCACAACTAGACCCACCAGGGCAGCAAAGTGCTTTACATAGGAATAAAAGGTAATTGCAGTACAACAGCAGCAAGACAAAAATATAATGTTGCATGAAGTGAAGTATCTATGACACAAGTAATAGTCCTTTGCTCTCTTTTTTAGATGGCTTGTGATACAGTCCATCCATTGTGGCCCCTTTTGTAATTGCAAGAAATGAAGGGCCTAAGATGATCTTACCCTTTATTGACTACAAGCCAGAAATTTTCTTCAAATATCAATTCTCCCACTTGAGCCCTGAGGAAGCGACGCCTTGCGAAACGTGTTGGTCTAAATTTGTTGCACCTTGACAACTGTTGGATTATTATTGTTAGAAAAAGAGAAATTCAAAAGCAAATGTGTAAAATCGATGTATCAAGACCAGTGGTAACCTTTTTCCTTGTGATGTTGATATTAAAAAGTTATATATATATATATATATATATATATATATATAACTTTTTAATATCCATATATATATATATATATATATATATATATATATATATATATATATTTATTTAGATTGGCATATGTGTTCCTTAAAACTTCTGATTAAAAAAATTACTCTAAGCCCCTAGGTAGTTTTTAAATGTGAAGACCAGCCAAAATTCTGGTCCATTCAGTTGAGTTGGGCAGGTCCATTAGGATCTATAAAATATTTTTTTCCCTTGGTCTTTGTCTATTAGTTCTATGTTAGTAGTGTTTCAGTTTTCTATCCTAAGAGACCTTATTAGGAAGGTTCATCCTTGTCACATATGTTGCTTAAAGAGTAGGACATTTAGCTCTTGAAGGTCTCTTGAGAGGGATTTGTCCTAATGGCAGGAGGGGTGATGTTCCAGATTTTGGGAGCACTACCGGAGAAGACTTGCTTCAGGGATTTAGCATTTTTGAATGAAGGGGGTTTCAAGTGTTAGATTCTGTGCATCGAAGAAAATGAGTGCCTCAAAAAATTACTAGTTTGTGTCGGTTAGCAGCTTCCACATGCATGCCTTGAGAACTTAGGAGGACATCTTGAAGATGCCACTTGCCTTGATTGGTAGCCATTTTATTTTTTTGCATTTATTTATTACATTTTAAATACGCTAAATTAGTATGACATAAATTACGTAAAAAATAGACAACTGCCAGTCAACACTGCCAAATTGTTCTTACGTTAATAGGTATTCAACGCTACAAAACACTGTATAAGATAATCAAAAGTAACCTGAAAATCTCAGCCACATATTATCCATAACATTTTTCATTAAACATACTAATTCCGCAATGTATCTCTCAACTACGATCTTAACAGTATTCTAATCAGTCACATTTACTGAATGTTTCACTGCCACACGTATCTGTAATAGAAAATATACTACGTTGTCACATTTCTTGCATGCTGTCAGTAATTGCCATGCAGAAGATTATCCCAGATTCTGAAAAAGGTCTGCATCTGATTGGTAAGCTATAAAGGAATCTCATGCTCTGCCATCACTGTCAATTCCTGGTACCGCGCATCTTTCTCTGGTAAAGTACCAGACTTCCATTGTCTTAATGTATGAAGTTTTGCCACCACTAGTGCCGTAATAAACCATTTATACCAGTGTCTAGTTAGACCAGTGACCCAAGTCCTATTATGCAGGATAACAATGTGTGTGTCATGGGCAAACTCTATCCCTTTACATCTTCCATTTCTGAATGTACTCTACTTCAATATTGCTTTATTCAAGGGCATACCTGTAAGACGTGTAGAATGTCTCCCTCCTCTAAACTGTCCCCCCAGCGGATAGATGTAGGACTCTTAAGTAGATACAAATGTTCAGGATAGCAGTGCCACCCATGTATGATTTTGAAAAAGCTGAACTTCAGACTACCCTATCTGCCCTTCCCATTCGATAAGGGTGTTCCATTGTTTATTCATGCTCCAGTGTCTCCTGCAAATATTGTCGGAGACCTACAGATATGTATTGAGAACAGAGGTTCTATTATGACACTATACAATCTGGAAACCGCTCCTCCAACTAGACTTTATTTATCGAAGTTTATCCTAATTGGTGATCAGGGAAAGTCATCGCCCCACATCAGTTTTAAGCCAGTCTGTGAGTTGGGAATAACGGTTTCAGAGTGTCGGTTCTATTCTGATTAAATGTCCTCAAAAGTTTTCACATGACCCATTATAGAATACATCTTAAATTGTCCTCACTCCTGCCTCCACCCATGGTCAAAACGTGAGGCCTCCAATTTTCAATTTAACATTCTTCCACAAAAGTGCCACTGCATTAATGTATGGATGAATTTTAAGTAATTTGTATATTGTTAGTCAACTCTGTACAGTTCAATGAAAAATTTCCTAGCTATCATAACGGAAAGTTTCAATTTTATTAAGGACTCGGAGGCGAGGATTATGCCTGCTCGCTTCACTTTATTAAACAGCAGCCATTTAGAACAACAAGACTACATTTCCCATGAACCCTAGGAAAATCTGTAGTCCAACAAAAAAATTGTCCAATCCTGAACAGTCCTGGATCCTCCAATCGGGCTACTCCAGCGTCCACATAGTCTGTCCTCACTGGCCCTTTATCCTCTTTCTTTGCGGTAGCAAATTTTCATGCGTCCTGTTTATTCGCATCCGAACCTACGAGGACAAAGGTATCATCAATTCACAATAGGAATCTGATGTAACCAGTCATATTACAATGAGGCAGACGTAACATAGAACCATGAATCAGTGGTCAGAACAGTTAATAGTTGACCTAAAACAACAAGCCAGCAATTAAAGCAGAATTTGTTTGGGCATTTTATAATGACAAAGGAGCCACACCTTCAAAGGAGAAAGAATCCAAACTGATGGGACATCCTCTAGCGATCCCTAGGGTGGGATAATCCTCGCTTCCGAGTCCTTAATAGAATTGAAACTTTCCGTTACGATAGCTAGGAAATTTTTCATTCTATGTCAGGACTGGAGGCGAGGATTATGCTAGTTCAAAGCTTGCTCACCACGAGGTGAGCCATGTCCAGCGCTGGCTTGAAGTAGAACCTCTTAAAGGTAGAGTCCGAGGACCAATGTGCCGCGTTAAGGATATCTTCCAAACGGGCGCCCAAGCCAAATGCCTTCGAGGCCATTGCCCCTCGAGCTGAGTGAGCTCCGAAGTCCTTGAGGCTTATGCCAGCTTCCTGCATAACACACCTAACCCACCTGGCTATGGTAGGAGAGGACACAGCCTTGAATGGTTTGCGGAGAGCAATAAGGAGTTGCGTTCAGTTGGCGTTCTCCTGGAGGCCTGAATTCTTCTGTCATCTCCTCATAAGCTTTCAAGCAGCGGACCACACACAACTTGGGAGAGTCCGGGAAGTCCGGATAAGAGATCACTCTTGTATGACACTTAGTCCTTCTATGCAATGTAAAGGTCACACCAGATGGGGTAAACTTCCTGGAAGAGATGTCCAGAGCTCTAACATCGGACACACGTCTACAAGAAATCAGACAGAGTAACATCGCCAGTTTAGCTGACAGCTCTTTCCGTGACAAAAACCGGTTAGGTTGCCAGGATAAAAACAAGTTAAGGACCTGGTTCACGTCCCATAATGCGGAATACCGAGGTTCTGGGGGCAAGGAAAGCCTAATGCCCCAAAGAAGCTTGCAGACCAGAGGATGCTTCCCGAAAGGGATATTAAGTGGCAAATGTCCAGCTGATATAGCGGAACGAAAGGTGTTGATAGACCTGTAGGCTAGGCCACTAGAGGCTAGGTGGGCCAAAAAATTTAGGACGTAAACTATATCCGCGTCCAAGGGATTGATACTCCGTCGCACACACCAACGGGACCATCAGCCCCAAGCGGATCTGTAGCGCTTGACAGTACTGTCTGCCCACGCTCTGGACATGAGTTCCTCAGCTTTTGCCAAAAGGCCCGGGACCTCCCATCGTCGCTGGTAATCCTCCACGCCGCAAGCCGTAACGAGTTCTGTAGAACCATGGGATGAAGAGCTTGGTCGGGGTTCAGAAGAAGATTCGGAAATAGGGGGAGTAGGATTGGAGAATCCCAGGAAAGTTCCAGAATAACCGGAAACCACACTTGAGATCTCCAAAGGGGGGAGAGAACCACCATTTCCACCCCTTGCCTCCTGATCTGCGCCATCACCCGAGTGATCATCGCAAAGGGGGGGGGGAAATGCACACCCCTTCTCTAGGCTCAAATCCTGGAGAAAGGCATCCGTGGACACTGCCAACGGGTCCGGTCTCCAGCTGTAAAACCGTGGGAGTTGGTAATCGAGCCTCAAGGCAAATGGGTCTATTGAAAAAGGCCCCCAAAGGCAGTTCAACCTCCGAAATATGTCCGTGTTCAGTTTCCACAGACTTGAGTCCGTGAAGTTGCAGGACTGAAAATCCGCTACCAAATTCTCTCGCCCAGGGAGGTACTCCGCTGTCACCGACACTTGGTGATCCAGACAGTATTGCCAGAAGCTGGCGGCCAGATCGGAGAGGGCTTTGGATCTCGTTCCTCCCAAATGGTTGATGTAGCGGACTGTGGAAATGTTGTCCATCTTTAGAAGTACTGAGGACTGAGTGGACTCTTTCGTCCAGCAGCGCACTGCGAAGGAACCTGCCAGGAGTTCCAGACAGTTGATATGTAATCTGCGTTCGTCTGGAGACCACAACCCTCCTGTAGAAAACTCACCGCACCTGGCTCCCCAACCTACTGTGCTGGCATCCGACTCTATCACTAAGTCTGGAGCAGAACCGAAGATTGCTCAACCGTTCCAGGCCTCCATGTGTTGTAATCACCATTGGATCTCTTCCCGGGCTTCCTCGGAAAGGATCACCTTGTGGGAGTAGGGACACCCCTTGAGCAGATAGTGTTTTGAGTCGTTGTAAAGCGCGATAATGAAAGGGTCCCGGGAAAATTGCTTGGATAGAAGCTGAGAGCAGTCCTACTATTCGAGCAAGATCCCTGAGGGATACCTGACTCCTGGCGAGAGTCCGCCTTAATTTGTGGCAGATCTTTGAGATCTTCCTTGCTGGGAGGCTGAGCGTGGAGGACGTGGAGTCGATCACGAAGCCCAGAAACGTCAGACATTGTGAAGGGAAGAGCATCGACTTCGTTTCGTTGATAACAAACCCCAGACTCTGGAGGAAGTTCACTGTCATCTGAAGATGTCGTTGAAGGGGACACGCATATCCAAAAGGAGCAGAACGTCGAGGTAGACAATCATTCGTATGCCCCGAGTTCTCAACCACTCCACCACCGGCTTGAGGACCTTGGTGAAACACCAAGGGGCCGATGAAAGGCCGAACGGGAGTGAGGCAAACTCGAATGTCTGTCCTTGCCAAATGAACTGGAGGAATCGCCGTTGGGGGGGGAAATCTGAATCACCAGTTAAGCGTCTTTCAGATCCAGACGAACCATCCAGTCTGAAGAGCGTAAAACATCCCTGAGAAGATGGATTCCTTCCATCTAAAAGTGGCGATAGATTAGCCACTCGTTGAATTCGCTTAGATTGATGACGGGGCGCTTGCCCCCGTCTGTTTTGTCCACCAGAAATAAGTTGCTGACACAACCTCTGGGGTGAGGCGAAGATGGAACTACTGCCCCTTTGGCTAAGAGGGAAGCGACTTCTGCGTCCACCAAGGAAGTGTCCTGCTGGGTAAACTGGATGGGACGGGGTCTGACCCGCTGGAAGGGGTCCCCTAGATACTCTATGTGGAAGCCCTGAATGGTTTGCAAAACCCACGGATCCCTTGTGACAGAAGTCCATGTCTGGAAAAATTCCCCAGCCTCCCCCCTATTTTTAAGTGGGAAGAAGGGAGGACACTCACCAGTGGTGGAAGAGGCTGCAGCTCTTCGATAACCTCGTCCTTTGCTGCGGCGACCCCTTGTAGGGTAGAAGTTGCCAAAACGGGACTGGTCCTGATACTGGCCTTTGCTGGAGCCTTGCCCTCTAGGTTGTTGATTGAAACCGCGGCCGGTCAAACGGCCCCTACCTCGACCGGCCCCTCGGAAAACCCGGGGGAAAACTTTCTTGATGGTGGTCTATGCTTTATCGAGGGAGGTAAAGGTATTTACAAATTTTCCCTGTTCTTTAACGAACGGGTCTCCAAAAAGTCCTCCCTGAGCCACTGCTCCAGCTTCCGAATCGGCACGATCCCCAAGTTTAGGGTCCACCTTTATCAGCAAAGAGCGGCGACGCTCTGTGGATATAGCACAATTCGCGTTGCACAAGAACACGATGGCTCTCTGCGCCCACCCGGAAAGAGTCCGGGGAAATAAGGGAACCTGACGACTTGGCTTCTTCAGCAATGTCAAGAATTTTTCTCAGTGGGCCTAAAACGTCAAGGAGCTTATCCTGACAAGCCCGCCAGGATCTGTCTATCCCCTTTTTGGGGTCCCTCATAAACGTTTGGAGAAAAGTCGTCATGCGGGCATCTATCTCCGGAATAAGTGCGTCTCTACCTTCCAGGGAAGGTCGCGGGCAGTCTGCCCGGAGGCAGTTACGTGCCTCCTTCTCCAAGGGTTTCCTGATGCGCATTGCCACGTACTCTGCAACCTTATCTGCTGGGGCCCAGGCAGAGGAGCGTGGGTGGATAATTTCATCCGGGTCAAACATGTCTGACACGTTGGTAGGGGGTGCAGAATAGCTGGGTCTGGAAGGGCCGGGCTCACTGTCCTTATTCCCTGCATTATCCTGGGGAAGAGGCAGGGAGTCCCCTACTGGCAAACTTGGTTGGGTAGCCAAAAAAGCCTGCTTAAGCCTGTCAAAGGCACTGAGTTCCATCCCTGCGTGGCGTCCGCGTTTAGCAAAGGCGGGGGGTGGGGAGGGTCTGGAGCAACCATTTGAGGCGCAGGAACCATAGGGAGGCTGGTTAGGCGTGCAAGCGTTTGATCAATCTTCTGCGTCCGCCTTTCTTCTAGTGGGGATATGGCTTCACCCACTGCTTTATAGATCAAAGCATCCACGAATTCGTAAAACTCATCATCCCACTGGAGGTCAGACGGGGTGTTTTCCCCTCCCTGGGAGTCATCCTCGTAGTCCAAATCCATTCTGACACTATGAGGGGAAAAAAATACAATACAGGTAATGAGTTCTAGTTAGAAAGTCTGGGGGCAGACCTGACTGAGGTAGCACAGTCTTATTAATTGGGGCTGGGTGTCAGCCTGAATTCCAGGGCGAGGAAAACTCGCAATTTAAACAAAGGGCGAACCCTGGGCACCTGTGTCTGGTGCCTCACAAAATGCAGTAATTCAAACAGTTCTGGGAAAAAAGTGCCCAAGGAGCGTTAAAACGCTCTATACAGACCCCCACACGGGCGTGTGAAAGAATACAGACTCCGCTGTAAGTTCCTGCAGCATAGCGTGGAAGCGCGGATCGGCCTGGGAACTGCTCGATCCCGTATGCATACACGTCAGTGAGGCGTCCTCCTCAGGCCAGAGCTCGCAAACTACGGCGCGTCGCACAAACCCTTCAGGATTTGAATGCGCGCGCCGTAGATCAGTCTCCCACGCCCCTTGACGGCGGGAGGACAGCGAGCGCACCATATGAGCCGCATAGGAGCGGGAAACGCTCCCGCGGCTCAAATGACAAGGACGCGGCACTCGCCCATAATCAAAACAATACAACAACGCTGTGAGCGGGGGCAGGAGCGGCGGTCCCCCAATGATCAAGGCGAGGAAAAACCGCCGCGCCGCCTCCGCGCAAGACGCGCAATAAGCAACGGGGAAAGCAACCTGCACTAATCGTCGTCTCAGCGCGAGATGCACCAAATACAAATAAGGCAGATAAGGCGCACATACAAGTACAAAGCAGTAATAAGCCGTAACAGCGTGTGAAAATATGGGAGAAAACCCACAACTCGTATGAGGTACAATAAAGCACACAGTCAAGATAAACCGAGTACTGAAAGAAAACCACTTATCTCGGCTGCAGCAGCGAAGAAAGAGGATGAAGGCCCAGTGAGGACCGACTATGTGGACGCTGGAGTAGCCTTATTGGAGGATCCAGGATTGGACAATTTTTTTGTTGGACTACAGATTTCCCTAGGGTACATGGAAAATGTAGTCTTGTTGTTCTAAATGGCTGCTGTTTAATAACGTGAAGAGAGAAGGCATAGTCTTCGCCTCCAGTCCTGACATAGAATTCAGTATTGGGTTTGTAATCCACCATATAGTTACCATGATACCGTACATGATGTCTGTATTTCGTGCGGACATCAAATGCTTTTGTATGGTTAACCAAGCTGCAGCCACTCCTACTGTCCAAAAATATGATCCAATGGTGCCAATATACGTGCAATGTAGATACAAATGCATATGTTGCATTCTTAGTCCTCCAAAGTTTCTGGAGACATTAAGCCATTTTCTCTTTTTTTTAAAAAGTTTTTTTTATTGATTTTTCATTTAAACAGAACATACTTTAACAACCAGTGCCATTGTCTCGCAGGAGTGTCCGCCATGCAAGCCATTCATTATACATTATGGAAGGCATTATATAGTATAGAACCACACCTTTATCACCCACCATAAAATGCAGCACCCTACAACAGTCTCTTCATGCCCCAACGTTGCCATGGTCTGACTCCAGGGAGACCATATTTTGAAGTATTTATGTACTTCGCTGGCTTTATAGAGTAGTTCTTGGAGTGCAGCACAGTGGTCCATTTCATTAGTTAATTCACTAACTAGGGGGGCGCAGGCATCCTGCTAGTGGTGAGCTATGTCTCTTTTAGCCACCAGATAACCCATGGCCAGCAGGGCTTGGGTGCTTCTGGGACCTCCTGAAATTCATCTCTTCAGGCTAGAGCCATGTATAGGCAGCAGAGGCAATGCCTGGTGCTCCTGTCTGGCATGAAGCTTTTTTGGTCTGGATGAACCAAAAAACGGATCACCTCCAACCAGGTCACCAATATTTTGGTAAGTATTTTAAATTCTATGCTTATAAGCGATATGGGGCTGTAGGAGGCACACTCTTCGGGGTGGGGGTGGGGGGGGACTTTGCCAGGTTTAAGGATGATCATTATGGTTGACCTTTTTAAGTCGTGGGAGAGCTTGCGCTTCCCAACTGGGTCATCATATAAAGCCAGCAAATGAAGAACTCCAGGGGAAAGCAGTTAGGTCCCGGGTCTTGCCTGAGGGCATCAAGGTAATGGCCTGCTGCGTTTCCTGCACAGTAACTGGGAGATCCAGTTCGGCTCTCTCCCGCAGTGGGAGGCTCTTCATTGGGAGGTCATGCACTTTTTGGTGGTCCCTTTCTGGAGGAGGGGGTCACGCAGTGGGCATACAAGGCACCGTATTATGAAGCAAACTTGGCAGATATGGGTAGTGCTGCACTGATTACCTCTTCGTTGGTGGAATGAAGTTCAGGAACAATCCTGCATCCACTTTGTGTGTTTGTGACCCAATGGAGCACCTTCCCTTCCTTGTCTTCAATTTTGTACACCCTCCCTGGGAGTGAAATCAACCCTAATGGACAGAGTCTAAAAGCTTTTGTCAGAAGACTAAACCGGCTTGGTCTAAACAACTCCCTATTGAGTCACAGGAGTGTGCCACTGCAGCACGTTCAAGGGGTCAATATATCCTGTTCAAGCTGCAGTAACTCATCTTCATGATCCCTGATATTATTGTGGATATGTTCTAAAGCAGTATGCGTTTTTGAGACCTATTAGTGCTATCAGCTGCAGGGGTGAAAATATAGGAGATACTGAAGGATGTGTAGTGTGGATGGTAGTAGTACATGTATTGTTTTGTGGTGGTGTAGCTGCCAGACATTGAGTCCCAGCACCTTAGCCCAGTCCGAGAGGCGCTGATTGAGAGTTTGTCGTGTTGACGATGCTTTAGAGTGTCAATAACAGTGAAGCCTGGGTGAGAGGTAGCCAAAAGCTGGGAAACTGCCTCCAGTGTAGGTAGTAGGGGAGGAGCATAAACGCTAAGTAGCATCCACACACTGCCATCAAGGAGCTCTGAGAGCAGGACATAATGACCTAGGGGGACACTGACTACAATAGGGAAAGTTGTCCTCAGTAGATGAACACCTGTGTATAACCCAAACTATATACCCTGGTGTAACCAGGTCTGCAAGGAAGGAACAATTTGTTCCCAGTAGATGTTTCTTGAAGCAACAGTAGAGCGAATTTGAGCCACTTGACATAGAGCATTAATGCTCCCGTTTTGAAATTGTTATTCAGCCCATTAATGTTCCAGGATAGGATTGTGTAAACCTTAGAGGTATCAGTTGTAAAGTCGATGATCATCTATGGTGGATGTAGTTCGAGAGATGGCCTGGAGAGGCTCCGGGAGCCTGGCACTACAACATAAAGCTAGCATAAAAAAGCAACCACAGAATAATTAACAAATAGCAGGCAACAATAGAATCCCAACACCCTCCCTACACTTCTCTCCCGGACGCATCTGTCCCTCGAACAAGAAATTCAACAAACTAAATAAACATTACCATCTAGGGGAAGCAATAAATTACCATAGGTGCAGTAATATAGAGATCTGCAGTTAACCAAAATTACACTGTATCTGAGCAGACAAACTGGGCCCCTTCCACATTAGATACCTCCAGTCGCATCTCCGGAGGGTACCCCTGCCGACACAGTACATTGGTGCTTTGAGGCGTGGGAGAGGTCTATGCCTATTCCTCCTCATTCGGTGTAATTGTTTCCACGTACCCAATTCACCATGCCTACCGGGCTCAAGGAGGGGGCGGGCGGTTGAAAAGGGGAGTATGAGGATCGATGGTGACTGAATTCAGGGCACTCCTCCACCCAGGGCCAGGCACCCTCGGATGTGTCAATTAAGAGGGCCCTGTCTTTACAGATCTCTTTAAGAACTGCAGCATATACTGTATTTGCATAGCGCTAAGTTTTTCCTTAAACATTATGAAGGAACGTCGCGGTTTCATCCTGAGGGTATAACCCGGGAAAAGCATAACCGAGGTTGACCCACAGTGGAGTTGCTCTATCCTGCTAGCCTCGCTGAGCATGGCGTCCAGGTCGCCATGATTTAGGAGCCTAAGCAATCATAGGCCATGGGGAGTCCCCGGGGAAGGACGGACTGGTCCCCAGTGATCTATGCACCATTTGCACTACACAGCAGGTTGAGAGCACCTCTGCCAGGAGCCACAGTTTTAACCACCCAGCAACATACTGTGTGGGGCGTCTGTCCTCCGTGATCCCCCCACAATCTGGATCTTATCACTCCTGGATCTGCCCTCTACATCCTCAGCCCTCGCCTCCAGCTGGCCATTCCTGCTCTGGAGGGCTGATATAGTAATCTGGAGCATGCGGGTTGTGTCTTTCACCTCCGACAGAGAAGCCCGCCTCCACTGTGACCCGTTCAACTGAGTTTGAGATCCTGATGCAGTAATGAGGAGTCCAGGCATAGCTCTCCAATTTTTCCCTCAAGAGAAGTTTTGGAGTCTTTAATGGCCTGCAAGATGGACAATGTTGAATCGGGGGGGGGGGGGGGTCCTTGCTCCTGACCTTCTTGCTTGTCAGGAGTTGAGGTGGGTTTAGCAAACCTATCAATCTTGCCCTGTGTAGGAGGGCTGGGCTTCTTGTCCATGCCCATGGTCAATGCTCAGACCTTGTCGCCAGGAGGCAGGTGAGCGGAGGAGGAGGGAGGGCCCTTGGCAACGAGAAGCCATGCCCAGCAAGGCAGCTTTGTCTCCACCCAAAAGGGGTGGGGGGATTGGGGGACAGGGAAATGTATTGGCGCTGCTGAGCCGGATGTGGATGGATGGCGAAGGTCAAGCCTCGGAGCTCACAAATGAGCATCCACCAATTTCGACTGTTGGCCACGCCCCACAAGTTTAGCAATTTTCAACTACAGTCTCTTCTAAACCCAGATAAAATTCTTAAACTCCCTATCCATGACCCGCAAAGTTTTCCTGGGATTAGGCAATAACACGTCGCTTAATCTGGGTGCCATTTACATTTTAAGAATTGGAAACTTTCACAGCAGTCTCAAATCTATTACCCCCTAAACATACCCTTCAAACCAGTATTAAGGTAAATTCCCAGATACTTTAGTGGTGTGGGCATCTTTCTAAAAGGGTAAGATGCTGTTGCACCCCTATCAGTGTGACATTGAAGAGGATGGCATTTACTCTTAGCCCAGTTGATCTTGTATTCTGGGAATTGGAGAAACTATCAATTGTATATGTCAAGGCTGATATTGTTGTCAAGGGATTATAGGGGACAAGAAGGGTATCTGTGTATAGGAAATCGTTCTGTGGACCAGCTTCAGAGTCCACTGCCTTTATTCCATCATCCTGTCGAATGTGATGAACTGTTCCAAAGCTAACAAAAATAGCAATAGGATAGTGGGCACTCTTGCCTCATCCAAAGTACAACAGAAAATGATTTAGATATACGTCAAAGCCAATTAATCCTAGCCTCCAGGATTTTTAAATAAGATATTTTTTTTTCCAGATACTCTGCTTATAAGCGTTTTAGCCAAGAAAGGATGGTTGGGTATAGGGTGGAAGTTATTGAGGTCTTTGGTCAGCATCTGGTTAGAAGAGGGTTTCTCTGTCGGTGGTTAAGGCACAAACTCGGGAAGTACCCCGTTATTCAAAGAGGAGTTGATTACTTGAGTCATGTAGGGGATGGGAGATGAAGTTATGTCTCAGTTATAACTTTTCCTTGGGGAGTGAAGTGAGGATATGCCCTGATGGTAGGGAGTGTAATTTCTTTTTTTAATGTGTTTATTAAATTTTTACATATGGTACAACAGCTGCTAGTGTGGTTCCGAGCGTAATAAAACATTATGTATTACAATCCAGATTATAAGGCAAATTGACATTACCACCAGCACTGGGATGCCCAACGAAAAAATATCAACCGCAAACATATGAACAACAGTTTACAACGTGAAAGAAAAAAAAAAGGAAGCGAAAAACTTTGGAGTCTGCATAGGATTTGAGAGAATACATTTCTTATGGGTAAGGGGTTAGCCAGGGGGAATACCCACGGGGCTGTCGCCGGGGCTCCTCCATGTGTTGGGGGGTGTGGGAGGGGGGGTGTAGTTGATGTGATAATGCTGCATGGTGGCATAGGTCAGGTCCTAATTGTGTCCCGGGCAAAGCGTGTTATGGACTGAATTTATACCTACGGATCCTCATGGGACTTGCAAGCTGGGTTATAGTCATATCTGTGATAATGTGGCCACAAGCCTATGTCTGGATTATGTAGTCTCGATTCAAGGTGGATGTGCATTGTTTTTCTACGTTAAGTAGCAAGGTCTCCCACCATTCACCACCTGTGCGGGAAGCCTCACCCCCCCCCCCCCTCATGCAAATCAGCTAGAGAGTGTGGAATTTCGTCTGGGCCCATGCCCATAATACAGTAAACCAGCGCTGGGGGTCTGGAGGGGCGGGTGCCTTCAATACCATGGCCACCTGACTTTTAAACAATATTAAGGCCAGGTCGATGAATCGGTGAAGATGTTTGTCCCCTTTCATTCGGGGGGGGGGGGAGCACAGACCCAGCAGGCAGGATTCAGGTGTGGGCGTTAGATTGTGTGCTTCCATCTCAGACACCACAACAGTCAATGCCTGTCTGACTGGGTGCAGCACTGGACAGTCCCATACCATGTGGTAGAACCCAGCGTCCTGTAGTTCACAGCGAGGGCATTTGGGGGATAGTGGCGGGAACATCCATTTGATGGCTTGGGGGAGAGGTAGGTATGGTGTACATAATTGAACTGTGAGAAGTGTAACGATGGGATACGGGGATATCCCCTTCACGAGCCAAAGAGCCCAGGTCCAAGCTGCGTCCGATAGAGGCTGCTACAGCACTCCATCCCACCTGGCGCACGCCTAAACTGTATGGTCCAGAGGAGCAACATCAAGTGATGTGTAAAGTGTAGTGATGGCGTGCCGTGTGCCGTCAGAGTACAGCAGCGTATTCAGCACAGCTGAGGTAGAAGGCTCTCCATCCCCGGTATTCCACGATTCGCGCAGCGCATGGTGTATGGCATGAAAGGTAAAAAAAAAAAAATTGCAGTGCCCAGTTCGTAATTGTCCATGACCTCCTGGAATGACATGGTGGTTCCTTCATTGTAAAGTGCTCTTAGTCGCTCGACTGCAAATTTGCAGGATAGAGCTTGTTCGTGCCAATATTGATTCAGTGGTTATATTCTCTTCAAATAGTTTTGAGACCCTATCATTGTTCTTTGATGTTTAGAGACCTAGAGTGTGGTTGTGAGTTTCAGGACAAAGACAAGCAGCTTTCTTGATCGACTTTTAGCTCCGTTGATTTCTATTCAGAGAAGAAGCTTGCTTTGTCTTTGAAGATGTGTTTTTGCCCACCTTTTGCTTTACAACATTTCAAGAGCCTGCTTTGAGGAATTTACTGTTACTTTGCTTTTTTAGTTTTAATGGGGCGAGTTCATTTCCCACCTCTGTCATGACCGATTCGTATTTCTCTCTCAAACGTTTTGGTTTTGCATTAATGCTGGCTTTTAGTAACTTCTGCTCAATGTCTCTGAATTCCCTTACAGACTTTTTGGTTTCTTCGTTTGTTCCCCAAGAATAGGTTTTGATGCACAATAGGAAAAAAGACACCAGGATGTGGTCAGACCAGAGATGAACTAGAATGGCTCTACTTATTTCGGCGAAACTCTCTGAACAAACTATCTGAACAAGGACGTGATTATTAATTATGATTTCCCATAAGCTTTCATATAACTCAGAATAAAGGCATCTTGCGGACTCAATTTTTTGTAATTCACGTGTCCATCCGTACGTTGGCTACAAGCGGCCTGCCATGTGAGGTCCTATTTACTAGTGTGATTTCCTTTGGATTGAAACAAGTGGGAGCCCACTTCTCAGTGTTATGCCATACTCTGCTCCCCACCCAGAAAAACCTTTAGTGATTCAGTACTTTAAGGGCCTAATGTACTAATTGGTTTGACCTCTCCTGTGTGGGTCTTTTCAGGCCTTCTGCAGCATCAAATGTCAAACCGTTGCACTTTGTACTCTAATAAGACACTTGCTTTTTACTGGTTCAAGCAGAACACGCATGTGCGTGCTTCCCGGTTGCATCAGTGTACATCTATTTCCTCTCCTGTACTGTCTGCACCTCTTGCCATTCCTGTGCCCTGTCTCCAGTCCAAATGCTTTTCTGGTTTGGTTTTAACGAATGCAGTAAATGCTATTGACTGCGTTTTTGTTTTCCTTTTAAATCCTGTTATGTGCCCAGAGCAGCACACATCTAAGTCTGCATGATAAATTTGACACTAACCCCAAGTGTTTACAAGCATGTACTCAACATACAAAAGGTGGTTGGTGCGCCAACAAAGATTTTTGCACTGGGATTAACCAGGCCACTCTCCTTGGGCCCCGGCCCTCTTCCTCCCAGGTTGCTTCCATGTCCCTTCCCACAGGGATGATGTGCAGCATGTCTTAAAATCTTTGGCAAAGCCAGTAGTTCCTAAAGACCAGACCTATTAGCTTTACTAATGCTTGTTAAATTTTCTAGTAGGAGTAAGCAAAATTGCTATTTTATTCTTGGAGAAGTGTCAAAGGATCTAATTGGTCGCTGTGAGGGTCGGCGAAAGAAGTTGGTGTCCTCGTGCTATTCGGTCATTGTTTTTTTAAGATCTCAGTTGGATCTTGTGATCCTTCTGGGTAGTCTACTGAGGTGTTGAGGAGTAATGTGTAGGAAACTTCAGCAATAGATGAATTTGCCAATCCACTGGGAGAAGATCTGAGGTAGAATTATCTAGCAATGACGAGACCTGGAGTAGCAGACTTATGTGTTAGGAAGATGGAGGGTTTGGAGAGATTAACTTAAAGTGCTTCACCGGAGACCTTTTCATCGCGTTTGTTCATTGCAGCTTGAAATCCACAATGAAGGTTTTCGTGTGCTAAGAGGTTGGTCAGCAATGAATCCCAATAGATTGTCTGTGAAAGTCTTCTCGTGTGGTGATTGGTACTGCTTGTCTTTCATGTTTGTCATTGGTGGTTGGAACACGTGTGGCAAGGAATTCAAAGGAAGAGCAAGAGCGAGTTTTGAGGATGCCAAAGCTGAATTGGTCTTTGTTAATGAGCACCACTCCCTTCTGGAGATGAATTGTTTCTGCATAGCAAATAATTTGTCAGGTATAGCGTCGGGTGCCTTGTCAAACCATGTCTCAGTGAGTGCAAATAGGTGTGGTTCTCTTTTGTGTAATTTGGCTGAGGGGGTTGGTGCGTTTGCCACTGCTGATCTGCAGCTAATTAAGGATCTATTTAGTAGTGCCATCTGAAGGGTCGTGGGCTGAACGTTTGATCTCGTTTACAGATTCTTGTTCCTAGTTTGTAGTAATGTCATTTGACTGTAGCACTTTCAGATCCAATATAATCGATGCTTCCCTTAAACTACATTAGTAACTTGTCTGATGTGGTATTTCATTTTTGTTGTACATCTTCCCCCTCATCAACAGTAAAGTTGCCATACTATCCTGTCGCTGTCGCTACACATGATGCAATACCAAGTTTGTCTATTTGAATTGCTTTTTCAGTTTTGGCGCTATTCTATTTATATTTCATTTTAAGAATTGTATATTTTCGATCTTTTTATTTTGTCTGTTATTTCATGAACACAAGTTTGTCAGTTCTAGCTCAGTTCTTGGTATTTCTGCTACACGTGCAAGTTGAAACAAGTGATGGTTGAGTCTGTTGTCCTAGATACATTTTAATGCATTTCTCCGTATTCTCTCTGTTGTCTGTGCCTAGAAGCTGTTAATTAAAATGGACTTCCTGAGCGAAAATGGCTGACTCTGCAACAGGCCATATTTTAACAGTTGGCACTCTTTTACTTGTTCCTTTGTTTTGCTGAATTATGCATAGTAATTGCATTAACCTAGTTACGTTTAACAGCCTAGTACAGTAGTCGCCATAGTGACCATAGACGGGTGGCCTTATAATACTAATGACTTTTGTTCATTGTCAGTTGGATAAAGAAACCATGCCACATATGTTCATTTGGGCAGTATTTTTTTTAGTCTGTTTGGTTTTAAATTCCTTCTATCAAAGTCATTGGTTGTTCGCCTACCTCAATGAGAAAAAACATGTTATTATTTTCAGCTGTTTACTATTTGAAGGTTGTTCCTTCCTTGATTGGTTGGATAGCGTTTGCAAAACTGGCATTACTTTCCCGACCACTCATTTTCTTTTTTATGCCATTTACACTATCAAAACGCACCTTCCTTTGATCGAAAGGCCGAGGAAGAGGCAACAGAATGAGATTTCTACATTAATGGATTCTAAAGGGTTGTTGGTAAATAATTATAATAAAAGAAGCAGTAGGAAGCACTCTGGTGAACATTTGGCTTAGTGAAACCTGATCATTCCATTCGCCCTAGTGAATTATGACCCTCGTTTGATATCCCATGTGCGGTAAGATTTGATGCCTAAATACTTTTCGCCCTAAGTGGGATGGGTATGCCCAAACTTTGGTCCCTTGCTCGCTGTGCCACTGGATTCAAGCTAGCCTGGCTGATGAGGGGTGTTACCCGTAACCTGGTCTGGACTGTTCCCATGAGGAGCAGGATCAAGACTGATTTGCATATGGCTGGCTCCAAACTGGGGTGGCGTAGTGAGCAAAAGAACAATGGATTTAACCCACATCTCTTGATTGGGGGTGAATGTTTGATTCATTCAGCATTCCATCCATCATTTGTTGCTGCAGCACATAAATATTTAATTAGGCATCACCTGTGAAATTACGTGTTGAATAACCATCAAAATGAGGCACTTTCCAATATAAAGTGGTTTGAAATGGAATGCGCTTATGTATAATCAATCACCAGAAATGAATTGACGTTGGTGAGAGAACACCTAGGGTAGTAGCAAGCTTTTGTCAGTATATGACATCATTCTATTATAGCTTTCCAGGGTATGCTGTTTTCAATGCCATCATGCACATAGAAGTGCCTCCAAAAATTTGGGAATTTCCCTTTCCTTTATAAAATACTGCAAGAAATTCAGATATTAATTGAGGGGGGAGTACCCATCTCGAGTAATAACCCAATCCTTATCAAGATGAACCCTTAAAGTCACTAAATTAACCTGCATTCGACCCCCTGGTAGATATGCCACAAAGCAGGCCGGCTTACCTTGGAGGCAATCTGTAAAGTATTTATGCAGTACCAAAACAGTAAGAGTCTAATCAAAACACGAAAAATCTCAAACCAATTTAGAAAAATAGAGTAAATTTAAAAAAGAAAAACACACAATACTAAAACAACAAAAAAACAATACGGTAATCCAAAGTTATTCATTTATTTTTGTTTAAATATAAAAAAATAGTGCCAAAAAGCATTAAGTGCCAACCACAGCCTTCTGGTTGTGCTTTACCGGTACCAGGCGCAAGTTAAGGTGGCCTGAGATGGAGTGTGGTTTGGATACAGAAACCAGGTTCAACTGGTCTGTTTTGCCTTTAGACTTAGTCTTTAAAATAGAAGTCAAAAATCCTCAGTAGGGCAAGGCAGCAGACTGTACCTGAAGAGGGCTCCATGTCATCGAATAGCTGAACGAGGTCTCTGTGAAGCTGTTGACTTTTGGTGGTAGAAGTCTGAGGGGGACAAATTTGAATTTTGTGCCCAGAGAAGGTCACTCTCCAGCTCGATACTTTTGGCGCCTTCGCCCAGTGAAGATTTATACCTTCAGACTTTGTCACTTTTTTGGAGCTCGGACTCTTTCAGTGAGGCATGGTTGCAGGCTGTGTCCGAAGAGGGCTTGACAAGGCCAGATACCTTCTTTGTGAGGTCTGGCTGAATAGGATTTGCTGCTGTGGAAAATCTCAGGCGAGAGAAACCTGCATCTTTGTCCCAGCGGCACAGCGCCTTCGTCAGATCAGCTTGGCAGGTTGGACCTCTGAGGGTCTTTGGAGCCAAAAAGTTTCTAAAGTCCTAGGTTTCAGGATAACTCAGGAGGAGTAAACTTTGACATCAGCCAGTGGTCCAGGACTGTAGGAACAGTACTTGGGGATTGAGACTCACTCCAGCAGAGACGAGCAGCAGGGTTCAGGGACAGTCCAGTTGGAACTGCACAGCTGGACAATTGTAGAAAAGAACTCCTGTAGCTTGAACAAAGGTCAGCCTTCTGCCCCTGGAGTCCACTTTTTTGTCCTGGGTACAAGAGGGGAGGTCCAGCCTTCTAGCCTCTTCTTGGGTCACAAATAGCAAGTAGATTCCTCTTCTGTTTTTACAGAGGACCAGAAAGTGTTTTGAGAGGTGTACTATGGATGCCACATTTATACCTTGCATCAGCCTCTGTGTGGGGGAAACTCCTGGCTACTTCCTAAACAATGGGATAAGAATTCCCAGGGGTGACCCTATTCACATTAGCAGCATTTATTGTGGGCTGTACTGCAAACAATCCCACAGTGCCCCTCTACCTAAACCCAACATATCATAACATTTCTTCCCTTGTGCAGAGCTCCTGTGCCCACCCTAGAGGTGTGGCCAGGGAAATGAGCAATCTCTCCTCTGGTCATTCTAAACCAGTTTAGGGCATCTCCTCTCCCAATGGAATTGGTGCTTGACTGACTTGGGGAAAACAAAGCAAGGCCTTGCCCAGGTGTCTGCTAACATTTGTAACAGGGTAGGTCTTTTAAATTTAATCAAGTTTCTGGCCACAGCCCAAATGGTCTTCTTGGCAGAGGAACAGAACACCTTCCCAGGCACAAAGCCTTTGTCTCGGGTTGGGGAGTAGGTTTGCACCTCATCAAGGGGCTAGTCCGCTTCTGTGTGACAGTTGAAGCTCATGCAAATGGGCATTTAGAGGATTTTAGGTAGGGAAAAGGTAATGTTGCTAAAAGTACTTTTTCCAAACTACTTATCACAAATCAGCCTCCATCAGTGAATTGGGCTTGTAATAAAAATCTTCCAAAAAGTCAAAGAATTAAATTTGTAGCAGCTTCCTAGCCGGAGATAACATTATTAAATTGAATATTGTATCTCCGTGCTTTCCTATGGAACAACCAAATCTGCTACAGTGACAATAGCTTTTGTGGCCTTTTCACTGTAAGAACATGTTTAATGTTAAACTTTTACATGTCCTACTTTTAAATACCAAGCACCCTGCCTTATGGGCAATATGGCCTACTTAGGCATGACATTTAAATATTTTAAAAGGAAGGTTTAAGCCTGTCAAAGGGGGTTATTTTGACTGGTAACATTTGCAGTTTAATAGTTGCACAGCCAGGCTACACATGGTGGGCCTGCAGTCATGGTTAATGTAGTGAATGGCACAATGGGTGCTGCAGTCTACTAGTGACTTTTAAATTAAAGGCCTGGGATATACCTTTGTACCATATACTAGGGACTTATGGGAAGGGCCACTGATATTATTCAATTCTGTGGCTGCAGCTTTTTTCGCATAATTATGGGTTTGTTGCATTTGCCGCATAATCTCATCTGCTGCATAATCTGCAGATTTTAAGAAGATACATTTTGTTCCGATCTCAAACTGATCAAATGTTACTTAATCGGGGCATCTGTTCGTGTGTAGTGGAAAGCCCTTCGCAAAGGTTAACTGGTCATATTTCAGTTGCTTATTTCTGTATTTGGTTGTTAAACAAGTCTAATGGAATTGAAATCTTTGCCTAGACAGTATTACCATGTGTTTAAAAAAGAAAAAATGTTGATACAATATAAAAAGTGCTACTTTATGCCACATAATTTGCCTTTTCTTGCAGCTTCATTTAGTCAACCCTGCCGCATAATTTGGTGCTCCAGTGCAGCATAATTCCTTTACACCCAACTTGTAGTTAAGGTAAATATGCCAATCCGGGGTATGCCGATTTCATCATGTTGAAGTCGGAGCACAGACACTTTACCTCGCTAACCTTGGATAACGTGCACAGAGTTTTACAGCCAGCAAAAAGTTGAGGCAAAAATCTGGGGGTACACCATACAAAACATGGTCATTTTGAACAATGACCCTTTCCGCTTCCATATGCTAGTCCGTACCTGCATGCTGTTTCGTCCTTTTTGGGCTCAGGGGGTTTCCCCACTCTCTAGAAGTCTCTCCTAGCTGTCATTTATCTTTGGCAATAAAGTGTGAGCGTATTTCCAATTATTCCAGTCCATTGTTCAGGATGCCTGAGGCTGCAAATTAAAGTGCCATTTGGATTTAACCTTCCATTGTTTTTGCGAGCTCATCTTTGCAGTCTTAAGAAAGCTCGAAGGACCCTGCACTTCTATATAGCATGTAGGAAGGTTCCTTCGCGTTCTCCATATTTCAGACCCTGAGAAACTGTTGCGTAGTCTATTTGTATAACCTGCTGCTACAATAAAAATCTCTATGCAAAATCTTTAGTTTGATTAATTTCAGGTCTGCCTCGCTTGTTACATTTCTTGGATGTATCATTGCTGCTTCCCAGTCAATATCCTCCTAGGGACTCTGGTCGTGTTGCAAGGACTCTCTAACTCAATGCAAGCAATGAAAAAGAGCTGTAGCTGCCGCCCATACCAAACTTCACTGTTAGGACTCTTGTGTTGCTGAAGAGCTGCATCCTTGTAAGTTGGACATTCTAGTAAATATCCTGCTATGGTGGATAATTGCAAGTATTTTGATTTTCGGAAGGAGTCCGTTCAGTTCACTCTTCTATGTAGGCCCCCTACTTTCAAAATGAATGTAGTGTTCCCTGTTTTTAAGTCTTTCATTACTACCACCTCCATTAGTAGAGTGGCCCACCATAAGGAAGTTTCCTTTGTGATTTTCCCTTTCCGCCAGAGTAGCTCTGTCTTTATTTCATGGTGTAGCGTTGCATTTGTCAAGAGGTAGTGCATTTGCCTTATTGCCTCAAACCTCTTCCCAATTAAAAGACAGAAGAAAGTATTCCATTCACTTTTACCACTGGTGTTGGTGTTGTTTCAGGCCAATCCCATGGCTGAAAGGTTGGACCAATCTTAAACAGCTTTACAGCCAAAAGCAAGAGTCTCCAATCAAATGCCTTTTTTACATCAAGAGGGGTGACCAATAATGTTTCTCCCAGATATTTGGCTTGGTCAGCGACTTATAAAACCTATGCAGATTTAACCTAAGAGACCTGCAAGGCATGGTATCTGAATTGATTAGTATAGTAATTGCCTTCAAAAACCAACCCCACCCCAACATCCGTATATCCCTTGTAGAGGGTGGTTGGCTTGCTGTCTGGTCTTGTACGTCAAACTGTGTCAAAGGCATTGCTCAAACGCAGATAAAGTCTGTCGTCTCTAAGTATAATCCTTTGGGTCACAGCAAGTCAAACTGTAGATTTGTTTGGTATGGCCAAGTCCCCTTTCCGTCTTTTTGCTAAGGGAGCCAGGACCCCCTACACCAAACATTGCAGGTGGCAATCACAATTTTTATAACCCACCAATTGTAAGATTGAACACTTTAAAAATATCTGCATGAACCAGCATACAAATGTATTGTTTATATTTTACACAAGAAATATCTGGACTCTATTTTATTGCTTTAACTTCCAGTCTATATGCTTATTCTCACCGCATATATTATTGTTTAAGAACAGCAAGTGACATCATAGAATTGATTGTGCGCTTTTAGTTCTACAATCCTGAAGACCATTTTGACTTTTGGTACAAAGAGCCCTAAGGGAAGAAGCCGTTCCGATTTGTATTTGGATCTGAAGACAGTTTGCATAAGGGATATGTCTCACAGTGCAGCTTCATAGTCAGTGAATAAATCAGGTAAGGGTTCAGTATAATTTTAAAGGATAAATATTTTAGCAGTTTGGGGTAGTGTAGTAGGCATTTCACATTTGCATTTCATTCCAAACATTGTTTGCTTTCAGAGAAAAATGTTAGTTCCAAAATGATTTCTTCAGAGGTTAGTTGTAAACTAAATGACAGTACGTAGCAACTATCAGTGGTTTGTACGTTCATCAACTCAAGGGTCCTACATTTCTGGTCACATTTGAACATTTTTGCTTCTGTAAAGCCTCTTTGACAGAGACTGTCCTAAGCAAGTCCTTGGCATCGCTCTTCTAAGGAGAACTCGAGATGCCTTTCTGCAGACCTACTCTGAGTGGGAGTTCATCTATGCACCAGCTGTAGAACAGGATCCACCTTTCACCATCGTTTTGAACACTGCACTTCTGAATACTTACTTGTTTTTTCCATGTAGAAATCTTTGCTTGAGGAATTCCACAATCCTTGATTGTGGCTCTGATTTTCCTGGATTTGAAATGGGGTGAATCTCATTTCACTTTAACAAAGACAGGGTTTACATTACTCTTATTGCAGGTTTCTGAAAAAATGGGAACAGTTTCTGCTGACCATTGTTTAGTAACACTTAGAAATATCCAAGACAAATGGTGGCAAAGTCAGTAGGTCTGCCGTGTAAGAAACTGCCTCCACAAATGGTGCTGAAAAAATCAGTACTTAAAAATACTTTTTTCATTATTTTTTTTTTTTAAACAGTATAATCGACACAGGAGAAATACATCTGCTCAGCATTTGCAGGATCTTTAGTACCATCCCATTCACTTATACATTATAGTATCATAGCTGTCAACCCCACCCAACATAGGGACTTTTCCCACTGTGTGTGTAGTCTCCTATATTGAGTCGCTGCCACATAACTAGACAGCATCCACAACCTGATGAGACGTACTCGCAGGATTTTCACAGTTTTTCCCCTCCTGGGTTTCACTGTTCCTCTAGGCCGCTTGTAGTGAGGAGGCGAACGCAGGAGGTGAGTTTTTAGAGTATTTATTTGATAAGAGGAAACACCCACGACTGGAGCCGTCCAACTGCTATGAGTCCAACTCTAAGTATGGCGTTTCCCAGGACACTGTAACAGCTGAGTCAGGCCGCTCGTGAAACATACTTTAAATCAATACAAAATACGCAATGCTTCAATACAAATGAAGAGTCGTGCGAGCCCGGGTGATTCCCACTTACAATATATTACAACATCTCCCCCCTTAAACAACCTGGACAACCAAGGAAAACAAACAAAATTAAGTAACTACAACGTAGATGCAAGATCTGCTATTCAAGCTTCAACTTAGTACATAATGCTTCAACTTATGCAGCATTTTTCTCTGCCAAGTTACTTTATCAGTGGCACTCTGACTTGTTTCATGCGTTGCTGCAACCGGACATGTTGTTGTAGTCTGACATGTAGCCTTCTGTGCAGGTGCAATAGACTCCAAACCTGGATTAGATTGTGAATTACACTTTTCAGGTAAGTCAAACCAGTCACAATGTTCTGTATTGATTTTAACATGTTTGTTCATGTCAGCTTGTGTGCTAGAAATTTTGACTAGAGATCTTTTGTTCCACCACCCTTTGCTGTCTAAAAGGGCAGATCCCTTGCTTACCTGTACCACAGTTACGGGCGATGCAAACTTGGAGTGCCCTTTCTCCACTTTTCTTGGGCTCTTAATGAGAACCCAGTCTCCTTTCTGGATAACTTGGACCACAGAATGCTTACCTACATCAAAGCGTTCTTTCATGCTATTTTGTTTCTGTTGCACATTATCTCTGAATAGGATAGGAATGTCACCCTTTTCCCCTTTCTCACTCAACCAATTGGGAAAAAATAGTGTGTGCTTTCCTACCTCTAAGAAGAACGAAGGGAGCAATACCTGTGGTCGAGTGTGGAGTAGTGTTGTGGGCCCACACTTTGCCACGTACAAATTCCATTGGATCTTGACCACTGGAAATTGCAGTTTGTATCCCCTCTTTGACAATTCTGTTACCCCGTTCAACTAAGAAGTTGGAGGAAGGTGAATAAAGTGCAACCTTGAAATGATGAATATCATGTAATTTCAAAGAGGGACACATTTGTTGAGACACGAAATGTGTCCCATTGTCAGTCACAATAAGTTTAGGAGAACCCTCTATGTCAAACACATTTCTCAAAAATGTAATGGCATTTTCAGTAGTCACTCCCTTACAAAAACAATAGTAAATCAATTTGGTATGGTAGTCGACAAGTAGAATTAAATATTTTTTGTCAGATGATAAAGTTTCATATGGGCCAGAAAAATCAAGGCCCAAACTTGTCCCATGGCTTCTCTGGTAAAAGGGACAGGGTGAAGGGGAGAAGACTGGGGTTTCCAATGTTTGTCCGATAAGAGACACTCAGCACATTTAACAATCATGGTCCTAACCTGGGAATCAACTGAGGGCCACGAATAGTATTGCTTCAAGCGTTGACAGGCTTTCGTAATGCCGAAGTGTCCTTGATGAGCTGTGTGAATGATTGATTGTGTTGCGTAGAGCTTCTGGAGGAACAAAAAGATTGTGACGCATAACCATATCATGTAGTACAGATAACGCATCAGTTACATTTGCAAATGCTTTCATTTCATTAGATGCATTTCTGCGTTCAGGCCAACGAGTTGTGATGAATGTTTCGATTTTTGAAAGAGTTGCATCATTAGCTTAGGCAGTGTTCCATTCATTCTCTGTGATGGGTGAACACTCAACTACAGCCTCAACAGCTGCATCTACCCACTCAATGTCATCCGCTTCATTTGGTGCTTCATTCAAGGCTATTCTAGATACAGTCTGCTCTAAAAAAAATTCCCTCCAGGAATATGTTTGATGGTAGAATGATATTCTTGGAGTCTGGAAAGTAAGCGAATGAGTCGGGTATATGCTTTGTTCGGGCCACTGTTGGTGAGTAAATGCATGAGAGGCTTGTGAACACTGTATAAATCGAACTCGCAACCCCAAATGTAAGATTTAAATTTGCTAATGGCCCAAACGCAAGCCAAGCCTCCCTCTGAATGGTGCTATATCGTGTTTCTGCAGGTGAATGAATGAATGAAGTAGCACTTATAAAGCGCCTGGTTACCCAAGGGCATCCCAGCGCTAAGAGATACACAAATACTCAATTCGAAAACCCGTCAGGGAAAGAGGAAGGTTTTTAGCTGCTTGCGAAAGTTCATGTAGTTAGGTTGTAAGCGGATGTGGAGGGAATGAGATTCCAGGTTTTAGCAACATTATAAGAAAACGGCGCCCTCCACTTCTCGTTCGTTTAATTTTAGGAACTGTCAGCAGATGTTTATTTTCTGATCTTAGGGCTCTTTTGGGATGGTAGGGATGAATCATTGCACAAATCATCGGTGAGCCTTTTCCGGAGAGTGCTTTATGTGCAATACACATAGCTTTGAACTGAATTCTCTCCTGAATTGGAAGCCAGTGCAAAGAGGCAAGAGCAGGTTTGGCTGAAAGCCCTTTCGGGACATTTAGGAGCAGCCGAGCTGCGCAATTTTGAACTGTCTGTAGTATTTTGGATGTAGAAAGAGGTGTGCCTAGGTATAAAGAATTAGCGTAATCAAGCCGTGACAAAATCAGTGCTTGTACCAGCAGCCTTCTAGCCATAAAAGGTAATACTGGAAGGATTTTCCTAATCATCCTCACAAGGCCATAACAGGTGGCTGCCACTTTCCGCGCCTGTTCCTTAAAATCCAGATTGGAGTCCAGTACAACTCCTAGGCTTTTTATGTGCTTTTTCGGGACTGGAGGAGGACCCAGACAGTTAGGCCACAAGGAGTCTATATTAAGCGGAGCGGCATTGCCAAGGAGCATGACCTCAGTTTTAGCCCCATTAAGCTTCAAGAATGAGGTGTCCATCCATCTGGCCACTTTTTCCAGGCACAAAGTTAGGGCTGATCTAGAATCGTCTTTTTTATTCAAGGAAACGACCAGCTGAGTGTCGTCGGCGTAAGTGACAATCTGCACTCCAGATGGAGTGACTATGTGTGCCAAGGAACCCATGTAAACATTGAATAGAGTGGGGCTCAGCGCCGATCCCTGCGGAACTCCGCATATAAGAGGTACTTGTTTGGACATGGTTTCATCCTCAAAAACTGAGAAGACTCTATTTTCTAAGAAAGAGTGTAACCATTTAAGTGCCATTCCTGTCACTCCTACATCTGAGTCTACTGATCAGCAGCGGGTGATTGACTGTATCGAAGGCTGCGCTCAGATCTAATAAGATAATTGCCGCGCAGCCTCCGTCGTCAATGATTTTTCTGGCTTCCTCCACGACCGACAGGAGGGCGGTCTCTGTACCCTGCTGTGATCTAAAACCTGTCTGTGGGATGAAGCAAGTTGTTTTTTTCCAGAAATCCCGAAAGGGATGAGTTCACATGCTTCTCCGCGATTTTACTTATGCCGGGCAACAAAGATATGGGTCGATAATTTGCCCAGTCTTCTGGGTCCAAATTAGTTTTTTTTAGCAGTGCCTTGACCATCGCCTGTTTCCACAGCGGAGGCACAATTCCAGTAAGAAAGGAGGCATTAATCAGATCTAAAATGGTTGGGGAGATGGTCTTCCTAATCTTATTTAAAATGGTGGGCGGAGCTGGATCTATTGGGGAGCCAGATTTGAGATGATTCAAGATCTTTTCTAAGGAAGTTTGGTCCAATGGGGGGAATTCCTCCAGCAGGTCCTGTTCCTTTATTGAATCGGTTAAGGATACCATTCGTTGGTCACTATCCAGATTGAATGACGTATAGATAGTTTGTATTTTAACCGAAAAGAATTCCACTAGCTGGTTACATCGGAGTTGGGGATTATCTGCAATCTGTGAGGGGGCCGAAGGGGTCAGAAGTGATTTTGCAATGTGAAAAATTTCACGTGGGGAGTTTGCAGCTGATGTAATTCTATCTTGATAATAACTGCTTTGAGCAGATTTTATTTCTAATTTATAGTGTTTTATGGCCTCCCTATATTTGCCTTTGTTAACGAGTGAAAAGTCCTTTCTCCACTTTCTTTCCAGTATTTTGCATTCTTGTTTGAGTTTCCGAAGACCAGGGAGTACCAGGGATTTCTATTGATTCCTGTTTTAATATGTATCTCTTTTTTGGGAAGGATGGTATTAAGCGAGGACTCTAGCCAACCATTAAATATATCATTAGCAATGATGGGATTAGGGTGGGGTTTGGGTCTTGTAATCTCCAGATTGGTCTCCCATGATTCCCATGGAAGTTTTGACCAGGTGCGAACAAGCTTCTTAGTTTCTCTCATTGGTGGGTTCATTTCCTGCGTAACCCAGGTAAATAGGAGCAGGAAATGGTCAGACCATGGCAGTGGAGTAGGTTGCAGAGTAACCAGAGTTTGAATATTTGAGAAAATAGGGTCCAATAGATGGTTTTTGGAGTGTGTTGGACCTACGACTTTTTGCTCAAGCTGAAAGGGCCGCTAAACCTTCAACAAGGTCTGATATTTGGGGAAGTTGTGCATTATCAAAATGTATGTTAAAATCTCCCAATAAGGTAAAATTGGGCAGAGAGCTTGCTAGGTTAGCTACAATCTCTGGCATAATCTGGCAAAATTGGCCATCAGGGCCTGGGGGACGATATATCAAAATGCCTGACATGGTAGAAACGTGAGACACCCGGATGGAAAACAAGATGCTTTCACAATCAGGTATAGGATTCGAGGTGATGCGGCATTTAAAAACATCCTTATAGATAATGGCAATGCCCCCTCCCGACCAGCATCTCGGTCTAGCCTTTGTATAACATAATTGGGTGGAAGGGCTTGTACAATTGCGTAGTCCGACCCTTTGTTCAACCATGTTTCCGTAAGAAACAGAATATCTGGTTTTTTATCTTCTAACAAGATATGAATTTCTAAAGCATGTTTAGGGAGGGAGCGACAATTAAGTAAAAACATTTTAAGCTCCATTTTATCCTGTGAGCTATCCGACCTACGCACAAGGTGGCCAATTTTATAACCACAACTAAGGCATTGTGGAACATTAAGTTCAGGAAGAATAGAGTGCCTACACTCACTTTTAGGCTGCTCCCTAAGAAGTCTGAGCTGTTCCGGACTATAACAGAGCCTTCCCTTGTTGGAACCCCCAGGGATCCTGGCCCCTGGTTCCGTTCGGGCGCAGACGGGCTTGCCTTAGGACGCAAAGGCTACAGTATGTTCTTTTCCGCCCACCCATTGTCCTAATACAGCACCAAGACCAGTGAGACTGGCATCCACAGTCAAATATTTATGACCATCTTGAAACGAATGTAAAGCTGGAGACTCTTTTTGACATGCTCAAACACCAGTTGGAGTTCATTTGACCACTCAAATTTTGTCCCTTTTTTTAGAAGACCCCTCAGTGGTTCCACAATTTGTGCATACCCCTGGACAAATCTTGCATAGTATTCCACAAGTCCCAGGAAGGAGCGAAGCACTTCTTTATCATTGGGTGGAGAGGTATTCCTGATAGCTTTAATTAGAGAAAATGTGGGCCTAATACCATTAGGTGAAAGAGTGTGTCCTAAATACTAGAGTTCTTGGACTGCAAACTTGCATTTGTCCTGTCTGACGGTCATTCCAGCTTTGCAAAGTGTCTCTAGCACTCTGACTAAGATTTTGTCTTGCTCTGTTCGACTGCCAGCGTACACCAAAATGTCGTCCTGGTATGCTTGCACACAAGGTATGGCTTCCAACAAGGTGTCCATCAGTTTATGGAATACGCTGGCAGCAGAAGCCAAACCAAAAGGTAATCTTGGGTATTTATATGTCCCGAAGGGAGTCACGAAAGTGGTAAGTTCTTGTGACTCAGAAGACAGAGAAATTTGATGGTACGCTGATTTTAGATCTAAAATGGAGAAATATTTTCCTCCTCCCAAGTTGGCTAACAAATCGTGGATTTTGGGCAAGGGGTGACAATCCACCAAGATGTTGCGGTTAAGGGAGCGCAAGTCTGCACACAATCTGACCTCCCCAGACCTTTTTCAGGCTAAAACTGTAGGAGAAACCCATTCAGATGAATGGCATGGCGTGATGATGTTCTCATCACATAAGTCTTTCAAGACTTTCTTCAATTCTCCTCTGGCACTTAACGGCAAAGGACGGACTTGGTGAATAACTGGTTGCGCATTGGGCTTTAGACGAATTTGGTGTTGAAAACCAATAACGCTACCGACTCTGTTGTTGAACACAGAAGGAAATTGATTAAGGATATGATCAACACTTGTTCCTGAAATGGAAGAGTTAAGTACATTTGGTTCTATGTTGGGCTCTGGAATAGATAGGTTAGATACATTAACATGGTGTAATTCACTGTAATCATAGTAACTAGCAGGAATATCACCAAGAGCAATGGGTTGTTTCGCACCTGGTTTGAGATTTAAACCCATTTTTGCTAAGTCTACCCAACCTATGATGTTCCTTCCTTTTAAGGCAACATACACTTTGCTAAAAGTACGTCTGCCTAAGCATCCAATACTGGAATAAAAGTAACCCAATATGTCAATTACAGTCTCTTCAAAAACTTTTGGGTTAACATTAGATTGAGTAAGGACAACGCTGCCATCCCAATTTGTATGGAATGTGACATCAGATAATATGGTGATAGGTGATCCGGAGTCTGCTTTCACTTGCAAAGGAACATCCCCAATGATCACTTCCCCCCTAGGCCCTTTGATTTGACCTAGATCGATGGAATTGCATTCAACAGTTAAAACCACATTATGTATTTTTCCGAAAAATTGTCTATGTCTTCGTTGACTTCTAGGCTGTTAACCCAGGTGAATTTCTTTCCTTCTCTACATACGGCTTGGAAGTGTCCAATTTTTTTGCAGGAGGAACATCTTTTCCCAGAAGCCGGGCAAGTAGGCGAATTCCCTAAGTGGTTCTTAGATCCACATCTGTAGCACAGGGCTTCCTGGGTGGCTGCTTTGAAATTTTATTTCCAGCGTTTACTGTGCACAAGGAATTGTCCTCCACAATATGGAAATTTTGATGTATTTTACTTTCTTGTAAAAAAATGTAAGAAATAGTTGCACTTTCTATTCCTTTAGCAATATCAACTGTTTCTATTAAGGTAGGGTTTTTGCAGATAAGTAGCCTTTCTAGAATTTATTTAGAGAAACATGAAAAAATTAACTGATCTCTAATGCACATGTCTGTAGTAGCACCATATTCGCCAGTTGCTGCAAGAATTCTTAGCTCAGCGATGTAGTCCTCTACACTTTCATCAGGACTTTGTTTACGCTTAAAGAAATTGTTTAGCTCAAGCACAATGCTCGGTTCTTCAGCATATTGTTTAGACATACGTGCTAAGGCCTCTTTATACACATCCCAATCATCATCTGATACACTTGGTGCTGAACATTGGGGAAGGTTCTCAAACACTTGTTGTGCAGCGATGCCCAGACATCCATACAAGATAGCTACTTTGCGTGCTGGAGAATATTTGACTGCATCAAATGCGACAAGATAATTTTCAAAACCTTTTAGCCATTGTCTCCATTTAATAATGGGTTTGCCAGGAGAGTGCAAGAATAGAGCAGGTTGTTGGAATTTTTGTACAGAGGCCATGGAGAGAATTTGACCAAAGTTTTTAAATAATGCGGAAGTTGAAAATTGTGGATACCAGGAAAAAATAAATGCGCATTAAAAATGTGTGCATATTAACAGTGAACCTAAAGTGTGTATGTGTATATGTGTATATGTGTATATATGTATATGTGTGTATATGTGTATATATGTGTGTGTGTGTGTGTATGTGTATATATATATATATATATATATATCTCTCTCCAAGCTCCAAACCTGCCAAATGCTCCTGCACTCGCTGGCGGGTGCCTCATTCACGAGGGCAGACTCGTGAAAATCTCCAACGCACCAAAAACAATCACGAGCACTCATGGGGGTAAAATCCACCTCCGGTTTCAGCGGTACGCCTTCCTCAGTGTTGGCCACTGAGGAAGGCGTACCGCTGAAACGAGTTTGTTTTGTTTATTTTGTGCCAATAAATCCTGAGGTAGATTTTACCACCGTGAGTGCTCATGATGGTTTTTGGAGCGTTGGATATATATATATATCATGAAATCCTGGCGTAATATTGAACTGGAAAAACAATGTCATAAGTGGCAGTGGCGAATAATGCACAATGGCTTTGAGTTTGAGGCAATGTCATAAGCGGTATCAAGGAAAACAAAACGAAGTAGAAATAAGCGCAGTTTTAGTTTTTAAAACAAACTGGAAAGCAGCGCAGGATGCGAGATGTTGTAAAGACTTGTTGCCTTGCCAACTCGTAACTATTTGCAGAGGAATAAAGGCTAAAGTTGCTAGGCAACATGCGTAGCCTCGAGCGTCGTTGTTTGTCTTAGTGCGCATGTGCATGTGTCTTGGCGGTACCTGAATTTTGGGAGGGGTGTTGCCTGAACCACTCAGCTGGGAACAGCGCTTGAAGAAGATGAGGCAGAATCCAACGTGGGGCGATCACTGACCTAGAGAGACAGCAAGAACCACTCCAAATCTCGGCAGTGGGTGCGGAATGGATGAGTCCGCTCGTTGCCAAGTTGTAGTGAGGAGGCAGACCCAGGAGGTGAGCATTTAGAGGATTTATTTGATAAGAGGAAACACCCACAACCGGAGCCATCTAGCTGATACGTGTCCAGCGCCAAGTATGGCGTTTCCAAGGACACTGTAACAGCGGAGTCGGGCCGCTCGTGAAATATACTTTAAATCAATACAAAATACGCAATGCTCAAATACAAATGAAGAGTCATGCAAGCCCGCGTGACTCCCACTTACAATATATTACACCTCTCCCCTCCAACCGTCTCGCTATTGTATTTTCTTTATAGGCTTTTCCTCCTACCACCCCTTGGCCTATCTCCAGTTTCCTCCTCTTCTCACCTATTCCCTAACTGCGTTCGTGAGGTTAGTCATGCAAAGTTCTTGCTAGTTCTGTGTCTATTCAAGGGGGTCTGGTCCTCGGCGGGTCTAAAATTGCTGTATCAGCTCACTCTGTTTCCAAATCGTTTGAGTTTATCATCTCTTTGCACCATTTGAACGAGTCTCTTCCGCTGTTGTCTATTCTATCAGGTCCGCCCCTCCAGGCATCAATTTTGGGTGTCGTAGGGCTAGCCTAGTGTATGGCTATGTATTTTGACCAGCAGCGCACCTAATGTGAAGAATTTAGACTTTATACGCTTTTTGTTTTTTTTCTTTTGTGAGGAGATTGAGAATGTAGCTCCGTATTGTAGGTGTAGTTCCCTCTGGTATATTTTTACCTGTTGCAAGGGCAATCTCTTGCCAAAACGTGTAGAGCCCTCAGTACTGCCATATCATGTCCAGAAAATCTGTCAGCCTGCACGCATCATCCACACACTGCTGAGGCTGACTGGTATATCTTGTGGATTTTCAGCGGGTAAGAAATGCCTTGTGGGTGTAATTATATTGTATGAGTTTAAAGCGTGCATTACTGGGTACCGTTCGAGCTCCCTGGCAGACCTCCTGCCAGTCTTTATCAGTCAATTTGCCTCCTAGGATTGCGGTCCAAGCAGCTCTGATTGGCAGTGGTTTGTCTTCTCTGTCTGCATGCAGCGCCCGGTATATGTGTGAGATCAACCGTCTGCATCCCGGTAGGGCGAGCTACATTGTCATTGTGTGGGAGACTGGCAGGGCAGTGGGAAAGGAGGATCCGTTTCTCTCACCATTTTAGTGACTGCAATCCTGCCCATGACAGACAACAGGAGCGTTTTTCTGAATTTAATTGACTCATGCAGCCCTTATATTACTCGTCCCTTAGTCATTCTATGGTTATTCTCCTTGTCCAAGGGATACTCAGCTGCGGAAACTGCGTGGCCTCCAAGTACCGCAGACTTCCCATTGGGAAGTGTTTGGATTTGCAGGGTTTATTCACAGGTCGGAAACCTCCCAATATTCTGGTAATGCATGCAGTAATATTGACACTGAGTATGCTGGATGCAGAAGGTAATCGAGTCTCCTACGTACATGGATACCACATGCTCCTGGTGACCAATCTTAATGCCCCAGCGGCACAATACCTACCGTGACCTGCAGGCCAGTGGCTCTATTGCTAGAGCAAAAAGTAGAGGTGACAACAAACAGCCCTGTCGCGTCCCTCTGCTCATACTAAATCTCTCCGAGATTACGCTTGTCGTTCAGACTCTGGCTTATGGCTCGGTATAAAGTAGTTTCACTCACTTTATGTAAGCTTGACCCAAACCCATAGCCCTGAGGACAGTCCCGGTCAGACCTTCCCACAGTGTGGAGCACATGTATCGGTATGTGAATATTATGTATGGTACACAAGTGTGGCAAGAATCTGCATTGGTGTTCGTGCACTAAGGTTGTGATTACTGCAAGAAGCCAATTTGCCAGCACCTTGCTCAATATTTTGACATCCATGTTTAACGTGGACAGTGGGCGGTAGGATGATACTTTCTGTGGGTCTCTATCTAGCTTGGGTATCAATACCACATGTGATTCCTTCATAGATTCTAGTAATGTACCTTTTGTATAGGCCTCATTAATGACCGCCAACAGTTTATCTGCCAAAAGGCTGCTATTTTGTTGATAAACTTAAATCAGTAGTCCATCCTTATCCCCCAGAGTTTTTGCTTTTGGCTTGTCCTCAATTACCATTAAAATTTCCTCCTTACTTAGTAGGGTCCCCAATGCCTTCCTCTGTTCTGAGGTCAGTTGGCCCAGCCGGAGGTTCGCAATATATTAATTAATATGGTTTACAATCACCCTTTGCGTTTGTGAATATAGCTCTTGCATGTGGTGAGAGAGTATGCTGTTCATCCCCACCTGCATTTGTATGAGTCGCTCCTGCTTATCAATGAACTGTATGACGGGAGTCCGTGCCTTCTCAGTCTGAACTAGCCAGGGCAATAACCGGCTGGATTTAGCCACCTCTTGTTATAGCCGTTGGCGGTATGTTCAATACTTATAAATTGATTTTATGCAATAACATCTGTTACACCAGGAAGCGTTTCAGCTTCCAAAGTATAGTTAACTACTAAGGATATCATGATTTGCTGCCACAGAAAGTAACAATATTGCAAAATTCTAAAGCTATACACACAGGCAAGAATTCTTATTTTTAGGTTGTGTGCAAACATGGCTTGGAGCCTATGGTTGCACCCACTAAGTATCGAAGGATCCCTTGGACTTATTAAACCGAATAGAAAGTAATAACCCTTTCATGCCCCAAGAATGTATATATGTTCTAAAACTGTCCATTGCTGTGTTTGATATCTGTAATCAAATAACCAGTGCACCATATAGAGTTGATTTTGCCAGAAGGACATGGCTGATCGCCTGCCAAGATGGCTGTTTAACTCCAAAGGTCCCACCCAACAGAGATTAATTCATTCACTATAGACGGTATGAAGGAGTTATCTACCCTCTAAAATGAGTCCTTGAATGTCTTGCCCTCACTCCCACTAACCTGGGCAATAAGCAGTGTGGTATGCTCTTCATGGACTGGACTCCGCCAGGGGGGGTGGTGTACTGGTGTCATGGTGGGGCCTGCCATGCTTCATCCTTAGGCCTGGCCTTTCAGCAGCTGCTGGCGGACGAACGATTTAGCCTCGCAATTTGGCCCTCCGGCCCCTTCTGTGTTGTGGCAGGCGCTCTGCTGCTCCTGGTGTCCCCAATGGCTGGCTACCCCTGTGGGCCCTGTTGTGGCACGACTGCCATCTTGAAGGACTTGTGCCATGCATTGTGGCCCATGGCTTCTAAGACCTTGCCCAGACCTGAAATGGTGAGGCATATGCTGTATGTGCTGGACCACGACTGGAGTAGAGCCAACCATATGATCTTCTTTCACAGGGATGTCATTGTTGCAGTGGCACTGCTTGGAAGCAAATATAATGTAAGCTAGCACCTTTATTTATCCATCATTCAGCAACTGTTATTCGGCCCAGGGGTGCCTACTGGGATTTGTGGTGCCTTCCCTCTCACGTGTTAGCTTCTGGGGTCCCTTGCCTGGGAATGGTGCAGGCCTCTACTGGCATGCTGGTATTCTCCCTTGTGGTACCAGCGCCCCCTCTCTGTTCTCCCTGGGCTACTGGTAGTACTTTACTGAGCAGAATGTGAGCGATTTCCAGGACTGTTGACACCATGGGAAAAAAGTGAACATAACCAGACTCAAAGCAAGGAAAAATCATAAGATGTCTGATGTGACTGAGTCAGGTCCAGCCCCTCCGCAGTCAGTCCTATCATCCACATCTACAGACAACATAAGTTTATTACTAGATATAAAAACTAACATTCAGGCTATTGATCCTAAAATCTACTTTCATTAGGTCCCTCATCTCTACCATTTTGGCTTTAAATTGTTCACAATGTTTAATTGTAGAGTGGGCTCACAGATTCTTGGCCTGAGACCACCTCCCGGGGCTCCAGCAATCTCACTCAATGCCAGGCTTTTGAAATTATTCTCAGACTTGATTTTATGAATGGTGTGAAAGCGGAGTAGTCTAATATCAGGGCTCTAAAATTCCATTCTTTCCTGACTTCACCGCAGCAGTTCAGAAAGCCAAAAGGACATAAGCAGACATCAGAAGAACCTTGTGGAAGGCAGGGTGACCGTTTATATCCTCTTACCAGCTGAACTTAAAATGGTCTTCGGCTGTTTTATGTACCTATTCACTAAACAGAGGACCCATTCAAGTTCTGGAAGATTTTCTCCCAAAAACAAAAATCCTCCGCTGCTGCTGTGTTCTTACCTCGGGAATCACAAGCCCACATTACATGATTGAAACAGAGTGACTGTCAACATAGTTCATTATACTTCTATTTGATTAAGACAAGTCTGTAAACTACAGCGGTTTCATGAACTCTAGTAGAGTGCTTAACTACAAAGAAAAGGTAGCCTAAAACAAAAATGTAAGGACACCGTAATGCATCCGTGCACCAAGGGAGGGAATAACATTCGACAGGGGAAGAAAAGCACTCACAAACTATTAAATAAGAACCTTGCAAATGAGTGACAATGAGACCAACCAATGAGGGGCCGGACTGGGAACCGAAACAAGCCCTGGCAAAGAGCTCGGCCAGCCTCTGCGGTGGGCGGTGATGGGGGGGGCGGTAGTGCGGTTGCTGCTAGTGGAAGGAAAGCTTTGTGCTGCTTTTGTTGCTGGGGGCCGATATTGCAGCTATGCTGCAAAACCGGTCCCCGGTAACAAAAATGGACCCCCCAGGGGTCTAAAACTGGCCCACACCCTGGCGGCCCACCGGGGAAACTCCCAGTGCCCGCTACGGCCAGTCCGGCCCTGACCAATGGTAAGCAATGTGCGGGCCTAAACCCACTGTATGCTACCAAAATATCTTACAACAGACAGTGCATGCTCTTGCTTAAGCGAGACCTAGCCATCACAGCCATTGGGAACAGATCAGCATGGCATCACCTCAAGGCAGTGCAGGCAGAGAGATGACAGCGAATGACACTTGCTCAGGAAAGGCACAAACGTTTTCAGAGGAGAGACTGATTCCCCAGCCATTTAATCATTAAAACACTTGGATTACAGACAGATCATCCAGAAACTGTGTTCTCTGGCATTATTTGTTTTTACTTCTGGTTCTCAACTTGTGGCTTGTCGAGCTACCTACGTTTCTACATCAGCTATTCATTAATGAGCTGCTTGATCACTTTCAGTATTTTTCAGTTCATGAAAAATGACAAAAACATTACAAAGACTTGCAATTTTAGGCAGTCCACAGATTGTTTTCAACTGCACGTGATGATTCAGTACAAATCAGCATATGAACCTATTGGGAACTAGGCTCAGCAACCTCCAACCTCAGCCCAAGCCTCTTACTGCAGTTGTACTGTCTCATCTAGAGCGCTTGGCCCCTTTAGTGCAGCATGTGTCAAGTAGATCTTTCACTTTAAGCTTTCTTGTGCTTGTGTGTTGTCACCCTTGTTCTTTGTCTTTCTTAATATCTATGGTTTGTGGGTTACCACCGCAGATTCTTCAATGGGAAGTGGCACCAGACAACCAGTTCAAGCATGAGCAGAGGAGAGGTGCACGATGTGTCGCACTAACATGTGGTCTGCCTGTCGGTGTCAAATAATTAATTCAGACCACTATCCAACCTTAGTGGAGTGAAGCGACTCCAGTGTTTCAGTCGTAGTCTCTGTCCTGGGCACATCTATTCCTGGTGTCAGGCCATTGCCCAATCTAGGGCTTGTGTGTTTCCAGCACTCTGCCCAAATAGGCTATATAGACATGAAGCCATTCCTCCAGATAAGACGTTGATGTCGGAGTATTTTACTAACCGTTTTTAATAGTAGAGAGTAAGTACACTTTCAAAACAGTAAAAATGTATGATCTCCTTTGCAAGAGAGTCAATATTAGATGTATTTAACTGACATAGGAGTGCTATCAAAAGTTAATTTATGTAATGTGAAATGTAAAGCGAAGAATTGTATATCAATCTTGTCTAACTTAATTGACAGCGTAGTATATATACACTTCTATGAAATTAAGGCAGTACGGAGTGTACAGTGAAAACCTTCTATGATACAAATGTATGCTTTGCAAAATACATGCAGTAGTTGCCTAATTCAGACATTTTATCAGCATTGGAGCTTGTGACCTGCAGGTTAGCCAAGCATCTTTACAGCCAGGGTACTGAAAGACTGAGAAATGTTTCAATTCCCACCACAGATTTCTTTCTAGCCCACAACAGACCATTATTCTAGCAGTGGGCTTCATGCTCCATCTGAAGTTATATATTGATTTTCTTTCACTGTAATATGTGCAGTTAATTGCTGGGTAAAGCTACTACAAGGACCAGCGCAACAGTATTTGAAGCAGTGCGCTTCGGGGAGGCCGAATGTTGTTACTTTCTAGTTCACATCAGACCATTATTCTAGCAGCAAGTAGGATGGATGGGCTGTTTTTTTAAAGTCTCCAAAGCAACGTGTAAGATACTGCCTCTCTGTACAGTGTTCAAAAATGAAGTACACTATGTAGAGGGTGTGAGAAATCCCCAGAGGTAGATACAGACAACAAATAGATAAAACTAACTCTGTTTGTGGTAGTGAGGGCGACCAGTTAGGCTTATCAGAGGACAGTGTAAAGCATTTATTGTACTCATGGAGGCAATGAATAAGACACACACTCAAGAATAAATCGGAGACCAATTTTGTATAAAAATAACAAGGATCTTTATATGTGTTTTGAGAAGCAAGACTTCAAATCGGAAATATACTTTGTACAGTTTCTATACTTGGATAAATACTTTGTACGCTTGTGAGGATCAAAATAAATGCAATGCAGTTCAAAGTATGCAGTGCTTTCAGTATCTAGGCACTTGGCGGTCGATACTGTCAAATAGTTACCATCACGGTCGGCGGGCAACTCAATGGAAGGGTATAGTTGCAATAGAGTTCAGTCGTCTGCCAACCCGGTTACCATTGCTAGCAGCAGGTCACTGTAAGCCACTGAATTCGGAACACCACCAACCTAGCTGTCGCGGTTGCAGGAGGGTGGTGTAGAGTTTTGGTAGCGGAGGTTTGCCAACTCTGTTACTGTCCTGGTCACTGGAAGGAGGACTTCGCCAAGGAGTTTCCGATGACCACGGTCCCTTGGAAGGTTAGAGGCAATCTTGGCCAGAAGGATGATAACCTTTGGGGGCCCAGGAGTCTGGTACCCTAGCAGTCGCTATATTCTTCTGCGTCTGGTCTCCGTTCTTTGAACTGCAGCGGTCTTCCGTCGTCATCTTGTGTCCGTTGAATCATCTGAAGTCAGGTTCTCAGGGAGCCACCTAAATTCTGAATTTAGGGGGGCCAGATGGTAACCAATGGGCTATCTGCCTGTAGGGTGGCTCCACCCTCTTTATGCTCACTCCACGTAGGGGCTGGGCATACACTGACTTCTAATTGGCTACTTTCCCCAGCCTCAAGAAGGCAGATAGTGAAAAGTTGGGTCTACCTTGTCTGCCCCACCTGAGGGGTGGTGCAGGTTGAAGGTAGACTCTCCTCCTATTTTACCTAATTTTCCTGCCAAATGTGAAGCAGGACTAGGGGGTGCACCACCTGCTTCTAACAGCGGAGGCTGGGGGCAGGGTTCGAAGGCGGCATGTCCTTTGAAGCTTTGAAGTTCCTGCTTCTGCCTAGGCAGATCCTGCAAGGAGGGGGAGGGGGGGGGCAGCAGAGTAGAAATTGTTTCTGTATCTGGAGAGCTCTGGCTCTCTACCCAGGGGTCCAGAAACATGTCTGGTGATGGCAGGCTGGCTAAAACTAGACCGACTACACCAGGGTTTGGAAGGTGAATTTATTAATAAATCCAATACTGGCACAGATTTATTAAGACAAGATGTTTTGTACCAAACATCTTGGAAATCAGTGAAGCCATCCTGGAGCTAGGAAACTCGTGTTTACAAGTATCCAGCCCAGGTACTTTTATGCCTTCCCTGTCCACTTACAATTGCTCAGGGTTGACTAGACCTTGTAGAGACAAATTTTCTCATGCTGATATGCACACACATAGGATATAGCGCACCCTGCCTTGGGGGTGGCTTACCTATACCTTATGCAGTGTAAGGGTGGCATGGTGCACAGGGCTGTGTGCCATGTCGACTCTTCTGTTTGTCCTGCACCTGGAAACGCAGCCTGTGACAGCAGTACCGCCTGATCCGGGTGAGTGATCCCTAGGGGACCTCCATTTGTCCTCATGCCCTGGGTACTGGGGGTACCATTTACTGGGGCTTATGGAAGCAACCGAAGTTGTGCCAAACATGTACAGTTTTAGGGAAAGGAGATCTGGCACTTGGAGCCTGGTTAGCAGGGACCCAGAGCACTTACAATTCAAAATTACATCCGACATCAGGCAAAAAGTGGGGGCTAACCATGTCAAGAGGCACTTTCCTACACAATGTATTTGTACTGAGATTTTGTTACACTGCACTCATTTAGCTTCCTCCTGCTCAGGTTTAGCTATTAAATAATCGTACATTCTGGTGCACTATATATTATCAAAGTTAAGTGAAAGATTTGCACACAACCTAACTCCAATACTTATATACTGCATGTACTGCACTGTGGGTATTGGGAAACACGTTCGCTCCGCGTCTAAGGCAACAAACAACTGTGCCAGCCCAGAAACACCGCCCTACCAACAAGCCCTGACCTTAATGATTCTGCCCACAACCTCCTCCATTGGGAGATATGTCCAGCATGTTGAAACTTAAAACAATTTAGAGTGCACCATATAATGCAAAGCTGCATAGCAATATATCGGCGGGGTCTATAAGAATGGGGACCCACTGTAAAATATCATACCTTCGCCGTCTACATCCTAACCTATGCAGTCTCTCCTCCACCTATGACTCTGAACTCTAACGGTATACATGAATAAATTAATGGTGGTTCCAGAGACCCAAGACATTCTTCTTTTCGGGGAAGTGAAACTTGGGGCTCAAGTTAGTATGCACGCCATTACTGGCCAATGTGATGTTTATGAACACATATGGATACAGACGGTTTTCCTGAGGACCTGCGAATGGAGATGGCAGCGGAGCTGGAAATGGGGTGAGGGGCGGGGGGGGGGGGGGGTTCTTAACATCCAGATGGGAAGGAGTGTTCTGCAGGGATATAAACAGCGGTGCTTTGTGTTTGTGATGTGCAGGAACAGTGCGTGGAGACAGAAAGTACTGCTATGCCAATGAGTTGTGGAAAGGGTAAGAGGAAAGCTTTGCGCTGCAGACTGCACTGATGCTAGAGGCACAGTGGAACCCATTCTAACCCTGTTTGTCCACTGGCTTCTACCCAGGAGGCCTTCTCCCCAATGCAGATGCTGGCAGTTCTAGCAGGAAAATCGCAGTTTATGATCGTAAGAAGATAGACGTTTTTTGAAAACGTAAAAGTAAGCACACTGAATTTGATATGGAATCCTTCCAGAAATGCAAGCCGGCAAGACTATGAAAGTGCTAGCTATATAACCAAGCACTGACAAAACCAGATGTTTTCACATTTCAAGTGTGTGCGAGAATGTATTTCAAATTAAACAAGATTAAGGGATGGGGAGAGGGAGAGGGCAAGCGAGAGGACAGGCAGCAAGGGAAGGAAGGAGCAAGCAGCACCCCAAGGCAGTAGGTGAGGGATGGGGCAAGCAGCCAAGGGGGCACAAAGAGCAAGCGACAGCGGTAGTAGAGTAATTGGTGAGCGGTACAAGAATGCAGAGTGGGGGAGAGCGATTTTGAAATGCATGCAAGCACAATGGACTGAGCAGCCGAGAACGAGAGTGGGAGGAGGCTAGAAATAATGTCTTGATCAAGTTGGGAGCAGCGGACGAGCACTAATTAAGCTGAATCAATCTGTTCTTGGTACCTGCTCCACGGCAAGCATCGGAAGTGATGTTACTGCTGCACTGGCCAATGAAGAGGGCTACAAAGAAGAGTAGCGCAGAAGCAGACAAATGGTAAGCAATAGGCGGAATCCAAGCCCTTTTGTGTATACAACAGTGTCTCGCAAGTGAGACGCTAGCACATGCTCTTGCAGGCTCGACCCTAACAACACAATCTGAGTCCTAAAGAAGGGATTAATTAAGGTTTGAGTGAAATAAGTATGTGCATGCACATGTTATTTGTCGTACTTATTTAGATGCTACTTCAAGCATTTGTTTTACTTGCGATCAGTGCATACAATATTTAATAAATGATTTCATTAAGAAAGAATACGATTTCCCATAGATTCTGTTTCTTTAGTAATTCAATTCATGAGTATTATGATACAATTCAGGTCCCTGAACATCTATGCGAGCTAAGCAAGGACTCCTGCCACCACAGATGAGATTGCGGCTGCTCTTTGTAAGTTGTTCTGTAACCTGCCAAGCATGTAATGAGCCAGCCATATGTGGACCAGTTACTCACTAAGAGAAGCCCTTTCCTTGCACCTTTTCTGGGTTCTCGATCTCTCCATCTTATCCCATGCATCTGCTAGGCCATCCTCCCCTACCCTCTTCATGACTTCATATTTTGCGACTACTCTCTCCCATGCTTTTGTTTGTGTCCCATTACTCTCATTGTCTGCATCCTGCCACTGCCACCCAGTCGGCCCGTCTTCCTTTAGTGTTCATGTGTTTTTCTCCTTGCATGCTCCTCTGTCTTTAACCTGCTGTGTGAGGCCTCAGCCTGTATACTTGGTGTAGCCCATATGTAACCAAAAATACAAAAGAAGCCCAGGGTCTATAAAGCTGGAAGGATGCTACTGGGGTGTCCCTTTTTAAAGGACCGTTTCCCTCACTCACCCGAAAGTGGCATGCTTCATTATAGGGTAACCTCCTCGCGTTAGGAACCTAGTCATAGTGCGGGCTACAACCCTCTCTCTGAAAGGGAGGAGCTCAGGGATGTTTTGTTTGTCTAAAAGAAGTATACTAAATACCTTAAGTGAATGGGTATGGTGAGGGAGGCAAAACAAAAATAAATGTGGGTTAAAACTAGTTCAGGGGTATGTTTTTTGATATTGAAAGGAGAGGATAACATAAAGTTATGACTGAGGTCCAACCATACCTATGCACATTTTGGTTGCACACATCTTGTAGTAACACTCAAGAGGTCCTAAAGAAGGCCGCCACACCTCTTATGAGGGCACTAGGCTGATATATGTCAATCTATGACCTATAGTGCACCCTATGACCTGTCTAATTCCTTCTTGTTGTATCCTGTTTTTATTCCCGGTCTGGGGACTCCCGAATAAAACTTATTGTGTACCCCTGAACTAGTTTTAACTCCCATTTATTTTTGTTTTGTGTCCCTCACCACACCCATTCACTTAAGGTATTTATTATACCTCTTTGAGACAAACAAAACATCCCTGAGTTCCTTCCCAGAGTGTGTTATAGTCCGCACCATGACTAGGTTCATAGTGCGAGGAGGCTAACCTATGATGAAGCATGCCACCTTCGGGTGGGTGAGGGAAACGAGATAAAAAGTCTGGGTTTTTGGTTGGATTGTGAGTTGAATTTGAAACACCAGGCATTGAAATTAGGGGCCACCTGCTACGGAATCCTTAGGATGCTCCGGAAGGTTCTGCCTCTTCTACCTCCCCTAGCAAGGAGACTAATGGTCCAGGCTTTAATCCTTTCTCGCTTGGATTATGGGAATGCTCTCTATTTGGGAGCCCCTCTTGCCACTATTGCAAAGTTACAGACTGTACAAAATTGTGCAGCGCGTATGCTTTTACAGACTCCTAGCCGCCAATCTGCTAAACCCGCATTCAACTCCCTCCACTGGCTCCCTATAAAGGAGAGAATTAAATTCAAGGCTCTCTGTATTGTTCATAAGTCATTAGCAGGAAAGGGTCCGCACATCGATCTATCTATTGTTTTACCCTATCGTCCGAACAGGTGCCTGCGCTCGGACAACCTTCATCTTGCTGTAGTCCCTAGAATAAAAAGGGCGAGAAGTGGTGGCCGTCTGTTCTCTTACAATGCGGCCAGGATGTGCAACACCCTCCCTCTCCACATGCGTTATGAGTCTAATCATTTGGACTTTCGCAAAAAACTAAAAACTTGGCTCTTCCTTACTTTAGCTGGCTAGATCTCACTCTCCGTGCATAACTGCTATTAGCGCTGGGATGCCCTTGGGTAGCTATGCGCTCAATAAATGTTTTTTTCATTCAATAAATGTTTTTTCATTGTGTTTTGTTGTAGTCTGTCTGTATCCATCCAAGTGCTTACCCACTTTTTTAAGCTCTCCATTTTTCCAGCCACCCGTCCTTCCACTCACTCAACCATCTACTTATGCACTCACCCATTAGTCATACACTCATTCATACGTCGGTGCACTCCCTCGTCCAGCCAACTATTGACATGTTCTAGCTGTTACTTACGCGTCCTGATTCACAACAGCAAACCCAAATTTACCAGTTATTGAAGAAGCACTTTCACTTATAAGCTAGGCAGACCTGCAGGCAATGCTTATTTAAAGGGCTTTTTCCTGTATATTACTATTAGTCTTACGTGTGGATCTTTATTCTTGCTGGCCTCCAACAATTGTTTTTGATAGAAGCTCTTGTAATACATTTTGTGAATAATGATTCATTGCCTTGGTGCCTCTTCCGTTGCAGGATATCGAGCATGAACAAAGCCCTGTTGGTAAAATAAAATGCATTCCTATATGAGGGATAAAAAGGCATTGGATAGTTAAAAATGCAATACAGGCTAAAGAATCACTGACTCCGCCTCTTGCAGTGATAGGTTAGCAGAAAGTGAGCTAAAACATCATCTGGGACAGGGTATTATTGCCTGACATTGAATCTCCTCAATAAGCGAATTTAGCAGGAAAGGCAAAGTAATATTTGAACTGCCACTTTATTGTTCTGTCTTAACTAATATAACATCTATTTGTTTTCCCAGCCAAAGAACGCATTCCTTTTAGAGGAAATGATAAGCTGATGAAGCATTTGAGTAACATTGAGAAAATCGGCCTATTTAGAGGACTGCCCCCGACGGCTTTTGATGTCCTTCTGAATGTTGCAGTCAGTGGTATGCTTGGTAAGTATGGTAACCTGCGACGGGGAATTGTCGAAAGATGCGTTCTCACTGCTTGGTGTCCTTTTTTGACCATCTTTAAATATCTGTATGTATCATTCAATCATGATGATTCACAAATATGGTTCTGTAGCAATGCGAGAATACGTATTTCTAGCTGCACAGCTTCAATTCACATCGGCCACACAGACTAGAGTATTTTTATTTATTACTTCACTATTAGACTTTTTGGGTGACTGAGTTCTACAAAAGTCAATTCGCGGCTGCAAGGAGAAAAGCAACTTCGGTAGATGACTCTGGACATCAAGCATATGACACACAAACTTTGCAACACTGAAGACAATAAAATAGCAACAATTTGACCTTCACCCTTCCCAGCCTCGTTCTCTTCCCTGAGCCCCCAGGCCCTTGCTTCTTGATTCCCAAGCCTTACATTTCTCATTCCATCTGCCAAAAACTCCTCCAACTAAGTAGGCACAATCAGAGCCTCAGACCTACAAGTTGTAGCTTTTCTGGCAATTCCTCATTTGTTTTTAGGTCTCGCCTAGGCAGCGCTTGCGCTGTCTCTTCGAGACATACTGTATTCAGGATATGGGCATAAAGCTCCGCCCACTTTCCGCCGATCTTTTTAGTTGGCTCCTTTCCCTGTCCTTTGTAAATGGTGGCTTTTCATTGGTCAATAGGCTTAGTAGTCCCTCCTTAGTACCTCCTTGTCTCTACTTGTAACCTCCCATGAGGACACCCCCTGTTGCATGTGTTGTTACTCCCTAGGTTTTAATTACAGCCTCAAGGCACTATTTTCTTAAATGGCTTCAGGCTGGACACACTTGGTCCTAAGCTCGGTTGGCAGTGGTTACTTCACTCACTAGAACATCTCACATTTATATGAGACCGCCTACATATTTCCCTTCATCAACTCCACACAGAGTACAACCTAATCCAAAATTAATGTAATCATTCTTTTGTCACATTTCAAAGTAACTAATTGTATATATGGACATAGCTATTTGAATGTACTCGTTGTACTGTCTGGCATGCAATGCATTATGGGTAGGGTGGATTTACCATATCTTCTGCAGGGTGCAGTGCCATATGTGACCAAGAGAGGTCCCCTTTTGGCCACATATGGTACTGCACCCTGCATCATGGCTAGGTAAAAAACATTGTCATTTATAATGCCAATAACTCCAATTTTGTTGCAAGCTTGCGGTACTGCACAGACATGCAGTGCTGGTGCCTTGCTCACTAGGGACCTCTAGGAGCAGCTTGCGGTATTGCACCGAGACATGCAGGGCGGGTGCCTTGCTCACTAGGGACCTCTAGGAGCAACTTGCGGTACTGCACCTAGACATGCAGTGCTGGTCCCTTGCTCACTAGGGACCACTAGGAGCAGCTTGCGGTACTGCACCGAGACATGCAGTTCTGGTGCCTTGCTCACTAGGGACCTCTAGGAGCAGCTTGCGGTACTGCACTGAGACATACAATGCTGATTCCTTGCTCGCTACGCAAGCATTTGCAATGCACTAGGTCTTGCATTACTGAAAGTATGAGATATTGGCGTTGCATTATTATTTGCAACGCCAATACCTCAAACTATCAGTAATGCGAGACCTATTGCATTGCAAATGCTTGTTTTCAGGTAGCAGTTGTGCAGCCCACAGTTACCTTGAAAACACTTTGTATGGGTGAATGGTCCCTTCTTTACTTTTAACTTGCAGAACACTGCAAAGAGCTAAGAGACCCCTTGTTCTGTTAGATGATCTCTGGCTCCCAATGCTGAAAATCAGAGAGCTATTGAACGCCTCCCTACAACAGTCTAAACTATTTGTAAACTCAACTGCTGGCTCCCAGTGATTTAGTACCTTCTGCCACTCCTCACGTCATGATTCTTTTAATCCTTACTGTTTCGCCTTTTGCTAGTAAGTTTGGCTAGGGAGAATCAAACCTAACTGTATTTGTTGGCTTCTTATTCGTATCCTACGCCGACAACACTCAAATCGTCATAGCCAGTGATCCTGAGGAAGTAAATAATCGTGTAACTGGATAGCTGTTTCAAGTTGAGAAATGGATGACCTTGAACTGTTTAAAGCTCAGCTCCAGTAAGACAGATGTCTTACTTTCTGGAAAAAACACTTTTTGATCCCAATCCTGATGGCCACTGGAACTAAGCCCCTTACCTATACCGGTTTCCAAAGTCAATAATCTACGCATTCCCTTCGATAACAATCTCTTTTGAGGGCCACATTAATACTTTCACGTTGGCCACTTTCTATGTTCTCTTAAGGAAAATCTTACCTTTTATATCCCCGGGCCTGCAAAAAACCATTACAGCAACTCTTGTAATGTCCAAAATTGACGATTGCAAAGCACTTTTTCTCAACTTTCAGAAAAAAATCGCTCCGCAAATTGCAGATTCTACAAAACGTCACGGCCCACCTACTGATGGGCATTCCCAAGCACGAGTCACTCTCCTATGGCCTGGGTCTCCTTCACTGGCTCCCAGTGAAAAAACGGATCGAATTTAAAGCCTTATGTATTGCTTTTAAGGCACTCAATGGCATCAGTCAACAAAGCTTCTGATGGAACATTGCGCTCAGCATCCGCTTTCAATTTAGTAGTCACTAAATCTAAAAAAGCTCGCTGGGGTGGCAGAAGCTTTGTGGTGGGCACCCACAGGCTATGGCATGCTCTCCCCTTAGAACTAAAGAGCAAGGAAGATCTCCTGAAATTCATTAAGACCCATAAAACCTGGCTTTTCAACCAGTAGCCACCTCTTCCCCACTCTTAGATCTGCAGTCTTTCTACCACTGAGACAGCGCCTTGACAGCTTCGGGTAAATGCGCACTATACAAATCCTGTTTTCATTTAATTATTATTCAATGCATTTTTATTTTAGGATTTCTTGGCAAGTTAAATGCTACTTTAGTCAGGCACCAAATAGTATGGTTACCGGGAGGAGAGGTTGGTTCATAATGAGTATATATTTAGTGCTGTTAGCTGGAGTACCCTGTCATGCTGCTTAGTGTGCAGGAACCAAGACTGTTACGTTCAATCACTATGGATGAGGAAGTAGCATGGGAAAGCCTTCGTAGTGGGGGATTCACCAAAATCTAATCATTTGCTGGTAAATCGGCAGTGTCTACCATAGTAATCTGGCCGACAGAGGTTAAACGTGTGGCGGATGTTGGGCTGTGGGGTGAGCACATGGCATACCTGCTCAGATCATTTTGTTATTTTTTTAATGGGTATCTAAAGCCCTGGCTTGTCCTAATCAATCCTTGTGCAGCAGAATAAACATTGATATATTTTCATGTTGTCATCTCCATATCTTTGACAAAGTTCCCACAATAAGATTCGTATTGTGAGAAGGTTTTTGTCGAAGATGGGGAGATGTGAAGACGTGAAAATATATCAGTGGTTAATCTGCTGTAACATAGTTTAAATAGGACAGTGCCGAGAACACATGCATCACTGCGAACAAGAGTGCGTCTATCAGCTGGTGTTATGTTGCACTTTGTAAACAAAGTATTTTGGCCATTATGATGAAGAAGAGTACGTTACAAATCAAGCACAAGCTTTAAATGAAATGGACTCTGACTCAGCCCTACTGACTTTCAAGCAAGACTGGCCTGCAAGAAATTTATATTAAGTTGTCTACATAGCCTAGTCCCCCTCTGGCCCTGAAGAGAGGCATGTGCAGATGACAAGACCAAGACACAGCAGACTGGTGCCCCAAACTGACGCGGAGGCTATTGATCTGCAAAAACAAGATGAGAGCACATGCTGCAAATTTTTCACGGTCCATGATATCGGTCTATCATCTCTCAAAGGAGCTTGATTTCAGCTTCTGCACAAACAAGGGTATGGTGCCAAATTTACCTGTAAAGCTAGGCGGGTCGCGAAAGATTGTCGTTTTTAAAAATTGGGTTGTGGTTCTAAAACGTTTGGAAAGCACGGTTATATGGCAATGTTCTTCAGAATTTAGTCATCTGAAATGGGCCTGTGCTGCATACTGCCACTATTTAAAATCCAAGTAACTTCTGTCAAAATCCATGTGCCTCCTCTGTGGGAGGAAAAAAACAGGAAGTGATCCACACTTAGTTTGTGTGGTTTGCCTTCCTTCGTGACTCTTTATTAAGGAGTATGAATTCTGTAAAAACATGCCCAAGAGGAACTCCTAAGAATGGAGAAGGTGGGGGCGTGTCCTGTATGAGGACCCAAGATGGCTTCCGTCATCTGAGTTCCCATGCTGGGGCTCCTAAATGTGCCCGTGAGAGCATTGCAGCAGCCTCCCTGGGGGCGGTGAGCAGCCACCTACCTTGCAGAGACCTGTGAGGCGGGTGTAGTCGCAATTGGGCGAGTGCGTTTGCCACTGCCCCAAATCAAAGATGGTCGTCTACGTCGTGGCAGCAGCCACCACTGTGCCTGACTGATGCTAAGCGCTCCTCCCTGGCTGGCCTGCTAAATCGAATTCGAGGCTGTGGGCATTCCTTCCTTTCTTTGCCTGGGTGGATGCAGCCCACAGAGCCCTCGTGCTGCATCTGCCTGGACTGATGGCGTGGTAATGAGCCTCGCATCCCCTTGGGAAGCACGCATGAACATTGTGGACTGCTTAAAGCGGTTGGTGCTCTCCCTTGCACTGCTGTGCTTGGCCTCCAGTAATCGCCATCAGTGGATCCCTCCTGCTGGAAATGAAGAAAGACATCGCAGCTATGAATGCAAACTTCACTGAAGCTCTCACTGAACTAGATCAAGCTGTGAAGGGAGTTTAGTCTTGCTTGGATCTGGTGGAGGCGACGGTGGCGCTACAAGACCAAACACAGGATGAACTAGCAGAGTGTGATGGTGTTTGAAACTCAACCATGCATTTTGGGATACTCACGGGAAGACTGAGAACCACTCCTGCCGCAACAATATCTGGATCAGGGGTGTGAGGACCACTTTCCTAATGCCGAGTTGGAATGCTTTGTACAGGCACTGTTCCGCCATATTCTCCAGGACTCTGAGAATGGAGATCTTACCCTGGACTGCACTCATCGTGTCTTCTCCACATACCAGCAACGGAATCAACTTTCACCAGATGTACTCACCAGAGCTCTCTTCTACTAGGTCAATGAAGATATTCTGAGAGCAGCCTGAAAATTAGACGCGCTTACCTTCAGAGGTGAATCCTCACTCTTTTTCAAGACCTATTAATCCAGAGGCTGGCCAAGCTCTGCAATTTCAGGAAAGTATAGTCCTGTGTACGTGAAAAGAAAATACTGTACTGCTGGGGCTTCCCGCTATGCCTAATCTTCACGGTCGACAATAAGTGGGTGGCTGCACGCACACCAGATGAAGCCAGAGTCCTGCTGCAGAGGACTCCCCTCCCGAGGGTAGCAGCGGTCTGCCCATAACACCCAGCTCGTCACAGGTAGATGGGTGGAGCAGACCACCTTCAAAGATGACTCTCAGGTCCTCATTGAAAACTGCACGCTGGTGGAACCAGCGGATGGACCTACCAGTACCGGATAACGACTGACGACTCCTAAAGTACCTGCCAGGTTTGAATGCAGAACTGGGTGGGATGGGCTAAACAGCTTTGCTTCTCCGGTGAACGGGGCAGATTACTTTGTTGGTCCTCTTGTGGGCGGCTGTCTCTGGGCTCCTGTGGATGTACGGTAGCATCACACATGCTACTGAATTGGCAGGCGGGGGCCCTGGAGCACTCTCTTAAGCTGCCCCCTCCTGTACAGCCGATGCCCACCACTCTGCTGCTACGCCATGACAATTTCATTGAGCATGGCTTTTTGTTACTAAAAGCTGTTCTGATTTGTTTTGTAGATGCTGTTTTTCTTCCTTACATTTTATAGCGTTCCAGGGTGCACAATACTTGTGATATAGCTAGCTCGGCTACTAGATGCCTCTTGGGGTGGTGAGTTGTTTTGTGACCTATGGGGCCTGCCCTACATTTTTGGCCCCTGGCAGCAATGTAATGTCTCATGTTGTTTTGATGACACATCCCCTTAGCATAGCTTTCCTAAATGTTCAGGGGCTTAACACTTTAATAAATCTGAAGGCACTCTTGAAGTGGCTCCACACCAAGCAGGTTGACATAATCATTCTTCAGGAGACACATCTCTTGGCATCTGACACCAAGAGGCTTCACGCTTACTGGTTTCCACTTCAGTTCCATGCGCCAGGCCCACCAAGACTAGGGAGGTGGCCCTTTTGTTTGGGTGAGGCTTGTCCATCTCTATCGTCACGTGGATAGGGAGGGCAACACGGTGGGTCTACCCGCTAGGTTGGGCACCAGGGTGATTGCACTCTTCTCCTTTTATGATCACAATGACAAAGATGAGTTTTACGGCTCCCTGCTCCCCCTTTACAAAGGACAGCCTAATTGTTAGGGGTGATTTCAACACTGTCCTGGACTCTTCTCTAGACCGCTCCGTGGCCCGCTACAACACCCATCTGATCCCCTTGACTCTTACACAAGGCATTTTTGATCTTAACTTGTTGGACATTTGGAGGGCGACACACACTGGGGAGAGGGATTACATCTATTATTCGAATGTCCATAAAACCCACACACAAATTGATTTATTTTTTGATTGCTGCCCCGTTACAGCCATGCATCTTGTCGGCCACTATAGGTACCCAGACTATGTTGGACCATGCCCTAGTATTCTTGGCGCTGGATGCAGAGGAATCCCTCAATCATTGTGCCCCGGCATGGTACATAAACAAATTCGCATTTCGAGACCTAGCTCTACAGGACTTAGTGCGTGAGTCTTTAGATCACTATTTTAAAGAAAATGACACTCGAGAGGTGTCCTACGCTACTCTGTGGGATGCAGCCATGTCAGTGCTGTGCAGTAAACTTCTAAAGCATACATCCGGAACATGCTGACACTATCGCTGATGGGCAGACTGGCCATTGCCAAGATGGTACTTCTGCTGAGATGCCTGTATGTCCTACAGAACTCGCTATGTCTGCTCCCAGCGAAGGTGTTCAAGCAGTTGGACTGCATACTCCTTTCCCGCCTGTGTGCAGGTCGACGTAGCAAGTTGGCCTTGGCAACACTGACCAGAAGTTCGGGCGGGGGGGGCGCCTACAGGTGCCCCGACTTGACCTGTACTATTATGCTGCACACCAACAACATGTTGTCTTCTGGTTGGACCCGGGAGACAATTGGAATAACATCTACTAGTCGGTGAGGTAGATGCAGATGAACTGCAGAAGCTGTTGATGGAGGGTGAGGAAGACGTCCCCTATATAGTCTGAAAATGGCAAAACTCTGGCAACGTTTTGCTCAGACAGTTCTGAAACGGGCCCCATTCCACCAGGAACTCGCGGTCTGGACACTGCAGCCGGTAACACAAATGATGGACCATATGTCCTTACAAGTCTGGCTGGAGGGCAGTTGTTTAACCCAACTTGAGGAGCTGTACTACGGTGAGACTCTTATAACTTTTGAGGAGGCCTGCCAGGAGTTTAAACTAGGGCCCGGGCACTTCTTACATCATGCTGGACTGGCTGAAATAGCAAAGGTCACCTGGTCTTCTTAGCCTGCAGCACCCAAACCCACTCACACACTGGGGATTCTACTGTCCTGCGGCACTGGCAGACACCTAATCACTCTGTTATGCAAAGCTATGTGGGCAGACACATGGGGGCCCCAGCCACAGTCTCGTGTAATGGCCCCTTTAAGCTGGTAAACTACAACTTTCTGCATGGGACCAATCTCACCCCTACTGACCTTCACTGCATGGCCCGACCCGCGTAGACCGTTGTCCACGATGCGGAATCGGCAGGCTGACTTCTTGCATTTGACTTGGCAATGCCGTATGATGCCGAGCTTTTGGACCCAGGTGGGCATGGACATCAAGCGAACTACACACCTGAACATTGACCACACGCCGCAGACCTTCCTGCTCAGCAACATTAAAAGGCCCAAGGCTCGTAAAATGGCATACAAATTCCTACAATTGGCGCTGGTGCTAGCCAGGCGTAGAGTCGCCATCACTTGGATGGACCAAAGGGCTCCGGACTTGGCACACTGGCACCGGGACGTACAAGAGTGGGCCCTGGCTGAGGAGATCCACATGAAACCCAGTAGGTGGGACGTAAAGGTTGCAGAGGAGGTGCCAGCTTGGAGAGACTTAAGTGAAGTACTCCTAGACCCAGAAACCGCCCCTCGAAGTAACAGACAATGATAGTTCAGATCGCATTGGGGGACGTACTGCGGACACAGACTGGGACGAGAACCCTGTGTACTGGAGTGGCAGTTTGTAGAATGCATGTGGGGTTTGGATGCGACCTGCAGGGTGTCTGCAAACACGCGTAAGAGATGGATGGGTGGTGAGATGCCTGATCAGATTAAAATTACTATGCTATCTTCTTCATACTCCATTATCTGCTGTATTGTATTTTATAAAACTGAAAAATAAAGGTTTTAATTATAAAAAAAGAAAAAAAACATACATCTACGCTTCTCAAATTGGTTAAGGCCAAGAAGGAGGAACTCGAAATCCGTCTTTTCCGTCTTAAGGCCCAACACAAAGCTACAGGCTCAAATAGTGTATCGAGAGCTTGAGCATGTTCGGGGCAAGCTGGAACAGCTCTTTATGACTGATGTTGCACGGAAACTCCTCTACATGAACCAGAAATATTATGAGAAGGGATAAAGCTCACAGACTCTTAGCATACAAATTACAGCAAAAACAATCTAGAAACCATATCTTGTCCATTGAAGATGGTACCGGAACTTCCCACACGGGCACCCAGCATCCTCAACCTCTTCAAGACTTACTTATTGTCCTTCTACAAGGCTCAGTCTCCTCTAGCGGACATCAAAGACCGCTACCTGTGAGATTTTGCCTTCCCCCACATTGATCCCACCCTGCTTCATGAGCTAGAAGAGCCTAATACACCTAAGGAAGTGGGTACTGCCATACATCAGCTAAAAGCCAATAAGGCCCCTGGGTCAGACAGGTTCTCGGTTTCATTCTATAAAGCCTACTACAAACTGCTAGTTGAAACTTTGGCTAAGGTTTTGAATTCCTTTCTGGTCATCAAAGCAGTGCGGCGGAATCCATTGTAACACTGTTGTTGAAGTCAGTTAAGGTCCCTACAGCCCATTCTTCTTGCAGGTGTTTTGCTATGCTAAACTTTGATGTTAAAATTCTCACCTTTCGTTTGGCTGCCTGCCTACACTCGTCCTGGCTGTTGCACCTGTTCAGCTGTCAGTCGGGGTTATCAGTAACAGGCAGGCCTAGGATAATGTAAGGCTGGTGGTTAATGTCCACTATGTGGCAGAACGAACCAACACCATGACCCTCCTTCTCTCGCTTGATACGGAGAAGGCATCTGACTGGGTGGACTGGCAATTGATCTGCGCAGTCCTTTCGAAGACTGGGTGGGGCCCCCACATGGAGGCCTATCTGTTGGCCAACTTCGACACTCCAACCTCATGTATCAGAGTTAATGGCGCACTCTCCTCTCTGATACTCCTTTGCAGGGGTTCTTGGCAGGGATGCCCCCTGTCCCCACTAATCTTTGCTCTTATGCTGGAGCCGCTGGTCCACCGACTTAAAACAAATCCTGGGATCCAAGGGCTTAAGGTGGATGGAGAAATGTATAAATTAACATTGTTTGCAGATGGCGTACTGTGCTTTATCACATGCTCTGATCTGTCTCTTCCCTTGTTGAATGACCTAAAACACTTCGGAGCAGCATCAGGCTTCCGCGTTAATCTCACGAAGTCCACAGGCCTTGGTATAACAGACCCCACTCAGAAGATCCTATCCTTGCTCTTCTCCTTTGGCTTCGTATGGGAAGTCACTTCTTTGCGTTGCATTGCGATTTTGTTTTGACTAGCTCCAGTCGCACGCTCTTTCAAAACAACATACCTCCACTGTTGGAGGCCTTACTGACGTACCTCTACTACTGGAGCAGGTTGGACACTTCATGGATGGGTCACATTAATGGCATGAAAATGAACTATCTGCCCCGGATACTTTACGTGACGCACACATTGCCCCTTTAGATACCTTGTGATATCATTCAGCACACCCAAAGCCAGCTGTTGCAATTTGTGCAGCATAATTCCACCCCCGAATACCACAAGTAACATGGTTCAGGAGAATGTCAGATGGAGGGCTTGGGCTCCCCTATATAGAACAATACATGCATGCCTCCTAACTGCAGTCTGCACTAGATTTTCATTCTCTCCCCATATCAAAATTTGGGTGCTTTCAGAACAGGGATACTCTCTCACCCCTCTGCATCACATCCTGTGGTTGATACCTCTAGACTGTTTTGAGCCTTCACACACACACACTCCTTTGTATGCAACTGCAACTCTCCTGCATTATTGGGATCAAATAAACTGCTGCCAGACAGCTACAACATATCCTTCCGCTGGGGTAGCACTGCCTCGGAGTCGAAGTCGGACAGGACAATGGATTCCACATCGTTAGGCGTCATCAGGGAAGTTGGAGTGGTGTGAGGAGGACTTGCTTCGGTGTGATTCTCGGCTTCGGGCTGGAGTTAGTCTGGTACTGGAGACCGATTCAAAGGGCCCAGTTGCAAAGACCTGCCGGCAATATCCCAGCTGAGGCACCTCCTGTCTCCATGGGGCACGAAGGCGCCAAAGGGAGTCTGTGTCCCGAAGATGGAGTGCAAGGCAGTATAGAACTCGTAAGTGGGGCAGGCGTCGCTCCAGCTCTGGGGAATTCAGGGAGGTGCAAAGCAATTCCTCCCTCCGGCTCCTCAGGAGAAGTGCGGTTGCAAAGCCTAGAAGTATAATGCCGAGAGGGTGAAAAACAAAGAATGCTTGGACTTTTTTGTGCGTCTTCGACTTGACTGACTTCGATTTCGAAGATGACTGATCAGGACACCAAATTGTGACCGTGCCTGTGAGCTCCTTGGGATGGGGACCAGGAACGACGCAGAGCTTTCTAGTGCTGCACCGCTAGGAGCTTCATTGCTCACTCTCAGATAGTCTTCGGCTGCATCAATGACAGTCAGCGCAGGCCCTGGAGTCATGGTCCAACCCCAGACACCAAAGATAGACCAAGTGGGTTTCAGACACAGACATCTGTCTGTGACATTCCCCACACGGTTTGAAACCTGTAGGTTTGTTAGGAGACATGTACCTAGCACACTGGGAATAGCTCCTCGTTTAGTTAATGCCCTTCCCCTAGTAGCCTTTGCATTCATTTATTATGGATAAGCAGTACTAGATGTGGGTATTAAGCCAGATACAACAAATGAACCTTGACCGCTACAAGCTTTTGTCATGCACCAGAAATGTATTTTCATGGGAGCATAGGGCCCAAAATCTTCTAAGGGCTAAGATGAGTTGCCCAGCCTATTACTGAAACACCTGAGTCAACTGCCTATATTGGGAGTTTTTGGTCAAAAGGAATTCCTTTCAACTATTTATTTTGCGGACACCACCAGAGAAGAGACTGTTTTGTTTACAGTTAGCTGGACATGGACATGGAGCACGCCATACATTGGGAAAATCTACAATCTGAACCCTTCCTTCTCCCATGTGGAGTGCCACAGGGATCGGCACTGTCACCAACTCTGTTTAACATTTATGTCACCCCACTCGCCAGTCTCATTAGACAACATGGTTTCTCGTTTGTGTCTTACGCGGACGACTCACAGATTATCATCTCTGTATCTAAACAGTCTGAGCCTGTCGCCGCGATTTTCCATGCTTGTCTGACTTACATTATGAGCTGGATGAGCAATAACTATCTTAAAATCAACACGGATAAGACGGAGGTGATGGAGTTTGGTAACGGACCGTCCCTGTGGAACCACACCTGGTGGCCCACAGATGCAGGCGTTTGTCCAGCTCCATCTACTAAAGTTAAGAATTTGGGGATTATTTTTGATGACCAACTTAGCTTCTCGGCTCAGATAAACCGTGTAACCTCCACTTGTTTTTTCATACTGAAGCTTCTTCGGAAGGTGTTTCCTTTCATTCCGCAGGAGCTAAGAAAAACAGTGGTAGTGGCCCTAGTCCTATCACGCCTAGATTACTGCAATGCACTATTTATAGGCATTAATGAGGCGCAGAAGGCCAAATTGCAGTCTATACAAAATGCCGCTGCGCGGATACTATTGAATATCCCAAAAGGTCACTCCACCTCCGCTGCCATTAAATCATTGCATTGGCTCCCAATACAGCAGCGTTTGGAATTCAAGGCTTTATGCTTGGTTCACAAGACACTATATGGTGGAGGGGGCAGCCGACCTCCGTAAATTTTTCCACTGGTACATTCCTACGAGAAGCCTCAGATCCTCAAACACGGGCCACATCTGCGCCACCAAAGTCTGTAGAGCCAGATGGGGAGGGAAGAGTCTATCGCACTATGCAGTTAGGCTATGGAACCAACTGCCTACCACTGTGAGACTCCAACCAAACAGGCTAATGTTCAGGAAGTTGATAAAAACGTGGCTGTTCCCCAGGGCATAAAACGGTACAGCTGTTTGCATTCCCTCTCTTTTCTCACTTAGCGCCAAGACGCCTCGGCATTCGAGCGCTTTATAAACTTTAATCCTATCCTAGTTGTCCTCCTCCTGGTTCCCTGATCCTTCAGACACTGTGGCAGAGGTCTAATGGAATCTGGTATAGCATTGGAAATAATGACAAAACAAAAAGCCAACAACTCTATAAAGGGTATTTGGCAAGCTGCAGGTGTCCGTAATTGAAGGATGGGAAGACACCTAAGAGAGCGATAATATTCTCTCAATCAACGGAAACACTTTTCCTGTGCTTATATCAAGTATCGCTCCTTGGCTTATATTCAGTGGCACTCCTAAATATGATAACAGCTGCACTAGTTTTGATGGGGACATGGTCCATTCAGAAGAATGGGTGTACAGTAGTATTTCTGTTTCTACTTGTATCCGTTTTAGATGTAATTTGGGTGCATCTTTAGGGGGAATGGAAGTATGAATCCTAAAGAGAAGAGCATAACCATTCTTTACAATGCTACATGCATATTTGTTGCTGGTTAGGTTTTACCACTCACTTAGATGACAAAAGATAGTTCCACTCACTGGGTGAGAAGTCACTGTTTTCAACAAGATGGTTTCCCAGCCGAGTTGGATAGTCCGCTTCCCCTAACTGTGCATGATCTTCTCTGGTACACAGTAGGATTTTGCTTATGTTGGAGTGAAGGTTATTGCTTCCTGTAAGACTACGGAGGGGTTTGAACCCTTTGTGTTGAAATCACCTATCTCTCCTATATCTGGACTCCAGGTATTTCTTGATCTCTTCAAGCCAAACTTAATTTAATGTTTCAACTTCCAATACCATCTGTTGCATCTCATTGGCACTTGGTCTGAAGATAACTGCAGGAGAGAAGGAAGAAAAGATTTTGTGATCATCTTTTGAGCCTCATTTGGTAAGGGTTTTAGTCTCAGCCACGACCTCTTCACTGCTATGCCGCAGGAATATTCTGATGAAGCCAGGTCTGTCGAGTCAATGGCAGTATTGATTATCTGATTACATACCAGAAGACCTTCCTAGACACTTTCACAAAATCCCACCTTCTGGCTTGAGGGAGGTTGTTCTCAATGCGCTGGATGTTCTCCCATAGAGTATGGTTATACTAATCTAGAAGAAAGAAGGGGCTGTTTTACCTTGTTACACATTTTCCTGCCAACCACATCTAATCTCTTTCCTCTCGTTTGCTGGAATTGAGATCTCTGGTGCAGAGACATGATGCTTCCAGGCTACAGAGACAACGACCAAGTCTGGTTTCGAGTCCAATCCAGATCTTACATCAGCAGTTGGAATATTTTCAACTACCCTAGAAGCTGCGACCTTGGGTGTGGCAAGTGAAAGACATTTGGTCTCTCATATTTTCAAAACAATACACCAAAGGAAAACATGTTTGTGCAGGACCGCTAAGCTACTGGGTTTCAATGATCACAGAAATCAACATACCCCTTGGGGAGGGGGGAGAATCTACTAGCCAAATCCTTGGTTGAGAGACCAGTGGTGAGGTGACCGAATAAGATGATGGAAGAATCACAATTCCCAGTCTAAAAGATCAAACAACTCTCCTGGAAGGAGCTGTAGGAGAACTCCTTTATTGCTAATGATGGCACAGGAGAAGGGGCACACATTGTTGGTCTAGAAGATGGAGGTTGGACCGTAAAGTGCCTTAGTGGTAAACCTGGGAGCTGTAAAGGGTCTAAACAGTTTTTCTGGAGGAATAAACAGTGAAGGTGTGAAATGCTCTGAGGAGGTGTTGCAGGAAGAGGGCAAAAAGTCTGTGGCTACAATTTCCTGCACTGACAGTGAAGATCTGTTAGTCCGTATCAATCTGTGCAATGTTGGTTTGTGCTGGAATGATGTGATGTCCAATATCTTGAAAAATACCTTATTATCAATTGACTTTACTCAGTGTATTAATTTCGAGTGCCTGGGCAACAAATTAATAGGCACAGAAATATCTTTTGTCCCAGACCAATTCTTGAAGAGACTGACATTTGGCTCTCAGTGCAGCTGACTGTAGCAATTTTTAACGGCAATCAAGCAGTTGTTGCCCCAGTCTTCAAATTTAAACTGTTACACGTCAAACGTAGAGCTTGAGAAGCAGGGTGAAGATTCTGATTTCTCTTCCTCTCCTTCTCCCTCCTTGGCAGTCTTTTGGAGGAGGTGGTAAGCCCACCGAGTGAGAAACATTTTGTCTGGTATCCCTGATGCAATTTTGTTAGTTCTTGCATTTGAAGTCCTCTTGCTTTTCTCCGAGGCAGATACCTTCCCAATTCGTATGTTTAAAAGGTTTTTAAAAATATAAAAAATAAGAAAAGTGGGAAAGCTCTAGGGCAATCTCAATAGAACATAAGGTGAAACAATACAAAGTGCGGAAGGTCACAAATAAATGGACATGCCGCAGCAGCATCCAGAGCAATCTACAGCGTCTAGGAGGATAGCCGGATTGGCGTACCTGTAGGTGTCAAACACACAAATATTACGCAAAGCCACATGGTTCATGGCATTTCATATGGACTCCGCCTCATCTCTGCCAGATTCATCATCAGACAACTAGAGTCCTCTCAATTGGGCCCGCCGTTGAATATCCGGCATGGCGATGGTTGCTTTCACTCCCACCCTATCACTCTTTACAAAGGTCTTAAAAGGCAACGATATTCGTTCCAACTTCTACGTCTGGTCAGCAACTATTGCGGTCAAGCACTCCATATCGTATATATGACATAATGTACACCACCACAATGATAAACTCTGTGGACAAGGGTTCCTCCAAGTGTGGACTATGGTCCAACATGTCGCCAGGAGGAAAAAGGTGAGCAGCTTACCTCATAGGTGTTGTATGTGGACAGACCGAATCCTCCCCAGCATCACCCAAAAGAAGCATAGAGGGTTCATCAGCTGAGCCACTGAACAAATCTGCGGAATCAAAAGGAGCACCTCAGACCAGAAGCGTGTCACGTGTGTAAAGCGCCACCAAATATTCGGGTAATTGCCCCAGCTTCACAGCCCCTCCAACATAGATCAGAAGTTCAGACAATGGCATGAAGCCGGATCGGGGTGAAATATCATCTCATGAAGATATGGTAGGCATTAGCCTTGTGCTGCAGACAAATGGAGGTCTTAGCGGCGAGTACCCACAACCGCTGCAAAGTGTCGTCAGTAATGGTAGTCCCAAGGCCCTGCTCCCAGCGTGACTGATAAGGGTATTGCATTGGTTCGGAGAGACCACCTAATGCTGCTTAGAGGCGAGTGATGCCCTTCTTAGGAACCCCCTGGAAATAAATTTGCTCCAAGAGCGTTTTGGCTATGCTACCATGATCTTTTACCAATGGTATGTTAGCCCAGTGGAGAAGTTGGGTAAAACAGAACTGCAGCGGTCAGCTGGAAACACTGACTGCACGTCTGCTGGTCTAACGTGACCCCATCTTGATACAACTCCAGCAAAAGTGGAGGTCCCCCACCCGCTCCAATCTGCAAATCGCATATTCAGTGTGTCCGGTACAAATTCTGGGATGTGTACAATAGGCAGTCTGGTTTGGACATGGGCACACTGTCATTGTCATTTGATAGACCTAGTGTGGACTTGGACTTTCGGGTGGTGATGAGGACAGCTATGGTTTCTCTGACTCAACTGAGGATCAGAGCCCATTCTACCATGAGGATAATTTGTATGAGGAGCTGGGCAATGCGAGCAGATTAGTCATGACTCCAGATGCTGGCCTGCTCTTGCCTCAGGGACCTGCTATGGAGGAAGCAGTATTCTTCACTATGATGGTGAGGAGGGCGAGAGAGGTCCTTGACCTGCAGCTCCCATGTATCACAGTCCTGACCAACGTCTTGACAAAGGTGCTTCAACCTGTGCTATCTTCAACTGAGCCCCTATTACCCTTTAGTAAAGCCCTTATGGACATTCTCCTGAGGTGCTTAGGCCAAGCATTGCACAGGTGATCGGTGCACAGGATGTTTGCCCGTCGCCACTGCTCCATGCTGCGGGACCAAGCTTTCCTCACCCAGCACCCCTCCCCTGAGAGCCTTTTGGTACAGGCCTCGGCTGCCAAAGTACACCCGGTTATAAAACACAAGGGAACCTGAAAGTCGTCTGGGCCCTTGGGTAAGCTTATATCCGAGAGCACAATGGTGCCTAGACTGATTAAAAAGATTGAAGTCAATTCACAGAAAACCAGGTGGTTATTTTTATTACATATATTTAAGTTCAAGATATTAGTTACAGTATATTGGGAGTGCAGGGAAAAATGTGTTCAGTGCTCTTAGAACCGTGGTACACAAATGTGACCATTGGTGATCAAGAGTGTATATTGTAAAACAAGAACACGGCCTATTTCTTCACTATATACTCACAGGAAGATTTGTAGCCGTTCTGAAAACCTAGAGTGATAAGGGGATGTTAGACCTGGCATCTTTTGGCATGTTTACCCTGTCTTTTTGCTCTCTGACCTCCCGGTTTTCAATCTGTTTTTGCTGGTTTAGTGTCTCTGCACACTCTCACTGCTTTTCAGTGTTAAAGTGTATGGGCTCCTGTTGTAAATTGTATTATGGATTGTTGTTTTCATGATTGGCATATTTGATTTACTAGTAAGTCCCTAGTAACGTGCACTAAGAGTGCCAGGGCCTGTATATCAAATGCTGCTAGTGGGCCTGCAGCACTGATTGTCCCACCCACACAAGCAGCCCTGTAAAGGGTTCTCAGACCTGCCACTGCAGGGTCAGCGCGCAGTTTGTAACTGCCATGTCGACCTGGCAAGTGCACCCACTTCCAGGCCCTAATCTTCCCTTTTCTTACATGTAAGTCACCCCTAAGGTAGGCCCAAGGTGCCCCTCTGGGCAGGGTGCTGTGTATGTTAAAGGTAGGACATGTACTGGTGTGTGTGACATGTCGTGGTAGTGAATTACTGTGTATTTCGTTTTTCACTATGGAAAGACTATCTGTCCCATAGGATAGAATGAGAGTTTACTTTTAACATCTTATAAGCATAACTTCCCATTGGAACAAGATAGGGAAATTGAGTTTAGCATGCATGGACTCAGAATGTTAAAATGCATCTTTTAGTGAGGGTGATTTTTACATTGTGTTTGAAAATGCCACTTTTAGAAAATAGGTGTTTTTTTACTTAGCCATCCTGTGTGCCTCTACTGGGTTTGTGGATTTACTGTCTGGCTTTGGTGCGACAGGTGCTGGGGATGTGCATTCTCTTCAGACAGCCACTGGGGGCGAGGGAGGTGAAGGTGTGTCCGGCCTTTCCTGGATGAGGCAGGGCTGGGCTGAATAGACCTGGGCTGCATTTAGAGTAGTGGGAGGAGATTTCCTTGCACCTCAATGGGCCTGGTCTGCTTTAGACAATGCTGTTTCCACCTCCTGCCGGGAAGTAGGCCAGAGGAACAAACTGGTTTGGACTAGGTACAGACACACTCTGCCTAAGAGAACAAAGAGAAACTGAGTATAAATATTGGGGCCCAAACCCCAGAACATTAGAACTCGCTGGAATCAAGGAAACCTGCCAGGAAGAAGAGCTGGAAGAACTGCCAGGAGGAGTACTGCCCCTTTGCTGTTGCTTTGTTGGGTTGGACTGCAGTTGCTGCTTCTGCCTTGGGCAGTGAAAGGACTGGACTGAATTTTCTTAAACTTTTTGCTGAGTATCTCCAAGGGCTTGAAGTATAGCTTTCCACCTGTTCTGAAGACTCTGGGACCGCAAAGACTTCACTGACCTCTGGGAACGGCCTCTGGAACCGTGGTTTCAGTTGCCACAAAGGGGGAAAAGCAACTAACTCTTGTCACCGACTCCATCGCTCGCTCAGTGTCCTGAAGGCACTGCAGAAGGCACCACCGCATCTCGGACTACAACCTTTGTCTCACCGATGACCGCCGCCGTCACCGAGCTGCTGATTGCACGGTGACCTGTGGGCACGGAACTCTGCACCGCCTCGCTTCACTTCACTGCCCTGGTCTCATGCCGTCGCCGCTTGCTGACTTCGACAGACCATGACCGCATCGTGGCTTGGGAGCACCTCAAGTCTCACGACGCACCGCCTTGTCCCACACTGCAGTCTGGGCCGACCGACGCCAGCTACCACCAACCAGCTCTGTCGCTTGCACCGTGACCTGCCAGCACCGCAACGAGCACCGCCTCATTCCACATCGCAGCCCTGGTCTCACCGACGCCGCTGGACGACCTCCACTGAGCCGCTGCCTGCACCGTGCCTTGAGGGCACCGCATGCTGCACCGCTTCACTTCACATCGCAACCAACATGATCGGCCACAACGAAAAGGTACTGTTTACGAGTCTGCTGACACCCCGACCGAGGCGGTCAGACGGAACTGTTGGATTCTGTTTTCAGTATTACAGTAGCGACGGACGGAGCTACTGACTTCAAGGAACTGCATTCTTAAGGTTATTCTATCAAAGTGCATATTTTCAAGTACTGTAGGTTGGATTCTTATTGTTTTGGTCTTGGTTTGAATATATAAATTAGTGGATATTTTTCTAAACTGGTGTGGTGTCCTTTTGTAGTGTTTTCACTGTATTACTGTTGGTTATGTGCAAATGCTTTACACACTGCCTCTGAGATAAGCCTGACTGCTGGTGCCAAGCTACCAAGTGGGTGAGCAGGGGTTATCTAAATGTGTAATCCCATTATCCTGACTAGAAGGAAGGGCACTACTTGGACAAGGCGGATACCTCTGCCAACTAGAGACCCCCATTTCTAATTACCCCTGTTAGAAATGGGGGCTCTAGTTGGCAATGGTTTGCACCTTTGTCCAAGTAGGGACCCTTCCTTCTAGTCAGAATAAGGAGGATACACTACTGAAATAACCCCTGTTCACCCCCTTGGTAGCTTGGCAGGGGTTATTTCAGTAGTGTATCCTCCTTATCCTGACTAGAAGGAAGGGTCCCTACTTGGACAAAGGTGCAAACCATTTCCAACTAGAGCCCCCATTTCTAACCGGGGTAATTAGAAATGGGGTTCTCTAGTTGGCAGAGGTATGCACCTTGTCCAAGTAGGGACCCTTCCTTCTAGTCAGGATATTGGGATTACACATTTAGATTACCCCTGCTCACCCTCTTCGTAGCTTGGCACGAGCAGACAGACTTATCTCAGAGGCAATGTGTAAAGCATTTGTACATAATACACACAGTAACACATGAAAACAATACAAATGGACACCACACCAGTTTAGAAAAATAAAGTATCTTTATCTAAACCAAACCAGGCCAAAACAACAAAAATTCAACATACACCACTCAAAAGATGACTTTTAAAATGTTTCAAGTAATTCTGTCCATAGAAATTTATAGATGTGTGATTTTTACACAAAGTACCTTAACAGCGTAAAAATCCACAAGGCAAAACAGCTGCAGAGAGAGGAAGCACTGGAAAACGCAGCGAGGCGTCAATTCCTGAGTTCTTGGGGAGGTGAGGCGACAGTTCTGCTGCATGCAGGACTAGTGGAGAGTAGAAACCGGACTGTAGGGGGAAGTGAGGTGTCTATTTCCAAATGGGTTCTGGTCTGTGGATGTTGCGCTGGAAAAATGTGGCGCACAGGTGCGATGCGTGAGAAAATCCAGCTACTATTGGTCGATGCTGCGGCGATCCAGGCTCTGCGTCAATTTTTGTAGCCGCACACCGTTGATGCGTCGATTCTTTTAGCTGTACAGCAGGGCCTGCATCGGATTCGGTGCGGGCGTCTCGGACTTTGGAGACCGGTGCGTTGAATTCAGCGTGCGGTAATTCTTCGGGCCGCGGGCAGGTGCTGCATCGATTTCTTAGCCGCACAGGGCTGTCATGATTTCCTCCTGCACGGTGGTGCGGAGTCGGAAATTTCAGCCGCAGAAAGAGCGAAGAGTCTATTTTGCAGATTTTCTCAGATCTGTCTAGATCTTTGCAGCAGGAACAGCCTCCAAGGGCCCAGAACTGGATTTGACACCACAAGGCAGGTCAGAACTCCCAGGAGTGGAGTTCAAGGAAGCGGCACGTGAAGTCTATGTCCATGAGACTTCAGAACAGGAGGCAAGCACACACAAGCCCTTGGAGAAACTTCACAATCAGGAAAACAGCATATTCCAGTCATTTTTTTCTCCTTTGGGGGGGGGGGGAAGCCGCAACTACAGGCCAACCCAGCAAACCAGCACAGCACACAGCAAAGGGGCAATACTCCTCTTACAGCTCTTCAGCTCTTCTCCTTGGCAGAGGTTCCTCTTGATTTTAGAAGTAGTCTAAAGTTCTGGGGTTTTAGGTCCAATACTTCTACCCCATTTTCTCTCTGTAGTCTTCGTTTCCAGAGTCTCAGAGCTCAGTAAAAACCAGTTCTGTTCTTCCTGGCCTAACTTCACTACAGGAGGGGGAGACAGCATTGTGCAGAGCATACACAGCCTATTCAGGTGCTAGTGAAAACTCCTCTCACCACTCTGAATGCAGAAAAGTCTATTCAGCCTGGCTTAGTGACCCAGGACACCACTCCCCCCCCCCCCTTGTGACTGTCTAGACTCAGTGAATGCACATACCCAGCTCTTATCACTCCAAAACCAGACCGTGAATACAAAAACAGGCCGAGGCACAGTGGATTGTTTTTTTGTTTTTTTTAGAATAGTCTTTATTGATTTTCAACAATTTATACAAATAAACTCTATCAATGATGATATGCATAGTGTTACACAAGCGGTTACAAGAGCAGCTTTGGTGGGGTGCCAAGCCGTAATATAGACAATGATCTTAAACCAATATTAACATTTTATGCCGCAAATCCTTATTTTTCTAGCATCAACAATACTGATATCTGTCCAGAGATGTCTGTTCTCTCCTGCCGTATATCTGAAGTTTGTATCTAGCCGTGTGCAATCAGGTATGAGTATCTAGGTGTATGCTTAGGGGCGCTGGAGGGGGAAGCTCTGCGCTTCATGCAATTGTATGTGTGGTTCCATCAGCCCCGACCCTAAGTTCACATTTGCAATCGATAGGGGTTCGCATTATGTACTTCGCTATTAGGACATGTTGTTCTGAAGGTGCAGGGTATTGGTGGGTTTTATGTTGCAGTTGGATTTATTGTACTCAATTATGATTCTATGGCAGTTAGGTAATCTCGCCATAGCACAGGGTTAGTCGATGGAGGGATCCGTGGTGCGTTGGACAATTTGGTCTCGTGCTCTGCTACAAGTGCCCTACGAAGGTCTAAGAGCCATGTTTGTGTGTTTCGGGCCTGCCAGTGATTTCCAAGCTATGGCTATTCTGCGTTTTGCCAGCCCTAGTGCCAGATTTAGAAATTTCTTAAGGTTCTTATGTTTGGCGTTGCGCTTCGTTATTCCAAGTAAAAAATGTGGACCCTGAGCTACTATCAGAGTGCCCGCTGTGCCTGTCCGTGTCCCAGCTACCTTGTTCGAAAATGTCCTGAGTCGAGGGCATGCCCAGACCATATGGGGGAATGTTGCGTCCGTATCTAGGCACCTGGGGCAAATGTCAACGGAAGTGGGGTACATGCGTGCCAACCTATGCGATGTTAGATGCGTGTGGTGGAGGTAGTTAAATTGCGTTTATTTCAGCCAAGCGTTCATGGATATTATTGTAGGGTAGCTTATGCATTGTGTCCATTGCTTATCAGTGATACTGGTCGTCAGCAGAGAGTCCCAGTATCTGCGCAGTGGTGCCATCTGGAGTGTCGAATCCGGTCTGGGGGAATTGTAGATCGATGTGATCACATTTTAGCCCCATCCATGTGTTAGTAGAGTTTGCTGTACCTGAGATGTTGTGGTTTCAGGGCGCGTGTTACCCCATATCTGGAGAAATTGCTGTGACAATGTTGCATGAAGTAGGAATGTCCCAGGTGGTACCCCATAATCATCCATCAGACTCTCAAACTCACATAATTTCAAGTCTGCAACTAGGTCCCCTCATAAGTCTAGTCCTGCCGCCCGCCACGCTTCAAGCTCCGGGCGCTTGTGGCAAGTGTAAGGTCCCCTGGAGCACTTTGAGAGGCAGGTTGGGGGCATATGGTGCGGGCTGACCAGTAGGCAATACATATTTCAACCAGCCGCGTCTTGCCGCTGACATTTGGAAGATGCCCTGTGTTTTCTGTAGTGATGTTTTAGAGCCTGATAGCCATTCTATCATGGCTGGTTGTCGCAGTTCTACTGCCCAGGGGTCTAATTCCGTTAGATTACTGTTCACAAGCCACCTCAAAGGCCTGCGCAGCTGCATAGTAGTGCTCGTAGTCCGGTGCCCCTAGGCCCCCTTCAGAGAGAGGGAGGTATAATTTCTGGAGTGCCACTCTGGGTCTAGAGCCACCCCAGATCAGGAAGACAAGAAGTGATTCTAAGTCTTTAAAAAAACCTGTGCGGTAGCCTATAGGGAAGGGTAGAGAAAAAAATATAAGAGTCGAGGGAGTTAGAATTGGCAACACGGCCCATGGGGGATAAAGGCAGACTCGTCCAGATTGGGAGGGCAGCTTGGGCTCTAGTGATCGCCCTTCCCATCCTGCCATCCATTAGATCTACCTGAGATTGATAAATTTGGAATCCCAAATATTTAAAGGTATCAAAGGCCCATGTTGGCGAGGTGCAGGGTAGAGTGCGTCTCTGATCTATTGAGGAGCTTCATTGGAAACACTACGGATTTGGACCAATTGACCCGTAGACCGGATATTCGGGCATGTTCGTCCAGTAGCTCCATTAGCTCTTGCAGAACTGTGATCTGGCCACGCAGGTAAATTAATGCGTTGTCTGCATAGAGAGAGAGACTATATGCCATTGTCTGTACGCTTGTATGCCACAGTCTAAGACACGGTGACGTAGCTTACACGCCAGAGGCTCCATGGCCAACGGAAAAATAATGGGCGATAGGGGCATCCCTGTCTCGTTCCGCGTTCTATTACAAAAGACGGAGAAATGATGCGACCAGTCTTGACTCTGGCCTGCGGCTTTGTATATAGTATCCTCACCCATCTCAGGAAGTTAGGGCCCATGCCGAATGTTGCCAACACAGCTAGAAGGTATTGCCATCCCAAGGTATCGAATGCGTTTTCGATGTCTAAGGCAGCTATCCATGGCATATCGACTTCTGTCCGAGCCCACTCCAGTAATTTAAAAAGCCGGTGCAAGTTCAAACCGGTGTTTCTCCTTGGGATGAACCCATTCTGGTCGTCGTGAACCAGTATTTGTACTGTGTCTATTAATCTGTTAGCTAATATCTTGCCCAAAATTTTGTAGTCTGAGTTCAGCAGGGACAATGGGCGGTAAGAGCCCATTTGGAGTGGGTCCCTGTCTGGCTTTGGTAATACCGCCAATATCGCCTCGCACAGGAGCTCTCCCCGATCAAATGCCTCCCCGTACATGGTGCATACCCGGGGAGTAAGTTGTTCAGCGTAAGGTGAATAGAATTCCGATGGCCATCCATCTGCCCCCGGGGCCCTGCCTTTAGCTAATTGTTTGTTTGATGGATTCTGAGATCTCCCCTGCAGATCTAGGAGCCTCAAGCAGTGGGAGAGCGCCCGGTACTCTGTGTGCCCATTCAACTGAGAAAAAGTTAGAGAACTTGCCATTAAGGATGTCCTTGGAGAACCAGGTCTTAAGGTATAGCTCCATGCTTTGGCCTTCTATTCATTCCGGTAGGCCCACTATGTGTACATTATTTCTGCAGGATCTGCCCTCTTGATCTTCCACCCGGCTCTTCAGGTATTCCACCTCTTTTCGGAGAAATTTGATCTGGTCCGTGGCTGTAGACATAGTGGGTTGCAGAGATGCCAGCGCCGATTCCAATTCCTCCACTCTGCCCTTTAATATTTTGTGGTCTTCCCGTAAGATTCCCATTTCGACGCAGAACGAGTCTATTTTGCGCCTAATGTGGATTTAATGTCCAATACTGCTGCCATTAGCTCACAGAACCAATGCAAGTGATCTGTGTGATTCGGGGGTTTCGGGCCGCTGATTGTGTGGTGCTTTCTATGCCAGTTGCCTGGGATATTGCGTCGGCCAGCTGAGATTGAGCGTCATCTGTTCTGGGCTTTCCCATTTTGTGGCTTTATGCTATGACATTATGTGATTGAGTAGTAGTGCTGGCAATAAGGGCCCCCTTAAAGAGCCAGGACTGTCCTTCTATTGTTGGGATGCGCACGGGCAGGCCCTGGTCATTCGGCTCTCGTTTGAAGGAGTATAGTTCCTTTGAAGTGGCAGGATAGATCTTAGCATTCAGGTGTGTCCGTACAAGTGGACCACAGTGCACTCTGTCCGTTATTTTACTGCTGGTAGCTCTTAATGTGTCACTCTTTATGTGGGTGATAGGCCTTAGCAGGACTCATGTACTCCGTTAAGCAAAGGCACAATGGGCCCCCCACGGGCAACGATCAGAAGTGTTGGGTAGTTAGGAAGTCCTGGAAGAGAGTCATTCAAGAGTTGCGATGTATGGCCTTGACGCAGAATGGAGTGTATTTCTACTGGGACACTCAGGCTCTCCGTGACTTTTGTATAGTGCCGCTGTATTGAAGTTTGGTTTTTTTTCTTCTTCTTTTTTTCCTCATTGGACCAGCAACCCGCAGTTACACCTTCGATCGACTCAAGGGGTCAGGGTTGCACATTGGTTCCCATAAGGCACAGTCCGTAGCGACGGTGCGTGTGGAGGGTCACAGGGCCCAGCCATTAGACCCGTCGAGGCCACTCCAGGATTGGGTGGCGCCGTCCTGACTCTCCAACCGCTCTCAACGTGACATGCCGCGTGGTGTCGGCGGCAGAGCCTCTACTTCTTTTAATGTGGCGAGCGAAAGAAAAGGGAAAGGTGGGGGGGAGGCTGCGTGCAGTAATTGTGGGATCGGTAGACACAACGGGTCGCCAGCCCTAATGAAGCCTTCCGGGGGAAATCCCAGTGTCTGCCTTCCCCTGTCCCCACCCTCGAAGGCTATGACTGAGGCCTGTCTCCGGGTCTCGCCCTCCACTGCTTTTCACCAGTGCGGGCAGCGGTCATTCAGTGAACCGAGCCAGTGAAAGCTGGGACCGGGTTACTGGGTGCACTCCATAAAAGGTCCCTCCCCGGTTAGCCTTTTCCAAGGTATGCCGCTGTAGGAGGAAGATCAGTCTCGGGTAGCACCCCTATGCCGGCAATCAACTCGTGCGCCTCGCTGCCCTCTGTTCCCCCGCCACTATGCAGTCTCGGCGCCTCGGACACGCCCCGTGCTCACCATTGCGCCGGGAGAGTCCTCCGCTCCATCCCGCGCACCTCGACAAGCCTGCAGGAGAGTACAGCGGGCAGAGATCACAACAGTCTTCGCAGTCGGAGGCGAGTCGGAGCACTATAAGGCCGCAAGGCATCCAGGCCCCAGCATTCTGCAGTCAAGGGTGCTTGCAGGTCCAAAGCACCTCCGGGTCGGACATAGCCCGTCCCCCGCGACGGTACTACCAGTCTAAACTGAGTTGAGTAGGCAGCACTGCCCACCTGCAGAAAGCACACAGCGGCCGGTGCAGGGCTCCTCCCACGTCAATCGCTTGCCACTGGGCGCAAGCGCGATCTTGCGCTCCCGTCGCCGAGCACGCAAGGCCGGGTCACCCCCAACTGATCTCCGTAGCTCCGGTCCATCGTAGTGTTGAGTACGCCCAGCAGACTCCGATGTAGCCAGTCTGTTACCGGAGGTCGGTATGATGGCTGGAGGTGTTGTGCAGCATTCACCACTGCGTGTAGCAGGTTATTGCAAGTTTTGTTTCAGGATTGTTTGGCGGTCCTGATGCGGAGCGGATTACTGTGTGTCTGCACTCGCTGCCATCTTGGACACGCCCCACACAGGATTGTTAAACAAGAAAAAGCCCACTTTCTAAAAATGCTGCAGCAACAAATGATGGACGGAATGCTGAATGATTCAAACCTTCCCCCAGTCAAGATATCGGGGTTAAATCCATCGTTCTTTTGCTCAATATGCCACCCCAGTTTGCTCCAGTCATTTGCAAATCGGGCTTGACCCTGTTCCTCATGGGAACAGTCCAGCCTGAACTGCCAAGCCGGGTCCTGATGCCACTGCCATGCTTTGCTTCAATAATTTGATCTTTTGACTGAAATCACTAACCTTAAAGAACATGGTTGGATCTCGACTGGAAGGGTGGAGCCTGTGTGCTTGTTTGTTCATTATATCTTCTGCCTTTGGGAACTGTTGGTGCGTAAAATGTAACTACACCATTTTTAAAGCTGCTAGGTGGCTTATTGTAAGTGGAGAGTAAGGACAGAGTGCCTGGGCTGCTATGCTAAAGCTCTCTAATCCGTACCTCCTAGTAGAATGTAACAAACGTGAAGCAGTTTATCGGGCATTTTACAAGATGCTTAATACAAATTGCATGGTGAAGGAAATGTTCTATTCGAAGAGTGTGATCTGCAAAACATGTGAGTATCTGAAGTGAGCACTGCTATTCTCTTGGAGTTCAAGACCTTACATCACTTTCTAAAGCTTTATAATTGTGTTGTTTCTCTACGTGTGATGGATTACATTTATGTTAAACAAGGATTGAGCCCAGTCGGAGCCGAGTAAAAATAACCTGTCCATTTGTTCAGACTGACAAGCCATTGTCTCTTTTGCAATCCTCTTTCTAGCTGACACGGGGAGCACCCGACTGCTGAAGTGCCTCATTCCAGCCACAGATGTACCCGAGAGTGCTGTTGTAAAAGCAGTGTCCAGGTTCTGCACCTGTAAGTCCTCCGCCAGCACTCAGGTACTTGTACACTATTGACTAACCTGAGCTAAAAATGGCCTCTTGCATAATGAGCTCTGCTTGACAAACGAAATGGGAATATTATTGTGTGGCATGCAGGACCCTGTTCTTGTTCAGGGACATGCAATCATTGTGTTAAATCGCCTGACCTCTTTGTGCTGTGTCTGCATGACTTTGGGTGGTGAGGGCTTGGGCTTTGAGGGACCATTGCTGTACAGTACGTTAGTTTTCAGGGCACAGAATAACTTGAACTAATCACCACATTACATAAAGGAAGTCTGCTTGAATTAGAAGTGCACTGGTAATGTTTCGGTTTGAAAATGTATATATGGCCTGAGGAGAATAAAAGTAATAATAAGAATAGTGTAGTCCTAGAATGCACAACAGTTCAGCAACAAGCATTGGCATAGCCAATAGGTCTCGCCTTTGGGACCTTATAAGTGTTTAGTTATCCAGCACAATATCCTTGGTGCAACAACATCAACTGTTGCATGGCTAAACACTTATAAGGTCCCAAAGGCGAGACCTATTGGCTATGCCAATGCTTGTTTTCCGATTGTTACCAGTGTTGCATGTAGAAAAGTCACACGATAATCCCCACTCCACCTTTTGCACATTAATTGCACCTGTTTCCATTTGGCCATAATATTCCATGCAGCTCTAGGTTGCTCTATTTTGTTTGACTTAAATAAGCATTGGTTAATGTTAATTATTATGTGTGTCTTCTTGGTTCCCCCACTGTAACACCCACTTTGCATTCCTTATCAAGGTTTTGCATTACGCAACGTCATATAGTGATGCATTCAGAAAGACTTCTAGTGCCAAAAACTTTTGCACAAAAAGTTGATCAGTCCTTTCCTTCACTCTGCATCTCCTGAACATTGGTGCAAAACGCTAGAAAATCTATGCCTTGGGCCTAAGTTTTTTCTTCGTAGGTTATGTGATGGACTTTTATTTTTTTTAAAAACAATGAAATCAGTTTAGTTTATTAAAAAAAACTAATTTAGACCTCGACTGAGATCAACAGAATGACATTCTTACAATAACTAAAAACACCGTTTTTTAATCAGTTGAATATTTACATTTCTAAAATATTTTTAATCGCGGTTTTTGACCTGGACCTGGCATTACAAAATTCGACATTTTCTCTAACAAAACCTTATGCCTGTGCAACCGGCTAGGGTGACAGGCCAGCCTGAAGTCCAACACCTTCCACAGATTTCCATTGTGATGTCAGGAGTTAATGGGAGTTCCCCTGTGTGTGCATGCTTTCCATCATCAGTCCCTTAGTACCTAATCTGCACTTCATCAGGACATCAGTTGCTCATTAGGCAGCCCAAGTCACCGTAAATCACCCGACTGACGGCACAAGAGAGCCAGCACTGATACCTGCTGGGTCTCAGATAGTTAAGGCCGGGGTTGGCTCCATGCAGCGTTTCCACTCTGATCAGCGTTGACACAGACCTAGCCGTGACTTCTGAAGGTGGTCGGGCAGGCCTGTCGGCCATCAGCTGCTACCCGTAGCTCGTCACTTTGAAAGAAAGTTTGTAAACGTGAAACAGCACACACTGTCTTGCTGGTGGCAGAAACTGCAGCACTTTGTTCTTTTCGGTTTTTATGCCACAGAAGCTGCTGCCACTGAAAAAGATTTCACGCCACTTGGAGTCAGGTCTAACATGGTTTGGACACACACCAAAATCCGTTGTTCTGGTAATAAAAAGAGCACATTCAATTTTTCATGCCCTTTAAAACACGTATTGCCTCAACGGTTCCAATTTATCACGTCGAAAATTAGAAGTCCTAAAGCGACACTTAAAAAAATATTTAAATCTGCAAAACCTCTAAAAACAAGCTATCCTTAAAGACGAGCATTGGCCGCGCGGCCGTGAAACTGACACGGCTGCGAAAGTGAAAGTAATAGCGAGCGATAAAAGCGCTGCGAGTTATCAGGGTGGGAAGCCAGATGGCGAGGGAAGCCATATGGCGCCTGATCGCGCGTGCACTCTCGCGTGAACGCAAGCTGGTCGCCAGCAAAAGCCACTGCTGTTTGCACTTCCAAAACCCGCTTACTAAAACTCTCGCCGAGAGAAGCGCTGGCTCAGGCGAGACTTAAAAAGGGGGATGGAGGAAAAGTCTGAATCATCTCTTACTGAATTTTTTTTTTAAACCCAAAGAACAGACTGTGCATTTTTTACTGCTGCCGCTCACAAAAATGTATCTTTTTTCTACTAGTTGAAACTTTGTTTTTTTCACTACGAAGTGTTTTTAATCACAGCTTCTTGATGGCTAATCCCAAAATGGCACCTTTTCAAGACTTTCGTTTTTAGGTACACCAGTTTGATCTTTACCACCACATTTGATGATCGAGTTTTGTTGGACTCTGTACATCACCTGGATAGTCTGTTGTGCCTGTTTGGGTACAAATAAATCCGATCACAAAACTCCGCGATTTAACAATCCAGATATATTTGTCTTGTACTTAAGTGGAAAGTGTTGTGGACTACGAGGTGATGCGCAGAAATCCATGTAAATCTCAGCCAGCCTCTGAAGGACTTTAAAAGATGGCACTGGGGCAGGTAATACCCTCTTTTAACTAAAGTATTCTATTTTTCAGTCTTGAGGCAGAAATGTGGGGTTAAAAGATGGCGGTTAACTTGCCCCTCTTACCAAAGTTGTGGGGAAAAAAATCAGAATGTCCTTGCAATAGGTTTGAGTTCTCTGTGTTCACTCTCTGCTACTTCTCTAATGTACACAAATAACTGAAAAATTTCAAAGACATTGCCAAATTACACCACACTATGCATTGCAAACCACTTCCCATTAAGATACTTCACAAAACAAGTATTGACAAAGCCAATAGGTTTCGCCTATGTAAGATCTATTGGCTTTGTCAATGTTTTTGTTGATTTTTTTTTGATTTTTTTTTTTACACATTTTGCAGAGCAGCTCGAACTGGTGTGCAACATGGTTAAAGTAAAAAAAAAAAGCTCTTGCAGTCTATGTTGTTGCCTAGGCAGAACCTATTGGCTTTGCCAATGCTTCTTTTGGTTAGAAATCTTACTTAAGAAAAGATAGTTAAGGTTTTTCCTACAAAGCAATGTACTCATTTTTCTGTTTATCTTTTTTGCCCCAAACTCTATCACTGAAGGGTTTTGCGGGGTTATCATTGATGAGAACAGCTGTTTAGCAGCATTGGACGCACGTGATGCCTTTCCTTTCTCAAGTGACAAACTAGGGAGGCGCTTTCTACAGTTACAAATCAATAATAGAGCTTTTATGGGGAACGCATTGTGTAGGATATCGGTCAAACACGAACATTCTGGAAAACACGTGAAGCTGCACCTCACTGTAAAGGAGTGACTTGTTTGTGACCTGTTTACAAGTATAACCAGGGATGGCCGTTTAGAGGAGGTGCACGTTAATGATTAGTTTGAGTGGGACTCGGGTCTACAGAATCAAACTTTTTTTTTTTTTCCTTTCATTTTACGAAGCACTCCGTTTGTTATGTAAATGAGTTTATTTGCTAGGAATCGTTCCGAGATGGCCTAAACAGAGCAGCAAAAGCGCCCTTCTTAAGAGCAATTTTTTTATTTATTTATAAAACGCGACTGGGTGGGGTGGGGGTTGGGGGGGCTCTAGCAACATCAGGGAGGAGTGTGGAAATAACCTGGCGAGTGCGGGATGATGAGGGGAGTTGGTTAAACAATGCAGAGCCGGCGTGGGGGCTAGTCAAGGAATGACCGGGGTGGTGCAAGCAACGGTATGGGGGCTCTGGGAGCAAGCAACGATGCAGAAGTGCTGCAGGGGAGGAGGGGAGAGGGTCAGAAAACATGTGCACTCTTATGGAGTGCTAGTACTTAACTAAAAAAGTACTTCAAGAAGCATGCAGCCGGTGCAAGGACACTGGACGCAAACAGGAAACTGTACTTGGGTCCAGGCTCTAGGGAACAGAGGAAAGCCAGGAAGAGGAAGTGTAACATGATGCTGCTGACCAATGAGAAGCAAGAAAATGAGTGATTTCGAAGCCAACCAGTGGTTTGTAATGGGCGGGCTGTAAGCCCCATTTAAAATATATATGTATGTGTATGTATATATATATGTGGATATATATATGTGGATATATATATATATATATATATTCACTGAAAAAACCATAGGTTTCAGGGGCGTTATAGTTAGTTGGACATTTCACTCGTACAAAACCATAGAAATTCCCCCCGTTATAGTTAGTTCAGCTACCTATAACTCGCGCGCCCGCAATGCACTGCTGATGACGTCACAAATTACATCACTCATGACATGGTCAGTGACATCACTCATGACATCACTAATGACATCTCAAATGACATCACTGATGACATCACTGATGACATCATCCTTGTGATAGAGTGGCAGACCTCCTCTCACCCTAATATAACCTTTGATACACACACTCAAATATAAACTAACATTTTCAAAACAATGGACATACCAATACCAGTTACAACACACCTATTCAGTAATTCCAAGATCTACACACACATCCACTCATTCACCAACAGTCCCTATACAGTCACTCATACATGTACTCACTCATCCTATGTACTCATACACCTATACATCCTGTTACACACCGCCACTCATCCATAGAGTTACTCACACACATAGTCACACATGCAAACAAAGTATCAAACATCCATTTACTTGCATATACAGTTATACACACACTACCACACTTACTTCTACAGAAACTTACACATACTTACTCTCTTAAACAATCACTTATAGAAACACCTACTTATTTGTACAGGAACTCTTTCAATCTCTCACTCTCACATATACTCACTTATATACACCAATACTCACATATACTAGTTTAAAACATATGTAGTTACTCATAAAGACACTATTGAGACAGTCATTCACTCACTAACACACCCATACACATACTCATCCACCTATACAGTCCTGCACACATGCTGTCTTCAACACATACAACCAGTGAGTCACTCATTCATGCATCTATGCACTAAGTAATACCCCCACCGAACCATACAGACACTCAGACACTCATACTGATACTCAAAAAACCAACTAATAACCCATATAGACACTCATGTAGCTACTCACCAACCCATGCAGCCACTTATACACAAAGTGAGAGACTGATACAGATATTTTCATATTTAAACATTACTCACTAACCCATGTATTCACTAAGATACACTGTCAGTTATACAATCCATTTTACAAAAAAAATCATCCATTTAGAAACTTATATACCCTTTCATTCTTCCATCGACCTTGAGATATACATATATAAAACATATTTAATTTTCAGAAAAACACACATTCACTGGATGATGTCATCAGTGATGTCATGAGTGATGTCACTGACCATGTCATGAGTGATGTAATATGTGACGTCATCAGCAGTGCATTGCGGGCGCGCGAGTTATAGTTAGCTGAACTAACTATAACGGGGGAATTTCTATGGTTTTGTACGCGTGAAATGTCCAACTAACTATAACGTGCCTGAAACCTATGGTTTTTTCAGTGAATATATATATATTTATTATACTATGTATACATGTGAAAATGTGTCGGTCCCCTGTTTGCCTCGGTGGCACGGAAAAAATGGGTGGAACTGACGTCAGCACGCCGACGAGGTCCTCTTATGGCTCCGATGACGTCATACGGTGTCGCGAGCGGAGCCGTGCTCGTTGACGTGGGAGAGCTAGGAAAGAATTTCCGTGGAATGCTGGTGCAGGGGATATTCACCTAAATTTTCAGGCTAGTCCTTTGGGAGCAACTGTTTGTTGCCACTCCAGAAACCGAAACCAGTGATCCGAGGGCAGAGGCCCTGCAGATGGCACACGAGGTGGGGTGCCCAGTCGTGTGCACCGGCGGGGCAGCGAAGGGTCAAGCACCACAACCCACAAAAAAGGTAACGAGGGCACTGAATAACACAGGATCTTCTCTTTGTATCTGGCAGGAACAACGAAGTTAAAATGCCCTAGTACCAAAATGTAGAATTAGTGCTACAACGGTCTTCAAGAGGACCTGCGATGCCGCTTCTGCCTCCCGTATCCTGTAGGCGGCACATGGGTCACGCGGTACGGTCATACTGCGGTGGGACGCACACTCGTTGACCTCTCATGGCACTGCTCCACTATAGGGAGGACGCTTTCCATTAGCTATGTTTTCTGATGACATGTTGCGCCGGCCGCGTCCAACAACAGAACTCCTTTAGATCCAAACACTCTTCCACTCTCTCACCGGAAGTGAAACCAGGCCACGCGGACACTTTCACAATACAACAGCCGGGAATGCACTTTTTGGTAAAAAAAACACATTCCTTCCTCCTAATTAATCAAATAAACGTCTCACTGAAGAACAGGGGCCAGCTTCGATCGGTAAACAGCTGTTACAACGACTTTTTTACTTTGCGATACCATTACAACGCATGCATTACCACGCATGCGTTGTACATCACAAAGTCCTTACTACGCATTTTTTTAGAACGTATGGTCATTTACCACGCATGCCTTTACAACGAATTTTGTTGTAAAGGTATGTATGGTAAATGACCATGCGTTCTAAAAAAACATGTAGACGATCCATGTTGTTGTAAGGAAACAGAGGCTGTTCCGTTTCCTCACAACAACGTGCACCGCCCCTCAGAGATTACGTGAAGCAGGAACCATGAGGAGAGAGGAACCATGAGGAGTGAGAGGTAAGGGGAATTGGGCATGGGTTGGGGGGTTTCTTTTCTAGGGTTTAGGGTAGTGCAGTGGTGTTTGGGTGGTGTAGGGGGTCGTGCTGGGGGTAGTGTTTTAGGGTTTAGGGTAGTGCAGTGGTGTTTGGGTAGTGTAGGGGGTCGTGCTGGGGGTAGTGTTTTAGGGTTTAGGGTAGTGCAGTGGTGTTTGTGTAGTGTAGGGGGTAGTGTTTTAGGGTTTTAGTGCAGTGGTGTTTGGGTAGTGTAGGGGGTAGTGCTGGGGTAGTGTTTTAGGGTTTAGGGCAGTGCAGTGGTGTTTGTGTAGTGAAGGGGGTCATGCTGTGGGTAGTGTTTTAGGGTTTAGGGTAGTGCAGTCGTGTTTGTGTAGTGTAGGGGGTCGTGTTTTAGGGTATAGGGTAGTGCAGTGGTGTTTGGGTAGTGTAGGGGGTCATGCTGGGGTTAGTGTTTTAGGGTTTAGGGTAGTGCAGTGGTGTTTGGGTAGTGTAGGGGGGTCATGCTGGGGGTAGTGTTTTAGGGTTTAGGGTAGTGCAGTGGTGTTTGTGTAGTGTGGGAGGTCTTGCTGGGGGTATATTTAGGGTTTAGTGTAGTGCAGTGGTGTTTGGGTAGTGTAGGGAGTCGAGCTGGGGGGAGTGTTTTAGGGTTTAGGGTAGTGCAGTGGTGTTTGGGTAGTGTAGGGAGTCGTGCTGGTGGTAGTGTTTTAGGGTTTAGGGTAGTGCAGTTATGTTTGGGTAGTGTAGGGTGTCGTGCTGGGGGTAGTGTTTTAGGGTTTAGGGTAGTGCAGTGGTGTTTGGGTAGTGTTTTAGGGTAGTGCGCCCAACCAGCCACAATATCCGTGGACAAAGGGGATCCTGACTCTTTGGAACGCTCCGTCAATTGAATAATTTGGGTCAAGGGCCCTACCACGTCCAAGACCTATCAATTCCTTTCTTGGGATCCCTCATATACTTGGAGAAAAAGGTACATAGTTTCTCATCAATTTCAGGCGTGTGTGCCACCTTCCCCTTCAGTGAGGGCCTGGGGCATTCTCCCCTCATCCTATTCCTGACCTCCCTTTCAAGGGGTTGATGGATTTTCCCCACCACATACTCTGCCACTTTGGCGTCAGGTGTCCACTCTGCCGACCTAGGATGGTAAATTTGGGTAGGCTCGAACATGTCCGAGTGGACCCCGTCCCCAACCGGGGACTGAGAGGAGTGGGACTCTGGACGCCAGGGACGCCCGAGTCCTTATCCTCATCGGAGGAGAAATCATCCTCCGATACACCCTCTCCCTCTAAGGGAAACCCGCCGTCGGGGTCTACAATAGTGGTGACAGTGTCGCAATTTTCTCCGGGTCCCTCCTCCTCCCGGCAGGGTGCATGTTTTAGCGTTCAGCACTCTTGAGGAAGGTCTCCGTAAGTTTATCAAATCCTTCCAAGTGCCCCGCGTTATGCTTAACGGCCCTTTTATTCCCCATCTGGGAGCTACTTGGACCCGCCACCACCAGATCTGGGTCACTGAACACCCCAGGGATGCTTTTCGCCAGCTTATCAACCTGATCCCTAAGAGGAGCCAGCGCCCTAGAAATAGCCAGAGAGGGGGCTTGGTCCACTGCTGGAGGGAGAAGTTGGGGGGCCATTCCTCCTCCACTTCCTGGTAGGAGGAGTAAAAATGGTCTTCTGGAGAAGACATGATAGCAGAGGGTGTGAGCACAGAACAAATGCCCTTAAAATCCTTAAGACAGCCCCCTCGCCGGTGCTCCAACAGCTGGGCTTTCCCGAAGCGTTTATAAGAATAGACTGAGGCGCAATACCAATTACCACCACCAGGTGGCGCTGGTCACTAACGTGGCCGTGTGGGGAAATCACCGCGTAGCGGTGTCAAAATTAGGCGAGGGTTGGTCGGGAATCAAGCGGACACTAAAGGAGTGACCGGATTCCCAAACGCGCGTAAAGACCAGCGGGAGCGCTCGACGGTTCTGCCTCGCTCGGACCAGACGCGCCTGACAGGATCTCACCGCGCGCAGAGCACACAGCGGGAGAAACTGCGAGGGGGAGAACGCGCTCGGGCAAGAGCCTGCTGCGCAGGGAATATGAAACAATACCAATGCAATAATGCTGATAACGTGCACAAGAAACCGCTATACAAACAGCAACAACGTCAGATTAAGCCAAGAATGTAAGGAATGCACTTAACTGACGAGCAGTGAAGAAAGAGGAAGAGGAAGCGGAAGGGACGTCACGATATTATATACGATGGACTGTGATATGATTGGACTATAGTTGCCTTGGAGACTACCCCCTAATGGTTCATGGGTTGTGTAGTCTTTTGTTTAATGATTGTTGTTACGTTTTCTTTGAACTGCTATGCAAATAAAGTGAGTAAAGATATGCATAATCCTCGCCTCCGTCCTGCCATAGAATTCATTAAACTTTATTTGATCTGATTTAGAAACATAGATCATAAAAGTGTACATAAAAACAGTAAATCCTCTTTCCTAATACAATACAGTGAGAATTAATTAAAACCAGTAGGTAAAAACGGGTGTTACAAAGCCCGGTTCAGAGCAACTTCAGGTTAACAGAATCGTAAAGTTCAATGTTTCGCAAGATCAATCTCATGTACTTCGTGCAAAATACGCAATAAGGGGTCCAAGTAAGATGTAACGCTCCAATACCTGACCAGTTTGCACTATATAAAACTGCAGAAAAACTAAAAATAAAGTGTTTTGCACACTTCTGTCATTGGGCTATATGTGGGCTACATCTGGGTGATATTTGTGCTACATTTGGGCTCTTTTTTCTCTGGTGGCCATCTTGGGAGACTTATTTGTTATGAAGTTTCCTAATTTCGTCATTTACTGCATTCTCCTCAGTAGGAAATGCTTTCAGTTTTTTACTTTGATTCCATCAAGAAGGCATTCAGATGTGTCACACATTTGCCATAAATTCAGAATGTTAGCATTCTAGTTGTTCATTAGATCACTGTAGTAAAGCGACTGCTCACCAGGGAGTTAACTGGAAGTCTACTGCTGTTATTGAAAGTGATTGTTTCAGTCTGCATGTCAGAATTTTCTAATGAAATAGAAGAGGATTTGAGATCTCACTTAAAACATGCCCTAAATTTTCTTTCTGCAGCACTAACCATAATTTCTATGGCAAAATGAACCCCCTCATTTTGTTCCTTTTTAAATTAAATGTTTTAAGTGTTACCAGTTTATTCCAATCAAGATGGCTTCAGGTGTGCCATACTTTTGTCATAAGTAAGACTGTTAGCGCTCTAGTTGTTCTTTAGAACACTCTGGGAAGCTGCAGTAGAACACAAAGGCATCAACTGACAGGCTGCTCCTGTTGAAATATAACAGGAAGATATTTGAGATCACAATTGAAACGTCCTAATTTTTCTTTCTACAGCACTAACCATAATTTCTATGACAAAATGAACCCCATCATTTTGTTCCTTTTTAAATTAAATGTTTTAAGTGTTACCAGTTTATTCCAATCAAGATGGCTTCAGGTGTGCCATACTTTTGTCATAAGTAAGGCTGTTAGCGCTCTAGTTGTTCTTTAGAACACTCTGGGAAGCTGCAGTAGAACACAAAGGCATCAACGGACAGTCTCTGCCCTTGTTGGATGTACATGTTTTACTGAGAATGTCAGACTTCATTCTCACATGACTGAGAAAGATAATGTGAATTTACAGAAAATATGCTCTCATTTTAGCTTCTTGATCACCTTCCAAACCTCAATGGGAAAATATGAGAAAATAGTTTTCTCTCAAACATGATTCATGATATCCCAGCAGAAGGATTTTTCACAGGGTAAAATCACCTTAGAACACACCACAATTCCTAAAATTAGTATGGTACCATCAACAAATGAATTCTAATGTAACTAAAGTCTGTTATCACCCTTTATAGTTCTCCTTTTGGTAACCCTCAAAATCTTCGATTCACTACAATGCATTTCAATGGGGTACTATCATTTATATTGGTCCCAAGATGGCTGCCAGCAATTCCAGGATGAAGTGCTGACAGCCAATCAGATCTCACAATGACGTGTGGTTAGGCTCCGCCCAGATATGTGTTTTCTTTTTCAAATTTCTCAGGAACTACTGAACGGATTTACACAATTTAAGCAAAAGGCACGACTCTGAACCAAGGGCTACCTTTTTGCCAAATTTGGTGTAATTCCGTTCAGCAGTTCGGGCTGTAGCTGCGATGAAAGGTTCCTATGGAAAATTGCATGGGGAAAACGCGTTTTGGGACCCCCCTTTTTTCTCGGCCCCCACTTGACGAATCACCCCGAGACTTTCAGGATAGGAGCGGACCGGAGCGGGACACGAGTTTTGAAAATTTCGCGAAGATTCGTCAACCGGCGCCAAAGTTATTTCAAATAGAATGTTGTGAATTTCCTATGGAAAATAGGTCCTAACTATAACTATTTACTGGCGACCGCCAGTAGATAATATATAAAAGATTTCAGATTTCGCAAGCGCTGTGCTGGCGAAACCTAAAAAAGCACCAAATCTGATTTATAATAACTCCCCTCATATCAACCGGTATTGCACAAGATATATTGGTCATGCCTTTTATATACATTTTTTTCCAGTTATTGAGTAAATGCCATAGATGGCCTAGCATTGCTTTTCACATGTGGACTAGGGTTCTCAGTTAATGGTGTAAGAATTTGCCAAAAGTGGCCACATAGAGTACTTGCTTTTACTTTCTACTGGCGCCCTCTTGACTGAATCAATGGCTTCCACATGAGCTAAACATCACCTAGCATGTGGCCACTCATACAGGTAGGGTCTATCACATTGATTTAGCCCTCAAGTTTGTAAGAAAGTGAACTGGTCTAAAGTGACGAGAGAATAGAATATTTCAGCGTGGATGTACAGATTGCAAATAATGATGGGGGGTGCTGCCTGTAAGGAGATTAGGCATAGTTTCATCCAAGTGAGGATTAAAATAGGAGGCTATTATTAGATGTCGATAAATTAATTGAAAAGTGTGAGCTTTTCTTTGTAGGTCAAGATTAACTACTAGGGAGTTGGCATTTGGTAAGGCGGGAGATAAAGGGCCACTCTACTCTACTCTACTCTACGCCACTCCACTGGATTGGAGTGCACAGGATTGGATTGCACTGCACTGGACTCTGATGCTCTACTCCATTTAACTCTATGCCACTCTGACACTACTCCGCAACGTTCTAGGCAACTCCCCGTATGCCACTCCACTCTACAGCACTCTGTGCCACTCTACAACACTGTGCCACTCCACTCTGTGCCCTTCTGCTCCGACACTCTGTGCCCTTCTGCTCCGACACTCTGTGCCCTTCTGCTCCGACACTCTGTGCCCTTCTGCTCCGACACTCTGTGCCCTTCTGCTCCGACACTCTGTGCCCTTCTGCTCCGACACTCTGTGCCCTTCTGCTCCGACACTCTGTGCCCTTCTGCTCCGACACTCTGTGCCCTTCTGCTCCGACACTCTGTGCCCTTCCCTCCATGGCACTCTACACCACTCCCTCCATGGCACTCTACACCACTCCCTCCATGGCACTCTACACCACACCACTCCCTCCATGGCACTCTACACCACTCCCTCCATGGCACTCTACACCACTCCCTCCACGGCACTCTATACCACTCCCTCCACGACACTCTACTCGCCTTCATGACACTCTACACCACTCCACTCCACAACAATTGTTATGACCCCTGTAAACCACAGCAGTCGTATGTGTGACGTGCATAGTGCTGCATAAAAGGAAATTAAAAAAGGGGATGTTATGATGAGCATAAACAAAACGACATGCACAAACCTGGAAGCAAGTTGCACCTTCAATAGGTGTTCTTGATTGTAAAGAAAAGGCTGATTCAATAACAATGCTGTCAATATTTACGCCTACCATGAAATGCCATACCGAATAAGTGGCATAGTTAACGACTGCATAATAAATTGCGCACAAACACACTCATTGGCATAGTGCAAGATGTGTTCTATTTTTTTATTTTTTTTGTCGCCCTTAAATGCCTGTTTGTAAGGACTGTTTGTAACTCAAATACTTGATTCAGTTGTATTGGATGTTCCCCTAGATGATAGACAAAATATGGAGTGAACAGGGATTTAACGATTTGTTAATGGTACACCCAGCATACATACCCCCTGCCCCCCGCCCCGGCAAGTACCTAAAAGCAAACATCGCTCATTGTGTTTTGGTATGTTTAATAGCGAAAAACCTAGTAAACGGTCTGCAGCCTAAATGGTGACTGCCACCAAAGAGGGGAAGATCCGCTTTCGGCATTAATGTTTGCCTGACTGTTCCTTCAAGTCCCCTGAGTCAATGATGGGCATGTCCATTACCAGGCTTTCTACTATGTGGTTGTGTTGGGTGCCACTGGTAGTGCCCCAGGGCAAGGACTTTGTTGGTTTAAGTCATTCGCTTTTAAGATATTGACCATAAACGCCTATAAATGCGATGCTTAGTGTGCCGCGTAAAGACTCTTCCAAATAAAACAGGTGACTCCTTAAAGACTTGTGTTTCACGTTAGCACATCAAGACACATAACAGCGTTGTCTATTGGCCTTAACACCTGAACGTTTCTCTAAGCCCTGGTGCCTTGGCGACTCACTGCAAGTGAACCACACAATGTCAGTTTGTCATCTATACGGTGTGTATATTAAACCCTACCCAAGTGCTATTAAAAATCAAAAAATGAGTTCATTCGAAGTGCTTCCTGTCCTGAACACTAGTCGAGAATGAAACTCCGTGAAGTAGGTTGATTTGTGAAGGATCGCAGTTCGTTTAGTGGTGAAGTCTAGCTCTGGAGCCTAGGTTTACAGACTGCCTGTTGTGCACTTCAGCCCCTGGGTAAATATCTTTGGTCTCCTCCAATATAGCCCCAAGGGCAGAGGCTTGTGTTGTATTATTTCATGATCTAGCCTTAAATACTAATCCATGTGCCAGCTTAGATGCTATAAAGCGCCAACATTCCTTGATTTAAATGTAATGTAATTGGACTCTGAACTGGTAATGTGGCTAATGTACCTGGATGAAGAGACATGGCTGAATGTTCTGATCGGGTGCAAAAAGGCTTTGAGCGCACTAGACAAGGGATTGCTCCTGGAGGAATACAGCTCAGCATAATGGTCTAAAAACACCCTGCGTATCTAGTCTATTTCCATCACGATGAGATTCTGATTTACATCGAGGACTGCTTTGATTGCCCCCCTGGTTCCGTTTTTGTTTTTAACCGTCCCTTCTAGAAAGCATCTGGCATGTTTGCTTTCTTCATAAAACCTCTGAAAACAGGCCTGCTGATTAATTAGATCTCTGGAAGTAAAATAATTTCTAATATTCTGACTTGACGCTGCCAGACTGGCATTGGATTCAGTGGTATACAAACTAAGGTCCGCTCTTTTGGCCTGTTCAGTTCTTGTTGCAGAGTGGTGATTTCCTTGCGTCTTATTCTATTTATTTGGGCTGCATAGGAGATTGCTTCTCCCCTTATAAAGGCTTTGCATACCCCCCCCCACACACTGTAAAGCTATAGGCCGTGCCCAGCATTTCTCTTCATAAACTCTATTATTGCAACACACATAGTTGTTACCCAGCCCTCTTGCGTTAATAAACATTTGTCCAAGGCCCATCATGGTCTTTCTTTGAGAGGGGTATTCATTTTAAGATGTATATAAGGAATGGAATGATCAGAGAATGGGTTTGAAAGTATGCCTGATCCAGCTATGTGATATTAAACAATAATCGATGCGTGACGCAGAGTTGAAGCATTTAGAGAAGCAAGTGTACTCCCGCCCCATTGAGTTGTCGGCTCGCCAGTGGTCAATCGGAGCAAGATCTCGTCCCAGAAGGGCCAGAAACCCTGCTGACTTTGGTTTATTCTGATGTTTATTTTGACAGGAGCAATCGCGCTTTACCTCCTGATTTAGCTTGAGGTCCCCCGGCCCCCCCCCCCCCTCCAAATAGGACTAGTCTCGAGAGTGGGGCTAGAACATTGTAAATCTCTTCTAGTGGAGTAACCTCATCCGCAATAGGTCTGTAAAAGCTAACTATATGAATGACTTGGTTAAAGGCCTTTAAGCCATGCAAAATCCACCTGGCTTTGGGATCTCACCCCACCCACAACACTTCACCAGTGAACTTGTGAGTTAATAAAATGGCTTCCCCAATGACCGCCGCATTTGCGGATGCATTGAATGCCTGCCAAACAAATTTGGACATAGATGTTACTTAGCAGACTCTTTCAAGTATGTCTCTTGGAGCAACATCATTTGGGTGCCTTTTGATTTAAGCCATTATGGTATGGATCTAAACTTGCTCTGGTTATTAATGCGGTTTGTGTTGCATGAAGCAATTCTAATGATTTCCATTTTGGATCTTAAGGTAGTCATATTGGCTTCTCCCCCGTAACTGCCTTAATACCCAAGTCCACTGCTGTAGCAATAACAGCACAACCAATATATACTCCAAGATTCCTGGATTTAGGTAAAAGTGCAAAGATCCAAAGTGCTATGTTTCTATAGAGATTGTAGTCCTGATTATCTTTTTTTTGTGCCATCCCCTTCCCCCAAGTGCCCCCTTCCTTCCGTCAAACTCGCTTTGTCCCTGGGGCCCACCCCGTCTGGGGCTCATTGGAGAGCCCCCCTCATTGCAACCCCTCCTCCCTTCGACCTCCACCTCCCCTCCTCCTAGTGTGGTACCTTGACATGGCGCCTAGAAGCGGTCTGGGGCTGCTAAAGGCATACCGTAAAGTATGTTCCCACTAAACAAACATCCTGAAGTCCACAAAGTTCACCACAATCGTCCGAGGATATTTTGCATTTGGAGGTTTAACAGCGGGGATGCGATGGGCTCGCATAGTTAAATCTATCGTTTGCGCAGCAACCTCCTGATAAACCTCGTTGAGGATAAGGTCCATAACTAAACTGGCTAGACTGGCTGTTCTCGCGTCCCTCAGGAATCCCTGTAGATCTTAGATTGGAACGACACGACCTGTTCTCTGCATCGTCCACCTTCATCGGGAGTTCTATTAGTTTGGTCTGTAGTTTATCAGCCAGGGGTTCCAGTTGAGGCTTGGCATCTTCTAAATCGGAAACTCTTTGCTTAACCCCAGAATTTTGTGTGGTAATCTGCTGCATGTTGGTTTGGATTGAGCTGTTATGTTTTTTTATGCAGCTCATCTTGGGAGATTTTCATTTGTTTTAGTTCCTCTAAGATCTGATGGAGAAGCATATTAAATGATGCAGCTTGGGATTCGCCTACCCCAAAGGTTGGCTCTTTGTCTTGAATCCGCATGGTCTTGGGTATTAGAGCTGCTGTTCCCGCGATACCGCATTGCCCGCTTGTATGCCTTTTTGTACAATGGGTGACGAGGGGGCCATATTCACTAGATTCAAACCTACTGCGCTCATGTGAACATCTGGTATTAAACTCTCTTTCGAGGACAAGCATCCTCTTTCCATGTGTTGCTCCTTGGCACTGGAACTGGTACTGAAGAACAAGGGGTTTGCTTGAAGTAGCTTAGTTCCTGAAGGGTTGTTAAACATTTGGCTTGACCCCCCTTTCGCTTGTATCTGAGCCGTCCTGAGACCTTCCCAACGCAGTTATATTAGAGACTTTATCCTTTACCGGATCTGTACATAGTGCACCTGGGGACGCAGATCCTCTGGTTTTGGGTTCCATAGATGCCTGGGAATCCTTGCTCCACACACCTTCTCCTCCCAAGAGTTCGTAAGCTGCTCTGTCCTTTTCTTGACCAGTTTCTTGGCCGGATCCTTGATGGGGAAATGATCTGTAGTTCTGTGTCTTGAAATTTAAGTACAGCTCCCCTGGCAGAGGAGGTGTGGCTGTGATATTTATAGGGGTTTGTAGCTGCGTGACTCTTGGTTGTCGAATCCCTTGACAGCCTCTTCATAGTTTATGAAGACCAGCGCTGTGAAATGCCTGTGGGAGCCACAAGCCACACCCATGACTACGTAGGCCGCCTCCGCGATTGTCCACGGAAATACCCCTTCCCCCAAGGGAAGCCTATTGCCCCCTCTGGTGTGCGAGTTAAGACTACAAGCTGCTAGCTGAGAGACTGACTCAAATCACAGCCGCACTGCCAGAGATCACTGTTGAAGTACCTTTCATTTCATTTCTGGGCTCCCCCTCTTGCACGACTCTCACATTTACCATTCATGTTATTGCCTTCACCCCACCGGGGCTACAACATAATCGTGTGGCACAACAAACAAGCAGGCATTTAGCGTAATGTATTTCCAATCTGTCCGCACCATATAAAACTTCCCCCCAGAATAGATGCCCCCGCTTCCTCGGTAGATTAACTTAACTGAGGCTGCGGGAGTTGAACAGGAGCCGAAGTTTTATATTCATATACTTTCAGAATGTGATATTAATTTCAATCTCTAAGGTTAATTTTAAAGCAAATCAACATAACTTCAATGCATGCCATTTTCATTTAAACATGAGTCATATTAATTTAAACATGGCTCGTGTTTATTTAAATATATGCTTTATTCATTGCAATGCATCAATAAATTGCAAAAAAGTCTCAGGCAATTATTTACAAACCCAAACAAGGTAGAGCGCACATACATGGACAAACGGAGAGACATACATTGATACCAAAGTTGAAAAGTCCTGATTATTATTATTATTATTATTATTATTATTAGTAGAAATATCACTGTTTCTCTCTAGATAAACAGTGATTTTTCTTCCTATAATAATAATAAACAGGACTTTTCCACTTTTGTATCAATGTGTATGGCTCTGTTTGTCCATGTATGCGCTCTCTACCTTGTTTCGGTTTGTAAATAATTACCTGAGACTTTTTTTTTGCAATTTATTGACCCTATCCCTGCCTTGGGTAAGTTAACTTGTAGCAGGGGACCCCTTTTTAGGTCTCGGCCTGCACCAGCGCTTGCGCTGGTCTGGCCGAGAGTTTTAGTAAGCGGGTTTTGGAAGTGCAAACCCACTGGCTTTCGGCTGGCGACCAGCACGCGTTCACGAAGGCGTGCACGCGCGCAGCTGCCATCTGGGTTTCCTATCTCTTCCTCATTTCCTCGTCATGGCTCATTAACTCTCTGGACTCTGATGTTTCAATCGCAGCAGCAGCTCACATTACCAACTGACGGCCCTGGACTGCAGTCACATGAAAAACAACAGCGATTAGCATTGAAATGCAAGCTTTTTTTTGTCTAGTTAGAAATATTGCTTCGGTGGGTTGATTTCACCTTATATCGCTATTTGTTTTATATTGGTAGTCACAGCCTAATTACCAGTATTTTTGTCTCGCTGTTTTTTTTTTTTATATTTATTCGCGCAAAGCACAAAGCTATATTTAAGGTTACTTTTTCCGCGTCACTTCTTTACTCTATTTAAACTCCACACCCCCACTCTTATTGTCTCTCTCCTCTCTCTCTCCCTCTCTAATTCTCTCTCTACTTAATTAACTCTCCCCTCTCTATCTTTTTTAGCCTTTCATTCTCTCACTCCTTTATTTGTTTCTCTTTCAAACTCCTTCATTCACTCTCTCCCCCTTCTTTCTCTCTCTCTATCCCGCTCCACTCTTTATTCTATGTACACCCTTTCTCTCTCTTTCTCTCTCACCACCCTCTCTAATTGGGCATTATATCTTCACTCTATCTCTCACTCGGCAACACCACAGCATCACTCGGCATCACCACAGCATCACTCGGCATCACCACCACAACATCACTCGGCATCACCACCACAGCATCACTCAGCGCCAGCACAGCATCACTCAGCGCCAGCACAGCATCACTCAGCGCCAGCACAGCATCACTCAGCGCCAGCACAGCATCACTCAGCGCCAGCACAGCATCACTCAGCGCCAGCACAGCATCACTCAGCGCCAGCACAGCATCACTCAGCGCCAGCACAGCATCAATCAGAGCCAGCACAGCATCAATCAGAGCCAGCAAGCATCGCTCAGCACCAACACAACATCGCTCAGTGTAACCACAGCATCGCTCAGTGCAGCCACAGCATCGCTCAGTGCAGCCACAGCATCGCTCAGTGCAGCCACAGCATCGCTCAGTGCAGCCACAGCATCGCTCAGTGCAGCCACAGCATCGCTCAGTGCAGCCACAGCATCGCTCAGTGCAGCCACAGCATCGCTCAGTGCAGCCACAGCATCGCTCAGTGCAGCCACAGCATCGCTCAGTGCAGCCACAGCATCGCTCAGTGCAGCCACAGCATCGCTCAGTGCAGCCACAGCATCGCTCAGTGCAGCCACAGCATCGCTCAGTGCAGCCACAGCATCGCTCAGTGCAGCCACAGCATCGCTCAGTGCAGCCACAGCATCGCTCAGTGCAGCCACAGCATCGCTCGGTGCAGCCACAGCATCGCTCGGTGCAGCCACAGCATCGCTCGGTGCAGCCACAGCATCGCTCGGTGCAGCCACAGCATCGCTCGGCGCAGCCACAGCATCGCTCGGCGCCGCCACAGCATCGCTCGACGCCGCCACAGCATCGCTCGGCGTCGCCACAGCATCGCTCGGCGCCGCCACAGCATCGCTCGGCGCCGCCACAGCATCGCTCAGCGCCGCCACAGCATCGCTCAGCGCCGCCACAGCATCGCTCAGGGCCACCATAATATCACTCAGCACCAAGACAATATCACTCAGCACCACAGCAGTATCACTCAGCAAGACCTGAGTATCATTCAGCATCACCTCAGCATCGTCTCCGCAACAGTCACCACCACCACCACCTCAGCATCACTCAGCACCACCTCAGCCTGCTCTCGGAATCTGGCATCTGTTGATTCTCCCCTAGCGTCTGGCCGCTGCTAGTGTTATAATACAGGTACTAGTTCCCAACCTTCACCCTCCGATTGTTTATGCCCCCTCAAAAAAGCTTTAACAAACAACCATTGCAATAGGCGGAAACAAATTGCCAGCATTGCAACAACAAAAGAAAACTGAGGACATTTTTTATTGTAAATACTTTTTTTAATATGGTCGTTCAGTTTTACATAATGCCTTCTTGGTCATATATAAAGTAACAAAAATGCTTCTGAAACTTTTTTATTATAACTTTTCAGCATGCTGCACAGCAGCCACACTTCTCTACAGCACAGCTTGAAGACATTGGCAAAGTCAATAGCTCTGGCTAAACACTTATAAGGCCCCAAAGGCGAGACCTATTGGCTATGCCAATGCTTGTTTCTTAAGCAATTCATTGCAATGCATGCCACATTTATCCCAAATAATTTTATATTCATTTCAAAAAGTGGCATATTCATTTTAATGAATGTCATATTAATTTTCATATGGGGCATATTTTAGCAGGTTGCATATTCATTTAAAAGTACTTCAGATTAATTTTGGCATGTGTCGTATTTCTTTCAATGAATGTTATTTGATTCAATCCATGTCATATTCACATCAACACTTGACATACTAATTTTAACGTGGGTCATATACATTTTAACATGTTATAATTATTTCAGTACATGCCATTCATTTTGATGTGTATCATATTAATTTCAGAGCATGCCATATTCATTTTAATGAGTGTCATTATAATTTTAGCATTCACATGCATTTTAACACATGTTGAAATAATTTTAATGGGGCTCATAATCAATTCAACGCATCTCATTCATTTTGGCATGTCATATTCCTTTCAATGGGTGTTGCATTCATATTAACACAAGTCACAACCATTTTACCACATATAATATTCATTCCAACATGTATCATAAGACTTTCAATGCAAGGCCTATTCATTTTGATAAATATCATGCTCATTTCAACGTTACACATATTCATTTTAAATTCAAATCAAATTCATTTGAATGAAGCTCATTCATATTAGTATGTCATTTTCATTTTAACATGTCATATTCCTCTCAATCGATATCTGGGGGGAGGGGCCGTGGCATCCTCTGGAGGTTTGGGGGCCAAAGGACCAGGGGCGTCTTCCCTTGAGGCAAGAGGTTGAAGGCAGCGTTGAGCCAGGTCCATCAATCTCTTCTCCAGGGGTGCTCGGCGTCCGAGACCGCCCTGACGATGGAGGCGTCTACCACATCACAGAACTAGTCTGTGACGGGGAAATATTGGACCTCCTCGTCCTCCTCATAATATTCCCCATGGTTCTCCATACTAGCAATTACCCTAGGCAATAGCTGGCCAAAAAGTGGGGGGAACCAGAGGAGCAAAAGGTGGCCACCCACCAGGTAAGAGGTAGTAAGTAACTGGGAGACCCAGTAATCAGAAGCCCTTGCAAGCATCCCTGAAGGAGTGAAGCACCCCTGAGAAGGAAAGCAGTAATTGAAAAAAAAATGGGCTTAGGCATGTGGGCCCCCTCACCAGGAGAGAGGCATTCAAATCGGGCAGACTGCGCCCTGCAGATCTCTGGGCTAAACGTCTCTCACGTCTATTTAAAAAAAAAACAGCCTGGGCACTTCTGCCAGAAAAAGCAAGTATCGCTGACCCTGCACCTACCCCGCGAGGTGTTCAACTCCAGGCCGCCGGGGGCTCGGGATGCAGCACCATAACGCGTGGGCAGAGGCGCTCAGCGCAGTTTTGAAACTGACGCACTCTGCGCTCTGTGTTCGCGTCGGAAACAGAGAGGAGGCACGGCCTCTTGCCGTCGGCGGACCGCTGCGCACTCCAGCCCCCTATAGTTACACGCTGACACGGCCGCGGAGGAGCGACCGTGCGTTCCTGCGGCCGCTACAAACCTAGAAAAGAACGTTACAGCTCAAACACCATCAATAAATTGAGGCGCAAGTACAAATACCGCGATCTATAATCGTGCAAGCCAGCAATTACGAATAAGAAGAACGAGTGCAAGGAAAAGATAAGAAGGGAACCCATGTCCCTACACTTATCTGAAGGCTGCAGCAGCGAAGAAAGAGTAAGTCCATCGGAGGGAGATGACGGTTATGGCAGCCGGAGTTCCCTGATTGGATGGACGGGATGATTCCAGAAGTTTCTTGTTATCTGGACTCTGGGAAATGTAGTCCAGTGTTGAAGTTTTGTTTAACATGGCTGCTGTGAAAAATAAAGAAGAAAGAATAGCCTAATCCTCGCCTCCCTGGTCTGACATAGAATTAATTTTAATGGGCTCATAATCATTTCAACGCATCTCATTTTCATTTTAGCATGTCCTATTCCTTTCAATGGGTGTTTCATTCATATTAACACAAAAGTCACAACCATTTTACCACATATAATATTAATTCCAACATGTATCATAAGACATTCAATGCAAGGCCTATTCATTTTGATAAATATCCTGCTCATTTCAACGTTACACATATTCATTTTAAATTCAAATCAAATTCATTTGAATGAAGCTCATTCGTATTAGTACGTCATTTTCATTTTAACATGTCATATTCATCTCAATCGATATTATTTGTTTCAACGGATGTCATCATATAAACACTTGTCATATTAATTTTACCATGTGTCATAGCCATTTTAACCTATGTCATATCCATTTCAATATGTATCATATTAATTTCAATGCATGCCATACTCATTTCGACGAATGTCATGAGAATTTCAGTGCTGGTCATATTCATTTTAAGTCATGTCAAATTAATTTCAATTTGGCTTATATTAATTTTAACACATATTCATTTTAAATCATCAATTCATTGCTGTATATAGCTCATATTCATTACAAATTCTGTAATGTTCATTTCAACGCAATTCATAGTCATTGCAACATGTATGATCATTTTAAGGTATGTGATATTATTTTCACTGTACAATATATTCTTTTCAGAATATAATATATTCACTGCTGTAAATGATGATCATTTCAATCTGTCATGTTCATTTCAACGTATGTCCTACTCCTCTTGGCATTTGTCAGTCATTTCAAGAAATGTCCTACTTTTTTATGCATATTATATTCATTTCAGTTCTTGCTATATTGTTTACAGTGAGGACCATATTCATTTCAGTATAATTGTTATATATTTCACTAGATATCTGATTTAAAAGGGAGAGTAGCTGTTCTTTTAATAGGAGAGCTCTGGTGCTTTTCAGGAGCATACGGGTACTCGGATAGTGAGCGCCTATACTTCTAGGTTTTCATTTCAAACACTGCTTGAATCACTCTAGAGATTTCATTGAATCAGTCATTCATCCAGGCACGTGGCCGATGTGTGTATTCTGGTTACTTTCGATTTTTCAAGGATTCCTGTTTTTAGTCTTCAAACGTATATCAGTTTTTCATAAATTTCATCTTGCTAGTTAAGGACAACATAATGGTGATGTTTCTATTCCTGGGTTACGAAGCAAAATGACATTTATTTAGGAAGGACCTTCACACTAACCTGTTCTCTCACAAGAAGTGCTGTCCCCCAGGATTGGGATGACAAGTGTGCAGCCTTCACTTGAGGTCTACACACTGACTTAGCAATGGAAACAGCGCTTCTAGTCTGTCTTAATAACACACCCTTTATTTTCATGGAAAAGATATAAGGATGTATCGTTTAGAATTCAATGCCTACGTCTACATGTTGCAGCCACATTTTCTCAGCATGTACATTAACTCACTCACCCGCGTGCAAGCTACATCTTAAAGATAATCGAGGGGAAGGGGTAAACGTGAGCATTTCTTGTATGGTACTGTTGGAAAACGGGGCAGTATCTGTGAGGCCTGCACAAATAACATGTCACATTTGTCCTTCACTGGGAACCAAGCACCCTAGTGTAGCGCCTGACTCTCAGAGGGTAGCGTTGCAGAGCAGTCTAAGGCTTACTCAAGGGAGGTGGTGTGGGCTAGTAATCGCCATTACAGGTGCGCAGAAATAACACATTAATTGATTGTCCAGTCTGTACTTTGCTTTATAAAAGTAAGAGTACATTTATTAAACACACACACTACTCAATACTATGCACCAATTTACAAATATACATAAGCTGTTGGAATTACTTTGTGACATTGCATAACATCTCCACCCCTCCCGCAGGGGGGGGGTGGGGTCTAGTACCACCACTCCTAAGTATGCACATCATCTTGCCCCCTAATGCCGGGGGTTGACGCAACCTGGAGCGAGGGCCTTGCCAACTGGCACCATCCCAGTGGCGACCCCCCCCTCCCCCTCCCCCCCCCAATCATCTCAACAAGCAGTAAAAATAGGTACATCTGCCCTGGGGACACATAACTCTGACTGAACATTGTATACTGACCATACAGTATGCACCTCTACATCTTAGTAGCTAACAGTCTGGGTTGTTCTTCCCCTAACACAGTAGCAAGAATACATGTTTGGGGCATCACTTTAAATGAGGTACTTATCATAGCTGACAACAGTTGTAATGCATTGCAATTAAAGCCCCTAAAAGGCATCACAGTTGAATCACAGGATTAAGCATATACAGCCAGACACCCTAGCAGGAATGTCTAACAACATAACCCCACTTCGCTTATGATTCTACCTCACGCAGGTACTTCACATTACACATGTGCCTTTCAGTCCCTCTAAAAAGAAATAACATGGTTAAATGCATTTGTGGTGCAATTACACCTCTTCACCTCCAGGGGATGCCCTTCTCTAGACATCCCCAACTCAGCCCTTCACACCTTGAGGCAGTCCCTAAGGAACCCCCAGCTGCAGAACAAAAGTTCCAGTCATGGGATGCTGATGACGCCTGGCTGAGCCCTTGAGGGGTTATTCTTTATAAGTCCCCAGAGACTTGGGGAGGGACGTTCCATTTTCGTGCTGGGGGAGACTGCGTTGCTCCTGCAGCTCCCCCTGCACCTAGGCACTCATCTTGCAGTGACCCCGTCCTCCTGGGGCCACCACAAGCCAAGGAAAAGCAGCTTTCCCCTGCAGGCCGGTCCGGGCCTGCAAGGCATTATGGGGCGCTTCTCCTTAGCCCAGCATATTATAGCAGCGGCTCTCCCGCTGCTTCGGGGAGAGCCGCGACATAGCCCTCCGGCTGAGCCCTGCCTCGGTGGAGGGTCCGGTCCCACCCGGACCCCCAGGTGAGCGATGGCAGCTCAGGGAGCCCACCCCCGGCTGCTCCGATGGTTTTTCGGGGGCCCGGTCCCACCCGGGACCCTCACTGCAGGCTTGATGGAGAGCCACTCGGGCAGCCCACCCCCGGTGGCTCCCGCCAGATCCCCGACTGGCCAGCACCCTCGCGTGCTGCCACGGGAGCCGGCACCCGTCTTCTGGTCTGCCAGCACCGGCGGGCAGACACGAGGCTGCTTCCCTGCTCCAGCGGGTCTCCGGGGGAGTGTGACGGCACTCCCCCCGCCTTCCCGTTACTAAGGGGGGAGTGCGGCAGCACTCCCCACCCCTCCTTCCTCCATTCGGGGCCCGGAGATGGGGTCCCGGGCCTCCGAACATCTTCGAGGGGGGCGCGACAGCGCTCCCCTCACTCCGGAGTCCTCGGGGGCCAGGGTGGGCTCCTGGCACCCCAGTTGGGGCCATTTTCATGGGGAGCGCAACGGCGCTCCCCGACTGGTTTTCTCCCTCTTCGGGGCCTGGAGTTGGGATCCCGGGCCCCTGGACAATCCTCACGGGGAGCGCAACGGCACTCCCCGACTTTGTCTTCTCCCGCGAGGGGGGACGCGCAACGGCGCTCCCCCTCCTCCCGTGGCTTCGGGGGGGGCTAGGGTGGGCTCCTGGCACCCCCCATTTGGATAAGTTCACGGGGAGCGCGACGGCGCTCCCGACTTTCTCTAATTGTGGGGCAGCCCCCGGGACCTGACCCACCCCGGGGGCACATATTGGACCGGCGGCAGAGCCCCACGCGCTTCGTCGTCTGTCCCTGCAGAGGTCAAAGGTCACCTACCTTCTGGGGGGCATATCTCGACCCCCAGGCGACCGATCGGCTCCATTCTGGCCTCTTCTCGCTCCTGGTGGCCGGCCCTAGCCACTGGGAGCACTTTCCTTCGCCCTCCTGGTCTCACGGAGGGGGGATTCAGCAGGGAGCTGTCTTCACTGGCTCCCTGCGCCAGCCTCTCATCTGGCTCTTCTCCTGGGCCTCTCTTCTCCTTGCGCAGAGGCACAGGCTTCTGCTCACTGGTCCTGGTCTCCCCTTGTGGCGCAAGTCAGGGTCCTGGGCCAGTCTGGAGGTTCTTCCTTCCAGCTGCCCATGGTGCCAGACTCCAGCACCAGTCGTCCTCAGCAGACCACACCCCAGAGAGAGCTCCTCTTCCTGTGCAGACTCTTTTTAAAGAATGGGGAGGGGGCTGGCAGGAAGTTTCTGTTTGCCCTATCACACAGTGACACATCACCTCTCTGCCCCTGCTCCCTCCTTCCTGCCCAGGCCTCTGGGTTTGTTAAAAATGGCGTTGTCCAGGGGTCTCATGCCACATGGTCTCTGAGAGCCCCTTCCCCCCTCGCTGCCTTCTCTTCAGAGCAGCTTGGTGCCTGGCACCAGGTGTCAGCTGCTGATGGATGAACCTGTAGCTCCACCCATCTTCTCTTCTTTGAGTGGAGGCCTTCGCCCTTGGAATGCTTGTTGTGCAGGGCTGGGCCTCTGAGGCTACAGCTTGGGGAGGAAGGCCGTTAATTCAGCCTGGCAGGGTCAGCCCCAGCCAGGCCCTGGTTATGAGCTGACTCAGAGAAATATGACATTTCTGGATGACCCAAAAGCAGTACAACTATGACTTTGGACTCTGCAGAATACCTCTTCTCACATAAGTTACAGTGGACTTTAGTGCGTGTCTGGAATTTGTAGGCCCTAGGAAAGAAACTAGCCCATGTGCTCCCTATCCTCAGAGGAGGATAATGGAATAAAAACAGTAAAGCACACTGACTTTCCCTCAAATGTTTCTTCCCATTGTAGAATGCCTATTCCATGTTACCACCCAGTTCTGCATAAGTCCTGCCACACCATTCAACTTGTAGCTGCTCCTGGGCTGCGCACGCTAGGAATCTCCCCTGCGCAGCCCTTACACTTGTGCACACGCATGTACACACGTGCCTGCATGTAACCAGCCCAGTGCCCCTTACTCTGGCTGCAGCGCAGCGGCCTACTCGCGCCCGAGGGACACCGGTAAAATACCCATGCAGTCCCTTTCATCATGAGTTCACTGTGGGTGAGTCCCAACTTATGAGGCTCTCCCACAGTAAAAGCTCAACAAATAGGTGTTCAAAAAGCGAAAAATCAGGGCGGCTCAGATGGTCAGAACCACCTTCTAACAGGTACCAACATGATTTTCTTATTCCTTCCTTTGGCACAGGTAATGTTGATCCGTATGTGTTCTTGCTCAGTGTCTGGAGTTTTATGATTGCGCTTATTGTATCCTGCAATACAATAACACCGCTGCCCCTTCTCCGTCCCAAGCCAGACAGACTGGCTTTGTTTCCTTTCTTGTCAATATGCTCCGCTCTCAGTTGAAGACGCATCTCTGGCTAGACATTTACTTTGAGTGATAATTGCAATGTCGTGCTGCATCCGAGTTTCCAACCCATTTCACTCCTGTAATAAGCCTTGGCTCTTCGACTTCACTATGTCTAGTCGAGTGCCCAAGGAGAGGAAGATAATGAAAAATTTCCTAACTATCGTAACGGAAAGTTTCAATTCTATTAAGGACTCGGAGGCGAGGATTATGCCTTCTCTCTTCACTTTATTAAACAGCAGCCATTTAGAACAACAAGACTACATTTCCCATGAACCCTAGGGAAATCTGTAGTCCAACAAAAACAATTGTCCAATCCTGAACCGTCCTGGATCCTCCAATCAGGCTACTCCAGCTTCCACATAGTCTGTCCTCACTGGCCCTTCATCCTCTTTCTTTGCGCGAAGGCAGCCGGTAACAAATCTTCATGCGTCCTGTTTATTCGCATCCGAACCTACGAGGACAAAGGTATCATCAATTCACAATAGGAATCTGATGTAACCAGCCCTATTACAATGAGGTAGACGTAACATAGAACCATGAATCAATGGTCAGAACAGTTAATAGTTGACCTAAAACAACAAGCCAGCAATTAAAGCAGACATTTTTTTGGCATTTTATAAGGACAAAGGAGCCACACCTTCAACGGAGAAAGGATCCAAACTGATTTACTTACTCTAGTACGGGGTGGGACATCCTCTAGCGATCCCTAGGGTGGGATAATCCTCGCCTCCCAGTCCTTAATAGATTTGAAACTTTCCGTTACGATAGCTAGGAAAGTTTTCATTCTATGTCAGGACTGGAGGCGAGTTTTATGCTAGTTCAAAGCTTGCTCACCACGAGGTGAGCCATGTCCAGCACTGGCTTGAAGTAGAACCTCTTAAAGGTAGAGTTCGAGGACCAATTTGCCGCGTTAAGGATATCCTCCAAACGGGTGCCCAAGCCAAATGCCTTCGAGGCCATTGCCCCTTGAGCTGAGTGAGCTCCGAAGTCCTTGAGGCTTATGTCAGCTACCTGCATAACCCACCTAACCCACCTGACTATGGTAGGAGAGGAGACAGCCTTGTATGGTTTGCGGAGAGCAATAAGGAGTTGGCGTTCTCCTGGAGGCCTGAATTCTTCTGTCATCTCCTCATAAGCTTTCAAGCAGCGGACCACACACAACTTGGGAGAGTCCGGGAACTCCGGATAAGAGATCACTCTTGTATGACACTTAGTCCTTCTATGCAATGTAAAGGTCACACCAGATGGGGTAAACATCTTGGAAGAGATGTCCAGAGCTCTAACATCGGACACACGTCTACAAGAAATCAGACAGAGTAACATTGCCAGTTTAGCTGACAGCTCTTTCCGTGACAAAAACCGGTTAGGTTGCCAGGATAAAAACAAGTTAAGGACCTGGTTCACGTCCCATAATGCGTAATACCGAGGTTCTGGGGGCAAGGAAAGCCTAATGCCCCGAAGAAGCTTGCAGACAAGAGGATGCTCCCCGATAAGGATATTATTAAGTGGCAAATGTCCAGCTGATCTAGCGGAACAAAAGGTGTTGATAGACCTGTAGGCTAGGCTGCTAGAGGCTAGGTGGGCCAAAAAATTTAGGACGTACACTATATCCGCGTCCAAGGGATTGATACTCCGTCGCACACACCAATGGGACCATCTGCCCCAAGCGGATCTGTAGCGCTTGACAGTACTGTCTGCCCACGCTCTGGACATGAGTTCCTCAGCTTTTGCCAAAAGGCCCGGGACCTCCCATCGTCGCCGGTAATCCTCCACGCCGCAAGCCGTAACGAGTTCTGTAGAACCATGGGATGAAGAGCTTGGTCGGGGTTCAGAAGAAGATTCGGAAATAGGGGGAGTAGGATTGGAGAATCCCAGGAAAGTTCCAGAAGAACCGGAAACCACACTTGAGATCTCCAAAGGGGGGAGAGAACCACCAGTTCCGCCCCTTGCCCCCTGATCTGCGCAGTCACCCGAGTGATCATCGCAAAGGGGGGAAACGCATACCCCTTCTCTAGGCTCCAATCCTGGAGAAAGGCATCCGTGGACACTGCCAACGGGTCCGGTCTCCAGCTGTAAAACCGTGGGAGTTGGTGATCGAGCCTCGAGGCAAACTGGTCTATTGAAAAAGGCCCCCAAAGGCCGTTCAACCTCCGAAATATGTCCGTGTTCAGTTCCACAGACTTTTTTTTTTTTTTTTTTAATAAATGATTTTTATTAATTTTAACAAAATGGCATCCAAAACATGTGCATAATGATCAGGATATACTAGAAATAATACAGATCAATAACAAAATCGAATGGCATTAGGTAGGGGCAGAAGGAGATTCAATATCATTTAACATTCCCGTACCTACTGGGCTGGGCGGCTCACTGCTTCACTCCGCAGCGCCACACAACCAAACATATATAAATGTACAATAGAAGTATCAAAAAGGAGAATCGGGCATTGCTCCATGCGTCCGGGCCCGTTACATATCGTACATCCCTGAAGAAAACAATATAATTTCGGACACAAAAGGCACCACAAACGAAAACAAAAAGCGAAAAAGAGAACAAAAAGAAATTCACATGTGGCCCAAATAAGAAAACAAAAGCCGATCTCTATGTATATATGAAGCCCAGTACGATCACAAGTGCTGGTCTGGTGCATAAGAAATATAACATAGACAATAGATAGTAGCATAGGGACATGATGGAGTGCGTGCGGTCATGTCAAGCACCTCAGGAGGAAACCTTAAGAGTAAATGGACGGGGGGGGAAGGGGGGCAGGAGTAGGCGCGCATGGGCCAGGGAGGGGGCAGCAGGGCAAGCGGGGGGGGGGGGGTTTCCTCACCGATGTGTGTGAAGGGGGGGTTCAGGGAGGAGGAGCGCTCTCAGCAACTCTAGCCTCGATCGCCACTGTGCAGGTAATTGACGCGAGGGGAGCGGCGCCCGCGCCTCAGCCTCGCGTTGATTCATACATTCCGAAACCAGTGCCCTTCGCAGGTCCAGTAGCCACACAGCGATCCCGGGGCCCGCCTGCGCCTTCCAGGCCATGGCAATCCTCCGTTTAGCCAGGCCCAAAGCGAGGTCCAAGAATTTGTTCATGCTCTTATGAGCCGAATTTCGCCTCGTGACTCCCAACAGGAAATGGAGGGGTTCCACCTCCACTCGTGCATCCACTGCCGCCGTAAGCACTGCAGCCACCTCTAGCCAGAATACGCGAATGGTAGTGCAAGTCCAGACCATGTGAGTAAAAGTAGCAGCCTGATTTCTGCATCGAGGGCAGACGTCCATGGCAGTAGGGTACATACGTGCCAATCTATGAGGGGTGAGATACGTATGGTGGAGATAGTTAAAGTGAGTGTATTTCACTCTGGCGTTGGTCGAAATAATTTTGGGGTAAGTAAGACATTGTTGCCATTGTTTATCCGACAAGGTAATAGAGAGCTCGCCATCCCAATACGCTCGCAAGGTAGTCAATGGAGGGGGATCGTCCAATCTAATGGAAATGTATATGGCTGTGATGGCTTGACGCCCGCGGCCGTGTGTGAGCAAGGTATGTAGCAAGTGTGAAATAACGGGTTCCCCTCTGTCCGCACCCCAGGACTGCAAGGACAGGCGACGTAGTAGGGCATACAGTAGGAAGGAGCCCTGTGGCACGTCATACGTTTCCACTAGGCCCTCAAACGTCAGCAGCTGCGAATCCGCAAACATATCCCCCCATGTGTCCAGTCCACTCTCTCTCCATGCCCCCAGTTCCGGGCGTCCATGGCATGAATACGTGCCAGGGAGCAGCTCCAGAGGTAGACTAGGGGCGTAAGGCGGCGGCCGGCCCTTGGGCACCACATATCTAGCCCAGTGTCGTCGGGCTGCAGACATCAATAAATTGCCCTGTCGTCTCTGGGTTGGCGTAGCAGTTCCCGATAGCCACTCTAGGAGTGTTGAAATATCCCAGGACACGGCGCCAGAGACCAACTCAGTGAGGCTACTTTTGGCGAGCCACCGCATTGGCCACTGTAATTGTGCCGCCGCGTAGTATCACTCATAATTGGGCGCGCCCAGGCCACCATCCGACAATGGTAAGTATAACTTGTGGAGGGCCACCCGAGCCCGGGAAGCACCCCATATCAGCGACACCAGCAATGACTCCAGGTCTCGGAAGAGTTTTCGGGGTAAACGATATGGGAGTACACAGAAAAAATATAAGAGACGGGGGAGAACCAACATCTTAGAGATTGCTACCCGACCCATTGGAGACATGGGGAGACTCGTCCAAAACGAAAGGGTCGTGCGCACTCGCGTAATGGCTCGGCCTAGGTTCCCGTTGATCGTGTCCGATCCCAAGTGGTAAATCTGCACCCCCAGATATTTGAAGGTGTCGAACGCCCATTGCAGTGGGGTAAGTGGCGCTAGCCGCCTCTGCGCCGGAGTCATTGATATCATTGGGAACACCACCGATTTCGCCCAGTTGACCTGGAGTCCAGAGACGGTCGCGTGTTCATTTAAAAGAGCCATGACTGACTGCAGAATCGCGGCCTCGCCACAAAGGTAAATTAACGCATCATCGGCATATAGCGAGGCGATATGCCATCGCTGAGCAACCCGTATACTCCAATCTCGCACCCGCAGCCGCAACCTGCACGCCAATGGCTCCATGGCCAGAGCAAAAAGGATCGGGGACAGGGGGCAGCCCTGTCGCATCCCCCTCGCTATCGACAGGAGCGGCGAATAAGTGCGACCCGTTTCACCCTGGCCCGCGGACCACTGTATAACAATCGTACCCATCGTAGGAAATGGGGACCCATGCCAAACCCCGTCAGGGTCGCCTCGAGGTAAGCCCAGCTTAAGGTGTCAAACGCCTTTTCTATGTCGAGCGAGGCGATCCAGGGCCGCTCCTCCCCACCCCGCGCCCACTCCAGGAGCGCAAACAACCGCCGCAGGTTCAACCCCATACTGCGCCCTGGAATGAAACCATTCTGGTCCTCATGGACCAGCAGAGGGACAGTAACAAGGAGCCGATTAGCTAATAATTTCCCCAGGATCTTATAATCGACATTAAGTATCGACAGGGGGCGATAGGATGCTTGTTTCCGGTCCAGGGAGGACCTGGCTTGGCAGTTCGGGCTGGACTGTTCCCATGAGGCACAGGGTCAAGACTGATTTGCATATGGCCAGGTCTAAACTGGGGTGGCATGGTGAGCAAAAGAATGATGGATTTAACCCAGATCTCTTGACTGGGGGTAAATGTTTTGATTTGTTCTGCATTCCGTCCATCAATCGTGTGTCTTTTGCTTTCTCGCCCTAAGTGCGCCAGGTATGCCCAGACGTGGGTCCTGGGCTCACTGTGCCACTGGAATCAAGCTATCCTGGCTGAAGAGGGGTGACACCCCGAAACCGGTCCTAGGATGCTTGTTTCCGGTCCAGGGAGGACCTGGCTTGGCAGTTCGGGCTGGACTGTTCCCATGAGGCACAGGGTCAAGACTGATTTGCATATGGCCAGGTCTAAACTGGGGTGGCATGGTGAGCAAAAGAATGATGGATTTAACCCAGATCTCTTGACTGGGGGTGAATGTTTTGATTTGTTCTGCATTCCGTCCATCAATCGTGTGTCTTTTGCTTTCTCGCCCTAAGTGCGCCAGGTATGCCCAGACGTGGGTCCTGGGCTCACTGTGCCACTGGAATCAAGCTATCCTGGCTGAAGAGGGGTGAAACCCCGAAACCGGTCCTAGGATGCTTGTTTCCGGTCCAGGGAGGACCTGGCTTGGCAGTTCGGGCTGGACTGTTCCCATGAGGCACAGGGTCAAGACTGATTTGCATATGGCCAGGTCTAAACTGGGGTGGCATGGTGAGCAAAAGAATGATGGATTTAACCCAGATCTCTTGATTGGGGGTGAATGTTTTGATTTGTTCTGCATTCCGTCCATCAATCGTGTGTCTTTTGCAGGGGGCGATAGGAAGCCATGAGAAGGGGGTCTCGCCCTGGTTTAGGCAGCACAACCAGCGTCGCCTCTCTCATAGTTGGTGGTAACTCACCCGCCTCAAAGGCCTCGGCATACACCTTGGCCAGCCTAGGCGCTAGCTGTGCAGAGAAGGTACGATAAAATTCTGCCGGCCACCCGTCCGTCCCCGGCGTCTTGCCCGCCGCTAGCTGCCGGATGGCATCCGTGATCTCATCAAGCGCAATGGGCTGTTCCAGAGCGGCCCTGTGAGCCGGAACGATCTGCGGGAGCCGGACCCCCTCCAAAAACTCCCGAATACGATCAGGGTCAGGTGGTGTCCCGGGGCTGCGTACAACGTAGTGTAGTACTCATGGAAGGAGAGATTGATAGCTGCCTGCGTATTCTCTAAAGTCCCAGCACTCGTGTATACGGCAGTAATGGGAGGCTGGGTAGTATCGTATCGGAGGAGCCACGCCAGGAGCTTCCCAGCCTTGTCTCCTTCGCTATGCCTGCGCGCCAAATATGTTCTATAATCTAAGACACACAGGTCATCCATCGCCTGCTTGTACGCCAGTCGCGCCTGGGCGAGTAAGGGGGCAAGCAGGGGATCCACCGGAATTCGCCGCTCATAACTCTGGATCTCGGACTCGTGCGCATCTAGTGCCGCAGTGAGGGTTGTGCGAGCCCCATACGTGGTCTTGATTGCATGACCTCTAAGAACAGACTTGAAGGCGTCCCACTCCAACCCCACCTATGAAGCAGTCCCCTCATTCTCCGCAAAATAATTGGTAATGGACTCCAGTAAAGTGGTCCGGTAGGAGGAGTCAGCCAGCGCCGCCCCCGGCAGGCGCCACGTCGAGATCGTAGGGCGTTGCGCGCCCCAGGTCAGGCTCAATTGTAAGGGTGTATGGTCAGAAAGCGCGCGCGCCAAGTACGCAGCATGCACCACACTATGCAGAGCATTATCCGAACAAAACACCATATCAATCCGTGTGTGTAAATCGTGCAGAGCCGAGTAGTGAGAGTATATGCGCATCCGCGGATGAAGCCGGCGCCAGACATCGTGGACCTGCAGTTGTAGCGCCCATTCCCGCATGTGATGTGCCAGTGTAATGGACTGCCCCCCAGAGAGAGGTGGGCGGGAGCGATCCGAGGCAAGATCCCATACCCCATTGAAATCGCCCCCCCCAGTATGTATTGACCGTGGGGTCCGTAAGCAGCGAGGGTGTGAGCAGCCGCAGGAAATTGGATTGGCCCGAGTTCGGGGCATACAGGGAAACCAGCGCCAGGGGGGAACCGTTCAGCACACCCTCCATGGCGACATAGCGACCCTGCACGTCCACCCTGGAGTGTGTAATTTGGAGAGGAGTCCCAGGGGCCACCCAGATAAGCGCCCCCCTAGCGTAACCCGAATATGTCGTGCCCAGGACCATGCCCCGCCATTGTTTGCGGAGTGACGCCAGCGTCTGTGTCGTGAGGTGCGTCTCTTGGAGTAGTGCAAACGTGACCTTGTGGCTGCGCAGGTATTGGTACACTTTGTGGCGCTTGGCGCATCCCGCTAGCCCCCTCACATTCCAGGTCAATAAAGAATAATCCCCACTAGCCATTTATGTAGGTGTATAATAAAATTATGCGAGGATCCTCCCACCACATGGCAGACCGCATTCCCATCGCTACACACACAGTCCCAGACTACCAGACACAGGGATATATCGGCACCAGGGCTCGTGAATTGCAAACATAAAAGAAAAGAAAGAATGACATCATCAAAAATATCCCAACTTCCCACCCCAGGCCTGGTTGTCAACGGACAATGGGCTATTCGCACTAAACTGCAAATCCAATAACACAACAATTAAAACATACAGCAAAAGATAAAGAATGAAATAGTGTGCTGTATCAGCTACTTATCACTCAGTGGGGAAGGTGGCGTAAAGACTGTATGTAATGTCAGTGCCGCCTCCCGTGGATCATCCTGGCAATCATCAGGCATACAAATGCAAAAAGAACAATTGATGGACAGAATGCAGAACAATGTCATACATTCACCCCAGTACAGAGATCTGGGCCTAAATCCATCGTTTATTTGCTCACCATGCCATTCCAGTTTGAACCCAGCCATATGCAAATCAGTCTTGACCCTGTGCCTCATGGGAACAGTCCAGCCTGAACTGCCAAGCCAGGTCCTCCCTGGACTGGAAACGAGCATCCTAGGACCGGTTTCGGGGTTTCACCCCTCATCAGCCAAGATAGCTTGACTCCAGTGGCATGGAGAGCACGGGGCCCACGTCTGGGCATACCCGTCCCACTCTGGGTGACAAATGCAAAAAGAACAATAGGTGGACAGAATGCAGAACAATCAGGCATACACCAGCAGTCCGGTCACTTCAACAGAGAAACAAGTTCCAGGCGCAGTAATTTCAACCTAGATCAGCTGCTGTTTGCGGGGTAAGGACCGGGCCCGTCCCCGCCATTGCCTCAATCTGTGAATCCGTAAGCTGCAGTGTGCGGTCCATTTGTGCATCAGAGTCCGAGTCCCGTCTGGAGGAGGATGAAGGGGAGCCCAGTTGTTCCACCGTCTTGATGGCTTGTGCTCTTTCACTTGTGGCTTGCGTCTTTGTTGGGCGGCGCGATCTGTTCCCGCCTCGGCCTCCACGTGCTGGCACCGCGGTCCATGGTCGTGCGGAATTCGACTGCATCACAGGAGGGTCGTGCGCCAAACTCTGTTGGTCGACCCAAGCCCAGGCATCGTTCGGAGTGTTGCAAAAGACGTGCCCTCCTTATGGTGAATACGCAGGCGCGCCGGGTATTGCAAGGAGTATTGAACATCATGATCTCGCAAGCATTTTTTGACCTCCAAAAATGAGTATCGGCGGCGTTGCACAGTCTGGGTATAATCCGGGTAGATGTGGACTGTCGCGTTTTCGATTTGCCAGGGGCCCTTGGTCCTGGTGATCTGCAGGACATGATCCCTGTCGCGGTAATTGAAGAATCTGGCCACCACTGGTCTAGGAGGTGCGCCAGGGCGCGGGGAGCCCCCCGGGACCCTATGAGCCCTCTCAATAGAGAAGAACTTAGACATTTTGCCCTGTAGGACCTCACGTGCGAACCAGTCTTCCAGGAACAGTTCCGTGCTGGCCCCTCCGCCCGTTCGGGCAGGCCCACGATTCTCACGTTATTGCGTCGTGAGCGCCCTTCCTGGTCATCCACGCGGGCCTGAAGGTAGTCCACCTCCTGTTGGAGGGTTCGCAGCTGGGAAGTCGTCGCAGCCACTGTAGGCCGCATGGATGCCAAGGCGCACTCATTTTCGTCGACCCGACCTTTAAGCTTCTTGTGGTCTTCTCGTAAGTATCCCATGTCGATACTAAGAGAGTCAATTTTAGAGCCCAAGGTGGTTTTAATATCCAGAATCGCCGCTAGTATTTCATCAAAGCGGTGCGTTTGATCAGTGTGGTCTCCCTGGCCGGATGTCCCTGGGGGATCCACGGTCCTGCGCTCCGAGGACGCCGGCTCCACCTCCGGAGGTTGCGCCTGGGATCTGTCCGGTCTGGGCTTGCCCATGATGTCGCCCCTGTGCGCCCACACGGCAGGCAATGGCGGGCGCGCACCCTCAGAGGTCAGGAGCAGTCAGGAGTCGAAGCGAGGGGAAGAAGGTGCGCAAGATAGATCACCCAAGCTACAGAATGTTCCCACTCACGCCCTGCGGGGCACCAAGGGACGCAGGACTAACATAGAGTTGATCCCACTGCAGGATCAGAGACACCGCCCCAGCCGTAGTTTACTCAGGCAGCCACTGTCGTCTCCAGATGTATCCCGCGCATCCACTTATGGCACACCGGGGTACGCTTTCCCCGCAAGGGCACTCACCCCTGTCTCATCACACCCGCAGGCTCAGCTCCAGCGCGCCGCTTCCGGTCCACCAGCCAGGGCTCAGGGATATACTCTCGGCCGCACCCTGTGGGTGAGGCTATCCACAGCCAAACACCCGAGCTCCAGGGGGGCCCCCCGCAACCGAGACAATCCACCGGGGTCTCACTCACCACAGGGCGGACGACGAGGTTCCAGCTGTGCACTCGCAGCACACCCACTGTCCGTAGAGGTCGCAAGGAGTATAGAGGAGGAAAGGGGCCACGGGGGTCCACTCACCGCTGCCAAGGGACGTCGTTCGCTCATCCGCCAGATGCAGCAATCTTGTAGCCGCACCTCAATGGGCCCGGCCGCCTCCGTTCGCCAAACACAATATGGCGGTCCCGGGCGGTCAGTCCATCAGGAACCTGGAGCCGTGGACAGCGCCCGCCAGGTTCTAGGGGCACAGCACTCCTAGCCCCCAAATGGGGGAGGGGGAAACGGGTCCGCACCCCCTCACCGCCGTGCCCAGGGGCCTAGTCACCACAGGCCCCTCGTCGCAGGATGGCCGCCTCAGCCACGGAGGTTCGAGCAGGCCAAAGGGGGGTCACAGGCGGCGTCACAAGGGCACAGGACACAGCACCCCAGGCCTCAGGCACTCCAGGCCCCCTGATGTAGAGGGGGTGGTGAATTCGGGCACTGCGCGGCCGAGTCACGGCCCGCACCAAGGTGCCTCCGTCCTCTCGTGCTGCTCCGGGCCTCGGGGGCACTCGCGGTCGCGTAGGCAGAGATCGGAGCCCGCAGCGGGCTCACGGGGCGCCGACTAGCGTCGATTTTTCCCTCCAGCGGGTGCCGGTCATCTCCCGCATCAATCACCGGCAAGGATCTCCGGCCAGGCGAGGAGAAAACAGGATTTTGCCGGCAGGCATAGAGCGGAGCTCAGGGCTCTGCGTCCGCTCTATCCGCCATCTTGGCCACGCCCCCCAGTTTTCACAGACTTGAGGCCGTGAAGTTGCGGGACTGAAAATCCGCTACCAAATTCTCTCGTCCAGGGAGGTACTCCGCTGTCACTTGGTGATCCAGACAGTATTGCCAGAAGCTGGCGGCCAGATCGGAGAGGGCTTTTGATCTCGTTCCTCCCAAATGGTTGATATAGCGGACTGCGGAAATGTTGTCCATCTTTAGAAGTACTGAGGACTGAATGGACTCTCTCGTCCAGCAGCGCACTGCGAAGGACCCTGCCAGGAGTTCCAGACAGTTCATATGTAATCTGCGTTCGTCTGGAGACCACAACCCTCCTGTAGAAAACTCTCCGCACCTGGCTCCCCAACCTACTGTGCTGGCGTCCGACTCCATCACTAAGTCTGGAGCACAACCGAAGATTGCTCGACCGTTCCAGGCCTCCATGTGTTGTAACCACCATTGGATCTCTTCCCGGGCTTCCTCGGAAAGGATCACCTTGTGGGAGTAGGGACACCCCTTCCGCAGATAGTGTTTTGAGTCATTGTAAAGCGCGATAAGGAAGGGGTCCCGGGAAAATTGCTTGGATAGAAGCTGAGAGCAGTCCTACTATTCGAGCAAGATCCATTGGGGATACCTGACTCCTGGCGAGAGTCCGCCTTAATTCGTGGCGGATCTTTGAGATCTTCCTTGCTGGGAGGCTGAGCGTGGAGGACGTGGAGTCGATCACGAAGCCCAGAAACGTCAGACATTGTGAAGCAGAGAGCATTGACTTAGTTTAGTTGATAACAAACCCCAGACTCTGGAGGAGGTTCACTGTCATCTGACGATGTCGTTGAAGTTGAAGGGGACAGGCATCCAAAAGGAGCAGATCGTCAAGGTAGACAATCATTCGTATGACCGAGCTCTCAACCACTCCACCACCGGCTTGAGGACCTTGGTGAAACACCAAGGGGCCGATGAAAGGCCGAACGGGAGTGAGGCTAACTCAAATGTCTGTCCTTGCCAAATGATCTGGAGGAATCGCTGGTAGGGGGGGGAATCGGAATCACCAGGTAAGTGTCTTTCAGATCCAGACGAACCATCCAGTCTGAAGAGCGTAAAACATCCCTGAGAAGATGGATTCCTTCCATCTTGAAGTGGCGATAGATTAGCCACTCGTTGAATTCGCTTAGATTGATGACGGGGCGCTTGCCCCCGTCTGTTTTGTCCACCAGAAATAAGTTGCTGACAAAACCTCTGGGGTGAGGCGAAGATGGAACTACTGCCCCTTTGGCTAAGAGGGAAGCGACTTCTGCGTCCACCAAGGAAGTGTCCTGCTGGGTAAACTGGATGGGACGGGGTCTGACCCACTGGAAGGGGTCCCCTAGATACTCTATGTGGAAGCCCTGAAAGGTTTGCAAAATCCACGGATCCCTTGTGACAGAAGTCCATGACTGGAAAAAATTCCCCAGCCTCCCCCCTATTTTTAAGTGGGAAGAAGGGAGGACACTCACCAGTGGTGGAAGAGGCTGCAGCTCCTCGATAACCTCGTCCTTTGCTGCGGCGACCCCTTGTAGGGTAGAAGTTGCCAAAACGGGACTGGTCCTGATACTGGCCTTTGTTGGAGCCTTGCCCTCTAGGTTGTTGATTGAAACCGCGGCCGGTCGAGCGGCCCCTACCTCAACCGGCCCTTCGGAAAACCCAGGGGAAAACTTTCTTGATGGTGGTCTGTGCTTTATCGAGGGGAGGTAAAGGTATTTACAAATTTTCCCAGTTCTTTAACTACGGGTCTCCAAAAAGTCCTCCCTGAGCCACTGCTCCAGCTTCCGAATCGGCTACATCCCCAAGTTTAGGGTCCACCTTTATCAGCAAAGAGCGGCGACGCTCTGTGGATATGGCACAATTTGCGTTGCCCAAGAACACGATGGCTCTCTGCGCCCACCCGGAAAGAGTCCTGGGAAATAAGGGAACCTGACGACTTGGCTTCTTCAGCCATGTCAAGAATTTGTCAGTGGGCCTAAAACGTCAAGGAGCTTATCCTGACAAGCCCGCCAGGATCTGTCTATCCCCTTTTTGGGGGTCCCTCATAAACTTTTGGAGAAAAGTCGCCATGCGGGCATCGATCTCCGGAGTAAGGGCGACTCTACCTTCCAGGGAAGGTCGCGGGCATTCTGCCCGGAGGCAGTTACGTGCCTCCTTCTCCAAGGGTTTCCTGATGCACATTATCACGTACTCGGCAACCTTATCTGCTGGGGCCCAGTCAGAGGAGCGTGGGTGGATAATTTCATCCTGGTCAAACATGTCTGACACGTTGGTAGGGGGTGCAGAATAGCTGGGTCTGGAAGGGCCGGGCTCACTGTCCTTATTCCCTGCATTATCCTGGGGAAGAGGCAGGGAGTCCCCTACTGGCAAACTTGGTTGGGAAGCCAAAAAAAGCCTGCTTAAGCCTGTCAAAGGCACTGCGGTCCATCCCTGCGTCGCGTCCGCGTTTAGCAGGGGGGGGAAAGGGTCTGGAGGAGCCATTTGAGGCGCAGGAACCATAGGGAGGCTGGTAGGAGTGCAAGCGCTTGATCAATCTTCTGCATCAGCCTTTCTTCTAGTGGGGATATGGCTTCACCCACTGCTCTATAGATCGAAGCATCCACGGCTTCGTAAAACTCATCATACCACTGGAGGTCAGTCAGGGTGTTTTCCCCTCCCTGGGAGTCATCCTCCTAGTCAAAATCCATTCTGACACTATGAGGGAAAAAAATACAATACAGTGATGAGTTCTAGTTAAAGTCTGGGGGGCAGACCTGGCTGAGGTAACACAGTCTTATTAATTGGGGCTGGGTGTCAGCCTGAATTCCAGGGCGAGGAAAACTCGCAATTTAAACAAAGGGCGAACCCTGGGCACCTGTGTCTGGTGCCTCACAAAATGCAGTAATTTAAACTGGCCTTGGAAAAAAGTGCCCAAGGAGTGTTAAAACGCTCTATACAGACCCCCACACGGGCGTGTGAAAGAATACAGACTCCGCTGTAAGTGCCTTCAGCAGAACGTGGAAGCGCGGATCGGCCTGGAAACGGCTCGATGCCGTATGCATACACCTCAGCGAGGCGTCCTCCTCAGGCCAGAGCTCGCAAACTACGGCGCGTCGCACAAACCCTTCAGGATTTGAATGCGCGTGCCATAGATAAGTCTCCCACGCCACCTGACGGCGGGAGGACAGCGAGCGCACCAGACGAGCCGCGTAGGAGCGGGAAAAGCTCCCGCGGCTCAAATGACAACGACGCAGCACTAGTCCACAATCAAAACAATACAACAACGCTGTGACCGGGGGCGGGAGCGGCGGTCTCGCAATGATCAAGGCGAGGAACAACCGCTGCGCCGCCTCAGCGCAAGACGTGCAATCAGCAACCGGGAAAGCAACCTGCACAAATCGTCGTCTTAGCGCGAGACGCGCCAAATACAAATAAGGCAGATAAGCCACATACAAGTACAAAGCAGTAATAAGCCGTAACAGCGTGTGAAAACATGGGAGAAAACCCACAACTCGTATGAGGTACAATAAAGCACACAGTCAAGATAAACAGAGTACTGAAAGAAAACCACTTATCTCTGCTGCAGCAGCGAAGAAAGAGGATGAAGGGCCAGTGAGGACAGACTATGTGGACGCTGGAGAAGCCTGATTGGAGGATCCAGGACTGTTCATGATTGGACAATTTTTTTTGTTGGACTACAGATTTCCCTAGGGTTCATGGGAAATGTAGTCTTGTTCTAAATGGCTGCTGTTTAATAAAGTGAAGAGAGAAGGCATAATCCTCGTCTCCAGTCCTGACATAGAATTCTCAGACCTTGTATCTCTCATAGATTCACACCCTTGACTCATTCAGAGGTTGCCAATACTATCGGTCTGTTTTTTAATCGGTCTATTGCAGCGCTCCGAAATAAAAACAAACATTGTCAAAGCCAATAGGTCTGGCCTTGTCATGCTAGTGCAATGTTTAACTTTTAAAAAAAAATCTTTTTATTGCAATCATATGCCACAAAAATACATTTGATTGTCTCATAAAAGTTGCGACCGAATGCTTGCAGTACAATTTTTTTGTTAAAGGAATTTAAGTCTTTGGTTTTTTCCCCCCCCTCTTATCGCCATGCATTTTACCATTACTTTTTATTAAGGGAACGAGAAGAATCTATTACCGAGGAAAGCACTCAAATTGCAGGCAGCTACAGTGTCACAAAAGTTTAAAAGCTGCTTTAAAAATAGCTGTATTAAAAAAATAATACACAAATACAATTTAAAAAGCGTACTTTGAAACCGTGTTGTGAATGAAGAGAAGAGAATGATTTTTAAGTGGATGTGAACAATGTGCACAATCTTTGTGCAGTCACTCGAACTGTAGGGGGCCAATGGGTGGAGTTGGCTGACCCATTGCCCATGCTATATCCTGAGGTGGGCGGAAGCAAAATATGAAGGATAGTTCATCAGACCAATGGATGAAGCCTGTTGACCAAAAGCCCAACTGTATATTATGTATGATTTTTTGGTCTGGAGAGATGATAAAGCAGTCCTAAAGGCCAAACCTGAAAAGGTTCACCATAGCTGCCTACCTGCCGTCTCAGTCTCGGTTATTAAGGGAGGCAGGAAGGAGCTCTGTTGATGGTGGCTTAAAGATCAATGTGAAATCAGTAGGCTCCAGTAATGAGTTTTTGCGGGTGCCTAGTGATGAGATTTTTCTTTTTTTAAATGTGAGCTTCTTTTGTTAGAATTTTCATGTAATCAGAAAATTACAAACTAGCTTTCTACAGGAATATTACAGTAATCCGTGGATGACAGACATTTGAAATAATATACCCAATTAGCTTGGATCTTCTGGAGCTAATCCAATTAGTATGGATTGCCTGGAGTTCATTCAATTAGCATGGATGCTTGAGCATTTCAGTAACCATATCCCAATGATTTTTCAGGTTCTGTTTCTGCGATGGCTGATAACGATGTTTGACCTTATTCAATCCAAAGAACAGCTCCATGCTCTCTATGGCATATTCTTCTTCTTCTTGCAAGATGACCGACTGGTATGTAACCATAAAAATAGTGTTCTTGCTTTTCCTAATGTGTAAACCTGAAATGCCTCTTGAGGGTTGCAGAAATGGTGGCACCGGAACCGAAAATTGAGAGGGGCAACATTACCAACTCAGGCTCCCAACTAGGTGACAGAGGACCCATTTAGTTTGTTTGAATTATGATCCACAGCATTTGTGCTACAATACTGTCTATCACTCCAACATTTTTAACAATTTCTTTGCCAAGAATAGCAGTTTCTGACACTACATCATTTCCAACTGGGAATTGCATACCTCGGACCGCGACAAAGCCCAGGGAAATGGGGAGGGAGCATGGAGATGGAAGAGTAGAGTTGTTCTTGCATGGGTAGACTTTGAGGCCACAAATGCCTTTTCAAAATATTTACTCGTAATCTAATTTTTTTTCTTTATGATCAACTTTGAGTTTTCAATAATGGATATACAGGACCAGCAAATATAAATCCATACCCACAGTAACTATGTCCTATCAATGTAGAAACTGGTGATCAGCTTGTTATAGGTAAATTGCTATGTAACTAGCCAGTACCATCAGCGCCACATGTATATTTACAGGCTTCAAATTTTCTGATGTTTCCGTGGGCAACATTACAGTAAATGAATGCATCAGTATCCTACATCTATTTTGCTAAATGTCCTTTGCACACCAAATCTACTATATCTTCTAATATTTCTAGCATTGATAATCTTGGGGTTCCAGTGATCCTTGATCCTAAAACTGCAGAAAGATGTTAGGCCACTCTCCCCATCTCTCCCCAAAAGCTATGGATACTACTACACCCCCGAATTGTGTATACGATCAACTTGCTCTGAGACACCGTGGGCAATAGGATGAGCTATCATTCTGCATTCACCAGATTCTGATCCTAGTATAAATATAACGTGTAAATAGTAAAAGTATTTTATCTGACAGAACTGAAAAGGCAATTTTTCTCGATACTAAGAGCACATTTCTCCAGTCTCCTTTTTACTTCTCCGTGTGTGTGTGTGTGTGTGTGTGTGTGTGTGTGTGTGTGTCTGTGTGTGTGTCTGTGTCTGTGTCTGTGTCTGTGTCTCACACAATAGTCTTTTACACCTGAGAAATATTTTTCCAAATGTTCCTGCTTGTCCTAGCCTTTGCCTGTATGGAGTTGAGGTCTAGAAGTAGGTTTTTTTAATTTTATAAATGCTGAGCAATGCATTTTTAAGCTGTTGGGGTACCCACTGAACTGAGGTTGCTGTAACTCCAGCTGCGGGTCTGCAAAACATGCCATGCAATGCTTACTACTCCGCATGATCCAGTAGAGTGTTCCCAAAAGTCATTCATGTTGTAGATAAGGTGCATGGTTTATCTCTTAAAACTAAAGTGGAAGCTAGTAGACTTCACATTCTTTGCAGAGATATTTCATCATAGGAGAGGCTTAGATACTGCGATATTCTAATTGAGATTAAACCTAGTTGAGGAATTGATATTTTTTCTTAAAGATCAGAGATTCAAAGTACTGATCAAAAATAATCACTTGATGGATTAGTATTACTCAAGAAGATGCTGCTTTATTGTTTATCTACATTTGTCTAGTCAATGTACATTATCTCATCCTCCTCGTTACTCAGAGCCTCCCATTCATTAACTCACACTGGTCAGACTCTCCTTTGGTTATCCTTGTAGTAAACATCAACTTGATAACATATCCACTATATGATGCCCACCCCCTCTTCCTCCACTCTTAAAATCCAAATTCACCAAAGCAGCAAGCATCTTAATTAGAAATGACATTTCTGATGGATACTTACCTGCAGGTTCCTCACCCTTCGAGTCACCCGAGGTCCCAGCCTTTATCTGGAATCTTTTGCAAGAATTTCTGTGTGCGAACAAGTGGCACCATCGAACTCTGTTGCCCACCTCCTGGCATTATGACATGGAGCAGCATAATGGTGTGATTTTTGCACGCAAATGTCAGTTCCTCTTTTTCCGCACCTCAAGCCGTAGATCCGAAGCTGCACTCTTGCAGATTTCTTTTTTCACTGAAATCTCAAATTCTTAACTTTGGCAGTGTGCAGGTATATTGCCCCTTGTGACGTGCGTGTCAGAAGCAGATGTTGGTGATGGACCCACATGATTTATGTTCATTTTCTTTGGGACCAAGTATGTTTCAAAACCATGCAACAAGAGTTCCTTGCGATACCCGAAAGCTGTTGCAAATAGACCAAACTCTGCAATGGAACACAAGAAGCAACCTTGATCTCAATTGAAGCTAGCCTGGTCACCCATGTTCCCCAAGTTACCTGGCCTATCACTGACTCCAGAGCAAGCTGTAGCCTTTATATGGCCATACTGCAGATTTGAAAGTTCATTCTGGCTCCATGAACCTGCTATGGTCTTCCAGTAGAACTATTACAGTAAGCATACAACTGTTCTTACAAAGTTCAGTCTGTTCCATCAGATTCACCTGGCTGTGCCGCCAGCCCTAAGCCCCACCACCTGGTCCCTTATTAGCAATGGCTACGATTTTGGTGCTTCCGGATCCACCATAGGCTCCGTCCCTGGATCCAGAACCATCTTTGGCTAGAGCCCACCCAGAGTTGAATTACATGATTACCGAAGTAAAGGCACCCCCCCTCATGTCAAGGCTTGATTCTGGCACCACTCTTCAAAGGACGCCACAAGTGGGTATCTGGGAACTAACGCTTGGTAGCACTAATCGACAACGACGCCAGATGTTTCGCTGGGGTGTTACTGGAGGAACTGCAGCAGTGGACTGAGACCAATGCCATCATTCTGACAAACCAAACTGGCTTCACCAAGAATACAGGAACCTCAGTCAACATCATGACACTCGCCCTTTTAACAGACTGGGCAAAGACCCACAGCCTCCCAGTCTACCTGGGCTTCATCGACTACAAGTCCGCATTTGATAGGGTTGACCGAGGGAAGCAGTGGCGGAAATTGGCCAACCTATACATCCCGGCCTGCCTGTTAAGGGCCCTCGAAATCTTGCACACAGAAACATGGGTCAGAATCAAAATTGGAGATGGCTGTCAATTATCCAGTCCAATCAAAAGCACGCACAACCTTAAGCAAGGCTGCTTCTTTGCCCCTACACTATTCAACTTGTTCCGATCGGATCTTACCCCGACTTCTAATGCATTTAACTCTCATCCACCCTAACTAGGGGGCTTTCAGCTTTCTAATATGCGGATTATCTTGTCTTGATTAGCAAAACCAAGGTCGGCTTGCAGTGCCTTCTTGATGCACCCTTGGCCTACTCCTAAAGGAAAGGACTGACAATAAATAGAAAGAAAACAAAAATCTTAGCAGTCCAAGGCTCTAGAACTCAAAAGCCGATGTGGTTTATGGACCAAGAAAAATTAGAGCTGGCAAAAAGCTTTAAGTACCTTGGAGTCTACTTTAATGAGGAAGGGAAGTACAGTGAACAGCTTGAAGAAATTAGGAGGAAGGGCAATGCTCTGGCTTTCGGCCTTAGGTCACACTAGGCTGGGGGTACTACTGATCTTGAGACACTATCACGTATGTTAGACAAGAAATACAAGATAACTGCCAGCCATGTGACCAGGGCCCGGAAGATATCATTCACATTCTCTGCACCACCTTAATGGAGAAGCGTTGCAAGCTCCTACGAAGAACATGGAATGAGCATGGCATAAGGATCTGCAGGGAGGCAGTGATGTCCTGCTTTGCACCAACTGACATTAAGTTGAACTGTGTAATGCTGCAATTCCTCCAGAGAGTTAGGGAAAAGATTGAGGCTAGGGCCCCAGCTGTTGCAGGGGAGGTTGGTAAGAAAATCTTAAACCTAACAATCTTCATGTATCCTCCCAAGTCCGGGGTCCCAGCGACCAATTAGGCTGATGACCTAATCCTTAATGCCACTGCTTGCTTACCCCGATGGGTGTACCTTATACCTCCTTCTATTTTCACACAGGCTTGATTGGCAGAAATAGCCGTGGGCACTTAATTCTCTGCTCCCATGGTCTGTTGCCCTAGGATGCTGCCCTTAACCTTCGCCCATTAGTCAGCACCTGTAGGAAGGCACATGTGGCTGGAGAAAACACTTCATTTAACCTGCTGCACCTGCACTTTACGAAGAGAACTTCCACTGGTCTACTCTCTCCCCGTCCTTGGGGCTGCACCAAACATCCGTTGCATTATTATTATATATAAATGAAAATTTTAGGTAGAAAAGGCCCCAAGGCACCTTTGTTGCAGTACCTGCACGCTACTGCTACAATGCCACTGCATTTTATCCTCTGCTCTTGCACTGTCTAGTCACATAGACCGTAACAACGGACTTCCGGACTTTTTAAGTATTTTTGCAACACTGGGGAAGTGCGGGTGCCCTTGGAAGCAGGCCCTACTTTAGGCCGCATGTTATCAACACTCGGCTATAAAGACTAGGGGTCATTTTTAAACTATTTTAAGCTGCAGGGCAGGAAGTGAGCCTCCTTTGCAAACTCCTTAAAACATTGGACTTATATGGGTTCTCTGCTTCTTCAGTAAAGATGACAATGCTTTTAATTATAATGATTCTTTCTGCACATTTTATGAATTTTATGAATGTTTTATTGTGTATGGTGTTACAATGGTTTTAATGAATCATGCAATAAAGACTTTATTATTAAGAAGTAAAGGCTGGGGATAAAGAAGGTTGCCCTACAATCCTTTTGTCTCAACAACAGTACTTCTAGAGTATGGAGGTAATTTTTGGGTTGGATTGCACGCCTTTTAAGGGCTCCAGTATGTCTAACATGATGATGATGATGACTAGGAGGACACAGATAATTTGGTTTCACCTCATTATGCAAATGCAGGGTTTTATTTACAAAGCACCAATGTTTTGGATACTTCTCTCAAGCCTTTCCTGTATTTGCCTTTAGGAATTCCTGTGGAGGAAAGTGCCTCCTTTGTAGTAGTGGTTCTCAGGGTGGCAAAGCTCCTGTAATTACTGTTCTCCTCAGAAGAGAGTAAGGCTAACTTCACAGAAATTTTGCAACCTGTGCTGTCACCCTCTGAACCCTTGTTGCCATTCAGCAATGCCCTGATTGATTCGGTCCTAACTCCTTGGTCAAAACCAGTCTTAACTTTGACTGTGAGTCTCCCTTTGCAAGGCATCACAGGCCTGCACCAGGTCATCCAACTCCTCCACGAATAAGGTAAACCTTAATTATTTTCCTACCTCTCCTCCAACGAGAGTCTAAAAGAATGAACGATGTGAGCAAAAATATTTCCTTCTGCTAGTTTGGCAATGTGCTCCTGAATATAGTTTCTCCTGGGCCATTACACATGTGGCCTTTAGAACATGTTATTCAGGGCGGCTGAGGACATGCGCAATGCCTTAGCTCAAATGGTACATGATGATCTGAAAGCTGTGAAGTATGATGCATGTTCTGGACTGGGGATTACAGAGTCTGTCACCTGTGCTGTGGTCACCAGCGTCCTTATTAGTTGATATGCCTAGATGCATTCCACTGCCTTCTTGGGGACGTCCAGGCTTCACTAGTGGTATGCAATTTCATGAGTCTAGTCTCTTTGAACAGAAGGCTGATTCAGCCATAGAGCAATTTAAAGACCAAGCTACTGCCCATTCACTGGGGTTGCTTTTCCCTGCTCGACATTTCCATCAGCAATAACTTCAGAGTATGCTAGAGGGGTCTTGCATATTGCCACCGACAACCATCTCAGTCTCTACAGCAACCTTTGCAGACTTCTCATAACGGCAGTGTTAGAAGATGTTCTAAAGGTGAAGGCCAACTACAGCGGCAGCAGTCCTCGTCCTTTTGTCGAGCGCCATTGCCAAACCACTTTAGTTCGTCCTCCGATCTTATGTTGAGACCAGTAGGCATCCGATTCCGACATTGCCTACCTTACTGATGTTTCATAACATCGGACTATAAGGTCATTCAATTAATCATGTTGGTTATGCCCTTTTCTTCCTGGACATACCTCCCCACTTCCCCACAGTTTACCCTGTGGTGTTGGCACAATACAATGCTGTCAATGGAAGTGATGCTGTTGCTTGCCAAAGGGTTCTTCGAACTGATACCACAGGCCCAGAAAGGACTCATGGTATTTTCTTGTAACAAGGAGTATGGGGGACTAATGAAACTGCTCAGGTTGTGCAGACCTGGAATCTTGAAGGCTGGATGATGTCCCCTCAGGACATGTACTTTCATGTGCTCGATCCTGCAATCTCACAAGACGTGCCCCTACTTTGTGGTGGGGTCAGACTACTTCCAATTTACAGTGTTGTCCTTGAATTCAACATCATTCCCTTGAGTCTTTATGAAGATAATCTCAGTGGCTGCAGCGCATCTTCACAGGTTTGAATTACACTTCTTTCCCGTCCTCTGACTGGGTGCTGAATATAGTCTCACTGTACCTAGCCTCAGACCACCTGCAGGCAACTGTCCACCCTGGTGTACTCCAACAAGTTTGGATCCTGTTTCCAGCTGGTGCAGAGATTCCATTTATTGTGGCCGCTGTGGACACAGTTGATGTGAAGGCCTTCCAAATACCCCACCTTAACGAGTCCGAGACATTCCGGCTTGATCCCGATGCTTTGGGTGAGATTTTGTTGCAACCATTATGGTAAGGTGACTGATTCGGCTCTTACAATCCTGCTGGTGCTGTACACCCTGTGGCATATGCAGGCCCTTTGGTGGAATCTACGCTGATGTGGGTCTAGCACTGAGGCTGCCTTTCCAAAAGCATCTGCATCTGATGAGTCGGCACTGGACCATGTGTGGTGGGTGACAGATGCGAATCTGGCCTGTGGCAAGTGATTTATCTTTTCAGACAGTGGTTGAAGTGCACCCAATTCCACAAATTTAACCATAATTATTTACGGTTTCAACATTGGAAACAAACTTAGCATGCAGTGCTGTAACAAGCTCAGCCTAGGCCCGTGGATCAACTTGAGAAAAAGCTAGAGCACCAAAGTGTACTACACCACACACACTGCTGGTGCCCTAAGGCTTCATAGTGAACAATCTCAATCAGAATATCCCAAATAATCAAACAATACAATATTGAAAATAGATAAAAACAATAGGATAATGCAAAATGATTTAATAAGTTGCTTGTAGGCTTGTCGTGTTGTCACAAATTTTACATCACACTTGTATGCGACAAAAAAATAGCATTCTCAACTTGAAAAGGTGTTCATGGTTGTAACACATAACCCAATGGATTTTGAGTGAAAAGTACCCGTCATCAGGTGTAACTGTGAATTAAAAAAGATTTGCTAATTATGCATCTGAGAAACCATACAGGTTCAGAAGCAAGGAACATTGAATAAGAAAAGTCTAAATTGCGCCCATCCCAAATCTTTAAGCCAACTGTCATTGCGATGCGTGCTAAACATTACTGCGAATTGTGAACCCATTGTGAACTAGAGAGCCGTAATTGAAGGCCGCGAAATGCAACACACACAATCCTAGAACGCTAGTAACAACCCTTTACAAAAGAGACCAATCTCTTCGGTGGGCGAAAGAAAGTGAAGTGAATATGAACAACAAATCCCAGCATGCACTGGTCCTGGTGAACGGAATCCCAGCGTACTATCGAAACAGACTGGGTGGGGGGGAGCCTGAAATAGTGCATTCACAGGGCTAGGAGTGTGAAGTAAAGAGTGAAAGACAGTGGTGCATATGATCAATACCTGGAGTGAACCATGAACGACATGAAACAAAGTAATCGGGGAAAATGATGGAATCGCTGCAAAGTGAGTCGGAAAAAATACCCTGCCAATACATAAAATGGGCAATGCTATGAAATAAATGATGGACCAATGATACCAGAACCAAGTTTGTGTAGAGTGTGGAGTAAAAATACCTTTGGAATTTGGCGCAGTGTTCAGCATTAGCCACGTGCAGAAACACGGTCTCTAGCTGTTGACTCTGCAAACCAGTAAGTGTGGTTAAGAGGTCTAAAGCAGCGCAATCATGCACGATGAGGTAACATGAAAAGTAGTGATACATCTGCACAGTGCAAAATTCCAGAGCCTCCTGCACCGACGTGATGCCATGACAAGGAGGTGTGCCTTGAGGGGTGTGCTGGAATGATCTATAGAGGAAATGAGGAGTGACTTCGTAGTACGCACAAAGTGCGTAAAGACTAACAGACTATCTGAAAACTGGACCGGCAAGCTAGGCATCCTGGAATTGGAAACTCAGTGGACACCATAACCATAAAGTGAATACAACCATGAAATTAATTAAAAAGGGTCAAAAAAGCCAAGCGCAGTGTAGATTGGTCGACCCCACGCGGTGTGGATGCAGAGAGCAGATGTGACTGTCATGTCAAACAGTAATACAACCTTATGTTGCCAAAGGTAGAAAATGAAGAGATCACGGCTTAACACGACCTAATGTTCATTTGGTGAAAGCTGGCATTCATAACAACATGCACATAAGTGGTAATAATAAGTATGGAAGAGTATTAATAAAACGGCATGAAATGCCGTGTGATGCAAACCATAACGATCATAAGAACATGCACATAAGTTCTGATGACAAATGTGGAAGTCTATTCACAAAACGAAACGGCACAAAATGCCGCGACATGCATAAAAATGCCAAGCAAAACATGATTTTCGTGAAGTGGCATGGGTAAAAACCAGCAATGACATAATGCATGAATTTCCGCAATTAACACATAATCTCGAACTGAGCACTTTACTTTGTACCAGAGTTTGTCACGTGATCGTGTACACATGGGAAATAATTGCATAACGAGTGTGTGCTCTGAAGCTGGATGTGTGTGGATGAACATGAAATGGATGCGTATCTAATGCTGGTATAACAAGCCTTATGAGAAGCATGAACAAAAGTTTTTGCAGGAATCAGTCTATAGGAAACAGGCCATTTCTAATTTATCATTGAGACCTGTGGGAATGAGACTGTTCAAATACTTAATCCAATGAGTCTCACGTTGTGATAACCGCTTTTAGGTGTTAATTTTGGGGTTCACCCTGATGGTTTCCAGCACTGTGAATCTGACCAGAGCAATGTTATGTTGATGGTCCATCCAGTCTGCCACAAGAGATTATTTTCTATTCTTGTGTCTAATCATACTCTTGTGCACCATAATGGTCACCTTGATACTCCTCTCTGTTTTACCCACGTATATTAAGCCACAAGGACACTTAATGGCATAAACAACTAGTTTGATATTGCAGTCTGCCAAATGTTTCAGCTGAATCAATTTGTCTGTTTGTGGGTGAGAAATGGTATTGCCCACGATGACACTGCTACAGTGTGTGCAGTTCTGACACCTCTTCATCCCTTTGAACAATGTCGCATCCTTCTGCGGAATCGACAATAAAATTTCTTTCAAGTTCCGGGTGCATGCAGGAGTGACTAGAGGTTTATTCGCAAAAAAAAACCTTGAAGTCTGGTTCCTTTTGGAGGAGTCCCCAGCTTTGGGAAATAATGCATTTGATGGTGCTTGATTGAGTATAAAATTTGGACAAAAAACCTCATGTGATGGTTTAACAACCTGTTTTTTCTGCAATAACCTTGAACGATCCTGAGTGGATGTGCGTCAAAGTGCAGTCTCTAACATTTCTTCTGATTTCCCGCGTTTGATGAACTGATCTTTGAATGCAGCAAGTATCCGAGTGCAATTATCAGCGTCCGACATAATCCGTTTCTCATGTATGAATTGTGAAAACAGTATATGTCGCTTCAACGACAGCGGGTGAAGGCTACTGAATAGTAGCATATTGTTCAGGTCGATTGGCTTCTTGAAGACTTTGGTGGAGAGGCCCAATGATGTAAGTTTGAGATGGACATCCAAATCAGTGATACTTGTCTTTTGGATGGAATGTGTGAACTGAATTCCGGGCTTCTTCCGATTAAGGTCAACTATTTACTGTTCAAGGTGTTCCCTAGAGCCTTTCCAAATCAAAAATATCGATGTATTTTAAATACATGATCAAATGTGTTTGCCATATCTCAGAATTGTACATAAAGCTGTTCTCAAACTTTGACGTGAAAATGGTGGCATAAGTGGGGGCCTCAGAAAAGCCCATAGAAGTTCAGTTTTTCTGTAGGTAGTAGATATCGTTCCATACAAATTAACTATGGAACAAGAAAAAGTTAAGAACGTTTAGCAAAAAAACTTTGTTGGCTCGAAACAAGTCTTGGTTGTCCAATTCTCATTCCACAGCCTTGATGCCCTCCTCTTGTGGTATAGAAGTATATAACGAAGCAACATCTATGGTGCATAGCCGCCACTCCTCCCTATCAGTGATTTGTAAAAGCGCCAAATGCTTCAGAAAATTTGGTTTATCTTGGACATAAGAGCACCAATTTTGATCAAAGGTTTGTAACAGTGTCAGGGTATATCCCAAGAGGTTTGTGGATGGACCCAGACACAATAGGCCTGAATGGGGTATCAGTAATGCTTTAGTGGATCATGGGCAACATGTAGAGACGTGATCTCCGGAGAGAATACGTTGTTGGATAATGTAGAGTAGTCTCATTAATTCACCCCAGCTCCAAAGCTCTATTAAGTAAGGGGTTCGCCCACAATGGTCAGTTTCAATAGTACGCTGGGATTCCGTCCACCAGGACCATTGCATGCTGGGATTTGTTGTTAACGTTCACTTTACTTTCTTTTGCCCACCGAAGAGATTGATCGTTCTTGCAAAGGGTTGTTACTACCTTTCTATGATTGTGTGTTGCTTTTCACAGCCTGCAATTACGACTCGCTAGTTCACGATGGGTTGACAATTCGCATTCGTGTTTAGCACTCCTCGCAATTACAGTTGCGTTAAGGATATTGGATGGGTGCAATTTAGTCTTTTCTTATTCAATGTTTCCTGTTTTTGAACCTGTGATGGTTTCTCAAATGTATAATTAGCTAATCTTTCTCTTGAATTCACAGATGTCACTGATGAAGGATGCTTTTCACCCGATCTACATTGGGTCATGCGTTACAACCATGAACACATTTTCAAGTTGAGAATGCTATATTTTCGTCGCATACAAGTGTGATGTAATATTTGTGACAACACGACACCTGATTAATCATTTTGCATTATTGTTTTTATCTTTTTTCAATATTGTATCGTTTGATTATTTGCAATATTATATATTATTGATATTGTTCACTATGGATCTTTAGGGCACCAGCAGTGTGTGTTGTGTCTAGTACACTTCGGTGATCTAGCTGTTTCTCAAGTGATTAACCTTGCCATTTCCTGAACTTAAAGTAGTGGCAAATGCATTTTCTCTGAAGTTGGAAGGCCACTGACAGAGCAGCATCACATCCTAAATCGTCTAACTGTGAGCCATCCTCATGAAGCTAAAGGCTTTTCTGCCTCCAATCAGGGTCAGGTAAATCCAAGTGCTAACACACGACTCCCTTGTGATACTGAAACCAGCCGCGTGGAGATGGTGTTTCAAACCCTCTGTCTGCAAGCTCCTGGTGATTACTGGCACTTCACAGCATTTCCATGATAGCTAATTAGCTAGCAGGATCCCTCAACATCATGGCAAATGAACCCAGCAGACGTTATCTGGTTAACGTCAAATGGCATCTGGCAGCATTGGCTATCTTGTCCCCATGGGGCGTATCTTTCGTAGACCTATTCACAACATCCAAAAATCATTGTTCAGCCTTATGCAATCTGGAGTTTCCTCAAGGGTCTTTAGGAGATTAGTTCTGCTTCCTTAACAAGTTTCTGCCTCTGCAGCTGATCCTGCAGGTACTGAAGAAAGTCGGACCAAGCACAGTTGAATCTGGTGGCCCCTGATTGGATCAAGAGGGTCTGGTACTCCAAACTGTGACCCAAAGTATTTGCCCTCCACTTTGTCTTCTTCTTTAGAAGGACCTACTATACCAGCAGTAAGACAAACTACTGTACAACAATCTAAATCATCATGCGTTTGGATTGAGACGAACCAACTGAACAGCTTTAATCTAGTGTCTTAAGGTGGTTCATTTTATTTTGCCAGCTCGCTGCCCTTCCACCAAATCAGTTTATTCAGGCCACTAATCCAAGCAGGAGAAGCAAGTTGACCCTCTATTGGCTAGATTGTAGGATACTTTTTTGTTATTTGATGCCCAACCAGGCTTTGCTATGATCACTGTTAGAGATTACTGATCGGCCCTTTCTGCCTTCCTTTGTTTCTGATCAGTCCTCATTTTTCAAATCTACCTTTTTTGTTTTCTAAAAGAAATGTAACACATGTTTCCCTCTTTATGATGATAAAGTGGCACCTCAGTTTGGTGTGTGCTCCTTTTGAGGCTCTTCAGTTGCACCTCTGTTCTAGATGTCTACTGACAAAATTGATGTCAGTGCGCTGGGGTGGCGCCTTTATGTGACTCCATTTCGGGAAGTGGGACCGGTCTGTGCGAATGGGTTATTGAAATATCGTGACCCAGTTTGGTGTCTGGGGAGATTCCCAAGGGTAGGGATTTATTGTTGAATAGTGGCCACCCAAAACATGGTATTGAAGGTAAGTAACTTATTTGTCTAGTGAACAAAAAGTGTTGAAATGTTTTTGGACAAATATGAACCTGACGGTGGACCTTCACAGCATGGCTAAGGTCTTTGAGTGCCATGAGGTGGCACCTCTATCCACCTGGAAGCTAGGATATTCCTCCAAACTCTAGTCGGTTTCCTGCCTTTTTGAAGGCGAAACCTCACTCCCAAACATTGGGGATGAACTCCCGTCAACAGGAAACCATGACATATGGTCTGCCTTCGACAGCTTCATATCTTTAACTGTTTAGCCTCGCGCAATGGCATGGGGATGGGTCGGACAACTCATGTGCAATTGATACTTTCTTGTAAACCACACTTACAGGTAAAACATAGCTATTCTATTGTTTTTTCCAAAATGGCCTCAGTCAACTAGGAATTATCCAGATGATCAACCATGTCACCTGTCATTCTCAATATTTACTGTCTGTCCTAGCAATAAAAGGTCTCACAAAAGAGAGATCCACTTCAAACTAAGTCATCTGGATTGCAGATTAGCTGACACATGTCTCGGCTATAAACAAGCCGTAAGAGGTACTAGTTGAATGCAAGCAAGACCCAAATACTGTGCTTGGACCTGAAGGATCAATCTTTTTCACTGTTCAGCTTGTTTTTTTTCGATGAGTCCCTCATCCTGAGTAGGCGTATCTCCTGCAGCACTCTGAACATGCCCTGTATACCTTCAAACATCCACCCACAAGAACACCTTGCTGCTTGGTCCTCCTCTATCAAACGATCCAGCTCTGATTTACATCTGCATTATCCTTTGCTACCAGATGTTTTGTACTCTCCAGCGCTCACCGCCCCATTCCCAAATCACACGTAAGAAAATTTTAAGTGCTTATAAAATGCTTAGTGTTCCTATATAAATCATGGCAATCCAATTAGCTCTCTGGTGATTTAATTTTCTTGGATTCAATCAATTTTGTTAGATTATCAATTTAACATGCCTTTTGCATCATACTGTGAGTGATATCTAACTTGAACGTGCACTTTAATTGGTAATGGGAGATAAATATTTACATGTGTATTACAGTAAAGATTTTGCCATTTTAAGCAAAGCAATTTAATTGATTTTGTATATCTAATTTTTATTTCCTGAAATAGTTAGCTAATCCGAATCTGTAACCTTTTTCCACCTTAATTGTAAATGTCAGTACATTCTCTAGTAATATTTCTTTTAAGCTAAAGTTTTAAATGAGGCAATTTGTTGTATTGTGTTTAATAGTTTATTTGAGAAAATGGGATATAAATAAGAATATAAAGGATAATATTTTAACCTTAAAGGGGGAAGTCCCGCCCTAAACAGTCCATGTCCATAAAATACAATCGTGTTGGGATGATAGTGCAATAAATTTGTCAAATAATTTGTGTTTCACTGATTTTTACACATTATCCGAAACTGCACATGCATTCTACTACTCTCCCCAAAACTACATACTACACCGGGCAAGAATATACATTTTATTCTTTATGGGGTGTTTTAAAGAAATATGTTTCTTTTCTTTTTCGCTTTGTATTTTTCTTATGTATTCTTTTTTGATGTAAAATTCAGAAAGCATTGGCGAGTGCTGGAATGTTTAAAATGGTTTTGAGTAATTGTAAGGACTAAAAATCCTACGTTTGGAAAACCTTTGTTTTTAGTATTTGTTATTTTAAAAACTCCATTATATCTGACAAATGTTAATGCTTTGATGGGTGTTGTAAAGGATTATCGACTTTGTATCACAATGACTTCTTTATTAACAAATTCTATTTATGGCAAGTCCATGGTGTCATGTGAGTTGGAAAGTATTTGCCCCGTCAGTATTTTTAAGCTTTGTCTTTTTATTGCGTGTAAAAATGCAGTTTCCATTTATGCAGTACCATTAATGATTAACAAGTGCAAGAAAGTTTGACATTTCACACTGTGTTTAAAACGAAGAGTGACAGCAGATAATGTGATTACTAGTTTACGAAGTATGCATCAGTCAACTCTGAAAGTTTTGTGCGGTTGAGTGTCACCTCATGGTTGTCTGCCTTAAATCCGTTAAACAAAGGATTGGCGCAGGTATCTTGCATATACTGACTAACATGTATATTGGATGTGTGTCGAATGTGTGAATCAATGGGATGGGGACCTCTTAGCCATAAAGGCAGTGAAAATCAAATAAAAGGAATGGTCCCGCACCAGGGCTGCTGTTTTGTATTTCTTACTATGTAGCCCATCTAAGTTTCCACTCAACTAGGAAACTAACTTTTAAATTGTTTTTTATGTGGTATTACTACCTATTCTATACTACTGAGCCTTTTGACCTTTTAAAAAACACAAAGGGAAAATAAGAACCTTTGCTTATAAAACTGTTGCAAATGCAAACCTAGATCCTAAAAGCGGACACCAGCCTTAAAGGCAAACCCCAACCCTAAAAACACCCCAGCCCCCCTGAGCCCTAAAACCCGGCCCAAGCCTTGAAAATCAACTCCGACCCCCTGCCCTGAGCCCTAAAACCATCCCCCTTAGCCATAAAAAGTGCCCTGACCACCCGCCCTGAACCCTAAAACCCCAGATAAAATAAAAAATAATAAAATAGAAACATCGTACTCACCAAGCAGTTCCTCATGTGGGCAGGAAGTCACCTATGCCCAGTCTAACATCTCCGACCCTCCGCTCAGAGTCTAGACAGCTAACAACCACTAACGTCTAAACCACGCATATGCGTGGCAAAGGCATATTCGTGGTTTAGCCGTGCGTAGTTTAGCCGTGCGTAGTTTAGCCGTGCGTAGTTTAGCCCCGCGTAGTTTAGCCCCGCGTAGTTTAGCCCCGCGTAGTTTAGGCGGCGTGGTTAAGGCTGTTTCCCTTGTTTTGTTCAGTGCCATGAACTACTGTGGCAATGTGTGCTTTTTGAGTCCAAAAACAATTTTTGGTTTTGCCAATGTTTGTTATAATGGTGAGGGCCTGGCAGCTCTCACACCAATAAGGTTTTACAAAAACCATGCCAAAACAAGTCGCGCATTGACAAAACCAAAAGGCTGACCAACAATTTCAGACCTACTGGCTTTACCAATGCTTGTTTATTTTTAGGTTTACCATAATCTTTTTAAACTGGTTACACTGATTTTCCATTATGAATGTTTTTGGGAAATACTAGCGTACATCAACACATTTTACTAAATGATGCTGCAAAGAAATGGTACCCAAAATTTTACAGTAGTTTAGCGAAATGTTTTAGCATTTTTTGTGAACATTATTTTGAAAGCAAAGAATCATCAATCTTGCATTCAAGCTTCTGCAAATATTTGCATCTAATCAGAGAGCATTTTTGGAACATTATACATTGCCTCATATTGCTAAACATTGAAAACGGTTGTACACATTTTTATACTGGAACCCCTGTCAGTAGTGCAGTCTGAGCTTACAGCGTTTACTTAGAGCGCTCACCCTAATAATAAAGGTTTTGCATTAATGAACCATAAATACAAGTTTGAACAGCATTGACACATGGACACAAATATTACCTTAACTACAGGCAATGCTCTTCCATTATCCATAATATTGTCCTGTAAACTGGCAGCCAAAGGGTTTGTGCTGTAGGGGGTTGGGCCTACTTGTCCCAATGACAAAATGCACATGAAAACTTGTTGCCCTTGACCCCAAACAATATGTCCCGGGCGTCGGGCTATAGGAATTCCACATCCCTGAGTGTATGGATATAGTCCACAGAACACTGCCTACCAGAAAAATAGGACCCTACAATCTGTCTTATTACATGTTCTCTCATGCCTGTTTCTTATCAATGACCTTTATGTACAAGTCTGTTAAATGAGTTTTCTTTTATATTTTTTTGATACCTACAGTCTCCCTTCATCTGTCATCTGCTCTATTTACTTACCAGGAAAGAGAGCGGTAAGTCCACTTTTTTAAAATCTAGGTGTAAGATGACAACGGCGATTACTCGCTCATGCTCTTTAGTTGAAAAGTTTTTGTTTAAAAAGAGAAAAAAAAATCAGTTGATTGCAGTTCTGGAGTTTTCACTGAATGATCGCACTTTCAATATGCACTGTGGTTGAAAGCAGCAAGCTCTTTCACAAGAAAAAAATCTCCTGTTTAAAACATTATTTTGCATGCGGTAACAATTAAAAAAAAAAAAATCAGTTCCAGTGCGTGTGTGCGCGTGTGTGTGCGCGTGTGCGCGTGTGTGTGTGTGTGCCTTGACTAAAGCAAAGGACACTAATGTTGAATAGTGTATACGTCAGTGTGTTTTAAAGAATGACAGTGCTACGTGAAAATACTGGATTATCATGATGAATAACAATCTCAAGCAGTTTATCAGTATTAAAAGTATGTTTCTTCTTCTAAATATGTTTTTTCTTTTTTAGTGAAGCCTTTTCGAATTAGAAAACTAATAGAGATGCAATCCAAAATGGTGAGTCCTCAAGAACAAGGCAAGTTAGGACCTTTGGAGCTCTACATCTAGTAACAAGCTACATGGCAAGATGTTTTATACCAATTAGTCTATTACAAACATTCCTCTTTCAAACTCCTGGTTCTGTCAAAGGATTTTTTATCAAAGTATATAGGTTTTTAATTTTTCATCCTCCTTAGTTACATTTGTGGTGCATAGATTTTAAATGGTTTTGGTTTTCATTTGCTCTTTTCGTTTTGGTGGTTGACTTTTGCGGTAAAGTAATAATTTTTCTGTGCTACCTCCTAGATTGGCACCTATTATGAACTTTTTTTTTTAGCAGGTTATTTCAGATGGGCTACTTCAATGATTTCAAATGTTTAGCAAATGATGCTCGAGGTTGCTCCTATTCTTCCTTTTTTATTTGTCTTGCAATCATTCTATGTACCCAGCATGTATTAAAAAATGTTTTGGTTTACTAAAACCTATTGATTATTCTGAAATGTGAGAATGTATAAATAGCTGTTGAATTCAAACAGTATGCTCTTTAAACTCCCACCTTATACAATGCTCATGTCCTCTTGCTATGTGTTTGTTTGGACTACAAGTTTGCACTTGATGTTTTTTGATTTTGGATCTTAACTCTGTTTGCATTACTGCAGGGAGCACTTCCTCATCTCCAAGGCTTGTTGTCGCTGTACAAGATCTATTGCCCTCAATTGGTTTCAATATCGCTGCCAAATAAAGCAAAGGTATGTGTTCTGTATAGACCTCTATAATGGTAACAAAGGACTTTGTGCTACCCTAATTATATAATGCTTTTCAAATCATGTCCATTTTGAGAGGGACTGATCTGCAGTTATATCAATGTCACTTGTGTACCTCACAAAACCTGGCAATTCATTCCTATGCCCTCCAGCCGAAGTCATGACATTGGTGGTTCTTCATCATGCAATTTTCTCTGATGCTCAAAAGGTAAAATATCCCCATGCACAGAGATCCTGCCAAAAAGACAACATTTACAGTTTTTGCAGGTCCTTTTGCTGAAGACTCCACTGTAAAAAACAGTGCAATTAGAGCAAAAAAGAAAACTGGAAATGATGCCTGAATGCAGTGCATACAGGCATTCGGAATTAAACCCTGCTCCCTAAAGAAACTTGGAAAACGGCACTATCCCATCTTGCACAGCAGGGTGTCAGTTATGTAGTTCATTTATTTTCCGCTTTGTGAGGAAGATCCTGAACGCAATCCTGCTTTATTTATAGCGATTTTTTTTACCTATTAGCACCAATTCGGTTTTGAAGGATGAGTGATTAACTTCTTTACTTTTGCATCTTTTTCTGAGGAAAATGTTTATTTTCTCTGGTGTGCTTCACCTCCTAGGTCTCTCTATCAGTATGCAGGCACTATTTGATAAATACTCAGCCGTTGGAGTTAAAGTGTTGAGGAATGATGACTGTAGGAGGCTGGCTAAGTATATGGTGCACACTTATTCAAGTGATGCACCTTGCTCTAATCCAGGCAACCCTTATGGTGGCGTTAGTGCTCTTTGATAACCATAGAAAGCTCTCAAAGTGGTAGCTGTGGAGAGCAGCCTTCAGGCTTATCTTGAAGGAGTGTTAAGCAGCTTGTTTTACCAGTTTAATCATATAGTGTAGGTTAAACGCAAAAGAAACACACATATAAAAATACTTCTATTTATTAAACAACACTCACTAACACATTCGTATATCTCATACCTGGAGAGATCAACACAAAAATACTTCAATTGCAACAAGGTAAGTAGCACAAAATACAGTGGTCTCCAGGGGAAGACCAAACCATATATTGAGAAAGTGAAATGCGAACTGCAAAGGAGGCCGGGACTTGGACCAGAGGAGCCGGGGACACAAGGAACCACCCAAGGTAAGTACCCAGGAACCCCACGGAGGCTGTGTGCAGAGTAGGAACACAGCCGTGTACCCAATGGAAGTCTATGGAGAAGTCACTGTTGTAGTTTTGCAGAAGAAGGACCCTTCCCAGAGGACCCCAAAGAATTCCATTGGAGGACGAAAGGTTGGAGAGCCACCCCACCCGTGGATGCCCCGGAGACCAGGTTACCTACACCAGGAAAGCCAGGTGCATAGGGGTGAAGAGATGTTGGAAACCTCCGTAGAGGACAATGGAAGACTTGGAGAAAGGTGCCTCTGGAGAAGAAGGCAGAATCCAAGGGCGGATTCTGGAAGTGAAGAACCTGTAGGCAGAGGGGACAGAGTCTATGCCACTCAGGAGTGACCAGGAGGCACCGAAGAGCAATGCCCATCTATGTCAGACGACTTGACGGTGACCTTGTCACTGCAGCGTTGAGGACCAGGCGACACTGAAGAAGACCAGGAGCCGTGCATGAGCTGTCCCACGTTGGATGTCTGTGACTAGGTGGTCGGTGTCAGACTGGAGCACCAACAAGCCTTAGTAGCCACAACTGACGTGGAGAACAAAAAGGGAGCAACGTTGGGACCAGCAAGGTCCAAGGGACTTGCCAACAGCAAGAGAGTCAGAGCAGGCCCTGAGCAAGCAGGGGAGCCCACTGAAGCAGAAGACCCTGAGGAGGACCCACAGGCCGAAGGCACAGGAGTTGCAAGAGGACCTCGAGCAGCTCACCAAGAAGGAAGGCCCACGGTGCATAGGATGTGGTGAGGACGTTGTACTTGGCAGAAAGAGATGCTGGAGCTTCTTGTAGCCTGAAGATCTCTGGAGTACAGAGCCAACAAGCTTTGGCAACGGCAAGTCGACGAGGTGCACAGGGGTTTGGTTTTAGCGGTTCCGACTAGGGATACTGGCCTCAAAATTGCAGAGAGTACACGTCCGGCTTCGAGGGAGTTGCAGAAACACCACCTGTGTTGCTCAGCCTTGGGAAGTCTGTGGGATGTCAGGAGCAGCAGAATATGGTCCGCTTTGTTGCAGTACCTGCAGATGCAGAGAAGTGACTCCTGCACTCCAAGGGAGATTACTTTGGGTGTCCGTTATTTGCCCACGGGTCTGTTGAAGATCCTGGAAGAGCTACAGATGACGAAGAAGACTTGCAGAACAGCAAGACCAGGAGCAGCTGGAGTCTTCCTTGGTGCAGTCTCGGTCCAGGTGAAATCAAAGTGTCCAGAAGGTTGAGGAATGACGTGGTTTCAGGCTTGAGTCTTGTCCCACGACGAATCTAAGGCACCACCCACAGGTAAACCCTTTAGTACCTTAGGGAAAGGGTTGATACGACTCTGGGGTTCCTCCCAGAGCAGGAGCTGTACAGAGGGGAGGATATTCCCATGTCCTTTGTCGAGTTTCGCTCCAGAGCAGAAGCCAAGGGCTCCCTGAACTGGCTCAAACTGGGGTATGCAAGGAGGGCACCAAATGTGACCTTCAAAGCAGTCTGGTGGTGCTGACAAGCGCCCCCACCGCAGCCCGAAACACTCAGTCCTGTCTGGGAGGTGGTCACACCTCCCTGTGACAGGAAATCTATTGTTCTACCTACCCCTGCTCGAGATTGGCTCCGCAGCAGGAGGGCAGAATCATGTCTGTGGTTGGCAGCAGCACTAGCTGACTGTCAGACCCTGAAAGGCTGTTACCACAAGTACAGGTGGGTACTCCAAGGGAGCCCCCCCAGTACATGGGATCATACTTCCAACACTGGAATCGGTGTTGGAGTATGATTCCAACATGTTTGATACCAAACATGACCGGTTTCGGTGCAGCCACTATATACTTCAACATCTTGTAATGACTGATGTCCTCTATATGTATTAAAATAGCTGACTGCACTTACAAAGCCTGGAGAATCGACTCTGGGGTTTGTAGGGGTGTCATGCTCATGCAGGGGCACCCTCAGACTTATAACCAAGCGCCCTGTCCTCCGGGCTAAAAAGCCTGCCATAGGGGTGACTTATAGGTTTTAAGTGTAGTGAACTCCGATATAAGAAATCTTGTATCTATTGTGAGAGGTGCAAGCACCAACTCACACAGGCTGCAATGGCAGGCCTGTAGTCAGTTTAAGTGGACTCCCATGGGTGGCACAATACATGCTGCAGCCCATGAGACCCCTGGTGCACCTATTCCCTGGGTACCTTATTACCATATACTTGGGACTTACAAGGGTACACCAGTAGCCAATTGTGGATGTACAAAAGTACTTACCATGGTCAATTTAGGGAGAAAGCACAGTGACTGGGGTCCTGATTAACAGGATCCCTGTCAGACTAGGTCAAAAAAAATACTGACATCAAACAAAAAGTGGGGGGTAACTTTGAAAGCAGATCCTACTTTTCTACAATGACCACAATGCCTGCATGGTGTGTCTTGCTCACTATCATTCAAACAACTATGTAAGTTGCTAGAAAATGTTGTAATGGAGGCTGAAGGGCAGAGAAAGTGTTCACACGGGGACGTATAAAGGGGAAATTGAGTGAATGGTGTCAATTATAGCTTTCACTAATGTTTCGGAGGGCCAAGCTCGCCGTTACAGCCTATGCTGCTTCTGTCGCTTTTGGAGTAAAGTGAAAAGAACAAATGATGGACGGAATGCTGAACAAATCATACATTCACCCCCAGTCACCGATCTGGGTTTAATCCATTGTTTTGTTGCTCACCACGACACCCCAGTTTGGACCCAGTGATATCCAAATCAGTCTTGACCCTGCTCCCTATGGGAACAGTCCAGCCCGAACTGCCAGGCCGGAAACAAGCATCCTAGGACCGGTTTCTGGGTATGACGTAATCAGCCAGGCTAGCTTGAATCCAGTGCCACAGTGATCAGAGGACCCACGTCTGGGCATACCTTTCCCACTTAGGGCGTCAAAAGTGAAAAGAAAAAATGGACGGAATGCTTAACAAATCAAACATTCATCCCCAGTCACAGATCTGGGTTTAATCCACCGTTTTTTTTTGCTCACCACGCCACCCCAGTCTTGACCCTGCTCCTCATGGGAACCCCAAACTGAGTTAGCGTGGTGAGCAAAAAAACAAACCATGGATTAAACCTAGATCTGTGACCAGGGATGAATGTTTGATTTGTTTGACATTTCGTTCGTCATTTGTTCTGTTTGCCAGTGATCAATCCAGGTCCTCATTTGCTTCAAATGGACAATGTCTGCCATGTTCTAGCTGAAGAAGCGAGGGGGCACAAAGTCCAGGTTTTGTTCTCGGGGAAATTCAATCAATTTGGCACTGGATGTTGCCAAGAGGTTTTCGGTTCACAGTGATGGTCCTCACAGGGTAGCAAATCTCAAATGTGTATGAGCTGAGTCGCCACCTGTCAAAGTAGCACAAATGGATTTTAAATAACGAAGGGTGGAAGAAATCTTCTCTTGCTGGGGACATCAACAACTAGCCTTGTTTGCACATTTGATAAGGAGGATTTCTCTACACTTTTGCTCCGATTCCACTTCTGCCCAAGGTGAACACCAAGTTAAGACTCCGCAATTCAAAAATTATTTTCATTGCTCCAGATTTGTTTTGCCAGTAGAGTTGCCTCTACCTTCAGAATGATGTTTTACGAAACAGGTGGCTGCCAATCAGGTTTGATCTGCTTTCCAGAGTGTCGGGTGGAATATTTATTGCATTATTGGCAGTCTGGCTACTGAAGTCTTTCAGTATGGACACTTAAATGTACCTGATGACTTTATGGCTATTTTGAGAGAAAAGAATGGCCTTCCAGGAGGTCTTCATATGTATTCAAGTGGAAGAGGTTCTACCAGGGGCGGTGCGTCCGTTGGGGCGTTGCCCCCTGCCCGTGCCCGCAGCTCCTCGGCGTCTCTGAACTTAGTTTACTTAAGTTCAGAGATGCCGTCACCGAGGAGAACGGAGTCTGACAATCATGTCAGTCAGCATGACGTCGGACCGCCCACCCCCTTCAGAGTCTGAAGGGGGTGGGCGGTCCGGCGTCATGTTGACTGACGTGCATTGTCAGACCAGCCAGGGACAGGCAGCAGCACAAGTGCGCATAAGTGGGGAAGGTGAGCGAATTTTTCGCCCGTGCCCAATCATGCGCACTTGTGTTTCCACTGGCTTGCGCATGCCCATTAGGAGCCCCTCGGTCTCCTAATGGGCAGGCGGCGGGCGAAGAGTAACCGTGCCCTCAGCCAATCCTGGCGCTGCAGCAGCGCCAGGATTGGCTGAGGGGTTGCCACTCCACTCCTGTTCCTGTTTGAAGAAGCGCCATTGCCAACGCGGACCAGGAGCAGAGGCGGACAGGTAAGTTTTCGTTTTTCTAAATTTTTTTATTCTCCCTCGGCCCCCCCCCTGACCCCTCCGTACCCTCCCCGACACCCCCCCCCCCGCGAGTACTGTGAAAGCATTCTTGGAGTGCGCTTGCATCTTGAATACGAAGAGGAGTTTTTTTGGCTTAGTCTGAATATCAGATCTGAGAAGGGAAACAACATGTTTAAATTTCATTTACTGGTTTTACTTGTCATCAGCGGGCTCTGCGTTGCTGGAAGTGCAGGTAAGCGGAATTCGGTTAGATTTGTGGCAGCCGGTTATATCACATTTGTTAAAATTACGGTGTTAAAGTTGCAGTGAAGAAATTAAAAGTGCCTCTGATTCTGCGAGCCCTGTGTACACAACGAGACAGAACAGTACTTTCTGTGTGAACACTTTCCTGCGCAGTATGTGTTTTTTTCAGGCTGAATCTGGTGCATGGCTTTATGAAAGAACGGGGATTTCAGAACAAGGATTATCATTTATAAAGTTTTTGAAAATACGGCGTCACGTATCTTGAAACGTTTTAACATGCAAAGCGTATTGGGAACAGTTTGAATTGGATCACGTTTTGCTCACATGCAGCTGTTTTCGTATTATGTTTACAAAGAAACAAGGACAGACATTTTAGAACCCGGCAGAGTAGTAAAAATGTTTGGTAACTATTAACGGCATTTTAAGCTCTGTCGCATTTCAGCATTGCCGGTAATACTGTGCCCGCATTACAAGATTGCCGGTAATACTGTGCCCGCATTACAGCATTGCCGGTAATGCTGTGCCCGCATTACAAGATTGCCGGTAATACTGTGCCCGCATTACAGCATTGTCGGTAATATTTTGCCCGCATTACAGCATTGCAGATCTATTGTGATATTATTTTGCGGATGGCTCCTTTAAGGGTCTGTCTGGAAGTTGGTCTGGAGTCATTGAGGCTGATTAGGGAAGATGTATCTGGCCGATTAGTATTTGTATTGGTCGAAGGGACAAATACATTTGTTTGATCCTATGTATAATGCACTGTGGGTTTCCAAACTAATGTATACTATGTATGTGAGTGTCCAATGTTGGTTGAAGTTCGAGAACAGCTTAGAAATTGGCGATCTTATCTCAAAAATGACCAGAAAGGGCTAAACACAATGCTTGCCCAGGGCGAGTGGTATTACTACAGTCTTTGGTCTGTAAGAAGCTTTTAATTATACCAAACGTTTTCCTGGAGGGGTTGGAGGAATGATCTAATATATATGTCTCGTCTCTCATCAATATCTTGTTTTTACCTCTTACTTGTTTCTCTGCACCACCTAGACCGGTCCTCCCCTCTCCTCTCGTTAGCTCTCTTTCGGTTGCCCCTTCGACTCCACCTTCACATGACTTTTATCTTTCCATAGCCCTTTCGCCACTCACTGCTTCCTATCAGCCATCTTCTCACATCACTCCCTCTCCCTGTTGTTTCATTTGTAATTTTTGCCACATATTCTACTCTCCCGAGTCTTCCACGTGTTTTCAGCCTACTTCTTCCTGCTATATGCTGACTCTTTTCTCACCATTCTGTCTTCTGAGATGTCCCTGCCAACCCCATACCCCGGCCTTTCTTACTGCCTTTGCGACTTCCCTACTGTACATCTGGCTTTACATTCTCACTCCTGTTTTTAATTGTATATCCAGCTATTGTTGAGTTGTAAACACGATGATATTTTTTGAGAGGGCATTGCTTAAGTAGTGTCTTTTCAGAGCTACAATCCCAGATATTTCAGCAAGAGAAGAAACTTTGGTGCATTACATGGGGCATTGGAGAAGTTTATCACTGTGCTGGAGCTTCTTGCAGCATATTTAATGTGAGAAACGATTTGCAGATGCACATTTTTGTGCAAAACCTCCAAAGAAGCTTACCTGTACTTAGTGCATTCTCTTGAAACACTGCAGCAAAATGTTGATGTAGGAGACCCAATTGAACATTTTGAAAGCAGTCAGATTGTATTATTGTTTTTTTATTTTGTTTAGCCACCCCATCATTGTGTCCTTTTGTACACCTATCCATGTACCCATTGAGCCATCCACTCAGTCACACATTCCTGCATCCATCTGTATTTATGCCTGTGTGCATGTTGTCTGTGTGTTTGTATGAGTGCGATCTATTTCTGGGCTTAGCATATATCTGTGCCAGAAATCTATAATAATGGGCGACACCCTGCATTGACCTTTTGGGCTCCACCTTTTTGTTGATAGATAATTTGTTTCTAAACATAGATGTTAAATTGAAGATAGTGAGGGGACAGACATTTGGGTGAGGTGATATATTTGTTTCTGTAAGAACAGTAAAGGCTGGAGTCCAATAATGGGTCTTTTTTTAGAGAAAAAGGGCACAGGAAGGATAGTGTACTAAGTACAAGTTAATATTGCAAACATGCAAGTTAGCTGTAAGGATCATTTTGGGATGGAAGTTGATTGCCAGCAGGGCTTATTTTGTAAAAACCATAAGTACTTTAGTACAGGGTCTAATTCAGTGTGTCTGCAGTGTGGCATTCAGTTCTCTGGTTTATACTGAATGAGCAGCTACCTACGTCATTATCATATGAAATCACTTTATTGATGTCATAACTACAATTGCACAATTGCTTTATTAACCTTGCTTTCTTGAAAATGCACTATTTGCCCACTCTTTTCAAACTTCTTCCGGGCGGAGAATCCCCTCTCTCTCCCCCTCCCTCCCTTAGGATGGTCGGGCTCACCTGCTACGCTTGCTTGCCACAGGGCACTCATCCTGAACTTTTACGCCCCACCACTTTCAAACGTCACCAGCCACCACTGGGTTCTACTTATGATGCATCAGCAAACAGGCTGTCCCGAGAGCAATCCAGGAAAACATGGTACTGCAGTATAATTTTTATTTAGCAACCTCTGGTTTACAGTATTCTTTCATTACAGTTGGTTGCTATTACTGCTTACAGTCCGTCTCCTTAGACTATTCAAGTGATTAAGAATTTTCTGGAGAGTCTTGATAAAGTATTTCCTCCTGTTAAACCTGTTCCTTCCTTTGAATCATTGCACCATGCTAGCACACAGCATATTTTGGGAAAGTTTGCTTTTTTAGTAGCTATTATAATGGCAAGTTGGACGAGTGAACTTCAGACTCTCTTAAGTGTACAGTACATGGTGTTCATAAGTTTCATTAAGATCTCATCCTTCACTTTATTTAGATCTTTTCCTGGTCTACGTTTTTCCTGTTCTTATGTCCACAGCAGAGATCTTAACATAGCCTCAATGTTCAGAGTGCTTTACGTTGTTTGGAAACCATGAAAAAGGTCAAACAGATCTTTGCCAATTATAGGGTTGTCTGGACAGGTCTAGTCTCTTCTAAACAGACCACTGCCAGATGGATAGTTTTTTGCCTGGTTACTTTTTTATGAAAAAGCAAATTAGTCCTAACCGGCAAGCCTAGAACCCATTCCACAAAGGGAAAGTTGGGTATTGAAGCTCTGATGAGAATTGTACCTATTCCTGATATTTGTATTGCCACCACTTGAAGATCAGCCCATAATTCTATTTTGCTAAACATTGTCTAGACTTCATATTAGATACTTTAGTGAGCCAGGCTTCTTGTAGATACTTAACTTTCTTGAGAGTTCAATTCTGTGGCCTTGATCATGCTTTTAAGGTTCCTACTCAATTTTTTTCAGAGCAGCCCATAGTGTAGAGAAGAAAGTTACTTACTCACCTATTTTGCTGAAGTTTAAATTAAAAATAAATTCCCACCCAAGTTAAAAAATATTTCTTATTAATCATTAATAATTGAGGTGATGTCTAGTATTTATTGCAAGTGATTTAATTGTATTTTATTGCAATTGTTATTAGTTTTTAAATGCAAAAATTGTAATATTTTAGAATTAAAAAATATACTGTTTTTAGCTTATTTTTAAATATATATATATATATATATATATATTTCCTCGCTCCATTATTTTCTATGGGAGGGTGTTGCACTACCAGGGTTGGCTCTGTGCAATGCAAGACTTACTACTGCTTTTTTATTTTTAAATAAATCTATTCTAATTATATTTGCATATTGCACCCCACAATAATTCAATAAAATCTATAAAGTGACCTGTATCGGGCCATCGCTTCTCAGTCCATAATAGTCCCACCACTTGCCCCGTACGCGAGCATGTGTCTGTGGGGTTGCACTATATCTGCCAGGAGACCCATTCTGGGCGTGAGGTCAATGTGTCTTCCCAGCACCTGTGCAAGTGTTCTACCTTTGTGTCCCCAAAATGGCACAATATCAGGGCATTGCCAAACCATGTGAAAGAAACTCTTATTGGAGTGAGTACATTGAAAACATTTGGGTGCGGGGAGTGTTCCCGCCTGCCAGAGAAGGCAAGGGCCAGGTATGTCATTGGAGATAGTTTAATTGAATATGGCTCGGCCTGGACACTGTAACCTTCTCCCTGGGGGCCATAAGTGTATCACGCCAGTCTGCTTTGTCACGTTCCCCGACCCAGCCCTCCCGGTTCTGCATCAGGAACACGAGCATATCTAGGACATTATGTGCGAGGGACTGGTATATCTTGGATACACCGCCACTGCCGATGCTGCCCATCAGCAAACGCGCCTCCAGCGGGCTGTATTCTGGGAGATCTGTAAGACCTGAGCAGTGAGCGCTCTGCGCGTGGCTTAGCTGCAGACATTTGTGAAACTGTTTGTGTTGAAGCTGAACATGCACCTGTAATTCAGCAAAGGGCTTCATATGAGCGTCACCCCACATGTCACCTAGCAATGTGATACCAATCTTGTCCCACCATACCAAATCCTTCAAGTTGGTCTGTATGGCATAGCCAGCGTTCCCTCCACAGAGGGGTCTGTTGCGCGAGTTTGTGATCCCAATTAATGAAGTGAAGCACCACTCACCAGCATAATTGCACCACTTTAAAGCATGGGTCCCAGTGTTTCACAGGGAAGTGTACTTTATGCAGGTCTCTCTAGTGAGAAATAGCGTTTGCACTTCTGTTTGAATAATCATTACTATTCTAGCTTTGTAGCACCTTTTGTGCAATGCCTTTATTTGTAAAGAAAAAAGAAAAAAATCTGTTATCTCGCATATATCTTTTGTAAGGTTTGTAATCAGTCCCACAAATGTTAAAGGAAGACCTGTTGAGTGTGTGCAAGTGATTTGCTGTAACTGACAACCAAATGTGTTCCAGATGGGAATAGCACAGCGCTTAGCCTGCATATGTATCATAACTTCCCACAATCTTTTTAAATTTTTTTTATTAAAGAACTATTTTAAGAATGCAGATCACCATTGGAAAGTACATCTGAGGTCTGTGAAACGTAGGAATTTGGGGTCTCCTGGCACTGACCAGCGACTGAACATTGGTGGGGTGCCTCATCACCCGCGGTCCAGAAAAAGGGTAAGCCACCAAAGCAGTCTAAATTGCCTTCCATAATCCAGTTCCTGAATCTGTTATCCATGTATGTTGTATCCCATAGTTTTCACTCTATTCGCCTGAAAAGGTGTGTAGTCCTTTGTAAAACTTCGATTAAACCCTTTCAAGAAAGATCTTGCAGTATAGGTTACTGGAGTATCAAATGGATTTGTTTAACCTACATCGATTCTGGTGTGTTTATGTAGGCTTTTTATCCTACATTTATGTTAATGCTGTGCTCTTAAACACTTCTGTATATATGCTGTGGTAACATTAGTCATTTTGTTATCTAATTTTCTCACAATTTTTGTAGATTTAAAATAAAAAAAACATGTATTGGTTTATTGCAACAAACTATGAATTTTAAGAGAATGCACAAAATTCTAGTCATTTACATTGGCAATCGTTCACACAGATATACCATCATGGACTGCCAACATAGAGCAGTGAGCAATTGTATTGAGAGCAGTCGGGTGGGCGTTGAATCCCCTGCCCCCAACAGAGTATTATCCCATTTCCTGTTTTGTGTTTCAATCTCCCATTTCCTTCTCTCTTCCAGAGTTGCATCTTTATACTTCATAATTGGGCCTTAGATGTTCTCCTGCTTGCTAGTGTAGTCTCTGCCTTCATACACAAGTATGAACAGGTTCATGCAGCGATCAGTACATGTTAGACTGCCTTGTGTCAGTCTGGATCACTGGGATGTCCCCAGCCTGGCTATTCCCCGGTGGGCAATCATGAGTCCTGAATTATGTAGTATTCTATTATATCTTGGTAGTGTAACATCATCCCATGATTTTTTTTACAGAGTTTTATATGGCGCAAACTTGACCCGAAGGTATCGGAGCGCTTTACATGAGCACCAGTTGTGGTACACAATGACAAATTCATTTTTTTTTTGTTAGGCATCGGGAGATTAAGTGATTTGCTCAGAATCACAGGATGTTGAGCCGCGGTGCTGAAACTTGATCCCGGGTTTGAAGTCGACCGCCCTAGCCGTCAGGCCACATCCTCTCCCCAAATTCCAAATCATAACCTGTTCAGGTTAGAACAAAGGGGTGTTATCTTTGATAACCTAGCTCTAAGACTGCAGCCCCTTAAGCAGAGATCCGGGTTTTATCCTAGTTCGGTAATAGTGCACGTTGGGGGAAAGTTTTTAATATCAATTGTGAGAAACCCACACAAATTACTCTCTCTCAGTTGTACTGCCGGGTCACCCCCTTTTCAGATTCTTCTATGTTTCCTAGGTCTGCCACCCATCGGGTCCTCACCCTGCATAGGTTACCCGGGGCATTTTATCCAGTGTCTTGTAAGTCATGGAAACTGATTTTTGAACAAAGTTTTCTGGCAACACGTATGAAACCCAATCTAAGATTTGGGATTCATGCATGATACGGACATGTGAGGCCTGGCAAAATGGCTGATTTCATCTAGCCGCAGATTCCTTACCTGGAAATTTTCAAGCAGTACACCTTCAAACTGGTAGGTGGTCTCTCGACTCCATGTCGGCGGTGCTGGATGTGACGTTCGTGGTGCCTATGTAGGAGCCACCCCAGCGCTCTGACCTCAGTTCTTTTCTTTCCATGCCAGCCTTTTTTGAGATTTGCATCTCCTGGATTCTCGGGGATGTCCCCTAAAAGTTGACTGGGGGTGAGTGTTTGATTTGCTCTAACGCTCCGTCCATCATCCCCTTTGGTATCGCTTTGTTCGCCCTTAGTTGGCAGGGTATGCCCAGACATGGGTCCCTTGCTCACTTTGCCACTGGATTCAAGATAGCCTGGCTGATGAGGGTTATGAACCCGAAACCGGTCCCAGGAGGCTTGTTTCCGGTCCAGGGAAGACATGGCTTGGCAGTTTGGGCTGGACTGTTCCCATGAGGCACAGCGTCGGACTGATTTGCATATGGCCATGTCTGAACTGGGGTGGTGGAGTGAGCTAAAGAATGATGATGGATTAAACCCAGATCAGTTGACTGGGGGTGAGTGTTTGATTTGCTCTAACGCTCCGTCCATCATCCCCTTTGGTATCCCTAAAAAGTCAACAGACTTTAAACCATGTGGTGCCAGTCACAGGGAGATGTCTGTGACAGACCCTCATCTGGTTTGCAGATGGTGCTTGAAGCTGGACCACACCTCCAAGACCCGCGAGGACTGCTGCACCATGAATCCCAAGGCGCTACGTGAATGGTCCCTGACATCCTTGCCACCTGACAACCCTGCAACACTCTTGTGCGGAAGGCCCTGGGCCTCTCATGGAGCCACTCCTGACAATTATCACGATCCAGGTAGTCGGGTAAGTCCCACAAGTGAGAGAAGTCAAAGCGGTCTTAGACTTCTCCACAACAGTCCAAGTCCTAGTATCCGGTGTGGAAGCATCGACACTCTAGGCCTCGCTCCTTGGTGGAACCTGTGCCAGTGTCCGCTTCATGCCTCCCCGACTTTACCCGAGCTGGAGCAACTCCCGCCCAACTCAAGAAGTTTAATGAGGTCATGCACCTCATATTTGGGTGGCCCAACTCCTCTGGAGCACCTTCGGGCCCCATGGTTGCGGATATATGCATTTTGCCATAAAGCACCACGAGTGTGCAATCTCAGATGTATGTGACTAAGGGAACCTGATGCTTCGGTTTAATTATATGCTACCTACAGCATGGAAACTATTAAGGGTGATCCTGCTTTGTAGAGTTCTCCTTGGAAGCTATCTCTCCCACGGGCTCTACAAGAATGCATGATTTGATAGCTTTAAATATTTCCTCTAGAATAACTTCTCCCTCTGTTATGGACCTCCCTTCTTGAGTCAGGGATGGTATTTTAAGTCGTCGTAGGAATTCTTCAACAGCGGTAGTGCCCATAATTTCTGAAATATGCAGGCTTTCAGTGAATTATGCAAATGTCTCTGCTATATCAAACGAATGGGAAAAAACTGTCCCATTGTATTTAATATAGTTTGGATAGCTAGTTGGTAATTTCCTTTCGTGAAGTTCAAAGGCCAATTGCCATGCTGCCACTTTAGTTTTATCAATGCCAGTTATAGTTTGGTGGAGAAAAGAGTTGAGGGCAAATTTTCTGATTCCAGTTCTGTCTGTCTGGTGAAATGTGTACGAGGTAGTCAGGTGTTTGACTGATTGATTCCTTTAGTCTGGCCTCTTCTGATGTTGTCTTGCAGTGCTCTGTCACGGAGTCCTGCATCATTAATCCCATCCAACTGTCTGTGCCGACTGCCCAAAGGAGCTGGACTGATGTGGATGAGCATTCATTTGTCACATTAAAATACCTGGTTGAGAGGCATGGTGATAAAGTCCCTCTCAGACTTACACTGGGTATACGATCTCCATCTACCTTTAGCTCTATCATGCACTCATGCACATGTGACAGACTTGGTGGAGCTCCTGGACTTTAGTCCTCCGCAGGCAAAAGAACTGATGGATGAACTAAATGAGCACAAGATAACGTAAATTTATCCTTCAGTAGCTACATGTACCCCAGACTCAACCATTTGTCTGGCTTGGGAACGTGATCTGAGACCGATTTCCGACAAGGACTGGAGGGGGGTGTCGGCATCCCCATGAGTCGGCCATCAAATCACAATTTCAACGTATCCAACTAAAATATCTGCATCACACCTAACTCACCCGGGAGAGGTTGTGGCAATTTGGTGCCCGAGATGTACATCACAAACTGGGCACCCTATCCATACAGTACAGAGCTGCAGGATGATTGTCCCTTTCTGGGAAGTGGTGCTATCCTCTGTGAACAAAGTCCTGGGATAGACGTTGGCCGCAGACCCCGGGATGGCCATCCAACATATTCATGTTGATCTAGATTCCAGTAATTTAAAGATGGCGCTGCTGTGTTTCGGGCTCCTCGTAGCTAAAAGATCATGCTAAGCCCTGGATGGAAACACCCCACCCCGCGCACTTGAAGGGAAAAGGGATTAGACCAGTGCATGACCATAGTCACCTATCTACTTGGCTAGAAAGGTGCCCATTATAAAATCTGGAATCATTGGTATTGCTATCGTAGGATTGTCTTGGACCCTTATGAATCCTAAGCCCTGGTCAGTTGACACTGAAGTGTTTGCTTATAGAAATGGGAAGAAAAAATAGGGTTGTAGCCGTGGCTATTGGGGTGCAATACTTGTGACTGCCATAATGATTGTCATCGTAAATGCTATCAAGGTTTACTGCTTCAACCGTTATCTGATTATATGACTTTGGAGAATTAGAAAATTCGGTTTATTTTAAATAAAATAGTAGCATTGTCTCCCAGTGTGTACTTCACTTCAAAACGTTGAAAGGTCAACTATGTTAAAAGGTTGCTAACTTTTTCAGTTTCTCAAAACATGACTTTTTAAAAGGTCTTGAAGTGGAGGGAAAGGCGTAAATAAAAACACCAGTATTACAGCGCAGTCTACTAATTCAGGAAAAATACAGCAACATCGTTGAAAGCGGTTCTTATTTTTTAAGAGGACGCCTAACTAATCCAGAGTTAAAATGTGCAATAGCCCAAAGGCGCAATCTAACATTTTTGGGTCAGCAGACTGTTGCTATATTGTAGTTGACAGAAATCATCTTAAAGAACTTTGCACTGCAAGTGTCTTTGGATTTCGCCATACTTGTCTAGTCACTCTACAGAAAATCTGGAATTGGCTCAGTAGCTGAAACTGAGGGCTCATGCTGGGAACCTTACATGACGAGCTGCACCTGTCATTTGATCAAGTCGCATTATCTACAGTAGTTGGAAGTAGCCGCCTGTGTCACAACTTTTACCCCCTTAGACTTAATCAACTTCCTATTTATTTTAAAAAGAAGTATGGCAGTGCCTCTATATTTATGTATGAACTGCTCTTATATATGGTATAGATTCTGGATGTGCTATGGCCACGAGTTTTCATTTTATAGCTTAAAGCAAAAGTACAATTTTCTGGCCCCCGGTGTGGCACTGAAGGGTGGAAAGGGGTCAAATGTTATATAATGCTATTTCCTTTTAATTCACAAGGGCTCCACAGGGCATTCATCACAGCCTGATTTTAGTGAAATTGTGCCACTGGGTTCAAGTAGACTTTCCTCTCTTTTTATTCACCCTCCACCTTGTCTCTCATTTATAGTCTGCTGGGATGAGTGAGGTGGGTATTCAGTTCTTTGTTTAAAACATACATTTTATTAGAGCTAAAGTTACTACATTGAAGTTACCTCCAAGAAGGTTGAATATTTATTTCCATAGCCACCTCAACCTCATTGTAGCTAGGGACAGAGCTAGTTGTGATGCATCTGTGGGCCTGAGGAACAATATGCAAGTTCAGGTTATACGATTGAAATGTAGGATGCAGAACAGATTTAGATTTAAATACTTCACTAGAGATGGTAAGTAGTGCTGAAATATCAGTTCTTTCAGCCACTCATAATACTAGCATCCCCACAGTAGCTCTTCTTTATTTTTCATAATGCACATACTGCTTGGAAAGCAGCTTGTCATATTCCTGTAATAGAGTATGGGGTAGCTTGAAGTCTGAGAATGATTGACCCACGGGGACAAGTGTAACACGCAGGAATTAGTAGGAAAACCAACCCATGAGGACACAACTCTCACAGATCCTTCAAGCTATTAACCATTGTAATTGAAATGTATTAATCTAATTATACTCAATTTAAACAAAAATTAAATTGTTTCTTTTGTTTCCAGAAATGGAATGCCAACATGAACGTAACTATTTGTAATAGTGAACAAGAGGTGAGTAGGAAGGAAAACCCTACTTGGATGCTCCAAGAACAGAAAGAAGCCTTTCCAGTGGAGCAGCTGCAGAGCTTCAGTCAGCTGTTGCAGAATATACACAATTTAGAGGTGAGTGAGCCAATAATGCTACAGTGTTGGTTTATTCGCTTATTACACATCCTGTAGTACGTGGACCAAAGTATTGCATTTGTATCTTGAGAAGACCAGGCCATCGATATAGAAGAGACAAATTACATCTCATATCCGTCCTCCCTAACTTCATTGCCTTTTGCAGTAGAACTGCTCTTACATTGCTTGATCAGTACAGGTAATTGAAAGCATGGCATACTGATAAGTTGTATGTAAATAAATGCCATACCATATTAGAATGGGAGACATTCATGTTTGCACCCATACTCTCACTGCTCAAGCAGGGGGCGACTTGACTTTATGGCTCCTATTCACAGAATGCTGTGTCGCTTTATTCTGTTTCTGCCATTTTTTTGTCGAGGATAGGGCTGGTGAGGCGGTGACCTATGGCTGCCATTGTGAGACATGGGCATGGGAGGATGGGCCCGTCTTTTGTACCTCTGTGTTTAGGTGTGTCCCACATATGCTTTCATCACCAAACATGACATGATGAATGGCTCCTGCATGAGGTTGGGGTGAGGATCTGATGATACTAGTAGCATAGCAAGTCACTTTTACTTGACCCCCTTTGTCAGCCTTGCACTTAGTTTCCTTCTTGCTAGAGGAGTAGGGGAATACATTCCCAAGCTCTTTGCTGTGGTTCAATGTGGTTTGCACTACATCATCCTGTCAAATTTTGTATTCCCCATTATTTTATTTTTTATTTCCTGCGCCTTGTATCACTGATACCATTGCAGAATTGGTTTCACTTTTGTGGTTGGCTCCACAACAGAATGCTCAATTCTGCTGTAATAGTGGAGGGACTGCGAGTGTGCCTCACCCATAGTGGGAAAGGGTTACCCCTTCTTCGCCAGTCTGTGAGAGGATTTCAGTTGGTGACTGAATAGTCATTTGTACATAAGCATTGGTTACCTGTTCAGTTCGAGGGGAGATTACTGCCCTTCTCAAGAAAAGCCATTCATTTTTCCATACTTGGTTCCCTCGCCAACCTTTGGGTTTTGAGTACTGTGCAGTGGTATGTTACACATGGTTTGCAGTAAGAATGGTGTGGGATGTGTTTTGGATTTAAACATCCACAATGGTTGTGATGAAACCAGAGTGGCAATCACTCACGGAAGTTTGACATCAATTTTTGATCAATCATAGTGTCTTTGTCTATAATATATATGATTAACAAACAAAATCTGCAAATAAACTACTTAACATTCAGGGTTTCCATGTGATTGAACTCATTAAATATTGCCTTGAGGGCCACTGCACTTTCCACCCAAGGGAGGAGATGAAATAATCTTATACTGCTGCTGGTTGACAACAACTGCTGCTCTCATGAAAATCTGTAGAGTAGCAGTGACCCCAGAATCAAGTTGAGAATATGCTTAAGATTTATAAACAATCTGATAGTCTCTAACTTTGCTGGAGGGAAAAATCACGCAAAACATATGGAGCACCTCCCACTGGGTGCCAGATTTGAGTCCACTGGGCAGCAAAGATGTAGACAGAAGATGCAAAAGGAAGGAAAAGTATGGCCTCTGGTATTATGAAAATGTTAACCGTCACCAATTCCCCTCCCATCTGCTCTCTCTCCTGCCCTATCAACTGCCAGATTTCTTTGTCTTCCTATAATCCTTCACAACCTCTTGAACTTTGTGGCTCCTCCATATCTGAACAGTGTGTCTTTTATTTGCATGGCCTGGACAAGTGGAAGCTCAGTAGTGAATTAGTTTGTCTTTTTCGAGCATTATCCGGTTGTTACAAGTGAGCAATATTTAGGAGTAGAGAACTCTACAAAAGATCTAGTCTTCGTCTTTCCCTGAGAAGGTATTGAATTCTTTTGTTCATTTTAGTGTACAGCTGCACTCATATATTCTGGTTTCTTTCAGTTTCCTTCTCAGATGGGCTCTGTGTTGAGGAATCCCATGTTGCTTCACTACATTAACTGTGTCAAAGATGATTCTGCTTTGCTGCGGCTTAATTACTGGATGGCCCAAGTCCTGCATGATGGTATGAAATTGTTATTGATGTATTTCGTGAGATGTGTGGGCTTCTGTAACATTTCTTTTGCATGTGGTCTGGGGAAGGATGTGGCCTAATTCCTATATTGATTGAAGAAGTGGGTTCTAATCCTCCTCGCCTTTCTACTTGAACACTTTGGAAGATCCTGTGTAAATTATCCTATCTCTCTGTACCGATCTGCCAAGACTGAGTGTGCCACAAAAGAATAAGTGCATATGTGAAGTGCTAAAAAACACTTGGACATTTTGAATTCTGAAAACTTTCAGTGCTACACAGGTGCAATTTGTAAAAAATAAAATAAAATAAAAAATAAAAATATATATTATATATATATATATATATTATATATATATATATATATATATATATACGATTTTCCCAACTGTGGAGAGATCCTCAATCTGGAACTCGCAAGAAGGAAACGGACTCCAGTTTTTCAGTGCAATGCAGATTTATTTAGTGCAAATGTCGCCATGACGCGTTTCGGGCTATGCAGCCCTTGATCACATATATATATATTCATATTCTAAACACTCATTGTCCATGCTGAAAAACTAAGATTCGTAGGCGCTCTGTCACTCTTCTCTTCCTTTCCCCATTCTGATGAGTTCAGAAAGTGCAGACAGGCAGGACCAGAAGAAATATCTCTAATAAGAATACTATCGCTTTAACATTTTAGAGCCCTCCATGAGCAAGTGTTGGGTACCAGTATTGGTACCAGAATCTGCTTTGAGAGATTACTCCTTTTTCTAGGAAACAATCAAAACGTATGAAGGAGGATAAGAAGGAGAGGAAAGAAAAGGACACATTGTTCTGGTATTTGTGCCTGTATACGGATATAATTGTTCATCCTCACAACACGACTACCATTCTATTTGAAATGTCACTGCTGCCAAAGGTTGTTTTTCAGCCTTTGGTTCACACAGCATCAGTCATTAAATATTTCAGTCTCTGAAGATAATATGATGAATCCTGCTTTTTTTCTGTTCCTCTGGAATAATTTGGCACTCCCGTAAGGACTGATCTCCTTCAATGATATTTTCAGCTGATGAGTTTTTCTCTGTATTTGGACCAGATAACACATTTCTTAAGTTTCATTTCTGTTAATGATTAAGTACCCAGTCTGTAGTTTTTAAAGTGTACTGCATTAATACTTCACTGTAATTCCCCATATGTGTCCACCTTTTATTAAAGACACTGCTACTGCACCCGTGTCTTCAGAGGATGACTGTACAGCTAATTTGGCAAAAAAAGTAATATATGATGGCATGGTGTCTATTTTATCTCCTCCATTTCTTTCTGAGTTGGTAAATTGAGTTCAAGGTAAGATTCCTGTGACTACATAATAACATGCCACCCTTCCTCTTCATTAAAGACCAGAGGTGTTGTTGGTTCCTGCTACCTTACTTAAAGGAGAGGTGCCTTCTTGACCTTTTCACCCAAAGCAGCAAAATGTGGATACATATTCGAAGTCTGAACAAGAGTTTGTGTATTCTTCCTGAATTTTATTATCGCTATAGCAGTGGGGATCTTATAATTACTCCCCACTTTAAATCCTTCTTCCTAAGCTGTCAAGATGAACTCAATCAGCTTTTTGTTTAGTGTGGAGGCACCGTTAATGGAAAGTCCATTGGCACCTGGGCTAGATTTTCTGAAGCTTCCATGTCAAACCATTGGCTGTTAATTAAAAAAAAAAGCCTGACAATTAAACATTTTTGCTTACTCTGCTCTGCTTACCACAGGGTTTCCAAAGGCAACGCTTTTTGCCTTCATCTCTTTTAGATAAAACAAGAGGAAAGCATTTGAGAATATATAAAATATGGGGTACTGTCCGTCATCGATTTGTTCAGAGTCTGAATAAGGAGGATGACTGAATGTGCTCTGTAGAACCTCATATCTACCACAATGTAAATGACTGGCGGCTTATCAAGAGCTAATTGATGTCACAAAGTCCTGCTTAATTTCCATTCAAGTTGTGGCATCTGCCGTAATCTGGATCTAATTGACACCAAGTTTCCTCTCTTTCTTAGCAGAGGTTATGATTTCTCAGAACTGTGTAGGCTGCATTGAGTACAAAGGTTATATTTAGAGGAGAAAGACAACTTCTTCAGAAATGCCTGCTGTTTCAATACAGTACCTGTTCCGCAACCAGACAGAGCATGTCTTGGCCTGGTTCTCTTGTCCCTGTTCTGATCAACATATTGCAGTTTAATTGTCCCTCGTCTGTTGCTGAACATGTGGCCTTAACCAAAATTTATTGGAAGATGACTGGTGTGGGTTGGAGTAACATACTGCCAGGAGGAGGTCATGTTAAAGGATGGATGCTTTTCAGAAACCGTTTTTGTTAATCCATAACAATTTATGCTTCTTTGACCGCATGCAGAGTGCCCTGGGAGTACATGATTATCACATTTTTCCAGCCAAAGTAGAGGAGATGCCACATCAAGATGCTAAACCTTAGTGTCCCGTTTAGTACTCCAATCAGTCCTTCACTCCATATTGATACTTTCAGCTTATTCAGACTGGCAAGGCAACCATGAGAAATTGCCTCAAAAAGGAGGATAAATGAGACCCATGGACCTCTAGGGTTCAGGGAATCTCACACGGACTCCTGATGTGAGGCGATGACCGTGCAGCAATCAACTTCAGAAACCAAGACTAGGTTGTCCGCAATGAACTTGTGTTCAGAGTAGTTTTCAATCTATAATTGGACCCCTTCACAACCTGGTTCTTCATTTATGCTAGAAACCCCACTGAATATTTCCATTAAAGTCTCTTGGGTACCGGACCAATGGCGGCATTCGCCACCATCAAAACTAGAAATATTGATTAAACAAGAGCTGTTTGATTTACCTGCAGGTGGTTTGCTGTTTACATGGTTGCATGCCTCACTGGGGGAGTTCTCACCATAACACCCTGCTGATCATGGGTGCAACGAGGGGAGAGCTGCTGCCACCACACTGCGGCTAGTGACTACAGACCCCAGAATTCCCTCCTGACACCACTTGAACCCTGAGTGCTATTTCAAGCATGCTGCAGTCCCGTAGTGCGGGCTGCGCCTGGGCAAAGCCTGGGCCTGCTCTTGCCCGTCAAAGGGAGAGGCCGGGCTGGGCCGGGGCTTTTAGGGCGAGTGTTTGTGTCTCTTTGGAGTTTTAACACCGCAGTGGAACCATTTTGCAGATATTGTCTCTGTGCTATCAAGCTAAATCATTATGGGCAAACTGAAAGGGGACATTCCCAGCCTTGCTCCCTGCCAAAGACCACCAGCATAAACAATATGATCCAGAGGGCTATGGAGATCATTTCAACAGAGATTGAATGGTAAAACCCGGCCCATATCCTCCAAGGGGCTCGAAAGGAGGTTGCTCGTCGGTCATCTCTAGCTGCCAAACGCCCCAGAAAATGTCAGGCAACACCGTCTCCTGTGGGCTCCGTTATCCCTCGTACTGATCTTAATGTAGTGGATCTTCCACTACCTAGTACCCGGGGAATAAAGCATGCACCACCCTGGGTGGTTGATGTCATGTAATCTTACTTTGACAAAGATAACTACTGGTGTAAATGGTCTTAGATTTTTTTCAGAGTGGTTGGAAGCCATTGAAAAAATCTTTGTCTCTACCCATAGCCACAGTCCGCAAAAGCAAGCTGTTGGTCCCACATCCGAGGGAACAGCTGGTGCTTGAGCCCCCTATCCGATTGTCAAAACAATCACCTCAAGGGGATGGGTAATCCACACAAATCTCCAGAGGCGAAGAACTCTGACTCACTGCTCCCAACAATTTTACTCCAAGTCATGACACGGAGATTGAAATCTTGGGTGTTTCAAATTTTTCTAAAGCCCAAGAAGCCATTAAGGCCCCTACCCCCCCTTTCTGTTTGGAGCTGAGAGTGATGCCCATTTACACCTAATCCCCCTGCACTTACCAAGAGGCAACCAGTGATTGACCTTCCACCATCCTCTTGTCCGTATGTTCTTGTGCTGGTTGGTGTTCCGGAGGAGCATAAAAATCAGAGGGAAGGCCAGGAATAGTTGACCAACAAATGTTTGGACAGGTTAGCTCAGCAGAGACAGTTCCCATATTATATGGAAAGGGAGATTTTGCTTATGTAGAGGTTGAGCGGGCTGGGGTCCGGGCAAAAGGACCATTGTGGTGATTGTATTATCATTAACTTTAGATGCCTCTAGGTAGTCCAGAAGCTGTTATTTGGTCTCTATCTACGACCCTCGAGAGAATCAAAGATAGGCATTTCCCACTGGGGAACTTTTACAAACCGCTCCATACCGAGGAGCCGGATACCTTTTTATATAATCCTACCTTCTGCCTACCTAGAGCTCCTATGATTCACCCAATGGGTTATCTGAGTTTTAATATAGCTGCCTTGAACCAGTTTGCCATCCTGGATGGGGTAGGGTGACTAGTCCCACCAGGGAATGGATCCACTCCCCCCTGGTTTTATCCCACTCCACAGAAGGACAGGTTAGTTAGTGAAGGAGAGTTGGTGCTTAATGTTGAGAAGATGTGTGATAAGGGGTCTATTGGTGTAACCGGCAGTAGTAGAGGGGCAGAGTATATTCCAACACCCACTAGATCCATAGCATTTGAAATAAGCGATTCTTTATGGCCCGCAGCTAGTGCGGGTACCCGCTTCTCTTGGTCTTCATGACCCACAGTCGAGGGAGAAATCTTACCATTGTGAAACTCAAAGTGTACAGCTGCATTCCTAGGCCCAGTCGGCTCTCCTGGGGGGCAGCAGTAGTAGCGATCATGAGGGTCAGTTGACCCATGAGGATTCCCGCACTAAACTTCAACTGATATGCTTAAATTACTGTCTTGGAACATTGCAGGTTTAAACTCTAAGCTCAACATCCCTGAATGGGCCGCATTCATTGACAAACCTTCGATTTGTTTCTTTCAGGAAACTTGAGCTCTCAGACCATTATATCTGGCAGGTTATACCAACTATAGTACAGAGGTGATTTCCAATGCTAGGGGTGTTCATCTGGATGGCTGACAACTTGAGTTAATACTGGATTATCTTTTAAGGTAACAGAGGTAATAATACCCTCTCCCAATATTTTATGTGCATCTATCACTACCTTGGCTAGGACTGTGTATTTATATAACATATACCTTAGGCCAGGTGGTTTATCGAATGAGTCACCCACGATTGGATTCATTGCTCACATGACGGCCACCTCGGGGGACCTACTGAAGATTGTGGGGGGTGATTTTAATCGCCAGTTCGAACCCCTAGATGATGTTGGGGGGACTGTTACTCACGAAGAAGATACTGTATGGGGTATCCCTAGGCCTAATTAGGAAATGGTCGCCTCTGGCTTTGCAAATCAATGCCCTCACCATGAAACTGGGACTTTGGGCAGTGAATGGGAGAAATAGGTCAGATAGCAGGGGAAACATACTTTTAATCGGTTACCCAGTACCAGCCTCATTGATTACATTTTAATAGATCTCCGAGCTTAGACATTACTGATGGACTTTACTGTTTATCGCTTGGATAGTGATCATAATGCCCTATCACCTGAGGTGGCCCCTTCTGTTTGGGTCTGAAGCTTTGTTCAGGTGACCCCCTAGATCCTAGGGTATGGACGTCCAGCAACGTGCGCAGAGTTAAGTGGGCCAGCATGAAGGATCTGGAAGAGCAGATGGGCAAAATATACTCCTTGGTAGCTGGCTGTCTAGGAGACCTTCTCAGTCTGAGGGACGAGGCATGGAAGTTGATTCGAATTCCGTCTGTTTAATCCACAACAAGTTGTTTAATGATCTTAAATGGTATTTTTATGTGGAAGCCAAAAAGTTCTGTAGTCCTCTCCCGTCACAGTTATGATATAATGGAGCATACAAGAGTGTTAGATCTGCCCTACTTTCAGCAATTAAAAGCCAGGATTGAGGGGAAATCAGAACCCTGAGGGCCTTGTATAAAAAACGATCTGAATGGCTAAAAAAGACTGGGAATATGGCCGTTGGGACAGCATACTGACAGCAGTGAAGAGTAGGAACCACCGTGGCTTTTGGAATCCAGCATCAGTGGGATGCAAAGGGGGTGCTTGCCCCACCATGTCTAATGTGTCTGCGGCAAAATGGGTAACACACTTCTCTTCATTATACTGTCAGAAAGAAGTAGCGATCCCACCCCACCAAATATTGATGGCTGAAAATCCCATGGGTGGAGGTGATGATGCCCATACATTTTGAATCTAAACCAATCACCTTAGTGGATGTTAATACAGTTATCACTAAGATAGCAGCTTATAAAGCTCCCGGATTGGATAAGATCTCTGGGGATCTCTATAGGAGTGAATTGGATGTATGGGGGCCTTACTTTCTGGCAATTTTTAATAACATTCTCAACGGAGCTCCCGTACCTTCCACATGGGTAGGGCCGAAATAATCCCTATTCATAAAAAGGGATACCTTTCGGACCCCCACAACTGCAGGCCAATCAGTCTTATTGATTGCTCACAAACATTATTACTCCTTTTCTCGACTTAATGCCTGGATGGAAGAGCATAACATTCTAACTCTCCTACAGGCTGGATTCAGGGAGGTAATCAGCACAGTCGATCAAGCTTTTCGTTTCCAACAAATTTATTTGGATATAGTGGTCGGGGGGGCGGCTGTCTTTACATTGCATTTGTCGATCTACGATCGGGGTTCGACATGGTATCTCGTCTGAAACTTTGGCAGGTTATGGCTACCATGGGTTTCCCTCCCGATCTTCGGGCCATTTTAGCTAGACTACATCTGGATAATTTTGCACAAGTACGGTGTGGATTGTTGGGTGAACTGACGGACCCCTTCCCTGTTGACTGTGGGGTCAGGCAAGGGTGCGTCCTCGCCCCCACTCTCTTTTCACTATACGTGAATGATCTGATTTCTTTTTTGGATGATTGTGATGGAGACACACCCAGATTGGTGAACATTAAGACTACGGTCTTAATGTTCGCGGATGACAGTCTTTTTGTTTTTTATAAAATCTTTTTATTAACTTTAAAAGAAACAGAACAGGTCATAGTTGCATCTGCATTCAATACACAGTTATACACAGTATTCAAAGAGCATTTTTCTGAGGGGACTTTCATTAAATTGCCTACAGTCATTTGTGACCACCTCCTCGTCTTTCTTTCAGCTCCATCTCTGCGGTTGGGGAGATACACATCTCTCCTCGGTACATGTTCCATTTGCCACACTTTTTGTCCCATTTTTTTGGGGCATCCTCTATTTTTAAACACTTCTTTCTCCGCTATCATGCATTTATCCATTTTCTTAGCCCATCCTTTCAAGGTCGGCACCTCTGCAGCTCCCGAGCGCATTGCAATGCTGCGTTTGACCAATGTGTAACTCAGTGTGGCCCATTGCTGTTCGTTGTGGTGAGATCTGTTGCATCCCATATGTTAAGAAGTCCCAACTTTGGGGTTAGGTGTATATCTTTACCTATAGCCATGTGTAGGTGTCGTGTAGCTCTCTCCCAAAGTGGGGCTATGTTAGGGCATTCCCATATTATGTGATAGAATGTGGCCTCCCCCACACAGTGTCGGAGCGGATGACACTCTTTTAATTTCCAAATGCCCCATGGACTTCCAAAAAATTTTAGGTCATTTTAAGAAGTTCTATGAACAGCGGGGGTCTTGAAATTAATGTTGATAAAACCAAATTTATGATTTTAAATCCTAGCCGCACCACGCCAGCTAACCCTAAGCTTATCTGTGTTCCTTTAGAGCGGCTTAAGGTCTTTGAGTACCTAGGGCTGACACTCACTGAGGATTTGGACTGAAGCTGCCATATTGAGAAACCGAGACTCAAACTCTTGCAGCATAGTGGGGCTTTAGTAAGAGCTCAACAAAGTTTGTGTTGCTGCCCTGTATCTCCTGTGATTCAAATATATAAAATGCAGGCCTTGGGAGCTGCTTTGTATGGGTCTGAACTTTGGGTTTTATAAAAACATGTCCAAACTACAAGTTACAGAGAATAGTTTCCTTAGCCAATTATTAGGGCTTATTAGTAGTACCCCGCTACTCCCACTCAGGTTTGATCTGGGTTTGTGGTCCATTACCGAGTGTGCAGGGATCAGGCCAATTCTTTATTGGTGACTGATTTGGGCTACCCCTGTGCTGTCTACCTATCGAGCTGGCCTTATAGAAGTGTTAGGAATAGTGGGATCCAGAAGTAGCCCATGGATTAGATATGTGAAAGATACTCTAAGATAGGGTGCAGAGATCTGTGGTAGGAGCCGGAGGCTGTACCGGTCATCAGTAAAACCCAGCTAAAATAAAGACACCATCAGTACAAATTGGGTCAAATACCGACTGCTCCATCCTATGGTACCCAGACTGACTGTTTCCTTCAGGCTAAGGTAACCTGTCATTTTGAACACTTCCTTGACGAAATTGAGCCTCTGCTGGCAAGGAAACTGTATTTGGAGTTTAGGTACAGATCCTTGCCTATTGCTTCCTTTACTGGTAAATGGGCTTATAAGTTGGAATCAACTGGGTGTTCTTGCCCAACCTGTGGCTCCGAAAGAGAAAAGGTAGAGCATGTGGTGTTCTTTTGTCCAGCATATTGTTTCAGCAGGTAAAAGTGGATTATTCCAATCTGTCGGCTCTTGGGTGTTAGAGGATACATCAGTGCCCTAGGCATTTTAAGGTTTGATGTAAGCAACATATAGTTGTTGCCGTATCACGCTGCTTACTCTCAATGTGGAGGCTGAGGCAACTGGCAAGCTTTTAATTGGCCGTCCCTGCCCCTAGTATTCCCCACGTTATAATGTAAAGTATTTATTACTTTCCCCTAAGGGCTCTACATTGTGGCTGCATTGTGTAATGGTTTTTCAGGAGATCTCATCTTTAAGTATCTCAGTATTTACCTTGAAATCACTACGTTTTGTTCTCTTTTTAGACACGTATTAAAAGAGAAACCGTAGATGTGGCACATGTGTCAGATTGCTTTGGGGCCCTCGAATTGTGTGTAATGAATTATTGCACCCTTACTATCTGATGGATCCGTATTGGATTATTTTTTGCACTTTATTAGTGTTTTTGATGCCTAGACCTATATTTACGATTATACTGTATTTATTTTTATTGTGTATTTAAGATTTTTTTTTAACTCTGCGACCCTGTCAATGCTATGATCTGAAATGTCAATGCATATTTTTACTAACTGTATTTTATGCTTTTTAACTCTGTGATCCTGTCATTTCTTAAGAACTGAAGAGTTAATGCATATGGCTTCTTTGCGCTTTTATGGTCAAACAACCGAAATAATGTTTTGATGATTAATATTCAGTAAACATCCTGTTTGTTCCCTTCAGTAGGGGGATCTAAATAAACTTCTGTTGGCAAATTAAATATTGAATAAAGCTAAACAAATAACCTCATGGAATAGTATATAAATGATTAATCTAATTTAGAAAACGTGGCGACTAAACAAATTTGGAAAAGAGAAATGAAGTTCTTCAATTACTGCCCATCATCTTATTAAAGATAAAAAAGAGATTCTGATAACAAATATCCAAATTTTTCTTCGAAAAAAGTAAGACTCCGATATCCGGTGTAGTGCAGGATTCCAGAACGCCACAGCCAGACTCATCTTGGGCCTCCTATGGCTCACACACTTCACGCCACACCTCCGAAAAGTCCACTGGTTACCAATTCACAAACACTGCCAATTTAAACTCCTCACACATGCACACAACACGGGACCAGCATACCTCAATTGCAGCATTCCCTTCCACCAACCCACCAGAAACCAACGCTCAGCCACACTCTATCTCACACACACCGCCGTATCAGCAAAACTAGAACGGGTGACCTAGCCTTCTCCTACATCATACCCAAAATATGCAACCGCCTCCGTCTAGACCTCAGGGCCTAGCATGCAGGGCAGTTTTGTTGTTTTTGAAAATATCTGAGCCAGATGGACCCAGGCTGTGGTCCAAATTGAAAGACTAGCGACTGATGACGGTCATGCACACAACTGAACCAGAACAAATGAAATGTGTAAATAACTTTTTCCTGATAGTTTGACTTAAGACCAGGTTTTATCCTCGCACCTCTGTATTCCTGTTTGTGTATGCTCTTCCCTGTGTGCTGCTCAGTACTGCAGCATTTCCTGCTAGAGAAGACAATCCACAAATAATGCTGTTATTGTATGCAGGTAATGCTTTGGTCTGCACTCTTCTGGCAAGAAGACTCCAGGTTAAGCACTCTGCGACACTTTGGCATTATTTTCGGGTCACTGTTTGGCAGGGCTAACTTTGCCCTTCATTCTTGCGAGGGCCGTTAGTTGTGTACTATTAAATTGAATAATTCCAACACCACTGATTTACAGTGCTCAGAAATGCAAAATTGTGGTATTGAGTTCTGTACGAAAAACTAGTTACTCATTCTACAACTAAAGTAACACTACCCGCTTATTAAATATGCCTCTCCAAATAGGATGTTATTCAGGGTTTATGAACCACAGACGATGTATATTGGTCTTGGCTGATGGAAGGGTAAGTGATATTTAACTTCTGAGAAGTAGGCAAAAGAGGAATCTAAAACCCGTTTACAGAAGGAAATAAGTCCCGACAACTTGGTAATTCCCCACCTTAGTAGTTATGGTAATCACAGTCTTCAGTACCTTATGGTTGTATTTTTAAATGTTACTCCCTGCTGCTCTGACTGAGCAAACACATATTATATTAATATATGTATCATTACTTTAAGTCCTACTCTTTAATGAAAATGTGTATGCTAAAACTAGTTTAAAACATGCAGCATTATGAACGGACGTGGACACTAAATTACGAGTGATGTGTCCAAACGGGGCATCTGTTGCTTCTGTGTGGCAGTACAATCTGTCAATCAACGGTGCAACGTTTGCAGTGTGCGCTGGCCTGCTTTCAGAGCTGGACCTTTCAGGAACAGAATCGAGGGGAGATGGATATGGGTGAACGTTGGAAGCCCGGGTTTTGTTCATGGAGTTTTGGGCAGTGTTGTCGTGGTCATTTGTGGAATGCTTTTAGGGAATGTGATTCGCTTGGTCATTGGTAGAATGATCTGCACAGTTAAGGCCCCCGCAGGGTGAAATCTTCAGATGAATGGATAACGAGTTTTATTACCAAGTTACATTGAATGATAAGAATCCAGAATGCCCTTAGCTTTTCCAAAGTGGTTTCTTTTAATGTGCATAAATCGTAAATGTTTTCTATATCAGCAAACACAATGCATTTTTATTTTTTGCACACTTCTGACCTATTCAGACAGGTTTGTGTGCTTGTAATACCACAGCCATCTCAATATTTTAATGTTCTTCCTTTTGCTGCTAAAAGGCCACATTGCCCCTTCAAGTTTACCTTGGGAGAAATGCAGCCAGAACTGTTCTTTACAGAGCAACAACATGAAGGTCGGGGCCATAGTTGTGTTTTGACTTCAGAGCAGTTACTCAAACAGGCCCTGAGAGAGTATGTAGCTCTATTTTTGCGTACTTCTTTGCGTTTTCCCTGTTACTTTCTTTGGCGTGGACTTCTGTTTAGTGCTTATGAATATAATTTGAAGATTTGATCATGAGGATGGATAAGTGACTTGTAAGGCTAGGCCTCCAACATACGTATCTTCATAAAACTCGTAACAAACCTGTCCACCTCAACAAATGAAGTCGAACTTGAGCTCAAAGAAAGCAGTTACGATGACTTCTATCGGTTCGTGGGTTTCTGGAGTTTCTCGACTGCCTTAAGCCTAACTTTTGTTTTGGTTTTATTGCCAATGCATTTCCTTTGTTTTGTTTTCCTTGATTTAAAATAGCAGTTTCAAATTCAGAATATCTGACCAGTTGTAATTTTAATTTTTAGTTTAGGGAGAGGCCAGAGTTTCCATGGCTGCCCCTTTTAAAGGAAAGGATCTCCTCCTCTGAGCCTCAAAACTGATCTGGGGATGGGATGTGGGGGCTGAACGTCGTATTTCTTGTTCTTTAATTCTGTAGTCGTTACTCTTCAATCCTTTTATTCCTTCGTAATTATTCCATCTAGAATTCACTTCTAACTTTTGTTCACAGACTGTGCGTGGTACACTGGCAAAAAGCATAACGAGGCAGAGGTCAAGGCCTTCCTGGACACAATCTCAAATGCACAGCAGTTTCTGCAAGTAAGTTTTTAAACACATTTGCTTAATTTATTATGTGAGTAAAGGCTGCCTGTATGTATTGATTACCAGAGGACTTCTCCTTTAATACTGTGATGCACTTTCTATGGGTCAGTAATGGGTCTGTGCAAAAGCTAGTAAGGTCTGTGTGTGGCTTGTAGTTCTAGACGGTGTCGGAAACATGTTCAAAATGTCACTTTGCCTTTACTCTGCAGCAAGGTTCAATTTTCCTAAATCTAAATGTTTAACTGCTTCCTTGCATCGGCATTTGCTTCTTGGCACAAACATTTGGTTTTCAGCTCTGTGGGATCCTAATTGTAGCCGCACCTACTCGCGCTCCTTTTCTTATCTAATTAATAGCTGTTATTGCAGTACCAGCTATCCCTGCTAATGTGAAACTCTATGCTTTAATAATGTGTTTTTTGAGATAGCCAGGTCAGCACTGGTTATTCTTACTGAGTTGAACGTTGTCTTTGTCAGTCGAGACCTGCCTCACTAAACCTGTTTTGGTCTGAAACAATCTTGTCTAGCAATTCATCTCACAGGGGGTTGGTAGTACCAGGCACTGAACTGTGCTCTCTATTATCCTGTTCCTGACAGGGTCGATGATGCTACTGAAGCACTCAGGTGTTCATTGTTTAGGTTTAGCTTGCAAGCACTTGTGAAATCTCTTGTATTTAGTATATCTTAAAAGGGGGCTGTTAGAAACGGGGTAGCGTGGTGCGGAGCGGGAAGGCTAAACCAGGAAGCATTGTGTAAAGCATCCGCGCAGCACACACAGGCGACCACCCAGGCACACTACAAAAAGGAGACCACACCAGTTGGAGTAAGAAAAACAGCATATGTATTATGCAATCAGCATAGCAGAATGTCACCACAGTGGTAACACGGCGCCAACCGGCACCCGGTAGATATAAACAGTGGGGACTATGTACAGGGCAGCACCAATCGGGCCGCTGCCAAAATCATTATAAGCACATTAGCATAGGAAGAATACATGTGAAGATCATTTGCATAAATTGCTTTCGCATGAGGCATAACCTAGACCATCAAAACCTGAAATTAGGCAACTTCCCATGCATTAGGCATTGCTCCCGCTAGCATAAACACATGGGGCCTCTCAATAGCAAGAACACCTAGACAGGAGAACATCATTGCCCGACATTAGTATTAGGCCTGACATGTGAGTATAAACCTGAAGGCCCATAACGCGGCATGAAAGCATTACCCCTGCACAGTAGGCATAATTCTATGCATTAGGCGTCCTTGTGGGCATAAACATTAGGCGGAACACCAACAGCATCGGGCATAAACAACATTGGAGGTACACTTCATGTAAATACACCTGGGCATGGAGGCATCATTGCTATGTAGACCCCTCGGTACACCACGAATCAACAGTGACAGCATTAGGCAACCATATTTTAATGAGGCCCGTACGGACATCCTTTTGGGCACTTGGTCCAAGCCCAACACAGGGGCTCCTGTGGACAGGATGATTGCCCGACGCCACCGCCTGGCTCCGGGCAACCCCATATTCCTTTCTTCCCATCCTACCCCTGAGAGCTGGTAGTGCAAGCCTCAACGTCCAAGGGCGCATTCCCTAACGCACCACCTGATAGGGAATCCAAAAAGCTGGACCACCTTGGGAAGAAGATGTTTTCTTCCTCCAGCTTGGGACTGCGGTCGGTGAACACCACATGTCTATTGGGCCATTACTCCCACTCTGTGTGGGACACGGTTGCGCAGGTGCTGCCATAGTGCCCGGAGGAGGCCCAGTCCACCAGCGCCCCCTCTGCAGCAGCCTCCAAACCCTCCTAGTCTGACCTTTCAGGCCCATCAATTGCCAGTGGGCGGCAGGATTCGCCATCACGTCCCCCACTGGCTCAACATCACGTCGGACAGGTGGGTTTTGCAGATAGTCCGAAGGGGCTACTCCCTCCCCTTCGAGACTACCCCTCCATCCATGCCACCTCAATTCCATAGCATGTCGGAAGATCACCTGGCCCTTCTCCAAAGGAAGTCACGGCTCTCTTGGCCAAGGGAGCCGTAGAGCGCTTTCCTGCCCCAGAAGTCGGTCGTGGTTGTTAGTCCCACTACTTTCTGGTGCCCATGAAGGACAAGGGCCTTCGTCTTATCTTGGATCTCAGGGACGTCAACCGCTTCCTCCGGAAGGAGAAGTTCAAGATGTTGACACTGGCTCAGGTCCTGTCTGCTCTCGACCCTGGAGACAGGATGGTAGCGTTGGACTTGCAGGACGCTTATGTTCACATCCCCGTCCTGCCGGCCCACCGACCTTACCTGCTGTTCGCGGTAGGCCACAATCACTTTCAGTTTACCGTGCTCCCCTTTGGCCTTACCAGCGCCCCTCGGGTGTTCACGAAAGTGATGGCGGTGGTCGCAGGTCATCTGCGCAGATCAGGGGTTCCAGTCTTCCCCTATCTCGACGACTGGCTGTTGAAAGCGGGCTAGCCCCAGGCTGTCACCCACCTCCAGACTACGGCTGACCTCCTGCATTCGCTGGGGTTCACCATCAATGTGTCGAAGTCACACTTGATCCCCTCTCAGAAGCTCCTTTTCATCGGAGCGGTTCTGGACACAGCGCAGTTTTGGGCTTATCCTCCCGAGCAGCGAGTCCGGGATATTCGGGCTATGATTCCGATTTTTCAGCCTCTATCCCGGGTTTTGGTCAGAATGACCCTGAGGCTACTGGGCCTCATGGCCTCCTGCATCCTGCTGGTGGACTATGCCAGGTGGCATATGCGGGCTCTGCAGTGGGACCTGCAGTTCCAGTGGGCACAGCATCAGGGGAATCTTTCCGATTGCGTCCAGATCTCGGAGGGCACAGCACACCAGTTGCAGTGGTGGCTAACGAACTTAGATTGGGTCAATGGCAGATCTCTCTCCCTTCCCCAACCAGAGTTCACAGTGGTGACAGATGCATCACTGCTGGGGTGGGGCGGCCACATGGGAGAGGCGGAGATCAAAGGCCTCTCCGGGCTCCGTATCGACCTTTTGGAGCTTCGGGCGATTTGTCTTGCACTAAAAGCATTCCTTCCCTCTGTCCGGGGAAGAGAGGTGCAGGTGTTCACGGACAACACCACCGCCATGTGGTACTGCAACAAACGGGGCGGGGTGGGGTCGTGGACCCTATGTCAAGAGGCTCTCCGCCTTTGGACATGGCTGGAACATCAGGGCATATCTCTGGTGGTTCAACACCTGGCAGGTTCCCTGAACGCCGGGGCGGACAAACTCAGCCGCAGATGCATGATGGATCACGAATGGCGTCTTCACTCGGAGGTGGCGCAAGGTCTCTTTCAGCAGTGGGGAGAGCCTTGGTTAGATCTATTCGCCACCGAAGAGAACGCGCAATGTCAGCAGTACTGCGCATTGGAATTTCAAAGGCGGCACTCGCTAGGCGACGCTTTTCGTCGCGAGTGAAGTGGTGTTGTGGTCTTCTATACGCCTTTCCGCCTATGCCACTTCTGCCCAGAGTGCTGAAGAAGATCAAGCGTGACCGGGCTCAAGTCATTCTTGTGGCTCCGGATTGGGCGAGAAGAGTGGTATCCTGAGCTGTTACACATGGCCATCGATCCTCCGATCAGACTGCCTCTTCGAGAGGATCTTCTGTCGCAGCAGCAGGGGACAGTCCTCCACCCAAACCTGTCCAGCCTCCACCTCCTTGCGTGGAGATTGAGCGGCGGCAGTTGACAGCTTTCGACCTTCCTCCCACCTACTTACGACAATTTGATGGAGTACCACTTCTCCTTGCTCCATCAGGAGGTGTTAGCTCTCTTGGCCAAGGGACCTAAATAGAAGGCGTCAGCATCAGAAATAGGTCATGGTTGCTATACCTGCTATTTCTGGTGCCCAAGAAGGACCGAAGCCTTCGTTCTAGTCTAGACCTGCGCCTTCTCAATCTGTTTCTGAAAGAAGGAGAAATTCAAAATGCTCACCCTCACACATGTGCTATCTATCCTGGATCTAGGAGACTGGATGGTATTGCTGGATTTACAGGATGCTTATTTTCCCATCCCTGTCCTGCCTGCCCACGGGCCTTTTTCTGCGGATCATGGTAGACCAAGAGCACTTTTAGTTTAGCATGCTCCCCTTCGGCCTTACAAGTGCCCCTCAGGTGTTCATGAAAGTTGCAGCTCATCTATGGATGTCAAGAATTTGTTTTTCCCTACCTCGAGGATTGGCTGTTGAAGGCTGGCTCGCCCCCGGCAGTCGTCTCCCACTTCCAGACTATGGGGAACCTTCTGCACTTGCTGGGGTTCACTATCAACATGCCGAAGTCACACCTGACGCCTCCTAAGACTCCCTTTCATCTGAGCTGTTCTGGACACAATGCAGTTTCGGGCTTATCCTCCCATACGAGGAGTCCACGATATTTAGGCTAGGATATTGATGTTTTGGCCTCTATCCTGAATTGTGGTGAGTCTGACTTTGTACGCTTTGAGCCTCATTTCCTCTTCCATGCTGCTTGTGACACATGCCCATTGGCATATGAGGGCTTTGTAGAGGGACCTGAAGTTCCAGTAGGCACAGCATCCGGTGAATCGCTCTGACTTCCTCCAGATCTTGGTGGGAACTTCAAAAGATCTGCAGTGGTGGCTAACGAACTGTTATTGGGCCAATGGCAGACCCCTCTCCCTTCCACAGCCAGCTCTGACTGTGGTGATAAATGTGTCATTTCTGGGCTTGGTCGGCCATCTGGGTGAGGTGTAGATCACCGGATTCTGGTCTCCGGGGAAATCCAAACTCCACATCAATCTGTTGGAGCTCCAAGCGATCCGGCTGGCATTGAAGCCTTCCTTCCTTTAATCAGGGGAAGTATGGTACAGGTGTTCACAAACAACACCACCCCCATGTGGTATTGCAACAAAGTGGGGTAGGGTTGTGGACCCTTTGCTAACAGTTGCCCTACTCCTCTGGACATGGCTGGAACGTCAGGGCTTTTCCCTGGTGGTTCAAGACCTGCGGGGCTCTGAACACCAAGGTGGACGAACTCCACTGTCGATGCTTAGCGGATCACGAATGGCGTCTTGACAGATGTTGAAGGGTTTTCCAACTCGGAGTGCACTGAGGCCTGCTGATCACATCTCCTTGCCAGTGGCCTGACCCTAAAGTGTATGTTGAATTGGCTTTACCCAATTGGAAATGACTAACTTACCTGTATATGGTATCCAGGACATGTGAGTTAGAGGGGTACCCTGGGGCTTTCAGCACTTGTTGTGCTATCCTGGAGGACCCCCAAATAAAACGAGTTCCCCAGTCTGCAACTGCAGACTGGCAAAGCAGTTGTGCACTGCTAGCCCGACCCTTGCCATTAATAGCAATGGCAAAGCTTCTACTTCCCCTGTAATCTGAGTAAGTCACCCATCTGGCAGGCCTACTGAGTCCTAAGGCAGGATGCAACATATGACACGGGCAGACTATGCAGTCCTGACAGTGAACATGCAAAAACACCGGTTTTACTGTAGGAAGGCTTAGTCTTTCAATTGGCGATTGCAGGGTGAGCTCTTAGCTGTGCCAACTCCTGAACGGTGCAACCAAAGTGGGCACTCCAAGGTATCAAACAACTTGCTACATTAAGCTCGACTTGTGTCTCAGGTCGAAATTAATGCAACTTGCAGCCTACAGCTTTCGCCAAGCTGCCACTTTGTTCCCTTTTAAACCTCCTGTACCTTTCTGGGCACACATGGAGCCTGTTCCACAAGAAAGCTTTGAAGGGTAACAATGGGGCATTGCAGGCCAGTTAGGTGTTACCCCCTCCCAAACGAAGTCACTTAGGTGTTAGTACCAAAAGGCAGGCTTCAAAGGGGAAGCCACCATTGAGGGGCAGATGTGTCACACTAGGGAGGAGTGCTGTCCCATAGTTTAGGCAGACAGGCTGGCACGGGGAGCAGAGAGGAGAGACCTGGTGCCAAACCGGTTTCCCTAGGGGCATGTAACCCTGAGGTAGCCATAACCCAGGGGTGGGCTGTGGGGGGGGTCTGAACACAGAGAGGTTTCTCACCATCTTGGGAGTGGGCAGAATAGTGCATCCTGGAATAGCCAGATGCTACATTCCACAGGAAGTGGTCACCTGGTTTGAGGAAACCTGGTAACCCACTAGCTACCAACTGCATCCTGCCCTGAGGGCATTTTCCAAGCACAAGTGGGGCACTTCTGGCACCCAAATTCAGATCTTAACTGACTTGGAAGAAGGACAGGGGGACTGCCATGATGCACTGAAAGACCAGCAAAGTAGGCTTCCCCGTCAAAGGCTGCACCTGGTGGCTAGTGAAGAGGGGCACTGTGCCTGCCGTGTCCTGCCCAAGGGAAAGCTGTCTCCAGAGCCCAGACAAGCCAAGGGCCAGCTGATTGGCCTCCTGTTCGCAACACAGGGACACAACGGCAGAAGAAGCCTGATGGGGCAAGTTGGCACCAAGACCCGATGCACAGAGTTGCGCCAGAGTTCGCTGAGCCCAAGAGTGCTGTCAGAGTTGCGGGGACCCTCAGAAGGCAAATTATCGACCAGAAACGATTGGCCTCTGACCGCGACATTGGACGACTGGAAGTCCAGTGGCGACTGGACTTCAGCCAGACCAAAGAGGATCTGTGGGATGTTGATCCTGCAATCGGTGCCCCTCACCATCTTCATGGACCGAGGAGCACTTGCAAGAAGACCACCGTTGACTGCATCACATTCATAGCATCCTGAGAGCATCTTCAGCATCTTTCATCCCTTGGATCAGGACCACTCCATAGGAATTCATTGCAGCACGCAGTGCCTGGAACTGCTTGAAGACTGCTTCTTCTGTGGAGGTAACTTTTTCTATGGGCCTTGCTGGTCCCCTGACTAGCTCCATGCCAGAGTTGGTCACCCCCAAGTACTTCTAACCGACCGCATTGACACTTAGAAACTTTTTCAAGGAAACTTAAATGTCAAATTCATTGAATTTGCCAAGCCTTTTTCGCGGTTGAGTGAAAATGCTTTGGTTTATGAATATCATATCCCCTGACCCTCAGGTGGATCTTTTTCGTTCTGGTGTCTACAATCTTCTAATATAGCCTATTTTTATAAATTAGTGTCCAGTTTCTCGAGTGTCGTGTCGATTTCTTCTTCAATTGTTTCAGTGCTGTTTAAATGCTTTACGCTTGTTCCTCTGTGTAAGCCTTACTGCTCAGTGCCACAGCTACCCAGGGTTGATCTGAGGGTTTCACAGATAAGATCTAAATTTTACATTTTTTATTTAAAGGGGTTGGTAACTATTATATGGTGATGTTGCACAACCATATCATATAATACACCCCATTCCCTCACACAAGGCTCAAGTATTTCTTGTGGCTCTGGATTGAGCACAGAGAGTCTGGCATCCCGAGCTGTTGAGCATGCGCACAGGTCCTCCCATCAGGCTGCCTCTTCAGGAGGATCTTCTGTCGCAGCAACAGGGCAGGGTCCTGCACCGGAACATAAACGCTTCGCCTTCATGCATGGAGAGTGAGAGGCAACAGTTGACAGCTTTTGACTTACCACCCGAAGTCTGCATTGTTATCTTGGCAGCCAGGCGTCCATCCACCAGGACGGTATACGTCTGTCATTGGAGCAAGTTTGTGGCATGGTGTACAGATAAACAGGATGACCCCGTATCTGCACTCCTTTCCCAGCTTCTTTTGTTTATTCTTACCCTAGCCCAGCAGGGCTCTGCTTATTTGTCTGCAATATCTGCATTCCTGCAGTTTCCAAATTAGCCATCACTTTTCAAATCCACTATTGTAAATAGGTTTTTCAAAGGTCTTCAACATGTTTCCACCAGCTCCTTTTATTATGCCGCAGTGAGACCTCAACTTAGTTTTCACACTTTTGATGCAAGTTCCTTTTGCGCCGCCACACAACTGCTCTCTCAGACTCCTTGCCATAAAAACTGCATTCCTAGTGGCAATGACATCTGCCCTGAGGGTCAGTGAGCTACAGGTGCTGTCATCACAGCGTTTGTACCTAACCATCTACCCAGATAAACCATCTACCCAGATAAACTGCCTACCCAAGGTGGTAACTCCCTTTCATGTAGGTCAGTCCATCTCTTTGCCTACCTTTTATGCTCCACCTGATCCCTATAAAAAAGAGTGGAGACTCCATCGGCTGGACCCAAAAAGAGAGTTGTTTTTCTCCTTTGGCCGCACAAGAGTTCCGGGTGGATGATCAACCCTGTGGGGTACATCGAAGCCAAAAAGAAAGGTGGTGCAGAAATGGGTCATGATGGATAGTGCTCAGCATCAAAATCTGGTACACATTGGCTAAAAAGTAACCTCCTGAAGGTTTGTGGACTCATTTAACCAAAACCATGGCTGCGACCACTGCGTTAGCTCACGGAATACCTGTCCTGGATATCTGTCAGGCAGCAACGTGAACTCCCTTGCACATGTTTACGAAGCACTACTGCCTGAACAGTTCGGTCTGGCAAAACAAAGACTTTACATGAATGGTCCTACAGGATTTTCTAGTCAAATCCATGTTGCAGCCTCACCTCCTGGGAGATATTGCTTGGGTATCTATTCTCCGGTAAGGAATCTGTGGCTAGAGGTCTATCTGATGAACAAGTTACTTACCTTTTGGTAGTGGCTTAGCTGGTAGAAAATCTGTGTAGCCATGAATTCCTTACCTATCTCACTTGTCCTTCTGCGAACGGATTTCAGACTAAAAGGTTGCTTCCCTTTAAAGGGCCCTAGTTTTACACACCGGTGGTCGGTGTTCTTCGTGGCACTGCGCTTCTGGCATGGAAAGTCACAAAAAGAAACTGACTTCAGCGCACTGGGGTGGTGCCTATATGGGCACCGTGCATGTCACTGCTGGGGCACACAACACCACACAAAGCAGAGCGACAGCACCTGACGGTCCTCGGGGGTACTGCTCACAATAAATGTCCGGATCCAGTCTGACGCTTGGGGAATATTGTGAGGTAAGGAACCTGCTGCTAGAAAGTCTCTACCAGGTAAGGCGTACTGGAGGTAGGCAACTTGTTCTTTTGGTATAAAGCAGATCACCAACGAGGTCCTTGGGTCAGGTAAGCTCCTGGAAGTCCTTTGAAAGTTAAAATGGGCGTGGTGCCCCGTCTGTTTTGAATTTCACCCTCTCTTCTCCAGGGCCATGGATAGTTTTTCCATTCACAGGAAATTCCCATATTCTAAGAGGGCAATCTCCTACCTTTGGCACTAGTGTTGTCCCCCAGTTGGAGGTAATTGCCTGATCAATGGCGCAAAGTGTTTGCGCCTTCTATTTCCCCTGTTGAGAGCAGCGGATAGGTTTGTGCATGTGAGAGTTCCATCCGTATTTGTCCTAGTTATTGGGTGGGGATACTGGTCTTAACCATAGACCTATAGTATCCAGCACTCCAGACTGGTGTTTCTGGAGTTTCTGGGGAGTCTCACACTATATGTGTAAGTGCCCCTCCCCCCCCCCACCCTGGCATTCCCCACAGCATTCTCTCCAGCACCTGGGAGTTGTTTATGTATTCTACCTATGTTTGACAAATGTATGATACCAATAAGAAACCAGTTTTCTTATAGTTTTTGGCTCTTGCGCTTTGAGCAGCTCAATGCCTTCTGGTGAAAATGCGCCTCCATTTGCTATCCTTGAGGGCTGGCACAGTTCATCCTCTCACCTTGTCTGTCACAAAGTCCTTGTCCAACGTTTCTATTGTTTCATTCATTTGTATAAATCTGAGATTTCTATCAATATCCTGTTAAAGAACAGTCTCTCAGTGTGTGATCTGCCTTGAGGCATCGGGGCGAACAGTTGCTGGATAACTCTGTGCTAAATCTGTTATCGGTATCGCACAGCTCCCGAAAGGCCAAATTCAGTTTTCATCTGTTAAAATGGTTTAATGCTGTCCTCATAAAAGAGCTAACACAAATGCTAAGACAGTTTCTCAGTTCCCATACCATTAATGAATTCTCTTCCACAGCCGATGTGTATTCTGGGTTACCCATTATGAATTTCTACTCCTCACCCACCCTGAGGAGTCTCCTCAAGAGTCTGGGTGTCCCACATGGTCATAATAGACCTGGTCATCAAGGAGTAATGGACTTCAAACTTAAAATTACCCTTCTGTAGCCGCAGTGCTTTTGAGATGTGCATGCCTGCAAGAGCTGATCAGTAAGACACCATTGCCTCTCAGATTTTTCCCACTCTATCATTTGGTAGTTGAGAGATATGAAAATATTTTGCAATGTTCAGTAAGCTTAAGCTGCCTTCTTTTGATGGGAGCTATATGAAGCCTTTTACTATCCTTGGTTTCCTTCCCACTCAGTGAAAATGGTAAATTGTACTTGGAAGGTTTAGAAGTATGCACCCCGCCATGCATGGTTTTCGCAATAATTGTACAGCAAATGTAGCACTGATATTATCAATGATGCCATAGAAGATGTAATGAGTGAAGTAATATGTGGGAAATTAGCGGTGAAGGGTGAGGGTGTGAGTTAGTTTTCTTAGGGCACCAGTTATAGTTACTTAAGATAACTCGAACTATGACTGCTGAATTTCTATGGTTTTGTGTGTGTAAAATGTGAACCTAACTAGGACATCCTTGTAACGTTTGTTTTTTACCAGTGAATTTCTATGTTTTATTTTAACATAAAGTAATATTTAATTAGAAGACGTTCATCCAACCTCCGCCGCGCACGGGAGGTTGGGTTGGCCACAGAGCCTGGCCTGCAGCCAACCTCCCCATTCTTTCAACCCCACACCATGGGGGTATTGGTCGCAGCAGGCCAGGCCCTGTGGCCAACACCCTACATGCAGCCAACCCCACGTGTGCGGCGGAGGGTTGGCCACAGGGCATGGGCGTGGCCAACCCCCAAAGGCAGTCAACCTGGATAGGGGGCACGCAGGACCCCTCCCTAGGCCAATTTGAGCCCAGGGGACCCTATCCTCTGTGGCCTGCCACCTTTCTTTTTATTTTCTTCTTTTGTTTGGGCGGGGGTACGTGACTCCCCCTCCCAATTCCCCCCCACCTCCTCCCCAGGCCTGATTTGGCCCCTGGGTCCCCATCCCTCAGGACCCAATGCTTAAATTATGGGGAGGGGAGGGGTACGCAGCACCCCTCCCCAGGCCGATTTTGGCCTCGTGGACCCCATTTTCCAGAGGCCTAGTCATATTATAATAGGGGGGCATGCCCAGTAAATGGTGGGTGCCCTGGATCCTACCCAGGGCATCCACTTCATATTTGAGAGGGAGGCACACTGTCCCCCCTCCACTGGATGATTTTGGCCCTGGGGACCCCATCTCCCGGGGCCTAGCCTTATTTTTAAGTGGGAGGGGAGCATGCAGTCCCACTAGCCGGGCCAATATTGGCCCCGGGGACCGCTCAGTAAATATTGGGTGCTCTGGAGCCCACCCAGGACACCCACTTCATATTTGAAAAGGGAACGCATCCTCCCCCACCCCACCCCCCTCCACATGCCGATTTTGGCCTCGGGGACTCCATCTCCTGAACCTGGCCTTATTCTTACGGGGGATGAGGGTTTGCTGCTCCTCTCCCCCCTGGCCAATATTGGCCCCGGGGACCCCATCCTCAGGGGCCTATGCACTAAATTGTGGGTGCCCTAGAGCCCCACCTCCAGAAGGAGCCGGTATTCGCTCTCACTCCCAGCTTAAAATGCTGCTCACTGACGTTCCCCCTCCCCCCCTCATTTAACATAATTGGCCCCGGGGAGGTGGCTGTCCCCGGGGCTGCGTTTGGGGGCAGAAGGCCCCCCCACGCATTTATTTTAAAAATAAAGCCCTGGGGTGGTGGTGGCGGTTTCCCACATCCATTGTAAGCATTGCCCCCAGGACCTGGCACACCCAGAGGCTTAAAGAAAGCGAAGCGTGGGAGCCCGCGCTTCTTTTTTTGAGATTTTCGTCCGGATTCGCGGATCTAACGTGAATCCCGCTGAAATTGTTTGTTTTTAAAAAAAAAAAATGCTTTTTTTGACCCTGAGCAGGGCTCGGGGGCCAGGGTGTTCCTACACTACCCCCTTTTCTTGATTTGTAATTTTTTTTTACCTTTTTTCTTGTGACTCGGTTCAACCGAGTCACAAGATGGCTGCCAACACTTCCTGGTTTGAAGTATTGGCAGCCAATCAGATTGCAGACTCGAGATCGTGAGGGTTCGCAGATACTCTGTCGCCATATTTGTATATCTGAGAAATTTCGCAGGAACTACTGAACGGTTTTACACCATTTAACAAAGAGTGCTTTCTGTACCAAAAGCTACCTTTTTGCCAAATTTGGTGTAATTCCGTTTAGCAGGTCAGGCTGTAGCCGTGTCTAAAGTTTCCTATGGAAATTAATATGGAAAAAACGCATTTTGGGACCCCTCCCTTTTTCTCGGCCCCCGCTTGACAAATCACAGTGAAATTTTCAACATACCAGCTGAAGTGAGTGGGCTATTAGTTTTGAAAATTTTGTCAAACGGTGACAAAGATATTGGCAAAAAAAAAACCGCTTTTTGAATAGAAACAAGGTCCTAACTATAACTGCCTACTGGCGACCGCCAGTAGGTAATAGATAGATAGATAACTCACTAGATCTCGCTATATGTCTATATATTTCAATATTAATTTGTATCTCAATAACCAGAATTGAGTTAGGAGCCGTTTTAGATGCACATGTTGGAATCGCATACCCTTCTGAAGAATGGGCCATCTATCTTCAAATGGCTGCAAAGCAATTTCAGCAACTTCATACTATAATGGTACACAAGTAGAAATCCATGCTTAGAATGGTATCCTCTTGTATTCCTCTGGTACCAAATTGCTGTCTCCTCATGAGACCTCAAGAGGAGCTAGATTCTGACGGTACTGTCTTGAGGGTCTTTTGAGGATCTTGTAAAGGTAATTATAAATATTTTTTACTAAAAAAAAAAAAAGTTGAATGATGTCCTATTTAGTACGTATGCAAATTAAACAAACATCTAAAGAAGAAGAGCTTTGTATGATCACTTTACAAGGCATTCTTTCTTTAATCGGAGACAATGGCTTTCTATCATTGATCGATTTAGAAGACACCCATTTCAATATACCAAGTCGCCCTGGTCACAGAAAAAAACAATCACCTTCATTTCAGAGCCCTGCAGTTTGAACTCATGAATATTTACCAAGTGTATGGCTCTGAAAGTTTTTGGTGTCAAAGCTTGTCATTGTACACTTACTTGCATGACTAGCTTCTCATAGCTCCATCAATGTTCAGGCATGCAAGCCAGTTTGAACCACAGTATTTCTGTAGTTTCAGGAACTAAACCTGCATCCTCCTCAGGAGCAGAGTAGGATTGTAGGACTACAAGAATAAGGTTTAACATCTCAACAAATTCCTTCAGTGAAGGTTTGTCGAAGTAAATCTATTGGTACAACAAAGTCTGGCTACATCTAATCTGCAGTTCTAAGTAAAGGAAGCCTCTTCTGGTATGGAGAGGTGAACTAATGGCTCTAAATGTCAGGGGGATGAGTTCTTAATTGGAGTCCAAACTTCATACAAACATGCTAGACCTCAGGGCGATTAGATTAGCCCCCAAGACGTCCCTTGCACATGCAAAGCATTACAATGACTTGATTAAAATGGACAATAGGACAATGTACTACATTCATAAGCAAATGTACATGAGCTCTCTCCTGTTATCACTGGAAACTCAAAAGCTCTGGTATTGAGCACTAACGTACAAGATAGATCATCAGTGTAGTACGTGCCGAGGTTGGAAAATGGATGCACATTTGTGCTCAGCAGTACAACATTGGAAAACCACAAATGAGAGTTGGATTGTAGGAAGCTAAAGCTAATATTCTTTATTCTGGAAATTCTGAACTGGAGCATCTTTGCAACTCATCGCGGTTTTAAATGTCATCTGTTTGTGATCCTGTGAACCGGTGTGAGCTTTCGGGGAGTTGTGATCTCAATTGACTGAGGGGCAAGTTCATATACCTTTTCCACCTGTTTCCTCTACTCACCAGAGGTCTCTGCAAGAGAAAGGAGTTTTGCTCCGTGAAACTAGTAGCTCCAACCTTTGCAAGGCATTTTGGTTTCCAGAACTTTGGCGGATGTCAATTTAAACACCAATCCAATTAAAGCCTATCCTCTTTTGCTCTCTGACTACAGTGTTTGTATTCAGCATCACAACCTGCAGTCTCTTTCTCTTAGAGCTTGGCTTCTCAAGAGTTAGAATGTGTTGCTTTGTCCTACCACAAGATTGCAAGCACATATTGCAGGTGGCAGTGCAGTCTGCTTTGAACTCCTATAGAATAAAATGTAAAGGATTCATTATTTCAGCAAAATATATATATCTGGACCCCCCTCCACATGTCTCTGTACCAATTTTTACCATATCTTTTGCAGCTCACCAGACCAGTCCTGTGACTGAATTAAATTATTGTACATCTAGAGATGATCTGTTGATATTTTAGAAGGCCAGACTGGCCTTTGCTTTTCTTGGCAAGAAAAGTTAAAGAATTTATGTAAGGTTTCTTTAAATAATTTTCACCAGTTACAGGAATGGCTCTGGCGTGGGAGTAAAATCAAGCCCCAACTGCCTTGATAAAACCTCAATTTGAAACTATCCACAGATCCATGGCATTTGAAAATCTGCTTTTTGAAATCTATAACCGAAGCCAGACACGTCCATGAGATTCAAGCTATTTTGGCTAAGCTGTCACTTTTATTCTAAACCTATTTATTCTCAAGAAAAAAACTAGGTCTTCAAATAATTCCAACATTTTCCTTGAGCTCTTTATTCCTACAGACTTCTTCTATGGTCAAGAGATCACTCACTTGATAAAAAGTGATGTTTAAAATTCTATCTTTCGCACACAAAGTTTTTAACAAACTGATCATTTTTTTAATTTTATGGATAAAATAATCAAGGAACTTCTTTTCTCTAGGCAAAGCATTAGCAGATAGATTGTTTCTGGTATACCTATTTCAGGTATAACTTAGCTCATGAATCTATGGCCAGGCTTCTACCTGCTTGGATCCAAATTCATTCTCCAAGAGGAATTGCTGCTAGGGATTTTTATTTTGTGAAAGATGAGTTGCTCTAGAGTATTAAGTCTGTAGATGCAGCACCACTTTTAGATGATCGTGTTCCCAGCAGCCGCACCCTGTTCAGTAATTATACAAAATCAAACTAGCTCTAGCAGGATGAATCTACAAGACACTAGTCACCACAAATAATACTTAAATTGTTATCGGCCGGATTATTATTGTCCAACTAAATTACTTTAATCAGTTATTAACTTGGATATCGCTTTGTGTTCTGCATGCCTTTTATCTCATAAGGCAATACACTTGTTTGTGCCAAATCTCATCATTTATTATGTATTGAAAATTAAAAATTAATTTCTCATACAGGTATCAACAAAAATGTTCCAAAGAAACATGCATCTTTAATACGGCACCAATCCTTGCGAAATCATGACTGTCGTTCTGAATCTTTTAGCTCTGAACCGTCAAAAGATAATCCACTTAATGACAGCACCAGTTGAAAGAGTTATGTATCCAATGTCTCTAATCATTTAGAGCAATGGTCCTCAATTCATTTGTGGCTTTATAGGATTTGTCTGGCGGACTCCTTACGGATATGGTTGGTGCATTTCGACCTATTTACTCCAGGCCTCTTCAGGATGAAGCAAGGGTATGTACTTGTACAAAAAACTGTTAGCCTTCATTATTACAAACCTGGCCCTTGTGGATATTATTTCCACTGCAACTTGAGACTGTCCTAACTAAATTTGTGTCTCCCATGTGGTGGAAGAAGAGAACCGGGAGCTGTATCGGCAGGCAGTCAAAGCATTGTCCACACGTAGCGCTCGTGCTGTGGCGGCTCGGCCTTATCTCTGGACTGTCTAAACGGAATTTCTGCCTCCCATGTGGCTGTAGAAGAATGTATCGACAGGCAACCAGAGCGTCCACACGAAGCCGTTGTCTATTCAGTATTTGGCTGCCCTGACGACGGCAGTGGCTTGGCAAACTTTTCCATCTACTCCTGTTTCTGGTTTGTTTGCATATGATCTTTAGCCATGAGCATGCCTGCCGATCTAGTGTGTAAGCCCATATCGATTAAACTAGGGAAGGGACCTGCCGGACTACGACTGGGATGATCAGTCTAGTATATTTAGCGTGCCGGAGAGATGTACCGGAGGATAGGGGCCAGCCTACACCAGGGCTTGTGACACTTTAATACTCCCTCATGTATTTTAACTCAAAATTCAAACTAAGCAGCTTATCTTAACATATTGTTAGTGCTGCTTCTATGCCCAGTAATATTTCTGTATTTTTATTATTTGTCTCATCTGGCCCGCTTGCCAGGCAGCCTTGCTCGCCAAGCTGCAGTACGAACAGCCAGAATTACCAGTGGGCATCTGAGGAAAAACCCAGCATAAGTCAAGACTCAGGCCAGTCAAGATGGGGGAAAGGGGCTCCAGCTCCCCCCCCACATCCAAAGCAGGGAGAATAAGCAGCAGTCAGGGGAGCCATGCAGAGCAACCCACTCCCCGCTGTACTCCCTTCAACCGGGAGCCCAGGAGGCCACAGCGTGTCTGCCTATGCTGTTCAGGCAGTCCCTGCTTTGGTCACCGACCGGGGGCTTCACCCTGCACACTGCCTCTTGGACGAGCGTCACCCGGTTGACTAGTCTGAGTGAGTCCTGAAGGGCTGAGAAGACACAACAGGGTTCACAGGCACTGCAACTCACAGGTACCATGCGTCCCCGTCCCCCCCCCCCCCCCCTCACCGTGGACAACAGGTTGCAAGGCCCTGCAGTGCCAAGTTCAAGGTCTAGCCTTGAGGCCCTCCCACAGTAGCTACCGTTGCCTCTTTGGGTGAGGCCCGATCGGGTTCTCCAGCCTCATCCCTCACCAGGCTTTTGGGTGTTTCAGGAGCCGCCAGGGCAGTGAGCTTTAGATCTCCCAGGTGTCACCCTCCTCCTGTAGCTGTGTGGCCCACTCCACCAGGCCCAGGGACTGGCCGGTTCCTCATAGGACCGGCCTTCACTGCTCCGTAGCCTCCTTTTTCTGCCAACTCCCAGCGATGTTGTTTGGACCCTGGGTTCTGGTCTATACCTATAGCTGCCCCCAGGTGTTCAGGATGTTTGGCAGAGGGTACGCATGGAAACAGTGAGTGATGGGAAGTCCTCAATCACCAAGGAATAAAGAGCCAACAATCCACTAGGATGAAATGATCAGTGATGTCCAACTGTGCTAAGGTGTGAAAAACCAGGGCAAAAATGCTGCTAATGTCTGATATCCATCAAGCAGCTTACTGTGTTCATTTATTTTATAGAAGGAAGTCAGTAAGGTTTGTTTCAATTATATTGTTCCATGGTGCTTCATAGAGTTAGCAATATTAAAAAAAAAAAAATCCTGTTCCATGAGAGGCATTGCATTTTAAAATTCTGGGCTAGAGGTTTTACTTGGGTCTGCTCTTTATTGGACTCTATTAGATCTGCAGACTTGAATTCTGTCATAATCAAATCCTCATTGTTCTTACACAGTTTAATTTCCTGAATCAACAAGTGCAGCCTGGTGCTGTTTCTCGGAATTCTAGAACTTGATAGAAAATGATTGTGAAATGTGTTAGCAGATGGTAGTGCCTTTTAAGGGATGAATGGTGTATTAAGTGCCTTGGTGGCATGGAAAAGTTTTTAGCTACATTTGATTAACTGAAAATTCTTTTTGTAAAATTAGGCCACTTTGTTTTATCCGTTTTTCTTTTTATACACATGGGCATCAGTTGCTCAGTAGAATTTAGACTACTACTGTTATACGGTTCATCCGAATTTAGTAGGACTCTGTATTAGATCAACAAAACTTCATAATACAGAGACTCAGTCTTCTTATCCGTAAATGTTGGCTCGGCTACCTCACAGTACCGCATGTAAACTTCTAAACCTCCAGAGCTATAGATGCTGTCGACAACCTCAAACATGACCACTCCTATTCCCAAGGAATTCCTGGAAACGGCTCTAACCCTTTAATTTGTCACTTTTGCATACCCAAGGTTTCACAAAGAGAAGAGGCAATAATAAATTTTCAAATGTTTATTGAAATCTGTGAATCGTGTCAGTAACCTGAAGCTTTTGGGTCTAGGGTATAATCCTATGATAGTGTTCTGGTGTGTGACAGTGGTCCAGGGCGGACAGCTCTGAAAATGCTGCCTTAATGCTGCCCCAATATGCTGATAGGGAGGGACACACCCATAAAATGTGCATAAGGTCTGCGTCTAAAGCATGGCATCGAGGGCAAGTTGAGGAAGCTGTGGGGGACATTTTGTTGATCCTGTGTGGTGTTAGATAGGCTCGATCTAGTATGGAGAATTGGATACATTTAAATCTAGAGTTGTTCGAGATCTAAGGGTATTCCAGTAAAAAGTTCCATTCCCTGTCTTATATTTCTCAGGTGGGGTCCTCCTCCCATTTGGTCCTTAGGGGAGCTGGGCGGGGCTTTGGGGCTGTCATGAAGTGTGCACGATGTCACCGATAAAGCCAGCGAATTTGGTGTCTACCGTGTTCCATGGTGTGCAGTGCTTTGAAGTACCTCATGTGTTTCGGGTTCTTTCGGGTTCTTTCCTATCTGGTGCCCAGTGCCGGCGAAGAATGCCTGCATGCGTTAAAAACACTGTTTCTGGTAACCCATTAGTGTGCACAAAATTGGAATGTTGCATTAATGTGCCAACCTCAAACCGCAAACTCACTGTCAATACCCCCTCCCATTCCCAAGGGTGCAGTTTTCTTGCTGTTAGTGTGCTTGAAGCTGTGGTGAGGCCACACGGGGATATTCGGTGCGTAGGGTACCGAGGATGCGGTGTAGCGCAACGCTGCCTTCCAATAGTCTAGGGCAATGCTCAATAAGAGAACAGAATTGGGGTGTGGTGGAACCTGGACATATGAATTTGTGCAGCTGCCCCCCAGCTGATCGGGTCTGCCGTGTAACCTTTTTTCTGTTAGGTTATGCCTGGCCAGCTATTGGCCTTGTCCGGCTATACAGTAGGTCCGGGGCACCCATGCCGCCTCTGTCTGTTGGAAATTGCAGTTTAGCAAGGCTCACCCTGCTGTGACTGCCACCCCAGGTCAATTCTATCAGCAATGTGTTCAGTAACTTAAAAACCTGAGCTGGCACAAGGATCAACAGGGTCACAAAATAGTATAACAAGCGAGGTAAAATAGTACTTGACTTACATGAAAGGGAATAGTTTGCTCTCTTTGAAGCTATAACTCCAACTTTAGTCACCAGACTTTGTTTTCTCATGTGAAGCCAACTGCCTCACAATGTTGTTCTGCAGACAAGTCTCATGATGAGCAAGCTGCACTTCAGTTAATGATGTCATCACTTTGGACCAATTGAATGTAATCTTAGTTGAAAGGCCTCATCAGCACTCAACGTCTGTCTGTTCTATCTTTAGACCTTAGAGTCCAGCCTACTCCAATTAGTTTATTTCCAGAATGTGGAGCATTTTCGAATGGATTACTTCTGCTGTACAATGAATTAGACATTGGAGAAGTTCAGAGGGGAGAGTAGGGCAGAGGGATATTTTTATGTTGCAATGAATACCTCTGTCAGTGGAATGGCAGAATAGAAGGCAGGTTCATACACAAGCTTCATTCACAGGACAAGTATTTTATTGTCATTTGGTTGCATTGTTTTGAAATGATTACTTAAAATAATCTCCTCTAGCCATAAGAAGTAAACGTTTCCCCTTTGCTGTCACTTCTTTGCTTCACTGGAGTTAGGGTGATGGCCAGTTTATAACAGCATTTCCTTAGCCCTTATGGTATGTATTGGCTTCCAAATGTATGTTCTAAAGTGAAACTGGGTATGTATGGTTTTCAGTAAAGTCACCCCAATTCAATTGAAAAACTATGGATTCATCGTAATGCAGAGATTATAAACTAGGAGGGTAATTGGGTGTTTGGTGAGAAACACGGTATTGGCCACAGACACTTCAAGCAAGCCACACTGCCCATGGTACGGATCCTGCTGTAGACCTGTATCCTCATGGTTTCCTATATAAAATGCAATGAAGGCTTTCCCAAGAGTAACCTTTGGTAATTTGTGGAAGGTGTGAAGAGAGCTAGAAGCGATGACGCGTTAAAAACAGGGTTTTCAGTCTGAGTAAAGCGAAAAGCTAACTAGGGTCTCAAAGTGCTGCAACAGATGTAAAAATATGCAGACGAGCCACTGTGCAGCCCTTAAAGACTGTTTCTTGAAGACTTTGTTTCATACTGTGACTGTGTTTGTATTGCAGGAGGGATTTTCAAACTGTGAAGAATTTGTGTACAAGTGTCTTCCACACTGGAATGGCTGCTACAGGTTGCAAATACTCAAACTCATAAAGTGGATACCTCTCCCTTCTTTCTCAGGTATGCTGGTTTGTGCCTTGGAATATTTGTCCTTCCTTTACTGGACAAAGATGATGCATCGTAAAGAAATGAATGTCTCTGTTTTGACTTTCAGAAATGGAATCTCTTCTTTATGAACCATTGGGACAGCATTTCTTCTTGTCATCTGTTTATTTCCAGGTACAGAACTTGTAGCAGTTTCATGAATGGTTGGTAAACATTAGTGTACAACATAATGCATTATCATTGTCGGAAGAGTAACATTTATTGAATATTTAATGTGCAATTGTTCAATTCACTGAAAGAATGCTCTTTCCAGAGAATTGTATAGCACAATCCTCCTTTTATACTCCCGGTGATGTTGCACAGATATTAGCTGGATAGCGTTTTATGGTAATTTTTATTAAAACCTCAATTTTGTTTATAAGGAGCATGCTGGGGAAATTCGACAATTCATCAGGCTACTGTATGCAACTGTCAAAATCCATTTTACTGACTACACTCCTAAAAACACCATTTTATTCGGGATGTAAATGCTTTTGTTTACTATGACTTTCAAGCCATTTGTACCTTTTGCGTCAAGTGATGCTAATCTGGTGTCTGCATACTGTGTATAAGAGTAAAATGTTCTTCATTACATATCCACCATTTTCCCCCAACATCTTTTGGACTTTCATGTGAAATCTTTTTGCAACATATCAAGCTTAAACTCTCCACAAGACTGGTGTTGTGGTGTTGAGAGGGCTCTCTATTTGGGGCAAAGTCTTATTGAGCTGCTGTAGGAATGTGGAGTATTATGTGATGATGCTGGTTAGGCCTCACCATGTAATACTAACATGATACCCTAAAGATGGTCCTTGGATTCATAATAATAAATCCTTACTTTAGTCCTGGTAGTGTGGCAAATATCAGTCAGGCTTTACTGGAGGAACACTTGTTAAGTTTTTTAGAGTACCAACATGGACGAGAAGTAATTGACATGACTAAAAGGAAATCTGACACCAATTTATAAAAATAAAGCAGATGTTTATATAAATTTAGACACCAAAACGAACACAATTGGATGCATACAACTGGAGTTATGGATTTTTAGAAGAAATCATAAATCAGTGCAATTCAATACTGTAAACTTTACGATTGCAGTCAATAGGAAAAGGGTATTAGTGACAGGCGGTCACTTGCAGGTCGAGTTACATGGAAACCATGGAGGGTTGAGGTGATGTGGGTTCCAGGACCAAGCAACAACAGTCCGTTCAATTTTACCTGGCCTGAGAGGCCCGGATGCAGGGTTGTCCTTGGTGCTGAAGTGGAAGCCCTTGGAGAGCTGCGTTTACGCTTACTGTGCTGGGGAGAAAATGGATGCAAAAAGTCGACTAAGGAGCCACTGCCGTGGTCGGTTCAGGGTGTTGCGTGGTTCCCTCTTGTTGCAGTGTTGAGTAAAGCGGGTGAACTGGTCACCAACCAGCTTTGGTAGCAGTAAGGTCAGCAAGCTAATATTTTGACGTCCGGAGGAAAACGTTAGCTGATTGAAACTTGCTGGAGGTCAGGACTACGTTTCCCACAATGCACTTCGCCATCTACTTTTGGGCGATCCCTCTGAGGTCCCGATGGCCAGTGATTTTTGGTTCCGGGACGTTTTTTCCCTGCGGTTGCAGGGGACTAGTGCCACTAGTCCAGAGGAGTCTGGAGTAACCTTTGGCTCTCAAAGTGGTCCCTCTGTCTGGGGGAGCCACTCTTTGGCCCAGGATGAGTTGCAGTCATGAGGTTGTAGAAGCATTGTCACTGGTGCAGATTATCCTGCCTTTGGTTCTGGTGTCAGGGGTGTCCCTTAAATCCTAGATTTAGGGGCATTAGGGCTGAGGGTGCAAGTGGCCATTTGTTACTTGCCCCAGTGGCTAATATGCCCGGGAGCGGACCACATCTGGGTGTGTGCCACATTTGCTATTCGGAATCCTCTATTCTGTCACTTCTAAAAATGTCAGAAACATTCCTTGGCTCTATAGACCAGGTAGCCCACCCTAGGGGTGTGGCTTGCCTTCTGAGATTGTATGCTGTCTGGCTAACTCATTTTCTCACCTGCCCGGGTGCAAATGTGCCCGGGGGAAGGGGGAGGGCGGCTGCCTCCTTTGGTAGACTGCCTGCATGCATATCAGAGGCAGTGCATGCTTTTAAGCTTCCTTCCTTGATGTTCCACTTCACTAGCCATCCTGTCAGGGAGGGAGTTGTCACCTCTTTCCCAGCCAGGCCTTTGTTTCTGACTCCTGCCAGTGTTCACACTGCCTGGCAGGAAGTTAGATTCCTGTCTGGCCGGTGGCAGCTGCAGGCTGCTAGCCAAAGCACAGAAAAGGCTGGGGCAACCAGGTGGGCAACCTCTAAGGTAAACACCTTGGGGCACACCACATCAACCCTGACATTGAATTCATGTCTGGGGTGAGGAGGCACGTTGTTTGATACGAAACATGACCATATTCGTGGTATCATAATGGAACTGGTAACCTCGAGTGTGCCGGGGTGCCAGCCCCTGTTATCCTATGGATTGCTGATCACTCAAAGTGGTCCTTAATGGGAAGGGCCACTATAGGGACATATAAACTTGCATTTATATTTCCACACCTTTACTATACGGTACCCTGCCTCCTGGGTTTAGGAGGCCTACCTTATGGGTGACTGACATATATTAAAGATAGTGCTTTTACCTTGACACTCATGGTGAGGGCAAAACCAGGTTGGAGCAATTTGCACTGTTTCTTCAGTCTGCAAGGTCAGGTCTGCTGTCACCTGTTTACTTGGGTCACTCAGGGTGGCACAAATATTACTTCAGGCCCTGGTGTCCCCCTTAACACGCATGTAATGGGTACTCTTGGTACCACTTTACTAGGGACTTATAAAGTGGGTTAAAGTCCTTGCCAACTAGGAGCACCAATTTGTTACATCGTGTTTTAGGGAGAGAGTACTGGCACTTGGGCAGCATACTCCAGTGCACTTTCCGAGTCATAACCATCAGTATTGGGGCAAAAAGTGTCGAGGTGACTGTACAGAACGGGCACTTTCCTACAGACGCAAACATAAATCCATAGATTTTTCCAATTGCCTGAAATTCAAACCACGTTTAGTAAGTATTGAGAAAGATTTAGAACTTTCTGCCTGCCCGCCTTAATTAGAATTCACTCTTCTTGCTGAAGGCCAAAGCACCTCACCATCAGCAGCGTTTCAGAGGTATTTTGAATGTTATCAGCAAAGTAGTCGTTGGAGCACCATGGATCGTTTTTGTGGACACTGTCTGTTCAGACTTTAACATTAGAGCTGACCCTCAGTTTATTCCGGCAGTCTGATGGTTCTTTTTCATTGACTCCACTGAGGTGGCACATCTTCCTATTACTCTCCAGGGATAAAGAGGTTGATAATGTAGATGGGTGGGACAGAGGAGTAACTTCTGTTAGTCACCTTAATTACTCTGGTACTACTCTTACAGCTGATGATTCACCTGCTGTTCCACTTTGTCGATGCGGAGGAAATGGTTTTACCTGAGAGGAAGCGTCATGTACAGGGAGGAGGGTGGTTGAGCCATAGAAAAAGCTCTATTTCCGTCATTTGCTGGAATGGAACAGTAGGTTTTCTCTGAATTTACAATAAGGAGATATAGAACTAAGTGCAGAAGGCACCCTGCACATTACTATTAATTGTTCTTGGGTTCCTATGTAAGCCTTAGGAATTATTGAAGAAACAAACCACCAGATTTCTGCTGGAATCTGCCAGCAGATTGTTATTGCAATTACCCTAACCTGCCATAGTGCCATTCAAAATACTGGTCAATGAATTTGAGTGCTAGGGCCACGTTGGATCATGGCAAGTTGAACAGCTTGCCAAATTAAAATTTTGCTTTTGTCATGGAACTGGTTGGCAAGGTGATGGATATTTTACTCTTGTCAGATGGCTATTTCTGACCAGCACGATGAGCTGCATGCTTCCAAGACTGCCTGACTGTGAAGTGTTTGGTTTGCTAGGCCACTGGAAAATATTGAGTCACTAATGTAAGATACTAAGCAACTCTAAATATCGCTAGTGATAGACTTGTGTCCTAATGGGGCTAAAAAAATCATGAGATTTCTCTTGGGTTACCCACCTCTGGACTGTAGTATTCACATATGCCTCTGCGGCTCACCGTAGCTGGATGTAGATGGAGAACATTCGTGTCTAGCATTTAAGCAACGTACTGTAGCAAATTCATGAAAATGCACAAATACAGTACTAACATAGTTGCAACTAGAAAGAAGCGTATGAACGTGAGCAGCTACTGGTTGAGACCTCTGCCAGGTCAAAGCCCAACTATGAGAGGGGATCTAGCACATTCAATAGAGGCTGGATGCTAAAGGAAAACTGCTGAGAACTCGAGGCATTCCTGATTCTGTGTCTCAACACTCACAGGATGCCTAGAGGGAATCTGGAGTGCTTGATAATTGCAACTAATTATAAAACAGAATTTGTAGGAAAATTTTGGAACCAACTAAAAAGAGCGAGCGATGTTGCCAAGAACTTCAAATCCATACACCCTGCCTATAAATGACTTAAATTGTACGAACTGAAAATAATTTGTATAGTTTGTCAATTTTGAGTCACGTAGACTGCTTGATCAGATGAAAGTAATGTGTGATTAGGATAATTTAAAACTATATTCTTAATAAATGTTCAGGTCTTCCTGATGGTGTTGTCTGAGCAAAACATTTCAAACACTGACCGGCATTTACCCTTAAAATTACGGTCTTATCTCAACATTGTAAATTTAAGACCAGCTATTAACGCCTTTGTGGAGACTGTAGGTTTTTACCCTGATGCTGCGTGCAGTCTTAGGTTTGAGAGACTTTTGTGTAAATCAAGAACCATTTAATTGACCAACTACAAACAACACTTTGAGGTAAAACGTCTGATGGAGCTTGTAACTTGGGAGCAGCAGTGAGACTGTGCTTTATGCCTTCTACGTTCATGTTTCCTTTCTGGTAAAAAAAATATTAAAATGTGTTTTTGTTTCACAGTGTTCTATAATTGAGAGTTTGAAGGAGATGCTACAAAACTGGCTTATGTGGCATGCAGTTTATGCTGCAAAGACCAACACATCTGATAGTCCTATGTAAGTAAATTGTTAAACTATACTTAAAAATATGCATTGTTTGTGAATGTTCAGTACGCTATTGACTGTAACAATAGTTTGGGATAATCATACAGATGCGATATCCTAGAGTCTACTGTACATTCAAAGTGTGCATGCATTAGCCCACATATGTACCATGGTGTGTCTATGGGTGCAGGTGTCTAGCAAAGGGTTCAATATTGTGTCAGATTGTGCCTAGGCATATGTGGGCATGTAATGTTCAAAAACATCATGCATCCCTTGAATAAATTACATGACCAAATATTCACGAAAAGTCCCTTTCTTTAAAATAGTCAAAATAATGTGGCATCCTTACATTAGTGTTAATGTGCACAATCTTGCAATTGGTTCAGATTCTTTACCTTAGGACAGAATGCCCAGGCTTGGTGGCACGTATAATGGCCACCATATTTGCAGAATCTGTGATTCCAAATTAGCTCCTTGCTTGGTAATCTTCTACCAGTGCCCTAATAAACAAAGCTGTAACCACTCCACTCACTTTTGATGTCTTCAATACCGGTATCATGTTAACACTGAAGGACAGTTGCCTAATTTAAGTTTCATTTGCACAATATTTCAGATATTGGCTCAGCATTAGTTCGCTGCACCGGAATTCTGTGATGTTTATTGGTTAGGTTGAAACCTGAGTTCACCTATCTGTTCATGCCAGAAGATAATTTGTCCTAAACCATGGCCTCCTGTACACTTCACTACTTTAAATTCTGTTCAGGAAATAAATTCCATGCTGCTCACATGACTTAGATGAGTTGTATTGAAGGGACACCCAAGGCACATCTACTTATGTTGATCCCGCCTAGTAGGAAATCACATTGTCTGTTAGTTTGGAAAGTTGCTCTAGTCTCCTGTAGTCAAGCAGCATTTTATAGAAACTCGTTACCCCAGAAGAGGGACTGAAATCCCAGTTTATCCATTTTTCCTGTCCTTGATAGCTGAAGTCCATCTCCCAAGTGCACATGGTTCTTCGCTAACCAAAAGAGTTCTTTTTCACACATAAACAAATTCATAGTAATGCTGCTCTCGCAATGCATGGTTCTTCAGTGTATTATATTATATTCCTAATAATTTAATACTAGATTCATCTAAAGCAAGATGTTTGTGATGACCGTACTATTTAACATAGCTTATCTAAGCACTGCTATTTATTGAGGAACTGGTGGCGAGGAGCATAAAACAAATCCAAACATTTGTATAGACACTAGCCCATGTTATATTTTCCCATTAAAGTTCTGTATGGTCAGCCTACAGTTGAAATATTTAATTGAAGGGTACAGTACTCTGCGAAAGTGACTTATCAGATGTCCTTTCAACTATTTTTAGAAAGGCTGCTCCGGACGACCTCGTGTAACTTTTATGTTCAAATAGAAACTGTGTTTAGAGCTGACTAGGCGGTTGAGCCAAATAAAAAATGTTTGCTATTTTATGGAGCTGGAAAACAATATATATAAATGAGATCTAAAAAAATAGTAGAAAAGAGGTGGCATTGATCTTTTCCCGCCATACTAGACCTCAGAAAAAACACTGCTCTGAATTTTCGCTTTTGGTGGGGATAGTTGATGGGCAATATATGACGACATTGTTACTTAACAGTTTGTTGGTCTCTCTAGCTAACAGTGCCTGCCCATGTACCTGCCATGGATATCTATGAACTGGAATGTATGTGGGAACGTTTTGTCGAAAATAATAAATATGAAGACTGACTATGTAAATGCATCTAAGTAGTTGTGCCCCTCCACGCTTCTGTTTTCAAACTTCAGAAGGTCTGCCACGAATTCCAAGTCTATGCTCCTCACATGCAACCGGTAACACTCCCATTCCCTGAGCAGTTGGGTGCCTTTTTTGGAGTACTTTCTCTAGCTAAGCTTTTTCCTCTTTTTTTCAGTGTGATATCCCCCATATTCTCTTTTGAGCGCCCATCCTGTAAATATACTTGTTCTTTTGAGTGTCTCACAACTTGTCCACATAGCTAGCAGAAGGTGGACCATAGTCTTGCACAATTCATATAACAATCTATATTTTACACTAAATATTTTGGATGAAATACTACATGAAGAAGCCATCCATTACTTTCAGAAATACTTCTTTTCTGTGGTTGGTGGGCAACATTACATTGTCCTTTATGAATTTCTGTATTTGGCATTGATATTTTTTTTTTAAATATATGCATACTATAATAATTAAAGTTTGATGTTTCAAAAGACTTTTCTATAGAAAATTAGTTTTTTTTTTTTTTAAATTATAGCATTGATTTAAAGAGGTGTTAAGAAATGTGCCAATCATAATTTCTAAACTGCTAGCCAACGCATGTTTTGTGACAAATATATTTGTATTATTGCTTTATTAGGGCTTAATTAATATTAATACCAGCTTTGCTGCTTCCCAAATGCTTGAAAAGCGTAAGTATTGCAAAGGGTATGTCCTTTCTTACTTTTAGAACGCTGTTCTCTAGCAATGTTACTTACTGCAAAATCTATTGAGCAGTGACCTCTCCAAGACTGTGTATTAAGTGTCCGTGTGGCTGCATAACACCCTGGTGTAGAGGAGCAGGTAAAATTAGTTACTTCTAAGAGTTAGCTATGTTATGTTATGGAGATTTGTTCAGCACACAGCTACTCACAAGAGTCTCCCGGCGCTAAAGACAAGACGGCACCTACATATGAAACCTATACAAATTGTGTTAAAAGACAAGTTTTCAGTTTCTTTTTGAAAACGGGAAGTTCCCATGTTAGACGCTGCTCCCTAGGGAGCATTGTAACTCGCTGATCCTCATGTAAAGCGCTCTGATACCTCCGGGTCTAGCCAGCGCTATATAAAACTCTGCAAATAAATAAATAATAAATGTTCCAGTTAAGCGGTCCTAGATACGAGAATGATCTGCCACCTGTTCTGAGCTGGCAAATATGGAGGACTTTAGCTAGATGTTCAGAGGAGTAGCGCAAGGTGCTAGCAGGGATGTAATCATAGATCCTCTCTCTCAGATAGCCAGCTCCTGAGCCGTGCAGTGCTTTATGCTTTAAAACCATGGCCTTAAATCGTATCCTCTTTCTCAATGGGAGCCAGTGAAGAGCCTCCAAGTGAGCGGTCATGTGTGATTTAGGGGGTTGGTTGAGTAACAGCCGAGTGGCCTAGTACTGAACCACCTGAAGTCTGACCAGAAGGTATTCTGAGAGGCCAAGATAAAGGGCATTCCCATAGTCCAAACTCGAAGTTATTAGCGCTTGGATGACCGTTTTCCTAGCCGATTCTGACAAAAGGGGGGAAACATTTTCAGCATCCGAAGCGTTCCAAAGCAAGAGCTAGTCGGAGCCTGAATCTGTGGTTGAAAGGAAAGGGCACTTTCAAATTTGATGCCTAGGTTCCTTACAGAACTCTGTTGGGGAGCCGGAAGCGGGGCCTCCTTTGGCCAACAAGATCTCCATAGGTTAGGGGAAGATGCAGCAAAGATCATGATCTCGGTACTTTATCATTTAACAATAGCAAGATACTCCCTTCTTCCAAATACTAGAGGTATCTTTTTTTCACTGTGGGCATCAATGGGTGGATTCATGGGCTCTGTACACTCTTGCTTTAAAGTCTGTGATTTGTAGGCTCTTTTTAAATAGAGAGCTTTCAGAATGGGTTCGTGCAGTGCCATGAGGGCCAAAGGGACATTAAGTCTGGAATTGAGCAAAAGTCTGTGGAGTAGTAAAACCTGGTTATATCCTCAGTAGCCAATTTGTCCAGTATTCCTCGTCTTGCATGGGCCAAGCCTCACTCAGCGCTGGGAAGCCTCTGGGTAGCCATGCATTCTACAAATCAGCATAACATAACGTTCATGCCAAGGCTATTAATTTAGGAATCGCCACCTTGATGTTATTCAATTGGCTGCATTAACAAAACCAAGGGGATGCCAAGAAGGATGGGGAGCTGGGACTGCAAGTGCTTTTCTCTTGGAAAGTTCACAGCACCATGACTTACAGCAATCTATTCCCAGTGCCAGTAAGACCCCCATACCCCCATATTTATCTGAAAACAGTGATTCTGGGTGATTTCTCTTATCAATGTCCTATAATCTATCAAAAAGGTGATTTTTCTATCATCTCTCGAGTTGGTGGGCTCTTGTGTTCCTGTGACTATCCATCTTATGCACAGGAATTTCTTTCAGTTCATAGTCAACAGCTGCCATTTTAAGTTCAGGGCATTGCCATTTGGCCTTCATTTGGCTGCCAGAATATTCACAAAAAACCTTGTCCAGCCAGAGTTTATCTATGACGAGGAGTAAGGGTATTTCCCTGCCAGGATGACCTCCCTGTGAAGGCTTCGCCCTTTTCACTGGTAATCCAGGCTGTGAACTTCACAATAAGACTTTTAAAGAAGCTGGATCTCACCCTAAACTAGAAACAAAATCGATGCTTACCCCACGGCATCAGCTCTTATCCCTAGGCTCTCACATCTGCATGAATCCCACCAAAGCCTAACCATTGCAAAAAAAGAGGTGACAAATCGATATCACTGCAGCAAAGGGCTGAGCAAGCAGAAACAAACCTCAATATGTTAGTGCAATGTAATACTAGAAATGTCCCCTTGTATTGCTGTACTTCAAAATCACCTGTGAAAGCACCCTCTACTTGAGCAAGACTGACTTTAGTGGAGACCAGACTCTAGTTATTGAGGCGTCCTGTTCTTACCGAACACTTAAGATCAAGCCAGTTCTCATCTGGTGGATGATCCCATATAATAGGTTTGCAGGCTAGGACCTATATACATTCGATTCATCTTTCACCTTCCCACATGTGCACACCTTCAAGGGTGTGGGAAGACCACCTTCAAAAACTTTACACCAGTGCACTTTGTTCACCAAGAGAACCACAACTGTACGTCATTGTGTTAGGTCTGAAGGCAGTGAAATTAGCTCTAATAGCGTTTCTACCAAAGATTGTGAATCTACAGGCTCTTCTCATAACAGACATGACAACCATCTACAGCGTAAGAAAACAAGGCATAGCAAAATCTTAGATATTATTACAGCAAGTTAAAAAACTTTGGCTTTTGGTTATTAGTCACTTCATTGACCAAAGAGTGGAACATGTTCCAGGCCTGCAGAATGTAGTGGCGGATGTCCTTTGCAGGTGCATCTGGGACTGCACAAAAGGAAAGTAGGCATGAGACAACAGAGTCTGAACTTTGACAAATAGGGACTACCCCTTTTAATTAGATTTTTGACTCCAGGCAATGCAGAATGCCACCTTTGTAAGCAGATGGTGGTATCTCCGCACCCAGGAAGAAGCACTTTCAATTCCTTGGCCAGGGGTATAGACCTATCCTATTCTTCCAGGTGCTCTTATACAAAGAGGTGTTCAGAAACTCAAGAACGACCTGTCATTTAGGGGTCACCTGCGACCCCTGGCTTGCCCCTTGCAGCCCCTGGCACTGCCTTTGCGACCCCCTGCTCTCAGAGTTGGCAAAATCAGTGCCAGTAACTAAGTGACAGTTCGTTCTTATCGACACCATTGGGGCTGTACTCTTTGTATTCTGTCAATGATTTTATTACACTAATAATGGAATATATATATATATATATATATATATTTTTTTTCACTATTAGTGTTATAAAAATGGAGTTCAATTAGCTGAACTCTGACCCTGTCTGGCAGCTGAGATAAATAAAAAATGCTTTTAAATATGTTGTGTGCGTCTTTGCATGTGAGAGTGTGTTTATGTGACAGTGTGTACGTATGAATGTGTGTGTGTGTGTGTGTAAGCATGTGTTTGAGTGAAAGTGAAGGTCAAAGAGTGTGTGATGTCACTTCCACCGCCCCTGACGTTTTGGTGAATTGATGTGCATGCCTGTCCAAGGTAAGTCTGGCAACACCGGCTTTGCCAGACAGTTTTGTTACACTGAGCTGTGGATTTTCCATGGGCCATCCACTTCAGAGTGGATCCTAATCTTCTAACCAAGGATCATGGTCCATTTTTGCACCAGAGTCACTTCATCTGACTGCCTGGCTGCTACAAACTCACTTTGGACTGCTTAACCTTCTACCAGATTGCTAGGACATTCTGAAAACAGCTAGGGCTCTACATACCTGTTGAGAATGGAAGAGATTCTGCAATTGGGCAGTGGGGTAACTTTTCTTTTTTCTTCAACACATTGCAATACCTCTAGAATTATTTAATTTATATTGTGTTGGAAACCTTGTATTTTTCGTTTTCATTTCATATCTGGGTTGACCTAATCAATCATTCCTTGAGAACTAAACAACTATGTATTGGATGAAATACAACTTGGTTTACCAAACAAGTAATTCCTTGGAACTGAGTAACTGGGTACATTCAATGTAAAGTTCAGAAAAGATGTACTCCAATATTTTTCACCAAACTCGTTTATTTTCAGTGTTCCGGCTAATTTGCATCTGGCTTGACCTAGCAAATAATTCCTAGGAACTGCTTAGTCTCTGCCATTCAAGTAATTCACATCAGGGTTGATCTAACAAATTACCTGGAAACTGCAACTCTACATTTTATATATTTTGCACCCGAGTTCCCACTGAAGTATATTCATGCACAAAGTAATTTTCTGTGTTCCAGATATATCCCAATGACTTTCCAAAAACTTTCCTGGTAGGAAATTACACCTGTTTTGTGTTATTTGCATTTAGGTTGATCTCATAAATATTTTCCTGGAGCCGAGTAACTTTGTACACTCTTTTTTAAGGACAGTTCTTTCAAGCAACCGTAAAGTCGCCTGTGAGCTGAATGGCTGACTGACTAGCCCAGTACCTCAAATGTTTGATTACTTTGTGTCTTGTCTCTTTTTGCCTGACTTGTGAATCAGTCAGCAGTCATTAGAGCACATAGGAATGTTATTGCTGTGTATTATTTTTTTGTTCACTAATCCAAAGCCTGTTTATTTTGGGATATATTTTTTCTTTGCATTGCACACCTTTTGAGACCATTACTTACCAATATTAACACTTATTTTCTAACTTTATTAATACATCCTATTAAAGCTGCAATAGGGGAGTGTGTGTGTTTTATTTGGGGGGCAGTGGAGGGGGGTTTACACCTGTGGCCATCTGAGGCTTTCTTTTGTTTAAAATACATCATGAGAAACTGGCCAGTCAGGAAAAACCAATGGAATGGCTACTGATGGCAAATACTCTACACTACTGCGACTCTAAACTGTGAACATTCAGTAACTTGACTTTTATAAACTTTCTCTCATTCCGGTATCACATCAATGATCCCACAAAGATGTTACATATCTGTTCGACTGGTTAATGTTAACTACTTTAATGTCCAGTTTTATAGTTCCCCAATTGAGAGCCTTGTCCAGATTAGACACTTGTTAAAGCTTACTATATTTTGTTTTGATCATTAATATTAAGATAGCCAATAATGAAACCACCCCAGCATCGGATTTAAAGACCTTTTACCCTCCCGTCTCAAGGACGGGCAATAGCTGATCAACTTTGTGTGGGGGAGGGGGTTGGGCTGTTATGTTCTCTGTAATATAATCCTCTTAATCTCCATTCACTGTACTACTCTTTTCTCTCCTGACATCCTTTATTTGCAAGCCTGGTGTTCTTATTCTCCCAGAAACCTGGTTGGTGCCACAAGTTCATCCCACTGTCTATCCCAAGAATAGACAATAAGTAGAAATGAATAGGTTACATCACAAACACGACAGGACACAGACATACCACAAACCTAACAGAAAAAAACCATGATCATCCAACACTATTTCCGATGTTACCCAGTACCCAGAGGACTAACTCTATTACAATTATATAACTAAAGACCAAAGGAATGAATCACCCACTAAAAAGATGAAAAATAATGAAATCTTGTGTTAAACTAAAAACAGAAATCCTCTTACTACAAGAAAGGAGAATATGCGATGCAGAAGCATGCAGTATGGTATACCGATGGTACTCCGAACAGTCCTGCTCTCAAATTAAAAAGAAAACATGGTGGTGTAACCCTAATCTAAAAGAAAACAGGGTTCAAAATAATAAACTCTCATTACAATGACGCCAAATGGCTAATCACCAAGACAATTAAAGATGGACTAGAACTTTAACATTTGCGTCCCAACAACTGACGACCCCAAATTCTGGTCAAATCTAAGCAAAAAAAAAATCAATGAAATTCCCCAAAACAGAATATTATTATTGAGGGGAGATTTCAGTCTCCTTTGCAAGCTCAGCAATCTGAAACACTTTTGGAGACTTCACAACCCAACAGTTCTCCCTTTAACACCCCCCACAACAACTATTCAATAATTGACTACATTCCTGCTAATGAGTCACTCATCCAAAGATGCACCAACCCTAAAATAGAACAGATACTAATCTCCGATCATGCTTTCACCTTGGTAGGTATGACATTTTCCAAGTCCACGACTAAGAACAGTTAATGGAGAATTAATGATAATATCATTAACGATTTAAGAGGCCAAGAAGGGAATCGGACTCCATTCAAAACAAACTACTTTAGAGAGAACTCATCCCAGACCTTCTCCCCAGAAATGGTATGGGGGACCGTGTGTGTGTGTGTGTGTGTGTGTGTGTGTGTGTGTGTGTGTGTGTGTGTGTGTGTGTGTGTGTGTGTGTGTGTGTGTGTGTGTGTGTGTGTGTGTGTGTGTGTGTGTGTGTGTGTGTGTGTGTGTGTGTGTGTGTGTGTGTGTGTGTGTGTGTGTGTGTGTGTGTGTGTGTGTGTGTGTGTGTGTGTGTGTGTGTGTGTGTGTGTGAGACACACACTGAGTCAGTCAAAAAAATGAGACTAACTAGATACAGACAATACACAGAAAAAGGAAGAAACCTTAAATACCTTCAGTATCTATCTGGAGCCTCTTGCCAAATTGGTGGAAACATAGGGTGTGCGGGTGGTCTCCTATGCTGATGACACCCAGCTCTTTCTTGCTTTCAAGGAACATACGTCTTCATCTTAGTGCTTTTAAGGTGGGTCTGAAAGAGGTGGTAGCCTGGATGTAGGGCAGTTATCTGATAAAACAGAGGTTCTTTTCTTTGGTGCTAAGCTTGTCCCGGATGACAATTTGTGGTGGCCTCCTGAGGTAGGAGCTCCCCCGATCCTTACTTCGTTGGCCAGAAATGCGGGGGCGAACGATAGTAATCTGAATTTGAACAGATCGTGTATCGTGTGCCATTGGACTAAAGATTAGCCTGGGGGTAAAATTTGATTTGCAGCTTACTTTTGAATCCCAAGTCAGATCTCTCTCTGCTTTTTGTTTTGCCATCCTGAGATCCCTTGAAGAATGCTCCACCTCATTCCGATGGAGACACGAAAAACGGTTGTTCACGCTTTGGTCACAGCTAAAATGGACTATGCGAACTGTCTCTAATTGAGCCGTCCGGCCTTTCTTCTGCAACTGCTTCAATTCCTCCAGAATTCGGCCGCCTGCCTCATTTTGAAAAATTCCCTCCCATTTTTCCATTTCTTCTCATTCACGACATCTTCACTGGCTTCCCTTGATCAAGAGCATTACATTTAAAGCTCTTACTTTAGGCTTTAGAGCCTTCAATCACAAGGGCCCTCTAAAGCTGAGGAAGAGACTGAAACCTTATTTCCAGTCCAGAGCCTTGAGATCCAGCAGCTTGAAAGTTCTTCCTATACCTCGTGTTTGTGAAGCTAGACGAGGTGGTCGTTCCTTTACCTACTTGGCTTCTAAATTGTGGAATGCTCTGCCACTGTATTCGCTGCATCCCCTCAATCATCTTTCAGAGGCAAGCTCAAAACCTTGTTTGATACAGATCTGATGGCTATGTAATTTGTTCACTTTCTTTCTTCCCTTCAGTCTGGTCGCTAGTGCCAGGACACCTCTAAGGAGTAGCTGTGCGCTTTACAAATGTCCTGAATTGAATAAACAAGCTTAACATTATGAAACACAAACAAAATAGTGGAAGAGCTTATGTGTCCGTTAATAACCTCCGCACAAAGAAGTTATGAGAGTTTAACAAAGCAGGAAAAATATTAGTGAATTATCTAAAAGCAAAATTCTACCATCACAGCAATTAAGAACAAAGCAGCCAAATTCAAGACTGAAAGGAAATCCTACGGATCTTCCATGTAGTAGTCTGAAAGTCGGATTTCTTCAAATTCTGATTACTATCGTATAGCCCCTGAGTAGGCTGTATGTCCACGAATGACATCATACTTTTAGTTTTGCATGCCTGACGGCGCGTCCACTACACCCACAGACGCGCTTGTCAGTACAGTATAAGATTCTGCCTGAGAACACATGCATGGATGATGGGTCCCGACCCCAGGGAACCTTTTGACAGTTCGTAATTATGCTGTGTCTTTCTTTTTTGCAGGAATTACAAAATCTTACGGTGAAACCCGTAAGTTACGCACCTTACACACCTTACCGTGTGTGCATAGTTCACGTGAGTTCAGGGTTCACTCTGAACCACAGGTCCTGAAGAAAGCCAATCAATTGAAACCTCATTGGCTGAAACATGTAGACCACTTCACTTGAATTATTATGATCACATACCTTTGAAGAGACTTGCGAGATATTTCTTCTCATTCGAATCCAAATATTTGATTTTTAACCCTACCCCAGGGACCATACAATAAAAAAGAATTTGGTACCCCGGAGGTAGTTTTCAACCTTTCATGGTATCCACTACTCACAAAAACGAAACATAACCACAAAAAAACAGCTCCACTGTAATCAGGCGTCGAAGCACACCTAGGAGGCACTCCGCTTCCTGGGTGGAAACCCAATGATGAAGCATGCCACCAACTAGGTTGGTGGGTAAGGGTTCTTCTTCTAACAACCAAATGGGTTCCCTGCAAGGGAGATTTGTTCCAATGATCCTGATGACTGGGTTATCTAGAACTTAGCTCTGAGCTCGTTCTCTTTGTTTGTTCATTCCAAGATTAGGGGAGATGAACGAGTTTATCGCTCTCTTTCTCGCTCTCTTTCTCGCTCTCTTTCTCGCTCTCTTTCTCGCTCTCTTTCTCGCTCTCTTTCTCGCTCTCTTTCTCGCTCTTTCTCGCGCTTTCTCGCGCTCTTTCTCGCACACACACACACACACACACACACACACACACACACACACACACCCCTCCCCCTCCCCATTCTGAGTGAATTGCCATGTTTGATTTATTCTGCACTTACTATTGTGTAGTGTGCAATATTTACCACTATCTGTGTCTATGGTGGACCATGGTATGTGATAGGTGCTACTGATCTTATAACCAATCTGTTTTCGTATTCCTCTACAGGTTGGTTTACAGTGGATCCGTTTTTTAGTTTCACTATGGACCACCGATTGATTTTGTATTTTCTGTTTGAGGACGCTTGGTTGAGCAGGAGCAAAACTTGGAGAGTCTAACGAATACAAATGCACCTCCTTGAAGGGTCTATCTGGCAGAAACATGTTGGCCTATATGTAGTGACACATCAAAGCAGGGTGAATTGACCACTGTAGTGTCCCTTCTCCCTTTTTCACTCTGACCCTAGTATGCATGAATAAAGTTGTAAGCCTGTCCTGTAGTCACGTTTAATCAATTTATCCATGCTCTGCGTACCTACCCAGCCCTTAGCTCACAACAGGGTTTCTACCAATACTTCCAAAACATCCGAAGAGCTCCTTCTCAGAGAGGGAGTTGTAGCCTGCACCGTGATCAGCTATCACGGTGCGAGGAGAAGTCCAATGATGAATCATGCCACCTCTTGTGTGTGAGGGAATTTTCCTAAAAAAGGAACATCCCTCTTCAGCTAGATTTCTCTCTATCTACCTATTCCCAGACCAGATGTTTCTTTGTGTGTTAGTTATATGAATTGGGAGCAAACACCTGCTGGTCTATAAATCTCCCCTGGCCCTTCTCTTTGTGTTGACGTGAGTGTGAGTATTATCTTCACCTCTGGGATCACCGTAGGTGTCCGATCATCATTGGGTAGCATGTGGACAAGCTCAGTAACAGTGTGGTGGGGTAACAGAGATGGAGGTTCATAGGCATCTAGGGTCTCAAGGTGTATCCTCCCTAACTTATTCTGTGATGCGTGGTTAAGTGAAAAGATTCAGTGCCCACAGTCTGAAGGGGTGAAACGCATGTTTCTTTCAGTCTAGAGAGGTAGTCAATTAGAGGCTTCCATTGAACTTCTTTTCGAAGCGAGCTGTATTGCGGGTTATCTGTTCTGGGGAAAGAGTATGCCATAGCTTGTTGAGCCATAGGGTGCAGGGTAGAGAGCCTTCTTTTTGCAGCGTAGGACAATGAATTGTATGCCGGCCACCGTCCTGTACTTTACCAATGCCCAATCAGCTGAGGTCATAACTTCCATGGTGTCAGCCCCAGGATTAGAATTCTACAGTCAGCCAGGATAGGATACCAAAGGTTCCTTTTATGCACCCCATGAGGTTTTTTTCCAGAAGGTCTGGATCACCACAAAGAACCACCAAATGTGTATTCCAGTTTCCTGTTCACAGCACCAGCACATATTAGGAAGATAGGGGCACATGTTCTTGAGGTGTATAGGTGATCAGTACCATTGGTACGTTTGTCTGCAGGCTGACTCTTTGCGATACCCTATTGACTCTTCAGAATTTCCCCACCATAGCCTTTCTGTTTGTCAGAGAAAGTCTCCAGTTCTCATTTAAGTTGGAAATAACTTTTCCCAGTCGGTGTACTATATTGGATAGTTTAATACGTTCTTGCTATTAGACCCTTGGAGCCTGAGAAGCTATGAACTTGCTTTTCAATGGGTGTAGTGGCAGCCATTGCCATAGACTTGTCCAGCATAAAGTGCTGCAATTGAAGATATTGGAGGTAAGTCATTTCAGAAAGTGCCCTTCCAAAATGTATTTCCCAGTACTCTGCATGCCCCTACCTGCCACTTCTGGAAAGATGAGGTTCCTCCTACTGGAGTGAGATCTGTGTTGACTGTGATAGGAGTGCTGGGGAGGAGATCTCGTGAGCCCCCTTCAGGATGCCACATGGTCCCAGATCTCTAGGATGGTTCTCATTAGTAGTACAGCGGTATGTTTCTGGGCTGGTGTTGTGCATGCCAGAGGTGCCGGCAGACTTCAACCTTATTCATGTGTTTCCATTTCTTCTTGCTTTACCTCCCCTCCCATTCTTATATGTATCATAGGTGTGCTGCCCAGTAGTATCCTACCAAGTCAGGGCACACCACCCTCTTTCTCTTGGTAATGTTAAGAATGTAGCTGAGATGCGAAGTTTTTAACCTCCTTACAGAACTTTTACTAGTCTTTTTTTGTAGTGAATACACGTCACCAATGGAAATTGACTGTGGCAGGGATTGGAATAGGTACAGCAGTCTGGGGAGCATATTCATTCTGATAGAGACTTCTAGCCACAGATTCCCCAGGCATCAGACTGGATCTGGAAACTTTTCAGTAGTGCACCAGCGTGCTGTCAGATGGTGCCATGTGGCTCAACACAGGTGCCTTTCAGCTCCGGAAATGACGTGCGGGCCCATATAGGTGCCACTCCTGTGCGCATTTTTTTCTGCACCACCAGACACTGATCTGAAGCTCTCTTCATGTTTCACAGATTTTTTTTTTTCCTCAATTTTTTCCGTTATGCAAAGGATGTTACCTCATAAAACGACAGGCTTCAAACCCTGTTGCGACTGTTGCAAACAGATGTTTGTGACTGAGCCCCACTAGGTATGCTGGCGCTGTCTGGAATCAGGCCAGGACTCCAAGGCCTACAGTGACTGCGTGCCAATCAACCTGAAGGCCATCTGGGACCGTGAGGCAAAGCTCTGCATCACCAAGCACAAAAATACTCCTAGTCTGAACCACTCCATGTCGTATTCAGGGTCTAAAGTTCACTCTTGGCCCCATTCTTGCTGGGGGAGCTGTCGAAGCTACTCAAGAGGTCAATCTTTGTCGCAGTCAATCTTCAGGTAAGTCTAAGAAGAAGCACAAGATATCAAAGCAGGATTCCGCTCCCTTGCACCATTCTCATTAGCCTGACCAGGGTGGCTCCATACATCTCCCTCCCAAAGTTGTCCGACTTCGCAGCTGATCCTGCAATTAGTTCCAGCACAACCTGAGTTTCTGAGGCCTTCAGCCACGCCACAACTGATCAAGGAGTTCTACAAAGCATTCTCCATCTCTTCAGATCCTTACTCCCTCTGGTGTCCTTCGGGCCCCAAAGAGCTGAGAGGGCTTGTATCTGGAGTACTGCCAGCAGATCCGCCCTCAGCACCAGTTGGAGCCTCTGAGTCCATTTGCCTCCGGCTCCAATTCCTTCCCAGCTTCCGGCGCCACAACCTATGCTGGCTTGGGCTCTTCGATGCGGATACGAACTCCATCGATGCTGGAGGAATACGTTTGTTCCATCTGATGTCGAGTTGACGCTGGTCTGACCTTAATCGACATTGACCTTGATTCCAATAAAGGTGCGCCTTCCCCCACTTGATATGCCACCCCCTCAAGGGAGAAAACAAACTTTACATTCCCCTCTTGGCAAAATCTCAGACAGTGACTATGACCCGGGTGATGCGTTCGCTCAACCCTACCAGGGTGATAATTGGTACAAGGTGCTACAGGACCAGTTTTAGGGCTATCGAGACCACTGGCCTCCTCTAACCTCCTGCACCTGCCACTGAGGAATCTGCTCCATGGTGATGCATAGGGCAGCTGGGCTCCAACTCCCCACCATGGAGGTTAAGATTGTCTTCGCAGAGGTCCTCCAGCCAGGTCAAACATTTTCTGAGTCCTGTCTTCCATTTAATGAGGCACTGACTGATATATTATTAGAGGCGTGTGTCAATCTTTGCTCTGGCCCCTTGGTCAATCAACATATTTACAGGTGCCATCACCCTGCTTCAGGTGAGACTGATTTTCTTTCACAACACCCTTTGCCTGACAGCCTGGCAGTGCAGGTTTCCATGAGTTGCATGAACCCTAACACCTTTCCTACCACTTCCCTCGACAGGGATTCTAAGCGGATGGAACAGTTTGTCAAACATGTGTTTTTCGACCACCAGTCTGTCCCTCAAGTCAGTTATGATACCACTCCTGCCTCAAGTTCTCAAGAAGATCAGGACTGAGTGTGCCCCAGTCATCCAAGTGGCTCCGGGCTAGTTATGGAGAGTATGATATCCAGAACTCTTGGGCTTAATCGGGCTTCCCCTTCCGGAAGGACCTGCTGTCACAGCAACAGGGTAAGATTCTGCACCTTGGCCTTCACAATATCCATCTTCAAGCATGGAGATTCAGCGGCGACAGCTGAACTCCCTCGACCTACCTCCGGAGGTGGTTGGTGTTATCTTGGCAGCCTGGTGTCCCTCAACGAAAACTGTATATGCCTGTTGCTGGGACAAATTTGTGGTTTGATGCACACATGCTAGATTGATCCCCTCCAGGCCAAATTATCTGCCATTCTCTTGTTTGGTTTATCTCTTGTCCGGCAAGGTCTTACTTGGGGGCGGTTAAAGGTTACCTTTTAGCCTTCTTACGGTTGCCCGATCAGCCCTCATTGTTTAGGTCACCAGCTGTGATGAGATTTTTGAAAGTGCTTCAACACATCTCTCCCTCCCCACCCATCTCTTTTTGTTATGCCCCAGTGGGGGCTTAGCCTAGTCCTCACTTACTTGATGTGCGCTCCATTCAAACCACTTCACTGCTGCCCGTTACGGCTACTTACTATCAAAAATTTATCTTGTCGCCATCACCTCAGCATGGCGTGTCAGTGAGCTTCAGGCTCTTTATGTTCATTCACCATATTGCACCTTCTTTCCAGACAATCTTGTTCTGCGGACTCTGCCATCTTTCTGCCAAAAGTTGGGACTCTGCTCCACGTCGGTCAAACCATCACCCTGCTGGTGTTCTATGCTCCGCCTCATCCCTCTAAGGAAGAGGATTGACTCCATTGTTTGGACACCAGGAGAGTATTGAGCTTCTCTAGTATGATCTATGTAGAACACTGTGTGGACAATCAGCTCTTTGTGGGATTTGCTGGTGTGAAAAAGGCAAAGCGGGGCAGAAGAGAACCATCTCCTGCTGGATTGTGCTCTGCATTAAGTTCTGCTATGCACTAGCTAAAAAGCATCCTCTGGAAGGATATGCTCATTCTACCTAGGCTAAAGCTGCTACCACTGCACTAGCATGCAGAGTCCTCGTCCTAGACATATGCTAGACAGCTACATGGGCATCCCTCCATACTTTTATGAAGCCCTATTGTCTGGCCAGCAAGGTCCGCTGAAAGGGCATTTTACCCACTCTGTCCTGCAGGACTTTCTGGTTTGAGTCTATTCACCGACAAGCCTCCAGTAGGTACTGCTTTGGCATCTATTCATAAAAGTGAGGAATCTGATATTAGAAATCTCTCTCTCAGAAGAACAAGTTACTTACCTTTGGTAACACTCTTTCTAGTAGAATCTCTACTGTATCTAGCTCCAGACTCCTCATTGACCCTCCCGTCCTCCCTGTTCTGTGATTGGACTCAGTTCATTATTAAGATCCCAAGTCTTGGAATCTGCCCACCTATCACAACCAATTTGGTCTTGGGGCAATGCTTCTTGTGGAGCAGACATCTTCAAAAGCAACTGACGTCAATGCACAGGTGTCTGTCATTTCGGGAGCAGAACAGCGTTGGTGCAGAGCCGCACAGCGTCACCTGACGACCTGCTGTGGTACTACTAATAAGTTTACGGATTCAGTGATGCCTGCAAATATTCAAAGGGTGAGGAGTCTGTGGCTAGATAGTCTCTAACAGAAAAAGCAGTACTGAAGGTTAGCAACATGTTCTTTTGACTAAATTGATTTATCCTAGCCAGGATTGGGCACCATCGGCAGAGGTCTTTTAAGACTTCCCTGTGGAGTGCGGGCCGTTTGGCATTAATCTAATTCTCCAAGTGTCACCTGAGTATAGTGGGAAGAGGTGGGAACAATTGCCATTAAACCTGACTGATGCTGTGGGAGCTTTGTATCCTCATTTTTCATTTTTGGTCCCAGCTGGAGCTTGTCCAGAAACTCTTCCAGGAAAGCACAATTAACCAAGTCAAATGAATTTTTGGCATCAAGTGATAGTATGATGGCTGGGGTATTCTTCCCATGGGCCTTCTCAACTAAGTGGGCCAGTCTCCTCACACTATCCGATTCCCCGTCTGATGCGTATGAATTCGACTTGATCAGGGTCGATCAGCATGGGTAGAAGGTGCTCCAAGCGCATTGCAAGAATTTTCATGTAGATCACTGCCTCCATGTTCAGGACCATAATGGACCTGTAGGATGTACTTTGGGGTCTTTGGCGGTTTAAGATTTGGCACAATTCCCGTATCGCACATGGTGGGACATAGTTCTGTGGCTTTTTGCGAATGAAGTGAACAGTATGATTGTGTGGTCACCCAGTAGGGGGAGAAGTAGCTTGTAAAACTCTAAGGGGATGCTGTATGGACGGTCTTCCCCCATTGGCATGAATTTTAGTGCTAATCTGAACTCTGATATATCTATGGGGGCCTCAATGGCATCTCTCTGATTTGGAAATGGCACATCTAGACGCAGCTTTCTAAGTAGTTGTTAGACCTGGCATCATTGGCGTGGGTTTCCCCTGTAATTTTGCGTTTGCCTCCTGTGTTTTTGCTGTGTGTTGGACTTCGTTTTGCTGGTCTAGATGCTTTGGGCATTTTACCACTGCTGTTCATTGCCAAAGTGCAAGTGCTCCCTTTGTAAATTATTGTTATGGATTGATGATTCCATGATTGGCACTGTGTGTTCACAGGGCCTGTAAATCAAATGCTGCTAGTGGGCTGCAGCACTGATTGTGCCACCCACATAAGCAGCCTGTAAATGTAAGTCTGGCCTGCCATTGCAGAGCCTGTGTGCAGTCTGGTACTGCCATGTCAACCTGGCAAGTGCACCCACTTGCCAGGCCCTAACCTTTCCTTTTCTTACATGTTAGTCACCCCAAAGGTAGGCCCAAGGTACCCCTGTGGGCAGGGTGCAATGTACGTGAAATGTTATTTTGGCCTCCCATCACCTTTTGTGTGTTTGATCTTCTGCCCACTATGGGCTAGATGTACGTATAACTGGTTGCAAAATACTGGTAGCAATTTGCAACCAGTATATTTGTGACCAGTCTGGTAATTTGCAAAGCGACCTAAGCACTAATGTCTTTTTTTAAATTACAGATTCATAGAGGGTCGCAATTCGACCTAACTCATGAATATTAATGAGGTATGTCGCAATTTGTGATCCACTACGATTTGCTGCCATGAAATTAAATGTCATTTTAACTTGTAAAGCGCACTGCTACCTGCAGGTGTCTAGGTGCTAGTGCTCCAACAAGGAGGGAAAAGGGATAGGAAAAGAAGGCTGAGAAGGGCGCAAAGAGAGCAATGGCTATAGAAGCGTTTCTTATTAAAAAGCCAAGTTTTTCGTTTTTTATGGAAAGAGAGAAGCTCTGACTTTTTATGAAGATCTAGTGGCATAGAATTCCATAGCCTGGCTGTGCCCACTACAAAACTTCTGCCACCCCTGGTGGCTGTTTTAGCTTTGGGAATCACAAGATTAAATGATGATGAAGACTGAAAATGTCTGTTGGGGATATACCATTGAAATCTATGTTTAAAGTATTCAGGTTCGGAGCCACAGGAAACCAGTGCAGCAAAGGCAAGGCATGAGATACTGGCTGTTGTTTTGGGATGGCCAGCAAGAGCTGAGCAGCTGCATTTTGGACAACCTGCAGTTTGTTTAAAAATCTTTTCTGGCTATTGAAAAAGAGAGCATTGCAATAGCTAATTTTTGACAGTATAAATGCAGGATTCACCGCTTTCTACAGGTCCTATGGAATAAAATGAAAGACTTTCCTTAAAGTTTTTAACATGAAAACACAAGTCCGCATAATGGAGTTTACTTGGCCTTCAAAGGATAGTTTATCATCAAAATAAACTCCGAGATTTTTCACTTTGGTAACTGGGGAGAGGAGCTCTCCCATTTCCTGTGGCGACCAATTGGGAGACCAAAAATAGGTATTCCTCCCATACAGCAGGACTTCTGTCTTCCCAGAGTTTAACTTCAGACAGTTGCTTGACATCCAGTTCCCAATTTCGTGCATGTAGTCGTGGAATCTGGAACCTATGTCCTCTGCGTTGCTGGCCAGTGATACCATGATTTGAGTGTCATCGGCGTATGACACGTCTGTGAAACCGTAACACTTTATAAGGTTGGTCAAGGAAGTTATATAAAGATTAAATAAGGGTTGGGCTCGGAGAGGAGCCCTGTGGGACCCTGCAAGATAAAGAAAAGGAGGTGGACTTAAAGCCATTAAGCTCAATGAACTGCTCTCTATCTGCGAGCAAAGATTTGAGGAGCTTAAGTGCCTTGCCCCTAATACCCAAATAGAAAAGATGGTCAATGAAGAGACTGTGGTTGGCAGTATCGAATGCTGAAGAGAGGTCTAATAAAATCAGAGCAGCATTACCGCCCTTATCGAGAGTTTCCCTTATTTCCTCTGAGGCGGTAATTAAAGCTAGTTCAGTGCTGTGCTGGCTTTTGAAGCCATAATGTGTAGCATCTACAAGATATTTGTTTTTAATAAAGAGTTCGGTATTGATGGAGTTCTCTACAAGTTTTGCAGGGAGGGGGAGGCGTGATATTGGACTTTAAATATTTGGGTCCTTGTAGTCTAAGTGTTTTTTTGGGGGTTTTTTAAGCAGAGGAAGAATGGAGGCCTTTTTCCATTCTTTAAGATAGTGGCCATCCATAAACATCTTGTTAAAGATGTATTTCAAATGACTAGCAGTGATGTCAGGAACTAAGTGAAGAATCTTTGGGGGACAAGGATCCAAGGGGAGCCCGACCTTATTTGGCAGAAAAAGGTCTGAACCATTAATTCTAATAGGGGGTGAAATGATTGCAAGAGGGTATTAATGGCCAAGGAGACATCAGAAGTGGTGGCCACCACCAATGTTGGAGATATGTTCTTTTCCTCAGACCTCCTATTCGCGGGATGACTGGATGCAAGAGTATTCTAGACGGCTTTGACTTTATTCTGAAAAAAAGTCCGCTAATGAATTGCAGAAAGTTTGGCTGACTGAATTATTTTCATGTTCTGGTAACTTACTCAACTTGTTCACTGTTACAAAGAGTGCTTTGTGGACGTTTAGAGAGCCTTTTATTTTAGCAGTGAAGTAGCAAGATTTAGCTTTAGAAACCATAACTTTATAGGCCATAGATAACCTTTTTGTAAGAGACTTTGTCATAGGGATCATAGAGAGTGCGCAATTTCCTTTCAAGCCTATGACAAGCTTGTTTTTGGCTTCTGAGGATGTCTTCGAACCAGGGTTCGGAGAAGGAAATCCTTTTATTATTGAGAATTTTGGGTGGAGCAAGAGAATTGGCATTAGGGACAATCCATTTATGTTAGTTGTTAGTAGCCGCGTCCAAATCTGCAGAATTCTCAGGTATGGATTGAGCTAAATGTGCTTTAAGTGCCACCGGAGTCTTTTTATGCCAATGACGGCCTAAAGTTTGGCGTGGTTGAGAGTAGGCAGTAGGACCAATGATTTCCATACTAAGGTGAAACATGACTGCAGAATGGTCCAACCAGGAAAGGGGCAGGATGGATGTGACGCTAAGGTAAGGATTATCCAAAAAGATACTATCTAAAGAATGGCCAGCTGCTTGCGTAGGTTCTCTTACTAGCTGAGCGAGACCCACACTTGCCAAAGAGTCAGTCAAAAGAACGGCATCAATGTCTAACGGGTTTTCCAGGTCGATATTGAAGTCCCTCAAAATGGTAAAGCCAGAAAAGTTGACTTTAATAGCCCACAGCTGACTGCTGTTATTTAGAAAAGCTGCTCTATGGCCCTGGGGACGATAGATAAGTACCCAGTTGAAGTAATAATGATTTGTCAGAGTTATTTTATAGGAAAGGGCTTCAGTCTGAGGTAGCCTGCAATAGCCCAGAGGATGCTCTGAAATGATCGCTAAATATCATTGCTAAACCACCACCCCTTTTCCCCAGACGATCTAGCCTAGAGATGAGAAAACCAGGGGGAGAAGCCAGGATGAGATCCGGGTCTGAGGCATCATCTACATAGGTCTCAGTGACAAAGGCCGTGTCTAGCGAGTTAGCCTCTAGAAAATCCACAAAAACAATTGCATTTTTAATGAGACCTGGCCTTTGTGTGTGCATTTGAAATTGCTGGGTACAGTAGCTTTTTTGGTAATGAAAGATGGGAGGGGTGGGTGTTAAGACACTGTATCTTAGAGTTGGTCAGAGTTAGTTGACACTCTGGACAAGCTGTAATGTTCGTGGGGTTTAATGGTACCAGCGTGGGTCCTAAACACCGCTTAATATGATGCTTAAGCAAGAGCAACCATCACAGGGATAGTGGTCTGCTGGCAGTTTTAAAGGAAAATGGAATGCGTTTAAAAAATAAAACATTTCGTTTTTTATTTTTAAACATTCTTAAAGGGAAAGGAGTCCCAATGGGACCCCTTCCATTTGCGAATGGGTTAACACCAACTTTCAGTTGTTGGTAAAGTATGAATGTTTTGGGGTCGCATTTTGATTGCAAAATATTAGTGCAAACCACCACAACTTGATAATTGGAAGGGATGCCCTAAACACGTCCCCTCCAAATACCGAATCCTTATTAGCTTGCAAACCCAAATTGTGATTTGGTAATGTGTTATGGAATCGCAAGTTCAGTTTGATAAATTGGAAAAGGCCTTTTAGCGGCCCGATTCTGTAAATCTGTCCACTTGCGACTGCAAAAAGGCTTCGTTCATCTAGCCCATAGCATTTGAACCAAGCTACACACCCGACTGACGACAACGAGTCAGGGTGAAACCGGTCTTAGGTTGCTTGCGTTCCAGTCCCGGGAGGACTTGGCCTGGCAGTTTTTTCTGGGCTGTTCCTATTGGAGCAGGGTCAAGACTGATTTGCATATGACTGGGTCCAAACAGAGGTGGCATGGTGGGTAAACAAAGATGTTGGAATCCTACCCATATTAATTGCTTATGGTTAGACTTATTGCAAGCATTCCTCTCATCACCTTTTGCATGTTTGACCTTACACAGTATGGTCATTCCAGCTATCTTTTCTTTGACTGAAGCCCAGGTCAGTGGGGGTGTTATAAATGGCCTTCTCTGCAGTGTTATCTGCAAAGGTTTTGCCTTCCTCCTCCCCTTTTTTTGCTGAATTCATTATGCACTTTACCACTGCTAACCAGTGTTAAAGAGCTTCTGCTCTCTCCTTAAAACATGTTAACTTTGGCTTGTACTCAATTGGCACATTTAATTTACTTATACGTCCCTAGTAAAGTGTCTCTACATGTGCCAAGCCCCATAAGTTCTACTAGTGGGTATGCAGCACTGATTGTGCCATTCATTTAAGAATCCCTTTAAACAGGTCTCCAGCCTGCCATTGCATAGCTTTTGTGTGCAGTATACACTACCATTTCGACCTGGCAAAATATATCTTTTGCCAAGCCCAATCCTTCCTTTTAAATACATATGTCTACCTTAAGGTAGGCCATAGACTACCCCAAGGGCAGGGTGCAGTGTATTTAAAAAGTTGGAAAAGTACTTTTAAGTTTTACGTGTCTTACTAGTGAAAAACTCTTCAGTTTGTTTTTCATTTCTGCAATGCCTGTCTCTCCCAGGATAACATTAGGATTACTTTATTACATTTTAGAAGTATAACTGATCCTGTTTGGTGACTCTGGAATCCTAATTTGAAATCCTACTTATGGTGAAGTCAGATTTTATATAGCAATTCTGAAAATGCGGCATTTAGAAAGTTGGCAATTTCTTGCCTTTGCGATTTGGTGCCTGCAGCTTGTTATGTTATAACGTTTTCTAAAGCGCACAGCTACCCCAGCAAATTGGCGTCCCAGCGCTGACAGCAGAAAACTGCAAGGGTACCAGAAGGAAAGCCTAGGACGGAGCAAAGAGGTATGTTTTGATTGCCTTACGAAATAACAGATAGTTATCCATACCACGAATATGCAACGGTAGCCTGTTCCAAAGTTTAGCTGCCAAAGTAGAAAAGGAACGTCCGCCTGCCCGCACCCTCCTCACCCGAGGGACAACCGCCAGATGCTGCCCCATCGACCGAAGTTGGCGGGCAGGAATGTACGGTGCAAGTAGGTTGGTCAGGATGCCTGGCGAAGAGAGCTTTAAAATTTTAAAAGCAATGCAGAGGGACTTGAACTCTACACGTTTGGCCACAGGCAGCCAGTGTAGCCGACGAATGGCATTCGTCATAGAGCACATTCTGGGCAAGCCAAGAAGAGTTCTGGCAGCAGCGTTTTGAACCCTCTGCAGTCTCAGAATTTCAGCCTTGTTAGTCCCCAAATAAAGTGAACTAGCGTAGTCCACTCGCGATAGAATGGAAGCCTGCACAATAACCTGCCTAATGGGCAGGTCAAAAAACCCCAGCAGCGGTTTAAGATCACGCAATATGCCAAAGCAGGTCCCTGACACTTTCTTGGTTTGAGTCTGAAAAGTAAAGGCAGAGTCCACCCAGACACCTACATTTTTTACCACCCGTTTAGGGGTGGGTGCACCTCCCAGGGTGGCCGGCCACCAGCGTTCACTCCACAGCTCAGGATCTCTTCCTACCAGCAAGACTTCCGACTTGCTGGCATTGAGCTGGAGACAGTTGGCAGTCATCCACTCAGCGACAGCCTCGAGGTTGCTCCGAAACTTACAAGCGTCCCGTTAATGGTCGTCCGTGAGTGCGACTACCAGCTGAGTATCGTCTGCGTACGATACCGCTGTGAGCCCTTTACTCCTGGCCACCGCTGCCAAAGGTGAGACATAAAGATTGAAAAGTGTAGGGCTCAGAGCTGAGCCCTGTGGCACCCCATGTTTGGAAGTGTGGGACATGGACGCAAAAGGGGGAGCTGTTACCTGGAAGGTCCTCTCTAGTCACATGACTGGGTGTAGTTAGAAGTTGGGCTTTGTGTATTCCTTCTAGACTGCCACACAATGGGAGTTTAGGTGTGACTTAATGGGCCGTCAATGGCCGGATTGGAAGGAGGAGCTGAACCCAGCCTCACTTACACCTGAATAGGCTGTGTCCTGTCCCCACACAAATGGCTGCATACCCCTGTAGTTAATCTGGAGCCAGGGCAGGGAAGGCAGGGCATCTGTGCACTTCAAAGGCATGCCTCTAGAAGCTTCTCCCCACTTCAGAGGCACAACTGTGTTTAAGAGAAGGACCTCCGACACCACCACTTCTGGACCAGTGGATACTCTGCCAGGCAGAAGGACTGCTATGCTGCTAAAAGGGCTGCCACTGCTGGACTGCTACTGTGCTGGACTCCTGTTTTGGTCTACTGATCTGCTGCCTTCTTGCCTGGGTGAGTAGGGCTAGCCCTGCATATCTTGAACCCAGAACCTAGTGTGACTCCAAAGGCTAGTTGGCTGGCCTCCTGATCTGAAGCCGCAGGGACATAACAGGCTTCCAACCACCCTGCACCTAGAGTCTGCCATCTGTGAGTCTACCCTGCCAAGTGGTGCCACCCCAGACTTTGACCCTTTGAAGTGGGCCTAAGGTGCTTACCTGTGAAACGGATGTATTCCTCTGCTGAGCAGCTCATTCCCAAGAAAAAGCAACGCATCTCTTCGACTGGGCAGCACATCTTCTATCGGAACACACATCACCACTGCTGCGTGGAATAGACCCGGTGCAGAAGGCCCACATCACTGTTGCAATCCTTTGAACCGACGCATTGCCGAAGGCGCCGCGCATCTCCAGCCCAGGTCCTCTCATCTCTGGTCAATGGCAGCCTCTACGACTACTCCAGACTCTGCATCACCTCCTCACATCTCCTATAAACGGACACATCGCCAGCTGCACGCCGCATCCCCGAACCCTGACTTCGCATTGCAGACCCCGTCAATGATATCCTTGACAACGCATCAGAACCTCACACTGCAGTCTCGCTGCATCTCAGAATCGAGGCATCGCTTCGGCTCCCCTCGCTTCTTTAACTGGATCAACGCAACGCTTCGCAACCAGAATTTAAGGTAATTTAGTTCAGCAGGCCCAGCTGGGTCTCTGTAGCCGGCCTGTGCTTCATTGCGGTCTGCCTGAACTTGTGAATTTGTCACAGTCCGGCGCTACCAGATATCTCTTGTTGGAGCTTTGTGCTTTTTGGCGCTATGTCAACCTAAAACTTTCAAACTGAACGTGGTGTGGGATCTCTTTGTGTGGTGTTTTCCCTGTTTTACTGTTTAAAGTGTTGCTTAAATACTTTACACATTGTCTGTAAATTAAGCCTGACTGCTCTGAGCCAAGCTACCAGGGGCTTGAATGCAGGTTAATTTGTGGTTGACTTGTGCCTTACACTGATTAGGACGCTTGACCAGGGCTCACATCAGTCAACCAGTAACCCAATTTCTAATCGGGGTTATTGTGTGTGATGCATGCACACTTCCTCCCCTTAGAGGAGGTGAGTTTACTATAGAAATATGATATGGGGTCTATGCTAAGGAAATGGCTGCATACTTGGTCCTTTCGATTTAAGGAGTTCTGGCCCTTAACATATTGGAAGATGAGCTTACAGGTTTGAGTGTTTTGGCTATTGGAATAGTTTGTCGTATAGAAAAGCATGAGACCCACACTGACATCCTACCTACCTGAAGATCACATCTACCCCTTTCTGCATGGGATAACAAGTTTCTAAAGCCCAAACAGGGCATCCCTACCTAGTGTAATCCGGTGTAGGATACTTATGTTTCCTGGTGAGGAGAGGTCTTTTTTTTTTTTTCTTCAAGGCTGCTACTACTGCTTTTTTTTTTTTTTTTTAATTGAAAAGATACGGACATAGACATTACAGAAAAGATTTTAAAAATTGAGCATATGTATGATGCAAAGAATCAAAGATTACACAAACCGACAAAATATAAGCAATCAAATTGCAAGAAGGACAACACCAATGGGGGTGTGGGGGGGGGGGGTTTCTATTGTAGTTTGCGACACTAGGTGGGGTGCGTTCTGGTTACCACCTCCGGGACGCACAGTAAATCTCATCCGGGGTATGATCCATTAAAAAGAGGCATAATAAGAGGGCGATATCTAAGTCTGGATATTGGCCGGCAGGGGGGGGGGGGGTGTCCCCCCCACCCCATGGGCTTCTTGTCGTTATGGGGAAGGGGCTTGAGGAGTGAGTTGAGCCTGTTGTAAATATGTGCGAAAGACGCACCATATATCCCTTGGTCTTGAGGTTTGGGGCTGGAGTGTAGCATAAATTTCCGTCTGTAAATTGCAATAGGTCATGCTACGCATCCACGATGCTTTAGTAGGGCAATGTTTGGCCCCCCAGTGGATCGCTATTTCCCTTTTCGCTAGCAGCAGTGCGATGGCAACAAACCTGCGGTAACATGGTTTGATAGGATTGACCAACCCCAGCAAGCCTAGCCTTGGGGAGGGAATGAGAGGAGCGGCGATTACTTTAGCTATTATTTGAAAAACCTCTACCCAGTAAGTTGTAAGAAGGGGACATGACCAGGTCATGTGGGCAAAATCGGCGTCCAGTGCTCTACATTTGGGGCAACATGTCGACTTGGTAGAATCAAATTTAGCCAATTGGCGCGGGGTAATGTAGACTCTGTGGATGAATTTGAAGTGGAGAAGTTTGTGCCTGTGGTTGGGAGAGATTTTCTGTATCTGATCAAGGCAGAATGACCACTCCTTATCTGTCAGCGGGTGTCCCAAGTCCTCCTCCCAGCGTCGTCTAACCCCTGTGTTGCGGGCCTGCCGGAGTGTCAAACAAGCCTTGTAAAGCTTGGTAACCAAGTGCGTCCCTTCCTTATTAGATATAAGCATAGTCAGGGGGTAAAGTCAGCCGGCGGGGATGGGAAGGAGGAGACAGTCGAGCGAAGTGTGCCTAGTAGCCTGGCGGCGATGAAGTTGTCCATATACGTCATCTCGGGGTGTGTAGCCATTTCCGTTAGTGTGCGTGCCTGGCCTTCTGGAAATAGGGACCCAAGAGTATCCAAGCCTAATTTTGTAAGAGTATGTTGTACCACCCGTTCGGAGGTGAGAGGCAGCAACGGGTTATTGGGTAGAGGAATGGCTGGGAAATAAAGAGGGCCATTGCCTAGTTTGTTAAGTTTACGCCACGCCCAACAAGTAGTTGATAGCGGTTGGATGTCATGTGGGTCAGGTGGAATCCCCTTTGGAAGTAGGGCTTCCAACGGTGTGGGAGCCGCCAGTTCGTGTTCAGGTTTCGCGTATGGTATGCGAGCATCTGGGTGGAACCAATGATGAGCAAATTGTCCCTGAGCTACGAGGAAGTAAAGTTGGGGATCCGGAACTGCAAAGCCTCCCCGATTATATGGGAGTGTTAGTTTCCCAAGAGACTCTCGGTCTGCGTCCCGCTCATACCAGCCGTATGAGTAATCCCCGCAGTTGGCGGAAGAAAACGTCGGTAAGTGGAATAGGAATTGTGCTAAATAAATATAAAAATCTGGGCAACACTTTTGTTTTGATAAGAGCGATTCGACCGGCCATAGACAAGGGCAATTGAATCCATCGTGCAACCTGCGTACTAAGCTGGTCAATTGCAGGGCCATAGTTTAAACGAATAACCTGCTCCATATCCCTGTGCAGGTGTACGCCAAGGTACTTGGTGGTTTCGCCAGGGAAGCTCAGTCATATCCGCCAGAGCAGCAGCCGTAATGGGAAATAGTTCTGATTTGTCCCAATTTATCTTCAATCCGGACATGGCCCCATATCGGCCAATTTCCTCTATGAGGGGTTGCAGGTTATCACTGGGGTGTCGTATAAATAGTACAATGTTGTCTGCGTACATGGACATGAGCAGAGGACCTGAGGGAAACTGCAAACCACGAAACATATGTTTCTCCTGCATGTGACGGACCAAAGGGTCCAGGGCTATTATAAAGAGCAGCGGGGATAAAAGACATCCCTGTCGCGTTCCGCGTGTGATTGGAATCGGAGAAGAGAGCGAGCCATTCACCCGTAGCCGAGCTTGTGGGGATGAGTACAACAGTGCAATCAGGGCAACAAAATTACCTGGGATGCCTAGTTTACGCAGCGTGGCAGTGAGGAAGGGCCATTCGTGAGAATCGAAGGCCTTCTCTGCATCCAGTATGGCCACCGCTGCAGCAGTAGACGGTTCAATGCGGTTTATGACAGAGAAGACCGTTCTTAAGTTTAGAGCCGTAGACCTGTGCGGTATAAAGCCTGATTGTACTGGGGAAATGATCTGTTCCATTAATAGGGACAGTCTAGAAGACAACATCTTAGCGAGGATTTTATTGTCGAAATTAATTAGGGAGATAGGGCGATAAGACGAGCAGTTGGTTGGGTCCTTACCAGGTTTTAATAACAAGGAGATGGCTGCCTCTCTCATGGAGGGGGGTGGGGAGTGCGCCTGCCTCCAAGGCCTCCGCATAAACCTCCAGAAGCTGTGGTGCTAGGCTTTCCTTTTATGCCTTATAAAAAACTCCAGATAGTCCATCGAGCCCTGGAGCTTTAGAGCCTGTCAAGGCATCTATAGCAAGCGTAATTTCCTCAACAGTGATGGGGTCGGCCAGAAAGTCTGCTTGCCCCTTAGTGAGCCAAACCATCACGACCTCTTTTAAATATTCTAAGTGTTGGGAGAAATCTGGGGGGAAATCTGGGGGGAATAAATGGATCGGTAATATGCGTCTAATTCCGCCAGGATATCGGTGTCGTCCGTAGCCAATGTGTCGTCCGCGCGTTTCACCGCTGCTATATGACTAGAGCCTCTGGGGGGGGGCGCACTAAACGTGCCCGCGTTTTTCCAGGGCGTTCTCCCTCCCCGTACCTGCGCGCTGCCTGAAATTTGCCAAGCAACGATGCCTCCCTGTCGGCATGTTCATGAAACTCCAAAATGAGGGCACTGCGTTTATTCTGAGTTTGCGGCTCGTGTGGGGCAGCAGCTAATGGAGCAATGTCAGCTTCAACCCTAGCGAGACTCCCGCAAATTGACTGCAGAACCCCAGCCTGTTTAGATATGATAACGCCCCGAATATATTCCTTGAAGGCATCCCATAGCGCAGAATATGAATCCACTGTGCCCGTATTTAAAGTAAAGTATTCAGTAATGGCTTCTTGTATCTCCGACCGGAACACCTCATCTAGTAAAGCAGAGGCCGGGAAAGACCATCTACGCTCCCATCCAGCCGAGTGGGGGATGTGTAAGTGAAGAAGTACTGGCGTGTGATCCGACAAGGTACGTGGTAACGTATCTATACCCTGGTCCAGTGGCAATCCAGTGCGTCCGACAGTAGGTAGTCTATACGTGTGTGTGGCGCAGAGTGGAACGTGTACCCAGGGGTCGTGCAATGTTGGACGCGCCAGAGGTCTCGCAAGCCTAAGGACTGTATAATGTCCTTCATCATTATAAGGAAGCCTGTTTTGGTTGTAGCAAGAGGGTTGGAGGAATCTTTAGTATGGTCAATCCAGAGATTCAAGTCTCCCCCAAAGAAGATTGTGTCATAATCATATCGGTTCAGTAGGACATGAAGGCTTTCAAAGAACTCAGGGTCATCTACGTTGGGCGCATAGATGTTCAGGAAAAGAACCGTCTTACCTAAGAGTGTGCACAGTACCAATAGGTATCTCCCCTGTGCGTCTGTTACTGTCTCTTTGTGAGTGAATGGGAGGGAGTGATGGAGTAAAAGGCAGACCCCTCGAGAGTAGGTACTATAACTCGCGAAGTATCTATGTGACCCCCCAGGAGGAAGCGATGGGGGAAGTGTCCTGAACAGGGAGGTGGGTTTCTTGCAGAAATGCTATTTTTACATTGTCGTCGGAGATATGCCAACACTAACTTACATTTCCTCGGATTATTGAGCCCTCTGACGTTCCAGGTGAGGAGTTTATCTCTACCGCTTGTGCTACGGCCATACCCAGAGATCAATGTAGATATATCCACTTAGCCAGAGAAGGCAATACCCGGTTTGTGCAATAGGGAATGGAGACCTATAAGGGGGCATACAGAAGGGAAAAAGCAAAGAACACCAATTTACTAAACAACGAACGAACCCATAAAACAAACATTTCAAAACTCACCTGCCTCCCACACCTGGGCTCAAAGGCCCCAAGAATCTTGGCCCTCCCTGATCAATCCAAGAAAAAAAAGAAAAAAAAAACCAATAGAAGTGAAATCGGAGTCATCCCAGGGGGCGGACTACGCCTCGGACGTCCGATGCCCATACCGTGAACTACGTAACTCGTACAATGTATGAGGAAAGTGAAACAGTAAAAAAGAAAAACATTGTAAGTTGTATAGAACCACCAGCAAAAGCAGAGCGATTTGTGTATAGCAAGTAGTAACCGCTGAAACAAGAAACGGAGACTACAAACAGGTTCGGAGGTCCTCAATCCGCAGTGAAGAGGTCTGCACTGGCTGCCAACTGTCCATCTGGGGACGAATGCCCTGAGGATCTCGCCGGGCTCCTACGAGCCTCCCCCTGGCGTTGTTTGCAAAAAGCCAAAGTGTCAATGGCGTTTTCAAAGAAGCGGGGTTTACCGTCCACCATCACTCTCAATTTTGCCGGATATAACATGGCGTACTTAAGTCCCAGTGAGCTAAGTTGGCGCTTGGCGTCTAGGAACTTACGCCGAGCTTCCTGGACCGCTACAGTGTGGTCAGGGTAGAAGGAAAGAACAGTCCCCTGGTACTGCACGGGGGATTTCTCCCGGGCCAGGCGGAGTACGGTATCGCGGTCCCTGTAGTTAAGCAGGTGTGCTATAATGGAGCGCGGCGGGCTGCCGGTTGTGCGCCCACTCCACCACAAAATTTCCGGAGAAGTTCTCAGCGCCAAAGAGATCTTTCAACATGTTCTCAATGAAAGGCTCCGGACGGCCCATGTTTTTGGGCTTTGCCAGTCCCATGATGCGAACGTTGTTTCTACGCGATCTGGCCTCCAAGTCTTCATTCTTGATCGCCACCGATTTCAACAGCCACTCCATCCGGTCAAGTCGTCGTGCCGTGTCCCGAGCCTGGTCTTCCTGGGCAGATATTCCCTGTTCCTCTTCTCCGCGCCTGGTATTGTGTCCATCCAAACGTTCGCCCATCCTGTCGAGCCTGGAAGTTAGGGTATCAAATCGTGCATCTTTGCCCCGGAATCCCGCCCGGCGCTCCGCCATGATGGCAGCAGCCCCGTCCACAGGCTGCGGAGGGTCCGCGTGCTCTGGGCCGTCGTCCCTCTCTGGATTGTGGTCGGACCGTTCGGACGTGTCCGGTTTGTCGAAGGTAAGTTTACGTTGTTTAGGGTCTCCACGACCCATCGTCGCGATCTTTCAGCAACGGGAGTGGCGGTAGGCAGGAGCCTGCACCAGGTCAGGTAGCAGGAGTCGGGAGCCAGACCAGGCCGCCTGATCCGGCCCTTTCACAGGTTATGTCCAGCTTAGGGCTGCAATAATGTAGGAGGGCTCACAAGGCCCCCGTAGGACCGGACTCAGAACGGTCCTCAGGCAGCTCTCAAGACCTCACGAAGTAATGCAGCAGGGACTCAATGTGCCCATGTAGCTGCAGCCGTAATTGCTGCGGTGCCTTGCCAGATTGTTGTCGCCTGCCTGAATCACGGGCCCCCAGTGTTAAACAAAGGAAGAAGTGGGGGAGGGAGAGGCAGGGAGGCCCAAAAGACCTGCAATGGCCCCCCGCAGACACTGACCGCGTAGGTTCCCTCGAGACACAGAGGAATGCGGTAATGACCCCAGGGCCCAATCAACTATAGTGGGAAGCTGCGGGGGGAGCAGCTCCAGGCAGAGCCTCAGGGCTAAGGCCGCCAAACTTCAGGCCCACTGCGTTGTCCAGCCAGCAGGCACCCGGCAGCCCCGCCGGGCTGTCGGCAATCAGCGATATTCAAGGAGGGGGTGAGGCCCCGCAGCTCCACAGCGGCCCTCCGCAATCTCCGGGCCGACGTTTAGAGGTGCGTGGGCTGCAACTAGGCCCAGCCCGTGGCCTTCCCAGACCCTCTCTCACCGGTGTTACGGGGGCAGGCAGTCTCCCTCGATGCAGCGTCACAGCAGACGATGTATTGTCCGCTGCCGCAGGAAACCGCGACTCCCCGGAGAGGTGGTGAGACCCAGCGGGGCTCCTCCACCTCGGCCTCAGGCTCACCCGTAGACCCTGTCACTACGGGGCCTCCGAGGCGGGCCGGGTCCGCAGCACAATCCTCCCGGTTACGTCGCTCTCGTCTTCGGGCAAATGCACTCACCCTCGCCGCGTTTCTCGATGCCAGGAGGGGCCACAGCACATTCCGGTGAGTGTCTGCATCTATCTCAGCGCATGGTGGTGAGCGCTTAATACTGTTTCACAGTGGTTTCAGGCATCGGGTGCCGGAGCTTCAATGCCGTGCTGCCATTACTGTCGACGGCTTGGCCTCGCCCCCCTCAGAAGAGGCCTTCTTAAGGTAGGAGCATTGTGTGTTGCACAAATATAAGGTGTTATATTGTGGGTTGAGTGCAAGGATCATAGCATATAGCAAACTGTGCGTCTGGACACTGCTCCCCGCTCCTTCAGCCATTTCCCCCTTTCTGATGCTGCCACAGTATGCTATGGTTTGGGTTCAGTCTCTTGTGTTCGTCTCTGCACCTTGCTTGTGGTCAAGGTGGCTTCTCGTATCTGATGATACTCTATCCATCTTCAAGTGGAAGACTTTGGCTCTTGCCTCCTTGCCTGATATATTCACTTTTCACTGAGGCCTTATCTTGGATCTTGGACAGTCTGCCATTCAGGGTGAATCTCTTGTTAGCCTGCTGTAGCATTTGGAACAGTGTTTTGTTGTTTGGTTTCAATATGGAGCCTTAGGAGCATTTTCACCTGTTAATGAGCGCAGAAGTCTGTTGCCATTTGACTGGAATGCTAGGCAAAAAGGTTGTCCCCATTGGTGTCGAATGATTATGCAACAAGTCATTATGAGGTAAAAGTTTCTGTGCTTTCTCAGGTTTACTATAGAAAAGTCTTATAACTGGTAACCTTGGGCAGTTTTTAAAAACAAGGTCTCCTTTCTCTCCGGCAAACCTTGTGAGGGCCTTCTTTCCGTAAAAGTAGTGGACTCTCCTGATAATGCCTTCTGTAGCTTCTGAACAGGGATTCCCCAAAACCATCCTATGCGCACAGTCAAGCCTGATAAGAGGAGCATCCAGATTACCACAGATGGTCTGTAGTAGGTTTCGGCAAAGCCTAGAATGTCTTCTCCTTCCATGTCTTTAGGGATTCCTCTGATTCAAGTGTTTTGCCCACTTTTATTTTCTAGATCATCTTTCTCCATTTGGAGGTCTATGATTTGCCGATGTGGGGACTGAACCTTTTGCCATAGGAGTTCTGATCTTCGGTGAACTGCTATAGTGACTGCATGACCTCCGATGAGGACACACTAAAACATTAATGAAAAAGTGATTGCACCAATTAGGAAGTCACAGTTCCTAGTCTCTCAATTAATCTCTCTAACTAAATATGAATAGCCAACAATATCTTTTTCTAAGATAAACTGCTCTGAAAAGGAATTACTGATAGGCTATGAAGACTGTTTATTTCTCGTTGGTATTTGATGGATCATCAAGATATAAAACTCAAGAAATTTACAGCCAACATATTCCTTGAAAACACGATTGCACCTGGACCCCACAATCCATTCACAATTTGTTACGATTTTTTACAATTTCGGCTTTTATACATTCCACTCCTACAATTCGAAAAACCTTGGAATGCGCTGTTACGAACCAAGGTCTGTGCTTGCTATGCCTTTGTTAAGAAGAATCTTTTGAGCACACATTCTGTCTCTGCCCCCAACCTACTTGAGCTATGAAATAAATACTTGAGACCAATTTTTCTTAATTCTAGTATCAGAATAATTTAAGAAACTATTTCGATGTGCTCCAGATGTCCAAGTGAAAAATGTATTGCCTACACAATGAAATTTCCATAGCAGAGAGCACTTTAAAAGACCTAATTGCCACTGGTCTTTAATGATTACCTTCATCATATGAAACTGTTTTAATCGAAAGTTTTATAACAAAATGAAATTGTGTACATTTATTATTGACTTTAATATCTAGTCCTTGTTTTTATTGTGATGGTTTTTAAGTAAACTAATACAATAAAGAATGTACTTACTTATAATGTTAATTTGTGTTTCTAATTACTTGTAAAAAGTAGTTCTGTTCCTTGAGGTTAGGGCACCACCAGAAGTTTAAGAATGACTGGTGTTTACGGAGTCGTGCCTTTCTGACCTTACCACCTCCTAGAGTTAACTTTGAAGGCCTGACATCATCACCCAAGGAGAATCCAAATTAAGTGACTTAATTATTCAGCTCAAGTTTAGTCTCAATGCTACTGACCACGGATCACTCACTGCTCAAAGAAAAGACTACAGCTCGGTTGGGAGGACACTTGGGCACATGCTTTTAATTTTTTCCACCCAAAACTATTCCTCCAGCCCCTTTCCTTTTGGTGGATAGCACTCAAATGATGAGGGAAAGTGAAGATGAAAGGAAGTAAAAAGATGCCTGGGACAGAAACAGAAAAGCAATAGCTAGTGAGAAGGCAAATGTAATATTTAAGATCTTGTTTAGACTTACCTGGAAAGTTATAAAAATGCAGCACCTATTTGTCCGCTTTCCCTCCATGTCCTGTCCACTACTGGCTTTTATAATCCTTATCCACTACCTCAGTATCTACTGCAGTGAACGCTGTCAGCCCACATGGATTTCCTGCATTCAGATTCTCCTTAATGGCACATCTTACCCCTTTCTACTTCACTTTGATTCCCTTTACTGTTGTCTTGCAAGGATAGCTTGGTCAGACCTAGTAGATTTCACTTAGCTTACAGGTAGATCTACCAATCTACTGTATGGAACGGAGAAAATACGTAGATGTTCCATAAACCCTCTCCCATTGCTTCCTTGATATATGAACCATATTGTAACACCAGACTGTCCAGTCGGGAGATGGACAGGGTGTAAATGAGTTCCCTTTAGCCTTTCCTCTGAATCACCACATGCACAAGGCAGTGGCGCAACAAAACTTGAGGGGGCTCCCATGCAAACGACATGGAGGGGCCCCCCTTCCCAGCCTACCACTTTTGCTGAAGGGGCACCCTGGAGCGGGTGCCCCCTCCCCCTAAAGCACCATGGGGGCTGTGGGGTCTTATGTTACGCCACTGGCACAAGGCATCTGCGTTGGTATTGTTGTTAGACACTTTTATTAGAATCCAAAGCCAGTACAAGAATATAGGTAAAACTAAATGGTCAAATATCACTCACTGTGGCAATAGAAAATATGAAGACAAGAGGATAAAGAAAAGCGAACATGTTATTGCTCACTGTTTTCCTTTTCGTACAAAGCATCTGCTACTCATTAGCAGCTAAGAAATCTGCCATTTTGAAAGGTTGAATCCAGCATTCTCATACCCGATACCAAGTGCAAGTTGCCTTCCGCTAACAACCCGCTGTCTTTAGCAGATTGCATCAGCCATGTGTCCCTAGAACAATGATCTTCCTGGAACGGATGGATGCCCTATCTGCTTGAGACATAGCTTGGCAACCTATATGTAACTCTTTTATACAAGCACCTTGAAAAGGTGTTCTAATGACACTGACATGCCATCCACATTAATATGAGAATTCATGCAGCCTGAATATGTGCAAAGCAATACTATGACTAAATAAAACATATTACATTTTTATGAATATGTGAAACAAAAGTACGGTCCCCTGATGTAAAAAAAGAGAACTATAGATTATATGCAATAAAGCAAACCAGTTGTGGGCCATAGGTCATACATCATTGGACATAGGTCCAAGGTCACACAAGTAGCATTGTGCATACACTCAATAATACCTCTGCTTTCAGTTAACCTGTATGATCCTCCTTGGGGTAAGTATGAGAGAGTACATTTGTCCTCCTAAATTTCACTGTGATAACAAAGCATTGGAAGAGCGATGCGTGGATTGCCGGCAACAGGGGCAGAAAAACAACCTCCAAGGGTCCAGAACAAAAGTTGGCACCACAAGGCAGGTCAGAACTCCTAACAGTGGATTACAGGGATGCTGCAGGGTGAAGTGTTTGTGTCGCTGAGACCCAGGTAGTGTTTTTAATTCATTCCATCTGGTTCATTGAAAAAAACTATTTGAAATAAAAAAACTGGTTGTTGTCTGAAGGCCTGCTTTGTGTCCTTGTTATGGATTTTGTGTGTGTTCATGCGATTAGAATTGAAATTATATTGAACAATGCTTTATCCCAGTGAAATTTAGGAAAATAAATATGAACAATTTCATGAATGTTCTGTTCTATCTCACTTTGTAGGTATGATACCTTATCTGGATTAGTGACCGCTGTGGCTGAGCTTATCCGCTTTGTGGGGCGAATTTCAACCATTGCTCTTCATATGGAATACAATACTCTTCTTTTGCACTTTATTCTGGATTTTTATGAGACTGTGAGTATCTACTTGTTCTACACCCTCCAACAAAGATTCACTTTTTTAGTAATGTTCTCTTGAATGAAACACAAAGCAAAACTATCACTATGGAGCCTTCAAGTGTAATTTTATGTCTGACTGTTCTTACATATTTTTTTACTCCACTTTCTTTTGCCATTGTGATTCCATTCATTGTATGCTAAGTGTAGCCATTTCCCATAGTAAATAAGTATTTCTGTTAGAAATGGGGGTCTCTAGTTGGCAGTGATTCGCACCCTGTCCAAGTAAGGACCCTTTTAGAAAAAAGAGAGAGGGACCCTTTATCACCACAGGGGTAGGGGGCCAATAGACCAAAGTCAAAAAAACAATCCCCTTGGGAACAAATATTCAACCACAACAACTGATTCTCACAACCACCACCAAACTTAGTATCAGTCACCCCGGGTCAACCCAACACAGAGGTGCAAATTAAAATGAACTCAAAAATCAAATTATATATGTACATATTCTAGCTTATCACAATGTTAAAAACATTTTATGAGGCAATTTAATACTCAAATGTGCCATTCAATAAAAACAACTAATCATAAATACAGAAACAAGTTTAAAAAAACACACAACAACAACAGCGAGTGGGAATACAGCAAGAAAAAATGTTTTCAAATCAAGAAGACATCACAATTGTCAGACAAAAAATGGGATATTAAATGCACACAATCAGATCAACAAATTCTTGTTCAATGATAACCATAAAGTGTTGCACTTGTCATTGATCCGTGATGTGTTCAACAACAAAGCATCGACGCGTTTCGGTGGGTCCAACGTTATATCACCCCCACCTTCAGGAAAGCCAATATCTTCCCACCTTGTTTCAATAATTCTAAATAAAATAAAATAAAACATATATATATAACGACCAATATGAATTGATTAAAAAGCTCACAATTAACATCCTCTGTGGGTTACTCCCAAGCACTCGGACATTCAAACTTTCAAGCATACTTCTAAATATTACTGGACCTACCATCGGTCTCCACCGTACTTCATTCGCTCATTAACTCAGCGACAGAGGGCAAGCATGCCTCAAAGTCGAATTGCTGCCCCTCTGGGGTACAGTTTAGGGATGCCAACTCTGTTGCTCTCAACCATTTAAACAAACATACTTCCAATTACCCTTGGATTTGCCACCCATCTCAACCATACTACATTCACTCATTTGCTCAAACAATATAGGGCAAACATACCTCCAGATAAAAATACTGCCCAACTAGGGTATAGTTCAGAAATGCGGGCTACGTTCCTCTCCGTACAAAGCTGCAAAGAATACACAAGGGATAGGACACCATCATGTTCTCATCCTACTTTCTCTGTAAGTAAGGACCCTTCCTTCTAGTCAGGATGAGTAAAGTACACACCTAAGTTTGCCTGTGCTCACCCTCTTGTAGTTTGGCGCAGAGCAGTCAGGCTAAACTACAGAGGCAATGTGTGAAGCATTTGTGCACACACATAGTAACACAGAGAAAACACCACAAAAAGACGCCACACCAGTTTAAAAAAAAAAATATTTATCTAATCATAAGACCAAAACGACAAAAAACTAACATACAGGCATCAAGATATCATTAAAAATAGGTTTAAATCAGTTCAGTTTATAGAAACTTAAGATGCATTATTTTGGTGCAAAGTACCTGGGATGCATCAAAATTACCTCCTAAAGAAACAGGTGCAGGGGAGGTAAGACACTGGAAACACAGCGATGTGTCAGTTCCTTACTCTCAGGGAAGGTGATACGTATGTTATTGCTCGCAGGGGAGGTGATGCATCGCTTCCTTACTGCGAGGGGAGGTGATGTGTCAAAATCCAGCCACGCATCCTCGGTTCCTTACTGCAGGGCTTCGTTGATGTAGAGTTTGGCACACAGGTGCGATGCGTGAGAAAGTCCAAGCGCTGCGGGTCGATGCGGCAGCGATCTAGGCACTGCATCAGTTTCTGCAGCCGCAGACCGGTGATGCGTCAATTTTTCCAGGCGCACAGCAGGGCCTGCGACTGAGTCAGAGTAGGTATCGCAGACTGTGGAGACTTGGTGCTTGGGACACGGGCTGCGGTGATTCTTGGGGCCGCAAACAGGTGCTGCGTCGATATTATCAGCCACACTGTGGCGATGCGTGTGTTTTTCAACCACACGGTAGCTTGCGGTGGGAAAAGCTGCCTTGGAAGAGCGATGCGTGGATTGTCAGCAACAGTAGCAGAAAAACAACCTCCTAAGGCCCAGAACAAGAGTTGGCACCACAAGGCAGGTCAGAACTCCTAGCAGTGGATTTCAGGGATGCTGCAGGGTGAAGTGTTTGTGTCGCTGAGACTTCTTAACAGGAGGCAAGCTCTACATCAAGCACTTGGAGAATCTTCTCAAGCAGGATTATCCTTGTCCTCTCCAAAGCAGAAGCGGCATCTGCAGGCCAACCACGCAAAGCAACACACAGCAAAGGGGCAGTACTCCTCCTCACAGCTCTCCAGCTCTTCTCCTTGGCAGAGGTTCCTCTTGATCCAGAAGTTTTCTAAAGTTCTGGGGTCAGGGCCCCACTACTTAGACTACTTTCAGCCTTTGAAGTGTGCAGGTTTCAAAGAAAGTCTCTCTTGCTTACTAGAACTAGTTCTGTCCTCTCTGGTCCAGCCACACTACAGCATTGTGAAAGGTAGCCAAAGCCTATTCAGGTGTTAGTGACAACTCCTCCCACCACTGTAGCTCAGGAAGACCCATCAAGATATGTAGAACACACCTCGGCTCCCTTTGTGCGACTGTCTACAGTGAATGCACAAACCAACCCCTGTCAGCTAAAAACCAGACGTTGATTCCACAGGCAGGCAGAGGCACAGTATGGTTAGACAAGAAAATGCCCGCTTTCTAAAAGTGGCATTTTCAAACCCATAATTTTAAAACCACTGTCACTGAAAAATGGATCTTTAAATTCTGAGTTCAGGGAACATAAACTCCAAATCTCCATCACTTCCCAATTGAAAGTTACACTCGTAAAATGTTGCAAGGCAGCTCCAATGACGACCTATGGGAGAGATAGCTGTTCAATAGTGAAAAACGAATTTCTCAGTATTTCACTATTAAGGTGCACTTGTCAGGTCGACATGGCAGTTTAAAACTGCACTCTGGCACTGCGATGGCAGGCCTGAGAAAAGTTTACAAGGCTACTCGTGTGGCACAACCACTGCTGCAGGCCCACTAGTAGGATTTGATTTACAAGCCCTGGGCACACCAAGTGCATTTGAATAGGGACTTATCAGTAAATCATATATGCCAATCCTGGATAACCAATCAGAATTACAGTTTACACAGAGAGTATATGCACTTTAGCACTCATCAGCAGTGGCAAAGTGCCCAGAGTCCTAAAGACAACAAAAATCCCAGACAAGGGTGCCTGCTCTCCCCACTTCTGTATGCCCTGGCGATAGAGCCGTTGGCGATTCAAGCAATTGGCAATGGCTGCCCAGCCCTCCAGTATACAATTAGGAAACGTACATCATACTATATCATTGTATGGAAACGACGCACTATTTTATATCTCTTCACCTCAAATTGCAATGCCAGTGCTCCTGCATCTCCAGGAGAAATTTGGAGACTTATCAGGACTCCGAGTTAACCAGCCCAAATCTGATATTTCCTCTGGCCTCTTTGGTTAGAACTCCAGTCGAACACCTCCCCATCCCAAACACCCCTCTCCGCCCCCCCTCTGCCCCCCCCCCAGCCTTCGTTGGGAATTTGTTTTGTTTAGATACCTGGGAATACAGGCAGCCCATAATAGAGCACAACAATTTCGGCTTAATATGGGCAGAGTGCTTGACTCTCAAAAATTCAATAGTCTCTTGGAACACGCTACCCCTGTCCCTAATGGGCAGAATGGCCATCTCTAAGATGGTACTCCTGCCAAGATGTTTGTACTCGCTCCAAAATACGGTGCACCCAATCCCAGCACAAATGTTTTGTCAGATGAACTCTCTCCTTATCTCGCTGTTATGGGCTGGTGGGCGTAGTAGAGTGGCATTGGCCACATTGACAAGGCCTTATGCAGCGGGTTGATTGAAGGCCCCACTTTTGGACCTCTATTATTATGCCACTCAATTACAACACACAGTTCAATGGCTCGGCACAGACCCTAGTTGGGAGATGCAGCTCTTGGTGGGAATGGTGGACGCTGGTCATCTTCCAGACCTGTTACTGGAGGGAGCAGCTACACTGAGAGATACTCCGTATATTGTACAACAGACTGCCAGAGTATGGCAATGGTTTGTAGTGACAGTACTCAAGCGTGCACCGTTCCATGGGGAGCACCTAATCTGGATTTTAAAACCAATCCGGCAGCTGGTGCTCAATATGTCCTTCCAAGCATGGAGAGAGGGGGGGGGATGCACACTATGGGGTGACTTACCCCAAGATGAGTCTTTCATTTCATTTGAAAATGCCTGCAAAGAGTTCGGTCTAGGCCAGGAGCAATTTTTAGCTGGCTTAGCCGAAACATCCAAGCACCCCTGGCCGTGCTATCCAGCAGCTCCGCCGTCTACTCAAACTCTTGAGATACTGCTAATCTATGGTGCAAATATACACCTAATTATGCATCTTTACACAGCAATGCGGTCGGATACAGTAGACACTACACAACGCCCCCATGAGGCCTGGAATTCAGACCTTGATATTCCAATGGAAGATGCGGACTGGCAGCGGGCAGGTGACCTATCATGAACGGTCTCTAGCAATGCCCGTTTTCAGCTGATATATTATAGTTTTCTGCAAAGAACCTATTTAACGCCCAAAGACCTCCATCAAATGGTCGGGTCTCGCCCTGGTATGTTTGTGATGTGACACTTGGGGGGGGGGGTTAGATTTCTTACAGCTAGCATAGTCCTGAGGTGCAATACACTCCTTCTGGCATCTTGTTGTCGAAGAAATGGTGTGTGCCACAAGACTACATATTGAGCTGACACCCCAATGTTAGATGCCAGAAGGGCCGCAAGATAACCTATAGATTTGGTCAGTTGGCTACGGTACTGGAACGACGTAGAATTGCAATCACGTGGTTATCCCAGTGGGCCCCGACGATAGCGCTCTGGCATAGAGATGTGGCCGAGTGGACCCAAGCTGAGGAGACACATATACGCCTTAGTAGGAAGGATGGCAAGCTTGAGGGCACACTCAACACATGACGCGCACTTACAGACAAACTCCTAGCTCCTGCTTCCAGAGCGACAACAGACTCCGACTCAGGCTCTGACATTGAGGCAGAATGCCATGGCATTGGGGGGGCGGGGGGGAGAAGGGCAGGGCGGTGTCTCCACATGATAATTACAAGGTCCATTCCAGTTGGGGCAATGGGACCCCTTTATTGATCCCCTTGAGAATGGGAAAGCAGCCTTGTGCATATGTAATTATTGAATGCTTCTTGATTAACCCACTCATGTATAACATATTGACAAGGAAATGTCTATGTATACTCTGACTGCCAGGTTGTATGTTGACAAAATGAAAAATAAAGTTCTTAATTCTTTTTTTTTTTTTTTTTTTTAAAAGCTTACAACCTGTTAGTGGGTTTTCCCAAAAGCTATCAAGGCCTAGTGGCACCTTCTCAGTAATATGTGCTCCAGATTCTTCTCAGCAGTGGCACCGAACCAGCAGCAGAATACCTAACTGTTGGGGGAAGTCCCATGAAGAAAGACTTAGAAAAGTGAGAGACAGGAATAGAATCTGTAGTACAGGAGTGAGAAACGAACACTATTTTCACTCCATTGGAATGCACTGGTCCATTTAGAAAACTCTAGCTGTACATCTAATTCTGTATAAAAATTTGACAGTTGTAGGAATTTTGCTTACACCGTCTCCATTATATCAGACCAGGAAGTTGACTCCGCTCCTGAACGGCTGCAATAGAGAAATCTTACACTTATTACAAACTCTCTTAGGATTCCTTAAGTAAATGTCAATTGTGTAATAAACTCTTACGTTTATGAAACACTTCAGAATTATAATAAAAATTATATATTTGATACACTTAAAGTTCATTTTTACTTTTAGATACATAACTACTAAAGTATCTTTCTTACGAATTCCTCTACTGGCAGATGTGTCCCCTTTTAAATCCTTCCAGGTGTCAGACTGGATTCAGAAAGATACTTGCAATAGCTCCTGGGTACTGCTCCGTGCCACCCCAGATACAGACATGGGGTTGCATATAGGTGCCACCCCTGCTCCAAAATTAGAATCTTCCTGGCAATGTAGAAGGGATATCAACACTGAACACTACAGGATTCAAACCATTTTGCACTTTTTAGAAGAAGGTGATGGTCATGGACCTGCAAACGTCTGTCGTGGGGCCAAACATGACTTCAAGACCTGCAACAAAGTCTTTCTGATAAACTGGAAAGTGATCTGGGAGGGAAACATTACTTGGCCAAACGCAAAAATGATTCCAGGCTAGCTCCATGTTCTCATTGGGTAAGTTAAATGATAAGGTTTCCAAGAAGCACAAATAGGAAACCATATTCTTGGACTCCCAGGTGATACAGTTTGGAAGGAGGTAATGTGGTCGGCATACACAGGGCCGGACTCTGTTCTTCCTCAGGGCTTCTTCTGATTCTTGAATTGATGCATCGGAGTTCTCTGAACCATCTTCCAATCTGTGGAAATGTTTAACATGGCTCCATCTCCCTCTGGTATGCTTTCTGGCACCAGGGAGCAGTCTGCACTTTCAGTCGGACATCTGATGGCTTGGCGCCCGCCCACCCGACTACTGCCAGACACTACTGGGAGGCTGTCCCTTCCATTCTTGGCTCTGAACCTGTACACCTCCCCTAAATGCCTCAATGGCTGTCGGTCCAACAGAGCCAGTTGTAACATTAGTGTCACCAAATCATTTGATGCCTGCCCCAGATTCAGATCTTTTGTCCGCAACAGTTCACCCCATACCGTGATACACCAACATTAACGCACAGCTGTATGTAGAAGATGACTCCCCAGTTATTCCACTTTCTTGACCCCAGCGTCTTACAAGAATGGAAGCTATTTTCAGCAGATTCAGTCCGGAATACACATGTAGTTCTATACAATGAGTATGTTGAGGAAGCAGAAAACGTACTACCTCATTTGCCATATGGTCCTCCTACTTGAGAGACTGCTTCCAATGTAGTCATTAGAGCTGCGCAAGTGTTGGAACTCCCACTTTCCTTAGCAGAGCTAATAGTCCGAGTTTTTACAGAAATCCTCCAGCCTATGCCTTCTACTTTACATCTTTTTCACTTCAATGAGGCATTAGGTGATCCTATCTTGGCACCGTAGTCATAGCTCTATGGTGATGGGTGTCAGCTGCCTAATTGACAGACATCAGAGACTGCCTCCTGGGGATTGACAGATGCCAGAGACTGCCTCCTGGGGATCGAAAGTTTTTGGTGTAAGCCTGCATTTTCAAAGATAATCCAAATGTATTCTCCTGTACAGAGTCAAATTGATGCAGTGGACCAGAAAGTATTTTCCTCAGTAAGTTCAGCATTGCATTGAAGACCTCTTGCCTTCAGCTATTCCTACACCCTTTGGTAAATGGTACAGGAGGTACTGCCAGCATTACCAGAGGCTTTCAGAGTGTGCTTTGCTTAAACAGTTCGGGGGGGGGGGCAGAATGCAACCAAGCACATCTTTTGCTATGGTGTGGATTCCAAAGATTCAGTTGGACAGGCAAGGGGGAATCATTGTTATCCACAGGAGACGTTAGTTTCTTGAATGGATATGCCCTTTGATGAGGCCTGCTCTTTGGCACGGAAGCTGGTTCTGCCTTGTCAAAAATTAACTATATGCTGTGCAGCAGTGCATTCTGGATCTAGCATGCCTAGTATCCTAACAGACAGTTGCTACTGCTACATTCTGACCAAGAACTTCATCAGGTTCCATACTTCAAAGGTGCAGTACCAGCAAATCTCTTCTCTACACTGGTCCATACTTGAGCTAATCTGGTTCCAATGTTTGTGCTTGGACAGCAGGAAAGTATATGGCAGTTCAGTGCACTCATTTGGTGTTCTGTGTCTGATCAGCAAAGGACTCTTGTGTCCCCAACATTAATTCTAAAATTTCTGGTTATACATTGTATTCTTACTTCCCTTTAACAAGCCATTTTCCTTTAAGTACGTGACATGAAGCTACTGACTGCGTGTTTGGACAGCATTATTGTGGGCTGGTCGTGCCAGTCGTGGACTGGCTCAGGTGGGTGTTCCTTTGGCATGCCTTCGTAACTCCTGCAGTATGTTTGCTGTACAACTCCACTGGATAAACGCTTGAATAGCCAACAGCAGACCTTGACATGTGGACTGCTGACCAATGAAAGATGGTGATCAATAAGTGGCACATCAAGAAACTCACAAAATATTTCATGAAAAACACAGTTCAACTTTAAATTGGGTTCAATACTCATCTTACCTTTAGCTGAGGCTTCTCCAGCGAGTGGCTAAATTACAAGCTTCTGTACGTTTACATTAATGTATGTATGCCAAAATTGAAACACGTGTATTGGACGTGAAAATGTGTGTATGTTCAGAACTCTTAAACTGCTGTTGGAATAAATGGCTGATTTTCCAACATATACTTAAAGCCAATGTTTGATAAATCATACATCACTGGAGATACTTATTACTTAAATTATTAACTTGGTGCCAGGGGCATTTCGCAACACCTGATGCACTGAGGTGGTCACTGCTGGTGATCTTTCATATAATTTGGTCACTAATGTAACAATGTCTGATGTGGTCACTATTGCAACTCTAATAATAGCTCAGGATTGTTTTCATTGAACATAAGTAACTCTTCTTACAAAAAAGGTTGGAGAACTCTGCTTTTACTTATCTAGCGTGCATGAGTTTTCCAAGCAGAGTACTAGAATTTTAACGGAGGTCCTCGCCATCGCAAGAGAATGTTTAGCCAACAGCTTTCTGAAGATGGCCCTGACCAAAACCGATATCTTAATAACTCCCGCTTCATCAATAACCAAATTGGACACAAGCTTTTGGCCAGATATAATTGGCAGCATCCCCAGATCATTTGACAGTGGTGCATAATTTACAAGTTCTTTTGGACAACACCTTGTCCCTGGAAGCCAAGTTCATAAATGTGGATCGCACCAGTTTCATCCACGTTTGCCTACTAAAAATATTCTCTCCTTTATTGATTCCCCTTTGCTTATACCGTAGTGAACTATATCATTCAGTCTCATCTTGACTGCACTAATTCCATGTACCTTGAATCTCCGGACAAAATTCTCACCAGTATTGCAATCTCTACAATGGATTCCCATTCAGTCTCATGTAGCCCTTAAACTCAGAATAATTGTCACTAAAGCACTTCACCTCAGACCACTTACCTTACTGGCCAATGAGTTTCCTTCTATCAACTGACATGCTCCCTCAGTTAGGCAAACCAATACCAGCTTGCCACCACTAGGACCTGAGCAGTCACTTATGGAGATCGTGCTTTTTCTACAGCAGTGGCAAAACTGTGGAACTTTCTCACTTTCTTTTGGGGCAGAAACAAATCTACTGTTTTGGACACCAGGTGAAAACCTGGGCTTTTTCTCTGATCACTGTAACGTTTTAAGTTGTGTCTTCCTAAAGTGCCGAGAAGCATCTGCATAGAAAATCTCTACCAATAAATCGTGACAAAACATAACTAAGTTTGTTCATTTTGTTATTCCCAAACTGGTATTGCTTCCTCTATATTCTCTTCTAATGGCACTATCCCAATCGATCATGGCAGAACCTTCCTTTGTCATTTGCTCTTTCTTCTACCTTCCTTCTTTTTGTTTCTCCCTATGTTTGGAGCCTGAACCTGGCATTCCATGGAAAGCTAATGCTTCGGCTTGTACTTGTGACCTTAATCGTTGCTGACCCATTTTCCCCCCACCTTCACTCCTGTAATCTTGCTCCCCTGCATCCTGTCCATGATTTGTAAAAGTCATGTTCCTCTTCCTATTCTATTTTTGGATTCTCATGACTGCATAGGTGTATTTATGCCGATTGGCTTTTTCTTTATTCAGTAGCCCTTCAGTGAGTTGCTTGTATGGGATATTTAGTACTGTTAAGCACCAGAGTCTATTGGAAGGAGTTGGCCTTACAACTGGCATCCTGACAAGAGAAGGGGAGACCCTCTGTCCATGTTAACCACAAAGAAGCCTGAGCTGAACTTTCAGACCTAGAGTGGCGATACAAGTGTAGGGTCTAAAAAGTGCAATCTACCTCCTCACACAGTACCACAACATAATTGCTTTTGCTTGCCCTTTGGTATATAAGAGCTACATGTATGGGATGGCAGGTTAAGCACTTATTATACTTCTAGCATTCAGCCACTTAGCTCCAATGTATCCTGCTATGCCCGATGCGTTCTGATTGCACCTCGCTCTATACCGCAGGCTTTCACACTGGTTTCATTGGATCATGCTCAAATCCTATCCAGAGAAGTGCTGATGTTTGCTACGAGCGCAATTGAAATGGTGCCAAACTGAAGCAGGGCCTTGAATTTCAACACAGTGTTTAAAAAGGATGAAGATTTGTGGTGATTCTTGACCTTAGAGTATTGAGCTACTTTCTCCAAAAGGACCATTTCCTTTGTCATTTGTTCATCTTCTACCTTCCATCTTTCTTGTCCTCCCTTTTTATGGAGCCTGATTCTGGCATTCCATGAAAAGCTAATGCTTTGGTACATACGTCCCTTAATCCTTAACTCTGTGTTGAATTTGTGGTGGTGCTTGTGCTCCCTGGGATTTTACTGACAGCAATTCATCTAGTTGGATTCCTTATCAGGACAGACGAACTCAGCAGCCATCATCTTGCTAAGCACGAGTGGCGTCTATACCCAGAGGTAGTTTACAGAATGTTTCTCCACTGGGGCACACCCTTGGCGGACCTTTCTGCCACCTCCAAAAACGCTTTGTCTCCAGCATTTTTTTGCCCTTCAGTTTTCTCATTGAGGATATCTAGCAGATGCTTTCTGCCTTTGGTCAGACTTCAGCCTTCTGTGCCACCACTCCTTCTGATCCCACACATTCAGCAGAAGGCTAGGTGGAGCAGCGTACAGGTCATAGTGTCCCTGGATTGGGCTTGGAGGGTCTGGCACTTGGAAGAGCGCATCCGCCCTCCACTTCTGATTCCCCTTTGAGAGGATCTTCTGCCTTCTCAATAAGCCAAGGTGCTTTATCCAAACATTTCTAATCTACACCATCAAGTCTGGAGGTTCAGCACAATCTATTTGACAGGCTTTGATTTTCTAGGGTAAGCAGTTGATGTCGTTTTGACTCCACGTCACCCTTCCACAAATGCAACATACTCTGGCTACTGGGCTTCATATAACCCTCCTGGTAGGAGGAGAAGCATGTTGATTGTTACAGGCACAAAGGTCTCACCTACTGTTGTCCGTGTTGTCTTTGACCTGGCAAGGTTTTTCTGAGGGCATAGTTAAAGATTGCATATCTTTCGGCCTTCTTCATCTCCTGGATCAGCCATAGTTGTTCTTATCACCTGTTGTGAAGTGTTCCCTAAAAGGACCATCTCACTTCTTTCTTGTATTGATCATTCTGAGGTGTGTGTGCTTTGTGGCACTTCATAGCTATACTGCTACTCTGAAAACCATGTTCCTGGTTGCAATCACTTCTGCGTCGGTTTGGTAAACTTCCTCCATATATAACTTTTTTCTCAGACAAGCTGGTTCTTCGATGTGCATTCTTCTGAAAGTGGTGTCACAGTTTCATGTGGGTCCGTCCATTACGCTTTCTGTGTTCTTTTCTCTCCCACACATCAAAGGGGAAAGAGGGATTATACCAGTTGGATCTTTGGCTTGTCCTTTGCTTCTACATTGAAAGCTCTAAGGCGCATAATAACATTGATAACCAGCTGTTCACTTGTGAGAAATTCTGTGAAAAAATGTTTCGGTATGGGCTCAAAAATTAGTAATCTGCAGGTAGAAGGATCCATCATAGGAATAAGTTAGTTATCTTTGGTAACACTCTTTTCTGGCAGATACTTTGACTACCTGTTGATTTGTCACAGCCGCCCACCTCGGCTCTCTCTGGAGTGCACTTTCAAGAGTAAATAGATTTGCTTACTGCAAGTAGTCACACCAATTTTGTCCGTTATCTTTCTGCATATGATAGTGTGATGAGACAAAAAAAATGGGGTCTGCGCGGAGGAATGGTGCCTATGTGGCTCCATGTTAAGTGTCGGTGGGCGAAGCTGTGATGGATGCCGATAGTGACACTTACCGGCTTGCAGGAGTGATTGCAGGTTTTTCTTCAGATCTAATCTGGCGCGTGTGAGGATTCGGAAGGTGGCAATGGGGAAGTTATGAGTATACGGAGTATACCGTCCAAAAGAGCGTTACCCCAGGTAAGTAACTTATAACTTTGATAAAATAAACTGACATGCCAACTTGGTCGGATCAAGCTGACTTGTAGTTTCTTTGTTGGATGTAGGTTTCGGGGACTGTAAATAACTACAGTTTATCAGCGTTGCATTAAGAGGTTTAACATTAAAAATGTCTAAATGAAGGTTTCCAATAAAGAAGTCCACGCTCTAAGTGAGGCCATCCTGTGCATGATGATGATGCTGTCAGATAACATCACAACAATGGATGGTGTTCATCATCCATGAAGGAATACTCTAAAAGCCTATTTTGGGGAGGGCTGTTTTCCGAGGGATCCGACTGTTATGTGATGAGGACGCCATACGTCTGTGCACTAACCCTTAAAATGAATGCTCACATAGATAGTTGGGCACCGCCTAACTATGATCATGACTGTGGCTGAATTACGTTTTAACAAGATCTTGTGGATTAAATCGAGGCGCGGTATCCATTGCATGTTCAGTGTCTAAACTAAAACTAGCCAGACAGCTGTTATTTTCTGAGGCAGTTGCCAACAAGCCACAAAAACAGATGCTTGAGGCAGGAACAACTGTGATGTAAGAAGGAACCCTTGAACCCGGAACTGACAGATCAAACTGTCCTTTGGCTCAGTGAATCGCAACTGAGATCCAATCGATTTGGGAGTGAAATTACAACCGTGAATAGCAGTCTAAGTGCCACTGAAGAAAGGTTGGCAACTGCTAAAACAATGCCTTCCTTCCTGGAATGGGAATAAGAACTATGGTTCCCGAAGGAGGACAAACCTCGATTTTTGAAGACAGAAGTTGGAGTGATAACCTAACACTTTTTAAGAATAACAGAGAAAATGGAAAAGGATGATAGTTGCGCTTCCTTACTGCTATTATCCCCGAGCTCCTAAAATTGACCTTTTCACCAGCCCTAGAATGTCAGGACTCACCAGTTGAGGGTGAGAGGGGTGAGGAAACTGAATGGCCCTCATTAAATTATGGCCTGGTTTTTGAGATCTCAGCCAGCCAAGCAATTTAGCAAAGCAGCAAAGAAACACTGTACTAACCAATAAACGGCACGCACATTTTTTGTATTGGCAGATTTCTTCTTTGACGTGCAGTCTAAGTGGGAGAAATTTCTGGCTCTGAGATTGTGATTGAAAAAAATGGGACATTCAGTTTGGCTTACATGGTCCAGCTGTTATGTTGGTTACCACCGGCGGACACACCAAAGATTTTGATTATCCTCCTGCTTTAGAAAGACTCCTTGACAAGACAGACTCCTGAGACGTGAATGTGTAACATTCAAACTACGAACAATGTCCTGCCTCTTTCGGCTCTGACTACTGATGATGAAACCAGATTAGAAACAGTTCATGTGCCAGGGGGTGGGAAAGAACACTAAAAAAGATGGAACACATCAGGATAACCAAGACTAATCCAGATCATCCCTTAAACAAGACTGACCCACCACTGTGTTGATTGGGCTACCATACTGGAATGATGTGATGTGAGGCCTGTGCCATGTCTGGACTGCTTACTGGTATGGAATCCATTGTTGTATTGATTATATTTCATTGGATCGCAATAACGCTGCTAATGACTCAATCTGTGATTAGACATGGAGTTCAGGTTATGAGCCTACCTTGACTCATGTTATAGACTTCCGCAAAACAATTGAATAGCCAGGGCATGGCAATTCAGGTCCAAGATGCATCATTACTCATCTGATACAACTAGTACGGGCGGAGGGTGTATACATTCAGTACTACTATATGATCAATATTTATCCATAAAGCCAACATGTCCTCATAAATATCTTGAATGTCTGCAAATGGTTAACATTGACTGTTTTTCCCCCAGTGCCACCCACACACCTACCAGGACTAGTGTTGCACCTCACTTGGCCTCTTTCTATTGACAGACAGTGCTGATAAAAAGGTTGTCCTAGGCCGCACCGGTTTCAAGTTTTATCAATATTTTGATCATTTGAGCCATAATTGGCTGCTTTGAACGTTTATTTTTGCCTCTCTCAATCTCTTAGCTCCATTTCCTCATTCTCATACCATAAACACACAGTCCAACTGATATCCTACCTCTTGCACTCACCCTTTTGAGGAATGATTAGCAAGGGTAGCAGGCTGATAGTCTGTTGGGTGCACAGTTAAATTAAATAGTGTCTCAGCACACTATTCCCTCTATTCAGATTAAACAAGAACACCTCTTGACACATCAGATTGAGATAGTAGCTGGATTCACCTGCTTCTTTAACAATCTATACAGCTCTGACCAAACAGACACACTACACCTTTAGAATCTACATTTTTGACATATCTTAAACTTCCAACATTTTCCAATGATCTAAGATGCCAATTTGAGGCAAAGTCATTGATAAGGTTGATGGCAAAAGCCCCAAGTGAAAATTGAAAAAGGCTGATCCCTTTTATTAAGTATATTAATTAAAGATGCTGGTAATGGCACAGGGTAATCCTGACCTTAAAGCAGTGAAGACCCATTGCAATGTACTAGCTACAGGTCAATATCCTTCATAACATACATAGGAGAATGCTTGCAAAAGTGCTGGCAAACTGGTTCAAAACAGTCCTACCATACCTGGTGCAAACCTTGCAAGTAGGTTTTGTACCTGGAAGCTCCTCAAGTAAGTACGTAGACACTCTTACACAATCTGTGGCAAGTGGAAGAGGATCTTTGATAAACTAGTAGTTTTCTTGGACGTCAGAAGCTGACTTTGATTGCATGGATTGGGATGACCTATTTAGGATGTTGGAAAGCTGGAACTAGGAGTGGCTTTTATCCAGAAAATGGGTTATAATGAAGTTCCTCCCCTGTAGTGAATTATGTTTTTTTCTGTCTCATCCATTCAGGATGCTGAGAGGTACAAGACAGGGCTGCCCCATCCCCATTTTGCAGATATAAAGAGGGGAGAGTAGACCACAATGTTATATAACAATGACATATTTGAGATGTTAAACTCCAGAAATGTCCATCTCCGCTCTTTTATCCCAAACCTCATCCTTTATTAGGTTCTTGGGATACAGAATAAATTAGGCAAAATGCAAAGCTAGGTCAATGGCCAAATACACTACTACAGCCTCATTGGGTAATACCCCTTTTAGATGGCTAAACTCCTATCTCTCATATCTGGACATTGTACTTAACTGAGGATTAGAGAATGAGACCTAACTTTTCACTGTCAGAAAGAGTAGGACTAATGACCTATGTTCAAAATTTCAGTTTTAGACAGAGTACAGGGTTGTCTAAATGAATGATTAACTCACTCTGATTTAATGATATTTTTGCCTTGATCCCCCAAATATCCTAGCAGATATACTACAGACCCTTAACTGGAAGGTCCACGCATTCATTTTGGATGAGGTCAGACCTAGAAGCAAACTACAAGCAACCACAAGTGATCAACACGTGTGACTGCCCTACATAGAATTGCTCACCAACTGGCTCGCATCATGCCTATGCTTCTTACATGGACCGAACCAACACTGGGTTTTTATAGAAAGAGAGGTTGTTGAATGTGAAGGTGATCTGCATCTCTACTCTATGGCAGCCCGAGAATGGAAGGAGGTCCAGATCCTATAATAAAGTTCTCTATCGAGGCATAGGGTTCACAAGAAGGTGGGTGTAAATTAAAAGCTACACAACCCCAGTGTGGCACAATACTATGTGAAGGACTACCTAGTCCGTGGAAAGAGAATGCTATTCTGGCCAAAACCGACTTGCAGTCCCGTGGTCCCTTAATCTTTTAATTAACTGAAAGCAGAGTTATGACTACCATCCTCTCAATTCTAGCGATATCAACACCGGTGTATGCTATTTGCCAAGTCCATCCTCTTTGAGTTTGTGCTATCCTTGAATACTTACCCTTAATCTTACCACAAATAGGTGTGATCACAGGCCTCTGCAGTGTTTCTGATCAATTATTCTCAAGCCGTACGGCTAGTCAACTTGAAAACTGGTGGGAGAACCAGCTGACAATGCAATTTTCACAAGGGGAGTGGGATGATGTTTTTCTGTATCTTGTCAAGAGCTGAGAGATGCGCGACTTCAGTTTGTGCATTTTAAAATCCAACACCAATTGCACTGGTCCCCCTTCAAGGCTGCAGATGTCAAAGCTGAATCCAACCTTAGTATGCTGGAGATATACCCAATGGGATGTGATATAATTCATATGCTATGGAAATGCACAAAGGTGAAACCCTATTTGTCATCCATTCGGAGGAAACTGAAGCAAATTTTGGTTTAACATCTTATTCTGCACATATGGTACTGATTTGTGAAACTTACAAAATCTCACACTATTAAACAATGATTCTCCGCTACCCTGGCCAAAATTGGTGTTCTAAGGCTGTGGAAAACCCCACCAGTCCGATTTGATACTTGTTTGCAGAACGTTTTTACCATGGCATTTTTATGAAAAAATAACTTACAAACTGAATGACCAACTTGGTAAATTTGAGGAAAACCTGGGACCACTTTTTACAAACACAAGATTCTTCAGCTGGTTCTGACATGCTTCTAATTTCCCAGGACAACGTCTACTTCACAACAGATCAAGGCCTTCGAGGAGGCCATGCTGCACATTTTAAGGTGTGCTTCTGCCTCTCCCTAGCGCACCTTCTGGCCCTATGGAACCACAGACCTCCCATCTGGTAAATGCCAGCAAATCCATCCTGGCACAGTCTGTCCCCTGGGACCAGTTACTGGGCCGAAACCAGCACAGGTACAGATTTCTACTCTGCCTCGAGAGCTACACCTGTCCACACTTTACTGACGCTGCTGCCTAAGCAGGTGGCACCAGAGGGTGACTCTGTGCATTGTTGATCTGGAAACCATTTAGTTTCTATTCTGGAGAACCCAAGGTGATGATGCACATCTGAATCCTGTGATAAACCTGGATTCTTCTGTAACAGAGGTGATGGACACTCTTCAGTTTAAACTGTATGCTGACATAAGGGAATTCTCTGGGGAAACATTTCCACACATTTCTGCTGTACAAATTTTGCAGATCAACTTTGGCTGTGACACAGCCAAACTTATTTTTATGCTTAATTAAGGTTCAAATAAACTTGTGGTCTCCAGGGTTAGTATCACTTATTGCATGAAACATTTTTAAGGGCCTCGATTACACCTAGCCTAAAGGCTGCACCACATAACTGCATCCAGATTTTCCCAAGCGTACCCGTGCACAAAATGTGTAACAGAAGTTTACAAAATCGCATTTTTTAGAACTACTGTTTACTGCACATGTTGTCAAATTGGCCTTCAGTAGTGCACACTTTATCTGATCCAATGAGTTCTGTTAAATGAGTTTCTACATCTGGGAAAATAGTCCCATCGGACAAAAGGCTGTTGCTTGTGGACTCTTGCTTTTCTCCGAGGGTGTTCTTTCAATGTACCAGGCTCTCGCTGACAAAACCAGATGTCCTTCTGAAGCAGAGGTTAAAGTTCATTACAAGCAGTGATGTGGATTGTAACGGTTGCTGGCCTTTCATCTTAATGGTGCAGAATCCTTACTCTCTGGTTGGTCTTTGTAAGTGTTCCGAGCGTTGTTCCTCCCCCTCACTAGCACTATCGTGCAGCCACCTGGTAGCGTGGGAGATGTACAAATAAGATTGCTGCTCCAGTAATCGCAGGCGGTGGAGCTTGTTAGAAGCTGCAGTATTTCATATACGGAGACACTATGTCCACATCAGTTAATTGCAGTGTTGAGCCCCTGAGTTATGCACAGCACCTTGTGGTCCACATTGATGCCCCAAGGAAAGGCACTGTGACCGCTAGGCTCTGTTGAGGAAGGTTTTCTATTCACAGAAGAACCTGCAATAATGACGTAATTCATTCAGGTTTAATAACACTTAGCTCAAACATCTGATCGTTCATAACAAATCAATGCCTTTTTCTCTCTGCTCAAGTGTGTAATATGTATATATTTTGCCATTCTTGAAAATCCCCCAGATTTACTTTTTGGGTCTCACCAGCTGTCTGCTCTCAAAGGCCAATTGTCTTCAATACAATTAAATGTTCATGGTTGGATGGTTTTGTCGATCCCAATTCTCTCCTCCTTATTCGTGGGCTTTGCCCCCTATTCTTGAGTTTGACGCACCTGGAGCATTTCTTCTATACTCATGTTATTGATTGGATGAGGTGCATCCTTCAGTGCAGAAAAAAGGAGACTGCAATTATTTAATAATTTTATTTAAAAACATTGTTTTGTTGAAGGCTGGGGAGCTGCACACTACTACTGGGCCTCTTCTTTTTGTTTACGCAGCATCGGTATGCATACGTTTTAATGGTGCTTTGCAGGCCATCTTTCAATGTTTATTTTTAGGGGAAAAAATTCCAAGAATGCAATGCATGCGTTGTGACGCAATGGCGACCAAGTTAGTATTTATAAAGTACTTTACAGTCCGCATGGAATATAGACAAGGAGTGGATAAAAGCATGAGATTCATCAAAATAGAAATGAACAATGACCCAGAAGTGATCACATTTAATGGGTGGCGAGGCGCATACATCAAGAAAAAAAAAAAAAAAAAGCAGCAGTTAAGATTTTAGTAGAAAGTACACGGTAGAAAGGGCATTTTAATTTGTCAGTA